>FR997722.1:0-1412494 GCA_905475445.1 Ochropleura plecta | reverse complement strand
TGCTACTAAAGGTATTAAAAGTCCTTCAAACTGTGTTCCTAAATTTTCTCAGACACAGGTTAGTGCACATAAAAAGACTTACAAGTCTTCTAATTCAGATTTTAAAAACAGTCCCTCATCTCTCGAAAAATCGAATCTTTCTTCTAGGGATTGTTTGCGTGAGGAAACTTTTACTATAAACTACATTAATGACAGAGTTTCTTTACCTCACGTTTATTTAAAAACGAACTATAATGATAAGCCGTTGTGCTTTTTGATCGACACTGGTTCTACAATTTCTATTGTCAAACATTCCAGTTTGCATAATAAGCCAGTTCTTGATCCTGAAATTATAAAACTTAAAGGCCTAAGTGATAACGATTCCTATTGCGAATCTTTGGGGTCTATTAAAGTCCATTTTGATTATCGCGTTTCGTCAAAAAGTAAAATAATATTTGACTATTTGTTTCACGCGATTGACGATACGATCAACTTACACTACGATGGTATTATTGGTAGTGATTTCATACAACATTTTAAAATAGATATTCAATATTCAACCAACACCCTTAGGTTAGAGGGTTACGAAATACCTATTTATTGTAGTAAGCCATCATATGTCATACCTCCGCGGTCAGAAATGGTCATTGAGTGTCCGGTTTCCAATTTATCAGAGATTACCGATCTAAAAGAAGCTTTGATACTAGATCATAAAATAAGTGAAGGTGTATTCTTAGCAAACTGTATAGTTAACTTAAAGTCGAATAACAGAGTTAACGTTTCTGTTCTTAATACCACCGAAACTGAAGTCCAAATTGATAATTTTCAAGTCCAAATAACTCCTTTTAAATTCCCACCTTCCAAATTAGATGACACTCAACAAGAATTCATTCATCAATTAGATTCCTTAGTTATTGACCGGTCTCAAAAGGTTGTTGAGCAGATTAGGTGCTCCCATTTAAATCCGCAAGAAAAGAAAGCTTTGATGAACTGTCTTTCTAAATATACAGACATATTTCATCTCGATGATGAATTTTTAACTTATACGAATGTGATCAAACATTCTATTAATACTAAGGATGCAGCCCCTATTCACGTTAAGTCGTATCGTTTCCCTGAAGTACATAAAGACGAAGTTGAGAAGCAAATCAAGAAAATGCTTGATCAGAATATTATTCGCCCTTCAACTTCCCCTTGGAATGCACCTGTATGGGTAGTCCCGAAAAAACTCGATGCTTCCGGTAAACAAAAATGGCGAATTGTCATTGACTATAGACGTCTGAATGATGTCACTGTTTCAGAGATTCATCCTCTCCCTCTCATTACTGACATCTTAGACCAGTTAGGGCACTCAAAATATTTCAGCACGCTCGATTTAGCATCAGGGTTTCATCAATTATTGTTGGACTCAAAAGACACTGAAAAAACTGCATTCAGTGTTACAACTAACAGCATTTCAGGTCAATTTGAATTTACAAGAATGCCTTTCGGACTAAAGAATGCCCCCTCTACATTTCAGAGAATGATGAACCTAGTCCTTTCAGGATTACAAGGTCTCCACTGTTATATATATTTAGATGATTGTATCGTCTACTCCCATGACCTTGAATCTCATATTCAGAAGCTAGAAGCTGTATTCTCCAGACTCAGAGAAGCAAACTTAAAGCTACAGCCCGATAAATGCGAATTCTTGCGACGAGAAGTTGCTTACCTAGGACATGTTATCACAGATAACGGTGTTTCGCCAAATCCAGATAAAGTGAAGGCTATTTCTCAATTCCCCACACTGAAAAACCCCAAAGATGTAAAATCTTTTCTTGGGTTAACGGGTTATTATCGTCGTTTTATTGAGAATTTCTCCCATATTACAAAGCCTCTGACATCCTTATTAAAAAAAGATGTTAGCTTCCACTGGTCTCATGAACAAGAGCAAGCTTTCAATACGCTTAAACAAAAGCTCATTTCCGCTCCCTTGTTGCAGTATCCAGATTTTTCACAGCCTTTTATAGTAACGACGGATTCCTCCAATTATGCCGTCGGAGCAGTTTTATCCCAAGGCGAGATTGGCAAAGACAAGCCCATCTCATATGCATCTCGGACTTTAAATAAACAAGAAGGGAACTATTCAACAACTGAAAAAGAGCTCCTTGCTATCCTTTTCGCTGTTAACACATTCCGACCCTATCTATACGGTTATAAGTTTAAAATCGTAACAGATCATCGACCTTTGACATGGTTATTTAATGCGAAGGATCCAGGTGGACGATTATTAAGATGGCGACTAAAATTAGAAGAATACGACTACGAGATTGTATACAAGCCTGGTCGAGTGAATTCAAATGCAGATGCCTTATCCCGTTATCCAGT
This sequence comes from Ochropleura plecta, assembly GCA_905475445.1. Classification (NCBI taxonomy): domain Eukaryota; kingdom Metazoa; phylum Arthropoda; class Insecta; order Lepidoptera; family Noctuidae; genus Ochropleura; species Ochropleura plecta. The sequence continues at coordinate 1,410,148 of FR997722.1, read as the reverse complement.
CAATTCAATTGTTCATTCTAACATAAATAAAACTACTTATGAAGAATATCTAAAAAAACAAGCTACTAAAACCATCTCTGATGATACGAAGATTGAAGAACACAATCAAAGTTTACATTTATCAAAACAAAACATAATTGCGTGTCCCATTTCACTTGACTTCGACAACACTATGCCGCACTGCGAACAGCTGTTGTCAATGATACCAAATTCCGCTGAGTTGCAATCAGCTGAGCGCGAACCCGAAACCATACAGTCGGTCGATGCAAACAATAAAATGCTCTACTTCCTATTTACTAAAGTTCATCATTATGACGAAACTTCTTACAAAACAATTTACAATTTATTACTAAAATTAAGGGATCAAATTATTACAAAAAGGGAAATTGAAGAGTTATCTGTTTCAGATTTTACAGAACCCTTTACCAAATTAGTTTATTTAAAAATATATAACATGATATCATATATTTTCCACGGCACTAACATTAAAATTCATGTTTATAAAAACCAAATTCGATATCCAAATCCTGCTGAAGTTCCAAATATCCTTCAAGAAAACCATGGGACTACCGTAGCTGGTCACCCAGGTTTCAAAAGAATGTTTAACAGAATTAAAACGTCATACTATTGGAAAAATATGCGATCTGACATTGAACGTTTTGTTAAAGATTGCAAACTCTGCCAAGTGAATAAGCCATTACGTGCTTCCAATAAGGCCCCTATGGTTATAACTTCATCAAGTACTAAACCATTCGAAAGATTAGCATTAGATATTGTTGGTCCTTTACCTGAAGCTGGGCTTCAGAAATTTAAGTACATTCTAACTCTCCAAGACGACTTAACTAAATTCTCATGTACATACCCTATGATTACTTCAACAACAGATGAAGTTGCACGTAGCCTAATTCATTTTATTTCTCTATTCGGGTTTCCAAAAATGATTCTCACCGATCAAGGTACATGTTTTACATCTGAGTTGTTTCGGCAATTGACAGAAATACTTAAAATAAAAAAAATATTTTCTAGCCCTTATCATCCTCAAACAAACGGTGCGCTAGAGCGTAGTCACGCAACTCTCAAAGAATACCTAAAATCTTTCGTCAACGACGATCACGACGACTGGCATTGCTATCTTGCAACCGCAATTTTATCATATAATACCACACCTCATTGTACCACTGGATTTACTCCTTATGAACTATTATATGGGTATAAGCCATCTATTCCTAGCAGTTTCGAATCTTATGATAATGTCACTTATCACGAGTATATCCGCGCTTTACAGTATAGAATGAAATACTCGCGAGAAAGAGCTTTGGAAAATATCAACAAGAGCAAGGAACAATCAAAAAGGTATTATGATGTTTCTGCTAAAGGAAAAAATTACAAAACTGGAGATATGGTATATTTAAAACAGCATCATAGACTGCGTAAAGCTTTGTCCCCAATCTGGAAGGGACCTTACAAAATTATGAAAACACACGGAAAAACAAACGTCACCTTATGTGTTAATAGAAAGCGCATAAAATACCACGTTAATGAAATAAAACCAGTCTGAATAGATATGTATATTTGTTTCAGATGTCTCGCGTGCCCAATCACTTCCGAGCCGATTGAACCTATCCAACATAGTCCCGGAATTTATTTTGACCCGACTTCTAGAGCTTATTTTTACAATGATTACTGGAATGTAATTACTCATATCGAATTTATACCTATTAAGCCTTATTTGAATAAAATTGAAGATACTCTTCTAAATATTTCCGATTTCTGTAACAAAACTCATAATTACTCTACGTTAAATATAGACTGTAAAGATACCGTTAACCCCCTAGAAATCTTAGTTAATGCTAATAATCTTAAGTATAATTCACTTTCCCATCTTGTTTCCCTAAATGCTCCGAGTCGATTCAGCCGAGCCATTGAGTTTGGCGGGGAAATACTTAAATTCTTCTTTGGCACTCTAGACGCTGATGATGCCAGAAAATATGACGAAGCCATTACGACTTGTCAACAGAACGAAAATCAAATATTTTCTTTAATGAAAGACAACATTCATGTTGTACAATCTACTATTAATAACTTCAATGATTCAATTAGTAAACTAAACGATAACGAATTGAGAATAAATAAACAATTACAAAAACTTAACTATATAATCATAAACAGTACTAAAGATACTGTTAACTTAAATAACATCGCAAAAATTAACTCCATTTTTAATCTGATAGAAAGCTCATTGTTGTCTATTTCCAATATTTTAGATACAATTTTAAATTCTATTTTATTCGCAAAAGCGAATATCCTACATCCGTATGTTTTAACTCCTACCAACTTATTCAAAGAACTTTCTAAAAGTAAAATGACTCAAAGAAACTTAGATTTTCCCGTCTCATTATCGTTACAGAACATTCACAGTATTATAGATTTATCTAAGTTGACTTCTTACTACTATAATAATAAAATAGTATTTGTTATCGAAATACCTCTCATCAATCCGGATAAGTATAGTATCTATAAAAATCTACCGCTACCCACACCACGGGATGACAATAACTTACAGACATATGTCCTTATTGATCCCACTAAATTATACATTGCTGTATCTGATGATAGATTAAGTTACGCATTATTAGATAGTTTAAGTGAATGTAAGAATGTTAATCACGACTATGTAATATGTCCTTTACCCTCTATATTATCCACTATTAATAATCCTTCTTGTGAAATTAAACTCATAACTGAAGTAACACACTCACTCCCTGAAGTGTGTGACTCAAAAATAATTTATGGCAATATAAACTTATGGCAAAAACTTAATGATGGAAGATTCGTTTATATACAATCAAAGCCCAACAAATTAACCATTAAATGTTCTAATAGCAATGAAATCAAAGATTACACCTTGAAAGGTACTGGAATTTTGTCGTTAGAAAAAGACTGTGTTGCATTTTTCCAAACTTTGCAATTTAATCCATCTCACGCTTTTAAAACCTCCTTGCCAAGCCAATTAAAAATCGACTTTAATATTATTGATGACGATTGCTGTGAAATTAAAATTGTAAATAGTAGTGCTCATATGCTTTCTCCAATAACCTTAACTGACGTTGACTTAGAGTCCTTAAAATTAGCGTCACATAAACTAGACCATTTAGAAAACCAAATTCATGAAGCTGAAAATCAGTCTCACATCGTCAAATATGGACACTACTATTCAACACTCACTATAATTGTAATTGTTGTTATTTCTTGCTATATTATTTATAAAGTTTATTTAAAATGCTTTTATAAATATACATCTTGTTGCATTCCCTTACAAAAACAATGTTTTAGGAAAAATACACCAGAGAAACCGAAAGCCACAAGAGTAACCTCAGTCGAGCTAACGGATATCCAAAATGAATCTGTAGAATGCGACAAGAAGTCGATCAGGAGTCTCCCTGAAATGGAACTTAATAAAAATAAGAATAGAGTCGCTTTTAGAACTTTAGACAGAGCCTCATCTAGCCGAAACTTAAGTAATTATTAAACGAAAAAAAAACAATACTGTTATTAATTTCCATCTCGGAACTTCCTTAAATTTACTTAATCATCTTTGTTAATATCTATTTGTATGTGTTTTCCTGTTTTGTACCTATTTGTGTAATTTTAATTATTTTGTAATGTTAAAACTAATTAAGTTCACCTTCACTTTGTGACATAATTTTAATTATTTGTAATTTTTAATTTCACTCTATGTTTACCTTTAATTTGTGACATAATTTTAATTATTTTGTAATGTCTATATTTACTACTTATTTAACTTTAATTTGTGAAACGATTTTCTGTACCCTCACTTTTCCGTTTAGAGCAATTTAATTCTTGTACTTTATCCTTCGCTTAATTTATATATTATAAAGCTCCGTCTAAGGGGGAAGATGTTATAAATAATTTCCAAACCCACTACTTTAATTTTGCTGATTTGAGAATTTATGTATTATATAAAACTGCTCGCCATGCACGCAGCGCAGTCAACCTACAAAATTCCTTCAAATAACATATTTTTCGACTCATGTAATTTTGGTGTGCAAGTTTAAATAAATTCAGTGCAGCAGAAGTAAAGTGTTTCGATTAAAAGGGGACCCACGGAGCACCATCCTAACAGAACGTTTGAGGAAGTATCCAGCATTATATGATATGAGCGATGGGAAATATATGGACTCCAATTATAAGTCTTCATTATGGGTCAAAATAAGCGAAGAAATCAAACAAACTGGTAAGCAGATACATTGTATTGTACTTTATTAATCAACCTTAGTAACTTATCTATTAGCCATGCGCGACAAGTTGAGATTTGCGCTCAATGCCCGCTGCATAGACCGCTCAAAGCGCTGTCTCAACTTGTCGCGCACAGATGATGATTTTTTAATGCGTTTATTTACGTTTTGAGTATTACATTATTTCGTTATTACGTTTAGAGACCAAATAATTTTTAAATAATAATAATAATAAATGTTTATTCAGTAACTTAAATAACTTATGCTAGTTACATTGAGGAGCATCCTTTTGAGCAATTAATTTGCTTGTGTTAGAATGCTCCGCCCTTCGTATGTTTCATAATCTTAGTAGTTATTTAAGGTAACAGTATTTTAAGGAAACCAAAAAAACAAAAAATTATGAAAAATGGAAAAATATAAATCAATCAATCATAAAGGAACCGCTAGATGGCGCTTCGAAGTAAACAAAGTCCTTGTTTGTGCTCCCGTAAAAAATATTCCTAAAAATGTCAAAAGTGATCAAGAGACTGTAAAAAGTGCATAAAAGTGAGAAAGAACACCAAAATAAACCGTGTCAGTGTTATCAAGGACATTCCTAGTGAAAAACTATAAAAAGTGATAGCTAATGCTGATGAACAATTTATTTTCGAATCGGTACTAATAAACAGTGATCCGATGTGTGTGAAGTGTCCAAACCATTGTAATAAAGGAAACGTAAAGTAAACTCCAACAAAACACACATAATAAACACGCAATATCTCTCGAAATCAAAATTGCTACAAAAAGTTTTCGTTTTTTATTTGAAATGATGTTAAAATAACGCCATCTCGTGGTTAGCTTGCAAACTAACATATAATCTACAACATCAAATGATACCACCTAACTAAAAGTGTTGCATTTAACACTACCATTTCCATAACAAGTAGCGACATCTATTGTCTAAGGTATAAGAACACAAGAATCAACAGAACGTGATCTGCTTATTTGGACCATTGTTCAACTGAACAGATAGCCATTTGGCTGACACACTGGCCTTGTACGCAGAGTTCCCTGGTTCAAATCTTGGTACAGTTGATATTTTTGAAAGTTTCTAATTTATTTATTAACACAAAATGGACTTTCTGGCGAATATTACCTACCGTCGCACGCGCACTCGTTCGGAACCCGAAGACGATAGTATAATTTCTCAAAATGAAACCGTCAATAGTTTGCCTGACATGTCTGAGGACGAAGATAACGCACAACTTAATACATTAAAGAACAAAATCGATAAACTGACATCGCAACTAAACAGTGCGCACAAGGAAATTGAATTGCTGTCATTAGAGAATAGTAAATTGAAGAAACAAAACGACGAACTAGGCAAAAAAAACGAACTGCTCAAAAGAATTAACAGCCCCGCTAAATTTAGAACTACACCAAAGAAAACTGCAAACAGATATACAAATACAAAGGAGACACAAACTGATAATATCGATACTACAAAAAAACGAGTGTCATCTCAATGCACAACTAACAGTATTAAGCCTATTACCATAGATAAACCAAAAATAAGTAACACACTACAAGATACAACTTCAAAAACTAAAGAGATCCAAAACGCCACAGAGGAACAAAAATGTAAGAAAGTATTACAAAATAAATCGACCTACATAAAACGCTCTAAAATATGTATCATAAGTACAGACAATAAAAACAAACTACTTGAGATTGCGGAAAATATTTTGGATGGGTTTGAAATCTGCCACTATATCACTCCTTTGGGAAATTCACAGATTTTACTAAAAGGAATCAAAGAGAAGCTTAAAAACTATTCTATCCAAGACTATTGTGTCATACTACTAGGAGAAGAGGATTTCAGAACTACAAACAATTACCTGGATACCATCTTTCATATAAGAAGCACATTGCAAGAACTTAATCATACAAACATAATTATTTGCACGCCAACATTTAAATTTTTTAATAATTATTATCTTTACAATTCTAGAGTAGAGTCATTTAATAACTTGCTATATCTTGACATACTTACACACGAACATGCTTACTTCCTAGATAGTAATCTCAATTTAAATTACGATGACACTATGTTTGATAGACGTAGGGGTACCATAAATAACGCCGGGTTGCAAATAATATTTAAGAATATAAAAGACGTGATGATCTCTATACAATCCTCAACAAATAGTAACATCGAAGATACATTGACCTATCCATTAGCTGACCCTAACAATCAAATGACCCAAAATGACCCTATACTGATGACAAATTCTAATGACGCCGATGAAGTTATTGACAATAGTAATATGACATTTCGTTAATAAAATTAATATTCTTTATCAAAATATACAAAGTATTAAAACCAAACGACATTTAATAGAATCATTAAAATATGACAGTCACGATATAGAAGCATTTTGTTTGTCAGAAACAAAAAAAGATTTACTACAACTCGAGGGTTATAACCTGGCTACCGCTTTCTGCCGCAACCAATACGTGGGCGGAGGCGTATGTATATTCCTTAAAGACTATCTAAATTTTAATGAAAGACAAGATATTAGGGACTTGACAGTTGAATATGTATTCGAAACTTGTGCAGTGGATATACCTCAATCAAACACATTATTAATAGTAATATATTGGCCACAGTGTAATAGACAAACCGAAACATTCTTTGATTGTCTAGAAAAACTACTGCAAAAAATTAACTTAAAAGACAGTAAGAAACAAATAATAATTGGTGGAGATTTTAACATAAATGTTTTTGAAAAGACAACAATCTCACATACCTTACTGAATTTAATGAATAGATACAACTTCCGCCAACGAGTAACTGAACCTACGCGAGTAACTGCTACCAGTTCAACGTGTATAGATCTTCTATTCACCAACTTTGATAATAATCAGATGAAGATAAATGTCACAGAACTGGGTCTCTCAGATCACAAAGGAGTCTTAACTACCCTATCAAATAACAACATACAAACTGAACGAACAAAACTACGTTATACGAAAAAGAGACTGTATAATTCCCATAATATATCACTATTCAAATCAGAACTCTGTAAAGTAGATTGGAATCAAATCCTTAAAAATGACCAAAATATAAATGAAAATTACGTATCCTTCCATAACACTATACAAAAACTATTGAATTTATGTATACCAAAAAAACTAATTAAGATTAAAAACAAGAAAACTAAATCATGGCTATCTACTGGCTTAAAAATAGCCTGTAAACATAAGCGTGAACTAAAAATATTAATAAATACTACAAATAACGATATACTACGAAGATATTACAAAAAATACGAGAAAATCCTCAAAAGGACAGTTATCACTTCTAAAAAAGTAAATTATATAAACCTAATTGAAAAATCTAGTAATAAAACAAAATCAATGTGGCACATCATAAAAAGTCGTACTAACAAACTGACTAAAAAAACTAGAGAAAGTATAAAACTGAATATAAACAATACTCTTGTTGAAGACCCGAGGTCGGTTTCAAATGCCTTTAATAACTACTTTGTTTCGGTAGGGAAAACTAACGCCGCGAGGTCTAACGAGAACCCACCTGGTCGACATGTTGTTACTCCTAGCGAAAACTCTATATATTTGCAACCAGTTGATCCAAATGAAGTAAAATTTATAATTAAACACTTAAAAAACAAGCAAAGTTTTGGTCACGATGAAATACCACCATCGCTAGTTAAATCATGTATGGACGAATTAATAATGCCTTTAACATTTCTCATAAATCAGTCATTAATAGAGGGTGTTGTCCCAGATTTACTAAAAATATCTATAGTAAAACCTATATATAAAAAAGGCAAGAAAACTGATGCAGGAAATTATCGCCCTATTGCTTTATTATCTACATTCTCAAAAATATTTGAAACTGCAATGTCTAAGCGGCTAAATAATTTTTGTGAGAAGTACAAGATTTTTAACACCAGTCAAAATGGATTTAGGAAAAATAAGTCAACGACGTTAGCAGTATTTAACTACGTACATGAAGCATTGAAAATATTAAATAATAGGAAATATGCAGTAGGGCTACTGTTAGACATGAGTAAAGCCTACGATCGAGTATCATATAAAGTACTACTAAATAAGTTGTACCAAATAGGTGTGAGAGGTATCGCGTATGAGTGGTTCTGCTCGTACCTCAAAAATCGCATACAGTACGTGGAAGTGGAATATCTTCACCCGGACACTGGCATAATGACTCACGTGCGGTCAAAAATGGAGCACGTAACAATGTCTATACCTCAAGGCAGTGTCTTAGGGTGCATTCTATTCCTTATATATATAAATGACTTGCCAAGTGAAATAAAAGTACAGAGTGTCCTCTTTGCTGACGACATTTCGATAGTGTTTCCATGTGACGACGGTTGCAAATTAAATTCAATATTGGACGATATACTAACAAAAATAGTGAATTGGCTAAAGGATCACAATTTGGAAATAAATTTCTCGAAGACAAAACTTATGCAATACAGACCTTATCAAAAACGTCCATTAAGTATAAATTACTCATACAATAACATACCGCTCCAATGTGTTGATGAATTTAAACTCTTGGGTCTGACTGTTGACACTAATTTAAATTGGAAGGCACATATTAATGTCGTGTCAAACAAACTTGCAAGTTTCGCGTATGCCTTAAATGAGCTGAAAAGAACAACTAATTTCAAAACAGCGATGACAGCATATTATGCCTACGCCTACTCGTGTTTAACATATGGTATTATAGTGTGGGGAAATTGTGTTGAAGTAGAAAAACTCTTCATCTTACAAAAAAGATGCGTGAGAATTCTCGCAAACATAGACCAAATGCAGAGCTGTAAACCATATTTTATTAAATATAAAATGCTAACTGTAACAAGCATTTACATTTTGGAAGTAAGCAAGTTTGTTAGAAAACACGCGTCACTATTCCCTGTAGTTAAGAATCAAAGACCGCTGCAGCGCTCCATAAGAGTCAAAAATGAATTAGCTTTGCCGAGTTCCAAACTAGCTATGTTTCACTCAGGACCTCTAGTAATGTGCATAAAAATTTATAATAAACTGCCCAATGAGATAAAAGACATAGAATTTGATAATAAATTTGTAAATGCACTTAAAATGCACCTAATACAGAAATGTTATTATAGCCTAAATGAATTCTTAACAAATTGACACTATTCTCGTACCTATTTTGTATATAAATTATCGGATGAAGACGCAATGTAATAATGTAGAAATCATATAAATGACATCCAATATTTAATTAACTAATAATGAAATTTTGACATTATATAATATAAACTGATAATGTAACAATGCCATTTTCTTAATAATTTTATATAATTTGATAATGTAACAATGATATATTTCTAAATAATATTGCATGTAATTAATATTAAGATAAGTATACAAAATGTTGCGGTGCCCTCGCAGGGTTCATGTACGATGCTTATATTTTATAACAACACCTTGTAAACGACATGAATGCAATAAATAAATAAATAAATAAATAAATAAAGGTTGATACTTAGCGCGCTGGAGTGTGATGCGGTATGAGATGAGGGTGTGTTTGTGGGTGTGTTTGTGGGTGTGTGTCTGTGTATCGGGAGAGTGAAAGTGTGGGAGGGCGTCTGTATGTATGAGGAGAGTGAATTATCATAGAGCAGTATGCGAGATAATTTGATCTCATTACTAATTGGCGATTCGTATTTGCGAGATTAACCCTGCGACTCTGTCTTGGGATCGGAAAATGATGTAGGACACCATTTTCCATTAACCGCGTGACCCTTATGTTAAATAAAGGTAATACCTACTTAGATTTTCATTGGCTGTATTATATTTTCTACCTCGTCATAAGTCTTGGACTTAAGCCATGCAGTCAATGTGTTTTGACACTCGCGGTAAGTAAGTGAATAGATGTCGAGTTCTTTGTTTAGTAGGTTATACAAATAAGATGATTGACTGGGGTATTGCCTTTTTGCGAATGTTGACTTTGATGGTATAGTGGGAGCAGGGTTCCTCCGTCTGCCTGTCTTCGTCTGAGGCTTATAAGGTAAAGATTTGTGTTTATTTAAAATTGTATTTAGTACGTAAAGCTTTCTAACAGACAGTAGATCAGATTCCTGATAAAGGTTCTCTGTTGAAAATCTAAAAGGTTTAAAGAGCAACCTTCAGTAGAGACCTCTGTGACCTCTCGAGGTCCAAAAATTTTATTTTAGATGCTCCACCCCAGGCTGGAAGGCAATATGCCAGTACGGATTGAGCAAGTGAAGTATAAATCTGTAGCAGTAGACTTTTTGAAGTTAAGTTAAAGTTTTAAAGATTTCTCTAACCTCAAAACCATTATTAGAAGGCCTCCCAACATGAGCGAGCAATGGTCTTAACGAATTGTCTGTTGTAGCTGTTGAATCTTGCCTTAAATATCCAATGTCGTTTCTTTGTCGTAAAAAAATATGGAGTACACAAGTACTTAAAATAATGTAATCCACATTTTCTTGTGTTTAGATTTGATTCTTCTAGAATAAATTCTGAATTTCTGTGTCAATATGCCGAAGGCATTTTCAACTAGTCGTCTAGCCAGCGTAAATCTTTGATTGAAATATGCATTAGCACTATTTGTAGCGGCCTGATCACGTGGATATGATCGCATTAAATAAGTTTTTAAAGGAAAGGCTTCATCGCCAACTATGACATACGGTGAAGTTATTGTGGTATTTGGCAAATGTTTTCCGATGGGTATATTTAGTGAATTGTTATTCAATCGTTGTCCCAAAGAACTATTTGCAAATATACCACCGTCGCTATTGCGGCCCCAACATCGATGAAAATAAAATTGTAATGAGCATCCACCAATGCCAACAATACAATGGAATACGTTTTCTTGTAATTGAAGTATACAGATCCACTGTTAGCTGGTGCCTCAATAGTAACGTGTTTTCCATCCAACACCCCTATACAGTTTGGAAATTTCCATAGGCTTTGGAATTCATGAGCAATACTTTTCCATGTCTCTTCATTTGGCTGTGTTCTCGACATGTTTCCTTTATGATTTGAACTACAGTTGAGTGACCAACCCGATAATTCAATGAAATCGTTTTAAACGAATCCCCGGTAGTCAAAAACCTGAAACACAAAAATAGGTATTGCATTATTATTATTTGTTTCAGATGTGAATTGCAAAAAAAGATGGTCAAATATTAGAGATCAATTCAAAAGGTCACTAAACAATAGAAAAACAAAAAGTGGACAAAGTACTACCGTTATAAAGAAATATAAGTATGAGGAGATTCTACAATTTTTGCACACTACATTCAAGATCGTAAAACGAGATCCAACATCGATGACGACGACGCAGACACAAATGATTTGGAGATACAACAAGAGCAAGAGTCACAAGAGACAGGGACATACAATAATCAATCCATGCAAGAGATAAGAAACGAAGAAGACACAGACAGCGAACGAGGGGTTATAGGAGACAGGGCCACAGAAGTACAAAGGATTGATCAATTTACAACACAACAGAGTGGTCAAAGTAGTAACCGTAGCAGTGCTGAAGTCAGTAAACGTCGTACAGTTCCACACAAACAATCATCATCCGATACCTTGATGAAGTACATTCTTCAAAATAACGCAAAGAAGCAAAATGAATATAATAAATCACACCCTATAGATGATTTTTTCAATGGTCTGTCGAGTACAGTGAAAACATTTTCTCCATATTACCAACATGTCGCAAAGGGACGACTGTTTGCAGTTGTACAGGAACTGGAATTCGAACAGATGTATAATGAATCGACACCGTCGTCATCGGCCTCATCACCGATTATGTTACAATACACAGAAATTCCACCATCGGCATCGACCGTTTTGGTTTTTAATAACACAAAACTGTTTGTTTCTTCTAATCAAAGGGAAATTGATTTCATTTGAAAGAAAAATGGATAAAAAGAAAGAACGTGCCGAAAACTGGACAATAGAAGAAAAGGTAAATTCAATATAATCTTTACATTGCTTGTGCTGTGGACTGCCGTAACGAAAAGTGGTATTTAAAAAAAAATGTGTTTTCTTTCAGAATATCCTCATGTATCTTATAAAAGATTCACGAGCAATAATTGAGAACAAAAACACCGATACCAATACAAACAAAAAGAAAATCGCGGAGTGGAATATTATACACCAAAAGTATAAAACTTATAGCTACTTACAATTTGATTAATTTGGCAAAAAACAGTAACTTCGGAGCGCTTGTGGGACAATAGGATTGTAATAAATATACATTCTCGAGTGAAGCTGCCGTTGTTGATGGGTATTGTTTAATTAATCGCATAGTATGTTAGTGTTATAATAATGGCATGCATTCTCAGTATTGAAATTTGTCGTTAGTGTTTTATCTTTGATTTAAGGTTTACAGAACTCACTGGAAATAAGAGAGTTGTTGCACAACTGAAAGGACAGTGGAGGCGAATGAAGGTGTCAGCAAAGAAAAATATTGCTCATTACAAAAGAGCAATTAAGTCTACGGGTGGCGGTGAAAAGCCACCATCACCATCACCTGAGGATCAAGAAATTATGGCTATATGTCCAGTTGATTTTTTAGAAGATCAAAATGATTTTGATAGTAATGCAATGCATTCAATAATTAATGTAAGTAGTGCAGATTATTCAAGATAGTTAGTTATTTTATTAGTTCTAACTGTTTAATTATTCTAATTTTCAGATACCATCTATGAGTAGCACCAATATCAAAAATGTTAACATCATAGATTCAGCAGAAATTCAAGTGATTTCTGACTGTAAAATCAGCTATGAAAATGTAAGTTTGTAAGCTATGCATGTAATATGATTAGATATATCATAATTAATACAATTCCAATTTTCATTCTTCCTTTCTTATCTAAAGTACTTGAGGCCTGTGTACACAAGCAATTTTCCTACTTCATTCACCATAACTCCCTTATCAGTCCGTTTCAATCCGGGTTCAGGCCTGGGCACAGCACCGTTACTGCTCTCCTTATAGTGACTGACGATATTAGGCGAGGAATGGAAGACACTAAAGTCTCCGTCGTAGTGTTGATCGACTTTTCCAATGCTTTCAATACCGTCAGTCATGAAGTCCTTTTATCAATCCTCTCCTATCTCATGGTCTCTCACGAGGTTTTGAAATGGTTTTCATCCTATCTTCAGGGACGTCAGCAGTCAGTTCTCGCTGGAGAATCTTCTTCCAGCTGGTGTAATCTTGTAACTGGCGTCCCTCAAGGCGGCATTTTATCTCCACTTTTGTTCTCTATTTTTATAGACCTCATTACTACCCAGCTTCAGTGTTCGTATCATCTTTACGCTGACGACCTACAGCTTTACTGTCAGGCAAGTGTTGACAACGTAACGGATGCGATTGCTGAGTTAAACCGGGATTTAGCAGTTGTTAAAAACTGGTCTGATCGTTTCGGTGTGGCGGTAAACCCAACCAAATGTCAGGCTGTTATTGTTGGTAGCCCCCATAGCGTAAGAAGGCTGAATAGCTCGTCAGTGCCACCGATTGTCTTTGACGGCACAATCATTCCGCTTAGCTCCGACGTTAAGGATCTGGGATTGTATGTGGACACTTGCCTTGACTGGCGTAAGCAGGTCGCTACTGTGAGCAAGAGAGTCACCGGAACGTTGCGTGCGCTTTACCGATTGAAGAATATTCTCCCATCACACATAAAGGCAACACTTGTTCAGTCCCTTATTTTCCCTTTAATTAACTACGGTGATGTGTGTTACCGACTTCTGATTGATTCACATTGATCGCTGATCAATGTCACCCCATACTTACTTAGTTTTTGTACTCTTCTTTCATTTAAAAAAAGTATGTCTTTAATTGCTGGAATGAATTGTGTTTGCTATGGATTCTTTAATTTATTTTCAGAATTATGCCAAGAACATACCAGAAGCGACTAGGCGCTCGCGCTTAACGAAACTACAATGAAGATATGTTAGAGCGAGCAATAACAGCTGTTGTGGAAGGTCGTACGACTTTGCGTGGGGCTTCAGATAAGTTTAATATACCATACGGAACAGTATTCAACAAATATCATGGGAAATTCACGAAAAATCCAGGGGCTCAGTCACTATTTTCTTCACTTTTGCGATGTTAACTTCAGTTGCAGACGTTGACGGCCTACCAGAGCGAGGCAAATCTTCCATCACATCTCGACCGCTCCCCCATTCAACTCTGAGAGAGATAGCCGCCGAACTTTCTGTATCTCACGAGTCGATCCGTACCATTGCATTGTAACTAATCATTTGGGTATGAAACATGTTGCTGCTCGGCTAGTCCCAAAAGATCTGAATTTTCTCCAAAAACTCAATCGCATGAAAGTCGCTGAGGACATGCTAGAACGAGTCAGTTCGGACCCAACATTCATGAAACGCATTGTTACTGGTGACGAGACGTGGATTTACGAGTTTGACATGCAAACTAGTCAACAAGCTTCGGAGTGGCGCCTTCCAACTGAACCGAAACCGAAAAAACCACGCCAAAGTCGATCAAAAGTCAAAGTCATGTTGACTGTTTTCTTTGACTATCGCGGTGTTGTGCACTCTGAATTCTTACCGGAAGGTCTAACGGTAAATAAAGAATATTATTTGAGCGTTATGCGGTGTTTAAGAGAGCAAATTCGACGAAAAAGGCCAGATTTGTGGAAAGAAAATTCTTGGATTTTGCACCACGACAATGCGCCTTCGCACAAGGCTATCATTGTGAACGAATTTTGGACCAAACACTCAACAAATACCATCCAGCAACCACCATATTCACCAGATATGGCTCCTGCTGACTTTTTTCTTTTTCCTAAACTCAAATTACCACTTCGTGGCACCCGTTTTCAATCGATAGAAGACATAAAGGAGAATTCGCGGCGAGAACTGAACTCAATTCCGGAAGCAGCGTTTAAAAAATGTTTTGATGAATGGATTATTCGTTGGCGCAAGTGTTTCGTTTCTAAAGGAGCATACTTTGAAGGTGATAAAATAAATTTGGATGAATATCAGACATTTTGTGTATTATTGATATTTTCCCGGTACTTTCTTGACAGAGTAGTATATAAAAGTCAACATTTATATGACACTTGGAAAGAAAGAGCTCCTTGTGGTACACCGTGTTGCGACAAGCCCTGTTGCTCCGCTGGATCCCGGTTCAACCGAACAGCCAGTGGATGGATTGATGCTCCTACATTTAGAGATTGGTTTTTTAAAAGTTTCGTACCCCACGCACGAAGATTGCCAGGACGTAAAGTCCTGATTAGAGACAATCTTTCTTCTCATTTTGATGAAGAGGTTATAAAGTTTTGTCGAGAAAATGATATTGACTTTGTATGTCTAATTCCACATTCAACTCATCTTTGCCAACCCCTTGATGTAGCATTCTTCCGCCCAATGAAGACAGCTTGGCGCCAAATTTTGACTAGTTGGAAGATGCAAAATGCTAAATTAGCATCAGTTCCAAAAGATACATTTCCTTATCTTTTGACTAAAGCCATTAATAAGATGGAAGAAAATCAGCCAAAGCCAAATTCTCAGTTTAAACATATTAGTTCTGGAATTAAACGTAACATGATGAGCGGCTTTTGCGTAACTGGTATCTATCCACTTAATAAGCAAAAAGTTCTTGACCGCCTCCCCAAGGAAGATATAGCTGAACAGGAGATTGAAAGCACTTTGACAGAGTTTTTGAAGGAATCCAGATATGGCAACACTTCAAATCAGCCCGCAAGAAAAAATAACGTCTGGATGTAGCACCCGGAAAAAGCATCGCCACGCTGCTTATTCTGATATTGTGTCATATTTGCCAAAACCTAGGCAAGAGGGTGACATTTTTATTTTTCCTTATGATATTAATGTCCAAGAATTGTGATTTACTTAAGTTGACTGATTACTGATCTCATAATTTGTAATGAATAGTTTTTCTCTTAAGTTTTATTATAAAGTTGATTCTTTTTTTTTGATCAATTTCACCCCATACTATTCAAAATGTCATAACTTTATTTCTACTTCATAGATATTTTTCGTTCTTTGGATTAAAATATTCTGTAAAGGGGTTACTTTCGATTTCCGACCAAAAACATGGGGTATCAAAGTAACCCCAAGTACAGTTTATCATTGATCACACATATTTTTTTTTTCTTGATATTTTTCATCTAATTTAACTTATATTAAGTAGGTTGAAAGTAACATAAAAACCGATATCCTCATTAATTTTTCTAAATAAAATAAAATCTTTTTATTTCAGACATTTTTTAGCCCATATTATTGTTAGTAGTATGACTTAAAAGCTATGTTAGTACATTTACACACAATAAATTAATTTAAGTATTTGCCGCCCTCTGGGGCCCCGGGCACACGCACTTGCATTTGAACCCAGTGCCCCAGAAGAGGGCTATCCAGTTTATGGCTGAGTACGTTCAGGATGGCGTTGGTGCTCCCACGCGTGCGGAACATCAGCGAGGCGATGCGGCGTCGCAGCAC
The DNA here is from genome assembly GCA_905475445.1 of Ochropleura plecta. NCBI lineage: Eukaryota > Metazoa > Arthropoda > Insecta > Lepidoptera > Noctuidae > Ochropleura > Ochropleura plecta. The sequence continues at coordinate 1,393,376 of FR997722.1, read as the reverse complement.
AGTGTGAAAGCCGTCTGTGTGAGCGTGCGCAAACATGGCAGACACACTACAATAGCGTGGTAGCCCCACCAGCACCCTGAACGCGTTATTATATTGGATTCGGAGAGCGTTGATGGCCCTCTGCGTGTAGCTAACCCACAGATTGCAGGTGTAAAGAGTTTGGCAAAATGCTTTAAACAGAGTGATTTTTACCTCTAAACTACACCTCGCAAATCTGCGAGCCAGCATGTTACAGCGGACCGCCATCGCCCTCCTCTCCCTTTCTATATCTCCATCGTCTTTTAAATCTTCGGTGACCACGTGGCCAAGGTATTTAAATTCTCTCACTCTTCGAAGAGCGACAGCGTTAAGCAGAACCGGTACCACATCCCCCAGTTTACGACCCTTGGCTTTAAACACTAATAGTTCACTTTTTTGTACATTGTACAGTAGACCGTGTACCCTCGCAGTGCAGCTATTGATGGGCTGAGCAACACCATATCATCTGCATAACTAATGCTGTTGATACAGTGCCCGTCGACCGAGCATCCTACTCCGATGTCGCTCAGCTCAACAATAAGCCCGTTCACGTACAAGTTGAAGAGTGAAGGGGATGTTAACCCCCCCTGCCTCACCCCACACTCCAACCTGTACTCGTCTGAAAGCTCGCCCAGCCATTTGACCTGATTAGTTTGGTGGTCATACCAATATTTAAAAATATTTATTACCTCACCCGGCACACCTGTATCCTTCAATTTACGCCAGAGAATATCATACCTAACCAGGTCAAATGCCTTAGAGAGGTCGAGGAAGGCTGCGTACACCGGCGTGCTCCTATCTGTGTAATACTTGACGGTTTGCTTGAGAGACATAACCGCACACTCTGTCGATAGTCCCGGTCTAAAACCGAACTGTGCATTACTCAAAGGAGAATGGGCACATTGGGACCACCCTCCAATAGCAATAGGATGTATGTGTGTTGTAACATCACTATTTAGTATGTTACTAATATGGTCTTCACTAGTAAATGTATTATCTGTGGTCGGCGGCGCTCCGCGACACTTCATGTCATGATGTAGAACCTAATACATCTCCTGTGTGTCTCTTACCAATAAACCTGTATCATACCCAACGGACTATCATTTATAAGCATCTAACATAACATGGTGTCAGAAGTGGTTTAAGAAGAATCATTCAAGAAAAAGTCGAGGTCGTCGAAGAAAATGCCGGACCAAGCGGACGTCAGCCATGATGGTGAGACAAATTTTCAAACACGTGTGAAGCAATTAAATATTTCGTCAGATACCACGAACAATAACGCTGAAACGTGGAAAAGATGGTGGCAACAACTTGAGTTATATTTGTTAGCCACAGGTCTAGATAAGTCAAGCGAGAAACGGAAAATCGCAATTCTGTTACATTGCATTGGAGAACGAGGTCTCAATATATTTAACTCATTTAACCTCAAAATAGACAAGAGCACGCTTGACGAAGTCAAATCGAAATTTGACAAATTCTTCGAGCCAAGAAGAAACGTGACCATGTGCAGGTATCTATTCTTCACACGCAAGCAGGAAAAATCCGAAAGCATCGACGAATTCCTCACAGATTTGGAGAATAGAAGCAGAGAATGTGAGTTTGGCACGCTCAGGGAATCGCTCATCAAAGATATTTTCATTGCAAACCTCAATTTGGACTTGTCACATGTGCGTCAAAGGTTACTGCAAGAACATGACTTAACATATCAGAGAATGCAAGAGCTAGCGAGGACGCTCATAGTCGCACAGCAAGATGCTGAGAAAATAGTCAAAGGAAGCAGCATCGCCAGTCAACGAACGTCAGAAAACGTCATGCATCTCAGTCGGAGGAGCCGTAGTCGAGGAGATCGTCGACAGCGAGCTTCCAGTCGCAAGTCAGCTTCAAGCAGTCGCAAGCCAGCTTCAGGCAGCCTGAAGACATGTAGCCGCTGTGGGCAGTCTCATCGCTACAAGTGTCCAGCCCAAGGAGTTCAATGCAGGTCATGTAAATCTTACAATCATTTTGCTAAATTTTGTCACAAAAATAAAAAAGTCAGTCAGTTGCAATCGTTTAATTCAGATAATGGTAGTCAAGATTATTTCGTTGGTATGCTGAATAGTCAAAGTCATAATGGTCACAGTCATAATAGTCATTCTCACAGTCATAATAGTCATTCTCACAGTCAGTCACTCAGTCAGAGACACAGGAACACACAGACACACAGTAAGACATCACATCCATCCATCCATCCCTATGATGAGAAAAGTGACATGTCGGATAGATTTATTATCCAGTCAAATACTCAGAGTCCCAATTCATATCACATGTATGAAAACAATTACATGTCGGATAGATTTTTTATCCAGTCAAATAGTCAGAGTCCCAATTCATATCACATGTATGAAAACAATTACATGTCGGATAGATTTATTATCCAGTCAAATATGTCTAGTGATATTAAGAATTTAGTAGAACAATGTCTAGTATGTGCAAAATTCAAACCATGTAACCAAAAGGAACCATTACAGAATTATGAAATAAGCAAATATCCATGGCAACAAGTCGGTATTGATTTAATGCATTTCGATAGTTTAGTATATTTAATTGTCACTGATTATTATTCAAAATTTATAGAGATTGCATTATTAAATAACAACAGTACATCAAAAAATGTAATAACTCATTTAAAGTCTATATTTGCTCGTCATGGAATACCATTGTCACTGGTATCAGATGGTGGACCTCCTTTTCAGTCAGTTGATTTTAAAAATTTTATGGAAGAATGGGACATAGAACATATTGTAACTAGCCCATATCATTCACAGTCTAATGGACAAGCAGAGAGTTCAGTCAAAATCATAAAAAACATGCTAAGAAAATGCAAAGAAAATGGATCAGATCCATACATAGCATTGTTACAATACAGAAATACAGGTAAAAATAATTTTTCATCACCAGCACAGTTACTCATGTCTAGGAACTTAAGAGATAACATTCCAACATCATATAAGAAGTTGAAGCCAAAAGTGGTAACATTTAAAGATTACAAAGAGTCTGTCAAGAAAAATGATAAAAATAAGTCAAAATACTACAATAAAAATGCCAAGTCAATGTCTATGTTACATCATAATGATCATGTCTATTTTAAGAGAAACCCTAGTAGCAACTGGGAACAAGCTATTGTTAAGCAAAGATTGTCAAATAATAGATCATATGTTGTTGAGGATGTCAATGGAGTTAGGTATAGGAGGAATAGAATACACTTAAGACATAAATATTCTCATAATTGTGCTAACCCTCCCATGCAATCCAACTCGTCACAAAGGGGAGAGGAAGGTGACAGACAGGAGTCTAGGCATCAAGAATCCTCATCTCAGCAATCCTCAAATGTAACAACTAGGTCAGGTCGTATTGTAAAACCTACCAGAAGGTTAATTGAAGAAATGGATTAAGTTAAATTATAAATAGAGTCATAAGTAAAGTTTAAGTAACTATAAGTATAATTAAGCATGTTGTCTTGTATAAAATTAAATAGCATAGCACTTATATTAATTGTCAGTCAGGGGTCTAATTTGAACTCAACAAGGGGGATGTTGTAACATCACTATTTAGTATGTTACTAATATGGTCTTCACTAGTAAATGTATTATCTGTGGTCGGCGGCGCTCCGCGACACTTCATGTCATGATGTAGAACCTAATACATCTCCTGTGTGTCTCTTACCAATAAACCTGTATCATACCCAACGGACTATCATTTATAAGCATCTAACATAACAATTGGATAGGTATTTTTAATTGGAACAACTATTATTATGACAGCTTTGTTGTTACAACTGTCCGTTCAAAGTTATAAAACTTTTTATTTATTTAAAAAAATATTAAATATTTTCTATGTTTTTACTTTTTCATACCTACCCGTGTACGTCTGTCTTGATTAAACACTGTGCTTTGGGCCGCGTTCAGGTAGACACGGTGAGCCCTCCCCACTCAAAACCGGTTTCGTGGAGCCCGCGCCGCGCGCGCGCAGGTACGTTTAACCAGTCTTTGGTTGGCATTGTGTGTGAGTTATCGTTTGTTACCGTTCCTTTTCATTCGCTTCTTTCCAACGACTTTGACCTGGCATTCTTACTGGACACTGATATCTTCTCGGAAACTCTGCATTGATTATTGAATTCGGCTATCACACTGGACTTTTGAATTGCATCTCGATCGGGTTTTAATTGTGATGGAAGATCATCGCAACTGTGTCATGTGTCGGCGAGGCCTATATCGCGGAAGATATCAACAACACGTCCTGTCAGAAAATCTTCCAAGAGAACAGCCAGAGGCTGCTGCATATATACAACAACATTCAGTATTGGAGGTGAGTGTAGTGTGTATATCTATCATTGTTTTTTTTTTAGAATCAAATCGGTTACATTTTTGCATGCGGCCTGCACAAGGGACAACTTTTAAAAAAGCCAATATATTAAAGCTGTATTTTTATGGCGCCTAATATAAGATATTGTAGGTTCTCACTATTTTTACAGTGTTCACATATTTTAAATACTCTTATGTTTAAAGCTCCTGGTATCTAATCTAAGCTGGCTACATTAGGATACCGTGCAAACTCGATTTAACTTCAAACTCCTACAATGTCGTTACTTGACGTTGGTCATAGAATTATAATTATTCTTCTTTAAACGAGTTATTATAATTGCTTATTTTTATCATTATCAGGTGGTGTTCGACAACACACGAAGCATATGCCATAGATGCTGGCAGAGAGCTGCAAATGCCATTAGACCACCTGTTGAAGCGGTAGTGCCTGAAGCACCTGAAGAGAATGAGCAAAATGTTCATGTACTTCATGTACCTGAATATATAAGAGCGCCAAATAACCATAGGTATTGTATTTTTAACAACTGTGCTAATAATACCCGACACAGAATACCTAATGCCATTAAAGTTCACATCTTTTGTGTCTACAAGCTATATACAGGGTGTGGCGTAAGTAGTGGTCTACCGTTCAGGATTCGATGAACCAGATAATTAACTACAACAATTAAAAATTTTAGCCACTTTTACCCAAGGGTTCCGAAAATATTTCCTTTTTGTCTTTTATTTACGAAATTTCTATCTTTTTTTACAAATTTGTTTGTAGTTTCAACAAAAACCATTATTTTTTCATTTTGATTTCTGTTAATTACTGCTGAATACTAGAGCTATCATGATAAATTAAGATTTTTTATGTAAATTCAGCTCTTTTGAAGAAAATGTTGGTTCTTCTCTAATTTTAACCCTAATTTTTAACACACCTTTAAGTTCAAGAGCGATTTTTGTAAAAAAAACGTACTACATTGTCAGTGCCCATGCATTTAATAATATGCCTACTAAATACCGATTTCAAAATGATATCACTATAACAGATCCAATAATTTAACAAAAAGATATTCAATTTTAATCGAAGAAAAGAAGATTTTCATGAAACTACTTTTTTAAACTTTGTTGCGTTAATACTATTACAAAACGTATTAAAACTCAAAAAACGGATACAATGTAACTTTTTACAATTCAAATGTGATTTGTGTTGAAGCACAAACATGTCAGGTAAAAAAACCCTGACCCTTTTTTTACCTGAGACATGTTTGTTTTGTTAACAAAAACCGGTTGAAGCTCTCGCAATCCAGTTACGCACAATAGGAGTGATAAGGAAGAGATATGGTAGGGTATTGCTATCTCTTTCATTACTAACGTTGAAATCTTCAGAAATCTCAAAATGATTTAGTACGATCTCGTCACTCGTGTCGTGCGTCGTATGCGTTTCGTTTTTATTCTGCCTGTGTTTACCTCCGCCATTTGTTTACCCCTGCCTGCCCCCGGACTCTGTTTAATTTGCCTACTGATTGGACTTGTTGTTTTGGTGATCTCTGCGATATTGGCTACGTGTACTGGTGACTTTGGCTTGCTCAACGATTTGGACAAACGTGCAGTGCAGTGACAATTAAAAAATGTCTCGGTACACACCGCGCGAATATGCTGACATGCATTTTATTTATGGCGAATGCAGAGGTGTCGGTAGAGAAGCAGCTCGACTTTATCGGGAGAGATATCCCGATCGAAGACATCCAGACCACCGAGTTTTTGGGAGAGTGCATAACGCATACACCGAGGGAAGGATACCTGGCACAGGCGTAGGCGGTGCAGGTGAAGGACGACCGCGACGACACAATGATGAAGAGGTAATGAATTTAGTTACAGAAGATCCTTCAACATCGGTCCGTGTCTTAAGTCGCAGAACTGGCATATCGACTAGATCTGTACATCGAATACTCAAAAGACATGAACTGTACCCATACCACTATCAAAGGGTACAGTCATTGCTACCAAGAGACTATCAGTTGAGAGTAACATTTTGTAGAGTAATGCTACGGAGAATAAGAGAAGACCCGCAGTTTTTTAATAAAATACTATGGAGCGACGAGTCATCCTGCAAAAAAGATGGATATTTAAATCTACACAATTTGCATAACTGGCAGCTAGAAAACCCGCATCTCATAAGGCAAGACAGATCACAGTATCAATTTAAAATAAACCTTTGGACCGGAATCATTAACGGACAGATAATCGGTCCACACGAGCTGCCAGAAACATTAAATGCAGAAAGATATTTAAGTTTTTTGCAAATTGACTTGCCCTCGCTTCTGGAAGGTGTCGTTCCTGAAGTCCAAGAAGAGATGTGGCTGCAGAACGATGGCTGTCCCGCTCACTACGCTGTTAGAGTACGAGAGCACCTTGATACAGCGTATCCAAATAGGTGGATAGGGCGCTTAGGTCCAATATTGTGGCCACCACGCTCGCCAGATCTAAATCCCCTAGATTTCTTTTATTGGGGTTGCCTAAAAGAAAAAGTCTATAGCAAAGAAATCACAAGCATTGACCAATTGAGGACTAGAATCCAGGCAGCTGCTAGAGAAATCAGCGAAAGCGGGTTTGCCCGACGACTTAAACGGTCGTTTATTCGACGTTGCAGAGCGTGTATAGCTGCGAATGGGGGCCATTTTGAACATTTTGTTTAATTTTAATTATTGTAATCATGACAAAGATTAATAATAAATGATAAATAAAGTGATTTGTTTTTTTTTAAATGGGCACTGACACTGTAGTGTATTTTTTTGCAAATATCGTAAGTATTAACGCAGTAAAGTTTAAAAAAGTAGTTTAATGAAAATCTTCTTTTCTTCAATTAAAATTGAATATCTTTTTGATAAATAATAGGATCTGTTATAGTGATACCATTTTGAAATCGGTATTTAGTAGGCATATTATTAAATAAATGGGCACTGATAGTGTAGTACGTTTTTTTTACAAAAATCACCCTTGAACTTGGATGGTATGTAAAAATTAGGGTTAAAATTATAGAAGAACCAACTTTTTCTTCAAAAGAGCTAAATTTACATAAAAAATCATTATTAATCATGATAGCTCCAGTATTCAGCAGTAATTAACAGAAATCAAAATGAAAAAATAATGGTTTTTGTTGAAACTACAAACAAATTTGTAAAAAAAGATAGAAATTTCGTAAATAAAAGACAAAAAGGAAATATTTTCGGAACCCTTGGGTAAAAATGGCTAAAATTTTTAATTGTTGTAGTTAATTATCTGGTTCATCGAATCCTGAACGGTGGACCACTACTTACGCCACACCCTGTATACCCGATGGTGCCAGAGTATGCAGAGAACATCTTGAAGGCAATAACTGGGATGAGCTGCCTGATTTTTGTAACACAACTCATGATTTTAATGCAGCCCAGTTTAAAGATGTTTGTGACATGCTACGAACAACTATTCAACGGGGTTCGAGGTTAGATTTTAGTCTTCACGGAGCTATGACTGATGAAGAAATGCACTACTGGGTTGGTCTTAATGGCTCCCAGTTTGATGACATTTTAGAGCAAACACCATCATTGGGCGTGAGGTGCAATGATCCAAGGACTGCGTTAGCCATATTATTAGTAAAACTTCGCACGGGAGATTCAGATGAGAGGCTTGCTACATTATTTAATATGTCAAGAAGAAAACTGGAACGATATTTAGCTATTGCTCGTGAATGCCTTATTAATGAATACATCGTACTACACTTAGGAGTGGATCACATAGACAGAGAAAATATATTGGCGAGAAATCTAACAATACCAAAAAATCTGTTTGGCAATGAAGAAAATAGCAAAGTAATTCTTATATGTGATGGAACCTACATTTATATTAACAAAAGTAGCAACTTTTTATTTCAACGCCTCTCATATAGTTTGCACAAGTACCAAAACTTGTTAAAGCCATTTTTGATCGTTGCTCCAGATGGTTATATTATTGATGTTTTAGGACCGTTCGCTGCCACAAAAACTGACGCGCAAATCATTCAAGATATAATGAATGACGAAGAAAACCCTTTACATGTTTTACTTCAAGAAAATGATGCATTTATCTTGGACCGTGGGTTTAGGGATGGGTTGGAGTATATAGAAGCTTGCGGTTATGAATATTATGTGCCACCAACTAAAGATCGTCGAGAGACACAGCTTACTACAGAACAGGCAAATGAAGCACGAGCTGTTACAATGTGCCGATGGGTAGTGGAAGTCATAAACGGTCGATTTAAACGCGATTTTAGGCTGTTGCGGCAAAAATATTTCAATAGAGCGCTGCCTCACATGTTCGGAGATTTCAAAATTGCTGCAGCTATTATAAATCACTTCCACGTACTCATTCAAGATAACGTCCACGCAGAAGAGTTTTTAAATCTTATAAGACGCAAAGTTGACACACCAAATCTATTGTATAATTATGTAGAAAGAAAACGCCTGAATAACCGAAGGGCAGATTTTCAACGGCTGGAAGCTAATCTAATAGAAAACTTCCCAAGGCTCACTGAAGACCAAATAATTGTATTAGCCTTGGGTACATACCAGTTAAAACTGGCGCGAAGCTATTGCAGCGAGCATCTTCAAAATGGTTTATACATAATAGAAACATATAGAGAAAATCGGTTAGATGATCTGCCTGATTACGGTATTCAGGAAAATGTGTGGCTTTTGCGTGGACGCATTCAATCACGTCATGTGAGACAAAGGACGTATTATTGCTATATTTTAATAAATAACAATCCAAATGAAGATAACAACATAGTACAACATTATTGTACATGCATATCGGGACGGCGAACGATGGGCACATGTGCACACATTATATCAATAATCTGGTATTTAGGGTATGCGATTCATGAAGGATTTACTGCACCAGCAATGTTCTTGAATGATGTTATTATAGATAACCCATAGAACACGTCGATATGTGTAACGTAATAATAAATAATTAATGAATTATTAACGGTGTTATTATTTTCTCCTCAAAAATATTTTAATATTTTTATCTTTAAATCTGAACTTATAAGTCTTATAACTCTGAACGGACAATTGTAACAACAAAGTTGTCATAACAATTGTTGTTCCAATTGAAAAGACCTATCCAACGATATATATCTCATTGCTATTGGAAGGTGGTCCCAGGTTTCATACATTTTTGCCCATTCTCTTTTAGGTGTTTTTTAAACTGTCTCTCAAGCAGGCCATCAAGCACCTTAGATGTTATTGTAGCTAGTGATATCGGGCGGTAGTTGCACTTGTCGGAATTATCTCCAGTCTTGTTTTTGATTATAGGCACTACCACCGTCCTCATCAGCTCATTTGGCAGGTAGGAATGCCTAATACATAGCGTAAACAACAGGGCCAAGAGCCTTGGGAGATGTGGCCCTGCATACTGAAAATGTTCATTGCTAAGGCCGTCGTGTCCAGGCGACTTCCCTCGAGTCATACCCTTTATTTTTAGAGCAACTTGTTTTGCTGTGACACGCTCTGGCACTGCTGACACGACGACCCCCGCATCCCTAGTCTGCTCAACTTTTAGCGGAGACTCCACTTGAAAATGACTTCTAAACAAGTTAGCGATGTCTTTTGGTTTACTGATGCCGCCAACACTCACCGGGACGCTAGGCTTTGGATTTAACTTTTTTGTTTGTTGCCAAAATCCTTTAAAATCTTTATTTTTATGTTTAGAAGCTAAGATATTCATTTTTATTAATTCTTGGTTATTCTGACAATAACGTGGTTTGCTATTGATTTTTTTTCTGGATTCATACATATCAGTAAAAATTTTACCCCTGTTTGGTCGACCATAAAAAACCCATTCTAAAAACTTCTGCCTAGCCTCCCTATGAGCGTCATGAACATACTTGTTCCAGCCGACAATATGACGAGCGCGGTGATGGCGTCCGCTACCCCCACTACCCATATAACTATCAACGGCAGCCTCCTGCAAGACTATTACAATGTCACTATAAAGTGCGTCAATCGCTGCCAAGTGATTCTCGCCACTATCACTACACATGCTATCACAACACTGATGGAACTCACTAGGGAAAGCAAATTCCCTCAGTTTGTCATTACAATATTTTGAATATTTTTCTATTTGACATAAATCCCTATCTCCCCATATCACTTGATTTGTTTTAGTGGGCGGTGGCTTTATGTTTCGAGAGAGTGATTTTAGGTTACATTGAATCTCAACTGGATAGTGATCAGACCAAAAGATATCGTGGCTTACCTTTACTGAAGAAACCGTTTTTAAAGCTGCGTCGGTCACGATACAGTGATCGAGCCACCTGCGGCTGCCGTGCGCTTCGCTTACAAAAGTATAGGTATTAGAATTCAAACCCAACATCTGTAGGTCCACACACGTCCAGTTTTGCTCATTACAAAAAGGAGAATGCCCATTCGAGGCCCACAGTGGACAACAGACTAGAGAAAAACTAATTTATGCATAAATTTTAGCATAATAAAATATGTTTTTACTTTCTTCCATTTATGCGCCACTACAATCCACAACAATTCTTTTAAAAAAGTAAGTTTACTGATAAAATAAGCTGTATTTTCCTATTTAACGCTAGCAAATATTGCCAGCAGCAAAAAATATTTTGAGTATTACGACTAATGAATCGATTCGAATTGATTTATGAAAAAATACTATAACCCCAATATCATACCCACGAGACTTTACGGGTATTGTAATTACTTGCTTTAATAAAACCAACTTACGGAAATATAAAAAAACAGTTTGTACCCTCAAAAAAAAAGAATGAGGATAATAAATCAGTAATCGGTTTAGAAAAAAATTATCGATTTAATGTTTTTTTCGTGGTAGTGACAACACTGAACTGAATTTGATTGATTCTGACACTGACAGTTTGCTTGTTGCTTCTGCCAAATATGGATGTTTTGATTTGTGAACAAAATAGCAACCTATCAAGTAAATTACTAAATGAGAACTGCTATCTTTTCTCTTAACTACATATAATTTGATAAAAATATATTAGGATCATCCCTCCTATTATAATTTAATTACCAAGTATTGACAAAGAGAAGTTTTCTTATTATTTCACACTCCAAGACATTATTATATGGAAAATAAACCCCAAAATGTTATTTGTTTTTAATATTTCTAAAATAGTGGCGTCAATTTGAATATATTTTTTAGATATCTAATACAGTTAAGATTTTAAAACAATCAACTTTTATTGTTATATTTGATGTCCACCTTGGGCCTAGGACACCATGGAGAGTGGGCATTCCCCTTTAGGAGTTCAATGCCAAACAATTCTCCCGGATGAGCGTTAAAGTCTCTCATGATGAATACATCGAATATATCTAAAACGCTACTTCAGTATTTTAGAAAATATTTTTATTTTACTTTAGAAACTGACCAAAGTCAGCCAGTGTTGCCGTTTTAGCGACTTTGTCGCTAGATCTAGCGGATGTTGGATGTGCTTAGCGACTTTTTTATTCGGTCTAGCGACTCAAATGAATTTAGTGACTTTTAGCGACTTTTTGCATGCAGCGCTTACTACTACCAACCTCCATTAGTGTAGGTACTTACCGTGAGTTTGGCTAAAGAAATTCAAAATCGTTTACCCAGTAATTACATGACCTTACAAAAAATGATACAATTATCTGTAGATAACACTTTAAAACAGTTAAAAGATAACTCAATCGCTGAACTCGCTGTGGAATTAGGTTTTGAGGAGGAAAAAATAGAAAACATTTTTAAAACAATGGCACAATATTCATTTTGTGAAATGGGATATCACGACAGCAGATACTGTACAATTTTGGGCTCATGTATTAAAAAACAAGGACGCTGCAGGTTTCAATACTTACAAAGACAGCAGATTTAGCCATCACAATCTTGTCGTTGCCACATTCCAATGCAGACGTGGAACGAATGTTCAGTCAAATGAAAATTGTAAAAAACAAACTGAGGAACAGACTGGCTTCAACCACATTAAACTCCATACTTCTTATAACGAATCAGTTAATGATTTTAAAACGTAATTGCCATAGCTATGTCTTGCCAGATGATGTCCTGAGCAAAATCACTAAAACCATTAAAAAACCAAGTGCTTCTACAGTGGAACTATCAACTTCTGCTTCAGCGCCATTAGAAGCTGTCGAAGTCGAAAATGACGCACTGGATAACGAAATTATTGAAATTATTGCATGGAATATTTTGAAATATTTAGCGACTTCTCGACGATCTCTAACGATCTGGGGACTATTGCATCGCGGTCTGGGGACTTTTTTTTTCCTAAGCGGCAACACTGAAAGTCACCCCATTCCACGGTACCGCGGACTTCTGAACGGCTAATTATGTATAAAAAGCACCTTTTTTATTAATATTCTTGTTTATGGTCACAAATTGACATTGAGAGAAAGTAAAAAAGACATGAATTCTGTCAACTGTCATATGGCTAAAGTGACAACTCACATTCAAAACTTTTTGCCCGTTTGATGCAGAACTTAGTCGATGAAGATATCAGGAGAGTGTTGGAGGACTCTGATGGTGAAGATACGCTGTTCAATGTGTATGACCATGAGGAAATTGTCGAAGACGATGATGTGCACATTGATGAACGTGAAGAAGAGACAATCGAAGCAATCGCCAGAGAGGTACAACATGGTGGAGAATTGGGTGAGTCTGCATATTCTGAAATACTTAGTGGACAACATGAAAATGCTGAAGTAGAGGTTACACAATCTGAAATACCAGACAGCCCCATCACCATCAGTAACCCACCAAATGTATCTTCACGAACGTCGAGGCCAAGACGAATACAACCACAAGTGTCTCTTAAGTCCGAGTGGCAGGTAGTAGTAAAAGATTTATCGAGAAAACCATTCACAGGGCACGACGAACCAACTCGCCAAAATCTGCTATTCGATTTGAACACAGACCTTTTTACAATTTTCCGAAATATTGTTGATGATGATGTCCTAAAACTAATGGTACAACAAACAAATTTGTATGCCGCGCGGCTTTTACAAGAACCGGCAAAGCCACACAGTCGCAAAAAACGATGGTCAGATGTCGATGAATCAGAAATGCTAAAATTTCTTGGTGTAATTCTACTAATGGGTATAATACCCTTCCCAACGATAGAATCATACTGGAAAAAGGATGTAATTTATTATCATCCATTATTTCATCTAGCAAAATGTCGTACAGATTCACACTTATACTAAAATGTTGGCATTTTTGCGACAATGATGCGCCTCGACGCGAAAATGATCGACTATACAAGATTAGTCCCTTGCTAGATCTTATTATTGATAATTCTAGATCGATTTATACGCCTGGGGATACCATAGTTGTTGACGAATCAATGGTGCATTTTTGGGGCAGAATAATTTTTCGCCAGTTTATGCCGTCGAAGTCTCATAAATACGGGATCAAAATATATAAGTTATGCACTGTAGAAGGCTTTACGTGGGGATACCAAATATATTGCGGACAGAGCGAACAGCTTTTTGGTTTAGATACAACAGGAACTATTGTTGTGAAATTAGCAGGACTGTTAGATGAAGGTCGTTGTATGGTCACGGATAATTACTACACGAGTGTGCCTCTCGCAGAATTTCTGCTCTCTCGTAATACAGATCTCTGTGGCACTCTAAATAAAAAAGGTGAGGTATACCAAAAGATGTCACAAATGCTGCTTTGCAAGTAGGAGAAATTGCCGTCAAACAAAAAAAAATGAAAATATCACTGTTCTAAAATGGAAAGACAAGCGAGATGTTTGTGTATTGTCGACTTGTCACGGCAAAGGACTATCTATGACGACAGCACGCACTCCAAAGCTAAAGCCTGATATGATACTTACCTACAACAAAGCTAAAAAAGGAATAGACATTGCTGATCAACTGTCCAGTTATAACACGCCTGTCAGAAAAACGTTAATCTGGTACAAGAAAGTTGCAACTGATTTGCTGGCCATAGCAGTGATAAACTCTATGCTAATTTTCAATGAATTGCACCATTTGTTTTGGCGGCAAACGAAGCAATCGTGAAGAGATTATTGCAAATTGAACCTGCTCAGCAGCAAACACGTGAAGCGCAACCACATGAGCACTTCACGTTCACCCGTAAGACAAAGCCTGTCTTCATCATCCTCAAGTACACTAGTAGGATCTAATAAGATTTCACATTTTTTAGAACATATTGGCAAAGTAAGGGGCATATCTGTACGAAGGCGATGTTTTGGGTGTTATAAAAAACCTATCGATCAGGGAAGTCTTCCAAAAATTGCGAGAGCTAAAGCTAAAAGAGTGACAACGCACTGTAATAAATGTAAAAAGACGTACTGTCTTAAATGTTATTCTGAAGTGCCTTTGCATAAATAAAGCCTTTTTTTTTACTAATAAACAGTTGTATTTTTTTCCACTACCCACATTCAGAAAGAAAAAAATATATATCATGTTTTCCATTTTTTCTATTCATTGGTGTCCTGTTGACAAGTCCTGATAAATAGAGCAACATAACACACAAGTCCATGAAGTTAGAGCGCATAGAAAGTTACAGGGGCGAGTGTACCATTTACGGTACATGGACATGATTAGGGTTACCTGACCGGATAAAGCCGGTCTTGACCGGATTTTTACGTGTTAGACCGGACTCCGCCCGGATTTTACGTCAGACCGGATTTTTGTCATACTTGCATGTCCTGCCGCCCGCGCAAGCGACGGGTGGGTGCCGCATGCACTGAGCCTGTAAGACCCGGAACGCAAGTACACTGCAAGCGCAGGCGCGGGGGGCGCGCGCGACACCCCACCCGCTACCCTCCTTCACAAGATTGCATCGCACAGACCGCGAAATAATGTAAACAAAGCTACTTGTGTTTATTTCTCGTCGCACACGCATCGTAATAATGGCGTCCGCAAACAAAAAACGTTGTAAATTCACGGATGTGTTAAAATCTAAATATCCTTCTTTTACTGAGGGTAGAAATGACCAAGAAGTAAAGTGTACTATTTGTGATTGTTTTGTGTCGATTGGATATAAAGGTGGAGCTGACATAGAAAAACATTTAAAAACAGAAAAGCACTTAAAGAACCGATTGTGCGCCAGTACAAGTAAGATTGATACTTTCATTACCCATAAAGGTAACAAAAGTAGTGCTGTTGATGCCACGCTTGCTTTTCATGTAGTTAAACACCACCAATCTTACAAAAGTATGGACTGTACATCGCAGTTACTTAAAAAACAATTTCATGATTATGATTTGGCAAAAAATCTAGCATGCGCAAGGACCAAAACAGAGGCTATTATAAATAATGTCATTGCGC
Source organism: Ochropleura plecta (assembly GCA_905475445.1). Classification (NCBI taxonomy): domain Eukaryota; kingdom Metazoa; phylum Arthropoda; class Insecta; order Lepidoptera; family Noctuidae; genus Ochropleura; species Ochropleura plecta. Next base: position 1,377,667 of record FR997722.1, on the reverse strand, counting down.
CGTATACCATCGAAATTCTTCTTCAAAAACTAGAAGACATTGTGTTTTTTGGAATGTCAACCGATGCCAGTAACCACAACGCTGATAAAATATTTCCAATAATCATTCAGTACTTTGATTGGAAAACTGGCATGGAAAGCAAAATGCTAGAGTTAACATCCTTGGAACATGAGACTTCGCTAACTATTGCAAACTCTTGAAAAATACAATTTAAAAGAGAAATGTGTTTCTTTTACGGGTGATAATGCTAATGTTAAATTTGGAGGTGTTACACGAAATGAGGGAAATAACGTTATCACCTATTTAAACCGGAACCTAGAGCAAGAGATAGTAGGTGTCGGACGTTCTGCTCATATTTTACATAATGCAATACGCCACGCAACCGATTTGTTAGACATTGACGTTGAATCATTAGTGATGAAAATATTTAATCATTTTTCGGTATACACTATAAGAACAGAAAAGCTAAAAGAGTTGTGCAGCTACATAGATATAAACTATGAAAAACTCCTTTATCACAGCAGGACAAGATGGCTTAGCCTTTTCCCAGCTATAGAAAGGATTCTCAAATTATACGAGCCATTGAAGGAGTATTTTCCAACGACAGAAAAAGTACCTGTTCTGATAAAAAAGTTCTTCGAAAATGAAACTAGTGAGATATATTTGTTCTACCTACATTCTCTAATGGCTATATTTCACAAAAGGATTGCTTTGCTAGAAAAAGAGAAAAACTCAATCGCCGAAGTCCTCAAGGCATTAAATGGAACGACAGAGTCACTCAATCAAAGAATCGAGCATAACTTCATCCCTTTGAAAGTACGAGAGCTTTTTCAGAAACACAATATTACCACAGCTGACCAAACGAAGATAAATAGCGAAATAAATCAAATGTGCGAAGAATGTATCAACTACATTAACCTTTGGATAACACCCTTACAATCCTTAAAATGCTTCGAATGGATGTGTTTAAAGATAGATCTGCAATTTGAAAAAATCACAGATGCTCTAGTGTTTTTGAGGGACAAAGGAATTCCTATAGATGACGCAAAACTATTTGAAGAGTTCTGTCTGCTTAGAATTTTCTAAACACAAAGCAGAGCGATTTTTATGACGAGCTCGCTGAAAAGCAATGGTGTGCCTTTTTTAATACAATTAACGACAGCTCAAGAGTTTCAGAATTTCTGAAGATTTGTCAATATTTCTTTAGTATTTTGCCACACAACGCAAATGTGGAGAGAGTCTTTTCTCTCATGACTTCTCAGTGGACCAAAGAGAGAAACAGACTTTCAGTGGAGTCGGTGAGAGCCATATTGCTTACGCAATATACACACACCGGCACAATTAGGGGAACACAAAAAAAAGGTCTTTTTTTTTTGGAACTCGTGGCTAATTCGTCAAGTGGTTAATTTTTTTAAGGTATTACCCTCGTATAACATAACATTTTGAGACATTTTGACATTTATCAATAATCTAACAGAAATGAGACCCTCTTTAAGTGTTTGTCGACAGTCAGCGCTTTTAAGTGTTTTCGATAAGAATTTTGTTTGTGCAGTCAATAGTGGCTCTAGCTTATTTCGTTGTTGTTGTTTGAAGAGTTAACATTGTATTGCATACAAAATGAGTGATTTGCCGGCAACTGAAGTCGCCAGAGCTGTGACAATGATCGAGGAAGGTCACACATACCGTTCAGTGAGTCGAATGTTGGGTGTGTCAGTATCTGTGATCCACCGTAATGTGAAACGGTACAGACAGACAGGATCTTACGTGCGGAGGCGGGGACAAGGCAGAAAACGTGCAACCAGGGCCGTAGACGAACGTTTTATAAGGGTGCAAACGTTGAGAAATCGTCGTCAAACAGCTGTACAGACCCGAAATCTTTTGGAAGAAGTGCGTAACGTGCGTGTAAGTGAACGAACAGTAAGAAGAAGGTTAAACGAAGTTGGTTTAAAGTCGTACGTACCGGCTAAAGCGCCTAAACTTGAGGTATGTCACCGAGTTGCAAGATTAGCGTTCGCTCGTCAACACCAAGATTGGTCCGATGAATGGGGTCGTGTTTTATTCTCTGACGAAAGCCGATTCTGTGTAAATTTCATCGACGGGAGGGAAAGGATGTGGAGGTATCGAGGAGAACGGTACCATCAAGCCAATTTTACCGAAACGGTGTCATATGGTGGAGGGTCCGTTATGGTGTGGGGTGGCATATCTTTAACAGCACGCACCGCTTTGGTCATCATTGATGGCGGCTCTCTGACTGCACACAGATACATCACCGAGATCTTGGAACCCCATGTAATGCCTTTTGCCCCATTTATAGGCCCCGATTTTGTGTTTATGCACGATAACGCACGGCCCCACACTGCCCGCGTGGTTCGCGATTACCTAAATGAAATCGGAATAACTCAAATGGACTGGCCAGCACGATCCCCAGACATGAATCCGATAGAGCATGTCTGGGACATGATTGGACGGAAAGTGAGGGACAGGATTCCACCTTCTAGGAATGTTGAGGAGTTAAAATTGGCGCTAATTGAAGAGTGGGCCAATTTGCCCCAGGAAATGATTGAAAGTGTCATTAGAAGCATGGGCAGACGTATCCAAGCCCTAATTAGAGCTCGCGGAGGCAATACAAGATATTAATTATGTTTTTAATAACTTTTTCAAAGATAATTGATTTTTAGGGTTCCGTAGTCAACTAGGAACCCTTATAGTTTCGCCATGACTGTCTGTCCGTCCGTCCGTCCGTCCTCGCTTAATCTCTGTGACCGTTAGCACTAGAAAGCTGAAATTTGGTACCAATATGTATATCAATTACGCCGACAAAGTGGTAAAATAAAAATTGGAAAAAAATGTTTGTTTTATTAGGGTAGCCACCCTATATGTAAAGTGGGAAGTGATTTTTTTTTTCATTTCAACCCTAACGTGTGATATATTGTTGGAAAGGTATTTAAAAATGAATAGGGGTTTACTAAAATCATTTTTTGATAATGTCTATAATTTCGGAAATAATCGCTCCAAAAGTAAAAAACAATGTGTCCCCCCCCCTCTAACTTTTGAACCATAAGTTTAGAAAATATGAAAAAAATCTGAAAAGTAGAACTTTATAAGGACTTTCTATGAAAATCATTTTGAACTTGATTGACACAACAGTTTTTGTACAAAAAAGACAAAAAGTTGTACAAAATAATTTCCTCCTCCACCTTTAAACTCATAAGTGGGAACACTTATTGTGACGGACGGGAAACTACGGAACCCTACACTGAGCGTGGCCCGACACGCTCTTGGCCGGTTTTTAAAAATTGTTCTATAAATTCAAAATGTCTCAATTTTCTTTTTTTTTCTATAATTATCTATAAATAAATATTGGTCAACCCTAGTTTCTGTTGTGTCGCATTTATATTGAATAATCAAACCCAAATGAAGCGAAAAACATGCATAAAAAACTAATAAATAAAAAAAAACTGTCTTTTTTTTTGTGTTCCTCTAATTTTGCCGGTGTGTGTAATTATAAACACGTGACGTGTGAACAATTTTATTGCGAAATAGCTGGAAAAAAACAACTTTTTGCATGCGGTTGCTGGCAACCAAAAATATGGGTCTAAATGTAAATAAAAACGTACTTAAATACTATGATTTTTATTTAACACAAGCGCGTGACCGGACTTTATTTTCAAAATCAGGATTTTTAGACATGCCAGACAGGATTTTGCATTTTTAGGCCTGGTAACCCTAGACGTGATGGACCCACGCGGCGTGTACTGTATTCGGTACATTGGACAGCTAACGTGTTAAGATATTACTTCTATTGTTATTATATTTATTATGAGCTGGATAAAACTATATGTTGTTATAAACCCAGAAGATTACTCATAAAATTGGAAGATTTAAAGCTACGGAACGTTTTTTTACCTTCTGTGAACATTTTCAGAAACCGGATAGAGGCGGATTTGCACTTAGACCCCTCATTTATTTAGCAACCCAATGTCATAAAATAATAGCCTATTAGGTTAAATATACACTGTTCCTTTTTTTATAATGCACAAATCAAATTCCAGTAGAGGTGTAAGTGTAGAAATTAAAATTTTAGGTTTAATCCTTTGATTACTCGAAACAATGAGAATGTTAATGAGCTCCTTTTTTTCCTGTGCCCTTCAAAATAATACCTACCTTTACTAATACTGATAATGCTGACAGTTTTGCATAAAACCGTCCATAAGGCCAGGTCGCATGAAACCAAAACCGCCTCTATCCTTAGTAATACAATGCAAAACCGCCTCTATCCAACGTCTAAATGCAAAACCTACTCTATCCAGATTTCAAAATATAATATAAAAAAAACGTTTGCTATGCTTTTAGACAATGTGTATTAGGTACTCTTCGCGAGATCGTCAGCAACACCAAGGCGCTGCTGACGTTTCTCGTGGAGCTGGGGTGGATCGAATAATATTCCCACCCATACGCAAAATACGCGCCTCAGACGTGGAGTTGCGGACACCAGCCCGTTATACAATACAATACAATGTGTATTTATTTAAACATTAGACTATTTATGATCAAATGAAATCTAGTTGTTAGATATAACGTTACTCTAGTAGTTGCAACAGGTATTAGGAGTATTATGTATTAAACGCACACTATGTAGGCAAGCATATTATAAGTTGGGGGATTATATTGATGATAAAAATGCTTGGCTCAATGCTGGTCCTGCTCCACAAGCATAGGGGTAAACTCAGTATCCGAAGCTATAGTGGAAGCTGCAGAAGATTGTAAGACTATCTTTGCAATGTATAGAATCAATTCTCTAGTATTGTATAATTATTAAGCCCATATGTGAGTGCTATGTATTATCATTGACTTGACGAAGCCCTGGTGGTTGATAGTGTCATGCTCACTTAAATGTCTCGCTGATGGTGGCGGGTGTGTCGGGTCATTTAGCTCCCTTCAAAATGGTCGAGCTGAATGGGGCTGATCCATACGTCATGTTCGTGAACGGGCGCTGTCAGTTGGGACTGGTCATTTTTTAGCTACCACGGTTCATTTTTAAACTTATTTAGATTTAAAATTAAAGAACAATGCCAGGTGTCCATAGTAACTTTGGCTCACTATTAATTTGTCACGGACAGTGAATATTCTTGCGTTTTTTTGTGTTGTTTAATGTCAAAAGCATTTCTGTGTTGTCCATTATTACATTGAACTTCTAAAAAATAAGTTATTCAGACTTTTCAAATTGGAGGTTATGTATTTTTATAGAGAGTAAATTAAACAAAAATGTACAGTTGAATAGTTTTATTCTTTTTACCATTATCATAATCATCAATTGCAATATTATAGTTCATGAATCCCAGATTTAAACAATAAATGTTGCCAGTCTTGCTATTGTAATCGATAAAATCCAAATAATTAAAGTCCTGCCAATGTAATCGATACTCGATATTACTTTTTATTTACCACCTCATTATTGTCTTTTATTATTATTTTGTTACCTAAATAATACGCTCATCGTGTTTATTTTAAATACAGTTAATATTTTTAAAGAACATTAAAAAAAGAAATTAATTTTCCTGATCGATAATGTAATCGTCTTGTAATAGCAACCCTGTTAGGTTACGACTTCTAAGCCTTTTGCAGTTCTGTCAAAATCGCGCGCGCTTAAACTGACATTGACACATCTCGTATTGTTCTCAGTGAAAAGCGTAGTTTAAACAACAAATTACTTATTTTCTTTTGGAGCAGTTCTCGAAAAGCACTAAATATGTTTTTATAAGTTTTAATTTTGTATTTAAATTGTTGGAGGTAAAAACTTAGTGTCCGCGTGAATTTAGTTTTAAAAGTTGTGTGGGCCGAAAGCTGGCATTATCCTTTGCTTTTTATTTACTCTGGACGCTCTTACTGTGCACGTCTTTCTACATCGTTCTCACATATTTGTATAATCTCAACATGAATGATGTAAATACGATTTTGTTATAATATTCTAATTTAAAAGAGTGTCCATGGAGTTTCTTGCCCATTCTTCTCCATAGAGATCAACGCTTTGGAATGGACAACTACAGTACTTTCACAAGTTATTATGCCTTGTGACCGGGACTGTAGATTCATTTTGTTTCTTGACATTCAAAAGTGCCTGTAATGGTCTAATTAAAATAAATGATTTGAATTGAATTGAATATGAAAAAAATAAAAAACTGGACAGAGGCGCTTTTGATTCTAGACACCCTCATTTATAAAAATAAAATTGACCATGCAATATTACATGAACATGCAAATGTTACTACAAATTGGATGAATTTTTTAATGATGACTCAATATAACAAAAAGAAAGACTTATTATTATTTTTTATTAATTATGAATGTTTCGTATTAATTTAATTAAGAGACACATTGACATTTATATTTTGTATTCATTCTATTTTAATTTATTTAGTTAAATGTGGGAATAAGTCCCACATTTAACTAAATAAATTAAAATTGTTGCATTTTATTTGTTTTAATAATAAATTTTGAATGTCTCTTTATCGTAATTATTTTTAATACAATATTTAAGGGGTATAGATGCAAAAGCGCTTCTATCCCATTTCAGGATCTAAATGTTTTTTTTTTTTGTTGGCAATCTTTTAGTATTTGTCTTTGGTTTACATAAATAAAATACGTACAATAACGCCTCTGTTCAATAGAAAATGACATGAGAAATATGACGTTAGGTGCAAAGCCGCCTCTGTTAAAACTTAATTTACAAAAGCGCCACTATCGCGTCTCGACCAATCATAGCACAGTATTTTGTAAGGAGTGTAATGGCTACCGGCTGTTAATTTGGGTCACTGCGAAGTTTTGTTTTTCTGTTTTTATTTAAGAAATCACCAAAAAATAGAAATAAATATTACGGGTTGGATTTTAAAACGAGTCGCCTGAATTTGAGGGTATTGGTGTTGTAGGGGGCTTAAGGGAGTTAGTCTTAATCCCCCCAAAGTAATTTTGGCTGCCGGAGTAGCGTCTAAATATTTTTAAACTATTTCCAAAAATTCTTAAATACTATTGCAATTATGCAAAACGGAACGTAATTTTTATGCTTATTACAGTTTTTCAAATGTAATTTTTAGGTTTTATGTGAAAAACGTGAAACGAAACGCAACCCGCCATCTTGGATGGATGATAATGAGAGCTCTAATGTCAAATTTGTGCGTCATTCCTTTGCTTTCGAGTTTAAGTGAATGTGTTCTTCCGTATCGATTTGTGTTTTTTCTACGACTTGGCTACGTTCTTGGATTCTGTTTGGATTGCTTTACTGTACGACCTCGGCTTACTCACTTTTGGACACTGAAATAACGCTATCGCAGCTCGCAATGGCGACTGGAAGTAGTGGAAGTGGACACCCGGAACCGGGACCGTCTACGAGTTCGGGGCTTGGTGGAGCATCGGCAGTTTATGAAGATGTTTTCGAGGACGACGGGCCCTTTTTCGATCGACATCTCTACACAGAAGAGGTGCTTATGATGTGGAATTTGGCGAGAATAATAAAAAAATTGGGCACCAATGAGCAGTGTGTGGCATTCGCCGAAGAAAATGGATTGGTGCAGACTCAAAAATTATGCAGAACACATCGCACTGCCATGAAAATAGCTAAATCGACCAACAGGTCATTTGGTTCTTGGTGTTGCACCAAAGGCAATTGTAAATCTAAATCGAAAATACCACGCAACAACGGGACATTTTTTGAAAATATAAAAATTGATTTGGTGCATGTTATCTACCTATTATATGCATTTTCAAAAAAATGGAGCTACAACGACGCCATAAATGAAGATCCCTACAAGGAATATTTTGAAAGGTGCCTGGGCCGGGTCACCATATGTGACTGGTATAATTATTGCCGCGAAACCATTGTGGCATACCAAATGGACAAAAATGAAGCAGTTGGAAAGATTGGTGGCCCCGGAAAAATAGTCCAGATTGATGAATCTAAATTTGGAAAAAGAAAATACAATCGAGGTAATTATATTTTATATATTATGTGTTATAGGAAATGTATAAGAACAGGATATAATTCTTAGGTAATTAATAGCAATGTATTATTCCGACTTGGCACAATCCGACTTCATTCGGTTAGGTTAGATGGCTAAGGCGGGAGCGCAGCGCACAGTGGGCTGAAAATAACGTTTCATAGACATAGAAATTGTTTTTCTAATTTGACCTGTTTCTTTATTTATTGGAATCTGTTAAGACATGCTTCTTATTGATATGTTCTAAGTATGAAGTCATAAATCACAGGAAAAGATACACTTTCGATTTTTTTTCAGAAACTTTGTATGGAGAAAACCATAAAATAAGCTATTTCTCGGCTGTCGCGTGAGTGCGGGTTATTTTCTTTCACATGATTTTTGCTCTATTTTTTTGCTATTTTTTGATGTATAACACCACCCTCGCAGAAGTGCGATTACTGAGAAAAAAAATAATTTAAAAAAATATATTTTTGTTTCCATCTACATTGGCTTTATTATCAAATTTTAATCATTATCTCTAAAAATCATAGCATAGCGGTCATATAAAAACTGCAGTGTAAATTGTAAATTATAAAAGCTAAACATAGCTTTCACAATTTTATAATAATAAAAAATATGCGGCTTAAATAATAGAAATATGTTTTTACCTAATTTGTTTATGACACACTAATGGGTCTTGAACGACCTTTTTGAAACAATGGATTAATTTTAATTAGTAAGTACCTACTTACCTACCTTTTGTTTTGTTTCAATGAAATCATTATGCACCTGCGGGATTATGATGGCTCATTACGAAGATGTCTAATGATTTTTAATCATTACTAAGATTTGTTTCTTACATGACTAGTATAAATAGAAGTTTGTTTGCAGTAATCTTTTCATATCGCAGTCCTCGTTCACCTCGATTTATTCTTGTGTAAATATTAAATATATATTCGTGGAAATGGAAAGTTTAACTACTTACTTAGACTTGTTTATGATTTTGAAAAGCAGGGGGAAATACAGTGACAGCCTTGGGTTAAACAATAGTGTGGTTTCACGTCTGAACTTAAATCTCTCGGATGAAGATAGTCTTACGTTAAAGGAATATTGTCGAAGATTTATTCAAAGTCTAATGATAAAATGGAAACTAGCTCATCGTAAATTAGCAGTTTTTTTAAAGGAATATGAAGACTGGCTTCAGTGTGATATTGATTGGCCAAGTTGCGTTGTAGAACTGAACGCTACAGATGTTGAGGCATCTGAATCTCGTATCACCCTCGAATATCCGGTCCCTTCCACATCTTCGTCAAGTGAAGCACAGACAAATAAGAGTTTGCCTCGAAAACCATTTCAAGATTTAGGAAGTAAGCAAAAGAAAAAGAAGGACTGAAAGTCATAAAGACTGTGAGTCCAGTGAGCTTGCATACGCTGCTGTGCAAAAGATGAGACAAGAAGGTTTGGAAAACATGGCTTCTGTTATTGAGTTTATGATGAAACACCCAGAAACTGCTGAAAGGTTAAACACGATTACCAAAAAATCATGTCCCAAGCATGTTTTTACATCAGAGAAAGCTCTTGGTATATTTTTATCGTTAAAATTGTCGAAGTGGCAATATATAACTTTAAGAGAAACAGCAGTCCGGGCAGGTGTGGTAGACTTGTACCCATCATACTATAAGCTCCAGCAAGCTAAATCTCAGTGTTATCCTGATAAACATACAATTCAAGTGACGGATGCAACAGCCAAAATTTCCCTTCAAGCCCTTCTTGATTTAACTGTTAAAAGGATTTTGAAAAGTTTACCTGTATGTGTCGAAAAAAAAGACCTTATTTTAGTGTCCAAGTGGGGTTTTGATGGTGCATCGAGCCAAAGCCAATATAAACAGAAAATGGATGACGAAAATAATGATTCCAGTGTATTCATGACCTCGTTAGTTCCATTAAAGCTTACCGATGGCAACGACGATTTTTATTATTATAAAATTGTGAAAGCTAAACAGCACTGCAGTTTTTATATGACCGCTATGCTATGATTTTTAGAGATATATGATTAAAATTTGGTAATAAAGCCAATGTAGATGGAAACAAAAATATATTTTTTTAAATTATTTTTTTCTCAGTAATCGCACTTCTGCGAGGGTGGTGTTATACATCAAAAAATAGCAATAAAATAGAGCAAAAATCATGAGAAAGAAAATAACCCGCACTCACGCGACAGCCGAGATATAGCTTATTTTATGGTTTTCTCCATACAAAGTTTCTGAAAAAAAATCGAAAGTGTATCTTTTCCTGTGATTTATGACTTCATACTTAGAACCTATCAATAAGAAGCATGTCTTAACAGATTCCAATAAAGAAACAGGTCAAATTAGAAAAACAATTTCTATGTCTATGAAACGTTATTTTCAGCCCACTGTGCAGCGCAGCGAAGCTCCCGCCTTAGCCATCGTGGTTATTTTTTTTTAAACCAACCGGAAATGCGGGGCTCCGTCGACTCATAATTAAAGCCAGTTTTTATATATGTGTATGTATTTTTTTTTGTTATAGGTCGCCATATTGAGGGCCATTGGGTTCTCGGTATGATTGAGGATGGATCTGAAGATCTGAGGTTGGAAGTGTGCCCAGACAATATTCGCTCTGCTGAGGTTTTGGTGCCACTTATATTGAAGAATGTGGAAGTTGGCACCACCATCCACACTGATTTTTGGAGAGCATATGATTGCTTGTCAGAACATGGCTACATACACAAAAAAGTCAACCACTCGGATCGTGACAACCCATTCATAGCTGAAGATGGGACTCATACTCAACGAATTGAGTCCCAGTGGAGGGCTGTTAAAAGATTTTTTAGGAAGGACAATTTTAATAACACAGAAAATTTTGCAGATGTTATTTTTGAATATTTGTGGCGGCGAAATAACGTAAAATACAGAAAAGATCCATTTATGGAATTAATAAAAGCGATAAAACATGTTTATAAAGTGGAATAAACAATTTTTGTACAAATTTGTTTTTTATTTTTTCTAAGGAAACCAAGTATTTCCGGCGGGTGAAAATGGTGAGGGGGGTATCCGACCCCTCCCCCCCCCACCCCCCAACCACTCACAACCCCTTAAAATGGCGACGTATTTTGAAATTTTTACCAGCGTGAAAGGTAAATTTCGTTTGCTTTACTATTGGTCATTTTTATGCAATACGCGGGACCTGGGACAGATCCAATCCGTTTCTTACTTTTAGACCAGAAGTTATTCTTTTTATTTTCTTGTATTCTACATTTTATTTAAATCTACATTTTTAATTATTTTATAAATTCTTAATTATGCATTTTATAAATTATATTCTTTTTATTATTATTTTTGGAGTCCCGTACCTAAGGGTATCAACCAATGATTTATCACTTTATATATGCCTGTCTGTCTGTCAAAGTCTACTGTATCCGTTGAAAAAGCAAAATAGTTTTATTGCTATTTCTTAGGGTTTTTAAGTTGGATTGGTAACTAGTTGGTAACTTAAGTAAATTATTTCAGGTACTCGGCTAGGAGACCACCAAATTTGACAGATGTTAGAAGTTGTACGCATAAGAAGGGTGAGAAATTAAAATGCAATAGTCTCAATCCTCAAGATATCAGACAATTTCATCAATCATTTTATGCCAAACCGAAAAAAACCTTTCAGGACAATTTCCTATTAAAATACATGAAAGTACACACACCGAATCGTCGAAGACGTAAAATGGGAAGCCGAGCAGAATCGAAAACTTATACAAAGTTTTATGTCCGTAAATACACAAAACCATACAAATTGATAAGAGTTTGTCAACAAACCTTTTCAAAGATTCTTGGCGTCGGTATACATAGACTTCGTAATATATCTAAAAAATTCTTGCTACATGGCACTATTCCACAAGAAAATCGAGGCGGTGATAGAGTTTCAATTAAGAATTCCGCAAAAAAGGAAAATGTAAAACGATTTATTGAGTCCTTTACGTGTATTGAGTCGCACTATTGCAGATCAGCCACATCAGAAAGAAAACAGGTATGTAATTCTCAATATATATAAATAATCGTCTAATTTAAACATTCGAAAAATGTGGAAACTATATCAAGAGAATCAAGTGAATGAAAGCCTCAAGGTGCGACAATGTTTTTTTAGACACATATTTAATACAAATTATAACATCGGATTTAAAACACCACGAGTAGACATTTGTTCTAAATGTACGGAACTGTCATATAAAATAAAAAATGCACAAAATGAAGAAAAAGTTCAGTTGATGGCTTTATTGCGGATCCACCAATTAAAAGCCAAATGTTTTTATATCTTTTTGCGGGAGCATGACGAAAACACAGTTTCAATATCATTTGATTGTCAGAAGAACCAAGTTTTGCCAAAAGTTGCAGATTAAGCTGCCTATTATTCACGCCAACTTTACATCTACAATTTTACTATTGTACAAGGAAATAGTACACACAAATTTCCGAAGGAAAATGTCCATATATACAGGGTGTCCAAGAACCTGGCGTCCAACTGGATTCCCACGATGCCCCAAGTTCTAACAGTACTCAGAAAAATATTTTAAAAAATCCACCCCATGTACTTACAGAATTATACTGATTTCAAAAAAAAAGGGGAAATGAGCACCCTGTGACATACTTTTGAATGCTGTGACTGCTAATGCTGATAATTTCGATATTTCTTGGAGGTTTTGTAATCTAGGGTATTGCTGTGTCTAAATAGAATGTAAAAATAAAGTACTTATTGTACCATTTTAAAATAAAATATTATTTTAACTAAAGGTGATATGGAAAACTATTGAATTTCGCAACTTTGACCGACTGTAGTGTAAAAAAAATGTACCAAAATAGTATGGCAAGTGACGTCAAATTTTGACGCGTTTATTCCTCTTTTTAAAAAGGTATAATACTTACACATTAATTTGAAAAAAAAAATTTTGATAATATTTTTACTCAACAACCCAATTTTTACGATGTCTTACAGAATTCTTAGAAAGAAAAATTTACGACGAATTGAATCTAACCTCTAAAGAATTACTATTGTATGCTCATAAAAATAACAACAGGCCTCTCAAAAAACAGGTTAGACCGTAAGGGACGGTATGTGCATGCATCTCACCATAGTGATTCGTTATTACAACAGGAGGGAGCAAGACAGAAACTATCTTTGCGATTTGCTGGTTCTTCTTTATGGTACCCCATTATTCAGGTAAGAGTGAGGGAGAAAAAGGTTAGAGGTGCGAGTGGGATAGATAGTGACGCTATCTGGGATCGTGCTATTTAGGATAACAGTACGGTCAGTACGCGTCACTGCCTCCTGCCGTTACTACGCACCTCTCTCTTATTGTTACCATTGATCACGTACTACGATTTAAAGCTTTGTTTATTGGACTCGATTACTCTTTGTGCTCTGGACTTTGAAACGAACTCTTTACGACGACCTTTGCCTGTGTTTGGACAGTTTGTGTTTTGTGTGTGCTACCATGGCGACCTACACTCCGCAAGAATACGCAAATATGCACTACATTTATGGAGAATGTAGAGGTAATGGACGAGCTGCAGCGAGACTTTACAGAGAAAGGTATCCGAGGGCTACGCGATATCCCGACCATCGAGTTTTCATTAATGTGCACAGATCACTATGTGACGGGCGGTTCCCCAATCAAGTAGCTGGTGAAGGACGACCCGTAAATGACTTCATACGCGATGAAGTTTTAGAGGCGGTGTCGGCAAATCCAAGCATCTCTGTGCGAGGAATAGAAGCTGATACGGGGATACCGAAGAGCACAGCACACAGTATTCTCCAAAAAGAAGAATATCATCCGTACCACGTACAGCGAGTGCAAAGTCTTTTACCTCGAGACTATCCGAGCCGAGTCGCGTTTTGTGAAACAATCCTGCAAAAACATCGAGAAGACGAAAACTTTATCGACAAAATTTTGTGGTCAGATGAATCAACATTTAAGAAGGATGGCTACATGAACCTACACAACTTGCACGAGTGGCATGTGGAAAATCCGCACTTGATGCGAGAAGATAGATCCCAGTACCGGTTCAAAGTGAACATGTGGACCGGTATTCTCTGTGGGAATATTATTGGTCCATTTGAGATGCCCGAGAATTTGACTGGCGAATCATATTTAAATTTTCTTCAAAATGATTTGCCAAACTTACTAGAAGAGACCCCACCAGATATGTGGTTCCAACACGACGGCTGTCCAGCACATTTTCGCGTATCCGTTAGAGAGTTTTTGGACGAGCAATACCCGAACAGGTGGATTGGGCGATCAGGAACAATCCCGTGGCCAGCCCGCTCACCTGACTTAAATCCGCTGGATTTTTTTTTCTGGGGAACTATGAAGGAGCTCGTTTATGCGAAGCCCATTAATGACATCGCTGACCTTCGTGAGAAGATAACACAAGCAGTGCAGGTGATACGTCAAAAAAGTTACTCGCGAAACATAAAGCGGTCCTTTTTAAGGAGAGTGAGAGCTTGTATTGCCGCGGGTGGTCAACATTTTGAACATTTATTGTAATAAAATATCTTTAAACTAACATTCTTTGCTTTTATTCTACTGGGAACCCATCTACCTGTGTGTATTTCCTTCTTGCTCACTCTTGGAACCGAAGTAAATAATAGTAGTAACATAACAGTTTCTAAGATAAGAAAGGGTCCGACAGTTACCGTTAGTAGGTAGGCACTTCGTAAAAATTGGGTTGTTGAGTAAAAATATTATCAAAATTTTTTTTTTCAAATTAATGTGTAAGTATTATACCTTTTTAAAAAGAGGAATAAACGCGTCAAAATTTGACGTCACTTGCCATACTATTTTGGTACATTTTTTTTACACTACAGTCGGTCAAAGTTGCGAAATTCAATAGTTTTCCATATCACCTTTAGTTAAAATAATATTTTATTTTAAAATGGTACAATAAGTACTTTATTTTTACATTCTATTTAGACACAGCAATACCCTAGATTACAAAACCTCCAAGAAATATCGAAATTATCAGCATTAGCAGTCACAGCATTCAAAAGTATGTCACAGGGTGCTCATTTCCCCCTTTTTTTTTGAAATCAGTATAATTCTGTAAGTACATGGGGTGGATTTTTTAAAATATTTTTCTGAGTACTGTTAGAACTTGGGGCATCGTGGGAATCCAGTTGGACGCCAGGTTCTTGGACACCCTGTATACGTGGACTGAAAATGTATATGCTAAATCTGCAAACGAGATTGCATCTGCCGTTTTCAATTTACTTTCACAGACTGATTTCACTGGGAAAAAAAAGCTGCGAATGATGGCAGACGGCTGCGGGTCTCAAAATAAAAATACTGTCATGATTGCTATGGTTGCGTACTGGCTAACAAATTGTGCCCCAAGACATGTTAAGATCGTAGAACTCATATTTCCTGTTCCCGAACATTCATTCATGCCGGCGGATCGTATTTTCGGACATTTCGAAAAAGAGGTAAAAAATAAAGAGGTAATTATAAATCCATCCGAATATAGAGATATTTATAATCGT
Source organism: Ochropleura plecta (assembly GCA_905475445.1). Classification (NCBI taxonomy): domain Eukaryota; kingdom Metazoa; phylum Arthropoda; class Insecta; order Lepidoptera; family Noctuidae; genus Ochropleura; species Ochropleura plecta. The sequence goes on along the minus strand of FR997722.1, from coordinate 1,362,152 downwards.
TACGGCATTGTCCGCAAATTGGGTGAGGATTGTACTGTGAAAGATTGGAAGGCCTATGCGAGTGAAACATTGAAACCCCCAGGTAATTATCATTTCCAATTTGCTGCTTGCAAAAGGTATTAAGTGACGAGAGTGAAGAACAAACCGGGCCGGTTTCTTTTGAGAGGAGAAATTCATTATAAAAGTGATACTGGAGCAGCTAAAAGCCTAATTAAACGAGGTGTATCTTCGACATCTCAGTTTGGTATCAGAGATATACCACCATTTCAAACAAACGTATCTGGTTTAAAACTTACTGATGTAGACAAGTTATTGGTTAAACATTTCGGTGTAAATTGGAAATCAGAATTAGGATCTGATCACCTCTTATTTTACAAAAATATTTTGCACAACGCAAATATTGGTGAACCTGAAAGTCAAGAGCGCTGTGAATATCTAGAAGAGGCTGGATTATCTGTGTAGTTTTACTTTCATTATCTTCAATAATAGTTAGAAAGAGTAATTTTGACTATGTTTAATAGAAGTTTATTATAAAAGTGTAAATTTTGATTATTTTTAATAAAAGTTCAAGTCAATATAATACAGTTTTTATTGCCCAAGTGAAAGAACTCGATAAATTAGTATGGCTTATCTGTACAAGTAAACGTTTTTATTTGAAACAGCAATTATTATCATTTTAGCGTTACACACTTTGTTTATAAATTTAAATTTTAGAAAAACAAATTAATTCACAATAATAATAATCTGAATCAGTATGAGCCATCGACTGCATAAAGCCATCCACACGAGTTTTATAGGACCAAAACCGCCTCTATCCTGTAGTGGCAGATGCAAAACCGCTTCTATCCATAGGTTGGATGCAAAATGGCCTCTATCCAGACTTCAATGTTTTTTCTTCTAATTTTTACACTGTTTATGAAATTAGCTTAATCTTATATCAAAAATAATATCAATTTGTCATGGTATTCAATTTAAATAAAGGATGTAGCACCAGTATAGTACATTTTATGGATTTTTGGGGTATTGTGAAAAATTTAAGAAAGTGGATAGAAGCACTTTTGCATCTATACCCCTCATTTGTACGCCATTGATGGCAAGACATAGCATTCTATTTATGATCATTGACATCTGTACTTATGTTTACCTATGTTCTACAAATAAAATGATTTGATTTGATTTGATTTGAATATCAAGAAGGGAGTTTTTGAAGCATCTTGCAGTTGATTTGGTAAAGGCTCGCCAACAAACTTGAGCAACTATACCACAACTGCCTAGGGCCATACAAAAATGGCTAAAAAGAAACACTCAAGTTCAGGATCCTAGCCCCACTTCCAGAGGTGGTCCATCAACAACTTATAAAAGGTGCCATATCTGTCCAAGGTCGAAAGATAAAAAAATAAGATTTATGTGTGCCAAATGCCACCAGCAAGCTTATCACGACCATTCCACTATGATATTGTGATAAATGTATTGATTAAAAAGTTCCTAAATTTAAAGTTTCATCTTTAAAAGTTTATTACATTTATGTTGATTAAGGATAGTATTATAATTTAGAACAATGTTGTCTTTGTCTAATTTTTATAATAAAAAAAAAGTATGTCATTAAAAATATGTTTTGTCCGTTTAAAATTGGGGTTAAATATTCCCCATGCGAGCATAAGTGTAACTATATAGACGCGAGTAATTAAGGGTTAAGATCACCATGACTGGAACATGTTTGTGGCACTTACACAAAAAAGGTTGAGTATGGCTGACATAACATAACACCATGCCTGTAATACCCGAATGGTTAAGCAGAGGTGTACCTAAATGAACACACATCCATCATTCATTGAATCCTTTTTATTGATAAAACATTTATATACATTTAAATATAATAAATAAATAGGTTAGACTAGTTTCAAATAACAATATCTTCTTGCACTTAAATATCAAATTGTTGACAAAATACTAAAACAACAAGTTATGCTCCAAGACCTAATTCACAACATTAAATTAATAGACTGACTGACAGAGCAAATAAAGTTTAGTTACACCAAAATGATACATGAAATTAGTAGCTTCATTGAAACTGGACCATGAATGATAAAAAAATCAACGATTCAACAGTGTTTTGCACTGTACTTTTATTTGACCCTGTGACATTTGGATCAGACATTTTAACAGCAGCCATCTTTTCTTACAACACCTATTTTGCCAAAAACTAGACAAATTTTAAACCAAAATTTAATTAATTGCTTGTGTTAGCATATCTATGTATTGTCTTTAGCAAATCTTTTAAGGAGACAATGGCCCAAGGTTTTATCCATGATCATGTGCAGCATGTTAAACTTAAACAACCATCCAACATTTCATTTTGCTGAGCGGAACAGCAACGACATACGATATATATAAAAAATGCTTTGATCTACAAAGCGGACAACACGGGTTAAACCATACCTATGATCATACGGCTTAAGCGAGCTTGACGAAAGAAGTATAACCAGGCCAAAACATATAGATCCACAAGAAAATAAATAGCAAATTCAGGCAGGATAGCCAATTGTTAATCTGACCGAACCATTACGTCAATTGCTAAGATCGAAGAGAAAACTTACTCAAAGTACTGAGGAGTACTTAACTGATAGGTACCACATTTACACAACAAATTCTGACCGTCTCCAGAACTAAAAAGATGGAAATCAAGCAACCAACACATTTATTTAACACAAGCCGAAATGTCCGATCGATTACTGGCGTTTTTACATAGAAATCAGTGCATGATTTCAGTGAAGCACAGTCCACAAGAAAAAATAGCACGAGCGAGTGAGATCGAGCCAGCAGCCTGGCGCGTCACAAGTTCACAACACAAACCACCACAAACCGGGTACCGGGCAAAGAGCAAATGGCAACGTTCGTTCATACTTTTTTTTATTATCTTTGGGCTTGACCATAGACCGGCGTCGTTCAGGCTTTCAGGGTTGCTATTTTATAAAATAATATGATTAGTATGTTGCATCTTTTATACTTATCAGTTTATTTAATTGTCTATGAATTAGTAACTGTTCTACATAAGTTTTTCCTAAGAACAAGTAGCTATTTCTTTAGGTATTATTTGTGTACCCTATATCAATTTTGACATTTTTAAACCAAAAGTTCACTGGTTACAAATGGCTTGTTGTATTTACTCCACCGCCATGAAATTTAAATAAATAAACACAGAAATATAAAAATTTCATCATTTTCGTCATTTGACAGTTGTCAAACAGTTGAGGAAGAAGGGCATGATACAACATTGCTCGCTTAAGTTATTAGCGTGTTAAATTATAGCGAGCGCAATATATAAAACATCCATTAATTTTGATGGCACGGTTGGCGTAGTGGCTGAGCGATCGACTGCTGCGTTGCGTGTCGCGGGTTCGATCCCCGCACGGACCAAATATTTGCATGACCTGCAGATAGTTGTTTCGGCTCTGGCTGTTTGTGTATGTGAGTTTAAATGTTTGTAAACGCACCCACGTTACAAGAGAAAATCCTAGTGTGGAGCAACGTATAAAAAAAACTTTATTCATAATTTTCTTTAAATTGATTACTATGATGATGGTGATACATTAATTATTTACTTTCACAACATTGTATTTTTATTGAAATTCAGTTCATAGTTTATTCTTGATGGAAACGATTAATAAGTGTATCGTGCTTGGACATAAATATTTTTAAAACAGAATTCTATCTTAAATAGGTTGAAAGAGCGTAATTATTTAGATTTTTTGTCGCATTGAATAAGAGTTTGCAGTGCGTCTATTATTTTTAAAGTGAAGTGGAAAAATATAAGCTTGTATCCCTACAAATATCATTTTAAAAGATTGGCAACCCTGTGTCAATTGACGTGACGTTTGCAGTATCTTGATGTTATCTGTGGTACTTTTAAAAATAGAATACCTACGTAACGTAATATGATGGTGACAGCGCAGCGCCGACAGCAACTTTTGTGGTAGTACCATGCCCTGGCAACTTAGAACATTTTTTTTATTGCGAAAAGCGCCATCTGTCCCAGAAGCAACGAATTTTTATTGTGGTGTTACCACTTTTTTATCGTAAATTTTTGGTTAGTTTACTTTAATTGTTAATTTTGCTATTTTATTTTTGTTTAGTCCACTTTTACTAATAATTCGTGGAAGTTTTATAAAAATTCGAACCTTAAAAAGTAGTAGTTCTAAACCAACAATAGCAACACTGAATGTCAACGTCATAAGAAATTTTCCACCGGTGTGTTTACATGCTCGCGCGCATTTTTTAACCGACTTCTAAAAAAGGAGGAGGTTCTCAATTCGGATGTTTGTATGTTTTTTTTTTTTTAGGTTTGTTCGCGCTTAACTCCGTCGCTTGCCAACCGATTTCAAAAATTCTTTTTTTGTTGGAAAGGTTATACTTCCCAAATGGTCCCATGAAAATTTTATCGAAATCGGACAAGCGGTTATTGAAAAATCAACAAAAAAAAATTTAAAGGCTATGCTTTCCAAATTGCTCCCATAGTCACCAAGTCGGGATCTGATGATGGAATCTTGGCGAAATCGAGGGAAGTTTTTTTAACCGACTTCTAAAAAAAGGAGGAGGAGACGGGACCTACGCACTAAAAAGCTAAAAATAACCATGTTTGCGAATTATATCATAATACTATAACTAAAAATGCTGAAATAAAAAACTTTTTTGCAAAAAATAAAACCGACTTCCAAAAAAAAACTAAAAAGTGGAAAATAACTTTATTTCTGGAAGTCGGTGGCTTTTGTTGGTTTCGTTGACTTTTTTGCCACCGACTTCCGGAAATAAAGTTATTTTCCACTTTTTAGTTTTTTTTTGGAAGTCGGTTTTATTTTTTGCAAAAAAGTTTTTCTTGTATTTTTCGGTGTTTTTGTGTTACTACCTTGAGTTGAGCTTTAGTTCCTCCGTATATTTCGTAAATAGCCGAATTTCAGCATAGACTGTACTTTGTGAAAGTGTTTGTGACATACTTGCAGATAGGCTTCCGCAAGGAGTTTGGACCATATCAATAAAACAAAGGGTGCAAAATGAGAGAGGCAAACGAGTGTTGTAATTAATGTGTAATAAATTCGTTTAATTATATATTTTTGTGTTATTAATCTCATCTCCTTTAACAAACAACCTAAGATAAATTTATTTCGTTTAATAGAAACCCAAACTGTGTTCTCATTTAAAACTTGTGTCCTATAAACATCCATGAAAATTTGCTTGTACAAAAACACAGTTTAAGTATCATCTAAACGAAGAAATGTATTTAAGGCTATAAAATACAATCAACATATGCGTACCTACCTACCTACAATATTAAAAAATAATCAAATGAATAATTGTAGGTAGTAATTATATTTACAGAGACAATAATTTTAACTAATGCGGTCGCTACAAAGCCACATACCTGAATCTTCTTTACTTTTTGCCCTATAGAACAGAACGGGACTTTACCAAAACTTTACCCCAGCTATTTAATTAATACTTTCTGCCTAATTATTTGCCTTTTTGGTTTCAGTGTTGGTTGCGTGTTAGCTTTGTTCTTTTTTTTCCGCTTTCAGAGCAAATAATTAAGCTAAAACAGATACTGGCCAAACTTTTATCAACTACAACAACCCTATCCTTGGGTCATCAGCCGAAAGTGTAACGATATGTGATAGTATCGTTTCTGATAGTAACCTTGGATTTGTTACTGCTTATTTGAGTGATGACTCCGTAGCTGATCCCGATTATATACCTTTGGTAGTGCAAAAACCTGCCCTACAGCTGTTTAACGATAATTCCGAAGATTGTTTTCAAGATTTAGATCTCCTAGAACCTATGTTTGCCATAGAAAATTTGCCCCAACCACCTCCAATGCCCTGTAACAAAAATGCCAATTTTCATTGCTACTTATTCAAATACAATTATTTTCATCGACTCTGAACAAGCAGATGCCTGCCACTAGCTCGGTTCACTATTAATTATCCAGGCTCTATATTTGATACGGTACATTAATCGTTTGTTTGTTTGATGTAATTTTATTCATTATTGTTTTCTGACATTCTATTTAATTGAAATTGGAATGCTTGTGTTTTGTGTTTAATGTTACCTCAAATGAGTCTATGTTACTTGAAATAAATAAATAATAATAATAAAAGCGTTCCCAGCGAGTTCCCATTCCACCCTTGGAGCTATCTCGCCCGGGAATATTTCCCACCCTTTGAATTATTTAAAGTAATACAAGCTCTATGCGTTTGAGATAAAGTTCATGTCAAATTTTGATCGTATCATCCAGTTAGTAGGTTTCAACGACCATACAGCGCGGTAGGTTTAAAGTTTCTTACCTTTGTTTGTTTCATTAACTTTGTAGCAGGTAGTTTTGTTGTAGTATGACGATGTTATCTCATGCAAATACTTATCGCGTTTTAATTTTCCATTGTTACCAAAAGTGACAAGCAATATTAATTGGGTTTGGGAAAACAATTAGTTAGTCTTCCATCCATGTAAAATCTTATATTGTATATAATTATCGTGTCACAGTTTTAGTTGTGCTCCATAAACTGTGTAAACTGTGTGTTTGTTTGACATATAAACTGTGTAATTTAATTAATTGACATCCCTAATTATCTAAGGGCTAATTTGATTGATTAAAATTTATTTTTGTTTTTCTTTGTGTGTTTGAATGTTATGTTATTATTTTTATTTTAATCTCAATAATAATAAAAAAAACATTAATTTTGTTTGCATGCCCAATAGTAATATGTTTAAGGTAGATTATACAAGGCTCACCCAATTATTGCTACACCTTATTTTATGTATCAATCTATGCAAATAAATTTTACTATACTTTACTTTACTTTATTTAATTTACTTTACTTCACGTTACAAGCAGATCATCTACATATACATAGAATAAGAAACTTGTATTATAGAAGACTAGCTTTTGCCCGCGGCTTCGCTCGCGTTAAAGTCGGTAGCGCCTTATTGATTTGTAATAGCAACGCTAAGTTTTCCCGTTTCTTCCCTATTTCTCCCTCACATTTCTCACTCTTTTTAAAAAAATATAGCCTATGTCCATCTCCTGGTTCCCAACTATCTATGTACCAAAATTCATCAAAATCGGTTAAGCCATTACAGCGTGTAGCTGTAGAGGTAACAAACAAACAAACTCACTTTCGCTTTTATAATATTAGTAAGGATATAACTCTTTAACTATCAAAGCATCATCATAACACTACGCCTGTAATCGCCGAAGGGTTAGACAGAAGTGTACTTAATATTTTCAATACTCAATATCTTTATTGCTTTACCATAATGTGTATTTAGGTGTTAGTTTATAATAATGAGATCATTATGGACCCTGTAGGGCACAGCAAAAGGGTAGAGGAGAGTAAGCTCTGTTTTATAATATAGTTGCTAGTTTTTACAATAAAATTATTTATAGAAATGTGTTTTCTTGTATATTTACATCTTTATTTTTATTATAATTCTGCTGATTTGTATGTGTAGGTATTACTGTGGTGGTGTGTACTTTTAAATGTTTTTTTTTTTTTTTTTTGTATTTTAATAAGATCTTAAATTCAGTAATTTCAATATTTATTAAAATATTAGTTTATTGATTATTTGTAGTTGCTTAATTTATAAGTGGATTTATAATTTATGAATTATTAGTGGTATATTATTTATTATTGAAATATATCTATCAATTTCTTATGTTTTTAGGTCCCGTCTTAGAGTTGGCGAGCCAATTGCCAACACCTGGGCACAAATTCAAAATCAGTGGCTGCTACTTAGAAATTCCTAATGAAATATCTACCCAATAACACTTTGTCCGTCCCCAGAATCGCACCCAGGACATCTTGCGCTTGCGACCTAGACCAACGACACAGTTAATAAGCCTAATTTGAGGAAAATAACATGCACAGTGATAAAAAAACTTGCGACATTTACACCCATATCTTTTGACTGCGTGTACTTAGAGGGTTTGATTTTTCACAGTACAAAGGGACCACAGACTTGAGTATATGGTTTTAATTTCAACTCGATACCTCCACGCGTTCCCGAGAAAAATTGTCTTAACAGACAGACGGACAACAAAGTTTGTTGATCCAATAAGGTTTGTTTTTTTTTTCTTTTTGAGGCACAGAACCCTAAATATCTATGTAGTTAGGTATCTATGTTGGAAACTGATGTTCTGTAGCGGATGTCTTTAACTCCATATCCGAAAATTAATCTTTCTTGTATAGTTTTAATTAAAAGGACATGTTTTGTTGTGTAAAAATATTGCTACATACCCAAACACGTGTTATAAATAGAGATCGGATAATCGCATGCATATATACCTATAGTTAATATTTGGCTAAAAAAATATGATATAGGATTGTTAGGATTTTTTATTAAAAACTGGCTTTTGCCCGCGGCTTCACTCGCGTTAAATTCGGGGTAACACAATTCCCCTTTCCTGATTTACAGGTACCTGCTACCTGTAGTTTTTGCCCTTGCGCCTTATTTCTTGTAATAGCAATGCTAAGTTTTCCCTTTTCTTCCCTCTTGCTCCCTCATATCTTAATCTTTTTTTAAAATAGCCTAAGTATATCCGTCTCCAGGGTCCTAACTATCTCTGTACCAAATTTCATCAAAATCGGTTAAGCCATTTAGGCGTAAAGACGTAACAAACAAACAAATAAACTCACTTTCGCTTTTATAATATTAGTAAGGATGTAATCCCGATATTTCGGGATTGCAAAACTAATCAGATGTATGTATATTTACTTTAATTCCTTATTTACTTATATTCTCTGAGGTTTAATAGGCCCGATTTGACATTTGTTATAAAACTCCTCAAAAATCACGGACAATAAAAAACTTTTTTGCAAAAAATAAAACCGACTTCCAAAAAATAAAGTGGAAAATAACTTTATTTCCGGAAGTCGGTGGCTTTTGTTGGTTTCGTTGACTTTTTTGCCACCGACTTCCGGAAATAAAGTTATTTTCCACTTTATTTTTTGGAAGTCGGTTTTATTTTTTGCAAAAAAGTTTTTTATTTCAGCATTTTTAGTTATAGTATTATGATATAATTCGCAAACACGGTTATTTTTAGCTTTTTAGTGCGTAGGTCCCGTCTTAAATACAAGCTTTAGGCAGTTGTCTCACCAACGACGAGAATACGACTAACTATCGGCTATTTTCTCGCTCAAGAAACGTACAATAGAATACTTTCCGTGTGAATAAAAGAGATGCATATACAAACAGTTGATCGCTGACTGTTCACACTGCCGGCGAGCACTCGCTTCACTAGTTTGTCGCTGAGCGACAAGAGCTATGAAAGATAACACTCACTCGGCGATACTCGCCAAGCGATTAGAAATCACGCCGAGAGAGCAACCAGTGGTCATGTCATTTGGTCGCGTATGAGGCCGCAAGACTGACTGTACGCTTGACTGCCGCGAGCGAGTGATGCGAGTAATCGCCCGCCTCACTCGCACACTCGCTTATAGCCGAGCTACACAAATATCGGAACTACGCACTTGCTCCCCGCGTCTCGCTAACTCGTTTCTAGTTCTAGCTCTACTCGTTACTCGTTAATCGTTGCCGGTGAGACAAGTGCCTTAGTTCCACATCACGCTATAGTATTTAATACTATCTAAATTATGCTTTAGTTTAAAACCAATTCAGAAATCATATGCATCATCGCCTAGGGGATACAGCTGATACTTGATCTAATGATTGATTATGTTTCTTAATGACTGCGTGAGGGGAGGGGAGGGGGTACGGGCACCCTGCTCCCACTCGCCTGCCTACCCTGGCGAAACCCATACTTATACATGTGATTGCAGCAATCACGGCAGATTTGCGGTCATTTATTGAAGAGTTCCGTTGTATATCACTGAAGATCTATCACCAAATTAAAATACAATCACCTCAAAAAAGTGCGATGACCTTCCAAATCATAGTGCATAGCGTTTTTTGTTCATTTGTCTTCGACAACCTCTAAAATTATATCATCAACGTAGACGAAGTCAATCTAATACACATTATTAAAGATAACTCAAAAACTACTGGCCGGATCTTGATATTTTTATGGGACCAAACGACAACCACCAGCTTTCGAATAAAAAAAGAATCATCAAAATCTGTTCACCCAGACCAGAGTTATGAGGTAACAAACACAAAAAAAAAAAAAAACATACAGTCGAATTGAGAACCTCCTCCTTTTTTTGAAGTCGGTTAAAAAGAAGGGAAAAGCAACCATAATACGGTGTAACAGGGCAACAGTCATTTGTGTCAAATTGGGTTTACGATATCTCACGAATTAGACACTTAAATTGAGTTTTCCGGGATCCCGAGATTTTTTCGATAAAAATGTGCTTTCTTTAATAGAGAACATCTCAACTTTAGGAAAATCTGCTTCCAAATATACCAACTCTAGTTATAGACCACCCAAGCTTATTTCTATGCATATTGCAAACCCACAAATATTTAAACCGTAAAAAACAATATATAAAAACCATGCAACATATTAACAGTCGTAACGCGTCTTAATGTGCACAGGGCTACTCCTATTAACATAATTGTTTAAATTGACTCACAAAGAAAACGTTAACAATTACACACACAGTAAGTTTTAAATTAAAAACTTGTCATGTTGTTACAATCGTTATCTGTGCCCATCATGATAGAATGGTCGCAAGGTCACGTGGTCTGTACTTCGATTCCCTCAGGCAAAGTGTTATTGTGATATTCGTATTATGGTATCAAATCAAATCACCCTTCCGACTAATATTATAAATGCGAATGTTTGTGAGGATGGATGGATGTATGGATGTTTGTTACTCTTTCAACGTCAAAACGGCTGAACGGATCTTGATGAAATTTGGCACAGAGGTAGATTATAGTCTGGAATAAAATGTAGCACTTCAATTTGACCACTATCGCAGACTTTTTTATTGGATGGGAAATTGACAAAAAACTTCTCCCGTTCTGGGCGGAGCATCAGCGGAACACAAAGTCAGAACAATTCTGACATTGTGTTCCGATGAGCTACCCTTTCTCACCGTCCACAGCGAGTCTGTCATATTCGGTGGCCGGGTTGGTTTGAGGTTCTCTCCCTCAAACGTCCAGCCACCTCCTTCACTAACATTACTGACAGAGGTGATTGCTTCTCATTCCCTCTCGCTCCGGGACATGGCCTAATCAGGGCCGGACGTGAGAGGTCGCCGCTGCCGATCCACCGATTATCGAACACTTGAACGGATATGTATTTAAAGGACTTTATAAAGATTATGTACACAAAAGGCCCAATTCCTTGTCAACTGCACGGCAGTAGTTAAGCAATTAACTCCTGCTTTGCGTGTCGCAGGTTCGGTCCCCGCACTGTACTAATATTTGTATGGCCTACAGAACTGTTCCGTATCTGGTTATTTGTGTATGATAGTTTAAATGATCTCGAGGCTAAATAATAGCAGCCGCTCGGGTCGGTCTGTGGATGGGTGACCATCCGCTTTCCTTTGTCAAAGTCAAATTCTTTATTGCTAACTAAGTGTAGTAATTTGGATCTTAAAAAAGGGTAGGTTCTTAGAACTTAGTTGCCTGTTTAGGCATTGCAATTTAATAGTTAATGATACATATAAAAAAAAAACATTCTAAATTAACCAGTCAAACTTTTTACATTATATAAAACATTTGTGACTCGGTTGGTCCCGGCTGTCATTTATATCATCTTTGACCGTCGTTGCAGATAGTTTTGAAAGTAAAGAAATGTTACCCGGTACCTACTAAGTGGGTTGTCGAGGTCTGATAGACAGTCACTCTATGTAAACTACTGATATTTAGCTCCATCCGGTTAGACTGGAAGCCAATCCCAATATACATGGTTGGGAAAAGGCTAGGCTGGTGATGATGGGTGTAAACGCACCCACGGTACAGTAGAAATTCCTACATAAAAGTTTTGTAAAAAAAAATGAGAAAAAACGCTAAGCTGACACAATGACCTGTACAGTGATCGTGTCTGTAAGTGTATGACCTTTAACACTTATTTTAATTATAGTGTTTAATCGTAAGGATTATTATGGCATGATATGCTGGAAGTGCTGGAACTACGAATTTAACATCTATTGGTACCATATTCTGACATATACTTAAACATTTTTGATTTTGATTTCAATCGAAGCATGTTTTGATCGTTAGGACAGCCCGCCCATCACGATAATATCCTAGTGTTTCACCTGTGGATAAGAAGCGGCGAAAAGGGCGAAACAAACTCTGAGGTTGAAAAGTTTGTTTCGTTCTAGCTAGAGACTATAGTGTTGTCAGCAACAATATTGTCTCTACAACGAAACAATATAATAATGTCATTAAACACGGATAAGGATTTGTAGTATATCAACTCAGAAAAATTCACCGCCAATTTTCATAAATGTTGCAGATGACATTTATGAAATTATGTATTGATTATCTGGCTCGGATGTAAAATAAAGTTCATCTAGGGAAACTTGTTAGAACCTCTTCTCTCAATGATCTCTCTCAATTTCTTATAGTTTGACGCTTTGACTCAGATTATTTATTTTACGTTTTATTTATTAAATACTTTATATTTTTGGTTTTTCAACCTATTTTGTTTAATTTATTTTTGTATGTACCTAAGTACATCTTCCATGAACCTACATACGGTTTTTCATGTAAGTGATAGTGGTACAGTTCCCAGTCCAGTTAGTGGTAGGTATACTGTTTGTTTTCACTGTAGCATGGTGCGAGTGACATCAGTTAAATATACTTTTCTCTATTATTATATAGGATAATTATATAGAATTATTATTACTGAATAGAAACTGAATATCATGATCGTAAAGGAGTTCTCATCATGGCAATCAATCCCTTCACAAAACATGTATTTTCATCTCATGTCACCCGCACCATGCTACAGCGAAAACAGTAGTCCTTACTTTACTATCACTATATGTATGGGTGAATATCCCACGCGCTAATTTTACGTGTCCACGTTGAGAATCATGGTGTAAAATGATAGGATGTTTCTTAATTTTTTTTCTAGTAAACTACTTAACTTATTCCACTTAGGGCCACAATTTTTTTTTAAATAGGCTTACCTATGGAGGATAGGAAAAATAAATAACTTTAAAATTCAAGTTTGGTGGCTTGTCCTAGCTCCATTTTTTGATATAAATCTATTTACCAAAGTAACAATTATAAGTAAAGTAAAAAACAAATTATTTCATTGGTAAATGCATATGACACACTATCTAAAAACATCTAAATCATATTATAAAATTGATGTTAAAAGCACAGGATACTCGATTCAAGTTTGTCCTTGCAAAAATCATAATTTTGGTAGCACTTTTTCAATTTACATTATCATGAAGATTCGCGCGTGTGCGATCAATCGCTTTTTATGTTCTGTTTTTCTCAGTCGTGTGCAGGAAGTGGTGCGTAACAGGTGTGTGCTTAGTGCTGTAATTGCTCGCCAAAAAAAAAGTATCTTTCTTGGGTCGAACAGGGGACAAGAATTTGTCAATTTTGGTGGATCGATTTGCTGGTGATTTTTAAGTGTTTTAATAGTAAGCTACGTATTGTAGGTAGTGATTTGGGTAACTTATTTATCAGTGATATTTATTCTTTTGTATCTTAATAACTGTATTTTTTAAGATTTTTTTTATGCCTGGTTTCAATTTTGGTGGTTCAATTTTGGTGGATTTGGTGGCGATTTTCACCACCAAAATTGAAAATAAGCCACCAAATTTGAAGTATGTACTGTTTATATATTATTTGTACATATAAAGACAGTTTTTCACTGCACATTGTTCATTTATATGTATACGTTACTATTCTATTTGTTTCTGTTCTGTTTGTTCTATTTATTAAAGTGCACATGCCATGCTATTTTTCTGCACTACTCTAAGGTCGACTGGCAATGGCTACTGAGACTGCACACCTCTCGGTTATGGAAGGTCTTCACGTTAAATAGGCCTCGACCTCCGCACTTCCGAAGGATATACAGCCTCATTACCGATGATCTTAGGTGATGCATCCGGTTTGCGTTCAGCAGTGTACGAACTCTCCTATCCAGGGCATCAAGTTCAGTCTGAGTCCATTTAAGTATGCCGAAAGAGTACATTAAAACCGTATTATAATTAGTATTATTATCGTTTATTTATTTGTATACATATTTTTTTTATATTTTTACATATTTCTTATCAAAAACATATGAAAATAGAAGCCCACCGGTATCGGGAACAGTGTCCAAGCTACCGGCAATCAAGACTCCAGAGAAAGGAACCTCCTAACAATACGTACCCTGTCCAGGAGTACCGCGTTCTGTATCAAGCCCTTGATCCAGCTGCCTAACGAGAGCCTTCTCAGGTGTTGCTCTTGGCAATTAAGCCATTGGCTGTAAAGACTATCGGCACAATGATCGCTGAGTCCACGTCCCACATGTCGACAACCTCGCGAGCCAAGTCAATATACTTGATTTGTTTATCTTTTTCGGCTTCCACAAGGTTCTCGTCATGTGGGACCGTTACGTCAACAATCATTGCGCGCCGCTCTGATCGATCCACAGGTCTATTGTATGTTTGTTACCGGTCTGTTATGTATCAGGTTTATTTGCTACAATAGTCCTGTCAGTGATGATGGATCGATCCGAGTACAATTATGTGTACAGTTATAAATACTTATTTAAGTATTAATTATTTTTATATTACATGTTTTTTTTTTGTAATAAAGACGACACAAGCTTCACGTTTAAGAACTATAATATTCTTTCTTGGATTTAATTACTGATATCATGCTGTGTGATTTTTGTTGATGGATTCTCTTAAGATTCTGCCTTGTGGTTTAATATTGTTATTTAATCATGTTTTCATACATATTATTATATATTTATTCATAGACATATTATTTCTGGTTGTTCTCGTCTAGCTAACGGCGAGTACTTGCATAGGCACAACCAAGTAGCCAGGATTATTCATCAGCAACTTGCCTTGAAATATAATCTTGTGGAATCTGCGGTACTGTACTAGAAGTATGTGCCCGACCCAGTTCTCGAGAAAAACCATGTCACGCTGTACTGGGATCGGTCTATCATTACTGACAGGACTATTGTCGCCAATAAGCCTGACATCGTGGTGATAAGATGTAATCATCCCGCATGACGAGAACTCGTAAAAGCTGAGAAAGAAAAACAACTAAAATATCTCGACTTGGCACACGAGGCTGTCGACCTGGGAATGTAAACTCGGCTATCATTGTGCCGATTGTCGTAACGGGCAATGGCTTGATTGCCAAGAGCCTCGACAAACATCTGTCGAAGGTCTCCTTAGGCGGTTGGATCAAGGGCCTGATTCAGAAGGCAGTTCTCCTTGTTGTACCGTATTGTGAGGAGGTTCCTGTCTCTGGAACTCTAACCACCGGTAGCTTCGACCCTGTCCCCGATGCCGGTGGGGTACTATTTTTTGTATTTTTAAATGTTTCTTTTTTATTTTCTATGTTTTTATTAAGAAATATTTAAAAAATTATATAAAATGTATGTAACTGAATAAACGAAATATTATTATAACAAGACTGAGTTTTATTAACTGATGGAGTTTTTTGGTCATTGAGCTTTATTAGAGAGATTTAAGTTTGTGACAAAAACTGATTTTTAATGTATTGTTTTAAGCACTTTCAATTTTGGTGGACCAATATCAATTTTGGTGGTCAACTTTCAATTTTGGTGGACAAGTTTCAATTTTGGTGGCTACACTAGTCTTTGAACTCAAATATCTCGAAAAGTTACCAGGATATTTTCTGACCTCATGAAGATTCCTGAAGCTTGAACTTTCTATTTTTGTCCTAGGTCAATAGTTTTCACGAAAAGTAAAGTAAAATTTTGCCACCAAAATTGACAAAAAATATGCACTTGTTGATATTCACCCGTATATCCTTACTATCCTTACTTCCTTACTAATATTATAAAAGCGAAAGTAAGTTTGTTTGTTTGTTACCTCTTCACGCTTTAATGGCTAAACCGATTTTGATGAATTTTGGTACAGAGATAGTTGGGAACCAGGAGACGGACATAGGCTATTATTTTTTTAAAAAGAGTGGGATAGGAGGGAGAAAGAGGGAAGAAACGGGAAAACTTAGCGTTGCTATTACAAATCAATAAGGCGCTACCGAATTTAACGCGAGCGAAGCCGCGGGCAAAAGCTAGTAATATTTTAAAAGCGAAAGTGAGTTTGTTTGTTACCTCTTCACGCTTTAATGGCTAAACCGATTTTGATGAATTTTGGTACAGAAATAGTTGGGAACCAGGAGACGGATATAGGCAATTTAAAAAAAGTGGGATATGAGGGAGAAAGAGGGAAGAAAAGGGAAACCTTAGCGTTGCTATTACAAATCATTAAGGCACTTGGACAAAAACTGCAGGTAGCAGGTACTGTGTTATGCCGAATTTAAAGCGAGCGAAGCAGCGGGCAAAAGCTAGTATTATATAGTTTTTAGCATGTGCATACATTTTCCTTTCTCTACGTGTTGCGCTGTCACTGCTGCTGCGGCTGCAGAGCACCTCAAGCGGCGTGAATATATTACACTTATTTGTAACTATAAATTCGAGCCATTTGGGGTTCAAACTCTGGGACCGTGGGGTCCTTGTGGTCACCGCCTTTTTAAGGATATTTCAAAACGTTTTGTTGACACTTCTTGTGACCCAAAGGTTGGCTTTTACTTTGGCTAGAGGCTCAGCGTTACCAACATGGCAACACGGCCAGGCTCTTGAGGACATTACCAGTTTACAGCGTCGAGGACGCTATTTATTTTATTAGTTTGTTTTTATGTTAGTTTCTTTAAGTTATTTTAATTTATTTTTGTATAGTCTACTGAATTGAATAGAGTTGACAGCATTTCTCTGTAACGTCATAATTTTGTATTTTTTTTCTTAATATTATTTATTGTTGTTTTCTTTTTATGAGTTTTGTTTTATTGTAATACTAGCTTTTACCCGCCGCTTCGTTCGCGTCAAATTTGGGGTAACACAGTTCCCCTTTCCTGATTTGCAGGTACCTGCTACCTGTAATAGCAAAGCTAAGTTTTCACTTTTTTTCCCTCTTTCTCCCTCATTTCTCACAATTTAAAAAAAATAGCCTATGTCCGTTTCCAGGGTCTCAACTATCTCTGTACCAAAATTCATCTGAATTTAAGTAAGAAAGTAAGGATGTCCTGTGCGAGTCTATTTTTTCTACACTTAATTGATCATTTTTGCATGTTGTGTTCAGCACAACACTAGATTAGATAGATAGTAAAAAAAATATTAGTGAACCAATAAAATAAAAGAAAAAAGGTTTAGTTAATACGGAACCCTTAATGCGGAAATGTTTTTTTTATAAACTATCAATGAATTAATTTGCCGCTACTTATTTTCCGCGATACAGATCGTATTCTCGACACGACCTCTGAGCTCTGACGTAGCATGCGTGCAAACGGCTGAATGATAAAAGCCCCTGCTATAGTGGCCGAGTTTCGAGTATTCAGATGACAACGCGGCGGGTCCGCGCGGTTTTTGAAATTAGAACCTTAGTTTTTTTTTAAATATAAAATAGGCTAAGGAATTCTAATATTTAAAAAAAATATCAATTTTTGAGAAAAGTGATCTAGTATTGATTTGTTTAAAATGAGTTTATTTAATAAATTGTGTTTAATATTGTTATTCGGTGTTTACTGTGAGGCACAGAAGCCGACGAAAAAGGAAGCTTATATGACAGTTGTAAGTACCTACAAAATATATTTTATATTAATATTAATAACACTATAACTTATAGCCATCGGAATCGAACCAAGGACCTAATTAATGCTCAGCAAACGCGCTTAGCGACCACTTCTAGACCAACCATAGATATAAAGATATACGTTGTCCAATGTTTAACTGCACGGTTGGCGCAGTGGCTAAGCGATCGACTGCTACGCTGCGTGTCACGGGTTCGATCCCGCATGAAACAAATATTTGTATGACCTACAGGTAGTTGTTTCGGGTTTGGCTGTTTGTGTATGTGAGTTTAAATGTTTTTAAACGCACCCACGATACAGGAGAAATTCCTAGTGTGGGGCAACGTTTAACATTGCTGCATTGTAAATGATAAATAATGTTTATTTTGCAAGTAGGTTTTGACAAACACTTTTACACATCTTTTTTTAAAAACTAGATGAGGCCGGTGTTTCGTACCCAACTACTCTGAGAAGAAACAGCCGAAACAAACTCAGAGGTCATAGTCTCTTTTGAGGTCCAGACAAAAAATCTTGGTCAACTTATGCAGATTAGTATCTGAAATGGTCTTTTTAAGAAAGCACCACACAGATTGAGTGGACCTGTCCAGTCAGTGCAAGCATTTGTCAGTTATCGTGTAGTTCGACTCATAACCCAAGGAGCTCAACGCCATGACGAACAATACCAAAAAAAGACATTTGTGTAGACGAAACATGGGGATTAAAACATAACTGGAGAACATTGTACTAGGTTAGGTATATCGTGATTGTTTCCACAATTACATATACGTACGTTTTTATTTATCATTGCAATGTGCAACAGTTCAAATAAATAATAATGAATATTAATAATATTTAAGAAAATAATGTTTAATACGGATCCATTTTATTATAATGATATGGATCCTTATTAAAGTTTATTTTACAAGTTTATTGGTATTATATATGCAAACAATTGGGAAAAACTTATACCTATGTTAGAAAAACTTACTGTCTAATTTAAAAAAAGGTTGTTGTTCACAACATGTTGATGTTGTTCACTGATTTCGTCGTAAACAACAACCTTCTTAAACGATTCTTCTTTGTTAGGTGTAACACAGAAGAATTGTATCTCCCCGTTATGGTCTTCAGGATGGAGTACCACCTAGCCCGAACTTCGTAGAGTAAAGACTCAGTAAACATATTATGGACAGTAAGGAAATTACGTACTAACGTTTGAAACGGCACACTCACACATACGCGAATCGACGAGGCCTCTAAGCGGACATCGCGGTGCTGTCAGTCGTGAGTGCCGCATCAAGACGATGCGTTTATCTCCACAACATGCACCAATTAGACAAAATCGGTTTTATAGTACCTTGTCCATTTATAATGAGCATTTAATATACTAAAAAATGTTATAATAAAGCATTCCGAACGTGTCGTTGTAGTCGAAAGTATTTTCAGTAAATAATTTGTAATTGTGTAATATAAAAATATTATTTTTAATGTAGTGTTTTTTTAATTACTGTCACACGTATTTTCGGGTTAAAACCCAATACTATGCGTTTCAACTTAGATAAGGATGATCTGCATCATGCATGCTTTTCTAATACTTACGCTCTGAAATAAACAATAATCATGTTGAAATAACATGAAAAAGATAGATATTATTGATTAGTAAAAGTGATTTGCACAAAATATCTTTTTGTTAAACTTAATTGTCGTCACAATATGGTGTCAAGGTCATTCCATCCTTAGTTGAAACTCATCGAACGGTGCGCAGCCATCGATCAGTCATCGGCGCCACATATGCGCCATGCCGCGCGCCGCTTGCGGCGTCCACCGCACGCCCTTCCGACAAGGACCGAACGAAACGTTTTCGTCTTACCGCGGCTCACGCCAAAACTTGTAAAAAGTAGAGATGCCACGAATAGTGAATTGGCCGAATACCGAATATTCGGCAACACTGTTGGCCGAAACGCCGAATATTCGGCGCGAAGTACATGCTTGGTGTGGGCGCGTTAGCTGGAATAAGACAAGTCACAACCTGTTTTTCTCGTTGCGTTCGCGCGGCAGGTGACGACGGCACGCTCGGCAGGTGACGACGGCACGCGCGGCAGTTGACGACGGCACGCGCGCCGGGCGGGGTGCAAGCGAACATTGTGTTTGTTTCAATTGCGAGTAAATCGCTTTTTCGTTTACGATGAAAAGCGCAATCGTTTGCTACCAAAAAAATGCTGAAAAGCTCGTTTTTATCCATCACAACTTACCACTGATTAATTTTAACTACTAAAATGTTGTAATTTGGAGATAAATACATTATTTTGAGTAAAATAACGTGTCCTTTTTTACAAGATTTGCTATTCGGTATTCGGCCGAATAGTACGTTCTATTCGGCCGAATACCGAATAGCAAAAAACTGGCCGAATAGGCCGAATACCGAATAGTTGCCGAATATTCGTGGCATTTCTAGTAAAAAGTTACACCATATTGGAAAAGCTGTTGTGTATTAATATTAATCTATTCCGTGTTGTAAACGATCTTCTTTTACTGGTATTAAGCGAAACCATGAGATTACCTATTTAAATTTTATTTGTAAACTAGTTATTTTAACTCGATTTTTTTATCACTACAGAACACAGAATCAGATGTTTTTAATAAATACAGTTCAGTTTCAAAAACATTTAGAGTGACAACCCTAAAGCTGCAGTGAAGCGTAGGTATTTATTTCTACAACTAGGCCTAGTTTCCATACTGTCCATATTTATACTGTGGTAAAGATGTAGATTGTTTGACAATGTAATGTTTTGCGTGAACGTTACGTTTCTCGAACAAGTAAATATGCTTATGTAACAAATAACTGTGATTAACATGTAAATGTGTTTAGATTAATACTTGCTATGATTCTTACTTAAGCACACTGTATAAAAACTATATACATATCATTCTAAATCAAGGGCATTTAAACTCACCAACAAAGTATTCTATAATAGTAGATATACGTAAGTTAATGATGTCCTACAGTTTACAAGATATAAAAGAACTCGTATTAATTTAATACAATGTACTCACAATGTATGTACTTAAATATGTCAATATGATGATTGAAGAATGTAGAAAGTAGTAAGGCACAAGTAAGGCAAAGCAGAATCTGAACAGTAGGGTTACCATGACATCTTATAGCAGTACTTATTCCTGTGTGAGAAAGAGATGGTGCTAGACACCCTGTATAGCTCTGTCTCTTTCCCTCACTGGAATAAGTCCTGTTTTAAGACGTCATGCTAGGGTAGTAGCTTAGTTTTGTTAGTGGTAATAGCTTCCCTCTATAACAGGGATGTTCAAACTGGGGTATTATTTTCGGGGGTCGTTGCCATGCGCAGACATATCCCAAATATCACTACGGCCACTTCACTTGACAGGACCTGTATGGGTAAGAACCTTATCTACCTATTGCCCGCGTTTACGCTCTACGTATTTATTTCAAACAAACTTGGTAACATATTAAGTATACCTATGTAATTGTAATTATGGGTGTACTACCTGAAATAAATGAATTTTATTTATAACTAGCTTTTGCGCGCGGCTTCGCTCGCGTTAAATTCGGGGTAACACAGTTCCCCTTTCCTGATTTACAGGTACCTGCTACCTGTAGTTTTTGCCCTTGCGCCTTATTTATTTTAATAGCAATGCTAAGTTTTCCCTTTTCTCCCTCATATCTCAATCTTTTTTTAAAAAATAGCCTATGTTCGTCTCCAGGGGCTCAACTATCTCTGTACCAAAATTCATCAAAATCGGTATAGCCGTTTACCGTGAAGACGTAGCAAATAAACAAACAAACTCACTTTCGCTTTTATAATATTAGTATTATAAGGATACTGGTTTAAAGTAACTGAAATAAAAATAAAAGAATACAAGCTTTATTTTTTCAGGCTGTGATTATATATTATCAACAACAACAGGATTAGGGGACACGGGATTTTTGTCCATTAGAAAAGGGACGCATGTTTAATAAGTTAGGGATCCCCTGCCCTAAACAGTTACACTTGCTGGATGCAAAAAAAATCTGAGAAAAAAAACCACTGTGACAAACGGACAAAGACTGAGAATAACATTAGATATTTGTTGCGCAATAGTCTAGGCCCTAGGGTTAATTGGGATTACGATCCGATAAAACGCTTACCTACAATACCTACTGTAGACAATTATGTCTATAAATAAATAAAAAACCTACAAAACCACAACACCTACCTACATTTTTTTAAATTAATGAAACAGATTGTTCAGAATTATGTACCTACATACTGAATATGTGGTTTTAAACGTTTTAGCATCCAATTCCCTTCCATCCTTACTAATATTATAAAAGCGAAAGTGAGTTTGTTTGTTTGTTCACGCTTTAATGGCTAAACCGATTTTGATGAATTTTGGTACAGAGATAGTTGGGAACCAGGAGACGGACATAGGCTATATTTTTTAAAAGAGGGTTGTGAGGGAGAAACAGGGAGGAAAAGGGAAAACTAAGCGCTATTACAAATCAATAAGGCGCAAGGGCAAATACTGCAGGTAGCAGGTACTGTGTTATACCGAATTTCACGCGAGCGAAGCCGCGGGCAAAAGCTAGTCTTGTATATTTATGTCGACTTGTGAACTAGGTAACTGATGGATACATCTAAAGAAGCATGTCGAAAATATCAAGATTCAATTAAATGCTGGGGTGGATGCTATTTCTGTTTTCCTATAAGAAGTGTGTCAATTGTAATTACGTAGAAATTAACTTAATTTCCCTCAATTTTTGTAAACGAAGTTAAGTTTGTATATAGGAGATCTTTGAGGACACGATTGGCGCAGTGACTGCCGCGCTGCGTGTCGCGGGTTCGATTCCCGCACGGAACAAATATTTGTATGGCCTACAGATAGTTGTTCCGTGTCTGGCTGTTTGTGAGTTTAAATGTGTGTAAACGCGCCCATGATACAGGAGAAATTCCTAGAGTGGCAAAGATTAAAAAAAAACTCTGAATCTACTCATTCGATTTCGAAATTATTTCACTGATAGAAAGCTACACAATTACTGAGTGCCATAGAGTATTTTATTTATTTATTTAAACTTCATGTACAATAGTGGTACATAGGCGGACTTAATGCCATAAGGCATTCTCTACCAGTCAACCTTTGGGTAAAATACGACAACATTGTGATACCCTATCACAATGTTGTCGTATTTTACCCAAAGGTACAATAGTGGTACATAGGCGGACTTAATGCCATAAGGCATTCTCTACCAGTCAACCTTTGGGTAAAATACGACAACATTGTGATAGGGTACAAAAATTATATAAAATATATATCTTAAACTATTTGTTAACGAAAAAGTATATTTTTATACGGATACTAATACACATATATATCAAATAAACTAATAAATACATTTAAAAAATAAATAAAAAACGAGAACTTTAACAGTAATTACAATGACTTTTAATTGGTAGACGGACCTAAATAGTGGTTACGAACTTTTCTTTTAAAAATAAATTTACTTTCAGATTTTTTAATGCCAAAGGGAAGCGCGTTCCAAAGCTTTATTGTTGAAATAACGTATGATTTGGACATAAAACCGGTGCGGTGTAAAGGGATTTGGAGGAGTAGATTTTCGGAAGCACGAAGGTTACGACTGTGAGAACTGCCCAACACATTAAAATAAGTTTTTAAATAGTCAGGAGCATACGGATCATTCATGATAGAGTACAACATACAGAGAGATCTGAGGGACCTCCTGAGTCGTATAGGCAGCCATTTAAGCTGAGTACGGAAGGAAGAGATGTGATCATATTTACGAAGGCCAAACACAAAGCGAATGCAATTTTTAAGAAGACGATCCAATTTATTGAGAAGTTCCTGGGATAGATCAGAATAACAAACATCAGCATAGTCGATAATGGGAAGCACAAGAGACTGTACCAAAATGAGTTTAGTGCTAGATGGGAGAAAGTGCTTGAATCTATAGAGAGACCGCAGTGAGAGAGTGACTTTCTGACTCACTTGAGCCACGTGCTTATTCCAGCTGCAACAGTCGTCAATGTATAAACCCAAGTCTTTTACGTGAGGCGAGAAAGAAATTATTGAATTTTGATACATTAGTGGTGCAAGTTGACTAATGTTCACATTTCTCAAATAGTGCGAGCTACCAATGAGGATGGCCTGACATTTCCCTACGTTAACAGAAACCCCAAATTTGCCAGACCATTCCTCAATAGTTCGGAGATCAGCATTAAGGGATGAAATGCATTCATCAACGTAATTATTAAAAATTATTTAATTATTAAATTATTTTAACGTAGACGAAGACGCGGGCAGAAGCTAGTATTAAATAAACTGCTGTAACTAGCCGACATTTACTATATTACAGTGGCTGCTGGTACTCATACGCAAATTACAATAATCACGTAGAACATGACATCAATGCGGTAGTTAATTCCGCGTATATTTTTTCCCTAGACAAAAGACCAACTAGAGACGGGACAATAGATGAGCACGTGCGCTTTATAACACGCCTGAGGTCCCTGAAGGGTTAGCTAGAGGTGTTCCTAATAGAACACCCACATTTCGTTAGTTATATTGCATAACCTGCCGTGGAACAGAAATGCGTCTGGAATGTTCGCTGAGAACAGGGTAGACGATTTTATGCAGGGAAGAGGAAACGGGCCGCCTCCTTCATGTCCCGAATAAGAACCACTACAAAATTAAATGTAATTGTCAAGGCTGTGTATGACTGCTGCAAGTTTGATATTTGTGATGTGTTATTGTCTAATTAATGTATTTAAACTTGAATAATAATGTCTAAGTCGTTTATATTTTCTATTGTTAATAATTGTAATTATGGGTGTACTACCTGAAATAAATGAATTTTATTTATCTTTATTTATTTATATTTAAGCCCCATATGGTATAAGGGGGCGACCCTTTTGCCAATTTGCGATAAATCTAGACTCCGTGTCCTCTCGTACTAAGTACTCAACAATGACAACAATTCCTGATGGAAAACCACTGTAACTCTTTGCACGGCCTTTGAATTCAAACCAGGATTTCCCATCCGTAAAAAAAAGTAAGAATATACTAAAATAATAGATAGGCAGGTGACAAAAATCTATCTCATCGTTTTGTTTACTTAATGACTAGATAATTATATCAGTTACCAAAATACACTAAGAGGTTATAAGGGCAATCAATTCTGAAGAGTAATAAAGTGTGACCGGATATTCGGCAATCATCGAGGCCGGTTATCTAAAAGTACGGCCAACGAGAAGCGATACCAAATGTAAACAAAACCCATGCTAAAACCCCATCTAAAATGGCCGCCCGAATGTTGGCGAACCCGTCTTAACGTTGTCATGTTTTTGCCGGGAGAACGAGACATTACGATAAAGGCACAAGATGGAAAGAGATAAATATTAGATTGTCAACGCCACAGTTGTTCTTTATGTTAATGACCTTTCGTATCGCTTCTCGTTGGCCGTACTTTAACTGCCGAATATTCGGCCCTTTGTCGTGTAACATGTTGTGTCGACTTTTATTTGAATTGTTTACGAAGCCAAGCGAAGGATTCGCTTGTTACCATTTATTTACCTATAACCAATTGTTGTTAATTTTTTATTACTAACTAGCTTTCGCCCGCGGCTTCGCTCGCGTTAAATTCGGGGTGACGCAGTTCCCCTTTCCTGATGTGCAGGTACCTGCTACCTGTAGTTTTTGCCCTTGTGTCTTAATTATTGCAATAGCAAAGCTAAGTTTTTTCCCTCCCCTTTCTTCCCTCTTTCTCCTATGTTCGTCTCCAGGGTCCCATTTGTCTCTGTACCAAAATTCATCAAAATCGGTTTGGCCATCTAGGCGTGAAGACGTAACAAACAAACAAATAAACTCACTTTCGCTTTTATAATATTAGGTAAGGATAAATAAGGATAATATTTATGACAAGCTTTTAATGTCATAGTAAAATGTTACAACAATGTTCATGCCACTTTATCTTCCGTCATAAATGGAAATTTAAACACAAAAGCAAAACTTAATTTGTTATTCATAGTATTTTAATAAAAAAAACATAGTTACGGCTGCAGTTTGATCAAAAAGTTCTAAATCTGGAAAAGATCTAAATCTAAATATCATATCTTGTTCAAACAAATTTTCGTTGTAAGTTTTTATAGGTACCTACACCTACAACATTTTTTTTTCAGAATTTTCTATCTTTTGAAATTAGAGGGCACAATTTTTACAACTTTAGAAGCAAATATCTCATCAACCATTATTCATGCAATTTCATATTTTTTTAAGCTAATTTTATATTCATATAATCTAATTTATATTTGAACTTGAAAAACATTTATTTTATTTACTGGAAATTAAAAAGTACATACAATCTATAATAATTTATTTTAACTATAAAATAATACGATGTACAAGCAAACAAACAAACAAATAAACGGCGTCAAAAAAACATCCATAATAGGATAACTGCCCAGAAGGCTGGCGGCATTGCCACGTTGGATGGCAAAACTGATTCTTTGTCCAAAAAACAGGCCAGCTTTCTGGTCACGTAAGGATTCTAAAAACTGCTTGGTGAAATTACCATTTCCTTAAAACATAAATCGTGTTTATTACAAATATAGACACCAAGGTCATGACGAACATAAATAAAACTGGTATAATTTTAATATTACAAAAAAAATAATTAAATAATAATATACGATTTAGACCTGTTTTATTAGTGGCGTAGATACGCCATATATAACAAACTTGTAATTAATCAAAGCCATTCCATTTGATTAATAACAAGTTTGTCATATAAGGAAATAAATGAAAAATAAATATTTGGGTAGGTATAAGTTGTTACAATAATTGGGTGTACAGACTACCTTATACATGCAAACATCCGGAGTTACGGGTTGTTCGAAAGAGATACCGCGGCCCCGGAACACAAAGGGCAAAAGAAGGAACATGGGTGGGTTTTAGTCAGTAAAAGTCTGACACTACCCCCGCTTCGCCCAGAGCGGGGGAATTTATTTTATGAATTCCCATCCGCAAAAAAACCTTCCAAGAGCAAGTCAGACTCGCGCTCCGAGGGTTCCGTAAAAACTTGCGACATAAACGTTCAGATCTTTTGACTGCGTAGACTTAGAGGGTTGATTTTTTCACAGCGCAAAGGATTTCATTTGAACTCGATAACTCCACTAGTTCCTGAGATAAAGCGTATTGACAGACAGACGGACAACAAAGTGATCTAATAAGGGTTCCGTTTTTTCTTTTTGAGAAAATAAATAAATTTAAAAATAAATAGTTGGTATAGTACACACGACGGCAGGTCAACCTATTCTAATATATTATAACCTGATCTCTCTACTGCGGATCACACACCCTAACTTAGAGAGATCAGATTAAAATGGTTTGGTGTAGGTTGATGTGCCGTCGTGTGTACTTCAAAAGCTACTAAATATAATTTTAATAAAAGTAAATTATAGATAAGATAAGTAAATTAAAATGAATCGAATCAAGAAAAATGGATCATTAGGTAATGTCAATTAAATAAATTACATTAAATTATACAGTACCTACAGAGGGTTTCAGAAAAAAATAATGAAGGTCGTCTTCTACCTACATTTGACTAAGTGTTATAATCAACATTATTGTCGCGGTCGGTATCAAGTTTAACCGGATGCGATGAATTATGACGGCACGGTGGCACTGAGCCACCGTGCCGTCATAATTCATCGCATCCGGCTGAGCGATTGGTTGGATTCGATCCCCACACAAATATTTGTTTCGGGTCGATACTGTAGAAATTAATAGTATGGGGCAAAGTAGAAAAAAAATGTTTGAATTGAATACCAGTATTTTCGTGAGGTTTTGCGTTGATTATTATGTTACAACTGAAGCTTTTAAAATAGTACAATTAATTAAGTTAGGTATCCATTTTGATTGCATTCTGCAAGATTTAGCCATGCGATCACATTCACGTAAATTTGGTTCAAAGGAGGCCCTAGAAGAACACGTTTTGACGGCACGGTTGGCGCAGTGGCTGAGCGATCGACTGCGCTGCGTGTCGCGGGTTCGATCCCCGCACGGAACAAATATTTGTATGACCTACAGATAGTTGTTCCGGGTCTGGATGTTTGTGTATGTGAGTTTAAATGTTTGTAAACGCACTCACGATACAGGAGAAATTCCTAGTGTGGGGCAACGTTTTCCTTCCATTTCCACTACACTTCTAGCAATTTATACACATTTCATTTTCATATCCTATGTATTTTATTTACACTCTTAGTCAGCTAATAAAACATAAAGATAAACACATTAAATGCTGTATCATGTACATAATACAATACAATTATTGCACCAGGGTACGTCAAAACATGCGACAGACATGAAAGAATAAACTGATTTTATCGCAAAATTATGTGGTACGCGCTTAATTAAAAGTCGGTAAATCAACAAATGCCTGTTGAAATGAGAGAGCACTAAAGTACGGCCAACGAGAAGCGATACCAAATGTCAAACAAAACCCATGCTTTTGTTTGAAATTTGGTATCGCTTCTCGTTGGCTGTACTATAGATAAGTATATAGTGTCGCGAATTACGAGTTAGCAGGTACTCTTCTTTGTCTACCTATTTGTCTACCTGGACGGGCCTGTTGGTCTAGTGGTTAGTGGCCCTGACTGCTGAGCCGGAGGTCGTGGGTTCGATTCCCACCCAGAACAAACTTTGTGTGTGGGTGTGATTTATCTATAATATGTATGTATTTATAAATTATATAAGTATGTATATCAGTTGTCTGGTTACCATAACACAAGCTCTGCTTAGCTTGGGATCAGATAGCCGTGTGTGAGTTGTCCCAAGATATATATTTATTTATTATTTAATAATTATTACTTTCAAAACGGTGT
This sequence comes from Ochropleura plecta, assembly GCA_905475445.1. NCBI lineage: Eukaryota > Metazoa > Arthropoda > Insecta > Lepidoptera > Noctuidae > Ochropleura > Ochropleura plecta. Next base: position 1,333,503 of record FR997722.1, on the reverse strand, counting down.
AGGAAACATACTAAAGCACTAATTCTCGAAACTCAAACCAACCCAGCCGCCACGGGAGACCCTCCGGGCGCAGGCGTCGGGCGTCTCCGGGCCATTGGACGGTGAGCAATGGGCAGCTCTCCGTCCTTCCGTCTAGTGACGATAGGCCGTGGCGACGGCGTGTTCGTGTTCCACGCGCCTCAAAGAGATGTCAGCAAAGCATAGGGGCCTGCCAGACCCACTGCTTGCCGGGGTTGCGGGTTGTTCGAAAGAGATACCGCGGCCCCGGAACGTAAAGGGCAATAGAAGGAATATGGGTGGGTTTTAGTCAGTACAAGTCGAGACACTCCTCCCCGCTCCGCCCAGAGCGGGGGAAGTTATTTGATGAATTCCCATCCACAAAAAAAACACTAAGTTTTTAAATAAAAGTTTTGTGATATTACTTCCAGTTCCAAATCATTTAAATACCATAGACACGTTATAAAAAATATGTGAATAGGTACTATTAAACAGTGAAATTTCCCATATTAAGTAGCTTTCCCTGATCAATTCGCTAGAAACAAAACTTTCTAATCAATTTTCTATTGCTAAGGTGTGGAATTGTGGATGTTTGTTGTGTAGTTTGCCTACCACATTATAATCATATAATTGTCCAATATCACAAAGGCCCGCAACAAAAACGACAACAATGCCTGCGCAGGATTCGCGTCACGTTTACGCCGATTATGTCATAAAGATGCGCGCGCGGGCCCTGCGGATTCCACATTCAAATTTGTATCACGCACCCATTTTTATTTTTATGTATGAGTGTTTATATTTTTGTTTCCTTGGACGTGGACTGATAAAGATATTATAGTTTACTAACGGCATGACAAATATATGAGTGGCCGGGTTTGAAAACGTAAAACAACAGTAAATAGTTCGTGGTTGAGGATCCTCTACCAAGTTGACATTGGATCTCTCTGCTTTCCGATGGAAGTATGCGAGGGAACACCGGTGTATTTTTAGTCTATAAAAGTCTGGCCTTCCTCTCCCGCCCGGAGCGAGGGCTTTCATTTAATGATTTCCTATCGAAAAAAAAACCGTAGTAGAACACAATCACCAAAATCATTATTGCAGTCTTCCAGTTCGAGCGCTGTAGGTAAGTCTTAAATTAAAATAATAAGCACTAGATACATTCCAACTAAGTCTGAATAATTAATAGGCATCGTTAGTAAGGCTGGGTTCAGTCCGCAGGTCATTACTAAGACATACTATCCAAACGCATTTTACACATCCCTCTTCCCAATTCAACAAGTTTTTTGGCTAGGCGGTGTCCTTCCTATTCTCACATTTATGTTTATAACAAAATAATTAAATGCTGTGATATCAAAGGCCTAAATGTTGTCGCATGTAAGAAAGTGATCCAGAATTTGCTTCTTTCACTACCATACGACGAAACTGAAGACATTGTCAGTTAAACACACCTAATCTGTGCTAAACCTTCACCACACATACCTGTTGATACACCCACACACACACTTTCACACAAACACACACCCACACCATTACTAAACATTAGAATTATTTTATTTTCATCATTGTTTTCTCATTTTATTTTATAATATAATTTTTCCTTAATGCCAAAATGTCTAATCATCACATCGACAAAGATAAATGTTTTAATAATTTAAAGTTATCGCAACTCCGGCCCCCAAGATACAGGCGCTAAATTTCACTTGGCTAAATGTCACGTAAGCACAGATCACTATGCTTCACCAGTCACTGCTGGCTTCTCTGTTGTCTGATCATAAAAATCTGGATCTCTTTACAACAGGCGATTTACAGCCAAACGCAAACCTATTAGATTTTTAAAAGGACGGTACTGCATTCTGCATCGAACACAACTCTACGTGACAACACTCAACTGTCGCCACGACGGATATAGTACATTTTGATTCAAGGAAGGAAACTTTGTCACTGCGGCCGAAGCATATTTAACGCTCGAGCCGCTAGACGAGAGCGTAATAGAGCCAACAACAGCAGTGTCGAATTCTCAAACGAAGAAGAAGAATCAAACGACATTTTCCAATACACTTACGGAGAAATTTAATAACCGAACAAAAAGTACTTTTGTTATGAAACTATGATTTGATTTGTTTTTTCCCCGCGCTTTGACTTCCAGACTGAAAGACAAACAAAGGTATGACCCGTATGACACTGATGAACAGCCTAATTTTAAAAATAAGAAATTCATATCTTTTTGATTGACGGTTTCAGGTAAATGTCAATTTGTTGTTATAAGCAAACTAGCTTCCGCCCGCGACTTCGTCCGCGTTACTATGGGGCCCAAAGTAGCGTTAGCCCAAAGTTTGGGCTAACGCTAACTTTAATCCGCGTGGTGATCGAAAAAATAAAATATCTTTCTCTCCCCTAAGCCTATGTCCGTCTCCAGGGTCCCAACTATCTCTACCAAAATTCATTACTATCTCTGTATCAAATTTCAAAATTTAGCGTGAAGACGTAACAAACAAACAAACTAACTCACTTCCGCTTTTATAATATTAGTAAGGATTATTTTATAAATAATCGTGTTTATTTGAGATATTTTGTTGATAAACTTTTTTAAAAATTAAATATGAAGGCTTTACAAACATGCGCCTCTTTGCTCTAAAAACGAAATTGCCGGCTGCTATAGAGATTTGTTTATTGTTGTCCGAGGTAAAATCAGAAAAAATGTAAGCCCTCCAAGCAATAAAAAAGAAAGCACGCTTGTGAAACACATCCATGTTGAACCTAATCTTAGTGCAATAGGAGCTAGTTTTCGAGGAAGTGTATTGAAAAACTATTACACATACCATACAACCTGTTAAACTGCTGATGGCAGGTGGTATTTTTAAAGATACATAGGTATTAATAATTCATTAAGGTTGTCCATTGGCATTTATTGGTAGTCATTAAATTGTTTGTCGAATTTATCGTCGAAGCCTACGAACGTTGTTATGTGAGTGTCACATTTTGTTAATGAACTGCGGACTGAACCCGGAACCCACAGCGTTATAGATGTCTATAAATTTCTTGAGACTTTTTACATACAACTGGATGACATCAATACTGTTAAGTGGAGGCGCCAGGGTAGGTCGGATTGGGCGGAGCACCGCCGTCCTCTCGTAGAGGCGATCGGCGGCGGCGATCTCTCGCGTTGGCCCTGGTTCAGTCCGTGGGCCGGAGCGAGAGGGAATAGGATGCGGTCACCTTCTTCTGTGAAGCAGCCATGCTAGCGAAGGAGGTGGACGGGCGTTTGAGGGAGAGAACCTCAAACCAACCCAGCCGCCGCGGGATACGCCCCGGGCGTTGGGCGCCGCGAGACGACTCCCAGCCACAATGGGTAGCTCACCGTCCGTCCATCTGTTAACGATAGGCCGTGTCGATGGCGCGTTAGTGTTCCACGCGCACCTCAAAGAGATGTCAGCAAAACACGCGACACACAGCGCAGCAGTCGATCACTCTGTCACTGCAGCAACCGTGTCGTAAGTTTAAATTAAAACTATTTACTCAAGTCTGCTGTCTTTTGGAACTGTTAAAAATCAACCCTCTAAGTGTACGCGGCTGCGTACACTTAGAGGGTTGATTTTTTAAAGACGGCGTTTTTGTCGCAAAGTACACACGACGGCACATCAACCTACACTACACAAAACCATTTTAACCTGATCTCTCTACTACGGTGTGCGATCCGTAGTAGAGAGATCAGGATCAGTTTAGAATAGGTTGACCTGCCGTCGTGTGTACGTAACCCTCGGGCCTCGGTGCATGAGTCCGACTCGCACTTGGCCGGTTTTTTTTCTAGCCAAATCATCCTTCACATAGTATCGTTATTCGTTACACACAAAATTTTCTTCACTACAATTTCCTCATTCCTTAGCATAACATGTTACTTACTACCAAAACAACCGACCGAAACCGCTTTGGAAAATTAACATTTATTAAATAATACTTTACGAGCTTATTACTGACAACTAGCTCCTTCCATTTAGTTGATCGTAAGTGGTTCTTAAGTACGCAATAAACACATATGCAAAATACCTATGAAATTAAGATACATCATTTTGTATGTTTACACGCCCTGCATTGCGAAGTCAATCGTTTTTGCTTTTATTTAAGCAATAGCTTTTGCCCCCGGCTTTGCTCGCGTTTAATTCGGGGTAACACAGTTGCCCTTTCTTGATTTGCAGGTATCTGCTACCTGTAGTCTTTGCCCTTTTTTTTTTCGGGTGGGAAATCATCGAATGACTTCCCACGCTCTGGGCGGAGCGGGGGGGCATGTCAGACTTGTACTGACTAAAACCCACCCATGTTCCTTCTATTGCCCTTTACGTTCCGGGGCCGCGGTATCTCTTTCGAACAACCCGCAACCCCGGCAGGCGGAGGCCTTGGCAAGCCCCTCTGCTTTGCTGACTCTCTTTGAGGCGCGCGTGAAACACGAACGCGCCGTCGACACGGCCTGTCGTCAATAGACGGACGGACGGACCCATTGCTCACCGTCCACAGGCCCGCATCTACGGTGGCCGGGAGTCGTCTTGCGGCGCCCGGCGCCCTGGGCGTCTCCCGCGGCGGCTGGGTTGGGCAGATGTTCTCTCCCTCAAACGCCCGGCCACCTCCTTTGCTAGCATTACTGCTTCGCAGAAGGTGGTGACCACTTCCCATTCCCTCTCGCTCCGGAACATGGCCTGAACCAGGGCCGGACGCGATAGATCGCCGCCGCCGATCGCCTCCACGAGGGCACGGCGGTGCTCCACCCAAGCTGGGCAGACCGCCACTGTGTGCTCCACCGTTTCCTTAGTTTTTGCCCTTGCGCCTTATCCTTACTTAATATTATAAAAGTGAAAGTGAGTTTGTTTGTTTGTTTATTTGTTTGTTTGTTTGTTTGTTACCTCTTCACGCTTTAATGGCTAAACCGATTTTGATGAATTTTGGTACAGAGATAGTTGGGAACCAGGAGACGGACATAGGCTAACTTTTTTTTGAAAAAAGTGGGATGTGATGAGAAAGAGGAAAAAAAGGGAAAACTTAGCGTTGCTATTACAAATCAATCAGGCGCAAGAGCAAAAACTGCAGGTCTGCTTGGTGTGTTATACCGAATTTAACGCGAGCGAAGCCGCGGGCGAAAGCTAGTTTATTATAATAGCAATGCTAAGTTTTCCCTTTTCTTCCCTCTTTTTCCCTCATTTCTCAATTTTTTTTTAAAATAAGTTAGCCTTTATCCGTCTCCAGAGTCCCAACTATCTCCGTACCAAAATTCATCAAAATCGGTTCAGCCATTTACGTCTGAAGTAGCAAACAAACAAACTCACTTTCAGTTTTATAATGTTTGTAAGGATATGTTTATTGGTTAGTTTAGTTAGTGTTAGTAGTCCTCGACACACATTTTCGGCGGATAATTAAGGGGATATTGATATGTGTTTAGGAAAGTTCTAAGTGCCTATTAATGTGGATTTTTGTTGTGTGCACTCGAGGCAAGTGCCAAATAAATAGGTTTTCTTTCAATGACCACGCCCAAGAAAAAAATAAATGTTCCCATAAAATAAAACTATCTTTTTCCTAGACACAATCACACAGAACAGTTGGTAACCGGAGAATCACGTGCAACGCTATGATTAGCCATGATGAAGATCGATTAATCGTATTAATAGGTGTAAAATTGATTGTTGTATCACTTACTTTAATTATGCTAGGGGAAGACTCTGTTTACTGTTTATTAATGGGGCTCTTAGTTTAATTCCAACAGCCACAAGGAACTACCTTCAAGGTTAAGTAACGATTGCCGAGATTGGTCCGTGAATTGGTTTTCTATTACTCACCGACATTTCTTGCGTGCCTCGATAAGCAATATTTATATGTATAACATAAGTTAAAATAATATTTTTAAGTTTCTGAAGATCTTTCACAGTCGAGTCAGTATGGGTAGTCTTGAGTTTGTGCATGGTTAAGGGCAGAAGGTCAGACTAGGGGCGACTATTACCGGTTTCCGGTTTCTATAGCTCTTTTTTTTCTAACTTTTCCTTTTTTTTTAAGAAAAGCGTTGCCCCATACTACGAATTTCTCCTGTATCGTGGGTGCGTTTACAAACATCTAAACTCACATAGACAAACAGCCAGACCCGAAACAACTACCCGTAGGTCATACAAATATTTGGTTTTATATTAAGCGTCTTAATAACAAACAACTTATTCTTCCTTGAAAGTTATGTTCAATACTTTAAGTCAAGTTACAAAATATTTTAGATACATCCAGAGTGTGTGCGATTTTAGTACAAAGTACATAATGACTGTAATCTAGCTTTCCTGTATAAGAGAAGAACCTTACTCAGGTTCTTCTCTTATACAGGAAAGCTTTACATAATCTTTTTCTTATTTCTAAAACTCATCACTAATCTTCATCCACAGCCCAGCCTCATCAGAGCTGCCGGCTACCCCATAGAGAAGCACCGCGTCACGACGCCGGATGGCTACGTGCTACAGATGCACAGGATCCCAGCAGGCAGACGCTCTTCCAGACGGACCGTTGAACTCAACGCTAAGGGGAAGAAGGCCATCATTTTCGTGCACGGTCTCGCCGGCTGCAGTGGGGACTTCGTTATTATGGGACACGACAGAAGCCTTGGTAAGTCTGGTGCTGGTAGATGAACAGTATAACCATAAATCCTCAAATGGTTAGGTAAATGTGTACGCTAGTAGTGTAGTCTCATCAACTGTCGTGACATTGAATTAGGCAGGCTGCATAGCTGCATTCCGAATATCGCCCGGAGCGTCTCCTGCAGCGGTTGGGTTGGTTTGAGGATCTCTCCCTCAATCGTTCTGCTATCTTTTTAAGAAGGTGACTGCTTCCTAATCCCTCTTAGGGTAAAGTTTGCGTCCACGTTGCTCGCGGCCTCTCTGACGGTTTTAAGATCCTCTAAAGTTGATGTTGGGACACTTCAGACACACCAGCAAGTGGGACATCGTTTGGTCGGGAGCACTGCATTGACACCGTGAGTCGGAACTAAAGTCCTATATAATTAGAGCATCTCTTACGTCATCATGGCACCAAACTAAAATGTTATCCAAAAACCAGATCCAAAGAAGATGTCATCTGGAAAAATATGCTGCAGGTGTAAATATTGATGCTATATAACCCATTTAGAACAAACCCATTCATCCATATCCATTCTGTTAAATACAAATCGGTTCAGCAACCACTCCAAATAACGTATTTTTTTTTTAATGTGTTTTATCTCCAAAATATCAAATGCGAGAGAAAAAGAAGTGAGAGCTATCTATATTTTCCCAGCGTACCTCGTAGCAGACGCAGGGTACGACGTGTGGCTTGGCAACCTACGAGGCAACATGTATACAACGCATACGAACCTCACCAGGAATGACAAGAAGTTTTGGGAATTCAGGTATACTTTTTCTAGCTGCTCAAAGCCAAGTCTTTAAAGGCTTTTTTTTATTCATTTAAACTTCATTTACAATAGTGTTACATAGGTGGAAAACATTCTCTACCAGTCAACCTTTGGGTTAAATAAGACAACATTGCGATGGGTACAAATAAAAAACCGGCCAAGTGCGAAACGAACTCGCGCACCGACGGTTCCGTACAAACTTGCGAAATAAACGATCATATATTTTAACTGCTTAGATTTAGGATTGATTTCACACCTACAAGAGACCACAGACGTATATGGTTTAATTTCAACGCGTTCCCGAAATAAAGGGTCTTGACAGACAGACGGACAACAAAGTGATTCTATAAGAGTTCCGTTTTTCCTTTTGAATTACGGAGCTCAGAAGGCCTCCGACATGCACAATGTTTTGACCACATATGTTGACCTTCCTTCCACATATCATACATTACTGTCATATTGAGAGTTATTGATTAAAGTCTAGTCTTTTCTCCGGATCGGGCGCCGCGAGACGACTCCCGGCCACAGTAGATGCGGGCCTGTGGACGCTGAGCAATGGGTAGTTCACCATCCGTTCGTCTATTGACGACAGACCGTGTCGACGGCGCGTTAGTGTTCCACGCGCGCCTCAAAGAGATGTCAGCAAAGTAGAGTGGCCTGCCAGGGCCACCGCCTGCCGGGGTTGCGGGTTGTTCGAAAGAGATACCGCGGCCCCGGAATATAAAGTGCAGTAGAAGGAACATGGGGTAACATGGCTTTTAGTCAGTATAAGTCTGACACTCCCCCCCCGCTCCGCCCAGAGCGGGGGAAGTTATTTGATGATTTCCCATCCGCAAAAAAAAGTCCAACCTACTAGGTGTGTAGTGGGTAGTACGTTACGTTAAACTTATCTTTAATGAACAAAGCAAAACCACACTAGATTGAATGATCGAAAGGCAATCTTCCACTTATTATAGTGTTATCAACTTCCAGTTTTCACGAACACGGCAAATACGACGTGCCGGCGATGATCGACCACGTCCTGAACGTCACAGGCCTGGAGAAGATCATGTACCTGGGCTACTCCATGGGTACCACCAGCTTCTTCACCATGATATCTCAGAGACCAGAATACAATGACAAGCTGATAGCCTTCATGGCTTTAGCACCGGCTGTGTATTTGGACAATATTAAAGGGATGGTGAATCTAGCGTTAAATGTTATGGAGTTACCGGTAAACAATATTTAAGTAAACTCAAAATAGTCGATAATCCTTACTTATATTATAAAAGCGAAAGTGAGTTTGTTTGTTTGTTACGTCTCCACGCCTGAATGGCCAAACCGATTTTGATGAATTTTGGTACAGAGATAGTTGGGACCCTGGAGACGGACGTAGGTATTTTTTTTAAAGTGAGATATGGGGGAGAAAGAGGGAAGAAAAGGGTAGAGAAAGATACATTTTTTTCTATCATCACGCGGGTTAAAGTTAGCGTTACCCGAAAATAACCACGCGGTGCCACGCGGACGTTGTCGCGGGCGGAAGCTAATTTTATAAAATTTTAATTCTACTTGTGAAACCAACTGGTTGGTTTCCGGTACAAGTGTGACGTCTAACATGGCAATTATGTAATGTGTTGTGTTTAAGTGGTCACTGGGACATGGGGTCACATATTTTCTATGACGTTGCTTCCGATAGGAACTTTCTAGTATCTAAAATATCTTTGCCGGTAAGTGATTGAGTATAAATTGGTATACAGCTACAGACCAGTAAAGCCATTATTCATTGTGCAAAAATAAAATAAATTGGAGGACAAAAGCTTACAAATTGCTAATGAATGTTATCAGTAGAACGTCAAACGCACGTAACAAAGCAAAAAGTGGTTCTTGGTCAAGTCATTAGGTTTGCTTTTTAACTGATAAAGTCAAGCGGGGTCCATTTTCTTGAGCAAAAGAATCGAATTAGCTCAACAACAGTGTGTCTTTATTTTTCTGACCTACATGCATACGGATAGGCATCCAAGCGACGCAACGCAGTAACTTAAGGTTATTCCCTGCCCTTATTTTTTTATTATTTTTTTTTTTTGTAAAACACTGGCAACGTCTCAGGACCATGTTACTAACATCATAATCAACAACTTTTTTTCTAGGACATTTAAACATTTATCATATTTTAGTTCATCAGATTTTCATACAAAAATAAAAATATTGAAATTGAACGCTCTAAATCTAAATGTTACGAAATCTATGCGAAGCAAACGTACCTACAAGCGGCGGTGTAGGTATGTAGGTACAGCAAAATAGGGAGTTGAAATGTGTTAGATAGGACAACGAAATCTTGAAGATTTGTTTTTGGTAAATGTATTAAATTTTGTGAAAAATCATAGAACAAATGTTGTCTAAGATGATTGTAATACAGTCCTGCAAGGTTGTCGTTGTTTTACAATTATTTATTATAATTTATTATATTATATTTATCAATTATACCTATATATTATATTTGGGATCAGTCCAGCATGTCTTCCTTCCAGACTGCTGTTTTTCGTCTTCTCAGCTATGACTTCCTTTCTAATTTTGATGCTTATTTTGAATGTTTACAGGAAGCGTTCAAAGCCAGTGGCTGGTTGGCAGTCATGCCGCCATTATTGCAGAACATTCAAGTGAACTTTTGTAACCACATGCAGCCGGAGATAGACCTCTGCACAAACTTAGTGCACGCCTTGGTTGGAGATGATTTTGAACAACATGACGCGGTACGGAAAATGTACCATCCTACTAATCTTTAATTTCTACACTAAAATAGTCTACCTATCTTTAATCATTGTAATTAATATTTTTGGTGTTGACTTTCAGGAAATGGCACCCGTATATTTGTACAGAATACAGCCGATGTCTTGGGGCGATCTAGAGCATTTTGGAAAGATTGCCTTGACAGGTACGCATCTATCTCTAAGCACTTAAGAATTGGGCAAACAGAACACCGATGCTTGCTTCCAGCTTCGGTGTTCTGTTTGCCCAATTCGTTTATGGTGAGCATTTCTTCGACGATCGCCAACCCTACTGAACGTTTTTTTGTAAACTGGATCGTGACATGGCTTGTAATAAGAATGTTATTACTGTTTTTGTCCATTTATTGTTTTCTATACATATAATTAAATTTTTAAATATTTCTTAAAAACAAAAAATAAAAAACATTAAAAATGTAAAAATAGTAGCCCACCGGTATCGGGAACAGGGTCCAAGCTACCAGCGGTCAGGGCTCCAGAGAAAGGAACCTCCTAACAATACGAGCCGTGTCCAGGAGTACCGCTTTCTGTATCAAGCCCTTGATCCAGCTGCCTAACGAGAGCCTCCTCAGGTGTTGGTCGAGGCTCTTGGCAATTAAGCCATTGGCAGATACGACTATCGGCACAATGATCGCTGAGTCCACATCCCACATGTCGACAACCTCGCGAGCCAAGTCAATATACTTGATTTGCTTATCTTTCTCGGCTTTCACGAGGTTCTCATAATGCGGGACTGTTATGTCAACAATCATTGCGCGCCGCTCTGATCGATCCACCACCACTATATCAGGCTTGTTGGCAACAATAGTCCTGTCAGTGATGATGGATCGATCCCAGTACAATGTGATATTGCCATGTTCGAGAACTGGGTCGGGCTCATACCTGTAGTACGGCACTTCCGATTCCACAAGGCTATATTTTAGAGCAAGTTGCTGATGAATAATCCTGGCTACAAGGTTGTGTCTATGCAAGTACTCTCCGTTAGCTAGACGAGAACAACCGGAGATAATGTGTCGAATTGATTCACCCGGACGGTGGCATGCCTGACATAGTCAACCGTGCCGTCCTTCACAATAAATCTCCGGTAGTTATTCGTCATCATAACTTCATCCATAATTGCACAGACAAAACCTTCAGTTTCTCCAAAGAGATCCCCGGAACGTAGCCAGGCTACGGACGCTGGTTGATCTACATCGGGTCCATGTAGGGCCCGGAAAAAGCGTCCGTGAAGCTCCTTACTCTGCCATACCTCCCTGCGGTCGTTAGTGTCAAGCACTACAGGTTTGCGCCAGTTCTCTTTAGCCAAGGAGAGCGGGGTGAGGCCTTTGTCCACTGCAACCACATCCCGATGCATTCCCATGTCGGTTTCTAGGAAATATTCCCTGAGACTGCATATCTCGCGGTTGTGGAGAGTCTTGGCGTTTAAAAAGCCTCGACCTCCGCAACTCCGCGGGATATACAGTCTCATAACCGAAGAACGTGGGTGATGCATACGAAATGCCGTTAACAATGTACGGACCTTCCTATCCAGGGCGTCCAGTTCTGTTTGAGTCCATTTGAGTATGCCGAAAGAGTACATCAAAACCGGCATGACCCAACCGTTGAAAGCACGCACCTTGTTTCCGCCTGATAAAAGACTATTAAATACTTTTCTCAGGCGGCCAAAGAAGCGTTCCTTCAACGATTGCTTCATGTTAGCAACATTGATGCTCAGCGCTTCCGACATCCCCAAATACTTGTAGGTTTCGGTTGCTGAGAGAGATCTAAGGTTTATGGAATCTGAGAGCTGGGTTCCCACAGATTCCACAATTTCCCTTCGCTTTACATGCATGACCGCACATTTGTCCACACCAAATTCCATCCTGATAGAGCTACTGAAAGTTTCAGTTACCTTCAGTAGCTCCATCAGTTGTAAATCGTTGGGGGCAAAGAGTTTCAGGTCATCCATGTAAAGAATAATTAATTAACTTTATACAACGTACTGATAACCGTAACTCACGCTTGACTTTGCATTAGGCCATATACGCGGCGCACTCTTCGCGGTCTACCACAAAAACAGTTGATCGTATAATAGTTGCAAATCTCATTTAAGCAATAGAAAGCGAGATATTATATACCTTCAATATCATGACACGCGGACCCGATACCATTTGTAACTTTTCAGACAACATTAAGAACGACAAAACAAAGTTTCAAACCAATTTACAGCTTTATCGTTCATTCCGAGGTGAAACCCCTAAATGACTAGGCTAATAGCGCATCGCACCCAGACTTAGACTAAACTTTTGCATCTTGATACCTGTTGAATATTATAAAGAAATATTAAAATGCATGTACCTAAATCTGCTTTCAGGCGTGTTCACGACATTCAACGGCGGTGTGGACGGTCCAGTAATACCGTACAATATCAGTAATGTCAAAATTCCCGTTTCAATACTATATGGAGAAAATGATCAGCTCACATATAAGCCTGTAAGTTTCCAATTTCATTTATTTGATAGAACGCATGTATGATGTAGAAGGTGGGACATTTTGTAGAAAATTAATAAAAAAATATTTACAACAAAAGTTAAAATTGAAAACACTTTTAAGTCCAATTTTTCAATCATTAGATAACTTTTATCTAAAGAGTAAATGTGACGTTTTGACAGAGTGTGCATACAAAAACTGTCACAATGACAGAATTATACGGATAAAACTGGCGATTGAAAATTCGGCCTTTAGTCAAAAGCATGATATCGGTGAAATGCATACGATTTACGGCATTTCACTTTTGTTCCACCCTGTACGTACCTACAATGAATGAAGGTTTTTTGCGGATTTGAAATCCGGGAGTGAATCCAGACTTGTACTGTCTAAAACTAAAACCTATCCATATTCCTTCTATTGCCCTATGTGTGGGAGCCGCGGTATCTCTTTCGAAAGAACAACCCGCAACCCCGGCAGGCGGTGGCCCTGGCAGGCCCCTCTGCTTTGCTGACATCTCTTTGAGGCGTGCTTTAAATACAAACGCGCCGTCAACACGGCTTGTAGTTACTGGGTAGACGGACGGCTCACCGTCCACAGACCCCATCTACGGTGGCCAGGAGTCGTCTCGCGGCGCCCAACGCCCGGAACGTCTCCCGCGGTGGCTGGGTTGATTTGAAGTTCTCTCCCTCAAACGCACGGCCACCTCCTCCAGCAAGTGATTGCTTCCCATTTCCTCTCGCTCCGGACCCTGGACTGAAGTAGGGCCGGACGTGCCCTTGAAGCAGAACCTTTACGTACAATGACTGAATTGTGATTGCGCAGTTGAAAGCTTCTGGAGAAGCTACCATGTGCGTCAGAATGGCTGGTTGCCTGTGGCTTTGGTCTATGAGAGTTGATTAGAAAATTGCTACATAATTGCTTATATTTGCTACATTTAATAAATAATTGCTACATACTATATATATTTAGAAATAACATATTTTTTTTGTACAGCCATCCTGACGTTTGGTTGGCTGGTCGCCTCCTAGTTTAAAGCCAAGCATGCAGAGTTTCCCGAAATGTATTACGTAACGGAAACGCGTAACACGTAACGGAAGGGTGTGCGTCCCCATTGAAGGACCACATCTGAATTTGAGCTTTTGAATGCGTCGCGGCCCTTATTCAATTGTGGTCCCTCAATAGGAACGCGCACGTTGTGTTATTGGGTCAGCACAACTGCGCGCAGATCATTGTTTATAGCCCAAGAAAAATCATGATAAACTACGGTACCTACTTCCTCGCATAATCCCAGCGCCAGCTGTAGGCAGGTCCCCCAGGAACTTATAAAAGATTATTTATTTATTTAAAAGGTTATTTTATGGTTTCCAGGGCATACTTCGGTTAGCAGAGGAGCTGAGAGCTAATGGTGTCCTAGAAGACGTAAGGCCGGCTTGCTCATGGCCTAAGTTCAATCACCTAGACTTTGTGTTCGCGAAGGACGTTGGGACGCTGCTCAATAAACCACTCGTCAAACATATAGACCAATTGTATGATAAATATAGTCGTGTATGACACTTTTTGTTTTCATTAAAACTGTAATTAATGTGCGACTGAAGCTAGATTTTCAACAGAAACCAGAACCAAATCTTCGACCAGGGTCGTGGTTAAAGGTTCAGTTAGTCACTACTACTAAGTTTACTGACTCCATGCTAGCCAATCCTTACTAATATTATAAAAGCGAAAGTGAGTTTGTTTGTTTGTTTGTTACCTCTTCACGCTTTAGCACGCACGAGATAGTTGGGAACCAGGAGACGGACATAGGCTATATTATTTTTTTAAAAAGAGTGGGATATGAGGGAGAAAGAGGGAAGAAACGGGAAAACTTAGCGTTGCTATTACATATCAATAAGGCGCTACCGAATTGAACGCGAGCGAAGCTGCGGGCAAAAGCTAGTCTTAAATAAAATAAAATGTTTCAACTCAACGTTTAATAATAAAAAAAAAATGTTCCCACAGACAATTTCTTTGTAACTTCGCTTGCAATTTTTTTTTACCATGTTTTAAATCTGAAACAAAAAAAAACAGGTTAAGAGGAAATCATTCACAACCGGTTTTTTTGGAATACTATATACTGGGCACACAGGTGACCAGTATAGGAGTCAGGGTTGGTACAGACCAACCCTGACTACTTTCCCGCTCATGAAACGTACAAAAGTTTGGAGATAAGTAAATGTAATACATTTATTATTAGTTAATCGCTGACTAGCGACTGTTCACTCCTGAACAATTTTTTTTTATAAAAACTTTGCCCACACTAGGAATTTCTCCTGTATCGTGGGTGCGTTTACAAACACAAACAGCCAGACCCGGAACAACTATCTGTAGGCCATACAAATATTTGTTCCGTGCGGGGATCGGACCCGCGACACGCAGCGCAGCAGTCGATAGCTCAGCCACTGCGCCAACCGTGTCGTTAATCCCCTAGTTTGTTTGTTAGTTTGTTGTGCAGTGAAAGTCAAATTTGCAAAAGCTATCAAAGAGGGCAAGCCCCCGTCGTCCGGTAGACCAGCGTAGCTATCACAACCACTCGATTGAAATCGTGCCGTAAGTATAATCAAAAAAGTCCCCGAAACGCTTTTTACAAATCCGTAATCGCCCAATTTTGACATGTCTACACAACCGTGTTACGATATAAAAACGTTAATCATACCGCCAAAAAAAAAACCTGATAAAATTATAAATTTATCAGTCAAAATTTTATACTACAAGTACCCCTGATAAACATGCCTTGCCATGTTTTAAAAAAAGAAACTCCACACGGATCTGTGAATAGCGTTTTGCCGGTTCGACGATTGTATTACGAGAACATAGACTAGGATCGATTGTCGGTTACGATTACGATTTACGATTAGATTGTTTGTGAATAGCTAAGTATGTGCCTTAAACTTAACTTGTGAACAGCCTATATATCGTGACCAAGTGAACCCTGATGTGGACTGACCTATTGATGCATGGTCCTGGGTCTTTGTAATACTCGGGCGGCTTGTACACACACTTGGTGCCAGGGAAGCCAAGTAGCTCCGCGAGTAGATCGATGTCCTTGTACGACGGTTTCGCACGGAGCAGCTGCGGAAACAAAACAAACTTGTAAAATATCAAAATGTTATGAAACCCTGCAGTCCCCTGACTGAAGCCTTACACTTAAGACAGGGTGTCTCATCGTGCCAGATGCCAGAATACCAGTACTGTAGGCCTACCATGACGTCTTAAAGCAGAACTTATTCCACTGAGGGAAAGAGATGATGCTAGACACCCTGTATAGCTCTGTCTCTTTCCCTCAGTGGAATAAGTTCTGCTTTAAGATGTCATAGTAGGGTAGCTGGTACCAGTATTGGAGGCACTGTATTTTTTTTTAATGAATGGCATCTCAACATCTACTTGGTAAAAAGTCAATAATCCAATAGTCAAACGGGTTAAAACAAATGCATATTTTTTATCTCAAAATGATCCATTAAAATGCCGCCGCCGCCGTGTGAATTGGGCTGTAAGCGCGTTCCTGCCGGGTTTGCGCGGGTTGTTCGAAGGAGATACCGCGGCCCCGGAACAAAGGGCAAAAGAAGGAAAATTGGAAGGTTTTAGTAAGTAAAAAACATCTCTCCCTTATTTGTTGATTCGACAACTGCAAAAAAAGCGTTAGCACATTTCTAACAGATACATTCAAAAGTTCTTAAGCGTATGAAACGGAATCCTTACTTTAATATAATAAAAGCGAAAGTGAGTTTGTTTGTTTGTTACGTCTTCACGCCTAAATGGCTAAACCGATTTTGATGAATTTTGGTACAGAGATAGACCCTGAAGACGGACATAGGCAATTTTTAAAAAAAAGTGATAAATAAAGGGGAAAGAGGGAAGAAAAGGGAAAACTTAGCATTGCTATTACAATGAATAATGCGCAAATTAGAAAAGGGGGATCTGTGTTACCCCGAATTTAATGCGAGCGAAGCCGGGGGCAAAAGCTAGTATATAAATATACCTAATATCATGTATCCTCATAGCATTAATGTTTATTCTAGTAGTAACTGTTATTCCCATCAGTACATGGGTCTAAGTTTCCAAAGCGTATTCATTTTGACAAAACTAAGGGCTTCTTTTTAAATTGTCAAAGTATGTATCAAAGAAAACTAAAATGAAGCAACAATCCCAGTAGTCAAAATACTTAGCTAGTCTTTTTTGCAGCAAACCAATGGGGTTAATTGTTATGAGTGGCATTCTAGTGAATAAACGATATAAGTGAACGAAATAATAACACCTTTTTTTTTTAAAAAAAAACTTTGCCCCACATTAGGAATTTCTCCTGTATGGTGCTTTTACAAATATAGACACTCACATACACAAACAGCCAGACCAGAAACAACTATCTGCAGGTCATACAAATAGGTATTGGTATAGGTTGGAATTGAACTCGCGACACGCAGCGCAGCAGTCGATCGCTGCTCAGCCACTGCGCCAACCGTGCCGTCTGAACTGCGGAACAACTTTAGGAATCTCGCCTTAAGTGGGTGTACTAACCTCATGACAGACTTCCGTACGATCTTCGATGGGTGGCAGGTTCCAGAACACAAAGCCCACCACGGTCTCGTCCCGCAGGTAGAACAGCACCCCCCGCTTGTAGCGATTGAAGTACTCCGTACCCGTGGGGCTGAAAGCACATCAAACAAGCTATTTACAGCACAACAAAACAAATATTTAGGCCCATTTTGATATTTCACCGAAACTTTATAACAAATTGTCACAATTGAATGTTTGTTATAAAGTTGAAAAAAAACATGATTGGTCATTTCATCTTTATTAACAGACTTCAAATGTTTTTTTTTTAATATTTAGAGGGGTTTGGTAGATTTTTTAGTAATAAGCTAATATTATGTAAGATTGGCAATTAAATTAACTTTTAGGTTGTGAGAGTTTTATAAATACTCCACCCAAAGGTTTCTCTGCCTGATCTTGGCTTTTTTGCAAGCGTTATAAATAAATTACTCTATGTTTGACGAAAAAAAAAGATATTCGTATATCAAATTATTAAGGATATAGTTTAGTTAAACATTTATTTTTTTCAAAACATCCGGACTAGCTGTTTAGATGTGATATTGGATTTAAAATCATCTTAAATCATACCTTTGCCTCATAAAGAGAAATTAACGAACGAAAAAGAACAAGACGAATCATAGCCGCAATCAAAATGAACCTGAGCCGAAATGTAATGGAATACTGACACTAACAGCTGCTAAATGCGTTTAAAGTGCTGATCACGATCAGGTGAAATCCAACCTAAATAAGGAAATGGTGAAGTTACTTACTCCGCTTTATAGCACATCCTTTTGTCATTTTCTGTGGCGATTAGCCTATCCGCGTCCTCAACAGACTCTTCGTCATCGCACTCCTTAAACAGGCCCACGATGGGCATGCAGGCTCCTACTTCCCCGATCACCTGAGGATTTACATTTAAATGTATAATACGTGTCAAATGAGAATAGGACTGACCTCACGCCATATTAACCCGTTGCACGATTGTTTACAAAAATGTAGGGTAACAATGTAGGTAAACTTTGCACCCGTCGTAACACTTTGTCGCGCGAAGGTTTAAAAAAAGATTTTTAGTATATTTTTCCAATAAGATACAAAAAAGCCAGCCTTTACGAGTCATACACAGGGTAATTGCAACAAAAAATATGATAACAATATTTTTAACGTTCATTCATTATTTAAATTCAACAGCAAAGACACACTGTCCACAGATTCATTACCTCCATCTGGAAGGTTTCGCCTAGCTGCACCCAGAAGTGGGGCTCCATGTTGCAGGGCAGCCAGTACCCGGTCATGTTGGCGCCGGCAATGTAGCCCTGCTGCTCCGCGTTAAGATAGTGTTCCACCCTCAGTCGCGTGTCGCGCCACTGCTGGTAGTAGCTCGCTGCGTCGCCCGCCTGGCACACCAACACATTACACATTACTCAGCGGCCGGTTCACTATCATATTCTTAAGAAAAACTAAAAAAATAGTATAGTGACTTACTGCTACACGGAATCTAGGACGAAACAGTTACAGCACAGTTTTGAGAATACAAGAACAGAGTGATGATGTATAGGGTAGACGGGAATGGTTTGACAGAAGAGAATAAAAAGGTAGGCCCGTTTATAAACATCACAAAAACCAAAATTATAACAAATAGTGAAGAAACCGATTCTATATCTATCGCCGATCAAAACGTAGAATTCGTAAAAGATACTTTAATTTGGGCAAACTGGTTTCTTTTAAAAAGCATACTGTTAAATAGATAAATAGAGGATTCGCTATTGCGTGGAATAGTTACTGGGGCTTAGAGGAAATCATCAAACATTAATTTATTAATATAAATGGCAAGAGAAAGTTCTTCGATATAGCAATACTACCATGTTTAACCTATAGTTGTCAAAGCCGGTCGTTGAGGGAATGCTAAGAAGACAAATATTACTATTTCACGATGTCATATTGTATTACGTCAACGTAAAACAGAAAGGAGTATATTGGGAATAAGCCCATCGCATTAAGTAAGTGGAACTGGACGCTTTACATAATGTCGGATGCAAAACGACAGATGGATTAATTAAGGTCAAAAGGACGTCAGGAAAAGATGGCGGACATTTTCATACAACGACTAGGACCGGGTGGATGATCAAAGCCAGAGATAGAAAGTACTGGAAAGAGTTGGACGGGGGGGGGGGGACACCAAGGAGGCGACTACTACTTTAATTTTAAAATTGAAGTATATGAAACTTACATAAAATATAAAAAAAAAACAAAATCATTGTGTCGTTTGATTTTATGTAATGAAATTTTATATATTGTTTTTTTTTATAAAGCCTATTTTGTCGCACAGCTGGGCAAAGGCCTTCCCCATTCCTTACAACTGTCACGGTGTTTTGCCTCTTCTGGCCAATCCGGCAGGAAACGAGTCGAAATAGTCATGCTAGCACTCTTTTTAAATGAATTATGTTTTTGTATAGTAAAATAAATAAATATCTTGGGACAACTCACACACGGCTATCTGATCCCAAGCTAAGCAGAGCTTGTGTTATGGTAACCAGACAACTGATATACATACTTATATAATTTATAAATACATACATATTATAGATAAATCACACCCAGACACAGAACAAACAATCATGCTCATCATACAAAGTTTGTCCTGGGTGGGAATCGAACCCACGACCTCCGGCTCAGCGGTCAGTCAAATGGCTTTTGAATTTTATTACCATACCCCTTGGTAAGCCTAGTCAGATTTCCTGCCGGGGTTGCGGGTTGTTCGAAAGAGATACTGCGGCCCCGGAACGTAAAAGGCAATAAAAGGAACATGGGTGGGTTTTAGTCAGTTCAAGTCTGACACTCCACCCCACTCCGCCCAGAGAGGGGGAAGTTATTTGATGATTTCCTACGCCAAAATGGCATTAGGCTAGCACTGAGGTGACATCTTAAATACAGTTATTATACCAGATACAGCGTCCACTACTTACAATGTAGAGGTGTGTCCTGGCTTCCAGCTCGGTGTTGACGAGGTAGCCTCCGTTCACATAGTCTCTCTCCAAGGTTGAATCTTCGGCGAGGTCAACATTGGGTTCGGCTCCGATCGCCAAAAACGCCTGAATGATTCATATGTAATTTAAGCGGATCTGTTCAATACCAACCACAAACTCGGGACACTTATTTCAATTAAACTTCAAGCATTACAAGTAATAGCAGCGACAATAAATTTTGTGTTTCGCGACCCGACGCCCGCAGCATCCCCCGCGGCGGCTGGGTTGGTTTGAGGTTCTCTCCCTCAAACATCCAGCCACCTCCTTCGCTAGCATAACTGCTTCGCAGAACGAGTTGACCGTTTCCCATTCCCTCTTGCTCCAGACCATGGACTGATCCAGGGCTAGACGCGACAGGTCGCCGCCGCCGATCGCCTGTACGAGGACACAGCGGCGCTCCACCGTGTCCTCTGGGTGATCGACGGAATGTACCTATGAGTATATAAGAGTATTTTTTAATTGTGCCCCGCCCCGTTGTGGAACAGCATTTTTGAAAATATATTTAAAAAAAATATATATACAGTGTAAACTCTATATAACGACACTGAAGGGCCTGTGCATTTTATGGCGTTATAGAGAGTTGTCGTTAAATCGAGAGAAGAAAAATCAGATTTAGAAAAGAAAAAGTTTATTTCAGACTAGTGTTAGTAGTTATGTACATAAAAAAGAATGTTATTTGAACGCTATTGCGTATACTCTCAACACACAGTGATTTTCTTTTACTAGCCATGTTTACAGTTTGAGAGTTTGTGAGCAACTGAGAATATGATAACGTATAGATAATCCATGACTCCTACTTATTAGTCATGGTCAAAAACAGTCGACACGTAAAAGCAATCCCAATTTGTAAACAAAAGAACGAATTTCTTAGAAAGTTCGGTATGCATGATTCCGACAGTCGAGTTTATTGCGGGCTAGGATAACAAAGCGACAAAAGAACGTACACAGCTGCGCAGTTTTTACTAATTTTAGCAACTTAAAAGGTACTTTTTACTACTTAATTGTTGTCGTTATTGAGAGTGGGTGTGATGCTATGTAGAGTGTATCATTGTATGGTAGACAAGCTAAACGAACTAAAGTCAATTGATTTAGACGCTTTAGAGAGTTTGTCGTTAAATCGAGTGACGTTACATGGAGTTTACACTGTATTTGATAAATGTTAAAAAATAAACAAAAATATAAAAACAATTACATAATCTGTGACCAGGGACTTTCCGTTTGATAAGGTCATTTCAAGTCTCCCATCTTTCGTTTCGAAGACATCGTACACTTGAGCTGTAAATGTGAATACATAAATATAGTAAGTTTTTATTAAATACTAGCTGTGCCCAGCGGTTTCATCCACTGCTCAGCTCCTTTTCTAGAGAAGGGTATGAAATATAGATGTAGGCCTATTCTCAGAACTACCCGATATGCATACAAAATTTCGTTGAATTCGGTCCAGCCATTTCGGATTATATGGTACATTATACGGTAACTAACACTGTGACACGAGAATTTTACATATTAGGTAATAAAATATATTATGTCATCCGCTGCATCGGTCACGGCACTTTGAATGGGCCATCTGAAGAAATGTCACAGACATTATGTGAACCCATAAAGAGGGTATAAACGAACCCTTGACGAAGCTGACAACCAACCATCTACAACTGCACATCAAACTAAGTCACACCTGCGCAGAAATTACAGATGAGACTGTATTTTGAAGTGAAATATCCCACTACAAACATTGTGCTGATGGTTGCATTGCGTAATAGTTCGGAATCATGGAGTATTTACAAAATTAAAAAGTGCATGTTAAAAAAAACTCGTGGAACAGTCGAAACTTTGTCTTCTATTAATATCTCCGTTACTAGAAGATACCTACCCAGGAATGATCCAGAATAAAAAAAATCGCAATGATGGGAAGGAACAATAGCCTGGCCTCATTAAGGGTTTTTACACCCTTATTGTGGACACCATCAATGACATTTCAACTTTTGAAACTGACTTGGTCACTAACATTAATCCTTACTAATATAATATTATAAAAGCGAAAGTGAGTTTGTTTGTTACGTCTTCACCCCTAAATGACTCAACCGATTTTGATAAATTTTGGTACAGAGATAGTTGGGACCCTGGAGACGGACACATTTTTTTTAAATTGAGAATAGAGGGAGAAAGAGGGAAGAACAGTGGGAGAGAAAGAAATTTTGTTTTCATCATCTAGTCGCGGGCGGAAGCTAGTTATTATTAACGTTTGAAACGCGATAATTACCTCGTTACCCCCTAGTGACACTTATTATTATCGATCTAATAAATGATAGACAAGATTCATATGTCCACATTATATAGCTTTCTCATATTCTTTTTTGAAACATGTTAACTAAACAACGACTGCCTCGTTGGTCCAGAAATGCGGCTGTCAAACATGAGTGGGTGTACTATTAGGTACATCGTGAGAAATCCATCATGTCTGGGAGAAATTACTCGGTTAGGCCCCTAACTACACGAAAAGAAGATCAGGTACAAGTCTGCTTAACTTTTCAAGGATTATATGCTTGATTTTAGGTTGTAACACAACCTAAAAAAACGAGGACACACACTTACCCTTAGGGATCTGCGTGATCCCTGCACACTTAATTTGTTCCGCCGCATACACGCCAAGGTACTCTGGCAGTATGCTAGAGAGGACCCCCTTATCTTTGTAAACATGAACTATCTCCACGGGAGGCTCTTCTTCCTTTCTTTCTACTACACTATCTGAAAAAAGGTTAGAAAATTGTTGTGTTATATCCAGTAATCAGCGGAAACTGAAGAAGAAGTGCATGACTGTGGTTCAGCACAATAATTTTGTTACAATTGTAAAAACCATTGACCAAGATGATACCTCGCTAGTCAAATCTTTTTTCAAAAGGAATCGCCGCCGGATCTGTGCTACATAACTGTCGAATAACACCTTTGGGTGTTGTATAAGAATTGTGTTTCCTAAGGCCGTGCGCTGCGTTAGGCGTGCGCACGGCGCGGGCGCCCGCGTGGCGTGCTGTTTCATGTAATAGGCCGTGCGCTGCGTTAAGCGGGCGACCCGCTGCACGCAGCGCTGATCTATGAGATTACATGGAAACAGCACGCCACGCGGGCGCCCGCGCCGTGCGCACGCCTAACGCAGCGCACGGCCTAATAGCCGTCTTAAGCCCCGTTCCAATAAACAAAAACGACTCGTTTTGCTTACGGACGGATGGTAGTATTTTGACATAAGTTCTATGAGACTTATGTCAAAATCCTACTATCCGTAAGCAAAACAACTCGTTTTTGTTTATTGGAACGGGGCTTTAGTGCTCTAACGGTACCAAACAGTACCTACGAGTTAAGGCTTACTTTCGGCTTCTATCCTTAAACAACAATATTAAATATTTCTTTGCTCTTCATGATTATTATAAACATTTGTTTTTTTAATGTAGCTATTAATTTTGAAAAATATTACGCCACAGACTACCTACAGTACTGTTTCTTCTCCTTTAAATCCATCCAAAGGTTGTCTTGAAAAGATCGCTTTTAGCGATAAGACCGCCCATTGTGTCACCCTATTTATAAGTTGTTTAATGTTATTCTTGTTATTTGTATGGTGTACATAATAAAGAATATTCTATCTATCTAAGTATCGTTGGCGCATTTGAAGTGGCTAACTTACTCATCTTGCCCAGATACCACGCAAGTTCACAGCCCAACGTGCCTCCGCCAATCACTGTGACATGACTCGCCTCTTTAACTCTCCTGTCAACAAATACATCAACGTTAATAATTATCACAGAGTCACCAACCCCGCTGGAGATTCACAAAATGATTGCAAAATTGCAGCTAGTTCTGGCTACAGTTCGCGCCATTCTGCCGTGGCCTGCTCAATCACCATACCTTTACCCGATTGAGCACGTATGGGCTAAGCAAAGAAAATTATGCCGAGTATGAATGCCGTGCATACACCTTATAAAGTGTTGACTTGTTAGAGAGAACGTGGGCGGCATGAGCTGGTTCAGCATGTAAGTAAGCCAAATCACTGTGATGCGTGTCATGTCAATGGTGGAAACTTACTATTTATTTTAAACTAGCTTTTGCTCGCGGCTTCGCTCGCGTTACATTCGGTATAAGACAGTACCTGCTACTTGCAGTTTTTGCTCTTGCGCCTTATTGATTTGTAATAGCAACGCTAAGTTTTCCCTTTTATTCTCTCGTTCTCCCTCATATCCCACTTTTTTTAAATAACAATTAGCCTATGTCTGTCTCCTGGTTTCCTCTGTACCAAAATTCATCAAAATCGGTTTAGCCATTAAAGCGTGAAGAGGTAACAAACAAACTCACTTTCGCTTTTAATATTAGTAAGGAAATTGAAAAAAAAACCTATTTTTGCCATTTAAATAATGACATTTACTTGGGTTATTTTTTCAAAATAAGTATAAAAAAATGCAAGTTTTCTTATTTTTTACAAAATATAGGATAAGTTATTAACTTAAAGTAAGAAGTCAGTCTGGAATTTGATAAATATTAATTGGATATTTTCTATAGTTAAAAATGTACTTGATCCATAAACAGATTTGATATGTGTAGTATTTCCGTACCTAAATGCAATCTCAAAATCCCTTATTGTTCGGAGTGTACAAATCTTATCCCGTACTGCCTTTGGTGCTGCCTTGACGATAGACATGGTTCTCGGTTTTACACCTGCACATATAATACAAGAAAATAATTACCGAATCAAGATCAATAGAGCTAGAACTAGGTCAGTCAGGATCTTCAGGCCTGGAGTCCAAGAGAGCAGACGCTGACGGCACCTGACAGAAAGCAGAGACCCAGCCATAGTAGTGACTTAGCAGCAGTCACTTCACAAACTTGTTACAAAGCTAGCACAAATTATGCTGTTTGGTAGTACTAATACATATTTATGCTAGTAGCACTTCTAAGGACCCACGTCGCACTGTGGACGAAAAATCGAGCTTCCCTTTTGTAGGAATTTAGAAACTTGAAATGTTGTTTTTCTCAAAATAAAGTATCAGTCATTATTATCATAATTTTGAATAATGTTTCGATTGTCTTTTTTACTGCAACAGCGCGCAAAAAGTGGATTTGAACATTTAAAGTGTTTGAAAACGATGTGTATCCTTCATAACTTTTCGGTCTTTTACGGTCAGGCTGAAACTTTTAGGTAATAGTAGCTCGACTTTTACACAAAGAGCTCTATTGTTACGTATGCTCACCGGGAGCGAGGAGACACCGTTCGTAGTAGATAGGCCGCACTCCACAGTATGTCTTCACCCAGGCCACATGGTCATCCGGGTCGATCCTTAGGACGCACCAACCGGATGCTATGGACA
Organism: Ochropleura plecta; assembly: GCA_905475445.1. Taxonomy (NCBI): domain Eukaryota; kingdom Metazoa; phylum Arthropoda; class Insecta; order Lepidoptera; family Noctuidae; genus Ochropleura; species Ochropleura plecta. The sequence continues at coordinate 1,307,939 of FR997722.1, read as the reverse complement.
CCGCCGGACCCGTCTTTTTTCGGTAAAACTTAACGGGGTCCATGAAGTCTATACATTCTATATTATACATCCTGGAGTCAAAAAAAATTGATGATTCACACAATATGAAGCGCAAAACTTTTTTATAAAAACAAAGTTGTAGGCGTAGAACGGGTTTTTAAACATGTATCGCTTAAAAGGGTTTAATAAAGGATTCATGAAAGCTTGTATGGGAGTACGTCAATGTTTTAGATTTTAAAACAAAATCGGCATACCCACACTGCTTGTCGGTAGTAGATTTATCTTTAGGCTTAAGTTTTGAACTTCGACAATCGGTAGTAGCCAAGCACAGCAAGTTTTTAATCTATATGTAGCAATCTTGCATAAAGTACAGCTAAAATAAATGCTGTCGTCAATTGTTTCTTCAACTCTGATTTGTCAGAGACCGTTATTTTAGTTAACATAATATTTACGTAAATAACTGTAGAAAGGACTGCAGATGAAGCTATTTGAATGCAATAGAAAAGATTATCAAGACAATAGGTACTAAGACCGAGAGCGTTTCCTAAGCGACGAAACCGCCCACAACGACTACCTTCTAAGTAAGACTTCGCTTGGTGACTCTTTTGAACAGACTTAATAAAAAAGGACGAAGTTCTATGTTTAACCGTATTTTTTTTTTATGTATCTTCACCGATTACTCCACCAACTGTGGAGCGAATTTAATAATTCTTTTTTTGTTTGAAATTCCAATTGCAATTTTATTTATATAGCTTGGGTAGTTTATGAGTCATACATATTTTTTTCTTATAAGTCTATTTGGATGATCTCTAATATCTTTTAGTAACAATGGAAAATGAATCCTCGAAATTAAATGTGTGAGATATCATCATAAGTCATAAGTCTTTTTTTTTTGGGGTGGTAAATCATCAAATAACTTCCCCCGCTCTGAGCGGAGCGGGGGGGCGTGTCAGACTTTTAGGTACTGACTAAAACCCACCCATGTTCCTTCTATTGCCCTTTACGTTCCGGGGCCGCGGTATCTCTTTCCAACAACCCGCAAACCCGGTGGGAGTCATCAAGTCTGTGGTGAAAAACTCAAACAAAAGTCAACGACTTCTGAGCATTTTTCAAACTGCCACGAAAACTTGTTAACGACGACGAATGTATGTATGCGAGGATGATGCCTAAATAAAAACAAAAAGTTTTCAATATTTCATCAATGGTGTCATTTTTGGGGATTTCTGGAGCTCTGATTAGGTACGTTACTAAGGTGAAAATGAAAATCCAAGATGACGGATGGAAAATGTCTCCAAATCTGGTCTAGATTCGTTTTCGAGGTTTTCATGTGGTGCTGGTGCTTCGCGGGTGCTGAAACTGCTGATCACGATATTGAAGTAGAAATTAAAATAGCAGTATTTTGAGAACACTACTCACGTTTTTCTCCTTAAATCTTCTACATAATTAAGTTTCAAGATGTCGGGCGGGTCATGATTCCACCACATGTGCTTGCTGAGCGGCGGTCTTCTATAAGGTATCGAGTCTTCTTTGGTAATGAAAAATACCTGAATGATTAGTAAATTGCTTATTTATTTTCATTTCTAAGGTTTTGTACCTCAAAAGGAAAGAACCTTATAACCTAAAGGATCACTTTGCTATAGTTTGTCTGTCTGTCAAGACCATTTATCTCAAGACCGCATGGCAGCCTACTGCCCAAACATCTTGAGCAACCCAGCGTACTGAACCTTGTCCACGGGACGTATTATACGCGTACGTTTTCATTATTTTGTCGTCGAATGACGGAGACATTGCATGTTACATTCGTCAGTCGCCGAAGACGGACTATTATATTGGATGCAACCCTAAATAGAAAAAAAAGATCATGGCAACAAGAGAATTATTAGAAGACAGTGTGTTTCATTGTTACGTAGTTTCAGGGTTGCCAATGCTAATTTATCCCATTCCCCACAAATCCTGATCGGATTCCCCAAATTGGGGACAAAAATCAGCTGCTTGCCCACAAATTCGCCTCGTAAGTTTTATAAGAAATGAAACTATATTCAATTATTCAGATAGTTTTTATTGTTTATAATTTTAATTTTATTTCAATTTTTTGTGGAAAGCATTTGGTTCGAAGGGTTAAACTTGACACTGCCGCCCAGTTTATTAAACCCTTCGCTTGCAGCCATAAATGACACAACAGTATCGGTATTTAATCGATTGCGGTATGCAGTTTTTATTAAGATAACTAAATTTGCGCTCGACCGTAGAATTTGAAAAAGGCAGTATCAGCAACAACGAAATAACAATTTTAATGTTTGGGAACAGGTATTCTCCCGTAGCGTTTTTCAAGCGAAACACTTTAGCCCAGTAACATTCAGCATCATGGGTATTGATCGGCACTAACTTCAAGCCCATGTTGATGAAAATCCAACATAGCGTGAACTCGCCACTCATCGTCTAATTTTTGTGCTATAACAAACGAGTCTATGAAATTAATTTATTAAAAACATCATGCACGGCTAATGTAAAACGAATGAATGGTTTGAAAAAAATAAGCATGCCCAATGAATGATGAAATATTTACGTATGAGAATAAGATGTCTAAATCCCCGCATTTTCCCCATATAATACCAATACCCAATAAATCCCCAATCGACTTGAGGTTTCCCACAGTTTGGGGAATTTCCCACAAATTAGCAACCCTGATAGTTTCTTGTTGTACAAACACGAATATTTATCTAACCTATTCCCGACGTTTTTACAAAAATAAACATCGTGCTTTCGATCGATGTACACCCGATGTATGCGAAAGCGAATGTACGGATTATCGACAAGCTAGAGCTACGTCCAAAACCCGACAACTCGCAGTACGTCTGGACTCGCGAAGGAAGAAGGAAGATAGTGGAATGAGCTAATAAAGGTCTTGGGTACACTCACACAGTTAATTAAAATTAGATATCGTGATATTTTGTCATGTGGCGTACCTTAGCGTGTTTGTCGTGTTGCATGATGGCCTGGTATGCAGCCCAGCCCGCGGCCCCGGTGCCTATAATGAGGTACTGGACACAATCCGGTAGATCTCTTTCGGAATTCGGACGTCGGACTTTCCTTCGAGGTTGCCCTGGACAGCAAATATCGTAGTTATAGTACCTACACTAGATTATATTTTATTTTTATTTGGCCTATTTTATCCCACTGCTGGACAAAGGCCTTCCCCATTCCTTTCCAATTCTCTTGGTGTTTGGCGTCCTGGCGGCAACCTGGCAGGAACGATAGATTAGATTAAGTAACTTTAGAACGAGATACCAAATATTTACTTACAGATTACTTTATCACTCGTTTCTCGCTTCATTTCTGCCCACAAATATAACTTATACATCTGAAAGAAAATACAAATTAGAAATGCAACAAAATCGTATGGACAAAAATGGCTTGGTCGAATATACGGATATCCAGCAGCTGGATATTCGGTATACTTATTTAGCAAAAATGCAACTAGTGTTGAGGTTAGACTTTTTTCTTTGCTCTAAAAGACCACATTGTTACCTTACGAATAAAATATTCGTTGATACAATCAACGATGAGCAAGCGGAGCACATCCCGGTGCGCAGGGTACGTGGGTACCCCAACAGTTTATTGATGGTCATGAAAGCTGACAGGTTCGACTGCCCTGCTTACCCCAGACGCTGTAGTGACTTGCGCGTCACCTACAGTCGTCGGCTGTCAGCATAACTGTGTGTGACAAGAATGGTTTGTGGTTTTTGTTCGGTGTACCTAGTGTTGTAATGTTTAATGTCTTGTTTTTTAATTAAGACATAAAAATAACATATTGATAGGTCTATGTTGATGTTTCTTAAAAAGGTTTTTCTGATTTTAGAATAATAAACCATTAATCTTGTGCAGATTATTATCTGCCAGGTCACAGTGAAATTCGTACGCTAACATGATAACGTTCTTATGAAATGTGTTTGATAAGCTCATGGCGGAATAAGAACAGCTAGTAAATGACGTTACGACACGTTTGATCCGGAAAACGCCTCGTAGATCGTGGCCTGCAAATGAGTAAGGTACACGACCAAAGTAAGGTAGGTACTGACCGAACCAAATGCTCCGAAGAAGGACAGCACTGCAGCCACATAGATCCAGGGGAAAGGAGGGGGTGGTGGCGGCGGAGGGGGCGGGGGATCCAACAACGGCTTCAGTGAACAGGGCCCACGCTGCTTGGTGCAGTCGAGCATCGGCTAGAAGTTCAAGCCAACTCACATTATCAAATTAACCAAAATTTTTAAATAATTCAACGCCAACTTTACCACAGACTGAAAAGAAAATCCATCACTCACCTTTTACAGCTTTCTTGAATTTACGTTAAACTGGACAGAAAGGCCCAAAAAGTTTCCAATCATGTATCTGTTTTAATAAATTTTATCCGTACTGTATTAAAAATACTGCCCGACACCAGCTCTCTCATGTCCCATCCACCCACTGTTCACAGGTTTCACAAAACCCCGAATCCGACAATGGCTTTTTTTTCGGATGGGAAATCATCTAATGACTTCCCCCGCTCTGGGCGGAGCGGGGGGGCATGTCAGGCTTGTACTGACTAAAACCCACCCATGTTCCTTCTATTGCCCTTTATGTTTCGGAGCCGCGGTATCTCTTTCGAACAACCCGCAACCCCGGCAGGCGGAGGCTCTGGCAAGCCCCTCTGCTTTGCTGACATCTCTTTGAGGCGCGCGTGAAGCACGAATGCGCCGTCGACACGGCCTGTCGTCAATCGACGGACGGACGGTGAGCTACCCATTGCTCACCGTCCACAGGCCCGTATCTACGGTGGCCAGGAGTAGTCTCGCGGCGCCCGGCGCCCGGGGCGTCTCCCGCGGCGGCTGGGTTGGGTAGATGTTCTCTCCCTCAAACGCCCGGCCACCTCCTTTGCTAGCATTACTGCTTCGCAGAAGGAGGTGACCGCTTCCCATTCCCTCTCGCTCCGGACCATGGCCTGAACCAAGGCCGGACGCGAGAGATCGCCGACGCCGATCGCCTCCACGTGGGCACAGCGGTGCTCCGCCCAAGCTGGGCAGACCGCCACTTACAAAATCTGCTTGTCTCACACAATATAAACGTGTGACACTGCCATAATTGAAAACCGTTAATAGTAAAAGCCCCATGTAATGAAACAACATTAATTTATTAGAAACTTTGCGACATTTAAGAAACCAAACTCAAGTTTTATTCTATTTTTTTTCGAATAAGAAATCAGAGCCCTTAGCATCACGTTTCTGCTTTCACCAACGTTTCCCCGTGCATCAAATCCATCTCTAGCTTCTCGGCCTCCTCCAGCAAGGTCATGCGGTCCAGTGGCTTCCACGGCTCATGGAACGCGTACTTGTACTTATTTTTGCCGTGGTACCCCAGGTTCGGCAGCACTTCCTTTACTACTTCTGCCAGTCTATTCACTGGCTTATCTTTCCAGTAGTCTGGGTGCACGATAGGCGAATTATAAAACATATCTTGAACACTAGAATTTGATTGCAAATTAAATCCCGGATTTTTGAACAGCTCCGTCGAATCCTCGGTCGGAATTTCCTGTCAAAAAATGTTACTATTCACTTCGGGACTATCGGCATGGAGGTGTTATAGTGCGTTGGACGAAATTCAGTGCCCTCGGTAACTTTATATGTATAATAATAAAAATGAAACCATTAGATTGTATCGCAAAAGATCTATTTCAGAACGATCTTTGGGTGTGTATATTATAATTATAAAGTTCAGCTTTAGTTGACTCAAGCTCTGCTCAAAGTGAGGCGAACACCACGCGGTACGCGGGATGTCCGTCGCTGTTTTGTTTTGCGCCAGTTTTAACACCACTACAAGTTGACACAATTGGCGCATGCGTATTTCTTCTCGCGTGCTGTGCGGGGTTCGTCTCAGGTTGGCCAGAGCTTTGAATGGACTCAACAACTTGTTAAGTTAACGGTATAGCCAGTTGATATTTCGGTTGCCAGTGATCATAGTTTCTCCTTCTTCCTTCCCTTTGCCTTTCAGTCTTCCAAAAAACCCTTTGATTCGTCCTAAGAAGCCTTGTTCTTTGGAATCCTGTTCTCCGTAGACCTGCTGGTTGTGTTGGTAGCCGTGGTATCCTGCGGAGGTCTGTTCTTGCTGGTAGGTGGCTTGTTGTTCTTCGTTTTGCTGGTCAGTGGAGGTGTTCAGCACGTGGGTCCGCTGATGAACAAAGCACAAGCTGGATTTCATTAGATACTTAATTTCACGGCGCGGCGGGGCTCTGATTTCGTCAAACGCACTATTCAAACACCGTTTCAAGAATGTCGCAAAGGTTTAATTAATGTGTGTATCGATAAATGCCTTTAAAAAAGTGTAGTTACCTTGACATTACTAGGCGGGAGCGGAGGGACGACGGTGTCTGGAACTCTTATTCTGTAGGGATCGTTGTTAGGCGGCTGCGCGCCCAGCTGGCATTCCGCTCGCCACGCCTGCGGTGACTGGTCGGGCTTAGGCCATGGTTCTACTTTCATGCCAGCGGTCTGAGCGACATCTTTACAGCAACCTGTTCCTTTATCATTAGAGTAGTACCGAGTCGATGCTAGAACCAAAAGGGGCAGAATTTAGTAAGTTCTCCATACAGGAAAGTTATTCATAACGATAACGGTGTTCAGCAGGTGAATATGTGCAGGTATGTATCAGCAGCAGGTAAGATTGAAATATGTTAAAATATTCTTTCCCATAAAAACACCAAGAGAAACCTGTTATGGATTCAAATATTAAAGAATGTAGTTTACTTAACCTACCGTCAGGAATTATACTGTTTTTGCAGTAGCATAGTGCGGTTGACATTCGATTTAATGATGACACACCCTGATGACCCACTGACCCATGACTTAAATATTTTAGCTTATCTACCCTAGTATCATAGTGATAATGAGTATATAAAGTTAAAATAAAAAAAAATGTGTTAGGTGCCTTGGTACCGTAACTTTTGATCGAAGGTTTTAAGTCTTTATTGGATAGTCGATATTTATTTCGTATTCAAAGTTCCAACTTCGTACTTTCGCACTAAAATTCCGCTCATCAGAAAGCAATTCTGGCTACAGGATCAAGACAAGTTTGTAATAAAAATAAATGACTCCAGCACTAAAGGTGTGCCTAGCTCAATCGGCTACAAGTGACCAAAAAATGATTTGCAAATTTTGCAGCGAGCAACTCTCATAGGTAGGTACATACGAACAGTGCAAGTGAAATAAAAAGACCTTGTCTTACCTATTCCGTTGATAATTTCCCCGAAAGTTGTGTTGGTTAATGCTAGGGCAGCATGGTTCAAATGTTTAAAGTGTGGGCAATGACGAAATGGACCCAACATATTGACTAATGACACTAATTTTGTCATCGATATAAAAAAATATAAACACACCCAATTTAAACTTAATATTTTAAAAATTACATTGTTTTTGTGAAAAAAAAAACGGTTTGTGTTAGGTTTTGAAAGAATTGTTTTCTGACAGCATTTGGAAAAAAGTGAACGAGATGAAATTTTCTACTTTTTATGGCGTTTAGAAAGAAAATCTGTGGCCGGTTTTTATGTCAAAATAGTCTGTTGGTACTAAATCGTAAAGGAGGTTAAATGTTTTCGAATTGCTTATGACCGCTATCTTTTAACTGTTATTTAGTCAAATCCTCTCAACGACCCCATTATTTACGTTAACTATCCGTCAAGCACCGCTGGGCGGGCTCTTATCGTAAGCGTAATCTGATTTTAAGACTTTATGTGTGGTAAAGATAAGTCTTAAAATCAGATTACGCTAACAAAATGCGCGAAATACAGTTTTAAATCGGTCGGGGTTTGGTGGCAAACATTTGTGCCAGCGGGGCTCAACGATAATACTTGTTTACTGGTACGTTTTTGTGCCGCTGGGGCTCTAGAGGTTAAAATAATACCGGCCAAGTGCGAATCGGACTCGTGCTATGAGTGTACCATCAAGGGTACCTTCGTACAAACTCGCGACTTAAATGGCCATATCTTTTGACTATGCAGTCAAAAGATATATTGATTGAGAAGGTTGACTTTTCATTGTTGAGGTTTCAAGGGACCATAGACTAGGGGTTTATATCTTGTTACTCAATGTTATTCAGGTTCTAATTTATGTAACACTAGCTGTGCCCTGGCGTGCGTTTCAATGCAAATTTCTACCTTTCTACCTACCCTACCTACCAAAACCGAACGTGCGTCGTCAAAGGTTGTATCACAATCTCCCCTTTTTTTCCGTATATTTTAATACTTATTCTGCTATTCGGCACGCAGACAAATTAAAAAAAAATACAAAAGCTTAAGATTAATAAAATGCAAAACAAAAACAACAATACATTCCAAACATAATTTATTTTTGTACAAAATAACATAAGAATTATTTTAATAAATACATCACTTAATTGATCGTTTTGTTTTACAAAAATACATTTAATAAATTCACATAAATAGTTGTTTCAACATGGAATGGCATAGCATAAATATTAGGAAAAACGCATACAGTAGTATAAAATAACATTACGCTTGTAAAATTCAGAGTCGGGTAGAAGGTTACCGAACAACATTTTACCAATTACGTTGAAATCCCATGTCATAGGGGGCGGAACGGCGCGTTCGTGTTTCACGCGCGCCTCAAAGAGAGTCAGCAAAGCAGAGGGGCTTGCCAGAGCCTCCGCCTGCCGGGGTTGCGGGTTGTTCGAAAGAGATACCGCGGCCTCGGAACGTAAAGGGCAACAGAAGGAACATGGGTGGGTTTTAGTCAGTACAAGTCTGACATGCCCCCCCGCTCCACCCAGAGCGGGGGAAGTCATTGGATGATTTCCCACCCGAAAAAAAAAAAAAAAAAAAAAAAAATAGGGGGCGGAACACACAATACCAATTTAAAATTATTATAAATATGCGATTAATTGTTTAAACTATATAAAAGGTGTTCCAAACTCACGAACAAAATGCAATACATGTATGAGGAACAGCAAAAAAGACATACAAAAATTGGTACCTAATAAGACTTCACGCAACATGTAGTCAGGTGCATCAGACCAGGACATCTAAAATGGCTGCTTAATCAGAATCATAATAGGTTAATAATATGAATTAGGTACGTTACCATTCGTAAAATTGTCACAAACTGACAATTCATAATATTAACTGCGTCTGTGACCATTTCTAAAATTTTAACGTAATCTATAATATAAAAAAGAATCGCAAAATGTGTTGGTAAGTGCATAACTCAACAACGCCTGGACAATTTTTTTTAAATTTTCGTTGTAGTCCAAGGATAGGTTTTTACGGCGAGAAAAAATCGACAGGGTAGGTAGGGTAGAAAATTGCATTGCAACGCAAAGCCGGGCACGGCTAGTTCATAATATTATCCAATTAAAAAGCTAAGGCGCTGCTAAAGCGGAGATTTTAGACCCCAGAATTACAATACACAACACAATTCATTTATCATACAACCACAATACACTTAGTAATTGTACGATATGCAAGGTGGAACACCCAACATGGTGTAAAAAGTTTCATCGGTAATTTAAAAAAACATCAGCCAAGATCGAGTGTTCCGTTCAATCTTGTGACATAATTGACCATATCTTTTGACTGCGTCAACTTAAAGGATTTTCTCACAGCTCCAAGGGACCACAGATTTGAGTATATGGTTTTGTTATCTGTCTGTCTGTCAAGACCCTTTCTCTCAGGAACGCGTAAAGGTATCCAGTTGAAGTTAAAACCACATACTTCAGTCTACGTAGTCAAAAACTATGGCCTGTTTATATGGCAAGTTTGTACGGTGCCCTCGGTGTCCGGTTTTATTTTATATCTGTAGTCTGTGATACGCCTGACAACATGACATGTATTGCGTTAATATATCTAGTTAACATGGGGCTGGTCATCAATGCCGGCTAATGACAATTTGGAAGTAAAAATATACAATTAACTTAAACGTGTTACATTAGCTCCAGTCGACATTAACCGGCTTAACTTCGGTAGTATCTTCTATTTTAATTCAATAGAAAATCGCGGGTAAGAGCTGATTAAGACAGAGGTGCATGTTGGATTGAGGGTTGTTCGAAAGAGATTGATGACGAATTAAAGGGCAAAAGAGGAACATGGGTGGGTTTTAGTCTGTAAAAGTCTGACACTCCGGCCCGCTCCGCCCAGAGCGGTGGAAGTTATTTGTTGATATCCCATCCGAAAAAGGAGCTGATTGTAAGTCGCGTGGTAAAGGGAGGCATGACACAAGTGGAGGGCCTTATACTCACAAGTGAGTAGAACAAGGCAGTCAATCATGATGGAGTTGAAGGCCGCTTTGCTTCGCAGTACGTAGCGTGATGCCGTCACGCTAGTCGCTAGTCATAAGTCAACTACAGTGTGCACATATTGTCAAATCTACAAAATTGTTTCAGATCACAGTGATACAGTCAGCAAAGGAGATAACTAACCAGGCTCGTCAGACATAGTAATTTTTTTCCTTATCCCGCGTTGCGAAAGGGGGCTAGACGGAAAAAAATAAGACCAAAAGTTGTAACGACACTTTTAGATTAAGACCAAAAGTTGTAAAAAGGATGAGGATGTTTTAAACTAAAAAAAAATATATACTAAAACTGTTTAGCAAGAACAATATAAGAAGTGGCAAGTAACTTTTGTTCCTGAAGTCGGTGTCTTTTGTTTGATTCATCCATTTATATTGCCACCGACATAGGCTTCGTTCACATGGCATTGTCCTGCACGTTTTTTTGCAGTATACGTCTTAACGTGTAAATAGTGACCATACAACTTACATAGATCCTCACACATCGATTGTACTGCAAAAAAATGTGTACCACTTATACGTTTAAACGCGTACTCAACGGACTTGTCAAGCAAATCGAATGAACTTTGACATATTCGGTTCACAGTGGCATATGGTATAGCTTTGTCTCCTTCACACGACACGATGTCATATTATGTTTTTTTATCGAATAGCAACCGAAGAAGCGTTTAGTAGGACTGAGCGTCTTTTTTCTTTAGTTAATAACTTTTCAAAACTGTCAATAGATATTCGAAAGTAATTAAAAAACATTTGTTCATCGTTTCTAAGATTTCGTCGTATATCGTATCTTCGTACGCACATCATCTGCCTAGCCTTTTCCCAACTATGTAGGGGTCGGCTTCCAGTCTAACCGGATGCAGCTGAAAATCAGTATTTTACATGGAGCGACTGCCTATCTGACCTCCACAACCCAGTTAATACTGGGTAATACGATACCCCTTGGTAAGACTGATTGTCAGACTTTCGGAACACTGACTACCTGTAACGACTGTCAAAGATCTACAAATGACAGCCGGGACCAACGGCTTAACGTGCTTTCCGAGGCACGGAGGAAACTCGGTATGTAACGGGTGGTCACCCATCCACAGACCAACCTAGGCAAGCGCGGCTTAACCTAAAGATCGACCCGAGCGGCTACTATTTATTTAGCCACGAGCTCCTCCGACCTTCGTACGCACAGATTCTTGATAAATAGGATGTACCCAAAACCTTCTGTTTTGTCGGCGGCGAGACCGTTCATCAGTGACGTCTACTCACTGTGACAACTGTATGGAAACTGCGGTTATTCGTTTTTACACGAATGAAAATTAACCATATGAACACCCGGTTGAATATAAGTTAAAAAAACGATTACAAAAAAAACGTGCAGGACAATGCCGTATGAACGAAGCCATTTTTTTTTAAAACATTGTGCTGGTTGATGCGTGAATAGTAGGGATTAGATTATTAAATATAGTTGGAACTTTGACATCTAATATCTCCGTAACAAAACAATATCAATGACAGGGACATGCCTTTTGGCTTCTTTAAGGGTATTCTGACACCTTTTCAATGTATAATTGATAGCGGACTGTTGTCGCCACTGGCGAGAACTGTCAAAAAAACAACTCCTTCAACTCCAAGTTGTTAGCTGTCAGTTTTAGAAAATTAGTTGACGTATAGTTAACATAAGTGAACTTCTAGGAACGAGTTTTATATAAGACTAGCTTTTGCCAGTGGCTTCACTCGCGTTTAATTCGGGGTAACACAGTTGCCCTTTCCTGATTTCCAGGTACCTGCTACTTGTAGTTTTTGCCCTGGCGCCTTATATAAGGTAATAGCAATGCTAAGGTTTCCCTTTTCTTCCTTCTTTCTCCTTCATAACTCAATCTTTTTTTTTTAAAATAGCCTATGTCCGTTTCCAGGTTCCCAACTATCTCTGTACCAAAATTCATCAAAATCGGTTCAGCCATTGCGGCGTAAAGTCGTAACAAACAAACTCACTTTCGCTTTTATAATATTAGTAAGGATATTCTATATTATACAATTGTATGTACTTATATCGTTTAGCAACCTGAAAGCGTAATTCATTCACAATCTCTTCTCACTCACTTCCTGGAGACTTGAGACTTTTACTAGCACCACTGTTCATAAAAGTTGTGGAGTCAACTTACAAAACGTAATGTGCATACCTGGGTTCAAACAAACGACCTACGACACATAAAGCCGTTAGAACCGGAAAACCACTGCTCCAAGGTTCCTATTTTTGTTGTCAAGCGGAATTTAAAATAGAAGGAAGTGTATTTGTAACCGAATTACGCTATTCAGTGCTCAGGTTACATTATTATGTTGTGTTAATTTAAATCAAATATAATCAATATAAGATATTTTTCTTAATTTTGAATAAGAGATCAAATAAATTAATTACATAATTATGCATTCTATGTTAATGAATATTTATATCAAATAAACTTATTTGAATAATTAGCAGGTATGTAAACATATCTTTAGAATATTTCCGATTAGCATACATAATATTGATAACTATTAACCCAATGAATGTCGTTATGAGCCTACGGCCACATAAGGCATATAAAATTATGCTCTGGCGCGTGAAGAGTTAAAGAACTTGAACTCAAGGCCTAACTACTTAAGAGGTAATTTAAAATTCAATAACTATAATAATGTGTCCATTTCGACACATTATTATTTATTAATTAAAAAATATACTTTGACTGGAAAAATACCCAATTAGTGGGAAGTAACTTAAAAATACTACATGGATTGCAATTTGAAATGCTGTGACAAACATTGAACGTGTTATTGGATTATCAACACTCTGCTTAGGTCTGAGACTTGAAATTCCATCAGTTGCTGTCTTCCACAACATTTCAAATTCCACCATCGCCAAAACTAATCTATTGTTTCTCACACACTTCTATTATATAACAGAATGTAGTGTGATAGTCTAATCAGTTTAAAACATGATTAATCCTGCAGAACTACTTAATGTGTTTACTAAATGCTTGTATTTTGTTACAATACGGTATCTGACTTGTTATTTTTTTAATAGACTTTTAGAAATGTAGGAAAAAGGTATTATTATGCCAAATTATAAAATAGAATAGGGTAGTCTCCAGGTTCAAAGAAATTACATTCTATTTAGTCCGTCTTTTAGATTATTCAAAAATAGGGGACAAAGATATAGCCCATTAAAGTTACGTGTGACGTCACTCGTTGTGAAAAAATGCAGCATCTTTGTCATTTTTATTCTAATTTACAAGTAAAAGTTACATGTCCCTTATTTTTGAATAATCTAAAAGACGGAGTAATTTTATATTTTTTGGAAACTAGCCTATTGTTGAATTTTTCCATCAGTTTTTCTCAGTACTGGGGCTGGATTTGTGTGATTCCTGTAGGCTCGGCCCATAATACAAGGGTCTTAAACATAAGTGGGCAAATATGGGTATACAGGGTTATTTGTAAAACACCGACAACCTTGCAGGACTGTATTACTATCATCATAAACAACAACTTTTGTTCAATGATTTTTTTCAAAATTTTATACGTTTACCAAAAACAAATCTTCAAGATTTCGTTGTCCTATCTAACACATTTCAACTCCGTATTTTGCTGTACCTACATACCTACACCTGCCGCGCACTGTCCTCGTAGTGATACTTTTGGTTAATGACTCGCTTCGCTATCGCTTAGGTACCTACGTTTACTTCGCATAGATGTCGTAACATTTAGAGCGTTCAATTTAAATATTTTTATTTTTGTATGAACATCTGATGAACTAAAATATGATAAATGTTTAAATGTCATAGAACAAAAGTTGTTGATTATGATGTTAGTAACATGGTCCTGAGACGTTGCCGGTGTTTTACAAATAACCCTGTATACGTATAGGCCCATATTCGTCAGTTCTTTTTAGTTCCCATGTATTAGGGTAGGAATAGCCTTAGTAATAGGAAATGCGTGTATTTGTCAAATACTCATATTAAAACAAACAACATTACCAAAGGTGGGTACAAGATCATAATACTGACATACAACCAAATTGTTGATTTAAAAAAGTGTCCATGGAGTTTTTTGCCCAGTTTTCTCCATAGAGATCTAGGCTTTGGAATGGGCAACTACAGTACTTTCACACATGGGCACTTATAAAACGTCGAGAAAAGGTACACGGTTCGGGTTGGTCGATTCCTATGGAGAAGAACCGGCAAGGAACTCCATGGTTACTCTCTTAAAAAGTTATTATGCCTTGTGACTGAGACTGTAGCTTCATTTTATTGTTGTCAATGTTTCAACAGTTCAAAAGTTTCTGTAACTGGCTGGTAATAAATGTTTTTGATTTTGTTAAAATTCATTGAGAAACAAAAATGTACGCCAGCGCAACCAGGGTTTGTCAGCTACATTACCACTTTGATTATGTTGCTTTTCTTATTTTTATAATAACAACAGAATGCAGAATTTTATGCTTACAGGCGCGTCTGGGTTGTGGAGGTCAGATATGCAATTCCTCCAGCAGTAAAATACTGGTATCAAATGCACCCATTTAGACTGGAAACTAAACCAAATGCTGTAAAGAAGCTAGGCATATGAAATGGTTACAAACCAATGCGCTACAAAAGTACAATTCCCTAAATTGCATGATCAGCCGATTCAAAATAATACAAAAGGAGGACTCAAAAGAAATACCTGGATAAAATTGCCTAGACTCTAAGGGACCTGGCGCAGTTCTAGAACCACAACCACGACTTCAGGCACGAGATGCTTCGGCCAGCAAGAAGTCTGGTTGCACAACCGGACGCAAGACAAGTTATGTTCAAATTAGCGACCGGTCATGCGACAACTTGTGGTTGAGGTCACGAGTAGTGCGCGAGCGCCCCTTAAAGATATTATTAACTACTACACTCACATTTGTATCAAAGCTCTCTAGTTGGTATTATTTACTCTTATCACTTCACTCTCATACAAACAACAGTTCAGTTCTACTAGAGTACACTAGAGT
Source organism: Ochropleura plecta (assembly GCA_905475445.1). NCBI lineage: Eukaryota > Metazoa > Arthropoda > Insecta > Lepidoptera > Noctuidae > Ochropleura > Ochropleura plecta. The sequence continues at coordinate 1,292,615 of FR997722.1, read as the reverse complement.
CAGGCAAGCTCGTGGGTCCGGTACGGACGGGTGTGGCCTCATTCGAGGCCGAACAGCCAGTTGATGCCCTGCGCCAGGAACAGGATGAGTGGCTGCCACGCTACCAGCCAGCGGATCCAGTCCAGCAGCTGCCCGTACAGGATGTGGGGCCGGTCCCAGCTGAGCACCAGTTAAGGAGTTCTCTTGGTTATAGATGTGTTATCAAAGTACAGAACAATGCATTATGATAATAGGACTGATGACGAGCCATTTTGAGACTTTATCTGTTAAACGTACCAGTTCAAGACCTTTGCATAGTTTGAGGCCAATTTTTTTTTTAAATTTAAGCTCATTATTAAGTGAGCTACGCTGCTAGCTATATTCATAATGACTAATAAATTCGTTAAACCTATCTAAATATTTTTTTGTAAATGTATCCCAATATTTTTTTGTCAAAAAACCAGCATTTTCCATTTAACGGGTATGGGTTATCAACATGGCGTGAGGTCAGTCCTATTCTCATTTGAAACGCATTATACACGAAACAAATATGATATTTGTAAAAGGATACGGGTTAGTGAACATCCTCTTGAGGTCCACCTTCTCCTTGCAGTAGGGACAGGTCTGCTTCTTGCCCACGATGCACCAGCCCCTGATGCAGAACTCATGGAACACGTGCCCGCACGTCAGTTTGTATGTGTTCTCTGTAATAAAGAAAGATAATACATGCAGTAATAGACCAAACATCTGTTTTTGAGGCAAGTTTGTTTTTGTCTTAAGCATCGCGCTGGTCTCCTAGGTTTCCAGATATCATGTAAACCTACCCAAACAAATTATCAAAACGGTTATTCCATATAGGTAAATACAAATTTTATACAAACTAGCTTCCGCCCGCGACTTCGTCCACGTGCTTTAGTTACTTTGGACAAACACTAACTTTATCCCGCGTGATGATCGAAAAAAAAATCTTTCTCTCCTCTTTTCTTCACTCTTTCTCCCCCTTATCTCAATTTTTTTTATGTTGTCTCCAGGGTCCCAACCCTCTCTGTACCAACATTCATAAAAATCGATTGGGCCATTTAGGCGTGAAGACGTAACAAACAAACAAACAAACTCACATTCGCTTTTATAATATTATATATAAATTTAGTAAGGCATTTACACCAAATTGTATTGCATTTATACGTATGTAAAAATTAAAGACGGCCATCCATCTTTAATTTAACTTTAATTACATAAACTTAATAATATTAGCCGGCTAAACTCAGCTGTTGGCTATAAACTTGAATAATGTCAGCGCTGGTGTCTTGAAAGTATTATTGTGACTGTTTTTTGAAGCTACCTCCTTCAGCTTCCATGTAGCGCGTTGGATCACGGTTCTAATTAATGCCAGCTTAGTGAGAGGGGCCTGCTAAGGCCACGGCTTGTCGGGGTTGCGGGTTGTTCGAAAGAGGTACCGCGGCCCCGGAACATAAAGGGCAATAGAACGAACCCGCTCCCTCCCGGGTAAAAAGGAACCCAAGTTTAAGTCCCTAAAAGTGCTTACATTTCCGTCATTATATATTCTGGAAATGGCCTTGTTTGTAAAGACCAATAAAAACCTATTTCCTACATTATCAGAAACTAGAAAACGACCTGTTAGAAAACAATACAAAAATTTATTACTAATCGAGTCCGGTAATACAGCGTTAATGAGGAAAAGCGTTATTTGCATGGGTCCTATTATATACAACAAATTGCCAGATGTAATAAAAAATGACACAATTATAAACTTTAAAAGGAAATTAATGGCCTTCCTAATAGAAAAATGTTATTATACAATTAATGATTTTTTATTGGACGAAACTTTTTAATCAGCAATGTGCACAATCAATATATTTAATATTATTTTAAACATATGTCCCTTATTTTAATTATTTTGAATTTTAATCTATCTTACTTTCAATTTGACATTTTTCTATACTAATTACCTACTTTAAGTATAATTTGTCATTTTTCTATATTAATTAATTTAAGTATAATTTGTAATTTTTGTATATTAATTAATTTAAGTATAATTTGTAATTTTTCAATTTAAATTTTAATAACTGTGACACTTAATTTGTAAATTATTAATAGATACCTATAATTTAAAATATTTGCATGCCTATTTTCAGGCAGAATGTGCACGGCTCACTCCTATTTGTCCATCTGTATTTTAATGTAACCCACATTGTTGCAAATAAATAAATGATTGATTGATTGATTGAAATAATAAACAAAATACTTCAGTTTCAACTATATCAAAATGATTATTTTGTTCAGCCAAGGGCTTGCGGCTTAACTGAAAGTTTAGCCGGCTTATCTTAAGTTTATATAAATACTCATCTTTAGAAGTAGGTAATACATATATTTTAATTTGCCATCCGTCTGTGCCTTATTATGCAGATTTATTGCAAGCCCCATGTTCGCGGAATCATTAAATAATGCGGGTGGATGGTAAAACAAAAATAGGTCATGAAAGCCTAATCATTTTTCTGCCTTTTTCTACGCGTACTACTGGAATTCGATATCAAGTCGCGACAAAACACACTCACCTCACAATATTACTAAGTTTCGAAAATATCCCTTAAGTCATCATCTGCTTAGCTTTTTACTAACTTTATTGGGTACCAGTATTTTACACGGAGCGACTGCCTGGGTAATACGATACTCCTTGGAAAGACTGGTTGTCAGACTTTCGGTACAGACGTCAACTGTCAAAGGTTTACAATTGACAGCCGGGACTAACAGCTTAACGTCTCTCCGAGGCACGAAGGAACCTTGGTATGTAACGAGTAGTCACCCATCCACAGACCAAATTAGGCAAACGCAGCTTAATCTAAAGATCGACCGGAGCGGCTGCTATTATTTAGCCACAAGCTTTAAAACTAAGTGACGTTGAAAATTTAGTTGTTAGGAACCGTGAAAACGACCGGAGCGGCTGCTATTATTTAGCCACAAGCTTTAAAACTAAGTGACGTTGAAAATTTAGTTGTTAGGAACCGTGAAAACTTAAAACAGTATTATTATGATACCGCATGAACGCATGCGTGTGTGTGTGCGTGCGTGTGTGTGCGTGCGTGTGTGTGTGTGTGCATGCGTGTGTACGTACCGAGCACGCCCTCCACGTCGACGTCCACGAGCAGCAGGTTGCCGCACACGGCGCACACGTTGCTGTCCAGCTGACGGGTCGGCATGCCCTCCTGGGTGTAGTACTGGAACATACACATTCTCACATTATTCATTAATACACCCACATTTCTCCACTTTATCGCCTAGAACCGGCCACAAATTTAGACTCCATGGGTGCTACCAATAAAATTCAGATCAAAAAACTGAAGGCAATGGGGTTGCGGGTTGTTTGATAGATATATGCTACGGCCCCGGAAATTAAAGGGCAAAAGAAGGAACATGGGTGGGTTTTAGTCAGAAAAAGTCTGACACTCCCCCCTCCACCGCTCCACCCAGAGTGGGGAAGTTAAACATCCGAAAAAAGGGGATAATAGTATCTGTAAGAAGTTTGAAAATACTTTGTAAGAATCTGTGAACTTTAAAACGAATCTGTGAACTTTAAAATAGTAATCAACAATTGAATGGTCCTCACCCCAATAGAAGCCGCCATTTTATCGGTACAGTACTCAGCGACATCCCTCCCTAGGACTCCGAAGTACAGTCCATAAAACAGCAGCATGAGCGCCACGTCCATCCACTGCTGAGGCTTGTGCCCGAAGGCCAGGTTGAGCCCGAAGAACGTCAGCATCATCAGGATGTACCCCACCACGCCGAGGAAGCAGCTCATCTTGTATATTAGGTAGAACCATTTATATACTAATCTGGAATTATTAAAGTGAATCTTTTATTACATCGTCTCAAAGTTTTTCGTCTGTGTGTTGCATGTCGCGTGATAGTCGGCCCCGGAGTAGGGACGTCTAAATGTCTATAATGTGAAATAACGTTTCACTTTTACCGTGGTTTAATAAAACCACACAATCCTTTTTTAAATTAAAGTCAAAATATAAACCTACTTGGGGTACTTAAGACGATACGGTGTTTCTGTAAAGTAAGCATTGACTTATTGTCGGGCCTACGCTGTCCTCTCATACTTAAGTACTATCGCTGTAACAACAACATTGTAAAACCAAATGATTTTAAAAGAGTAATCATGGAGTTTCTTGCCGGTTCTTCTCCATAGGAAACGACCAACTCGAACCGTGCATCTTTTCTCGACGTTTTATAAGTGCCCATGTAGGCCTATGTGAAATAAAAATATTTTGATTAAGAGACAAGTGCATGGTAAGGTAGTTTTGGGTATGTATTTGAAGTACAGAAATGGAAACCAAATAAGAGTAGGCACTCTTACATAAAAAAGGGTTCTGATTTTTCCTTTTGGGGTACGAAACCCTAATAACATCTTACCTAGGAGTAGTAACAGACATGGGCCTATTTGTAGATTTCCTTATGACTACAGCAGTGAGCATGGTGAATATGCTCCAGATGACGATGAACCTCCACCACTGGTTCTTGACGCTCATCAGCACAGGAATCGACCACATCGCCACCATCGTGAAGAACTGAAAGAAGAACGGCAGAACATCTTTTAAATATAAAAGAAACACATATCTATAAATCTAATATATAAAATTTCCGTGTCACAATGTTAGTTACCGTACTCCTCCGAAACGGCTCGACCGATTCTTATGAAAATTTGGGTACATATTGGGTAGGTCTGAGAATCGGCTAACATCTATTTTTCATACCCCTAAACCTCAGCGGGTGAAACCGCTGGGCACAGCTAGTAATCGTATAATAACACCTGAATAGGGTAGTTAACACCATCAATCAATTGACATACTTTTTATGAGCTGTCAAAACGCGATTCCCCATAGATTTTGTATGAGACTCGCAACCGATGACGTCACTAAGTTGTCAAGTCAATGACGCAACTATTTTATGATTTAAAAGCAACTAAAAACGAATTTTAAAGTTATTTTAAAATGAATGGAGTTCTCAGGTCTAGAATAACGTGTTCTTTCAGAAAAATTGTGTCTTTAAATTATTGGTTAATGGTGTTAACTACTCAATTGTTTAATGACAAAACTTCTTCACAAAAATATCAACTACCTTCTAAAACAGAGCTTCCTCTCCTCTACCCTTTTGCTGTGCCCTACAGGGTCCATAATGATCACATTATTATAAACTAACACCTAAGTACACATTATGGTAAAGCAATAAATATATTGATTATTGACATACACGTTACACGCATATTCAGCCATGTTTAAAACTTGTGTATTTTTTAACCGACTTGAAAAAGAGGAGGAGGTTCTCAAATCGACTGTATTTTTTTGTTTGTTTGTCTCCAATTTCCAAAAAACACACTAAAATGACTTCCGGAAATCGGTGACTTTTTTTTGCCTTTATTTGGCACCAATTTCCGGAAAAGTTCCTAAAAGTTTTTTTTTAATAGTGACGATCAAAAGAATAACTCAATAACAGTTTGCCTCGTTTTAATTTTATTTACGATAACTATTGGCTGACTGCTGATATGACGAGCAATCTACACCAATATTTTAAAGAGGAAAAAATTGTATTTTTCTATGTAACGAATTAACTCAAAAACTAGTCTGAAGAGTCCATGTCTACACAGTATGACAGTGGTTAGGGGCAGGGTTGTTCCAACCCACCCCTACATGTGCGTATTCCATGTATAACTTGAAGTATTAGGTACCTGAATTGTATTAAAAGCAAATTAATAATCGTGGTATTCAAGCCATTATAATGTCTATTTCTTTTTTAAATACGTTGCTCCACTAGGACTTTTTCCTGTATCGTGGGTGCGTTTACAAACATTTAAACTCACATACACAAACAGCCAGACCCGGAACAACTACCTGTAGGTCATACAAATATTTGTTCCGTGCGGGGATCGAACCCACGACACGCAGCGCAGCAGTCGATCGCTGAGGCAACCGTGTCGTTTGTTGGTTGAGCGATCGACTGCTGCGCTGCGTGTCGTGGGTTTGACCAATAATAATAAATGAATATGAACTGCTGGACGGATTTCAAAAATTCTTGTCATTAGAAAGCTACTTTATCACTGAGTAACAAAGGCTATATAACATCACGCTACTATCCACGGGAGCGGTGCAGTGACCGCGGACGCGGGTGAAATCGCGTAGGACAGAGATGGCGAACAAATGGCACGCGTGCCATAGACTGCACGCGACACAACGATTTGGGCACACAATTTTAATAATATTTTTATCTTCCTATCATTTTTAACTCGCCGGAGCAATTCGTTATTTTCAGAGATGAAAAAAATAAATTCGCTTAGAAACCCTTTTATAGTCAGTAAAAAAGTTTTGAATTGATAGTAATTATTTTCCTAATACAATCACTTTGTCAAATTATAGGATGGCACGCTGTGGCCTCATTCAAAATTTCTTTAGGAAAAATGGCACGTTGGTGCATCAAGTTTCGCCACCCCTGGCGTAGGATATCTCAAATTAACTTAGAATAAGGAAAGGAGAATGATCGTCGCTTTTCGCGTCTGTCTGTTCCTTCTTCTAATACAATTATTATAAAGCTGAAGGGTTTGTTTGGTTGATTTTCAGGAACTGCATATTAGTAAGTATTTGCAATGAAGCACTACTACGTTTTCCTTATATTTTATCTACATATTTAACCTGGTCACCTTATTTTATTTTTGTTTGTAGCTTTATCATAGCGTTTGGGTATATATAACTAGCTTCCGCTTGCGACTTCGTCCGCGTGGCATAGTTACTTTGGGCAAACGCGTTAGAGAAAGATATATTTTTTTCGAGTTAAAGTTATTTAACTCGAAAAAAATATATCTTTCTCTCCTTTTCTTTCCACTTACTCCCCCTCTTTTCTCACTTTTTTTAGCCTATGTCAGTCTCCAGGGTCCCAACTATCGCTGTATCAAAATTCATCGAAATCGGTTTGGCCATTTCGGCGTGAAGACGTAACAAACAAACTCACTTTCGTTTTTATAATATTACTAGCTGTGCCCAGCGGTTTGACCCGCTGAGGTTTTAGGGGTATGAAAAATAGATGTTAGCCGATTCTCAGACCTACTCAATATGTACCCAAAATTTCATAAGAATCGGTCGAGCCGTTTCGGAGGAGTACGGTAACTAGGGAATGCAATCTCGAGGCGAGATCGCAAATTCGAGATCTCGCGAGATTAGAAATGTCAATCTCGCGAGATCTCGGGAATTTCGAGATCTCGGCTGAAATTTAAAAAAAATATCGTTTTTCTTAAGTAAGTAAAACGCAAAGAAAACAGCTTAGTTTTCTTTATTACGAGAGTAAGATACAGAACGAATTGGAAAATAAAACCCTCATTTATTTAGTAATCATTTACTATTAATAATAATTAAGCCATTAATGAACATACGAATCACAATTAAGTTTTTGAAATTAAAATTATCAGTCTTTGGTTTATAAAGATATAAAAATTAACAACATCTCTCACGGTAAAGAATTTTAACAAAAAATAGACTCTTTATTGCGCAGTAAACCGTTCTTATTTTTCATTTAAGAGCATGGATCATTAATGTAGTAAACGGTTACAGTAACTACTTATCAGTAGACTTAAGTTGAACCTATGTTAGAGTACAAAAATAATAAATATAAAAGAAACAAGGCTTATGAATGGTTTTGGAAATAACTCCTTATAAAACATCATCAGCGTAAATTGCGAGCGTAATGCGTCCCTGACTGCCGCCATTCAATCTCGTCAATCTCGGCCGAGATCTCGTCATTTTATGCTTCGAGATTAATCTCAAAAAATAAGGCGAGATCTCGATCTCGCGAGATCGAGATTGCATTCCCTAACGGTAACTAACATTGTGACACGGAAATTTTATATATTAAAGTAAGGATGTAACTCATACTAACTTTTTTCACAAATAATACATATTGTTAAAAAATCTGTTGTCCTGACACTAATAATTAGAAAATACCGCCTGTAATAAACGTTAATTTAACCTAGTACAGTCATCAAACTTTGTTATGTATACCTACATTATTTCTAAATATTTTAATAAATATATTCTACAAATAAATCATTTCGAAGATGCACAAGTAGGCCTATGTTAAATAAAAATATTTTGATTTTGATGCATTCCAATTTACTATAATTATTGAAATAGAAGATAGATACAGTAAAACGTATTTTCTATTTCATCTATACGTTTACGCGCCTCAGACGTGGAGTTGCAGACACCAGCCTGTTATACAATACAATACAAAACTATATACTCACAGCATAAGACCTGTAATGCCTCTTCTTCCACTCCATGACGATGATTTGTGCGACGATGAGAGTCACAATGAGGATCATGACCATGGTCGTGTGCATGGACTCGTGCCCCTTGTGCAGCTCGTGCAGCTTTTGGTGGTCATATCTGGAATGATTATTGTTATTTATGTGAGAACTTTTTATCATTGTATCAGCCAGAATGCTGGGCTGTGAAGAAGATGGATGAAAAACGACTGCATGTAGCGGATATGAGAATGTTGAGGTGGATGTGTGGAGTGACAAGAATGGATAAAATAAGGAACAAGTTTATTATAGAATGTTTGAAAGGTGAGTCTGTTACAGAAAAAATTAAAGGATTATGTATTTATACAAGTATTTATTAATATTTAAGTATTATGTATTTATACAAGTATTTATTAATATTTAAGTATTATGTATTTATACAAGTATTTATTAATATTTACTTAAATATGTAAGTTATAATAGGTTAAGGCACACACACATATTTTTCTAATACTCTCTCACACACTATCGTCTACATTTCGTTCTCATATCTCCTTTCGCAGGTCTGCTGGCAGAAATTTCTTAAGAAATAAGCAGCACCTTTGTACTCAAATTTTATATGTTTTTATCCTGTGTGATTTACTGTGTGTACATAAATAGTTAAATAAATAAATAAATAAATAAAGGATGGTGTTTGTCTTGATAGGGACATGTAATAAAAAGAGAAGAAAAACATGTGACTAACATTAGAGTTTTTACTGTTTTAGAAAGGCCGTAGGCTTTTATTATAAAATGTTTTTTTTTTTATTATAAAATGTGGGATGTGAGGGAGAACGACGGAAGAAAAGGGAAAACTTAGCGTTACTATTACAAATCAATAAGGCCGCAAGGGCAAAAACTGCAGGTAGCAGGTACCATCTTATACCGAATTTTACACGAGCGAAGCCGCAGGCAAAAGCTAGTATCTAATAAACCTAATTGCAGTATTTATATATTTATTTAAACTTCATGTACAATAGTGGTACATAGGCAAACTTAATGCCATAAGGCATTCTTGCAATCTTTGGGTTAAATACTATAAACACTGTGATGGGTACGAAAATAACATAAAAAAAAATATAATTATTTGTTTTCAAGAAGTTTGTATTGACAATGAATTCAAGTTTACAAGGTTAAATAATATGTATTAAGTAAATACAAATGGTGAGTGTGAGAAAATATTTTTAAAATAATATCAATGTTAGTTTCCTATGTGGAGAGATCATGGAATTTAACAAAGATTAATGTCTGTTTCATTAATATTAGAAAACACCCAAATTCATATTTACTAAAATTGCAGTTTTGATTTTCAACTCTTGGTTTAGTACCTAGGGTTGAAATTCTAAGAGTGTAATATAATATTATGCATTAATTTCCACATTGCTACTACTAGTACTAGCAAATATGAGCATAAAAATAACAGCAAACCCAAATCTATAAGTTTCTGATAGCAATCAAGAATTTTAATGCTGAATAGCTAATTGATAATCAAGATTTTTTCAAAAGATAGTAAATTTAATTAAATAAATAACAAGTAACACGAAATGATGTTATCTTCATTACAACAGCCATGTATTTAGTATAATACATTCATTTAAAATTCTTAGTAAATGCTTAAAAAAAATAGCTCATTGGAAGGACATTTTAAACCTTTAGTGGATTTGAAGACATTCTAAGGGGCTTTTTCTAGACCTTAATAAGTTTATTTTTATCGTAAATTCAGAGTGTAGTCGTGCCTAATAAAAGTGAATAATGATCTGAGTTTAGTATCCATTATAAATTAATAACCTCTAGCGCATTGGAATACCTAAAGAAGCAATAATCATACGTCAATACGCTTATCACAGAATGAGCCAACCAAATGCTAATGACCATGAATACAATACGAAACAAATAGATTAGTGAAAACCTTACCTTAACTTTTCTTCTGAAGTCAATTCCTCGTAAGTCTACACAGAAAACACACTTGAATTAATTTTATCACGTTAAAATATTAGGAAATATCTTTTAATAGAATCCAATATGTTTTACCTTATTTGGATCAACTGGTCTGTGGAGATCCATGGCTATTTTTTACCCAAAACACTACCAAGAAATTAGACTATTCTATTAAATAACCATACCAAAATTAATTCAATTAAAATATTAAATTAATCGTAAAATCCCGTGCTACAATACTAATGCCGGAGCACAGACACGTTCCAAAGCAAAGGAATTAGGATTTGTATACTTGTTATCATTTCAAATGTGCTGTCTCTGTTTTACTTTTGTCGTTTTGCTAGTCTTCTCTCTGTTTATAATGCTGTTATTAAGCAGGTGACCTGAATTTGTCTGATAATGTTGTCAAAGTGACAGTCCTAGAGGAGAGCTGCATGACATTTTTATGTGGAGATTTAAAAAAATAGTCACATGCACCATATTAATATATATACTAGTTTATTTTTAAGGCAAAGTTTCAATAAAATATTTTTTAATAATGAGATAACATAACTGGACTTAATTCTCTGCAAATAATACATTGGCCATATGGCCAATATATGATAATATGTCCATTTTATAAGACTAGTTCACACTCTAATAAATGGTCCAGGAGATGGTAAAGACTGAACAAAATTGTATGCCTCTTTTACGAGAGGCGAGGCAATCACATACAGCACAATACCAGAATTCGATGTTCACACGCAGAGTCATGCATCATATTGCTATAAAATATAACCAAAATAGCTTCGCAATAAATAAATCACTAAGGCGCAAGGGTAAAAACTACAGGTAGCAGGTGCCTATAAATCAGGAAAAGGGAACTGTGTTAGCCCGAATTTAACGCGAGCGAATCCGCAGGTGAAAGCTAATAAAATAATATATCACAGACTCGATAGCTTCATCATAAAGATGACACATACTTGAACCTTTGGTCTGTATCTTTACTATAAAAATGACGCTACAAGTAACATACAAAACGTTTACTAATAATGTTTTTTTTTTACCTGTAATGTCCCACTGCTGGGCAAAGGCCCGCCCCAATTCCTTACATGAGTGATAATTACTTCCTAGGCCTCCTATAACCTGCCTTCGGGGTACGTATCCAGACTGTTTCGCCGGCCAAATTCACCAAAAGAGCTGCATTTATGTTATCTCTCCACGCTACCTCTAGGAGCTGTTTACTCCATGGGAAAAAAGATTTTAGACTTTTGCGCGGGAAACTTAACTTGAGTGACGCGTCCTTTTCGAAGTTATTTTTTGTTGAAAATTTTAATAATTTAGAATCCACCCCGGAATGCCGTCTGATCCGGCAGGTAGCTACGTTACCATATCAAATGAATCAGGTAAGTATGGAAATCGATGGGTCTTTTAAGAAAATCTCTCAATCTATCAAATATGTCCAAAAAAACCTTAGGTACAATATAGGTATATTATATTATAATTCTGATATTGATGGAACCATTCCACATCCTACATCCTATCACATTCGGGAAGTTTGATAAGCGCAATGCTTTCTATACAAAATATTAAAGGCAGCGTTATGGGGCGTATTAAAATTATTTAAAATAAGCATTTCGTTTTATAATTTCATAACAATCATAACACATGACCTCGGAGGCGATAATCCCCGAAGGGTTAGGCAGGCGTGTACCTTAACCAGTTATATTTTAAGTCTGATGTAATAGGGAACGATCCTATTACCATCAACCGGGTGCAAATCCAGACTCCATGGCTGCTTCTGAGAAATTCCTGAAAACTCAATCTGCAGTCACGCTTACAACCACTGCACCGCGGTACCGGTCGGCAGAAGAGATATTTTTCTGATGCAATTTCTTTTATTAACAACTTTTTTTTATTAATATACATATTCAAGTGCTGTACTGTGTAAACGCATTCGTTAGTGTCACTAGTAGGGATCAAATTCTGACAACATACGATAGAGCACGTTTAAAAATCTCGTTTCTTTATTTTTGTCTCCTAGTCTCCTACGTTGAAATCTTCGTCTATTGGCTTATCGTACAAATCGAGCGCCAAGCGAAGCCAGGAAAATGACAAATGTCATTATGTCATTGAGATCGGCCCGTCAAAAGTCACGGGAAAATAAGAAAAATATAAATAACGACACTCAGACTGCAATGTTTTTATTTTCGCCATGGGTAATGTTTTGTTTATATGTTAAATAACTAGCAATCGCAAAATCAAATGATTCTATCTCATTTCTTTCAGCACAATGCCGAATAAAGGTAAATACTGTAATATTGGCTTCTTGATAGTTACTCAACACGCCAGCAGGCAATGTAACAGTTTTAGCCATTCTTGAGTAAAATAGAAAGCCAGCATGATATAAATATCTAATGAAAGCTATATCCGGCTGCAGGTCAGTAAGACTGGCTCGATGCTACTTTGAGCGCTATGAAAACTACCTTTCCGAAATTGCGCCCTTATTACCGGCCCACAAATTCTCAGCTTACGAACTTTTACAAATATGTTACTGATATTCACAGTTCTTGATTTGTAAAGCTGTATTCACTGTGCAGACTTTACATATTATTGACTATCTCTTGCCCCAACCTCAATAAATTTCAAGTGGTACTGCACATCCTTCACATTCATAAAACTTGAGCAGATATTATAATCTTTCACGCAATCCATTCTTGTGGTCACGTCAGGTCGTCTTAGGGGTAGATAACCCTTGTCACTTCTTACTCCTGTACATTTCATGTGGATAGTTCCAATCATTATTCCACACTCTAGATTGTACTCGTTCCTTATAATAACCTCCTGGACATGGTGAAATAGAATGGAATACTCTTTATTATTTATAAAAATTACAGGTATAGACACCAAAGTACACTGTATACTACATTTCAACAACCTTTTTTTCTTCATGTGAAATTGTAACAAAATGAATAAGTATTTTTCTTTCTCTTTTTAGAAATGAATCGCAGTCAACCAGTGGACAGTAAGGTGCCCACCCCAGCACCACAGCAAGGGGTAGCTGTCAAAGTAACACCGGGTATCACAAAGGCTGTAGTTGTCAAGGTCAGTGGTTACCTGTGGGCACTTCTATCACAGATAAAAAACCCTGATTTGTCAAAATCAAAATGCTCTGTATTTTGTTGTATTAAGGTTGCGGATGAGTTGCTGCCTCTGACAAGTTTCTGAAGTATCAGATTTGTAGCTTTAAGGAAATTATTTTATAAATGACCATGTTTATAATTTCCGATTATGAAAGTTTATAAGATCCTCGTTGTGATAAATGAAAAAAAGCATGCTTGTAAAATAAATTGCAAGCGAAAATTGTGTGTCCTAATCGCAGTGACATAAGAGCCAGTTTTCAAGGAAGTTTATTGAAATGTGTGTACCCGTTTAGTTTGGTTAAAAAAACGAATCTGTCATACATGACTATATTTATTATACAATTGGTCTATGTGTTTGACGAGCGGTCTATTGAGTAGCGTCGCGACGTCCTTCGCGAATATAAAGTCTATGTGGTTGAACATATGCCATGAAGCGGGCCCTACGTCTTCTAGGACTCCGTAAGCTTTCAACTCCTCTTCCAACCGAAGCATGTTCTGTAAACATTAAAATTACATCTTTTAAGAGTTCCTGTGGTACCTCTTCTATCGCCTGTGATTAGCGAAAAGAGTTAGGAATATAAAAAATGTTTCTTTGCAAGAAGTTCCTGGTTTCTCATTGGTGGTGGGGGTCAAAGATAATGTCTTACCATTAGTCTACAGGTCATTATAAAGTTCTTTGCGGCCATGCTAAACATGTGCAGATTCAATTTATGTGATTTTGGATTTTTGAATTAAGAATTCTTCAGTAGCAGCTCGAAGTTTGGATCATGTGCTTGCTTACACACGCTTGTACCTCATTACTTGTGACTTGGAAGTTAAGAATTACCTTCACTAGCTTTCTGATCTGACCTCCACAACCCAGTTAGTACTGGGTAATACGATACCCCTTGGTAAGACTGGTTGTCAGACTTTCGGGACACTGACTACCTGTAACTACTGTCAAAGATCTACAAATGACATCCATGGCTCATCGCTGGGACATGCCATGCGGTCCAAAATAACCTGTTAAAAGTTGGTTTAAATTCAGTTCTTAAACATCAAAGGAAAAATTCTGATTATTCAATTGTTTAACAAACTTGTTTAAGAAAATATATTCAACTAGCTTTTGCCCGCGGCTTCGCTCGCGTTAAATTCGGGGTAACACAGTTCCCCTTGCGCCTTATTGATTTGTAATAGCAACGCTAAGTTTTCCCTTTTCTTCCCTCTCTCTCCATCACATCCCACTTTAAAAAAAAAGCCTATGTCCGTCTCCTGGTTCCAAACTAGCTCTGTACCAAAATTCATCAAAATCGGTCTTAGCCATTAAAGCGTGAAGAGGTAACAAACAAACAAACAAACTCACTTTCGCTTTTATAATATTAGTATGGATTCATCGCTTGATTCGATCGACGGTTTTCCTGACTAGCCGGTACATCTGTAATTATAACATAACACTTTGTATACCATACACACATAAAATTATACCAAACTAGCTGTAACAAACGTCCGTACATCCATCCAGCCTCACAAATATTAGTAGGATTAATAAAACTGCAAACTTACTGCCTTATCGCCGAGCCGGTCATTGTCTCCATAGAATAATGAGACAGGAATTTTGATATTACTGATATTATACGGTATTACAGGACCAGAAAACCCGCCACTGAATGTCGTGAACACGCCTGAAAATTAGAGATACATGAATTTTAATATTTTTTACTAGGTCAAGGTGCTACAGTAAACACCAAGTCTGGTTGCGATACATTGTTGACTTGGGGCCTGTGGACGTTGAGCAATGGGTAGCTCACCGGCCGTCCGTCTATTGACGACAGGCTGTGTCGACGGCGCGTTAGTGTTCCACGCGCGCCTCAAAGACATCTCAGCAAAGCAGAGGGGCCTGCCAGGGCCACCGCCTGATTGACCGGAATTGCTGGTTGTTCGAAAGAGGTATCGCGGCCCCGGACCATAAATAAAGGGCAATAGAAGGAACATGGGTGGGTTTTAGTCAACAGTAATTGCAAGTCTGATATTCCCCCGCTCCGCGCAGAGCGGGGGAAGTTATTTGATGACTACCCACCAAAAAAAAAAAATACACTGTTGACTTTGCATGTAACATGGCCACAGGCGGCAAAGATCGATGTATGTCTTAATATATTAGCTTTGTTGTTGATATAGCTCAACTTTTCAGCTGGGTTCAAACTCTTGCCGTCGTCGAGCCTTCTACTTATTTTGTGCTCTACAGTCTTAGCTGTTAGACAGTGGCCCAAGCAATCACTTTTTTAGTTTTGGAAATCATCAAACGACTCCTCCATCCTCCTGCTCTGAGTTGAGCGGAAGGGAGAGTCAGACTTGTACTGGCTGAATCCCATCCATGTTCCTTATTTTGCCCTTTGCGTTTTGAGGCCGCGGTATCTGTTTCGAACCAACCCAGCGTCTCGCAATCCCTGGAAACAGCGAGTCATTTGCAACCTTACCCAAGTCATGGTCTTACGAATATAGATGGTATTACGTACCTGTCCAGGCTACTTTTGCGTAATGCTCCATAGTGCCCAACGGAAACGGCTGGACTCTATACAAATATATGGGTGCCATGTCCTAAAAACCAACACCAAAATATATTAGGACGATTATTTCATCATCTGCCTAGTCTCTTCTCAAATATATTTTCAGGCTTTCCGTCTAACTGGACGAACTAGTTATAAGTTCAGTGTCACCTAGCATTTTAAAAGATTTAAGGCTGTTATAGAGATCTAATAATCTCGCATACTTCTCTAAAATAATCACTCTCCTCATACATTCACACACACTCACTCTCCCCATACACAAGCTCAGCCCCACAAACACACCCACCCTCATATTTTTCCATTTAAAAATTTTTATTTCCAGTATATACTGCTATCTTAAATAATTACTACGATTATATAACACTAGCTGGCGTCCGCGGCTTCGCCCGAGTGATATAAAAAAAGTATCCTATGTGTTATTCCAGACCATAAACTACCTCTGTGCCAAATTTCATCAAAATCTGTTCAGCCGTTTTGACGTGAAAGAGTAACAAACACGCATACATCCTCAACATTTACATTCACATACTAGTAGGATAGGAAAGGCGGAGCATTCTAACACAAGCAAATTAATTGCTCAAAAGGATGCTCCTCAATGTAACACAAGCATAAGTTATTTAATATATATTTTGCTGTTTTAAAAGACTGAAATTCGTTTGAGATATTTTAGGATAGTGCATTTGGGTAAATAAAATATTGATTATTAAAAAAACATGTCGTTCTGTTGCTCCGTAGCTAGGTGAAAGAAAGACCAACCAAAAAATACACGTTAGCATTTTGTCTACAGAAGAAATATTTTTGTGAAATTACTTACTTATTTTTTGAGGTAATAAATCATGTTTTTCTGATAGATGCATTGAATAGGACGCTGGTCTTAGTGTTAAAATAAAGTTATAACATTAAACACTAGAATAAAAATAAAATAAAACTTGTGAAGGAGTTGAAACTTTAACATCTAAAACTTCCTTAATTAGAATGTATATTCCAGAACAAAAAAAAAATACTACCATCTGCTAACGACTTCGAGCCCGAGGAAATCAATAACACAATAAAACATCCCCAACATATGTTACTCGACAAACTAGTCTTGTCCCACGGAAACGTCCCATTACATATATTCTTGTGTTACATCTGGAATATTGTGCCTCCAATAATGTAAGAATTTCCGAAATCAGACCAGTACTGCCAATGATTAGCTTACATCCTTATCCTTGCTAATATTATAATAGCGAAAGTGAGTTTGTTTGTTTGTTACGCCTTCACTACTAAATGGCTAAACCGATTTTGATGAATTTTGGTACAGAGATAGTTGGAACCCTGGAAACGGACACAAGCTAATTTTTTTTAAAGTGAGAAATGAGGGACAAAGAGGGAAGAAAAGGGAAAACTTAGCATTGCTATTACAAATCAGGCGCAGGGACAAAACTACAGGTAGCAGGTACCTGCAAATCAGGAAAGGGGAACTGTGTTACCCTGAATTTAACGAGCGAAGCCTCGGGCAAAAGCTAGTTGTGTATAAAGTAAAGATTAGTATGATTGTAAATGTTCCAAACCGCGTCATGTTGATCTATATCCTCGCCGAACATAGCGTTTAGTAAGATCGAGCAGAAATCAGTCTCCGGTTGCTTCAGATTACAAATGGTCGCCAAGAGGATGTGCACCAATTCCGGCATGACCGCCCACATGCCTATGGCTTTGGCCAGTTTCTGTTAACATTCAAAATTAATTTTTAAAATAAGTTTTGACAGGGGCGCGTAGCGTGCTAACAGTAAGACGTGTCACAAGTCGCTCCGTTAAAAATAAATATTCTCCGTTGCTAAAAAGAGTAATATCAATTCAATAATATATTAGAAATAGAGTTCACAAGCCAGTGAAAGTGTTACCGATTCAATATCTACAAATTTACCATCAAAAGCGAAGAAATAAACAATTTTATATTTTGCTCAACGACGAAATCAACGGCACCACGAGTTCAAGCATCGTGAGTCACAGCAGTGCGAACCCGCCCCTGTTCGCTGATTGGCGGTGAGTCAGACACACGAGACTGCTCGACGCGATACCTTATATGGTCACAATTGGCCGGTTTCGTGGGACACAGGTGCGAAGTATGGATTATTAATTTCGCTCTATTTCGTCAAGACAAACTAGCCGAGTCAAGTGTGGAGGCGCTTTACAGTGAAGGAGGCGCAGGTTCAAATCTGAGTACCGGCTATCTTTTTTGCATTTTTTCCAATTTTGCATATTTTCCATTGTTGTTTTTTCCAAATTATTTTTTTTTTTCTTTCAATTGACGACAATTAATTTTAAAATGGATAACATTACGGTCCGGAAACCATTGAGGGCTAACTCAGTGGACAACATCTTCAATAGCAGTCGAAAAAATAATTCCTCATTACTTGACACCACCATGATGAGCTTGCCAAATACCTCTATAAATGACAGCGACGAAATTGAGAACTACAAGGACACAATCAAAAGGCTAACCACGGAACTCGAAACTGCTCATCAGGAGATTGACAACTTAAATATAGAAAATTTTAGACTAAAAATGGACATCGGGCAATACCAAAAAGTTATAGAGACGTATAAAAAGGTTACATCAGAAACAAAGTGCCTTACGCCAAAATCTGCACGTAAAAGAAATGTCACGAGAACGAGCGGTTCCTCCACTCCATCCAAGCTGTTTCTTCTTCCTCCCTCAACGATTCGGGAACCTAACACGGCTGTAGTGGCACAAACACCAAGCGAGGCCGGTAATATTTCCTTCAACACAGCCGGCTCAGTATGCAGTTTGGAGGGAAAACATCCCACTTGCCCACAATCTCCACATAAATGCGTAGAAATTGAAGAACAAAAAATCCACGAGATGAATGCGGATGAAGCAACAGATTCCACTGACCAGCATCAATCCCAACGTAAAAGCATGATAGAAACTGCTGAAATCGGTGTAACGGACAAACATGACAAAATAGTAATTCTCGGAGATCAACAGGCCTACGGACTCAATAAAACTATGACAAACAGCAGGTTAAACAAATGGAATAATAACTACAAAATCACGTCTTTCATCAAGCCCAATGCAACAAGTGCTCAAATTCTTAGTAGCTGCAATGACGAGTTCGTAAAAACATTGTCGTGGGACGATATTATAGTTTTAGTGATAGGATCTAATGACAAAAACCCATACTCTTTGATAACTGAGGTGTGTAACGTCCTTAATAAACTACGAAACAATACTGTATTCATCACTAACGTACAATACAATCCTTACTTAAACGAAAATACAATTAACTATAACCTAGAATTAATAATACAAAATTATAAAAATTGTAGATACATAAAAATACACAATTTAGACTACATAAATAGCATTTACGACGGATCAATGAAAAGTTATCACCAGTATTATATATCACAATTATGTTTGAAACTTAATACAAACATTGACTACGCAAAATATAAGACTGAGTTTCTAAATCGATTTAAAAATAAACACGCTTTCCAGAACAAAACAAACATACATACGGCAACGCGAAAAACTACACAAACCAAAATTACTGCTTTCTTCGAGAAAACGAAACAAATCAAAACCGGGTTTTTTCGTGAACAAAATCAAATATAGTAAAGTAACGGTAATTCACCAAAATATTGCTGGAGTGTTGAACAAACAGGAATTAATAGAGGTGGCTATTTCAAATTTACAAAAGGAACTGGGCTCCATAGATATTATATGCTTAACTGAAACTTTCCTTAAAAGTGGTTGCGAACAAAACCTTAGGCTAAATAACTATAATCTGGTATCTTTTTTCTCGCGTACTAACCAACGAAGGGGAGGCTCGTGTATATTATTAAAAAATAACCTACAATTCAGAGAAATAAAAAATCTGCCCCTCTCCATTCCCTTTCAATTTGAATGTTGTGCCATTGAAATCATTAAATTTAATTTGATTATAGTGTGCATATATAGAACACCTTCATATGATGCCACAATATTTTTAAATAATCTAGAACTTCTCACCAATAAATTGTGTAAAAAAGGTAATAAACAAATCATCATCTGTGGCGATTGGAATATTGATGTATTGAAAACAAATAAAACTTCAAATGACTTACAGTCAATACTTAGAAATAACAACTTAATAAACCACATAAAACTGGCTACGAGACAGAACGCGTGTTTGGACTTAATAGTAAGTAACATACACGACGCTAAGCCTGCAACTCACTGTCTAGCGCTTTCAGACCACGAAACGGCTTAATCAATTACGGTTAACTTACAAACTGATTCTCAAGTTAAAGACTTCCAAAGCTTTTGTTTTAAAAAAGTAAGAGACCTCAGTGACGACAATATAATTAAATTTTATAACTGCATCTCGAGTCTATCATTTTCCGAAGTTTACGAAGCTCAAACAACAAACGACGCCTTTGATAAACTACACGACTTAATAACCCTTTTCTACAGTCTATGCTTTCCTATTGTAAAAATAAAAAATACTTTTAAACAGGTGAAAAATAGAGGTCTTACCAAAGGTATAAAGAGATGCTGCATAAAAAAACGAACTCTATTTTTAAAATACCATCTCTGCAAACATAATAAAAAACAAAACAAAAAAATATATGACAACTATAATCGAATTCTGAAAAAATGTATACATAAAGCTCAGCAGTTCAATAGCTTGGGCTATATTAATAAAGCCAAAAACAAAAGTAAAGCGGCCTGGAACATGATTAAAACAAACACAATTAATATGACGAATAACTCTGAACTTGACGCAGTTAAAACTAACGGTAAAATTTATGACAATGCAAACGAAATATGTGACTTATTTAATGACTTTTATATATCCCAAACAAATACAACCAACTCCGCTCAAAATAACAGGAAAAATGATATAAAAATAACGACCTCTCAAAATCCTAAAAGCATTTTCCTCACACCAGTGGATGAATCAGATGTTTATAAAATAATTCACAGTCTAAAAAACACTAGCTCGACTGGATATGATGACCTGAGCACTAAAGTGCTAAAAATATGTGCAAGAAGTCTAGTGTCTCCCTTAACATACGTTATAAACTTGTCTTTAACGGAGGGAGTATTCCCAACACGCCTAAAAAGGTCAATTGTCAAACCTCTTTATAAGAAAGGTGTAAAAACTGACATGAGCAACTATCGCCCAATAACTTTAATTCCAATTCTAGCTAAAATATTTGAGAAAGTCATGTGTGTGAAAATAGAGAACTTTTTAACAGCATATAATATTCTTAAAAAAGAACAATTTGGTTTTAGGAAGGGCAGTTCCACCGCTTTAGCATGTTTCACGCTAGTAAAATACATAACTGAAAGTCTGAATAAAAAATCTAAGATAAGTTGCGTGTTCCTCGACATGACAAAAGCCTTTGACTTTGTTTGCCATAAAACACTACTCTCAAAGCTTGAACATTATGGAATACGGGGTAAAGCCAACGATTGGATCAAAAGTTACTTATCAGAAAGAGTACAATGCGTTGAAGTAACAAAAACCTTTAAAAATGAAAAAAATACCTATAGGTCGGAATATAAACAAAATAATTATGGCACCCCACAGGGAGGAATCTTATCCCCACCACTTTTCCTAATTTATATCAACGATATTCTAAAGGCGATAGGTAAAGATTGCATACTATTTGCGGATGACACAACAATAATGCTTAAAAGTGACACAAACAAAAATTTAGAAAATGAAATCACCCAGGCGTTGGACAATGCTATCAATTGGCTCGAAAAAAATAATTTGAAAGTAAATATGACTAAAACAAATATTATACAATTTCAGACATTCAATTCAAACATAGATAAACTCGATATTCAGTATAAAGACTCTCACTTGACAACTGTCGACAATTGTGTATTTTTAGGTATAACGATAGACAAAAATTGCAACTGGAAAGCACATATAGATAAAATTGTTAAAAAAATAGATCGTTTTATATATGTCTTAAAAAGAATCAGGCAAACGGTAAACTATGACACTGCAAAACTGGCTTACCATGGTTATGTATCATCCATACTTAGATACGGTATTATAATATGGGGTAACTCAGTAGATTTTGACAGAGCTTTTAAAGCCCAAAAAAAATGTATTCGAGCTATTTGTGGAGCTCACTTCTTAGACAGCTGTAAGCCATTATTTCAAAAACTTAAAGTTATACCTTTGCCATGTTTATATATTTTCGAAATATGTATTTTTGTTAAGAAAAACTACAGTTTATTTGAACCTAATATAGACAGGCCTAATAGCCGAACACGGCACAAAGACAGACTTCGGCTGCCACCAATAAAATTGCAACTATTTAAGAAAAATGTATACTGTATGTCAATAATTATTTACAACCATTTACCAAATAATTTACAAGAGCTACCACTGAGGATTTTTAAAAAAATACTCTTCAATCTGTTACTAATAAAGAGATATTATACCGTTAAGGACTATTTAGAAGATAAGTCAATACAAGATGTAATTTGCAATATAGACTGATTAAATTGACATACGAACTGTAAATATATTTGCACGCCATATTATGGCAGGATATGCTGAAAACAATTAACTGTAACACCTTATGTACCATATTCTAGCAAATAAATACTTTTGATTTGATTTGATTTGATTTTGACATTAGAAAGGAGGTCATAGCTGAGATGACAAGTGATGCTGAAATATGGAAGGAAGACATGCAGTGCCGATTCAGAAAAGTTGGGATAAGCGCAAGGAATTAAGGTCCAAACAATAACTACTTTGACATTTGGTAAAGCAAATGAACCAATAAAGTAAAGCGAACCAATTAACGACCTGTAGTAGGGCACTATTTACGTAGTCAAGAGTTGTGGCACGACTGTTTATCAAAATTAAAGAAGTATTGTTAGCAAACAACCATTTGTGAGTGGTTATTGAATAAATGGGGGTAGATTACTAATGTATACAAAAAAGAGGGAAGGCGCCAATATCGAACTTGTGGTACACCTATAGTTATTTTTAAAGCCATTAAATTGACACTGCTGTCTATCATTTAGTTTCCTGCTGGTGCATCGTTTACGGCTAGCTTAAGTGACTCATCTTTTATGACGTACTGATTAAAATGTTAAAATAAAATAGCTCCACACACGATATTTTTTTGCAAGCATATTACATATAATTGGGGCATTATATTGATGATAAAAATGCTTGGCTAAAAAATTCTGCAGTCAACCCATTTTAGAACACATTTTAGACACACACACACACACGTTTTAGAATGGGCAACTATGGTATTTTCACAAGTTATTATGCTTTGTGACTGGAACTGTAGCTTTATCTCTTTGTTTGTGACATTCAAATTGCCTATAACGGTCTAATTGTGTTTGACTTTGACATGCAGTATCTCGAAAACCTGAAGACGCACGTCATATTGTATTTTTGCGTAACTATAAGCTCTCTTCTTTGCGCAATATTTCTCTTAGATCATTTGCTCAAAATTTTCTTGCTGTAACGTTAGTCCAGCAGCAATTGTTTTTCCGCTTTTTTCCAAACCAACAATTCGAACGATTTTGTATGTGGCGTACAACAGATTTATTTACAGCAGATTACGCAAATGATTATAACCACTCGTCTCACTCTGGTAGCCACCTTCCTGCTGGAGGAACGTACACGATGTGCGCGGGGCGGAGAGTCGCGTGATCGCGTCGAACGTGTCTAAGCGCGTGTAGATAAGATAGACCTTGACTCACTAACAACCTGCAGTTGTCGGGAGCTTTAGGTACTCTTAACTTATCTCGATCGGTACGTGCCTATGCAAGACGCCCGGTATGGCTTCAGGTAGTTGTTCCGGGTCTGGCTGGCACAAAGTTACAATGCATAATATTAACTGCGTCTGTGATCATTTTAAGATTATAAATTCATATTATGATTCTGGTAAAGCGGCCATTCTGCTATGAACATTTGGTGGGGCCAACAGTCTTGAAGTAAAATCGCTATGACGTACGGACGGCCAGACAGACGGACAGGGCGAAACTAAGTACAACACACAATTTTTGCCATGCAACGGCACAAGTATTAGCTAGTAACTACAACGTTCTTTTACTTTTACAAATTTTAGTATAAAGCTAAACGAAATAATTTAGAGCGGAACCATGCACAACAAAGTTTTGACTTTTTAACATTTTGGCTACCATTTTCATTATTGTACCATAATTTTTTTGTTCTTACACAATCCGTTTTTGTAAATTTATCCTTACATTTAGTGGAATTACTAAAATTACCATCAAAGGCAGTGTTATAGAAAATATGTGAGTCCATGTCTCAATCACACCTTAAAATTGCCATGTTAGACACGTCACTCTTGTGCCGGAGAGCAACCAGTTGGCTCCACGAGTAGAATTACAATTATGACTATTTTGAGTTTATTTGAACGTCATTGCTTACCGCTGCCGCCAAAGTGTTCAACGACAGATTAATCAAGTCTTTATAGCCATCCAAATACACAGCTGGTGCTAAAGCCACGAAGGCTATCAGCTTGTCATTGTACTCTGGTCTCTGTCCTATCATGGCGAAGAAGATGGTGGTGCCCAATGAATGGCCTAGGCACATGATCTTCTTCAAGCCTGTGACGTCCAAGATTCGGTCTATCATTACCGGCACGTCGTATTTGCCGTGTTCGTGGAAACTGGAAGTGGATAAAACGTTAATAGGTACTACAGGATGACAAAGGAGAACCCCTACATCTCTCGCTCGAACAAATATATTTTTCCTGTTTCTTCTTGAATAATGCCTCTAGTCTAGAGCACTCTTTTTTTTCATGAAATCAAGTTCTATAGATATCCCTATCATTTACTTTGAGCAACTAATAGGTAAAGAAAACATGGCAGTCCAGAAATACAACATGCACCATTTTTACCGTCGCCGTCGTAACATTCAGACAAATTTGAGAAGTTTTTAACATAGAAGAAACAATTGTCGATTTTCAAAAAATATATGTTTTTCTCTAATAATTAACATGCTAGTTCAATGGGGATATTAAATCTTGCATTCAAATTATTTTACCTTACTCACCTGAACTCCCAGAATTTCTTATCACTTTTTGTAAGGTTCGTATGCCTTGAATTAAGGGTGCCTCGTACGTTGGCTAGCCACACGTCGTACCCCGCGTCAGCTAAGAAGTACCCTGGAATCAAAAAGGTGGGCGTTTTATTCAAATTTTAGGGTTCCATTTTAGCCCTTCGGCTACGGTTTTATATATTCGCTCAGTCTGTCCGTATGACACTACACAGTTGAAATTCAGACAGTAGGTGCCTTCTATACCGATACACAAATATGATTTAAAATTATAAGTAAAACAAATAAAAAATAATAGCAACGTTTTTGAAATACTTTTTTTATTGAATTTTTGGTGAGATATTTGCTTTTTGACGTAAACAACAAGTAGGTTTGTAGAAGGTAAAAAAAAACAACGAAAATTAGTTTGAATAAAATTCGATGATACATTTTTGAGATAATAGATTTGCTTACATTTTATTATTCATGTGTATGTACTGCTATAATATACAATTTTTACATAAAATAATAAAGGCTTATATGTAGCATTGTTAATTACTGTGAAAACGAAATATAATATTGTTGTTGAGTGCAAATTTAAATACGAATGAGCCTTAAAAATTGTTAAGGCGCTGTACAAAGCAAACACTTCGTAAAACGTCTAGATTTTCGTCGCAAAGTTAGCCGTATCTGTACATGCCACTAGCCAAAAAAAAATACCGTGTATAGTTCAATACATAAAGTAAAGACTTAAACAAAATCTGTTTAAAAAAGTGGTCTAGTACTACGAAAAAAAAATGTTTAAAAAGACCACGAAAAAAATTTTTACGTCTCGAAATTCTCAATTTTTTCAGCGACAACCATCATATTTTTTATATCTATAACAAAGGAAATGTTATAGATAGACTAAAGAGATATCAAAAAAATTTCAAACACGGAACTGTACTTTTTTATATTCAATTGAAACTGCAAAATGACCTACATTTTGGCGGACATGATATTCAAATAAAATCAAATACCGAAATATTTTCGACCTTATTTCTATTCTTTCGATGCAATACTGTCGTGTACTTGTGTCAGACCATGCCCAGTATGCAGCCAACCCTTACTTCCGCGAATACCTAAAGATTAGCTTGTTACCGCGCCTTAAATGGTGCTACTGAACCTTTTGTCTCACATAAAGGGTTCATGCATAAAAATAGCATCCTCACCCAAATTGACCATAAATGTTCATTAAGAATTTCTTCCACATATTTTACGCTAGTTGAAGGGCAGGAGGTTTCTGTGAACACCAGTTATGTGCGACTCTCAGATGATGGGCTGCATTATTATTATCCCACCTTCTGCATACTCATTTTCTCGGGCCCAATAGCTGCTTCGCATTCTGAATCCAATCTAGGATCCAGGTTCAGCCGAATTAAAACTAAATGTTTGTTGAATTTGTATGACATGTTAGTTTCGTATCGGTTTGAAGCCATTAGATTAGTACTATTATTTACTCTGTGAATTGACTGTGACTGTGATTACAAGTGTGATGTATGTATGTTTATTTGAGTTCTGTAATCCTAATGGCTCTGCAATGCATCCAGCACCAAACTTACCAAGGCTTCTTTTGGGTCCCAAAAGCACGAAGTTCGAACTGCCGCCGCCGAGACCGTGCAAGATTAATATGGCCTTCTTTCCCTTAGCGTTGAGTTCCCCAGTCTGCTTGGCAGAGTGCCTGCCTGCCGGGATCCTGTACATCAACAGGATGTAGCCATCCGGCGTCGTGACGCGGTGCTTCTCCACAGGGTAGCCTGCAGCTTTGACGAGGCTAGGCTATGGATGATGTCAAAGTCAATGTTAAACCATTTATATATTTTAATAAGGCCAAAGGCATTTTCGAAAAGTAACTTTATAAAGAAAGAATTGATGATAGTTGCATGTTCGCGGAAATTTCGTACAGAGAAGAGGGTAGTTTTACAAGTTTAGCAGTAAGATTACGGCAGAAACAGTTAAGTGTTCTGAAGGTGCTCATACTGAAAAGCTTCGCGCTAGCAATTGTTATTATCGGACTATTAAATTACATCCAAAAGTTAGTGAATCACAACATGAACTGTGTAAAGTAAACAAAAACAATGTAATATTTAAAAAAATACAATCTAGGGTTAATCATCATCTGCATAATGTGTAGGGTCAGTATAGAAAACTAACGCATTACTTTGATTGGCATGCCATTATTATAGAGTAGGTAATTATGACTGGTATGAGATGGTAGCTAGTGTCAGTTTAATTTGTATGTAGGGTAAAAGGTTAAGAACAAAGACTGATGAACAATGGTATTTCTTACATTAACTGGTCTAATTATTTGGTCAGGGTCTTTTTCGGCTTAAGGAGAAACAAAGATATGAAACTGCTAAACAACCCAATATCAAAAATATGAATTTCAAATATTTAAAACTCAAATAAATGTCAATTTGTTGTTGGAAGTAAATATGTTTATTTATGACATTCTGTTGAAACACACAATTTAAATTCTCATCGCTTTTAAAACATGCCTCCCCTGGTGTAAAAAAAAACACCGCTGACTATAGAGATTTGAACCATTGTTTCGTTTATTCATTTTAACACATATTCATTACATTTTTAAATATTTCTTAATAAAAATATAGAAAAGATTAAAATAGTTGCCCACTGGTATCGAAAAAAAAAAGTTGCCCACTAGTATTGGGATCAGGGTTCAAGGTTTTGGCAGTCAAGGCTCCAGCGAGAGGAACCTCCTAACGATACGAGTCGTGTTCAAGAGTACCGCTTTCGGAAACAAATCCTTGATCCTTTCGTCTAACGAGAGCCTCCTCAGGTGCTGCTCGAGGTTCTTGACAATCAAGCCATTGTCCACATCCCGCATGTCGACAACCTCGCGAGCCGAGTCAATATATTTGATTTGTTTATCTTTCTCGACTTTCACGCTGTTCTTCGTCATGTGGAACCGTTATGTCAACAATACATGCGCGCCGCTCTGATCGATCCACCACCACTATATTAGCCACAGTAGTGATATTGAATCGATCCCAGTACAATGTGATATTGCTCTGAACAATTGTTAATTGTTATCTGTGGCGAAATCACAAAAAATAAAACCCCAAAATGACAAAAAGAAGCACGGGTGTGAAAAACATTGCATGTGAAATGTGGAAGTTTATCCTTACTAAATAAAAACGAAAGTGAGTTTGTTTGTTTGTAAAGTCTTTACGCCTAAATGGCTAAACCGATTTTGATGAATTTTTGTACAGAAATAGTTGGGACCCTGGAGACGGACAAAGGATATTTTTTTTAAGTGAGAAATTAAGGAGAAAGAGGAATACTTAGCTTTACTATTACAAAAAATAAGGCGCAAGGGCAAAACTACAGGTAGCAGGTACCTGCAAATCAGGAAAGAGGAACTGTGTTACTCCGAATTTAACGCGAGCGAAGCCGCGGGCAAAAGCTAGTTGAGAAATATATTTTGTTAATACTCACAACTGTCATGAAAGCCTCCTTTTTCGTCGGCAACTGTGCCTCGCAGTAGACACCGAAAAGCAAAATCAACCACAATATATTTAAAAAACTCATTTTGAACAAAACTTTCCACTAAAGATAGATATATAAATAGATTGTATTATGTAGCCTATTTATAGAAAATATAAGTTTTCTATTTTCAAATCGCGTACAGTTCTGCCCCCTTATCATTTGAATACTCGAAACTTAGCCGTTATTGCAGTGGCTTTTATTGTTCAGCCCTCATGCATGCATCTTACGCCAGAGGTCGTTCGAAAATAAGATGTGATACGCGGAATCTAATAAAAACCAGGCAAGTGCGAGTCGGATTCGCGCACCAACAGTTCCTAGGTAACTAAAGAAAGTACCTACCGAACATTTTTCTGACGAAAAGATGTACTATAAGAAGGACAAATTTAAATTTGCTGTTGGAAAACTTTTGCCCCATACAACAAAATAGGTCGCGGTTAGTTTACCAACTGCAACTAAGCGAGTAATCATATTTCTTTTGTGATGCATCTACAAATGTAGGTACGGATTTCGGATTTTTCCCTTTACTAGTAGGTACTTTATGATATTGCTTCTTGCGAAATTTCATGATTCTAGGTGTTGACCTAGAATCAAAAAATACAATCTTCCCTTTGGGAATGTATAGGAAATGCGACATGAACGGCCATTTTTTTATATGCGTCGAATAACAGAGTTGACTTTTTCAATGCTCGTAAGGGACTGCAGTCTTCAGTATTTGGTATTACTTTCAACTCCCTTCACGCGTTCCTGAGATAAAAGGTCTTGACAGACAGAATGACAATAAAGTGATCCTATAAGGCAGAGATGGCGAACAAATGGCACGCGTGCCATTGATGGCACGCGGTACAACGCTTTGGGCACACAAATTTAGTCATATTTTTATCTTCTGATAATTTTTTAACTCGCCGGAGCGATTCATTATTTTCAGAGATGAATAAAATTAATTCGCTTAGAAACCGTTTAGCGATGACTCTACTAGTCAGTAAAAAAGTTTCGAATTGATAGTAATTATTTTCCTAATACAATCACTTAGTCAAAATTATTTAATGGCACGTCTGTGGCCTCATTCAACATTTATCTAGGAAAAATGGCACGTTGGTCCATCAAGGTTCGCCACCCCTGCTATAAAGATTCTGTTTTTATCTTTAGTGGTACGGAGCTCTAAAACCGACCAAGTGCGCGTGTATCATTTTTATCATACACGCGCATGGGCGTTAGGGTAACCATAATTACCGACTCATAAAAAACCCTTCACCATGTCCCAGGTCGTGAAAGACGCGGCCATGTCTCCTGGAGCGCCGTCCAGTGTGGAAGCTGAGCGGACAGAACTGCTGGGGTCGCTAACCACGCAACAGCAGCAGAGGACCAGCGCCAGGGTCATCAAGAAGCTCCGACTGGAACCGCCCGTGGAAAGAGACAAGAGATCAGGGAAGAAAGATGGCTGTGATGGTAAGTTATCCGTTAATAGCCCTCTCCCCTGGGCACTGGGTTCAAATGCAAGTGCGTGTGCCCGGGGCACCAGAGGGCGGCAAATACTTATTTACAAAGTTTTTAAGTCATACTACTAACAATAATATAGGCTAAATATGTCTGAATTAAAAAGGTTTTATTTTATTTATTTTTAAAATCCTTACTAATATTATAAAAGCGAAAGTGAGTTTGTTTGTTTGATACGTCTTCACGCCTAAATGGCTAAACCAATTTTGATAAATTTTAGTACAGAGATACACACATCAAAAGTGTCTAGGGATCAAGCAATTTTATGCGGATTTCTTGAGATTGAGATGTGGCTTTGTAATAAATTTATGATTTTATAAATTTATATGGATCCTTTTTGGTGCATTTCATAATTTGAATCAGGAACTCTCAATCAAATTCGAGTAAAAGATGAAAATAAGCTGTCAATATTTTCCCTATAAAAACATACAACGCATTGAAGACATTATTAGTGCTACTGTTTCCCTACTACTGATTAAAACCAACGTTATTATGGAGCGGCGACGTCATTTAAGCAGGGAACAAATGCTCAGAGCCGTGGGAATGATAGAAGCTGGTTCCCGGCAACGTACTGTAGCTTTAGCTCTGAATACAAGTCAGAGTGTTATCAGTCGACTTTGGACACGTTACCGAAGCACTGGTACCGTGGCTGAGCGCCATGGAGGACGGTATCGCTGCACCACACGGAGACAAGACCGATACATTCAAATCTTAACTCGAAGAGCTCCAACAATAACCGCCATGATGTTAGCCGTGAGGCTTCATCACTCTTCAGGGAACTTAATTAGCGACCAAACAGTCAGAAACCGCTTGCATGAAGTGAACCTTCATTCCCGAAGACCGCTACGGGTACCACCTATAGCAATGCACAATCGTAGGATTCGATATCAATGGGCTCTTGAACACAGAAATTGGGCAGAAGAACAATGGCGTTTCGTGTGCTTTTCTGATGAGTCTCGTTTTGGTATGAGACCGGATACAAGACGTATACGACACTGGAGAACCCCTGGACGCCAACAGCGATTAAAATCCTGCCAGGAAGTCCATCCTTATAGTGGTGGAACCATCATGGTATGGGCGGGTATTTGGATCGGCGGAAGAACTGAGTTGATTTGGATCAGAGGCAACCTCAACGCTCAAATTTATGCTGAGACGATTGTATCAGA
Source organism: Ochropleura plecta (assembly GCA_905475445.1). Taxonomy (NCBI): domain Eukaryota; kingdom Metazoa; phylum Arthropoda; class Insecta; order Lepidoptera; family Noctuidae; genus Ochropleura; species Ochropleura plecta. The sequence continues at coordinate 1,261,430 of FR997722.1, read as the reverse complement.
CGTCATCGTTCCTCTACAAGTGCAAATCGGTCCCTTATTTCAGTTAATGCATGATAATGCACGACCGCACACCGCAAGAGTTGTAAGACAGACTCTCGCCGCAGCTAACATCAATGTCCTGCCCTGGCCTGCTCAGTCGCCAGACTTGAACCCGATTGAGCATGCATGGGATATGCTACAGAGAAGAGCTCTGCCGAATATGGAGGGTATCCAGTCGCAAGAAGACCTTTTTTTGTTGTTGCAACGAACATGGGCGGCCATTCCACAGCGTGATTTGGATGAACTCATTTTGAGTATGCCAAACCGATGTTCTTGTGTTGTTAGTGTTCGCGGTAGAAACACGGATTATTAATTGTTTAAGTTACCCAATAAAATTTTAAAGAAAACTGTTATTTCAGTCTTTTTTTCGAACTTTAATGTTAGTGGTTCAAATGTCAAAAATTCCTTTATTAGGAAAATGGCAAATTTCTTTATTAATGCAAAGGTGACTTGGTTTATCGTTACTGTGACAAACGAAAACACTTTATTTAATGAATCCTTAAAGAAAATTTTAATTAATATCAATCAGGAGAAAAGTTATTGCAAAAATATATGTTGATCCCTAGATACTTTTGATGTGTGTAGTTGAGTAGTGAAAAAAGTGAGATATGAGAGAAGAAAAGGGAAACTTAGCTTTGCTATTACAATAAATAAGGCGCAAGGGCAAAAACTGCAGGTGGCAGGTGGCACCTGCAAATTAGGGGAACTGTGTTACCCCGAATTTAACGCGAGCATAGCCGCGGCCAAAAGCTAGTAATATATTTATAATCATCTGCAATGCTTATTACAGTTATGTTTCGTAACTGATGGCAGACTAAATTCATCGCGCAGATGTAGTAGTATCATTTAATATTTTGGCGGTTTAGAGAAATGTCATGTCATACCCACACAAATGTCCCAACGATGGTGTTTGTGTCGATCATGTTCTTTTTTTTTGGGTGGGTAATCTTCATATTACTACTACCGCTCTGCGCAGAGGGGGGATCCGAATGGAGTATCAGTCAGACTTGTACTGATAAAAATTTATTCATGTTCCTTCTTTTGCCCTTTGTGTTCCGCGGTATCCGAACAACCCGCAACCCTGGTCAGAAATAAATATATGCTATCAGTTCGATTTAATAGAGATAAGCTTATTACCACGGGTGAAAAGGTTACTTTAATTACGTTTTTACTTTGTTTCACTTGTTACATCTCCATTTTTCATCTACAATTAGTAATATATAGTTACAACTACTGTTACAGTTTAGGGGCCATCCTTTAATTAAGTGAGTTTTTTTAGATCATTTATTGTATAGTCCCCCTCCCCATGATGATACGTCGTTTTACGTTACCTTTCCTCACCCCGGATATATAACCTTTTTTTTTTAAAGTTTATATTGTTTTAGAATGTACTTAAAAAAAAAAATGTTTTTATAAAATATTACTTTGCTTATGTTTTTAGGAAATATTACTATGCTTGTGTTTTTTAGTCAAACAATCGGTTGCTCGTGTTTTTAACTAATTATTGGTAAATAATATTTAACAATAAAATAATTTATGTTTTTGGCGTTCTTTGGGGGGGGGGGGGGAGGTTTACGTTCAGCATTGCATGGCAATAGGCTGATGTGATGATAGAATAGAATAGTTATTTATTTTCCAAAAACATTCTTTGCACAAGTAATAGGCTTTTAACATGGAAGCTTCAAATGCCGAACTAGGACAGATTCTCATCCCCTAATACATTTCAATACAAGAATTAAAGCCAGAATAAATATGACACTTGTAACCATTCTGGGATTTATGCTAGGAAATAAATTGGCAGGTACCGTATTGGTAATACCGTATGTATAAGTGATGATAATGATAAACATCTAACACGACGCACATTCAATTGTGGTCTCATACAAAAATACAAGTGATTGTCACATTAACACTCTCCCGCTTTCATAGCGGTAAAGCGTCATTTTCCTCTAACCTCCTTCCGCCTGTTTTAACCCTTAAGTGATTAAAGGATGTCCCCTTACCTGCATTCAATTTAAACAAGCTTGTCCCCATGACTTCATCCAGGGCAATGTTCATTAAAAAAAAAAAATCGCCACATTAGGAAGTTCTCCTGTATTGTGGGTGCGTTTACAAACATTTAAACACACATACACAAACAGCCAGACCCGAAACAACTATCTGTAGGCCATATAAATAATTGTTCCGTGCGGCGATCGAACCCGCGACACGCAGCGCAGCAGTCGATCTCTCAGCCACTGTGCCTATCGAGTCGTCAAATGTCAAATGTGAAGCTGACGTTTAACCCCGTATGTAAGTAACCCAGTTCATTTCCTTATTGCCAGACAACCCTGAATGCGACACTCCAAGCAAGATAGATGAGAAAGAGCTCAAATTCCCGACGGTGAAGCAACGAATGCCCAAAGCGCTCTGGTCCACAGACGAAAAGAACTTGTTCTTCGAAGCCCTCAATGAGTACGGGAAGGATTTCGACGCTATCACTGCCTATATATGTGCTAAGATGAAGAAAAAGGGAATGCCTGATGTGAACCTAAAGACTAAGACGCAAGTCAGCCATTTTTACTACAGGACCTGGCATAAGCTGTCGAAACATGTGCATTTTGATGAGAGTAAGTTTGTTTTTTTTGCGCTATTTGCCTATAGACTCCACGTCCGTCTGTCTGTCAAGACCCTTTATCTCGGCAAAGCATGGAGGTATCGAGTTGAAATTCAAACAAACCATATATTGAAGACTGAGGTCACTTAGAGCTGTGAAAAAATCAACCCTCTAAGTATACGCGGGTTAAACGATATGGCCGTTAATGACGCAATTTTGTACGGAACCTTCGGTGCGAGTCCGACTCGCACTTGGCCGGTTTTTTTTGCAACAAGTGATTCAAATCCTTATTCATGAAATGCTTCGTAAAAACTAGAGGGGTAGGCATATACTACGGGTGGTCACGGAGGGGTGGGGGGGGTTAACAAAATGTAAAATATGGGGCACGAAGTATGGGGTACGTACCCTAACTGGTGAAATGTGAGTGTACTGTTAATTCGATTCAATTATTTATTGCATCTCACATGTGTTTTACAAGGTCTTAAATAATAAAATAAAATAAATAAATAAATATCTTGGGACAGCTCACACACGGTCATCTGATCCCAAGCTAAGCAGAGCTTGTGTTATGGTAACCAGACAACTGATATACATACTTATATAATTTTATAAATACATACATATTATAGATAAATCACACCTAGACACAGAACAAACAATCATGCTCATCACACAAAGTTTGTCCTGGGTGGGAATCGAACCCACGACCTCCGGCTTAGCAGTCAGGGCCACTAACCACTAGACCAACAGGCCCGTCAATAATAATAATGCAGTTCACATGCATTATTTACACCACTGCTTCACGCTTTGAGAACACCTTCTGAGAACCGGTCGCAGTTTTAAGGGGCTTCCTACGAAAAGGGTTTGAAAATATTCGTTTTTCAAATGGTACCTAGTATCTTAAAAAGGCAACGAAACATCCCAAAAAATGTAAACAATTCGTGCTCTTATTTTTTTTTCATTTTGTTTATTGAAATAAATACAGACAATATTAAAAATGCCATTTTTCTGGCTAATTGTGATTTAACTTCTTAACCTGTGCGTCAATTAACAAAATGAAATTTTTACATGTCGCTAGAGAATGTAATGACTGCATTTTAATTTTTTTTTTGATAAAATAATTGCATTTTTTCTATTTTCTTTGGCTTTCGTTTTTCATATTACTGCAGCAAGCTGTGATGATAAATATATAGCAAAGTTAAAGACTACTTTTAAGTAGATATTAAACGCTTTAAAAACACAATTCCATAACATTTTCTTGAGAAAAAAATACCGCTCACTTACCTCTATAAAGAATTTTAAATAGATAATATTCAATTAAAAACTTCAAATTTGGCCATGACATTTTGCAGGACAGTCGAACTAGAACGTAATTTATATTATTATCCTACTGTTATTCTGCTGCAGCAGCCATTTTAGACCCCAAGGTACCTATTCTGCACCAATGCATAACCATTTTCTTAACAAGAGGCACCTGCCCGCTCTTAAACCGTTTATTGTCCAAATTAGTTTTAAAAATAACAATGATTGACTAAAAATAAACTGAGAGGTGAGGAAGTCATAATTTTGTAATTTATACAATTGTTATTTTACTGCAATATTATTTGTACAGACGCCTGCACATCAAGCTACTACAATCTGTCAGATTTCTTTGATAGATTTTCGACTTTATTTCTCAAGTATTAGGTTAAAGGTTCATTGGGAAAAATTGACAGTTTCGGGTAGCTTGACCTGCAGGCGTCTGTACTATATTACAAGGTAGTATCTTGTAATTAATAAATTTGCATAAAAGTTAAAAGTACTTTGTTGAGAATAAAAACAAATTAACATATTACTGTGTATGCAAAAGAAGTATGTCGGTTATTAATTAATTATTATGATGACGCGACGCGAAGGTTATAAACCGAGGAACCGCGTAAATTTTGCAATTTATCCTACTTAATATTATAAATGCGAATGTTTGTGAGGATGTATGGATGTTAGTTACTCTTTCACGTCAAAACGGCTGAACGGATCTTGATGAAACTTGGCACACAGGTAGATTATGGTCTGGAGTAACACATAGGATTTTTATGTCACGCGGGCTAGTAATTAAATAAATTATCATTATCTTATATATTAGTCATATCTTTTGACTGCGTAAATTAAGAGGTTTGATTTTATCATAGCTCCATGGGACCACAGACTTGAGTAAGTGGTTTATTTCAATTCGACACCTCCATGGGTTCCCGAGATAAAGGGTCTTGACAGACAGACTTTGTTGTCCACAAAGTGAAAGTGTTGTCCAAAAACGAAACCCTTATGGTACAGACGCCTGCACATCAAGCTACAACAATCTGTCAGATTTCTTTGATAGATTTTCGACTTTATTGCTAAAGTATTAGGTTCATTGGAAAAAATTGACAGCTTCGGGTAGCTTGACCTGCTGGCGTCTGTACTAAAGGGTACCGTTTTGAGGTACCGAACCCTAAAAAATGGTAGTGTCGTTATGGTTCTGGGAATCCTTACTAATATAATAAAAGCGGAGTGAGTTTGTTTGTTTGTTACGTCTTCACGCCTAAATGGCCAAACAGCTTTTGATGAATTGGTACAGAGATAGTTGGGACCCTGGAGATGGACACAGTGTAATTAAAAAAAAATAGATATGAGGGAGAAAAAGGAGAGAGAAATATATTTATTTTTCCATCATCACGCGGGTTAAAGTTAGCCCAAAGTAACTCTGTCACGCGGACGAAGTCGCGGGCCGAAGCTAGTTTTACTATAATATTTTATTAACACAATATAACTGTTGTAATGTTAATGTGCGATTGCTCTTGAGTTATTATGAGAACGCAGGATCTAAATAGCTAGCTTGTCGCTTGCGAAAAATTTACCGCTCATTCATAGAACAATTTACACTCTACTGCAGAACGAAAGGAGTTGGCCAAATATTGTATGAGCCCCTACTCTAGAATGTACGTACAATCGTACATAGATAAAATGTATGTAATTTATTAGTAAAGATCTTCTTCAAATCAAATATTAAAGTTGCATATTACACAGCAGTAACAAACAAAAGTAATAAAGGTTTCATGAAGTTGCTTTTGTCTTTTTGGCTGAAGTATTTCTAAGTAGATTAATTTATAAGTTTTTAAACTAACACGGTTACTGACGTTAATTATAACTTTTGAAGCGGGATATTTACCATGTTTACTATTGTTTTTGAGTTTCCGATATTTCGGTGCAGTTCCACGCCATGATCACGGATCAACTGAATTTATTGTGGGTGGATGTTTATAAGGAGACAAAACGGTCTACGTTCTTCCTGATTCGTGGTCGTCTTTTGCGCTCGGTACCGCTACCACTGTCCCTCTGTTTATCCGTGATCACTTACTTACATATTCTCAGAAATTAGAGGTCTTTTGGTTTGTTTGTTTTTCCTGAAAATTGACGTAAATTTTTGTACAAAAACGACATGACAGCTTCTACTGTAATATTACTTTCAACAATTCTAGACGTAAAAAAAGTAGCTCAAGAGCTGTATGCGCTGATAAACTACGGCGAGCTGCGCAAGAAGCTGGTGTCAGTGAACGAGAAGACGTGCGCGCGGCTCGGCGACATGGTGCAGTGTGGCAGCATCGTGGTGCGCGCGCGCGGGCGGAACCTGCGCGTGCGCACGCCCATGTGTCGCGCGCTAAGGAGGTTGAATCAGATTACAGGTACGTGGCAGCGTACTCATAACTTCATTGGCTAACCAACTATTTTTTACACTGTCAATATTTAAAATATGATTATATAGAGTCAGAATGTCCGCGAAGTTTCACTGCTGAGTATTGAAGATAAAAATGGTTTGCTCAATGTTAGTCCTGTTCCATAACCATAGGGGTTAGTTAACTCACTAATTAGCATCTGAAGTTATTGTGTAAGCTGCAGAAGATTGTAAGACTATCTTTGCAATGTATAAAATCAATTCTCTAGTATTGTATAATTATAAAGTCCATTTTTGCGTGCTATGTACTATCATTGACTTGACGAAGCCCTGGTGGTTGATGTAAATACGATTTTGTAATAAATAAATAAAAACGGTCTCCCACAACCCGCGCGCGGCCGCCTGCACGCGTACCGTAGAGTGGTGTAATGTATGGTGTACCCCGCAGAGCTGTCGTGCGGCGCGCGCGTGTGCTCCCGCGTGCAGCTGCAGCTGCGCGCGCGCAGCGGGGCGGCGTGGGCGCGCGTGCAGGCGGCCGCCCACAACCCGCGCGCGGCCGCCCGCACGCGTACCGTAGAGTGGTGTAGTGTATGGTGTACCCCGCAGAGCTGTCGTGCGGCGCGCGCGTGTGCTCCCGCGTGCAGCTGCAGCTGCGCGCGCGCAGCGGGGCGGCGTGGGCGCGCGTGCAGGCGGCCGCCCACAACCCGCGCGCGGCCGCCCGCACGCGTACCGTAGAGTGGTGTAGTGTATGGTGTACCCCGCAGAGCTGTCGTGCGGCGCGCGCGTGTGCTCCCGCGTGCAGCTGCAGCTGCGCGCGCGCAGCGGGGCGGCGTGGGCGCGCGTGCAGGCGGCCGCCCACAACCCGCGCGCGGCGGCGTGCGTCCCGCTGCGCGCCAGCCTGCGCGCGCTGCTGCGGGCGCTGCAGCTGCGCTGGAGGGGCGTATCCTTTCATAAGCTGACTGTTACAATCCAACCAGATGCAGCCACTAGCTTGCTGATCTTTCTGGTGTCTGATCATTTGAATAAACGACTGTCAAACGTTCTGCAAATAACAGCTAGAACTTGACGTTCTTTTCAAAGCACGAAAAAAACTCGGTATCAAAGGATGGTCGCCTATTTTATAGCTGTTATTATTTAACCAGGAACTCCTACTACATATTTCACTATACAAAGTGGTTAAGATAATACGACAATAAATTAAATTACGCATGCCTCAAGACGTTCTCAGTCTACCTATAAAAAATCATTTGAATATATCCAGTAGTTTAGTCACAGGAAATTATTTTAATTTTTTTAAATTTGCTACATTAAAATATACTACACGATGTATCTAATAATAGAGAAATACTGACAGTTTAAGGACCGGCGCACGATTCTTGAGCGCGCGCAAAAGTGAGTTATTGGGTCCCTTTGGTGGTTACAAAGTGAGGCGCGGGGGCGGGGAAAGTGCAGTGATTGTCCCGTAGCGCATCGCGTTATAGACGTCACTTGGGATTTGTTCTTTACTCCTGCTGCACGTTCCTCGCAGGTGATTGACCTATTTATAATTTGCTTCCACATTTATGCCATTTAGTTTGTTCGAAATATTTATTTTTTTATTTTTGGTGTTAGGCTTTTTTGATAGTTTAGAAGTATTCTTATGAACTAGTATTGTCAAAGTATTCACTTATTGTCGTATTGTCATCACCACTTTGTATACGCATGCCTTAATATTTTAATCATGTTAAGATGATTAAACAGCTAAAGGTATATGAACAAAGAATATAAAATACCAGAATTTTAATATGAACAAAGAATATAAAATACTAGAATTTTAATATGAACAAAGAATATAAAATACTAGAATTTTAATATGAACAAAGAATATAAAATACTAGAATTTTAATATGAACAAAGAATATAAAATACTAGAATTTTAATATGAAAAAAGAATAAAATACTACACAATACTAGAAAATACTAGAATTTTATTTTAAAAAAGAATAGAATAATAAAATACTAGAATTTTAGTGCATTACAAATAGTCCTGCTTCTTTATTAACAGTACACTACATATTTTTGAAAATTTATTATTATACTTGACAAAACTAGAAGCAACTGCTCTAGAAAGATTAAACTTACTACTAAGGTTCTTTAGAAAGATGAAGTGCAACCAGGGTACGTATAAGACCAATTTTAATAAATGTCGTATCAAAGTAGACAAAATGTAAAAGTAGTATCTCACTCCCGTGAGATGAACTTATGTTTTCAATTAAATTCTAAGAAAAATACAACTAAACAAAAGCATAAAACTTGTTAGTGTAACTGACAACCAAAAATATTTTATATTAATATTTTTATAAGATCACTGATAAACTTGAAAAAGTTAATGTTAGGTTCAAAAGGAAAAAAGAACAATATTAGAAGGTCAAAGTCAGGAAACAACTAGTTAGCTTAAAAACGCAAGGTTTTTTGGGTACATTAGATTCTCGATTATATTATATTTCGCACAAGGAAGAGATTAAAAAAACGTTGTGATACTAATAGATACGGTTTTTATTATTATACTAGCTTTTGCCCGCGGCTTCGCCCGCGTTAAATTCGGGGTAACACAGTTCCCCTTGCGCCTTATTGATTTGTAATAGCAACGCTAAGTTTTCCCTTTTCTTCCCTCTTTCTCCCTCCCACTAAAAACTAAAAAAAATAGCCTATGTCCGTCTCCTGGTTCCAAACTATCTCTGTAACAAAATTCATCAAAATCGGTTTAGCCATTAAAGCGTGAAGAGGTAACAAACAAACAAACTCACTTTCGCTTTTATAATATTAGTAAGGATAATTAGAGGTGAACTGGTTGCCATCAACTAGTTACATATCGAATTGTATACGAATAAAATTTAAAAAACCGGCCAAGAGCGAGTCAGACTCGCGCACCGACGGTTCCGTACAAACTTGCGACATAAACGGTCATATCTTTTGACTGCGTAGACTTAAAGAGTTGTTGTTCTCTCACAGCACAAAGGGACCACAGACTTGAGTATATGGTTTTAATTTCAACTCGATACCTCCACGCGTTCTAGAGATAACAGACAGACAGTCAAACGTTCAACAGACTGATCCAATAAGGGATTTTCTTTTGAGATACGCAACCCTAAAAAAACAAATGATAAATTATGTTTATATTGTAAGTAGGTTTTTACAACCACATGTTCATGATAAATACATAAAATGTCACACATCAAAATAATGAAATGAAAAACAAAAAAAAAGAATTTTTAAAATCGCACGTCTCAGTAAAAAGTTATGCGTCATGGTCATACATAAAAAAATACATGTCGAATTGAGAACCTCCTCTTTTTTTTTTCGTCGGTTAAAAAAAAATACGATTCATGATGTTTTCCTGTTTCGCCAGTTCACTTTCCATGTAAACAGCAAACCTATTGTCAACTAAGCCCGAATTCAGACTCTGCTGCTACAGAGATATTTTTAGATAGAACACCCAAATATTACTTTGTCCGACCGACGAATCGTGCCCAGGAAATCCCATCTAGAACAACGAGTCTGTTTAAAACAACACAAGTACTTCCTTAATTCGACAACAGTCCACTTTCAAGTTGAACAAAGTAGCTGAGCATATGGACTTGAAGCCAGAAGACACGCAGAAGGAGACAGAAGAGTACGCCGACCTGCCTCGACCGTGCGCAGAAGACACTGAAGTTAACCGGGAGTTAGAAGAACATCTCAATCTTGAGACTGACAGGATTATATTGCAAGGTAAGAGCTTAAAGTAATAACTTCAATTCGATAATAATTTCAATTAGACCATTACAGGCACTTAAGAATGTAAAAAACAAAAAATATGCTATAGCAGTCCCAGTTAGAAGACATAATAACTTCTGAATGTACGGTAGTTGCCCATTCCAAAGCGTAGATCTCTATGGAGAAGAATGGGCAAAAAACTCCATGTACACTTTTAAATAATAATATTCTAGTGTCGATGGCTAAAAAAGTTTAAAACCTAACAATCAGCTAAGGCAAGCTGCGTAGTAATGCAGCCATTAGATCAAGTACCTAAGACACGGCATGCGGCGCAATATGGAAGATAACCCATTGTCTGTGGAAAGTCGTCGCTCACGTACGAGTCCGCCACGCTAATTTTAGTTCAATTTATTGTTGTATTCATTTGAAAATTATTTTTATATCATGTGAATTAGCTAACTAGCCATTGAACCAATTATTGATAAGACATATAGGTTAGTTGGACGGGTTAACAGAAAATATGGTTCTCATACGAGCATTGACCGCCACGCTTCCTCAAGACGGATTGGCGATTACAGACAATTACATAAGTCCAGGTTGCCTCACGATGATAATGGTAAATGATGTTTATTTTGCAAGTAGGTTTTCACAAACAACTAGATGAGGCCGGTGTTTCGTACTTGACTACTCTGAGAACAAACTTAGAAGTCTCTTTTAAGGTCCAGACAAAAAAACCTTGGTCAACTTACATGAGGACTATGCAGATAGTGTCTGAAATGGACTTTTTAATATTGATGTTTTCCTTCACTAATGTCGATGCCCGAGATAAACTTGAAAAAGTACATATTAATTGAAAAAATCACATTAGTACTATACTACACTACTGGAAAAAATTAAGGGATCTAAAATAAAATCCAATTTTTTTTGGAAATTTTCAACTGGCCGTAACTTCGAGTGAAATGGTAGTACCTGAAATTATAAAAAAAATATTGTGTTTGGTTTTTGGATTTTGTACCCGCCGCTGTTTTTAGTAATCTTAGAAAAACCAGCAACAAAAAAAAACATTTTTTTTTGTTTATTTTTTTAGTCTACAGGCGTGAAAAAAGCTTTTAACTGGCTTTTACGTCATCATTCTCGTGGTCTAAATCCAGATTTATTTGGGGTCAGCGCACCATGTCTTCTTCCTGCATACTTCTCATCTCAGCACTCCCTTCTTTCCTATATCATGCTTCACACAGTCCAGTCATCGTTACTTTGGTCTTGCTCTTCTCTTATACCCATCCATATTTATAATCAAAACTTTCCTCACCAAAATGTCCTGATTCCTCCGCATCCCATGCCCATACCATGACTACCCACAATCACACAACTGATTACAAGAACAATTACTTTAATTATTACCCAGAACTAAAAGCGCCAAAGAAGCTGGCCCTGCACTTGGGCCCAAGACCTGGAGCTGAGATCCACCTGCCGGTGGTCAGTCCTAGTGAGCAGCTGTCCAGTCAGAAGATATGCTTCTCTTCTTACCTCGAACGGATGGGCTCGCAGCGAGACAAAGATGGCGGTGGTAAGAACTGGCTCTTTTCAAACGACTTTAATCAAATCAAATCATTTATTCCTTTGTTTAACAATCGTAATATAGATCTTATAAAATAAATAAATATAAATAAATATCTTGGGACAACTCACACACGGCTATCTGATCCCAAGCTAAGCAGAGCTTGTGTTATGGTAACCAGACAACTGATATACATACTTATATAATTTATAAATACATACATATTATAGATAAATCACACCCAGACACAGAACAAACAATCATGCTCATCACACAAAGTTTGTCCTGGGTGGGAATCGAAACCACGACCTCCGGCTCAGCAGTCAGGGTCACTAACCACTAGACCAACAGGCCCGTCAATAGTCAATTATTATAGTCAATTATTGACTGTAATTATAATAAATTATTAACACATATATTTGTACGCTCTTGGGCATAAAATAGCGCACTTTTTTACTAACCACATTGATGATTGATGAAAAATAATAATAAATGAAAACTGAAAAATTTTGTATACATCAAAAATTAAATACAAACAAAAATTAAAAAGAAATACAAAATTAAATAATGTCTATACAAACACAAAGACTCAACAGAACAATAATAATAATACAATTTAAAAAAGGAGGTTGTTATGTATTCTACCAGAAACTTGTTCTGATTTGTCCTATGTCTAGCAGTGAACGTCCATAGGCTGAAATGTGACAAGGATTTTGGTGAGATATCACAACTATAAATGAGTTTTTTTTTGCATTTATGTTTAGGTTTGGTTGATTCGTTTTTGTGTTCTCAACACTTCTGTTTCTGTGTTACTACAGTTTTATTCATAGACCACTATATTATTATATCGTCCTAGTAGGTATGAAGTCAGGAAATCAATATAAAACATTTTGTTCACAGCTAAAATTCGGACACCAAAACGTCAACGCAAAGACAGTGCAACAGACAAAGATAAGGAAGACCAAAAGAAATTCAAAATTGACGACCATGACAAAGTGATACATATAGACGAAACGGCTATAGACGGCATCGAACTCATGGCCAATTACAAAATACTACAAGAAGATGACGAGAAACCTAGCACCGAGGATGAGAAGGAACGAGAAATTGCTGAAGATGAACCCTACCTCCCAGAAAGAGACAAGGATGTGTCCGAAAGAGACAAAGATATGTCCGAAAGAGATAAGGATATGTTTGAAAGAGAAAAAGATGTTTCTGAAAGAGACAAAGATGTTTCTGAAAGAGACAAAGATGTTTCTGAAAGAGACAAAGATATGTCCGAAAGAGAGAAGGATAGCTTTTCGGAAATGGAAGACGATGAGAAATATAATAATGACACGGATAATGAAAGTGATGGCAAAGATAAGACTGGGAAGGATAATAAGTTTAAGAATTTGAAGGTATAGTATTTATGTCAGTAGTTTTTTTTATAACTTCGTAAAGTCTTTACAAAATTGCACATTCACACATATATATATATATATATATATATTACTGGCCTCCCAATCGACCCACTGCTGGGCAAAGGCCTCCCCTTTCTCCTTCCAAACCTTTCTATTCTGTGCGATATCTGGCCAAGTTCACCCCACTTATAAGACCAGATCGCGACACCACCTTCTCCGCGGTCTACCTCGACGGCGATTTCCACCAACAGGCGTCTCGCGACACGCCCGGTTTGCGAGTTTTTTTTTTGTTGAGAAGCAAAAACGTTTTTTAAAAGAGGTACCGCGGCCACGGAACATGAAAGGCAGAAGAAGGAACACCCACCCAGGTTTCAGTCAGGAAAAGTCTGACACTCCCACCAGCTCCGCCCAGAGCGGGAGAGTTATTCAATGTTATCACAGCCGCAAAAAAAGGCGTCTCGTGTGTGATGATCTTGACCCACCTCTCATAATATTATCGTTGAGTCAAATCAACGACCATATAGCCCGTAGACGCCTAATGTTTGATATTTTGTTCCAAACCAATTCTGTCAACTAGCCGAGGTATGAGGAAGCGGGGTACTGCATTCTGATTGGCCCTACCAAGGTCATAGGGTAGAATTAGGGATGGGACAGGTTACAAAAAAACACGAAGTTATCGATACCTTTCCATACCTATAATCAAAATGTTTATAATTTTTTTTTTTACATTCCGATTTCAAAACCGAATGAAATCGAAAATACATTTATATGAACAATATTTTGAAAGATTTTCTGTTTTTGAAAAAAAATTATATTTTTTTTATGAATTCAAATGAATCTTCACGTTTAGAGAATCTCCGCGAGACCATTCGAAGGTACTTTGACAAATCATTTCAAGTACAATAAAGTTATTCTAGTTACCTATTACAAAAGGAGTCCCTTTTGTAACGACTACTAATTATTTACCAGTTTTTTTTTTTAAATTTTCAAACATTGTAAAAAAAAACTGGTAATGAAAATGTACAACGTACAAACACCTACCCAATCGTTTTTGAACGGTGACGGTTTTTCATAAGCATAAAACAATCCTCATTAAAATGCTATGAACATTTGTACTATAATATATGTTAAAGGAAACCAGTTCTGTCGTTTGGTTGCAATAATCCATTTAATTTTATATTCAGGATTTTGTGGGTATCTAGAACCAATCATCATTTCACAATTCATTTAAATGTAAAAAAAAATAATATACATACGTAGTATTTTAATCGTCTTAAATAGGCAGTTTACTTCATCTATCACATTACTACTAAACATTCCTTATTTTTTTTAATGTTTGAAATGTTTAGTAAGTAACGATTTTTTAAAATAACATAATGTAGGATTTATGCTTTATCGATAACGAATTTCGATAGTAGATTTGGTACATCTTTAACTTTTTGCCTATAGTACACTCCCACTATTGCTGTCACTTTCTAAGTACTATCATAAGAAAGAGACCTGTCCCAAAAGACATCAACGCGGGTCGGTGGTACATACAGTTTCACCTGTAGCTATGGCCAGTTTATGATGAACTCCGATAAATAATATCAAAAAGTTTGTTTAATTAAGATTATGTAATTATTAACAAACCGATGAAATGTTATACCGTTTTTTCGGAAACCCGAATTGTGACCGTTTTTAACACACCAACGTATTGTACATGGGGCCATTGTAATATTTTGTTCTTGAGTTTTTTATACGGTAACACGGAAGTGTTTACGGTTCACAGAAGTGGTCGAAACTGATTCGAAATTGTTGAGTGGCGACTTGTATAAGATTTATTAGTCAGATGTGTTGACAGACATCGGTCGCCTGTTATTAGGTGTCTACGGGCTGTATGGTCGTTGAGTCAAATATACTTTACATGGAGCGACTGCCTATCGGACCTCAACAATCAAGTTACAGGGGATCTGTTCAATAGATGGTCGAATCTTGGCCAGATTTACTTTGAAGATTGACCCGTGCGGCTGTTATTATTTAAGACAAAGTTATTTATTTGTAAAACATAGGTACATGATATATGGTTTAAAGGATTGTGTTGTCTCACTATGCCATTTATCCAGGTCATGTTTATTTAGCCACGTCATATTCAAAGAACATGCCAATACTCTCCAGGTAAAATTCCGAATCCGACCAAAGAAACGCGGCGGCAGCAGCTACACGCTAGTACATGACAAAGATGCAGAGGAACCGAAGACCGAGGAACCAGCTAAGGAGGAAGAGACCAAGCCAGACATCGACGTGGATCTGGCCATCAGGCAGATCCGGAAAGGATGGAGTGTGCATGATGCAGGGGATCTCACGATTGGAGACTTGTATCTTATGGTGAGTTTTTAATTACTTTTCATGAACTTTGATATGTTACATGTCAAGAGAATTACTTTTCATTTATTTATAAATTGGCATTTTGAATGATGGCAAAAGATGGATGGATTGTGTAAGGAATGATATGAAGAAGAAAGGAGTAAATGATGCCGTGACGTCTGATAGGGGAGAATGGAAGAAGAAAAAGTGTTGCGCCGACCCCAAATAGATTGGGACAAGGGCAGGAAAATTATGAATCGTATTTATAAATCTTTTGAATAAGAGCCTACGTGAAGTACGATACAAATTCAAATTTATCTATTTATAGACAAAATAACCACAGTACAGTACGATAATTTCTACTGCGACAGTTATTTAAGGACACAGTCACACGAACTTCCCTCATTCCAGTTCGGCTCCCGCTCCAAGCTGGAGCTGGACTACTGGTGGGCGGAAGCAACCCCTCCGCTGCCGCCGCGCCCGCCCGACAGCTCGCTGGACGACGAGCGGGAGCGCGCGCGGGAGAGCGACAATGATATGCTGTCACCCAAGAACACCTACAGCCAGGACAGTAATGATGGCATGTCTGGGGACGAGAGGAAGAGTAAGTTATGCATTCATTCATATTTAGCACAATTCAAAATTCACCAACTTAACACTGAGGCTTGAAACTGCGTTAAGCGGGCTCCCGCGCGGTTTCATACAAAGTGCACCGTCGCGGGGACACGCACGGGTCCCTCCAGCGGTAACACGCGCGGGCTTGTTCAGTCAATAACGCTTGATGAAAAGCTTATGAAAATGACTTTCGACAGAGAAAGAGTAATTGTGGATCTGTTTTGTTGTTCTGTCATATGGGGTCAAGCGAATGAACTCTTAAGGTACCTGTGACAGGGTCCTTCACGTACCAACAAAGACTAAGCGCGCAGACACGCGACGGTTGACCGTCGCGGGCGCCCGCTTAACGCAGTTTCAGGCCTTATGATTTTAAATCAGCGTCTCACAAAACCGCGAACTTTATTATTAAACTAGCTGGCGCCCGCGTCATGATTGAAAAAAAGAAGTATCCTATGTGTTCTCCCTGACTATAATCTAACTCTGTGCCAAATTTCATCAAGATCCGTTCAGCCGTTTTGTTGTGACAGAGTACCAAACATTTATCTTGTGATAAAAATAAAAGAAGACATCCTACTTCCTACTATAATATTATAAATGCTAATGTTTGTGAGGATAGATGGATGTTTGTTACTCTTTCACGTCAAAACGGCTTATTGGATCTTGAAATTTCTGACGGGCCTGTTGGTCTAGTGGTTAGTGGCCCTGACTGCTAAGCCGGAGGTCGTGGGTTCGATTCCCACCCAGGACAAACTTTGTGTGATGAGCATGATTGTTTGTTCTGTGTCTGGGTGTGATTTATCTATAAAATGTATGTATTTATAGATTATATAAGTATGTATATCAGTTGTCTGGTTACCATAACACAAGCTCTGCTTAGCTTGGGATCAGATGACCGTGTGTGAGTTGTCCCAAGATATTTATTTATTTATTTATTATTATTATTAAATTTGTCACAGAGGTAGATTATGGTCTGGAATAACAAATAGGATATTTTTTTTCGATATGACGCGGGCAAAGCCGCAGGCGTCAGCTAGTTTAATAATAAGTCGGAACATTATTTATTTTTATTCACATACATCACAAATCTGTATAGGCACAGCAAAATCGTATGTAAATGTATTCACTCAGGGAGGCCATGGTCGAGCTGCTTGAACTTGTTTCTCAAGGCAGTTTCCGATTGGGGCTATATCATTCTGGTCAAGTTCACTAAGACCCAAACGCTTCTCCGCTAAAAGGAAGCCTTATGACCTGGTCCTTACTTTCTAAAATGTATCGGTGCCGTTGACGGGCCCAGTCTGTAGAATTCACTACCGGGCTCTCTGTTCCCTGATCAGTATAATCTGGATCACTTTAAAGTTAGAGTGGTGGTAGAATCGGTTTCTTCCAGGCAAGTTATTTCGTCCGCTTTACGAAGTTACCTACCTCATTATAAAGCTACAGTAAATATGTATTAAAAAAAAAATTACACAGGCCTCATGGGCACTTATAAAACCTCGAGAAAAGGGTGGGTGGTTGGGTTGGTCGTTTCCTATGGAGAAGAACCGGCAAGAAACTCCATGGTTACTCTTTTAAAATCATTTGGTTTTACAATATTGTTGTTACAGCGTTAGTACTTAAGTATGAGAGGACAGCGTAGGCCCGACAATAAGTCATTGCTTACTTCACAAAACGAAAAATAAGATAAAATGTTAACAAAAGTAAACAAGCGCCTAAGAATCTACAAGGCCACCAATCGACGGTTCCTACGTACATAAGGTTAAGTCAAAAACCGAGGTTTACAGGAGAGCGTAATTTGTGTTCAACACGCCCTAGAAATAATTCTATGCGCAATAATAAATATTTTCTTTCTACAATATTTTCAACAGTTTTAAGAGCTTTATAATGCTATTTACACATAAATATTTTATTTTTTCACGATGACCGTTTCTAAGACTCTTATTCGTTGTATTTATAATACTTGTTCTCTTATACGATTTCTAAAACAAGGCAAACAATTAAATAAAAATCGTATGTCAGCATGTGCGCACAGATAATCTAAAGCCAATGATACATTAAAAACACATTTTCGACATGTCTTTATGTCCATAGGGACCGTCGCAATGTCCACTCATTCCCAAAGAATTGGTAAAAATAATCTATACAAGAAGTATGGTATAGATTCTTTTTACCATTCTTACCATATTTAAAATATTGCAAAAAAAAACTATCTGAACCAAGTGACACAGATGTTGCCATCAGTACTGTAACTATTAGTAAAAAAACTGATTAAAGAGATCACATACAAGTAAGATTGAGAATAGTTAGAGACATCCACTATATTGTGCTGTTTATAATGCTATCAGGAAACCCGCATGCGCAGAAGGAACTATTATAGCCAGACTTCTTCATCTTCAACACACCACAATCACAGTGTCTCTATTCGTTTAACTGAACACTATCAATAAATCTAATCATTAGAATCAGTTACTGTATAATCACACTAACTTCTAATATCAGATCATGATGATAACCTCACTAATTCAACCTAAGTTGCATGACGCTTGAGGACTAACAAAAGTGTCGGATTTTTATCAAAATAAAACAACTATAGAAAAAAGTCCGGCCCTGTTTCCATCTGACATAACTCAGAAACAATACCTCCTAACAAAATAATAATTGAATGTATTAATTGATTAATTATTGTGTGGTCCCAGGTGAACAGCTTGCGTCTCCGGAGCACAAGAGTTCGACAAGTAGCACCGTGCAGCTCGTGCGCAAGCTTGTCAACAGGCCCACCGGCCCCACCGGCCCCACCGGCCCCACCGGCCCCACCGGCCCCACCGGCCCCTCCGGCCCCTCCGGCCCCACCGGCCCCTCCACACAGACTGGCTTCTCCATGCTCACTGACAGGTATGGATTCACAGGAATTCCCGACTTCGATACAGTACCAACTTGTGACCCAAGGATGCCCCTGTTAGACCATTACTAGACCTGGGTCAGAATGCTAGGCTGTAAAAAAGGTGGATGAAAAACGATTGCATGTAGCGGAGATGAGAATGTTGAGATGGATGTGTGGAGTGACAAGAATAGATAAAGTAAGGAATGAGTATATTAGAGGAAGTTTAAAAGATGCGGCTGTTACAGAAAAATTTAAAGGGAGTCGTTTGTCTTGGTATGGGCATGTAATGAGGAGGGATGAAGCACACTTGACTAAAAGAGTGATGGATCTGAATGTTGAAGGACGGAGAGCGAGAGGAAGGCCAAAGAAAAGATGGATGATGTAAGGAATGATATGAAGGAGAAAGGGGTAAATGATGCCGTGACGTCTGATAGGGGAGAATGGAAGAAGAATGCGTGTTGCGCCGACCCCAAATAGAATAGGACAAGGGCAGGAAAATGATGCACTCTAAGTATGTTCCCTCACTCAAATCAAATTATAAATAAAATAAAAACCATTTAATAAATACCCATAGATATGCACCCCAAACGGGAGGACCCTCCGACTCCTCCCATTTGAAGAAACCGACCTTTCACCCTGTTTCTTATTCTTTTAAATACTAAATCGATTTGTGTAAACTTCAACTTACACTTGCAACAACAGGTTGGCAGGTATCGGACAACTAACTAGCCGTGGTCCTCTTGGAAATCCGACCACGAAGCCGGGTGTACACTACCCGTGTACTACAGTACTTTCACAAGTTATTATGTCTTGTGACTGGGACTGTAGCAGCATCTTTTTGTTTTTATGTCATTCAAAAGTGCCTGTAATGGTCTAATTGAAATAAATGCTTTGAGTTTGAGTTTGAGGTGGGCTGCTGCAGGTACAACTCACTCCGATAGGGTCCTGTCTTCTGTTCTGCTTTTTGTGCAACTGTTCCTGCACTTTGAGCGACTTTTCCGGAGTTAGAGATTACGCTGTCAAAGTGGCGGACTTCCAAATATCTCTCAGCTGCGGGTTACCACACAATGCTTCCCTCACTAAAGCAAGTGATAATAATACAATACGCACAAATATCCGGAAAATCAGAGGTCTTGAATTCGAAACTTCCAACTCTAGGTGATTTTCTATTAATAAAGTTTAGTATTGATCTGTCTGAAACAGCGAAGGGGAATCCTTACCAATATTATAAAATCGAAAGTGAGTTGGTTTGTTAATTTGTTAAGTCTTCACGCCTACATGGCCAAACCGATTTTGATGAATTTTGGTACAGATATAGTTGGGACCCTAGAGACGGACATAGGTTGAAAAAAAAATTAGAAAAGGGGGAGTAAGAGGGAAGAAAAAGAGAGAGATAGATAATTTTTTTTCAATCATCACGCGTGTTAAAGTAAGCGTTAGCCCGAAGTACAATGCCACGCGGACGAAGTCGCGGGCGGTAGCTAGTCACTAATAAAAGTTTTGGTTTTCATGAATTTTGATATAATTTCCTTCTTTATTTTATTGTTTGTGTTACAGACTAAAACGCCTGCTGGCTCTAGTAGGCAACCCGCACGTGAATGCTGCCGCTAGCAATACGATCGCGCGATGTAACTGTGGACATGTGTGTGCGCAGCACAGGAAGCAACCTGTCACGGTAACTACACCATCACTAGACCTTACGAATGTAAGCCTCGAAGGGATACGTAGATGTGTACATATTAGCGCACCTTCTAGCTCTATACAGCGCAGCGGTCAAACCTTATGCAGAAATACAATACAAATTACAATACAAAAAATATATAGTACAAAATACAATAAAAAATAAAACACAATACTAAAGAATATAAAACAAAAACAATACAAAAATTGGTTGTTTGTAAAGTAGGTTTACGATCGAGATGTTTACGTGATAACGTCTTATTGGTGATATAAGTTTTTCGAGCCAAGTAACAGATGGCGCTACCATCTTTATATCTCGTGAGGTTTTGGCATAAGTTTCTGAACATGTCACCCGACTAAAACGATTTTAAAGACGTTATCACGTCAAAAGAAAAGTTTATTGTCTAAACTAATTGTTATTACTAACGCAACTGTCATTCGATGCCTTTTTGTAATTTCAATTCGAGTTCAATTTTGCCTAGTTTGCGGTATTTTTTTTTTATGACATACCACACTGAAAGCTGGTTCCAAGTGTCTTTATCCTACTAGCTGTGATGCCATAAACATATTTATTTATTGTATTTAATATTAACTTCAACATTGTTTATATAATTAGTCTATATTTTTAAGTGAAATAAACTAATGTAAATTTGTTTTGAAAAACGTCTTATTGGTGATAATAATATAAGTTATCACCAGTAGTGACATCTAAAATGAAATTAAGTACTAATTCAAAGTTTTTTTTTCGCGCCAAGTAACAGATGGCGCTACCATCTTTATGAAATGTCGCTCGTGAGGTTTACAAGTTTCTGAACATGTCACCCGACTAAAACGATTTTAAAGACGTTATCACGTCAAAAGTTTGATATCCGTACTAAGATATTTCTGAAATTGGAGCCTCCTTCTAAGCAAATAATGTGTGTAAGGAGGGAGAACTCCGCTCTTCCATAAATTCAAATTACGTTGACAGAATTACCTATTCCATTTAAGTATGACAGTTTCTCTGGTTCAGTCCATGGTCCGGAGCGAGAGGGAATGGGAAGCGGTCACCTCCTTCTGCGAAGCAGTCATGCTAGCGAAGGAGGTGGCCGGGCGTTTGTGGGAGAGAACCTCGAACCAACCCAGCCGCCGCGGGAGACGCCCCGGGCGCCGGGCGCCGCGAGACGACTCCCGGCCACCGTAGATGCGGGCCTGTGGACGGTGAGCAACGGGTAGCTCACCGTCCGTCCGTCGATTGACGACAGGCCGTGTCGACGGCGCGTTCGTGTTTCACGCGCGCCTCAAAGAGAGTCAGCAAAGCAGAGGGGCTTGCCAGAGCCTCCGCCTGCCGGGGTTGCGGGTTGTTCGAAAGAGATACCGCGGCCCCGGAATGTAAAGGGCAACAGAAGGAACATGGGTGGGTTTTAGTCAGTAAAAGTCTGACACGCCCCCTCGCTCCGCCCAGAGCGGGGGAAGTTATTTGATGATTTCTCCCCCCAAAAAAAAAGTATGACAGTTTTTTTATGTTTTACTCGTATTTCAGAAACCTCAGCAGTTTTCAACACAGGCTGCGCGACTGGACGACGCTAGTTCAGTGTTTAGACATCCCACGCCCATAGCGCCACGACCCGACACTGGAGAGGTACTGTTAGCCTAATAATGACTTAAACTTAAATTTCAATTTCATCCTTTTTAGTTTAAAAAAACACCTAAAGTATCGGAATTTAATAAGACGTAGTCGACGTAGCCCCGCTACCCCCTTCGTACGTACCCTGTTCAAGCGGGCGGGCCCCAAGCCCTGAGCTCGCTGCGCTTGCTCTTGCATTTTTCTTTGCTATTTTATTTATTATAATTTTGCTTTTACCTAAGTGAATTTAGTTTTTCTGAATTTGCGTAAAGATGCAATATGTAAGTTTCAAATGTTGTTTTACGAGATGTCACAATGTGTGCAGGTAAAGAAGACCGAGATGCAGTTCGAAGGCTTACCTCGCTGGAGGCGCGGGCGGCCGCGAGTGACCGACCGACGCGTCGTGGTGCAGCGGTTGCTGCCGCTACTGCCCAAGCTGTCGCCGCACAGTGAGTACACACAGTCACACTCACACGCGGGCGGCCGCGAGTGACCGACCGACGCGTCGTGGTGCAGCGGTTGCTGCCGCTACTGCCCAAGCTGTCGCCGCACAGTGAGTACACACAGTCACACTCACACGCGGGCGGCCGCGAGTGACCGACCGACGCGTCGTGGTGCAGCGGTTGCTGCCGCTACTGCCCAAGCTGTCGCCGCACAGTGAGTACACACAGTCACACTCACACGCGGGCGGCCGCGAGTGACCGACCGACGCGTCGTGGTGCAGCGGTTGCTGCCGCTACTGCCCAAGCTGTCGCCGCACAGTGAGTACACACAGTCACACTCACACGCGGGCGGCCGCGAGTGACCGACCGACGCGTCGTGGTGCAGCGGTTGCTACCGCTACTGCCCAAGCTGTCGCCGCACAGTGAGTACACACAGTCACACTCACACGCGGGCGGCCGCGAGTGACCGACCGACGCGTCGTGGTGCAGCGGTTGCTGCCGCTACTGCCCAAGCTGTCGCCGCACAGTGAGTACACACAGTCACACTCACACGCGGGCGGCCGCGAGTGACCGACCGACGCGTCGTGGTGCAGCGGTTGCTGCCGCTACTGCCCAAGCTGTCGCCGCACAGTGAGTACACACAGTCACACTCACACGCGGGCGGCCGCGAGTGACCGACCGACGCGTCGTGGTGCAGCGGTTGCTGCCGCTACTGCCCAAGCTGTCGCCGCACAGTGAGTACACACAGTCACACTCACACGCGGGCGGCCGCGAGTGACCGACCGACGCGTCGTGGTGCAGCGGTTGCTGCCGCTACTGCCCAAGCTGTCGCCGCACAGTGAGTACACACAGTCACACTCACACGCGGGCGGCCGCGAGTGACCGACCGACGCGTCGTGGTGCAGCGGTTGCTGCCGCTACTGCCCAAGCTGTCGCCGCACAGTGAGTACACACAGTCACACTCACACGCGGGCGGCCGCGAGTGACCGACCGACGCGTCGTGGTGCAGCGGTTGCTGCCGCTACTGCCCAAGCTGTCGCCGCACAGTGAGTACACACAGTCACACTCACACGCGGGCGGCCGCGAGTGACCGACCGACGCGTCGTGGTGCAGCGGTTGCTGCCGCTACTGCCCAAGCTGTCGCCGCACAGTGAGTACACACAGTCACACTCACACGCGGGCGGCCGCGAGTGACCGACCGACGCGTCGTGGTGCAGCGGTTGCTGCCGCTACTGCCCAAGCTGTCGCCGCACAGTGAGTACACACAGTCACACTCACACGCGGGCGGCCGCGAGTGACCGACCGACGCGTCGTGGTGCAGCGGTTGCTGCCGCTACTGCCCAAGCCGTCGCCGCACAGTGAGTACACACAGTCACACTCACACGAAAACATAGTATTTCAACGTTTTGACAGATTTCCTGTTAACCGTTTGGTTGCGAGCTACACGATCAAGCGACCCACGTGATTTGACTGCGGTGATTATAAATGAACACTCGCATGCCGCGAGCTGCTGTAACCATATGGTATTCTCACGGAAGGACATTGGGAAAAAAACGGATGTTGGTGTTCACGCGTCTACGGCGTGATCGACAACACCACGGCAGACCGGCGAGCGCGGGGAGCGACGCACGCGAGGTAAGCCGGCCGCCCGGTACGACATCGACACATCATCGACAGCGCGTTGTACTGGCTAGTCGCTTGTTAGACGTTATTAAATTATTTTTATATTATAAAGAAATAAATGAAATCTGTATTTTAAAAGTATTAAAATCACTCATTGAAGAGCACCTCTGGAAGTTCCTGACCTCACACACAAGAGAATACACACATCACAAACAGTTGGGATTGCAAGTCTTGCCGAGGTTGCGGGTTGTGGAACATAAAGGGCAAACGACTACTACGATGTTCCTTACATGAGTAGGTATTTAGTCATTAAAAGTCTGACTCTATCCCCCGCTCCGCCCAGAGCGGGGGCAGTTACTTGTTTATTTTCCATGCGCAGGAAAAATAAACCACCTGAAACTCGTGTTTTTGTGTGTAGCAGGTCTGATGCCAATGAAAGCGATGCCGACGTCGCCGCCGCCTCCACCTAGGATATTGCCCAAACCATCGCCGCAATGTTCTACAGAGTAAGCTATTTGCCTTCCCTAAGGTATTTTATACTTGTACTAGCTTTTGCCCGCGGCATCGCTCGCGTAAAATTCGGGGTAACACAGTTCCCCTTTCCTGATTTGCAGGTACCTGCTACCTACTGCTACGTACTTTTTGCCCTTGCGCCTTATTTATTGTAATAGCAAAGCTAAGTTTTCCCCTTTCTTCCCTCTTTCTCCCGCATATCTGACTACTTCTTCTGTATCTTCTTCTGAAAAAAAATTGCCTACTTCCGTCTCCAGGGTCCCAATTATATCTGTTCCAAAATTCATCAAACTCGGTTGGGCCCTCGAGGCGTGAAGACGTAACAAACAAACTCACTTTCGCTTTTATAATATTAGTATGAATTATTTAGTTTATTTTAGTCGCCAGACTATTTAATGAATTTGAGAAATGTGAATTAGTAATCTGTTTTTTTAACCCCAAATGCTGAAACATCTGCGATTTTTAAAGAAACACTTTATATTTGCAGCGCTCTGTCTATCGTGTACGTGCTGAGCGAGTCTAACGGACAGTTCTTCTTCCACGACGGAGAGCGACGCATACCCATCACGCAGGCCGCGCTGCATCAGCCTATTAAAATCAGTAAGTATACGCACTACGGGTTTCCGAAAGGCGACAAATGTCGCAGTCAGAGTCTCATACGAGTTTCAATAATACTTAAATTAAGTCACTTGACAGAAATTAAAAAATACTTTTCCGCCTTTGCTCTAGAAGTGGGCCTACCACCTACCCGCCAACAAATAGTAATTTTCAACCAAATAAAATATGTTTTATTGGTAGCCTTACTCGGTTACATCGTACGCCTCAGTCGTCATCAACATTATTTCTCCTCTTTTCTATTCTTCAATACACACGTACCGTTTGCTTTCTTAACGTCTATGTTATTGCCATCAACAGAAGACGAGCAAAACTCCGACGATGCTTCTCCCTCCGAAGACATACCGACTAACGGCAACGACGTGAAGCAGGAGCCGAACTCGTGTCCCGAGACCAGCAAGGAGGCGCCGTGCACCAAGGTGGAGCCCGCCGGCGAGCGGGACGACCGGGAGGGGCCCTCGGATATACCGCGTGAGTGACACAGCATGACATGACAAGGAGGCGCCGTGCACCAAGGTGGAGCCCGCCGGCGAGCGGGACGACCGGGAGGGGCCCTCGGATATACCGCGTGAGTGACACAGCATGACATGACAAGGAGGCGCCGTGCACCAAGGTGGAGCCCGCCGGCGAGCGGGACGACCGGGAGGGGCCCTCGGATATACCGCGTGAGTGACACAGCATGACATGACAAGGAGGCGCCGTGCACCAAGGTGGAGCCCGCCGGCGAGCGGGACGACCGGGAGGGGCCCTCGGATATACCGCGTGAGTGACACAGCATGACATGACAAGGAGGCGCCGTGCACCAAGGTGGAGCCCGCCGGCGAGCGGGACGACCGGGAGGGGCCCTCGGATATACCGCGTGAGTGACACAGCATGACATGACAAGGAGGCGCCGTGCACCAAGGTGGAGCCCGCCGGCGAGCGGGACGACCGGGAGGGGCCCTCGGATATACCGCGTGAGTGACACAGCATGACATGACAAGGAGGCGCCGTGCACCAAGGTGGAGCCCGCCGGCGAGCGGGACGACCGGGAGGGGCCCTCGGATATACCGCGTGAGTGACACAGCATGACATGACAAGGAGGCGCCGTGCACCAAGGTGGAGCCCGCCGGCGAGCGGGACGACCGGGAGGGGCCCTCGGATATACCGCGTGAGTGACACAGCATGACATGACAAGGAGGCGCCGTGCACCAAGGTGGAGCCCGCCGGCGAGCGGGACGACCGGGAGGGGCCCTCGGATATACCGCGTGAGTGACACAGCATGACATGACAAGGAGGCGCCGTGCACCAAGGTGGAGCCCGCCGGCGAGCGGGACGACCGGGAGGGGCCCTCGGATATACCGCGTGAGTGACACAGCATGACATGACAAGGAGGCGCCGTGCACCAAGGTGGAGCCCGCCGGCGAGCGGGACGACCGGGAGGGGCCCTCGGATATACCGCGTGAGTGACACAGCATGACATGACAAGGAGGCGCCGTGCACCAAGGTGGAGCCCGCCGGCGAGCGGGACGACCGGGAGGGGCCCTCGGATATACCGCGTGAGTGACACAGCATGACATGACAAGGAGGCGCCGTGCACCAAGGTGGAGCCCGCCGGCGAGCGGGACGACCGGGAGGGGCCCTCGGATATACCGCGTGAGTGACACAGCATGACATGACAAGGAGGCGCCGTGCACCAAGGTGGAGCCCGCCGGCGAGCGGGACGACCGGGAGGGGCCCTCGGATATACCGCGTGAGTGACACAGCATGACATGACAAGGAGGCGCCGTGCACCAAGGTGGAGCCCGCCGGCGAGCGGGACGACCGGGAGGGGCCCTCGGATATACCGCGTGAGTGACACAGCATGACATGACAAGGAGGCGCCGTGCACCAAGGTGGAGCCCGCCGGCGAGCGGGACGACCGGGAGGGGCCCTCGGATATACCGCGTGAGTGACACAGCATGACATGACAAGGAGGCGCCGTGCACCAAGGTGGAGCCCGCCGGCGAGCGGGACGACCGGGAGGGGCCCTCGGATATACCGCGTGAGTGACACAGCATGACATGACAAGGAGGCGCCGTGCACCAAGGTGGAGCCCGCCGGCGAGCGGGACGACCGGGAGGGGCCCTCGGATATACCGCGTGAGTGACACAGCATGACATGACAAGGAGGCGCCGTGCACCAAGGTGGAGCCCGCCGGCGAGCGGGACGACCGGGAGGGGCCCTCGGATATACCGCGTGAGTGACACAGCATGACATGACAAGGAGGCGCCGTGCACCAAGGTGGAGCCCGCCGGCGAGCGGGACGACCGGGAGGGGCCCTCGGATATACCGCGTGAGTGACACAGCATGACATGACAAGGAGGCGCCGTGCACCAAGGTGGAGCCCGCCGGCGAGCGGGACGACCGGGAGGGGCCCTCGGATATACCGCGTGAGTGACACAGCATGACATGACAAGGAGGCGCCGTGCACCAAGGTGGAGCCCGCCGGCGAGCGGGACGACCGGGAGGGGCCCTCGGATATACCGCGTGAGTGACACAGCATGACATGACAAGGAGGCGCCGTGCACCAAGGTGGAGCCCGCCGGCGAGCGGGACGACCGGGAGGGGGGGGCCCTCGGATATACCGCGTGAGTGACACAGCATGACATGACAAGGAGGCGCCGTGCACCAAGGTGGAGCCCGCCGGCGAGCGGGACGACCGGGAGGGGCCCTCGGATATACCGCGTGAGTGACACAGCATGACATGACAAGGAGGGTAACACATATCCGAGGGCCCTCGGCCTTGGATATGCACCTGCGTAGCACCCAAGCTACGTTGCACCCTGTGGGGACATATATCTTTATGGCGGTGTGTCGGTGTGAAGGGACTACCCTTCACACCGACAGAGGAGTAAGTAAAAGTCACAGCCGAGGTACTCACAGTTATTATTAATTAAGTCCACACGTACAACACAAAACAAAGTAGTTTGAATATTATCTGTCAATTCCCTCGGTTATTTTGTAGATGCTAATTTTAGTTCCTCACGTGCGTTATTTAATGTATATAGTTGTAAGCGATCTATTCTAAAAATCCAGAAAGCATCTCGACAAATCAACGGCCCCTTCGTAATTCATCGAAACTAAAAAATGAAAAAAAAAGACGCGGTTGTCATTTTTTTAGTTTCTGCGAATTACGTAGGGGCCATCGAAATAACGTTGTCTACGCAAACCTGTAGTAATAGTAATAACAAATGATTTGTAGCGGACTTCCTGGTGTCGGAGTCCATGTCCCTGTCCCCGTCCCGCCTGCTGCGCGACGCGGACGGCTGGCTGGACGGCGCCGTGCACGACTTCTCGCTCAGCAGCTTCCTGGGACACCTGGAGGGACGCCCCGCGGTCGGTACCACCACCACTATCTGGATTCAGTTTTTATCTTTGCATCTTTATGTGGAGCGGTTCATAGTATACATTTACTCTCCAAATTTGAACTTTATTGCCAAATCGTAGCAAAATGGTTGTGACCAGTGATGGGCAAAAAGTAACACATTATCCTTACTACTTCGGGGCCATCCATAAAGTACGTAACACGAATTTCATGATTTTTAGACCCCTCCCCCCTCCTTGTCACAGGTGGTCACATTTGTGAGACCCCCCCTCCCTAGTTTGACGTCACAAATTTGCAATTTTACATCTAAAAATACCTAATTTATGGAGAAAACTAAAAAATAATTTAATATTTCAAATTTCGCGATTCAATTTATTACATTTGAAATGTGATGTCACAAAACTAGGACCCCCCCCACCCCTTGTCACACCATGTCACATTTCGTCGACCCCTTCCCCCCCCTTAACATGTGACGTACTTTATGGATGGCCCTCCCAATGACGCCGTACGGGCCGTACTTGCAGTACCTACATCGCAGACATGCGATGCAAACATGCGACATTTCATATTTAATGTAATTATAATAACAATATAACTGAATACTATGTAATTAGGTTAAATTGTAATCAAATTATTTTGTAATTAAATGTATTGTAATTAATTTCATAGCACATTCAAAGTAATCTAATTACAATGTAATTGAATATTATGTAATAAGATTACATTTTAATTAAATTATTATGTAAATCAATTATTAATTAGATTACATAAATAACTAGTTACGTCCATCACTGGCTGTGACATACGGATAGACAAAAAAAAAAGAAATTTGCAAATCGGTCTAGGCGTCTTTGAGTAATCAGTGAAAATACATAAAAAAAAGATTTCGAGAGACCTCCTCCTTTTTTTGAAGTCGGTTAACCCGTTGCACGATTGTTTACAAAAATGTAGGGTAACAATGTATGTAAACTTTGCACCCGTCTGCACACTTTGTCGCGCAAAGGTTTAACAATCAGACAGACTGGGCAAATTTATAAAGGTTCCGTTTTATATAACGCTTCAGGAATCTTAACCATTATATCAATGTTTTGTTCTTTCCAGGTGGAGTCTCACCTGCAGTCTCTGATGGCGGAGTCGAGCGTGGACTATGTAGCCAAGTTCGCGGACCTGGCCGCCGAGGTCACGGACGAACCGGACCCTCGCGCTCCAGGCGACGAACACACATAAACCATACAAATGTTACGGGAAAATCGACTTTAAAGTTCGTTTATGCTTGGAAATGATATGTATAAGCAGTAAAGCCGCGTTTCCACTAGGCAACATTTGGCGCGCGACACGTGACGACCTACATGTACGGCAACGCTGCACAACAGCGCGCGACGTTGCCAGCTGGCGCGGATCATGACGCGCGGCTTGTTGTTTGTTTAAAGAGCAGCGTTAGTTGAACATCAATTGTTGTCGAGTGGAGACGTGACGCGCAACAATGTCCGTGCATGCATTTTTCGATAAAATTATAACCACTGCCGCTGAAATCAACGCAAGTTCCTCTGGCGACATGTTGGCGACGACTGACGTAAAGTAGTAGATGCGTGGACAGACAACGTTGTTCAACATGTTCCGCAACTTGTTGTGCAACATGTTGCGCGTCAATTGTTGCCTAGTGGAAACGCGGCTTTAAGCTTCGTATCCAATTGGCAACATTTGACCTGCGAGAGGTTGCGCAACATGTTGCTCATCATGTTGAACGGCAGCGCGCCACTTACGCTTAGCAACATGTCGTCACACGAACTAAGTAGTATTGATTACCGGCACGTGACAACATTTGATGCTTAACTGTATGTTGTACGTAAACAAACAACAAACCGTGCGTCATGTTGCGCGCTAGATGGCAACGTCGCGCGCCAGCTGGCAACGTCGCGCGCTAGCTGGCAACGTCGCGCGCTGTTGTGTAATGTTGCCGAACTTGTTAAGCGTCACGTGTTGCGCGTCAAACTTGCTTATTGGATACGAAGCTTTATAGAGTTTTTGGGCTGCACGGGACGTTGCAGTAGACTCGTCGGGTCTAGCTATGATTTTTGAGGGGGATGGTGTGACTATTTCAGATTTTTTACAAAAAAAACAACAATGTGCCACTAGTTCCGCCTATTGTCCAGTCTGCCCACTCGGCTACAAACCAATAGAAATTTAATTTGACCTATTGATGCAACCAAGATCCAATGCACACTCATATATTAGTCTGTTAAATTTATCTGATCATTTTGATCTCTACAGGGTCGATAGAAAGTGTATTTTTGAAGCTTTCTGTATTTCTGCCGACTCTACGCACGCGTGTGGATTGGTTCCTGTTGTGCATAAGTAGTTCCAATTTGGATATAGATATTGCTATATAGACAACCATAGATTCCAACGTTACACTAGTAAATCAGTAAACATGTTACGGGAATATCGACGCTGACTTCATAACCTTTGCCAAACAGTGGGATATTCAAAGCTTATCTAATATAAGAAAAAAAAAAATCATGTCAATTAAGTTCGTTTTTAAATTATAAAATGATTTTGACAGCTATGAAATTATTGAGGTGCTCAAGTTATCTGACTTTTTATTGTTTTGAATAAGGTTTATACAAGTTGTAACATAGTACACGCAAGACCTTCCGTGGGGTCTCTCGGACCGTAAAACTAGATAACTTTAGTTTAATGTTCTCGAAATTCACAAAAAGTTAAAACTGATGTGATCAGCTGATTAACTGTTTGAGAAACTCCGGCGGTCTTTTTTTTGCAGATGGTAATTCATCAAATAACTTCCCCCGCTCTGGGCGGACGAGTGTCAGACATGTACTGAGTAAAACCCACCCATGTTCCTTCCTTTGCCCTTTATGTTCCGGGGCCGGGGTACCTCTTTTAAACAACCACAACAGGCAGAGATCCTCTGCTTTTGCTGAGGCGTGTAGAGGCACGTGCGGTGCAGTCGCGCGTGTTCGTGAGTGGGCCCGCGCGTGTCCGGGAGTGGGCCCGCGCGTGTCCGGGAGTGGGCCCGCGCGTGTCCGGGAGTGGGCCCGCGCGTGTCCGGGAGTGGGCCCGCGCGTGTTCGGGAGTGGGCCCGCGCGCGAGTCCCGGCGCGTGGCCGCGGCTGATGGGTTGCTTTGACGAACTCGGGAGGTTTGAGGAACTCGGTTACACTTTGTATGCTCGCGGCCACTCACGCGCACCTAAAGCTAAGTCTTGAACAATCTTACCACCCGTATCTACAAATAAGCCGAAGTGATAACTTGAGTAAAAGTCATTATTTAGGAAACGATTTTTATCCTGTAGTTCAGTTATCTGTTGTTGCTTGAAACTAGAACTATCAAAAGTTAGAATTATTAGCCTCATTGTCTATTAAAATTGTTTACATAAGTCATTACTTAAGTACAAGTAATTACTCTAATTTGACTAAATAAGAATTAATAAGTCAAAGTGATTACTTGAAAAATATTTTTTGAGACACGATTTTTGTTCTGTAGTTTAGTAATTGCTTGAATATTCTAAAGAAAATTAGCTTTTCTTTCGTTGACAGTTCTTACTGTAAATTCATGTTTATTGCATGAAAATGTTTGTAAAGTAAGCAATTACTTTAACTTGACTATAGATACCGGTGTCAGAGTTATTTTGCCCGTGACTGTAGTACCCCAAAATCAACCTTATTGTAACAAAATATGAGATAACTGTTATTTTGACAGTGATAGTCTTTCATATCAATCGGTTGTACAGTTTTAATGTTTTTCGGTTGTACAGTTTTAATGTTAATTATTATGAATTAAAGCGTTTTCCCTTACGTAGATGTAAGTACGTTACATGTAAAGGGGGGGGGGGAGGGGGTCGACGAAATGTGACATGGTGTGACAAGGGGTGGGGGGGGGTCCTAGTTTTGTGACATCACATTTCAAATTTAATAAATTGAATCGCGAAATTTGAAATATTAAATTATTTTTTAGTTTTCTCTACAAATTAGGTATTTTTAGATGTAAAACTGCAAATTTGTGACGTCACACTAGGGAGGGGGGGTCTCACAAATGTGACCACCTGTGACAAGGAGGGGGGAGGGGTCTAAAAATCATGAAATTTGTGTTACGTACTTTAAGGATGGCCCCTTACTATGTTAGTATGATATGAGAATGTATTGTTAAATTGTGTTATTTTTAGCAACTGTGATGGTTATTATTGATGTTTGTAAATAGTCTTGTCATTTGTTAAATGAGCATGCTAGTTTTAAGCGAAAATGTATTTAATTTAAAATATATGAACTACAAAATGTAATAAAAGTTTGATTTTTCGAATTCATGACAGTTCTTAACTCAAAGGTGTCTGGAATACATTTTGTTATAACTAAAACTGTATTATTTGATTTAAAAAGAAAACGTTGTCTGAGGTATTTTATAATAAAACTTACCGATTTGCTGAAAATCGCGAAAAAAATATTTTTTTTTACCTTAAAATAAAAATAAATTCCATACAGCAGAAAGATCTCAAAATTTTTATGTATTTTAACTATTTACCTATTTTCAGCTTGTTGTAAATTTATGTAGCTTCATTCTTATTTTTTGGTTTAATTTGACCGGACTATTAGTTATAAAAATGGATGGATTGATGGTTTGGTACTGTCAAAACCAAAATCATATGTTTTCTGAATGGGTTGAGAACTTGAATAAATTTGAAGATTTTTAGTCCTTTTATACCTAGGCTTACATGGGCACTTATAAAACGTCGAGAATAGGTGCACGGTTCAAGTCGGCCATTTCCTATGGAGAAGAACCGGCAAGAAACTCCATGGTTACTCTTTTTATATCATTTAGTTTTACAATGTTGTTACAGCGTTATTACTTAAGTATGAGAGGACAGCGTAGGCTCGACAGTTAGTCATTGCTTACTTTACAAAATAAGATAAGAAGTTAACAAAAGTTAACTAGCGTCTACACTGTCCACTCATTCACAAAGAATTATTGGTAAAAACGAATCAAAGACATAGAAAAAAAATATATACTATAGGAAACAAGTGACACAGATGTCGATGTCGCCATAATACTGTAACTATTCAGATCAAAGGTCGTATAAATGTATGGTAAAAAAAACGAATTTAAGAAATTACAAAAAAATAAGGTTGATAATTAGTAGGAGACATCCACAATTAATTTGTGCCGTTTATGAGTTACCAGGGAAGCCGCATGCGCAGAAAGAAATACAGCTAGACTTCTTTATCTTCAATTGAATTACAATTTCGTGTTTACTGCGTGTATTTATATTATGGAAGTCGCTTTGGATATAAATAAATAAAAACGAATCAGTCATACGGGACCATATTTATTATACAGATGGTCTATGTGTTTGACGAGTGGTTTATTGAGCAGCGTCGCGACGTCCTTCGCGAATATAAAGTCTATGTGGTTGAACTCGTGCCATGTAGCGGGCCCTACGTCTTCTAGGACACCGTTAGCCTGCAGCTGCTTTTTTAACCGATGTATGTCCTGTAAACATTAAAATAACTTCTTTTTAAGTCCTGTGGAAGCTGACCCATCGTCGGCGATTAACGAAGTCCCTAGCCCTTAGGTATTTAGGGGTAAGAAGAACAGGGTGCACAGCTCTTCATTCCTCTAGAAAAGTGAAAAACCTCCGACCAGACTGGTGTCGTGTCTGGTGGGCCACTGCTCGAGAGCTAGGGTTGGGTGCTCATATATCCTCTTAACTCGCGGATAATTTTGCTTTCGCGAAGTAGGAATTAGCAGTTAGTTTTTCAATGGTTGCATAGATGGCGCTGTAGTATTTTTTCACCTTCATATATTACACTTCGTTTGCTATAGTTTGTGCTTGGTGGGTATACTTGGCCCACCTTGTATACTATAGACGCGTAAAATTGTACCAAATAAATAAACTGGGAACTTACAGACAAATGGCTGAGCCGGTCATTTCCCCCATATAGTAGTGAAACTGGAATTTTGACATTACTGATATTGTACGGTATTATAGGACCGTTCACACCGCCACTGAATGTTGTGAACACGCCTGAAAGTGGAGATACATGCATTTTAATATTTCTTTATAATATTCAACAGGTCAAGGTACAAAAGTGATAAATTAAACGATGATTTGAAAGATATTAATCACTGTTTTATTTTATACTTGTGGGTTTCACAAATTCGAACACCGCGTATTGCACGGACGGAACCAGAGAGAAGTAAAACAAAAGAAAAGAGCCTAACCATAAACAAGATACATGTGGAACTCTATGAGGTCTTACACAAGGCGAGAAATTTAAATATATGCAACAATTTGTAGTTTAGACCAAGTCTGGGTGCGATGCACTGTTGACTTTGCATGTTACATGGCCATAGGCGGCAAAGATCGATGGATGTCTTAAATGTCAGCTGTTGTTTAGATATCTCTAACATCGACCAGAGTTAAAACTGTCGTCGTGCCTTTGCTTTTATTTTTCTTTTTTGGTGCTCTACAGTATTAGGAATTTATGAAGGGTAAAGGAGTAAATGATGCCGTGACGTCTAATAGGCGAGAATGGAAGAAGAAAACGTGTTGCGCCGACCCCAAATAGAATGGGACAAGGGCAGGAAACTGATGATGCTCTACACTAACGCAAGCAATCTAGCTAGTTATTTGTAAACTTACCCAATTCACAGTTTTAGTCCATAGATAGAATAGATACGTACCTGTCAATGCGAC
The DNA here is from genome assembly GCA_905475445.1 of Ochropleura plecta. Lineage (NCBI taxonomy): Eukaryota > Metazoa > Arthropoda > Insecta > Lepidoptera > Noctuidae > Ochropleura > Ochropleura plecta. Next base: position 1,226,038 of record FR997722.1, on the reverse strand, counting down.
TTTTGCGTAATGTTCTAAAGAGGTCACTGGAAACGGTTGTATTCTGTACAAATATGTGGGTGCCATGTCCTGAAAGCCAACACCAAAAATAAGTATGATTACTTTATCAGCTCCCTAGTCTTTATAAGCTATCTTTAGATCGGCTTCCAGTCTAACTAAACGAACTAAAGGAAAACTAACTAAAGGATGAACTACTCCCGGGTGTCACCATTGTGACGATTGCCCGGAGGACACGGTGGAGCACACAGTGGCGGTCTGCCCAGCGCGGGGCGGAGCACCGCCGTGCCCTCGTGGAGGCGATCGGCGGCGGCGATCTCTCGCGTCCGGCCCTGGTTCAGGCCATGGTCCGGAGCGAGAGGGAATGGGAAGCGGTCACCACCTTCTGCGAAGCAGTAATGCTAGCAAAGGAGGTGGCCGGGCGTTTGAGGGAGAGAACATTTGCCCAACCCAGCCGCCGCGGGAGACGCCCAGGGCGCCGGGCGCCGCGAGACGACTCCCGGCCACCGTAGATGCGGGCCTGTGGACGGTGACCAATGGGTAGCTTACCGTCCGTCCGTCGATTGACGACAGGCCGTGTCGACGGCGCGTTCGTGTTTCACGCGCGCCTCAAAGAGATGTCAGCAAAGCAGAGGGGCTTGCCAGAGCCTCCGCCTGCCGGGGTTGCGGGTTGTTCGAAAGAGATACCGCGGCTCCGGAACGTAAAGGGCAATAGAAGGAACATGGGTGGGTTTTAGTCAGTACAAGTCTGACATGCCCCCCCGCTCCGCCCAGACCGGGGGAAGTCATTTGATGATTTCCCACCCAAAAAAAAAAAGGATGAACTACTGATATAACTGTCACCTGGTTATTTGAATGATTTTATGATCTAGGTTATAAGACTGAAAGCCGTATGAGATATTTAAGGATAGGTACATAGTGTGTGTCATTTTGTTGATATATAATATATTAGCTGTCCTGCACGTCTTTAGTTGCTGCCCCACTCCCGAGAGTGGTAGTAGCCTATGTTACTTCCTGATAATGTAACTTCATATTAGTGAAAAAAATGTTAAAATCGGTCTAGTAGTTTTGGAGCCTATTCGATACAAACAAATCTTTTCTCATTACAATATTGATATAGATTACCTAGGAACAAAATACGGGTCGTTCTTTTGCACCGTAGTTACGTTAAAGAAAGACAAATTAACAAAAATACGTAAGGATTCTACCTGAGTGCGAGCAGTTACAACCGATTCCTTTGTTTCCAAGGCATTCATGGAAAATTTTAAACACTACTGTGATGTGGATTAGGTTTAAATAAAAAAAAAAAACTTTTTCAAACAAACAAACATTCTACTACTTAATATTATTAATGCAAAAGTTTGTGAGTATGGATGTATGTTTGAACCTCTTTCACTAAAAATCTACTGAACGGATCTTAATGAAATTTGGCACAGATGTAGATTATAGTTTGAAATAATACATAGGATACTTTTTTTTCGAAGTCACGCGGGCAAATCCGCGGGCGCCAGCTAGTTAGTCAGAACTTTGTAAAAGTTCATAAATTGGCCTGCCATACCCCTATTCAGGGTAAAAATGCTTGGAAATGAGCTTGTCCATGCCCCTATTCGATTACGATATTAGTGCGTTAAGATGGTTATAACATGCGAGTCGGAATTTCAGCCCGAGCGGGTGCCCTATGAACGCAGTTTCAGCTCTTAAGGTTACCCCGTAGGTATATCCAAACTTTCTTTACTCAATTTATAATATTGGTATAGATTAGTGTACTTAGTAAAGATTAGTAGGATTGTAAATATTCCATACCGAATCATATTGTGCCATATCCTCGCCGAACAAGGCGTGCAGTATGATCGAGCAGATGTCAGTGTCCGGTTGCTCCATATTACAAATGTTCGCCTGGAGGAAGTGTATCACTTGCGGCATAATTGCTCGCCAGCCCATGGCTTTGATCAGTTTCTGTTAACAAAACAAGAAAAAATAAGCATCAACATGAGGAAAGAATGAGATATACTTACCCGTTAGTTGAAATGTCTCGGAACCATTCCACGCGCCAACATGCAATTCAGTAAAAGCTATAGGTAGTTAGGCAGTCGCGCGCACACCCGGTGCGTTACGTTCCTGTCTACTTCACCATTTCCTTGGACAAGTGGCCCGAGCCACCGGAATGAAGCAGATCGGTATGGGTGTTCCGGCAAGAGTTATGGGCACAGGACTGGAGAGACCGCAGAAATCGCAAAACAAGTATTTTGTTTTAGTTCTAATCAATTTCAGGCCAACATTCTTCAACAGCCTTTGACACAATATATGTTATCCACTCTGGACCCCTTTAAAGCTCTCGTCTATCATCATGTCAATGTGATCGTCGGCAAACACCATGCACCAGGGAGCCCCTTCTTGGATATCCAACGTGAGAGCGTGCATTAAGACCAGAAACAGGTAAGAGCTACGAGCCGACCCTTGGTGTAGGCTGACAGCCACATAAGAGGTGCTGGTAGTGCCCGCAGCATATTTGCTTTTAAAAGTATCTTAATGAAAAACAAAGTTGCCTACTGCTCCAGTTTGATGAAGAGAAACAAAAAGTGATAATTCATAGTAAGTAGAAAATTAGCTCCCAAGTCATAGCAATTACTGGCAAGTTTCACGTTATTAATTTGTATTTAAATGATATTACTCGTTTATTTTATTTGTAATATATGCGTATATCTTGAAGAGTGACTACTAACTTGTGAAGCAAAGGAGCTTCACGGACTTATTCTGCCATACCTACCTGTGGTCGTTAGTGTCAAGTACTACAGGTTTGCGTTTTGTTGTTGCTTAACCTAATCTAATTTTTAGTTAATTTATGCTTGTTATTTTAAAGAAAATATAAATATTGATTTTTACCTTTTTATAATAAAAATGTTGTTTTGTTTGCTATTATTATGAACCCATATTATCCCACAGTAAGGCAAAGGCTTCCGCTAACCTGTTACTGTTGATATTTAAAAATCCTTGATAGGCGAAGAGAGGCGTGAGATAGAAATTCAAGGATAGTGTTCTGATATAATATAATCTCCGTAGGCGCGATTCTCTAAGGGAACTGTTTAAGAACAATAACATCATGACAGTACTGCACTAACATCATCTACGTAAGAAAAAAAATTGCATCTTTTTACAGACATAATACCACAAATAGGGACCAATTAGTTCAGCCGGGCTTCAGACTCCCTAAAGTAGACACATCTTTCATGGTGTACTGTTTAAGGCGCTCTAGTAAAAATCCACAAAATATTATTGAACTGAGTGACACGAAATTTAAAACATGCATTTAACGCACACTTTGTAGGGTTGGGTTTTAGTCAGTGAAAGTCTGACCCCCCTCCCGTCCTGCTCAGAGCGGGGGATGTAATTTGATGATTTCCAATCCGCAAAATATTGAGTTAATTGAAACGTTGTTGCCTACCGGTAACTGCAAAATATTCAACGACATATTCGCTATATCTTTAAGGTAGTCCGCATACACAGACGGTGCTAAAGCCACGAACGCTATCAGCTTGTCATTATACTCTGGCCTCTGTCCTATCATGGAGAAGAAGATGGTGGTGCCCAATGAATGGCCTAGGCACATGATCTTCTCCAAGCCTGTGACTTCCAGTATTCGGTCTATCATCGCTGGCACGTCGTATTTGCCTTGTTCGTGGAAACTGGAAGTGGATAAAACGTTTATGAGTATTATAGAATGAGAAAGGAGATTTCCTCTTCACTTCGTAGGTGGTCTGTTATAATGCCAAATATTGCGAACTACCTATGTATTGTATACCTTGTCGACCAACTTGTTAACGCAAACTTTAGTCTTAGACTTAACTAGCGCTGCCTGGTGCCAAAAATGGAATCGAATTAGTTTTACAGTCCTGAGTACTAATTATCTCACCTGCACTCCCAGAATTCCTTATCATTTTGGGTGAGCTTTGTATGCTTTGTGTGAAGGGTGCCGCGTACGTTTGCTAGCCACACGTCGTATCCCGCGTCAGCTAGGAAGTACCCTGGAATCATAAAGGTGCCATTTTAAACTTCGTAATTTTTTAAGTCTTTCTGATTTTTTTTAAACGTTTCGAAGAGTCGGTCTTTTCTGACCAGATCAAATCGGCTAAACTAATTGCAATATTTAAGAAAGGCACTAAGACTGATCCAAAAAATTACCGACCTATACCTACCTACCCTTTTACCAAATTTATCAAATTTATTTGAAAACAATATTAAACATAGACTGATAATATAATACATCGAAATGTAAATAAAATCTTTAATTTAAGATTTTGCAATACAATAAACGCTTTTATAAAAAATTACATAATTAATAAATTAAATTACAAATTGAAACTGGCAGAGCTTATTATCTATCGACCTCAGCTTAGCTTTTGGTACTATTGATGAGTTATTCTTAACTATACTGAATATTACGGTATCAGAGGCCAAGACCTTCTTTTAAGATTCTACTCACAAAATAGAATAATTTTTAAAATAGAAACATTTTTAACAGTAATCATAAAGTCGTCTTCACGTCACGAATCACAAATGTACAACATGGCGGATTTGGCGCCAATACTATTTATTATATTTACGGTTCTAAATATATATTATTAATTTATTATAAAAATATATCGACCTTTTTTTTCCGGTTGGGAAATCATCCAATGACTTCCCCCGCTCTGGGCGGAGCGAGGGGGCATGTCAGACTTGTACTGACTAAAACCCATCCATGTTCCTTCTATTGCCCTTTACGTTCCGGGGCCGCGGTATCTCTTTCGAACAACCCGCAAGAAAATAAAAACAATTCCCCGGCAGGAAAATATATTGACTTGCTAAACTTTATCGTTCAACCTAATGCAGAGCTTATGGTCTTCGCAGATGACACTACTAGTGTGACTACTCTATTTTAATATAATCATTTATGCAATGTTCAACTCAATGTTAATTTTTATGAATAAATAATTTTATACAATATTTTCTTCTATTGCGTTCGAGACTTAGGGCGAAGAACCTCACATAGTTGAAAAATAAATACGTTGCTTAGAAAGGTTGCTAAACCAATATGTTTTTTCAATACATTCCTGAAAACTAGCTCTTATCGCACTCACACGATAAGATTCAACAAACTAGGTATGTATTTCACATGCGTGTTTTTTCTCATTTATCGCAACGAGGGCTTCAATTTTTTTTTTCGTCACAGATAAATAAATGTTCAGATTCATTTGGCGGTGACTTTTTTACAGTAAGAAGGCGCATGTTTTTAAAGGCATATTAAGTGAAAAGTGTAATTGCGTTTATCAACAGAATATCATAAATACACTCAATGAATCCATATCCCACATGTCGACAACTTCGCGAGCCAAGTCAATATACTTGAATAGCTTATTTTTCTCAGATTTTACGAGGTTCTCGTCATGCGTAGCCGTTATGGCAACAATCACTGCGCGCCGCTTTGATCGATCCACCACCACTATATCAGGCTTATAGGCAACAATAGTCCTGTCAGTGATGAAGGATTGATCTGCCCAGTACAATAAGACATTGCCATGTTTGATACTTTATCCATGATTGCACAAACAAAAACTTCGTTTTCTCCAAAGAGGTCGTAGGAACGTAGCCAAGCTACGGACGCTGATAAGTCTACATCGAGCCCATGGAGCATACATCCCTGCGGTCGTTAGTGTCAAGCAATACAAGCGCCAATTCTCTTTAGCCAAAGAAAGCGAGGTGAGGCCCTTGTGCACCGCAACCACATCTCGATGCATCCCCACGTCGGCTTCTAGGAAATATTCCCTGAGATTGATACTGCGCATATTTCGCGATTGTGGATAGTTTAATTATTTAAAAAGACTCGACCTCTACAACTCCGCGGAATAAACAGTCTCATAATCGAAGAACGTGGGCGTTGCATTCGATATGCCATCAACAATTACTGTTTTGATAAACTTGAAACTTTGCTAAAAGACATATTAAACAGGCGTTCAAAGAATATTGTAATTGCAGGTGATTTTAATATTGATCTCTTAAAAACCGAATAACAATTCAGTTGCACTTGAGTATTTACTACTAGGCTACAATTTGAAACTTGCTCTTAAACAGCCAACTCGAATGGCTAGTAGGACATGTATAGATAATTTTGCACATAATTTTAAGAAGAGTTGTAAGACAGATGTACTTGAGTTTGCTTTATCAGACCATACAGCACAGCTACTGCAATGTCCAGTTCCCAATGTATTTAATATTAAATCTTGGTATATAACTAGAAGAGATTACAGTAACGATAATATAGAGAAATTTAAAAATAGCATAAGCAGTCTCAAATTTTCGGAGATTTACTTAACTGACGATCCCAACGTAGCTTACAATGAATTTATCAATATATTTAAGTTATTTTACGAGTTGTGTTTTCCGTATAAAGAAATAAAAATAAACCTAATCAACAAACCTAAATGGCTTTCACGTGGTGTTAAATTATGCAGTAGAAAGAAAAGAGAACTTTTGTGGCGATCCAGATTGAAACCTAGCCATGACAACAAAAATAAATTCGCTACCTATTCCAGACTATTTAATAAAATAATTAACTTGACACAAAAAGCTCAAAATAACAACAAAATACAGCAATCTAAAAATAAATCTAAGACTACATGGCAGGTAATTAATCAAACAAAGTACAATATCCCTAAACAACGAATTTTAAATCAAATTTTATACAAACCTCATGATATCGCTTGTGCTTTCAATGACTTTTTCGTTGACAAAATACGTCCGAAAATAGATGTTGACTTTAAACCAAAACCATGCATCTCGTCTATGAAACATAACTCAATGTTTATGGCACCCAGCACACCACACGATTTGAATAAAATAATAATGTCGCTAAAAAATACTAAGTGTTGGTTTTGATGGAATCGCCACAAAGATACTGAAGTCTGTCTCAACCGCAATATGCGAACATTTAAGCCACATATTGAACCTAATTATTTGTATGGGTAAATATCCAGATGCCTTAAAAACATCAATAATAAAACCCTTATTTAAGAAAGACGATAAGGAGTTGATGGAATGTTATAGACCTATTTCGCTCATACCGGTTATTTCAAAGATTTTTGAGAAATACATCTGCAGGGAATTATATAATTATATGGAAAAATATAACATACTTTGCGAGGAACAAAAAGGATTCAGACAGCACAGAACCATCAATATGGCAATATATGACTTTTTGAATCCAATTATGAGTAGCATGGATAAACGATCTCCCATATGCGCAATATTTTGCGATATGACCCAGGCGTTCGATTATGTCCATTATAATATATTACTTGGTAAATTAGAAGTCTATGGTATTAGAGGTAACGTACTCAAACTTTTAAAATCTTATCTGGAAAACAGAACACAAATAACAGAAGTTAGCAATATCAACATAGTTACCAAACACGAAGAGATTATAAGGTCTTGCGAACGTGAAATCTCATGCGGTGTACCACAAGGAACCGTGATGGGCCCGTTTTTATTCATAACTTACGTTAATGATATGCCTATGTCCATTGAACATCCTATAACTATGTTTGCAGACGATAGCACTGTAACAATCCCATGTAAAAGTACAAAAACATATGAAAATGACATAAATAATTCTCTTGACGCACTAATTAAATGGCTGGACGAAAATAATTTAAATATTAATTTGGGTAAAACAAAAATAATGCACTTTAGACAACGTACACCTGGCGGAACTAATCTTAACATCCATCACAAAAATTACAAAATTGAGGAAGCAGAGGACACCAAATTTTTAGTGCTGCAAATAGGTTGCAACTTAAACTGGAAAGCACATATAGACAGTCTGTGTAAAAAATTGAGTTCATCCGCATATGTGTTATATAGACTATCCTCCATAGTAGATGTCAAAACACTTCTTATGGCTTACTACGGAATAGTTGAATCGCACTTGCGCTACGGTATCATTTTTTGGGGGAACTCAACTGATCGAGATATAGCTTTTAAGGCTCAGAAAAGATGTCTCCGGTCATTATTTAAACTTAAATCGACAGACAGTTGCGCACCTTATTTTAAGCTACATAAAATTTTAACACTTTCATGTATATATATATTCGAAGTAGCTATGTTCGTCAAGCAAAATCCATCTCGTTTTGAGCGCCAGGCTGTTGTATTCCCAAGGAATAGGCGTGACAACAGCAAACTATGTCAAGTATCATGTCGAACCACTTTGATGCGTAAGAGCGTTTCTTGCATGGCCCCCATTATTTACAATAAATTACCGAGTAGTTGGAAAACTTTAAATACAACACAATTTAAGAGTAGATTGCGGAAATTTCTGGTACATAAAACGTACTACAGTGTAACTGAGTTCCTATCGGAGAAAAATATTTATTAATTAGTACATATTGATTTTTGAAGTTTTTATTCATGACATTTTAGATTTTTGACATTTTAGATTTTTGACATTTACATTTTTGACATTTAGACAACTGACATTTTTGACTTTGGAGTTTTATTACTAATATTTGTAATAGTAATGACATGTTAAATTTATTGATGTAATGACAATGGTATGACATTCGTAATAGTAATGACATTCTTATATGAAATAAAGTAAAATCAATCATTGTTGTAATTAATGTATTAAATCTATTTGAAAATTTGTACGCCGGTTATGGCAGAGCATAGAGACGCTAGCTTTAAATTATGTAACACCAATGTATTACCGTGTTCCACAAATAAATTATTTTGAATTTTGAACAATGTATGGATCCTTCTATCCAGGCGTCTAATTCTGTTTGAGTCCATTTGAGTATGCCGAAAAAGTAAAGCACGCACCTTGTTTCCGCCTGATAAAAGACTATTAAATATTTTTTTAGGCGATCAAAGAAGCGTGCCTTCAACGATTCCTTAAGTCAGTATCCATTGGTGTCCAGTGCTTCCGACATACCCAAATACTTGTAAATTTCGGTTGCATACTCAAACTCAAAGCATTTATTTCAATTAGACCATTACAGGCACTTTTGAATGTCATAAAACATAAAAAATTATGCTGCTACAGTCCCAGCCACAAGACATAATAACTTGCGAAAGTACTGTAGTTCGCTCTACATCTTCACATTTGTCCACACCAAGTTTTTTACATAACTTCAGTATCCATCAGTTGCAAATGGTTGGGGGCAAGAGTTTTAAGTCATCCATGTAAAGAAGGCTAATCAAAACCAAAGTGGACCTGAAATATACCTCGCTCTATCCTTATCAGCTCGCTATTCCTCTGGGTTTGTCGACATCCTGGATAGCGAAAAACATCCAACTCCTGCACCCTCATGAGCCATGTATGTGGCACCGAGTCATAGGCCGTCTTAAAGTCTATCCAACATGTTGACAGACCTCTTCCGGAACTTGTTGATTAATGACCATATCAATAAGGAGCACTCCTTAGTACCATGGGAGAAGCAGAAATGTTAGAATTGTCATCGGTGTTTAATGATTTTAGTTCTCAAAATGAATGTAAGAACTTTAAAGACTGTCGGAAGTCACGTTACTGCACTTGGAAGAGCTGTTTTGCATTCTGAATCCAATCTTTGATCACGTTTTCGAGGGATTGAACATTTATTAAATTTACATAACACGTCAGTTCTTGTACCGGTATGATGATATACTTAATGTTAGTACTATTATTAATTCATATGACATTAGAGTCACCTCAATTACATAGGACTATTTACTGGCGTAATGTGAGTGAACTATTAAGTACGCCGCTGCCTAACCCTTCGGGTGTGATGTTATGGTATTTAAGTTCTGTAATCCTATTGGTTCTGCTGTGTTTCCACCAGCACCAAACTTACCAAGGCTTCTCTTGGGTCCCAACAGCACGAAGTTCGAACTGCAACCGCTGAGACCGTGCAAGATTAGGATTGCCTTCTTCCTCTTAGCGTTGAGTTCCCCGGTCTGGTTGGCAGAGCGCCTGCCTCCTGGGATCCTATGCATCAGCAGGATGTAGCCATCCGGCGTCGTGACGCGGTGCTTCTCCACGGGGTAGCCTGCAGCTTTGACGATACTGGGCTATGGATGATGTCAAAGTCAATGTTAAACCATTTATATACAGGGTGGAATTTTGTAATGCCACCTGAAGGGGAAGTACTCTTAATACTATAGGTAGAAAATTTTACTCAAAGAAAACATTCCTTTATTTTTGAAAAGAAAGAAAACGGCATACAAAGATTTTTAAAAATTCGCATGCCGCACACGGTAATCGAACCGACTAAAATCTGTAAAAGTTGCACCCTATTCTTTTATTGCATCGATCGTTAGGGTCAATAAGTATGAAAACTCTTGCATGTATATACTTTTTCAATAGCCTATGTTACTCGGGACGTTGCAAGGACTCTTATGATACCCCATACATGTAAATCCGTTCAGGCGTTTAGAAGTTATGATGGAATAAAGAAACTCACATACATACAAACATACATGAACCCTGAAAACATAACACTCCTTTTTTTGGGGCAGACCTGTAAAAAGATGAAACTACAGACCCAGTCGCAAGGCAGTAACTTGTGAAAGTACTGTAGTTGCCCATTTCAAAGCGTTGATCTCTATGAAGAAGAATGGGCAAGCAACTCCATGGACACTCTTTCCAATCGTAATATTTTTACAAAATCTTGACATCATTCATGTCGAGATTATACAAATATGTGAGAAAGATGTAGTTAGACGTGAACATTAAGAGCGTCCAGATTGAAGTTATAGTTGTTTTATTTGGGTATGTTACAACCGACCCTGGTATGGGGACGGTTGTAACAGTGGCACACGAATTGAAATATGTTTCGCTGACGAATAACTGCTGCATAATAAATGATGTTTATTTTAAATTAAATATTAACCCAAAAGAGTATTTTTGTATTTGTAACGTTTTATTTAGTTCTTACAGCTATGATGGTAAAGATATGAGCGATAAAAGAAAAATTGTTACAGCCGTATGCAGCCGTATGTACTCCTCCGAAACTGCTCGACCGATTCTTATGAATTTTCTTATCCATATTCAGTAAGTCTGAGAATCGGCTACTATCTATTTTTCATACCCCTAAGTGATAAGGGGTCCTGAGCCGCGGGTGAAACCGCTGGGCACAGCTAGTCCTTACTATAATATTATGAAAGCGAAAGTGAGTTTGTTTGTTACGTCTTCACGCTTAAATGGCTTAACCAATTTTGATGAATTTTGGTACAGAGATAGTTGGGACCCTGGAGACGGAAATAGGCTATAGTCATCACCAAAAGTCGATGAACAGAATCAACATAACAAAACACCTGTTCACAATAAAATGCCATAAGTTATAGTCGCAACTAGGAAACAAAATAGCCTGTACACCAGAAATTTACAAAAGTCGTTAAACACGAGTATTTCAAAAGAACATGTGCACTAGTATTCCTAAAGTCGCTGTACACCATCAATCCAAATGTCGCTGAACATCATTGTATCAAAAGTCACTAAACAGCTAATTGCACCTGACTAAACTAACTACTACTAAATATAGAAACTGCTGATATTGTTATTATAGAACAAAGTGTTTGGTACTGAATGAAAGTATAATTAAAAACGTCATCATTTATTTATTAATAGCACAATCAAAAATTTAATTTTAAAATAATAATTAATAGCGGGTATGGCCTCCATTCGCGTCTATTTACTGCCTGGAGACGTTCGCGCATACTACCTACCATATTTTGACAAATATTTTGGCTCCTAAATCTCTCCCAAGTTTCTGTTGCATGAGCTATTATATTTTGTCGAGTGCGGAGTGTATCGGGATCCCATGCTTGCACCATAAGAGCCCACAAATTTTCTATGGTGTTGAGGTCCGGGCTATTCGGCGGGAATGGAATCTCCAAAATTTGCTCAGTGTTTTCATTAAACCATACTCGGCATACACGTGATTTATGAATTGGCCAGTTATCGTGAACGAAGTTTATTGCCCTCTCTTCTGGCAACATGACTTGTGTCGTCGGCAACAAAACATCGTTCAATATATCTTTATAGCCCGCGCTATTTAATCGACCTCCTATCTCGATTAGTTCTACAGGGCCACCAGAGCACATCCAACCCCGAAACCCAACAGATATTCTGCCACTTGCACGGTTATCGATTATATTACGTTCTGCATATCGAGTATTATTTATAATGCGCCAGAGCGACATACGACCACTTTCGGTAGAATGAAATGTTTTTTCATCCGAAAATATGACATTTGTAAAATCATAGTTCAAAAATCTTTGCGCAAATTCGAGTCTTTGCAATTTGTGTCTTGGCTGTTAACATGAGTTTTTTGGCTGGTATTCGGTGATGAATACCTGTATAATATTGTAGTCTTTGAATACCTGCTTCGTGCAGTTGGCGCCTTACTGTATTAAGGGACAAGTTATTATTGTTGGCTATTTCATCAGTACGAGTGAAACCGTTATTTCTGAAAGCGTTGATAATTGTTTGGTCTTGTTGGCGAGATGTTTTTCTAGGTCTTCCTGTTTTTTTCAACTCCCTTATGTGACCATCGTTATCCCAACGCCTAAGCCAAAGATATACGGTGGTGCGCTAAAACAATGTTTAGCTATGATTAGACATAAACATATATTTCTTTCTTACAATGATGCGACTGAGTACTTATCGGGTAAGTATAGATGCACCCATACTTATCAATATGTGCTAGAATATTACCAAATGTTTGATTTAATCATAAAAATATAACACTGACTCGTCCTGGCAATCGAATCCTAGACTTTTTGAACGATTTTATGTAAAAATATCATATAAATAAATGTTATTTATTATTGATTTAAAATTTAAACTGTTTAATTGTTAAAATGATTTAGAAATAATGCACACTTTATTTGTTTGTATTAATTACAGCAATTATTAATACCTACTTACAATTATTGTTAAACATGAATGCAAATATGATATAATATCATACGTTTTATTACTTACCGAAACTCCTAATTCTGCAGCAATTTCTGATACATTGTATCCTTGTTCATTCTGTGACGTTCATGCTCCGTAATATGCACATTATACGGCAGAATTGTGATATTTATCGATTGATGTATCTTAATAATATAAATAAACAATTATGCACTTACACAACGTTTCAATTACTTCAGACTACGACAATCATACGCTAGACTAAAATTATAACAAGTCATGTGAATAGAAATAATAAATTAAAAATTAAAGGAAGGTAGGTTTTGTAAGATTCGCGCAAAGTTAATTGCAAGTACCGCCACAATAATCGCTTCGTAGATCATTAGAGTTATGTTTATGTTATTTCATATTATAGATTAGTATAATTACTGACAATAAAATATAATTGCTTTGTAAATAAGTATTGAAATAGATACTAACGTGTTAACATACTTAATTAAGGTCAAGCAAGCACTGTCCCAAAAGTAGCTGAACAACATAAGCGTCAAAAGTACATATATTAACACACGGCAACATTAAATAATATACTTTGTTAATTTTGTCTTTACTGCTGTTTAGTGACTTTTGAAACAATGATGTTCAGCGACATGTGGATTGATGGTGTACAGCGACTTTAGGAATACTAGTGCACATGTTACTTTTGAAATACTCGTGTTTAACGACTTTTGTAAATTTCTGGTGTACAGGCTATTTTGTTTCCTAGTTGTGACTATAACTTATGGCATTTTATTGTGAATAGGTGTTTTGTTATGTTGATTCTGTTCATCGACTTTTAGTGCTGACTGTACCTGCAAATCAGGAAAGGGGAACTGTGTTACCCCGAATTTAACATGAGCGAAGCCGCGGGCAAATGCTAGTAATTAATAAAAATAGTAAAATATGCTAATCATAGCATAAAAAACCAAATTCTGCTTCAACTGTATAAATGAATTTATTCATTGTTGTAAAAGTGCGAGGTCAAAACCCCAGGCTGTTCAAAGATTAATACAATGAATGCAAAACTATCGCATTATTTTAATTCGCATGCCATAGTTATAATGGTAACTAGGGTCAGGTCATACTGTATGTACCTAGGTTAAGTGTTAAAGTGCATAGTCTAATGAACAATGTTATTTCTTACATGAAGGTTAAGGTCTAGGCAGCCTAAGGATGAAATGTAATTGCTAATAATTATATCGAACTAGTTACTACTCACGGGTTTGATGTTATTGTGGTTTTATTTATTTAGCAATTTATTAATTCTTCCAGGTCATATTCCACCTGTGGACATCAAAACCGTCCAGCCCTTTCATGTATGCAGGAGTAACAAACATTGAAAATGGTCGAACTGAATGGGGCTGATCCATACGTCATGTTCGTGAACGGGCGCTGTCAGTTGGGACTGGTCATTGTTTTAGCTACCACGGTTCATTTTTAACTTATTTGGGATTAAATTTTGCTTTTTATTTGCTCTGGACGCTCTTACTGTGCACGTCTTTCTACATCGTTCTCACATATTTGTATAATCTCAACATGAATGATGTAAATACAATTTTGTAAAAAAAATATAATTTAAAAGAGTGTCCATGGAGTTTCTTGCCCATTCTTCTCCATAGAGATCAACGCTTTGGAATGGGCAACTACAGTACTTTCACAAGTTATTATGCCTTGTGACCGGGACTGTAGATTAGTTTTGTTTCTTGACATTCAAAAGTGCCTGTTATGGTCTAATTGAAATAAATGGTTTTGAGTTTGAGTTTGAGTTTGACACACATAGCAATTCGGGCATACATGCACATTTATTAATGTGCATTTAAGATCAAAATGTGAATTTGAGATCAAAATGTGAATTAATTACAAATTCATTTATTTGCATAAAACATGGTACCTAACCTATACAAGATGGTGGAAACAGTTTTAGAACATACATGTTTTGCTTTTTAGGTATAAGCATGCAAATTTTATAGTAAGTAATAGTACACAACTTTTGTCATCCGATTTTATACTCTAGGAACACCCTGACACTGTAAAAACTTTTAGCAGACTGCCATTTGTGTAATTTAATTTTAAACAATCTCGTATTAAGTGTTTTAAATTAATTTGGTATCTAATTGTATACCCGGACACACATAAACATGCAGCTTTTATTATATTTCGCAAGCCTTGTTAGTACATCTAACGCGAGCCTTTGGGGCTGAAACTGCGTTAAACGGACACCCGCAAGGTTTCATACAAAAGTGAACCGACGCGAAGACACGCGCGGGCTTGTTCAGTCAATAACGCTTGATGAAAAGCTTGTGAAAATATCTTTTGACAGAGAAAGAGTAATTGTGAAACTCCAGTGTCGCTCTATCATATGGGGCCAAGCGAATGAACTCTTTAGGTACCTGTGACAGGGTCCTTCACATACCCACAGAGCCCACGATTGCAGTCACGCGGTGGGTGTCTGTCGCGGGTGCCCGTTTAACGCAGTTTCAGCCCTTAAGGTTCGCGACGGCTTCAAGGCTTTACATCGCTTGCTTTAGTGAACAACTCCTTGTGCCTCCACACAAACATACAAATTTCTAATATATAAAGGCACGACAACGGTAACAAATCAAGTTTCTTAAATACTTGGCCTGCATGATTCGTCGGGTTGAAGCCCATACATTGCTCTAATGCATTTTGTTGTGCAACAAATGCTCTATTTTGATTGGTGCTATTACCTCACATATATAAACCATAGCGTAGCACCGATTCAACATATGCATGATATGTTGTAATTGCTGTTTTAACGTTTGTAATGTTTCTGATCTGTTTCAGTGCATAAACAAACCTATTAATTATTTTTTAACTTAATCAATATGTGCTTTCCAGTTTATGTCTTGATGAAGTTAAAATACTGCTGCTAAAATAATGCTTTTATACTATTTTTATTATTCCTACTATTATTATTATTACTATTTTATATTATTTTTTTAAAAGCATTGTTGTGAACTTATTTAGATTTTAATAGTTACCTATCTCTAAAGGTCCTCATGACTGTTACATAATATTAAATTGTTTTATTCTTGTTGTTCCTAGGGTCCACCCTTGGGGCTGTACAAATAAAGAAATAATAAACCTGTAGTCGCTCCTATATCTATTTATATCCTTTAGTTATCTGTCCCATAACTCTCTACATTACTTTTTATTGCGGCATCGTTCAGAGGGACATGAACGGTTTCCTCATGGCGCCAGAACAGAAGTTTACAGGCAAGCTACTACAGTAGGCCTACCACCAACTTTTAGTTAACCATTCACTTCCGATGTAATCCAGTATAAGTACCTAAACTAAATCGCGCAGATTCGTACCATGAAGTGCCTTTAGCTGACAGGAGTTTGAATCTTCACGAACTGAATGAAAGATCGAAATTTGTCTGTGGTCCGCGGTGTGAGAAAGAGATGACGCTATACAGACGTTGCATAAGTCTGTCTCTTTTACTCGCACCATATGCGTTGCGTTTCGAAGCTTAATCTGTATAAAAATTACAACAAAAACATTTTCAAATTACGTTTTCTAGCTTCAAATTATATACCATTACGCCTTATTTAGTACTCATTAAATAATAGTAGTTTATATAATTATTTAATTAAGAAATATAAAAGGTTTGCTTAGTGTTGTTGTTAAAATAAATTGATTAAGACGAGTTAGGAACGCACCTCCACAGACTAAGTAACCTGTCGATAACAAATGACGTTCTGTTATACGTAGTTGAACAAAAAGTTGATCTTACATAATTATTTTTTATGACAAGAATCCGTAATAAAAATCTGTATATTAATTGATTTAATGCCTGCACACTAATTGTATTCAATTGCAGTCAACAACTATTCTACTAACTAAAATAAATAGATAAATAGAGTTCTTTACTTAATTTTATTAGTATTATTTGAAGTTATATTAATAAGTAATACGAATAATGGCTGAAATACCTTGAATTACTTAGATTATCACAATTTTTATAAAGTTATTAACAAAACGACTCATTTCACGCCAAGAAATAGCAACTTTTTTTGAATTAGTTACTTTGACACATAAGCTATCCTTTTCAGGTTGATAGGTCACGTCATGGTATGAAAAATGAATGAACGAAAACAGTTTCGAAGCAATTGTCGACTTGATTTGGCGTTGCCTAAACTGGATCATATTAAGGATATTGTGGTATGAAATAGCAAAACAGTTTATTTTAGGCCATCAATTGAATCGCAATAACAGTTGATGGTAAGCCTCCAGGTCACCAATTCATCGCCCAGCCTTGACAGAAGAAGACGAAGACACCATCATCATCTAAGAAGACGCCTCTCTGTTTATTTTTCAAATTCTAAAAGCGAAAGTGAGTGTGTTTGTTTGTTTGTTACGTCTTCACGCCTAAAAATACAGGCGAATTGAGAACCTCCTCCTTTTTGAAGTCGGTTAATTATAAAAGCGAAAGTGAGTTTGTTTGTTTGTGACGTCTTCACGCCTAAATGGCCAAACCGATTTTGATGAATTTTTGTACAGAGATGGTTGGGACTGGAGACGGACTTGGCATTTTTTTAAAGTGAGAAAAGGTGGAGAAAGAGGGAAGAAAAGGGGAGAGAAAGATATATTTTTTTCGATCATCACGCGGGTTAATGTTAGCGTTAGCCCAAAGTAACTATGCCACGCGTACGAAGTCGCAGGCGGAAGCTATTACTTTATAAAAACTAATATTAATACCTTTATTGTATCAGTTGTGAGAAGCACTACCTTAAATATTTCTAACCGTTATGTCATCCTTTCATTTTGCATCCTTTTCCATTTCTTCTGTAAATATTTATTTAAAATATATCAAAACACTACTAAACACAAAGTACACCAAACAGTTTCTTGTCAAATATCTATTTTACATAAGCGAAAGCAAAACTAAGAGTGTGCACATCTCACTATTTTGAGTTGATAAGATATTTTCATTCTTAGGAGTGACGAAACACATGTGATTAAAAGAATGATGGATTTGAATGTTGATGGACGGAGAGCGAGGGAAAGGCCAAAGAAAAGATGGATGGATTGTGTAAAGAATGATATGAAGGAGAAAGGAGTAAATGATGCCGCTACGTCTGATAGGGGAGAATGGAAGAAGAAGACGTGTTGCGCCGACCCCAAATAGAATGGGACAAGGGCAGGTAAATGATGATGAGTCATACAACAAAGCCCTGGCTGGACTACGGCCCTTCATAAACCCTGGCTGAACTTCAGGGAGGAAATTATTAGTCTCTTAAAAAACCAACCAATCGCATACTACTTTCTCTAAAACATACCTATACCATACCCATACCATATATCCTTTTTGACATACCTATACAATATATTTTTCAATTTTAATTCATATTAGTTTTTATCATAAATAAATACTGTAATTATAATAATTTTTTAGCACATATATTTGTACGCTCTCGGGCATAACATAGCGCACTTTTTTTACCAACCACATTTAATATCTATCTACCTATGTTAAACAAATGAATAAATGATTTGAAAACTTTACGGAGTACTGGTACTTCATGTCAAACTCAAACTCGTTATCGTTATTTTAATTAAATTTATAAGGCTTGTCAAACCAAAATGTCACATTTTTTTATCTGTAGAAAACGTTGTTGATATCACATTTGTAAATCTATTGTTATTCTATATTATGTATTAGCTTTTGCCCGCGGCTTTGCTCGCGTTAAATTCGGGGTAACACAGTTCCTCTTTCGTGATTTGCAAGTACCTGCTAATCAGGAAAGGGTAGTTTGCACTTGCGGCTTATTGATTACAATAGCAAAGCTAAGTTTTCCCTTTTCTCCCCTCTTTCTCCCTCATTACTTACTTTTTTTAACCGACTTCAAAAAAGGAGGAGGTTCTCAATTCGACTGTATTTTTTTTGTGTTTGTTACCTCATAACTCTGGTCTGGGTGAACCGATATTGATGATTCTTTTTTTATTCGAAAGCTGGTGGTTGTCGTTTGGTCCCATAAATAAAATATCAAGATCCGGCCAGTAGTTTTTGAGTTATCTTTAATAAGGCGTATTAGATTGACTTCGTGTACGTTGATGATAAACGTATTTTAGTTGTCGAAGACAAATGAACAAAAAACACTATGTAATATGATTTGGAAGGTCATCGCAGTTTTTTGAGGTGATTGTATTTTAATTTGGTGATAGATCTTCAGTGATATACAACGGAACTCTTCAATAAATGACAGCAAATCTGCCGTGATTGCTGCAATCACATGTATAAGTATGGGTTTCGCCAGGGTAGGCAGGCGAGTGGGAGCAGGGTGCCCGTACCCCCTCCCCACCCCTCACCTAGTCATTAAGAAACATAATCATCAGATCAAGTTTAGTATCAGCTGTACCCCATAGGCGATGATGCATATGATTTCTGAATTGGTTTTAAACTAAAGCATAATTTAGATAGTATTAATACAAAATACAATGTGTATTATATCATAATACTATAACTAAAAATGCTGAAATAAAAAACATTTTTGCAAAAAATAAAACCGACTTTAAAAAAAAAACTAAAAAGTGGAAAATAACTTTATTTCCGGAAGTCGGTGGCAAAAAAGTCAACGAAACCAACAAAAGCCACTCACTTCCGGAAATAAAGTTATTTTCCACTTTTTAGTTTTTTTTTTGGAAGTCGGTTTTATTTTTTGCAACAAAGTTTTTATTGAGAAAAAAATTGCCTATGTCCGTCTCCAGGGTCTCAACTATCTCTGTACTAAAATTCATCAAAATCAGTTTAGCCATTTAGGCGTGAAGACGTCACAAACAAACAAACACACTTTCGCTTTTATAATATTATAGAAAGGATCCTATTGAATATGTTATTTTTGTATTTCCCAATAAATAACACAAAATAAAACTCAAAGAATTTTTTTCAATTATACCCTTTAAATGTCAAAAACAAAAGGATGCAGCTACGCTAGCTTGCTAGCATACTCCACCTCGGACGCAATGACAAAGTTTCCCTACTTGAACCAAATGTACTATTGTAGGTACTCACAACTGTCATATAAGCCTCCTTTCTCGTTGGCATCTGTGCCTCACAGTAAACACCGAATAACAATATCAAACATAATTTATTTAAAAAACTCATTTCAGAATCAAAACTAGATTTGCACTAATATTGATAGTTATTTGAAAAGGTTCTTTGAGAATTTAGTCTATTTATTGAAACACTTCTATTTTAAAATTTTCTATTTTCAAATCGCGTGCCGTTTCGCCCGTTGTCATTTGAATACTCAAAACTCCGCCGCCATTACAGGGGCTTTTATTATTCTTGCATCTTACGCCAAAGGTCTTGTTACGAATATGATGCCTTGTGCGGAAATAAAGTAGCGCCAAATTAATTCATAGACTACTTTTAAAACCGGTCAAGTGTAAGTGCTTGAAATCTGACACTCCCCCTCCGTTCCGCCCAGAGCGAGGGAAGTTATTTGATATTTTTGCATCCGCAAAAAAAGGGTGTAATTATAAAGATTAGGCTTTCCCATCAGCGCTGAGTTTGCCCGGTTAAGCAGACAACAACCCCCTGCTGGGGGATGTTATTAAGGCGCGGCAATAAGCTAATCTTTAGGTATTCGCGGAAGTGACGCTAGCTGCATACTAGGCATGGTCTGACACAAGGTACACGACAGTATTGCATCGAAAGAATAGAAATAAGGTCGAAAATATTTCGGTGTTTGATTTTATTTGAATATCATGTCCGCCAAAATGTAGGTCATTTTGCAGTTTTTATTGAATATAAAAAAAATACAGCTCAATGTTTGAAAATTTTTAGATATCTCTTTAGTATATACAATTTTCTTTGTTATATATATAAAAAATATGATGGTTGTCGCTGAAAAAATTGAAAATTTCAAGACGAAAAAAATTTTTTCTTGGTCTTTTTAAACATTTTTTTCTTCGTAGTACCAGACTACTTTTGTAAACTTATTTTGTTTAACTCTTTACTTTATGTATTGAACTATACACGGTTTTTTTTGGCTAGTGGCATGTACAGATACGGCTATCTTTGCGACGAAAAACTAGACGTTTTACGAAGTGTTTGCTTTGTACAGCGCCTTAATAATAAAAAAAAACTTCAGCGGCGTATACACATTAATTTACTGCTCAACCGGACTACCTTGACCTCTAACGAATTTAAGGCCCAAGGACCAAAAGGCCTACAAACTAATTACGTACGCATATGACATTTTTTAACATATTAATCAGTCACAGCTTAACATAAACATAAATTATTATGCGTATCATCATTGCGTAAAACATGGTGTCCAATGTTGTTAAATAAAATTACAAATGGTTCAATCAATAGGATAAAAACATAGCATGCCACATTTCTAGGTTTCTAAACAAATGTACAAAGCATCAAAATTATTTTAAACTATAGAAATTACATTGTGCAATTTAATCCACATCCACACTAATATTATAAATGTCTGTCTGTCTCGCTTTCCCGCTAAAACTACTGAACCGTATTTAAATGAAATTTGGTACACGGGTAGTTTCGAGAGAAAGGACATAGGCTACTTTTTATTGCGGAAAACGGGGTTTTAAGGGTTTGAAAGGGGGATAAAAGGTTGTATGGAAGTATTGTCATTTTTGAAGCTAGTATGATGAAACTTTTTAACATTTATCTTATTTTACGTTTTGTAAAGTAAGCAATGACTAATTGTGGGGAATACACTATCCTCACATATTTAAGTCCTAATGCTGTAACAACAACATTGTAAAACCAAATGATTTAAAAGAGTACATAACCATGGAGTTTCTTGCCGGTTCTTCTCGATAAGAAACGACCAACCCGAACCTTTTCTCGACGTAAGTGTCCATGTAGGCCTATGTGAAATAAAAATATTTTCCCCGTCCTTCATAACATATTTCCTATAGTTGTTCCTCAACATACTTCCTTACTAATATTATAAAAGCGAAAGTGAGTTTGTTTGTTTGTATCTTACCTTTTCACGCCTTAATGGCTAAACCGATTTTGATAAATTTTGGTACAGAGATAGTTGGGACCCAGGAGACAGAAATATGCAATTTTTTTGTGGGATATGAGGGAGAAAGAGGGAAGTAAAGGGAAAACTTAGCTTGCCTATTACAAATCAATAAGGCGCAAGGGTAGCAGGTACCTGCAAATCAGGAAAGGGGAACTGTGTTACCCCAAATTTAACGCCAGCGAAGCCGTGGGCAAAAGCTAGTACTTCCTTAATCGCACAAACAAAACCAAGGATACGGACGCTGGAAAATCTATATTGGGCCCATAAACAGCCCTATAGAAGCGCCCGTAAAGCTCCTTACCTTGCCATACTTCCTTGCGGGACTACAGGTTTGCGGCAGTTCTCTTTAGCCATGGACAGCGGGGATGATGTGACAGGGGTTGACAGGGGATGTGGTCAATGTGGATAAGGGACTCATCCCTTGTCACAACGACCACATCTCATCACATCATATCTCGGTGCATACCCACGTCGACTTTAAAAAAATATTTTGTGTACGGACTCCCCTATCCAGGGCATCAAGTTCAATCTGAGCCCATTTAAATTTATTCTTTTCCATTTTTTTTATTCTATTGATTAAACTGAATGAAAACGGATTTGTCTACATCTATTTTCAAATGGAATGGAACATGAATCAATTGTATTATTAATGTCAAACTCATGATCAGCAGCGGTATTATTCTTTTTATCAGATGACACTAAAATAGTTAATATCGCCGGAAAATAATATGCATTTAAATGCAGTTATTTCTATGATGTCATTTCTGTATATAAATAACGATTATGGGCGGAGAACACTTAATTGTGGAACGCCATTTTTATTATGCCTAATATTCTGATGAATATTGTATCATATCTTATTTTTTGTAGATTTTGTTAATAATGACATATTTTAGATATGACCACTGAAATGCAAGCCTACTCCCTAATCCCAATAGTCTCTAGCTTATCTAGCAATATGTCCTGTGACACTAGATCGAAGGCCTTTGATAAACCAATGAAGAGGCCAATAGTTAAGGCACGCCACAATAGAGGCGGTAAGTCTCCTCTTTGAGGAGTGGCTGTGTTGTCCTCACCTACCGCCTGACGCAGGTCCTCACCGGACACGAAAGTTTCGTTAGTTTCTTGCACATAATCGGGCGGGAGGAAACGTCCGGGTGGTCTGAAGCGAGAGGTGGGAAGCGGTCATGGTGGCGAAGGACGTGGCCGGGCATTTGAGGGAAAGTACCTCAAATCAACCCAGCCGCCGCGAGACGACTCCCGGCCATCGCGGATGCAGGCCTGTGGACGGTGAGCAATGGGTCGCTCAACTGGCCAATAGTTAGATGATTATTATCAACATTTGCAGGTATTGTTTTCATGAGAGAGAAATGGCTAATGTCGTGGATTTGTATTTTTGGAATCTAAATAATTCGGCACTTATTTAATTAAAACTTTATGCACATGTTTAAAAAACACTGTACAAAGGCGGACTTAATACCTTGGGTATTTTCTACCAGTCTACCTTAGTATATAGGGTGATGCAGCGAGAAAACATAGTAGGTGCATCACAGAGTGAATTCGGAAAAAAAATTACAATTAAAATATAACGATAAACACTTATATACATACACACAATTTTTTTTAAAGAGAGTTTAAAATACTAAGATACATGAAGAAAAACAACCATTTAATTACGAGACGAATCTGCCAGCTTCTTAGCAAATATTCCCGATCTTTAACTTTAAAAGTGAACCGATTGGTGGCCTCCTGGTTTTCAGAGGGAGCGCATTCCAGAGGAAGACCGCCCGGACAGGGAAAGAGGCTTTAAGAAAACCAGAGCTTATCATTTGGAATGTATTGCAGAAATCACTGCGACTTTAAATGCATACATTTTAGATAAAATAGGTACTAAACTTATAGGTCAACTATTGACATAACTTTTAACTCCCTTTTTGAATAACGGTTTTATAATGAGTATTTTTATGATATCGGGAAAAAGTTCAGCTAAAAATGACACATTGATAAGGTGAGTTAAAACACAGATGAGCTCATTAAAAAGGCTTTTATGATTTTTGTGTTCATTTCACCTCATTTTCATTAGTTTGAGAAACATTGAATTAACACATTTATTTTGCTTAATAGCTTTGGGCAATATTTTGTACAAAACGATCGTTGAATAAAGTAGCCATTTCTTCTTTTCACTACCGTATCATTAAATTTTATGAATTCTGTGCCATCTTTGGGTGTAATATTATTTATTTCATTTTATTTCAATTCGGTATAACACACCAAGCAGACCTGCATTTTTTGCTCTTGCGCCTGATTGATTTGTAATAGCAACGCTAAGTTTTCCCTTTTCTTCCCTCGTTCTCCCTCATATCCCACTTTTTTTAAATAAAAATTAGCCTATGTCCGTCTCCTGGTTTCCAACTATCTCTGTACCAAAATTCATCAAAATCGGTTTAGCCATTAAAGCGTGAAGAGGTAACAAACAAACAAACAAACTCACTTTCGCTTTTGTAATATTAGTAAGGATAAGGATTTTCTTTAATATACATATATTGAGGAGATTGTTTAGTAGGAAAGCTAAGAATATAAGATGCAAAGGCAATAGCCTTTGCATCTTTCAGATACAGTTCAAATTCTTTCTTTCTTACAGTTGCAGTTGCAATACCAGGTAGCAAAACAAGCATATGGTCAGTACAAGACAAGTTACGTCTCGGAAAATCGATGTGAATTTTCGAATTGTAATTGTTCTTATTGATATAAGATATGATTAGTGATGTAGAACAATAATGAACTAAAAGTATTATTATTCTAGCATGTTTTAAAGTAAACGATCAAATGCCTCTGTTAAAATGAAACGTGTATCACTGATAAAAAGTTTGGATGCGTTCAAATTCAACAAAAAATTGTAATGACTTTGAGTTTATTTCTTTTATCTTCTTCACATCTTAAAATTACATTTTTAAATATTTCTTAGAAAATTATAAAAAAAAAACATATAAAAATAGGTTTCCGCCGGTAACGGGAGCAGGGTCCTAGTTACCGGTGGTTAGGGCTCCAGAGACAGGAACCTCCTCACAATGCGGGCCGTATCGAGGAGTACTGCCTTCTGAATCAGGCCCTTGATCCAACCACCTAAGGAGAGCTTCGACAGATGTTCGTCGAGGTTCTTGGTAATTAAGACATTGGCCGTTACGACATTCGACACAATGATAGCCGAGTTTACATTCCACATGTCAACAACCTCGTGTGTCAAGATATTTTAGTTGTTTTTCTTTCTCAGCTTTGACGAGGTTCTCGTCATGTGGGATGGTAACATCGATTATCATTACGCGGCGCGCTGATCGGTCTATCACCACTATGTCAGGCTTATTGGCGACAATAGTCCTGTAAGTAATGATAGACCGATCCCAGTACAGCGTGACTTGGTCTTTCTCGAGAACTGGGTCGGGCACATACTTGTGGTACGGTACCTCAGATTAAACGAGATTATATTTCAAGGCAAGTTGCTGATGAATAATCCTGGCTACTTGGTTGTGCCTATGCAAGTACTCGCTGTTAGCTAGACAAGAACAACCAAAAATAATATGTCTGATGACACACGTCAACCGTCCCGTCCTTCATAATATATTTCCGGTAGGTGTTCGTCAACATAACTTCGTCCATAATCGCACAGACAAAACCTTCAGTTTCTCCAAATAGGTCACCAAATCGTAGCCAGGACACGGACGCTAGAAAATCTACATCGGGCCCATGAAGAGCCTTATAGAAGCGCCCGTGTAGCTCCTTAATTTGTCATACTTTTTTTTTTCTTTTTTTCGGGTGGGAATTCATCTAATGACTTCCCCCGCTCTGGGCGTAGCGGGGGGGCATGTCAGACTTGTACTGACTAAAACCCACCCATGTTCCTTCTATTGCCCTTTACGTTCCGGGGCCGCGGTATCTCTTTCGAACAACCCGCAACCCCGGCAGGCGGAGGCTCTGGCAAGCCCCTCTGCTTTGCTGACATCTCTTTGAGGCGCGCGTGAAAAACGAACGCGCCGTCGACACGGCCTGTCGTCAATCGACGGACGGACGGTGAGCTACCCATTGCTCACCGTCCACAAGCCCGAACCGTCCACAGGCCCGATGGTAACCCTTCTGGTCATAATTTGACAATTGAGTTATTGATAAAAGCGTCGAGACCTCCACGCGTTCCCGAGATTCGAAATAAAAGGTTTTGCTAGACAGACAGATGGACAACAAAGTGATTTTTTTAGCTCCAAGGGACCATAGACGACGTATCGAGCTGAAATTAAAACCATTTACTCAAGTAATGGTTTTAATTTCAATTCGATACGTTCACGCGTTCCCGAGATAAAAGATCTTGACAGACAAACAGATGGACAACAAAGTGATTCAATTTGGGTTCCGTGGTTTTTCCTTTTGAGCTACGGAACCATTAAAATCCTACTTATACAGGGTGACTGGAAATTAGTGGCGGAGCCGTTAATGGGAGGTAGTCAAGGGTTATTCCGACAGATATCACTCTGAGACCTACCGTCCTTACTTAACCCTTTCCAAGATATTCCTACTTAAAGAGTGTAACCCAAAAATTCGTACAAAAAATTTTCAAATAGTAATAAATCCTAAAAAAAAAGTGATTTTGGCCTACTTTTTTTTTGTTTTGCAACAAAGATATTCTAGATAAGTAATATTAATTGTTAAATTTCCGCAACTGTCATTATTTTATGCAAAAACTGCTAAACAAAAACGGAAAATGTAAAAAAAATACTTTGATGGCTGATAAAACATCAATTTTCTTTAAAAAGTCACCCTTTATTATTACGTACAAAATAATTAAAAAACTTCTACGTTTCGTTCCCTTTCGAATAAGATATTAAAGTCCAAAATCGGTTAAGGAATTATGAAGATATGGTCAATGGAAAAAACCCGTAGAGCCCGACCGAGTCCTTTGTTCCGAGAACAAAGGACTCGGTCGACGCGCACGAGTCGAGCTTGCCCCTCCCTCTTGCTCAGCTCAGTCCGCTCTTACGGTTTACTGTGTTCGGATGTGCTTACTTTCTCTCAGTTTTGATTTTTCTAACGACTTGGCTTTTTCCTGGACTTTTGTATTTGATTCTCTTCCCGACAACTTGGACTGTGCCCTGTTTTCTGTGACTCCTTACGATTTGGCTGTGTGGTTTATCGGACCAATAATGGCAGGAAGAACATCGTTTAGTAACGAAGAATACACAGATATTCTTTTTTATTACGGAGCTGCCAGAGGAAACGCTGAACGAGCTCGTCGTGAATATGGCGAAGTATTCCCTAATCGTCGACTGCCTGATGCCCGCGTATTCTCCCGAACCTTCCGGCGGGTGCGAGAGCGCGGAACCATCGTAAGATACCAAGGTAAGAGAAAGTTATTATTCTTAAAGCATGTTCAAACCAGAGATTTCTCCATACAAAATGTAGTTCCTTCCTGTACAGGCCGCTCTACATTACTGCGCCGCCGCTAGTTTCCATACATGCGCTATAAAAATGATTTGTTCTAGCGCTTTCGATATTTGTCCAGCTATAAAAATAAACCTTTCCTATTCACTCTTATTAACGTGCCCTTTAAATTGCAAGATTGCAAAACAAATGTCGCTGTCCAAATTAGTCAGCAGTGCAAAGACTCGCAGAGATGGGTGCCATAAATCATACAAGTAAGATAACGGATATCACTTCCTCTCTCGCACTTACGCGACTTATGGGTGACGTCACCAAGTTGCAGTGAAGCGCGCTATTATTGTTTACTATTTTTTTGTCGAAGTCGATGGATTTTGGTAGAGCTTTTGTAAGAATTTTTATTGTGCTGTCATTGTTGACGCTCATTGCACTGTGTCGACAGACGCATTCCAACAAGAGAAGTGATTTATGTTATGGTCCAACCGACGTGAGTCTATGTGCGGAGCCACACCAACCTAAACTAGCCATGGTAGTAACACTTAATTAAAAAAACTTTTTTGTTTTTAGGTGACGCAGGTAGACCTCGACTGGATGTCGGGGACAACGAAGAGGAAATTTTAAATTATTTCCAAAGAGACCCTACGCTGTCTACACGAATGATAGCTCGCCGTATGGGACTCTCTCAATGGAAGGTGTGGTACACTCTTCGCGAAAATGACCTCCATCCTTACCATTACACACCTGTTCAGGCCATAGAAGAAGGGGACCCTTTAAGAAGAATGCAGTTTTGCAGATTTTTAATAAATGCGGACGTTGAAGATAGAAATTATCTCAGAAGAATTTTATGGACTGACGAGTCCAAGTTTGACAAGGACGGCATTACAAATTACCATAATGCGCATTACTGGAGTGAACGAGCCATGGGTAATCCACACCTAAAAAGACAAAAAGGTTCACAGAGAAGGTTTAATCTAAATAATCTATCAATGTAGTTGCCAGACAGTTTCCAACCATGACACTATCCAGCCTGAGGTAATGGAGGACCCGTCTCAGGCTGAGAATTTGCCTCTGGACTGTATAATCAACGAAGATACAGCTAATATGCCACAAAATAACTTACAAGTGGTACAGACTGAGATATGTGATAGTTGTGAATGTTCTCACTCAGTAATGTTCTCAGATAGTATTGGAAGGGGTGTAGGTAAATTATTAAGTAATAACCTGAACTTTCCCAGTCAAAATAATTGTATATGCCAGGGTTAACTTATAAGCAGATAATGGCATCAGTAACTGGAAATGTTTATAGTAAAAGTACTGATTTAACTATATTTATAGGAAATTGTTCTACAATCACAAAAGAAGACATCACAGACAGTGTAACTGAGTTGTTAAAGTTAAATTGCCGTAAAATAATATTGTGTGCTTTTCCATACTTATATAAAAAGTCAAACAAACTAAACAATTATATTCACATGCTGAATAAGCATGTACATTTCTTGGTAGGTCACTATTGTGACAAACTTGTATATCTTGATATCAACACTGTTGTTGATAAACTTAGGTCGACACGGGGTAGTGTGTTTCTACCTACTAGTTGTAGACACAAAATAGCTAGGCTATTAGCTTATAATATTCACTCGGACATAAATATTATGTCTATGTTTTGTACTATTATTAACACTGCGACTATTAGTAATTTAAATACTAATATACCTTTTTACAAGGAAGGCGGGGGAGTATTGTCGCTCACTCCGGCTCATTTAAACTAGCTAGTAAGACAACAGACACCAAAGTACCTTCTGGCTCTCAAATAGTTAAATTTAAAAAAGGGGCTAAGCAGAATTCCTTGAAATTATTTCATCAAAATATTCAAGGTTTCTCTTCAAAACAACTAGAGATTGAATTGTTTTTAGAAAAAACTAAGTTTGATATTGTTTGTTTCACCGAACATTGGTTAAAAGATCATGAAATGTTAATTAATTATGAAAATTACAGTGTAGGCAGTTGCTTTAACCGTAAATCTAAGATGCGTGGGGGTTCACTAATCTTAGTCAAAAATAGTATTAAATTTAGAAGTCGTATTGATATAGTTGATCTATCGGTTGAACATAATATTGAATTGTCTTGTGTTGAGCTAGATAAGCATGTCATAGTGTGCGTTTACAGGCCCCCAAATTATCAAAACTACTCGATATTTGAGTCAGTAATGGAAGATGCTTTGGCAAAACTTGCAACGGGTAATAAGTCGCTAGTCATCTGTGGTGACTTTAACATCAATATTTTAGATGAAAATTCAAATAGCAGTAGATTCTTAAATCTTTTTAAATCATTTAATTTGTTGAATGTGTTTTCGGAGCCAACCCGAATTACTACAAATACCGCTACATGTATTGATAATGTTTTCTGTTGCTGCGACTTCTTAGATAAATCCATTGTAAATTACCTTCCCTCTGATCACAGCGGTCAAACCGTTGTTTTCGAGTCCTACACATCATCACAAAAAATTCAAATACAGTCCAGACAAATAACACCCAGCAATTTAAATAAATTTAATAATAATTTAATAAGTAATCTAGGCATTCCGGGATATGATATTAATAATGTAAATCATTTTTATGAGGAATTCTTTTCGGTTGTCTACACAGAGTTCAATGATACGCTAAAAATAAAAACTAAATCTATTAGCCCAAAGTTTATGTTCAGTGATTGGGCAACTAAGGGTATAAGAAAAAGTAGGGAACGACTGTTTGAGCTTTACGGCCTTAAGCCTTACATCAACTCGGAAACATTCAATCGCTATGTTGCTACTTACTCAAAAATTTTTAAAAACACCTGCCAGGTAGCTAAAGCCTTATTCATAAGCAACAAGATTAAATCCGCCGATAATAAAATTAAGACGGTTTGGAAAATAATCAATAGTGAAACTAATAGAAATAAAAAATAGAATAATGATATTACACTAGAGTCTTCACGTGGTCTTCTAACCACTAAAAACGAAGTTGCTCAAGAATTTGTGGATTTCTTTACTAGTATCCCAATTAAAACTACTGAAACGTTAAATTCGTCACCCTTGCTTTCTGTTGACTTATTAAGAGCAAACGTTTTACCATGCTCGGTTGAGTTTCAATTTAATCATATTAACCCCACTGCAGTCATTAAAGCTTTTAAGCAAATAAAAATCAAATTAACCGAAGACCTTTGGGGAATGTCTATTAAAGTTTGTCAAGCTATCATTGAGACTGTAGCACCGTACTTAGCCTTAATATTTAATTTGTGTGTGGACCAAGGAGTTTTCCCGGACCTTATGAAATACAGCAAGGTAATACCACTTTTCAAATCTGGGGACAGTAAAGACACCAATAATTATAGACCTGTATCCGTTTTGCCGGTTTTCAGCAAGGTGTTTGAAAAGGTAATGCTTAATCAAATGCTCAACCACTTTAACACCAATAAGATCTTACATGAAAAACAGTATGGTTTCACCAAAGGACGTTGTACGACTGACGCTGGTGTTACCTTGTTAAAACACATATTTACTGCGTGGGAAGAGGCACAGGATGCCATAGGAATCTTTTGTGACCTTTCAAAAGCGTTTGATTGTGTTAGCCACGAAACCCTACTCTTGAAACTTGAACATTACGGCCTAGGAAAACTTGCGCTTAGTTTAGTAAAATCATATTTAAATGATAGACAGCAGCAAGTACAAATAAATGGTGTCAATTCAATGGGTTTAAATGTAAAGATGGGTGTACCACAAGGATCGATATTAGGTCCCTTCCTCTTTTTAGTATATATTAATGATCTACCCCATTTATTTAAAAACCAACCACAAATGGTGTTGTTTGCTGACGATACCTCTTTAATATTTAAGATAAACAGACGTGCCACAAATCTTGACGACGTAAATAATGCCCTAATGCAGGTACATAATTGGTTTACCGCTAATAATTTAGTATTAAATGGGAAAAAAACGAAGTGTATAAGATTTGCTCTACCAAATGTCAAAAACAGTGAGTGTGACATAGTATTGAATCAAGAGAAACTAGAATTCGTCGAAAAAACTGTTTTCTTGGGAATAACACTCGATTCAAAGCTACAATGGGGTCCGCATATAACATCTCTTGCAGGACGCCTTAGTTCAGCAGCATATGCTGTTAGAAAAATCCGTCAGTTTACTGATGTAGATACCGCGAGGCTAGTCTACTTTAGTTATTTTCATAGTATCATGTCATACGGTATTTTACTTTGGGGACGGGGTGCAGACATCGAGTCTATATTTATTCTGCAGAAAAGAGCCATCAGAGCCATATATAACCTACGTAGGCGAGATTCTTTAAGGGAACAGTTTAAGGATATTAACATCATGACAGTACCTTGTCAATATATTTATGAAAACATCATGTATGTCAGGAAAAACTTGCATATTTTTAGTAAAAGAGGTGACAGACACAATTATAATACTAGAAATAGGGACCAATTAGTTCAACCAGGTTTCAGGTTAGCTAAAGTAGACTCATCTTTCATGGGGTACTGTTTAAAATGCTACAATAAAATACCTCCCCACATTCTTCAACTGAATGAAACGAAATTTAAATCTTGTATTAAACGCACACTATGTAGGCAAGCATATTATAAGTTGGGGGATTATATTGATGATAAAAATGCTTGGCTTAATGCTGGTCCTGCTCCAGAAGAATAGGGGTAAACTCATTGATTGGTATCCGAAGCTATAGTGGAAGCTGCAGAAGATTGTAAGACTATCTTTGCAATGTATAGAATCAATTCTCTAGTATTGTATAATTATTAAGCCCATATGTGAGTGCTATGTATTATTATTGACTTGACGAAGCCCTGGTGGTTGATAGTGTCATGCTCACTTAAATGTCTTGCTGATGGTGGCGGGTGTGTCGGGTCATTTAGCTCCCTTCAAAATGGTCGAGCTGAATGGGGCTGATCCATACGTCATGTTCGTGAACGGGCGCTGTCAGTTGGGACTGGTCATTTTTAGCTACCACGGTTCATTTTTAACTTATTTAGATTTAAAATTAAATTTTGCTTTTTATTTACTCTGGACGCTCTTACTGTGCACGTCTTTCTACATCGTTCTCACATATTTGTATAATTTCAACATGAATGATGTAAATACAACTTTGTAAAAATATTATAATTTAAAAGAGTGTCCATGGAGTTTCTTGCCCATTCTTCTCCATAGAGATCAACGCTTTGGAATGGGCAACTACAGTACTTTCACAAGTTATTATGCCTTGTGACCGGGACTGTAGATTAGTTTTGTTTCTTGACATTCAAAAGTGCCTGTAATGGTCTAATTGAAATAAATGGTTTTGACTTTGACTTTGAATGTGTGGATGGGTATTATTAATAACCGCTTGATTGGACCACATTTCCTACCGCAAAACCTCGATGGGGTTGAATATGAAAATTTTCTGAGGAATGTGTTTTTTGAATTACTGGAAGATGTGCCGCTAGAAACGAGGCAAAACATGATATTCATGCATGATGGCTGTCCGGCGCATTTTGGGCTAGCTGTGAGAAGTTGGCTAGACCAACAGTTCCCCGACCGATGGATAGGTAGAGGTGGTCCAATACCATGGCCGGCACGTAGCCCCGACCTCACACCCATGGACTTCTTCGTGTGGGGTCGAATGAAAACTTTGGTTTATGCCACTGACGTCCCTGTACCAAACGTTGAAGACTTGCGCACCAGAATAATCAACGCAGCGCAAGAAATACAAAGGGAGCTTACAGACTCAGGGGTTGTAAAAACGGGTGTCGTAAGATGAGCACGAGCTTGAATTAGAAATAATGGTGGGCACTTCGAAAATGAACTGTAGACAGTTTTTTATTCAATAAATTTTTATTCTTCAGTGGTTTGGTTTTTTCTTTCATTTTTATTATTAGTCTTATCTTGATGGTTTCTTAACCGATTTTGGACTTTAATATCTCATTCGAAAGGGAACGAAACGTAGAAGTTTAGGTTAGAAGTTTTTAATTATTTTGTACGTAATAATAAAGGGTGACTTTTTAAAGAAAATTGATGTTTTATCAGCCATCAAAGTATTTTTTTTACATTTTCCGTTTTTGTTTAGCAGTTTTTGCATAAAATAATGACAGTTGCGGAAATTTAACAATTAATATTACTTATCTAGAATATCTTTGTTGCAAAACAAAAAAAAAGTAGGCCAAAATCACTTTTTTTTTAGGATTTATTACTATTTGAAAATTTTTTGTACGAATTTTTGGGTTACACTCTTTAAGTAGGAATATCTTGGAAAGGGTTAAGTAAGGACGGTAGGTCTCAGAGTGATATCTGTCGGAATAACCCTTGACTACCTCCCATTAACGGCTCCGCCACTAATTTCCAGTGACCCTGTATTATAAATGCGAATGTTTGTGATGATGGATGGATGTATGGATGTTTGTTAATCTTTCACGTCAAAGCGGCTGAACGGATCTTAATGAAATTTGGCACAGAGGTAGATTATAGTCTGAAACAACACATAGGATGCTTATTTTTTATCATCACGCGGGCTAAGTCGCGGGCAGCTAGTTATGTTTATAAAACTAACTCAACTACTGAAAAGACGCGCTCTAAAAATAATAAAGCTCTAACAAGAAAATGTTCTCGTCTGAAATTGTTATGTACGAACAATTTCAAAGGATAGCCATGGGCATATGCCACTTTTCCCTTGAATGTTTTACATTTAAAATGAAATAAATAACAGCATATTCTGTTGTTCTGTTTTATATATTGAATTTAATACCCTGTTTCTGTATATTTCATGTCAAAAGAAATCAAATCACGCAAAATAAAGTATTTCCGCGTACTTTATAGTTGGTATAAAGTACAAGTACCTGAAATAACGTACAATACTTTATTATAAAGTTCGGGTGGCAACCCTTACTTGCAATATAATCCTGTCAGTCTCCAGATTGAGATGTTCTTCTAACTCCCCGTTAACTTCTGTGTCTTCTGCGCACGGTCGAGGCAGGTCGGCGTACAGTAGGCCTACCATGACGTCTTAAAGCAGAACTTATTCCGCTGAGGGAAAGAGATGGTGCTAGACACCCTGTATAGCTCTGTCTCTTTCCCTCAGCAGAATAAGTTCTGCTTTAAGACGTCATGGTAGGGAAGCTGTTCGTTTTTAATGGTTCCGTGAAGTACGGAAACGGGAAACAGAAACGGATCACTGTGTTGTCCGTCTGTCTGTCAAGTCCCTTTATCTCGGGAACGCGCAGGGTATCGAGTTGAAATTAAAACCATATACAGTGAAACCTGGTTAAGTGAGACATCAAGGGACCTGCAATGTCGTTTCACTTATAGAGGTATTCCACTTACTCAGTGTCTCAGATATACAGGTATAAATAAATATCTGTCTCATTTACAGAGGGTTCCATTAAAAGAGGTGAGAATACAGGTTATTTCAGTTATAGAGGTGCGATAATTAAATAAAATAACGTGTTATGTATGTAAAACAAACTTCTTCGCGTGTCTTTCCACTTTCATAAACGGATATTAACTTCAGTTTTTCACGTAATGTTAACGATTGTAGCTTTCGTTTTGGCATTTTTCAAATAAACATCTGTATGATAGTAAAGCGAAACTAAAACTGAAGGTAATTGAAGCTCAAAATTACTTAATAAAATAAAATAAATAAATAAATAAAAAAGCCTTTCATTTCTAAACAGAAGGTAAGTAGTTAGTAGTAATTAATTGGAAAAAAATAAAAGTGAAAGTAACATAAAATAAAGTAACTAAAAATTAACTTAAAAAAAAACAAAATTACTTACGTACCTACTTGGAATTACGTGTGGAATTTTTGGGTAGAATAAGAATGAGTAAACAAACAATGTTATCTCAGTTACAGAGGTTTATGCATATAAAATTTACTCGCTGTCTCAGTTATAGAGGTAACTATGATGATAAATCGAAAGAACAAATCCCAGATATAGAGGCTTACCTCGTCCCACTAACAGAGGTAATTCAGTGCCAAAGTGTTGGGACCTCAGCATGAGTTCCAGTTATGGAGGTTTCTTACTTATCCAGGTCCCACTTAACCAAGTTTCACTGTACTTAACTACGTGGTCCCTTAGTGCTGTTCAATTCAATTAAAAGAATATATAATGCATCTCGTCTCGCATGGCACAACATTTTTGTAAAATAAGAAGAAAAGTCTAAATAGTAGCATTCAAAATCATTAACGTAAAATATAAATTAATTAATTCATAATATTCAGGTATTATTGAGTTCACCAAGTAAATTAATAAAAATGTCAGATAGAATTCAATAATAATCCAATACATTATGTCGAAACAATACGAAATAAAAATAATGAAATACATTGTACCTATAAAATAAAATCAGTATATAAACATATTGTTTAATAAATGTTTTGTCATTTTGTTCCATTCTTATGAAAAAATACCTAAAAAAATACCTAATAAACAAATAATAGTTTATTAGGTATTTTTTTTTAAGTCATGTAACTGTTAGTGCTGTGTAATTTTAGTTTGGACTGAGGTAGTCCGAGCGTGTTTTAAAATTGAGAACGCGATTCATATCGGCGAGGCTTTTTTTTGCGGATGGGAAATCATCAAATAACTTCCCCCGCTCTAGGCAGAGCGGGGGGAGCGTCAGGTTTGTACTGACTAAAACCTAACCATGTTCCCATTGCCCTTTACGTTCCGGAGCCGCGGTATCTCTTTCGAACAACCTGCGGGTTGGTCCCCCCGGCAGGCGGACATCTCTTTGAGGTTCGCGTGGAACACTAACACTAGTCGACACGGCCTGTCCGGTGAAGACCTGCGTCAGGCGGTAGGCGAGGACGCCGTGGCGCCTCTCCAGTCACTCCACAAAGGGGGGACCGCCACTATTGTGGCGTGCCCTATATCGGCGAGGCTGGTCAGAGATTTTAACGAAGAAGTTTAAATATTGCCTTAATTTACAGATTTCTAGAATATAAATAGATGTCAGAGATAGAATATTCAGTTTCTTAAAATATGTTCTACAGCTTTCGTCATTGTTAATTCGGACTAATATCCTAGTAATGCATTTTTTCTGAAGGATAAAAAATTCGTTATAATCTACACTATTACCCCAAAGAATTATACCGTATTTAAGCCATGCGTATACATTTTGGCGCGGAGGTTGAGTTGCATCTGTTATTTATATTAAGTACAGTGCTGGTTTTAGTAATATCATATATAGTGTGTATTGCGAATTTCATAATGGACAAAAATATCGAACAAAGAGTTTGTCTTAAATTTTGCATCGCCAATGGAATTTCGTGTTCGGAGTCACTGAAAATGTTACAGAAGGCTTACGGTGAATCGACTTTATCAAAAACTCGTGCTTATGAGTGGTTCAAAGCGTTCAAAAGCGGTCGAGATGTGATGGAAGATTTGCCTCGCTCTGGTAGGCCGTCAACGTCTGCAACTGAAGTTAACATCGCAAAAGTGAAGAAAATAGTGACTGAAAATCCCCATTCAACTCTGAGAGAGATAGCCGCCGAACTTTCTGTATCTCACGAGTCGATCCGTACCATTGTAACTAATCATTTGGGTATGAAACATGTTGCTGCTCGGCTAGTCCCAAAAGATCTGAATTTTCTCCAAAAACTCAATCGCATGAAAGTCGCTGAGGACATGCTAGAACGAGTCAGTTCGGACCCAACATTCATGAAACGCATTGTTACTGGTGACGAGACGTGGGTTTACGAGTTTGACATGCAAACTAGTCAACAAGCTTCGGAGTGGCGCCTTCCAACTGAACCGAAACCGAAAAAACCACGCCAAAGTCGATCAAAAGTCAAAGTCATGTTGACTGTTTTCTTTGACTATCGCGGTGTTGTGCACTCTGAATTCATACCGGAAGGTCTAACGGTAAATAAAGAATATTATTTGAGCGTTATGCGGCATTTAAGACAGCAAATTCGACGAAAAAGGCCAGATTTGTGGAAAGAAAATTCTTGGATTTTGCACCACGACAATGCGCCTTCGCACAAGGCTATCATTGTGAACGAATTTTTGACCAAACACTCAACAAATACCATCCAGCAACCACCATATTCACCAGATATGGCTCCTGCTGACTTTTTTCTTTTTCCTAAACTCAAATTACCACTTCGTGGTACCCGTTTTCAATCGATAGAAGACATAAAGGAGAATTCGCGGCGAGAACTGAACTCAATTCCGGAAGCAGCGTTTAAAAAATGTTTTGATGAATGAATTACTCGTTGGCGCAAGTGTATCGTTTCTAAAGGAGCATACTTTGAAGGTGATAAAATAAATTTGGATGAATAACAGACATTTTGTGTATTATTGATCTTTTCCCGGTACTTTCTTGACAGAGTAGTATATATATGCATAGGAAACAGTGAAAATATTTTATTTATTTATAACAACACTGCTAACTTTACAGGAAATAATACTAATGCGGTAGCGTGGTCCTTAATTAAACTAACTTATAAATATAACTATCCTAAATAACATAACACATACAACATTGTTTTTTGTGAATTCATTCAGAGAACATATCAACCCTCTAACTAAATCTATGCAATCAAATGATATGGCCGTTTATGTTGCAAGATTGTACGGAACCCTGGATGCACGAGCCTCACTAGCTCTTGGCCGGTTTTTTTATTTAGTACTAGCTGCGCCCCGCGTTTTCACTCGCATGGTAATAGAAGATACAATATATCTCTATGAATTGTAGCCTATGTATTCATCTGATGTATAAGCTATATTATTGAAAATTTTATTTAAATCCATTCAGTAGCTTTGCGTGAATGAGTAAAAACATCCATACATCCATCCACCCAGGATAAAAACTTTCTCGTTTATAATATTACTAGCTTCTGCCCGCGGCTTCGCTCGCGTTAAATTCGGGGTGACACGGTTCCCCTTTCCTGATTTGCAGGTACCTGCTACCTATAGTTTTTCCCTTGCGCCTTATTTATTGTAATAGCAATGTAGGTTTGTATGTAAGTTTCCCTTTTCTTCCCTCTTTCTCACTCATATCTCAATCTTTTAAAAAAATAATTGCCTATGTCCGTCTCCAGGGTCCCAAATATCTCTGTACCAAAATTCATCAAAATCGGGTTTGCCATTGAGGCGTGAAGACGTAACAAACAAACTCACTTTCGCTTTTATAATATTATAGTAAGGATGTCTTGTTTTATTTTACTCACAAGATCAGTTATTCTGTATCACTTAAAGAACATTTTACATCTAAAGGTTCTTCGTAATCTATTTCTCCCATTTAATGCATTGAACTGCATGCATTTACTTAATAGTTATCAAATTGGTTACTTATGTTCTAGTCATGTTGTTATTGATGTGATGTTGAGGTCGAACTTCAGATATTTGAGATGCGTTGGGAAGTGAGGATAACCTAAATGAAAGCCTAAATCAATAAAATTACTAGACACACCGTTAAAAATAACGGGTGATTTTTTTGCTGGTATCTTTTTGGCAACACTGTTTTTGACAGATCACGCGTGAATCGTGTCTTGTGTCATTGTCAAACTTGTTCAGTTTGTTCTATAATTTAACCATAAATCGACTTACGAACAGTACCTACGTGATATTGGCAAAATTGTGGTGTCTCCTTCCACAAACGCCATTAAATAAATAAGTGAAGTGACTTACGAACGAACAACGCTTGCAAATTATTGAATTTTACTATCAAAATGCATGCTCGGTTAAGAGAGTGCATCGCGCACTTCTTCCAATTTATGGGCAGTTGCCTTGCCCAAAATGGAAGAATTGGACATGCCTGACATGTGGTTTCAACAAGACGGTGCCACATGCCACACGGCACGCGAATAATGGCCCAATTGAGAGCCGCCTTCGGTGAACAGTTTATCTCACGTTTTGGGCTTGTCAATTGGCCGCCTAGATCGTGTGATCTAACGCCTTTGGACTATTTCTTGTGGGGCCATGTTAAGGCTCATGTCTACAGGGATAAACCAGCAACGATTGACGCACTGGGAGCCAATATTGAAGCATTTATTCGTGATATACCGGCTGATATGTTGGAGAGAGTGTGCCGAAATTGGGCCTTGCGAATGGGCCATCTAAACCGGAGACCCGGAGCCGCGGCCAGCATTTGCATGAAATCATTATCTTCAAACATTAAATTATATTGATCGTTCTATCGATTCCAATAAAGATTTCATAAAAAATTTCAAATTTTTTGTTTTTTTTTTAAATCAATTCCTATACCTCTTAAAAAATTACCCGTTACAAGGTGGAAGAGCCATTATTCCAATTAAAAAACAAGCTTATTCCGACAAAAGTGCAATATCTAAACGGTCAAAATGTATGGAAATCTCTAATCTTACTACGAAGCTAGGTACAACTCTTTTAAGGCCATGGAGAACAGGGTGAAATGTTATTCATACCCTATGGAAAAGGGAGGATCATACGACCAGACGGGTGTCGTGTCTGGTGGACCTAGGTGGACCTACCCGACAGTTCGTCGGCATTGGATTTTGCAGCACCCCCGCAATGCGGCGGTGGAGGCTAGCGGTTCCGGGGCTTGGCCCCCTAGCCGCGCTGGCACTCCGTAGTCCATCAACACGCAGCCAGTGCTGTTGCTTGGCCGCTCTTCGGCCTGGCGTGTGGCGCGAGTATAGTTAGTCGCGCCTGTGTGAATGGTTGCAATATGTTATTCTGCAGGCGCGCTACAGCGCTGTGACACTGCGCTGTTTTCTTCACGACATCTCAACGGTCAATCCCCGCCAGGTGAGCCCCTCGGTTGCCCGGGGGAGAAGTATGTGGTTCCCATCCCCCCGCTTCCAGAGCTAGCCGGTTACGGTTGGGACTAAAGAGTGTGTGTGTGGTTGGTATTGTACTGTGTAACACCGCCCAGTGTAAATAACGCGCCTATATCGTCACGCAGAGGGGTGTGTGAGTGTGTCGTATGAGGAGTATTGTGCATTTAAGCTGCGTGCGACCTGGGTGCAGTTTACCTGGGAGGAGAGTCCGGTGTGATGGGGTCATCTTCCGCTAGCAGATCGCGCGGTATAGGTATAGGTACCAGAAATTGTGAAACTATGTATCATCTATAATGCAAATACAATAGGCGTGACGAAAGATTTTAAAATCCTCTTCCATAATGTGGGTACACTTTTACTATTTACAAAAAAGCCTTTATTTCGGTAATAAACTTAAGTTTAACAAAGTTTGAAGCCATTTTTCTCATACATTTTCAATAGTGCCCGAAAACAGCTCGCATGTGTCATGGCGTCGGCATGACGTCACAATTAAATAAAAATGACATTGTTTCTATAACAACGTCCCATAAATCACATAACCGTGACGTCATACGCTGTGATCGGTGTTTCAGTCAAAATGGCCGATTGCAGTATTTTAATGTTTTATTTTATTGAAAATCTTAATAATCTGTTATTTTTAAATAAAACTAAACCTGTGTTTACTTTTTTTTTAATATGACTTCTCCCCTGTCATCACTGAATCAGCGATTTTTTTATACTGTCGTCATGCCTATTATGAAGTTAGATTTAAAGACATGTTGCTCTGATCCCAAATAGATTGGGCCAAGAGCAGGAGTATGATGATTAGGTAAAAACTCTTTTAAGGTCTGGTAAAAAAACATCTCTGTCATTCAGGACTATATTTATTATACAATTGATCCATGTGCTTGATCAGTGGTTTATTAATTAGCGTCACGGCGTCCTTCGCGGCTATAAAGTCTATGTGGTTGAAATTTTGCCATGAAACGGGCCCTACGTCTTCTAGGACACCGTAAGCTCTCAGCTCCTCTTGTAACCGTGTTATTTGCTGTAAATAACAAAATTATATCTTTTAATAGATTAGTTTCGATTCGATTAGATAGTACCTGTACCACCGCCGCCGCGTCTGTCATTACCGAAAAGAGAAAGTTTAGAAATTGTTTCTTTGTAAGAGTGTCTTGTTCCTCATTGGTAGTGGGACAGAGAAAAGTAATGTTCGACCGGTAGACCAATGGTTTTATTAACCATTGGTAGAAAAGTAATGTTCGACCGGTAGACCAATGGTTTTATTAACCATTGGTAGAAAAGTAATGTTCGACCGGTAGACCAATGGTTTTATTAACCATTGGTAGAAAAGTAATGTTCGACCGGTAGACCAATGGTTTTATTAACCATTGGTAGAAAAGTAATGTTCGAACGGTAGACCAACGGTTTTATTAACCATTGGTAGAAAAGTAATGTTCGACCGGTAGACAAAATTAAATGGTTTTATTAACCATTGGTAGAAAAATCAAACCATTGGTATAACGGTCGAACATTACTTTTCTACAAATGGTTAATAAAACCATTGGTCTACCGGTCGAACATTACTTTTCTACCAATGGTTAATAGAACGTACCCTTTAAATACGCAAATAAATAAAAACGGAAACTTACAGCCATATCAGTGAACCGGTCGTTTTCTCCATAGAATAGTGAGACAGGAATTTTGATATTACTGATATTATACGGTATTATAGGACTAGAAAACCCGCCACTGAATGTCGTGAACACACCTGAAAGTAGAGATACACGTATTTAATGTTCCTTTGTAATATTCAACAGGTTAAATCAAGGAGCAAAAGTTACAATCACTGCGTCCACGTCTGGAAGATACGACTCAGAATGGCATCAGCATTCCTCGTGACTGAGGCAGGAGGAGACCTGTCGCTGCCGACCGTTGGTCGAGATAGTGATGTCCTGCGAAATCGTCATGTCGTAAAAAGAAGCTGCGGCAAGAGAGAGGAAGATGACGAGCTCCCGCCCATCCCGTAGCACAGATACACCGGGTGTCGGCCGAGGCCGGGTGATACTCTCATCCAGACCCTCGAAATAAGACAGCGCGACGCTCAGTTAACTTTGCTTGTAACATCGCCATAGGCGCCAAGATCGCTGTTATACTTATATTTATAAAATGTCAGTTTTGTTAAACAAATATATATGAGCTACTATGTTGAGCTATATAAACATGAACATGACATTATATGACATTGAAACGTTACTAACATAGTCTTAAGTATTACTAACATTATTGAGTCATGGTTACTCGAATAAAGAATTTATTATTATAGATTGTATAAACGTACCTGTCATAGCGATTTTTGCATAATGCTCTAACGAGGTCAACGAAAGCGGCTGTATTCTATAAAAAAATGTAGGTAACATTTTCTGAAAGGAAAAAAAAATGTAATTAAAAAAATGCAATGATTACTTTATCGTCTGGTTATTCCCAACTATGTTTGGGTTGGCTTCCAGTCTAACTGGATACACAGCGGCCATACGTTCATTGTCACCTACTTACTTGTATTTGTCTTTTTATGGTAAAGGTTATAAGACAAATTCATATAAGATTTTTTTTTATCATGTCGTATAATTGCTTTCTAGCTAGGAAAGACAATACAACGAATATACTTTACCCTTATGTGTGTATATTAGTACTGTCCAATTATTATATAAAATATACATTATCGTTGCCGGGTTGAGTGTGGTGGCGATCCTCAGCAATGAGGGAACGACGAAGAAGAAGAAGTATAACTTGTTGTATAAAGTAAAGATAAGTAGGATTGGATCGTACCGTTTCTTGTTGTTCTGTATTTTCACCGAACAAGGCGTTTAGTACGATCGTGCAAGGGTCTATTCTCGGGTTGTTCATGTTACAAACGTTCGCCTGCAGGAAGCGCAGCATTTGAGGCATGATTCCATACCAGCCCGTGGCTCTTAACAGTTCCTGTTAACATTCAAAATTAATCATAATAATAATTAAAATAAATAAGAAGGACGGGACGGTTGAGAAGGACGGTAC
This sequence comes from Ochropleura plecta, assembly GCA_905475445.1. Taxonomy (NCBI): domain Eukaryota; kingdom Metazoa; phylum Arthropoda; class Insecta; order Lepidoptera; family Noctuidae; genus Ochropleura; species Ochropleura plecta. The sequence continues at coordinate 1,182,784 of FR997722.1, read as the reverse complement.
GGTTGACGTGTGTCGGGCATGCCACCGTCCGGGTGATTCCATCAGACATATTATTTCTGGCTGTTCTCGTCTAGCTAACAGCGAGTACTTGCAAAGGCACAACCAAGTAGCCAGGATTATTCATCAGCAACTTGCCTTGAAATATAATCTTGTTGAATCTGAGGTACCGTACTACAAGTATGTGCCCGACCCAGTTCTCGAGAAAGACCATGTCACGCTGTACTGGAATCGGTCTATCATTACTGACAGGACTATTGTCGCCAAAAAGCCTGACATAGATAATCGATGTTACCATCCCATATGACGAGAACCTCGTGAAGGCTGAGAAAGAAAAACAACTAAAATATCTTGACTTGGCACACGAGGTTGTTGACATGTGGAATGTGAACTCGGCTATCATTGTGCATTAGGCGGATGGATCAAGGGCCAGATTCAGGAGGCAGTACGCCTCGATACGGCTCGCATTGTGAGGAGGTTCCTGTCTCTGGAGCCCTAACCATCGGTAGCTTGGACCCTGCTTCCGTTTCCGTTTTCTTAAATTTATTTTTTAAGATATATTTAAAAATGTAATTTTAAGATGCTTGAAGTGGATAAAGGAAACATTAAAATAAAATAAATCTTTAGTTCAGACCATGTCCATAATTGTTATTTTAAAAACTCATATAATTTGAGCACGAATAAATATTCTCAGGATGTATGTGTGACCTGTAATTAAGAACAACTAAAGACACTGTGAACTAAAATAAATAATAAACTATTTTTTAAATGCTTTTGGTTTTATTTATTTTTGGATAATAAATATGCAAAATTTTTAAAAATATGTTCAAAATGAATGGACATAAAAACTGACAACACATAAAAAAAACTTTATTGTAAAAAAAACGACTTCCAAAAAAAAAGACTAAAAAGTGGAAAATGACTTTACTTCCGGAAGTCGGTGACTTTTGTTGGTTTCGTTGACTTTTTCTCATAAACTACTGGCTGGATCTTGATAAAAATTATGGGACCAAACGAAAACCACCAGCTTTCGAATAAAAAAAGAATCATCAAAATCGGTTCACACAGACCAGAGTTATGAGGTAACAAACATAAAAAAAAACATAGGGTCGAATTGATAATCTCCTCCTTATTTTGAAGTCGGTTAAAAACGATTAATAGAATATTATAGAAGGAAGACAATAAGTTAAAAATATGTTTAAGGAACCACTATCATCGACTTGCTATGCTGCGTCGACCGATTGCTAACAACAATGTAGGTAACAATGTAGGTAAACTTTGCACCCGGCGTGACACTTTGTCGCGCGACGAGTTAATGTAGGTTCGATTCCCGCACGGAACAACTACATGTATGCAGGACTATTTTATATTCTGTGCTACAGGTAGTTGTTCTGCGTCTGGCTATATACTCAATGTGTCCGGTCAGCGTATTGCCATAATGTATACTAGCACAGACAGGGGTTGCTCTGTAATCGCACGCAATATGCTCTTGTAGCTAGAGAGCATACTGCATATCAGTACAGAGACAGACTGAAATAAAATACACTTTGCTCTAATTCGTGAGAGCAAAACACATACGAGTACAGACAATTTGGCTGCCGTAGTAGGCACCCCGACATGGACAGGTTAGGTTCGAAGGGGATGGCGGGGTCTGAAAGACCCCGCCATCCCCTTCGTGTTAGGTTACTTTAAACCTTGAATGCAGAGGTAGGAGCCCCGCGAAGCGGGGCTCCGTCGAGCCACTTTGATAGGTAGTAATCAGTGAGAGCTCGGGACTTGGGGCACCCCGACATGGACAGGTTAGGTTCGAAGGGGATGGCGGGGTCTGAAAGACCCCGCCATCCCCTTCGTGTTAGGTTACTTTAAACCTTGAATGCAGAGGTAGGAGCCCCGCGAAGCGGGGCTCCGTCGAGCCACTTTGATAGGTAGTAATCAGTGAGAGCACATTTTGCTTTAGACATATGCGAACAAACCGTATACTTATACAGACAGGTCTGTAGTCATACGTAGTTTGCTTTAAAAATATGCAAGCAAACTGTATACTTATACAGACTGGTCTGTAGTTATACGTAGTTTGCTTTAGAGTATTTGTTATTTTTAAGAGCACAAAGTGATCTAGTACAGACTATGGGTGTCTGTACTGATATACACAATGGCAATACGCGTCCGGTCACGGACTAGCGATATTCTATGTACTTATATATAACAAACATTCCAGTACTCAAATTTATTGATAAAAAAACTACCATTTTTTTTCACAAAAAAGTTTACAAAACTTATTGATTTGCATATTTTTTTGGACTTACATTTTGTTCTCTAAAGTTACGAAAATGTAAGCCCATCATTTTTTAATTTTAACGATGGACAATATTGTTGCCCTCTGAATAAACTTATTTTCGTCTCAGTAAGACCACCACTTTGAGAGATATGATTATTTTTTGTACACGCATAGAGAATATCTCAAAATGGCTGCCAAAAAGCGGGGAAGTGAATTAGACCCAAGTGTGAAGCCTAATAGTATATTAAAACACTCGTTATTAAATATCTAGAATATCACTAGTCCATGACCGGACACATTGTATAAAGGACAATATGCTAGTGTAAATGCATTAAGTTTACGTTACCTCGTGTTAGACAAGTGGAAACTAGTGTAGGTACTAATCAAGGATGAATAGTTGAAACCGGAAGATAACACAGTGTTCTTAGGCTTAACTTTGGATGCTAAGCTTCAGTGGGGCCCTCATTATAAGTTATCAAAAAAACTTAGCTCTGCAGAATACGCCGTCAGAAAAATTCGTGATTTGACTGATTTTGAGACAGCCCGTTTAGTTTATTTTAGTTATTTCCATACAGTGTGATGTCGTATGGTATTCTCTTGTGGGGCAATGCCGCCGATATTCAGTCATTTTTTATTTTGCAAAAGAGGGCAATTCGTTCAATTTATAAATTAAGTCCCAGACACTACCTCAGAGAAAAAATCAAAGAGATTAATTTTCTTACTGTGCCCTCTCAGTTTATTTACGAAAACCTTTTGTACGCGCATAAAAATATAAAATTGTTTAGTGATATCCACGACATAAATCGACGAGCCTGTTGGTCTAGTGGTTAGTGGCCCTGACTGCTGAGCCGGAGGTCGTGGGTTCGATTCCCACTCAGGACAAACTTTGTGTGATGAGCATGATTGTTTGTTCTGTGTCTGGGTGTGATTTATCTATAATATATATGTATTTATAAATTATATAAGTATGTATATCAGTTGTCTGGTTACCATAACACAAGCTCTGCTTAGCTTGGGATCAGATAGCCGTGTGTGAGTTGTCCCAAGATATTTATTTTATTATTATTTTTATTATTATTAAATACGAGGAACAAACGCAAATTTGTTGTTACAGCAACGAGGCTCAAAAAAATAGGGGGTACGTTCACATGCCAATGTATACGTTATTATAATTACTCCCAAACGATGTTCAAACACTAAGCCTCAATAAATTTAAATGATTTGTAAAACGTAAGCTATCTCTGAAAGCTTACTATAGTATTAATCATTACCTTGAAGATAAAAAGGCTTGGGATTAAGCTGCTCAACATACATTACACATATATAACATTTTTCTTTGTTTCTTTTATTTATATGACATTTAATTCACACTCAATTCAATTTTCACTAACATTTAATGATTTGACATTGTTATTTACTTTGTTTTATATTTTATTGTTTTCTATCTTTACATTTTTTTATTAGTATTTTTGATTGTGACATTTTATGATTTCATTATGATCTCAGTAATTTAATTTTGTATATATTTTCTAGTCTGTAGTTGTTTATTGTAAATGTGAGGACCATGTGATTGTTGATCATAACTTTTATTTACTTTGTTTGTTTTTGACGATTGTCTGGCAGTTTGAGTACTAAGGGACCTACACAAATGTCCTTTTTTTGGTATTGTCCGTCTTTCGTTGAGCTTCTTGGGTTTTGAGTCGAGCTACACGATAACTGACAAATGCTTGCACTGACCGGACATGTCCACTCAATCTGTGTGGTGCTTTCTTAAAAAGACCATTTCAGACACTATTCTGCATAGTCCTCATGTAAGTTGTCCAAGATTTTTTTTGTCTGGTCCTTAAAAGAGACTATGACCTCTGAGTTTGTTTCGGCTGTTTCTTCTCAGAATAGTCGGATACGAAACACTGGCTTCATCTAGTTTAAAAAAAAGACGTGTAAAAGTGTTTGTGAAAACTACTTGCAAAATAAACATCATTTATCATTAGTGTGGTTTACAAACATGTAACTATTTAATAATTTTAACGTGATTTAATCCTTTATTTATTCTTCTTACTTTTTCACATTTAAAGAAATTCCGTTAATTAAATCTATAGAATAAAAAAGTGTATCGGGCTCCAGAGACAGGAACCTGTTCACAATACGGGCTGTATCGAGGACTACTGCTTTATGATTCAAGGGTCACTCCTCCAAAGACGGTGGTCGAGGCTCTTGGCCATGAGGCCACATTCCACATGTCGATCAATTTTTTTCTGGCGGTTGGGAAATCATCAAATAACTTCTGCCGCGAAGAGGAGCGGCGCGGGGGGTGTCAGACTTATACTGACTGAAACCCACCCATATTCCTTCTTTTGCTCTTTATGTTCTGGGGTCGCAGTATCTCTTTCAAACAACCCGCAACCCCGGCAGGGTAGAAGCTGTAGTTAGATCTATACTCGTAGTAGAAGTATAGTTCTCGTAGTAGTCGTAGCCCAATTACGTTCAGTAGTTCGGAAAGTCTGGTTGATCCATTAGTAGCGTAATTAGATAAAAAAACGCTAAGATCGCAATTCTCCTTCGTTCAAAGAGAGGAAGTAAATGGATTTTTTCACGACGACTATATGTAGATGAACATGTTTAAATTTTGCACCGAATTAAATACGCTTCAGAAACTTTTTCTTGTTCGGTATTTCTTTCAAGCGGACTGATACAGTACCACATTGTAGATAGGATTTGAAACTTGAGAGGCATACTTGAGATGACCGCGAACGAAAGTACAGTATAGAATATACTAGACTTTGGAAATAAAGACCAGGTATTTCTGCTGGAACCTGCCAAGATCTTCCTAAAGTAAAATCACATCTGATGTAGAGGTGACTTGCTTCATAAGTTTCATATAATCCGTAATTATGTCAAGAATCTATGTCATTATTGAAAATAATGAACAAGAATGGCCCTAATAGTGATCCTTGAGGCACTCCAGATGAAATACGCATCGATATCCATACTCATTTAGGAACTTAGTTCGTTTATAAGGTCCTTGATGCCCATTCAGCACGGCAGTCTGACATTTGCCGCGGGCAAAAGCTAGTAATATTATAAATGCGAATGTTTGTGAGGATGGATGGATGGTTGTTACTCTTTCACGTCAAAACGGCTAAACGGATCTTAATGATTATAGTCTGGAATAACACATGGGTACTTTTTATATCGCCACGGGCGCCATCTACCTAGTAGAAAATATAAAAATACTTAAAATGACAAAATTTGCCATATTTGCACGTCACACTTGTATCTGTGAGCAACGTTACTGTTGGTTAAACAAGTAGAATAACAATTACAGATTGAGTTTTTTTATCGCTGTTCCTTACCGGGAAATGCAAAACATTGAACACCATATGCACTATCTGTTTAAGGTGGCCCAAATATACAGATGGTGCTAAAGCCACGAAGGCTATCAGCTTGTCATTGTACTCTGGTCTCTGTCCTATCATGGCGAAGAAGATGGTGGTGCCCAATGAATGCCCTAGGCACATGATCTTCTCCAAGCCTGTGACGTCCAGTATTCGGTCTATCATCACCGGCACGTCGTATTTGCCTTGTTCGTGGAAACTGGAAGAGGATAAAACGTTTATGAGTACTATATTCATACAAAATGAAAAAGGAGATCTTCTACGTCTTAACCTCGTTGGTTAACTAGGTAACACGAACTATTATACCTTCTCGATCTCTTTGATAAAATCTTCAGTTTCAGACTGCTTTAGGGCTGGCTGGTGCCAAAAATGGGATTGAGTAAGTTTTGTTAATGTAAGTACGTAGTTTTCAACATTGACATTGAACACCTAATAGAACGGAATTTCAGACGATCATTCTCAGTTTCGAGCGTTTTTCATAGTATTTTACGTGGAGGCTGAAGTTCAAACATTTGTCGATATCGGTGCTTGACAGGCGCAGCCAGAAGAAAAGTAATGACAATATTATATACAGGTTCCTTTCTCAAGAATCCTAAACATCTGTAGCTCGGACCATGTTCCCGATGCTGGTAGGTACTATTTTTATATATATTTTTTATAAGAAATATGTAAAATAATAAATATAAAATTGTGTAAAAATAAATAAATGGAAATGAATAATAATTAAGATATAAAACTGAAATGTATATATACACACTGAATGTTGTCGTTGGAGCGTTGCCCTAGAGCACTAATTAACTGACCTGTACTCCCAGAATTTCTCGTCATTTCGTGTGAGATTCATATGCTTTGTCGATTGGGTGCCTCGTAGGTTGGCCAACCACACGTCGTATCCCGCGTCTGCTAGGAAGTACCCTGGTATGATAAGATAGGTTTTTTATTTAAACATTTGCTTTGGAATGGGCAACTACAGTACTTTCACAAATTATTATGTCTTGTGACTGGGACTGTAGCAGCATCTTTTTTTGTTTTCATAACATTCAAAAGTGCCTGTAATGGACTAATTGAAATAAATGATTTGATTGATTGATTGATTTGAGACTTTGGCCAAAAAAACTCACTTATGCTTAGAATATATTGCTGTGCTAAGTTATAGACTTAGGTGCTACTGCACCTTTCAGAGAAAAAGCGGTTGCGGATTGTTCAAAGAGATACCGCGGCCCCGGAACATAAAGGGCAAAAGAAGGAACATGGGTGGATTTTAATCAGTAAAAGTCAGACACTTCCTCCGCTCCAGGACGGGGCGTCACCCTTCTTCCATCGGGGATCCAAACGTACTGCAGGTTATCCTATACCTTGTCGATATTCCACACATTTATTGATTATTGCCCGCGGCTTCGCTCGTATTAAATTCCAGTTCCCCTTTCCTGATTTGCAGGTACCTGCTACCTGTAGTTTTTGCTCTTGCGCCTTATTTATTGAATAGCAAAGCTAAGTTTTCCCTTTTCTTCCCTCTTTCTCACTCATTTCTAAGTTAAAAAAAAATTACCCTATGTCCGTCTCTAGGGTCCCAACCATCTCTGTACCAAAATTCATTAAAATCGGTTTAGGCATTTAGGCGTGAAGACGTATCACACAAACAAACTCACTTTCGCTTTTAAGTAAGGATCAAAGTCAAAGTCAAAGTCAAAATCTTTATTGCAAACCAAGTGTACAAAGTTGGCATTATATTAGGTAAGTGCTTATGACTCAGTGGCCTTTTTCAAGCATTGCAATTAATATTATCCGCCTGCCTATAACAACTCAATTTAGCATGCAATAATAATTATTATTCGTTACAATATTAATGTCATCAAAGTGATAGTAGTTAAATAATGTCATGTAAAATTAATAAAAATAATAATGTCAATAGATAATTAATTTGATTCAATTATACAGCAATGTCAAAATAAATGTTTCTTTTAGTAAACACTCTTAAAATAATTCTCATTTCTAAATTAATAAAAAATTTGTTATTTATATAGGACAGATCGCCACTTTTGTATAAGAAGGAAAGTCGTTATTTTAAACTAGATTCTAAATATTATTTTACTGAGTAGAAGCATTTTTGGATTAAGTATAATTTTAGCCTTTTTTGAAATATTATTATTGATTTTTCAGTTTTAAATATGTTGGGCAACTTATTAAATATTTTTATCGACATTGATACGGGCTATTGCTTAACATTTTTATCCTTGAAAATGGAGCACACAGCCTTTTTTTATGGCGAGTGTTTACGTTGTGTGTATCTTCTACTTTAATAAACTTGTCGATATTTTTAAAAACAAATACGCAAATGTCAAGGATGTATATTGACGGCAGAGTTAGAATCTGATATTTTATGAAATATGATTTGCAACTCTCAGTATTGTCTATTTGGGCTATAATCCTGATATATTTCTTTTGCAAAATGAATAATTCGTTTACGTTAACACTATTGCCCCATAACATGACGCCATATCTCAGCCATGAGTATGCGTATGCGTAGTAGGCAGCCATAGCTGTTTGTGTGTTAGTGCTTTGTTTTATTTGGAAAAGAGCGTAAGTGAATTTGGAGAGTTTTGCTTTTATATGTTCTATGTGAGACTTCCAGTTAATGTGGGTGTCAATATTTAAGCCAAGCAGGCTAAACGTATTCACTTCTTCTATTTGAGTGTTTTTAAATGTTGTCATAAGATTGAGAGGTGATTTTTTGTATGATCTAAATTGCATTATTTTAGTTTTATTACTATTAATCTCCAGGTTGTGGTTCTGGAGCCAAGTATCAACAATTTGGAGGGTATTTTGTATTTGTAGACTAGGGTTATTTAAATTATCACACTTTATTAATATCGAAATATCGTCTGCAAATAGTACGGGTAAAGTATTTTCTTTATTTAATATTTTTGGAAGATCGTTTATATAAATTAGAAATAATGGGCATCCTAGCACGCTTCCTTGTGGGATAGAGCAAGTAATTCTTTTTTCTTGTGATCGAATGGTTTTAATCTCATTTTTACAATGGTCGTAATTTTCAATTTGTACTATTTGAGTCCTATTCTGTAAATATGATTTAAACCACGAATAAGCTGGTCCTCGTACACCGCAGCCATATAGTTTAATAAGTAAAATGTCATAAAGAACTCTGTCGTATGCTTTAGTCATGTCGAGTAGTAGCCCAATTACAGTACGCTTACCATGAGTTGCCAAAGTAAAACGACACCATCTTACCGTAGTGGATATCGGATAAACGCGCATCGTATAGATTACAATTAAACTCGTACCATGAGCTAAACGGACTCGCTAGCGACAGCTCGATTGTTTATACAGTTTATAAATGTTTATGTTGGTACAAGAACCATTACGTATCAAACTTCACACTTAAGTTTGCTGTCTCGTTCTAGCTACAGGAAAAGACAGAGTAAGGCAGATAACCCTACCAATTAAAAACACCGATTCTATAACGCTGCCTATTGTTAATGTAATAAAGCAAGCGTAAATCAAAAACATAATATGTGTTTCTAAATTTGGATGGGTTATACCTTGTGAAATTAATGCCAGCCGTCATGTTTCAATGCGTCAATGTCATGATGGCCGCGTCCGAATCTGCATGAATATGAAAGTAAAGGAAGTTATAAAATGACTACCATCAATAGATCCTATAACTTTTGGGAACTTCTAGCATCCTTTAGCTTCTAGTGTAATAACTAAAATAAAAGTTCTGAATAGGTACTTTGTTAAGGATAAGTGAAATATGTTTTGTTACACAAGTTTATTTTAAATGTGCCTTTGTTTAATGATATCCCTTTCTTGTCTTGTGGTTGGGAATTTCATAAACTTTTTCATACTATTGGTGACGGTTCAGTGTTGTTGTTACTTCTTGAATATAGACACTCATGGCCTCTTGGGAAAAATGTAGAGGTTTACCGGTAATACGCTGATAGCTTATATGTGCGTAACATAACAATGCGCATAAAACTAAACGAGCTACTTAAAATGTGAAATTCATGTATGTACAAAAGTAAGTTTGAATAATGAAGTTTCTAACATAATTCTTATTTCTCACCTATTCAAGTGATACTATTTTTGTTCACACAAATGCTCGAAAACCTCTTTATTGAGCCTATATTCTTTGATAAAATTATTTTCACCAATATGTGCAAGTGGATCTCCAAAAGCCTTTCGCACAGTAACTTAGAAATTTCCTTGGTCTCGTTGTTCGTGTTCATATGCACCCGTGGCTAACATATTCCACGCTAAATAAGTTTTACCGGACATATTTATGCACAAATTAATTAAAAAAATTTAAACGACACACTTGACAGCATTTCATCCTTCATTAAGCTAGTGAGTTACTTTACTACTGAAGTAACGGTTTGCATCGATAGTACCTGTCAAATTTGTAACTCATGGTACCGATTTGTATAGCAAACTGCCATAAACTTTAGTCGCTAGCGAGTTCCTATACGATAGGTTTCTTACTTGATGTCTCATACTGCCGATTTTGGTTCTACAAGTGACCGCTAGAGGCGCTGTAAAATTTCCCATACAAAAAATCGACGGCGTCGGTATCGAGTAGCGACGAATACTATTGGTTTAAACTCATGGTAGAGCTACAGGTTGTTTGTCGTTTATATATTGTAGCGCTTGTGGAACATATTTGTACACTGCTAATGTTGTCGATCTACATTTTCTAAATCCATTTTGTGCGTCGTCTAGAATATCGAACTTTTCTAAGAACGTATATAGCCGGTTGCACATAGCTTTTTCAAATATTTTGGAAAAAGTTGGTAAAAGTGCTATGGGTCTATAATTGCTTGGGATCTGCTTGTCCCCTTTTTTATGCACTGGTTTTACTAAAGCTATTTTTAGTGCGTCTGGAAATTGACCGTCTTGAAAGCTTTGATTTACTAAAGACATCAAAGGAAAGGAAAGTTCTAATGCACATTGCTTTAATAACATTGGTGGGATGTCATCTATACCGCAGCTATGTTTATTTTTAATTGATTTAATTATATTTACTATTTCCTTTTGGTCTACCGGGCGTAAATACATCGAACAAGTAGAGCGGTTGACGACGGGTTTTCCGAAGTTGTTGTTCGAATCAGTTGTTTGGTTGTGCCCTACCGTTGCAAAGAATTCGTTGAATCTGTTGGCTATAGTTAACGGGCATTTTGCTTCTTCATCATCTATTTTTAGTGATATATTTTCGCGTTTATTTATTTTTGTCTTCCCTGTTTTTGAGTTTATTATATTCCACATTGTCTTTACCTTATTATCTGTTTTTTGCATTTGTCTAATATATGTTAGTCTTTTTAATATTTTTTAATACTCGATTTTAATATTTTACTAAATAGTTTATAGTATTTTTTTATAACATTGCTCTTACTTTCATTAAAAATAGTTCTTAATATTCTTTTATGTTCGCATGATTTTCTAAGACCCTTGGTAAGCCATCCTTTTTTTGGTATGCATTTTATTCTTATTTTTTTTATTGGAATATATTTATTTAGATTGCGTTTTATTATCGTAATGAAAGATTCGTAATTTGTGTCTATACTATTTTTGTTATTTAACATTTCCCAATTTTCTGATTTTAGTGACTTTTTAAAACATTCGACGTTATTTTTTGTGAATAATCTTTTTTCGGTATACCAAACGTTAATATAATTAAGAAGAAAATAGTCATGGATACAGGACTACTACCGTGCCTTACCTATGGATGCCAAACTTGGACCTTTGATCTCAAAACGAGGAAAAAAATTCAGACTACCCAGAGAAGAATGGAGAGAAGCAGCCTAGGTATAAAATTGAAGCATAAGGTAAAGAACGTAGACATTCGTAAGAAGACTAAAGTATGCGATGCCTTAACTTTCGCAATGAAGGCTAAATGGAAGTGGGCAGGTCACGTGGCCCGCTACAAGGACGACAGATGGACTTTACGGTCAGTAAAGTGGTCTGGGCCAAAAGGCACCAGACCAAGAGGTCGACCAAGGGCCAGATGGACAGACGAAATTGTGGCGTGCGCAGGCAAAAGTTGGCTTAAAAGAGCTAACGACAGAGAAGGATGGCACTCCTTGGGGGAGGCTTTTACCCGAACGGGGTCCATGCATTAAACATTGAGTTAGCAGACAAATTAAAACAAATATAAATTAAAGTTTGTAGTTAAAAATAGAATTTATAATTAGAAAACAATTTTTTTTTTATTAGTGTATTAAATTTTAATCGTTCATAAATTAATTTCTCAAATTGTTATTGTTTATTATCGTTTACTATGTAATTTTGCATGGAATAAATAAAGCTTTATTATTATTTATTATTATTATATGTTTTCATAAAGCTTAAGAATTCCAGAGTCTGTTTATTTTTTATTAAATACGTTTATGTTAAAGTCCCCTCCTATTATTAAGTGTTTGTGTGATGTTTTAGTATTTAATTTATGCAAAACTTTTCCCAATTGTTGGAAGAATATATCAATATGACGATCTGCTCTATAAAGTCCTATAAAAATACAGTTTAATTTAGGAACATCAATTGCACTTAATTCTATAACATACTCCTTTGAATGATTTACTACAATGTCTTTTCGTTCAGTAAAATCTAATGAGTCTTAACAATAATACAAACTCCTCCGCCTTCGCGGGTTTTGCGACAAAAAATAGACGCTATTTTGTATCCCTGGGGCAAGATTGATTGACAAAAATTTTCATTTTTCCACAATTCTGATAATGAGATAAGATCAACTTCAGAATCTAAAAGTAATTGTTCTATTAAATCTACTTTGTTTCCGATGCTCTGGATATTTTGGAAGATTAGTGTAAACTTAGCCAGTCGACCTATTTTGTTTTTCTGTATTTTGTTTCTTTGTTGAAAATCGATTTTACAGAAAAAACTGGGAGACGTCATCTAGTTCTTTTGTTTCCGGTTGACCCTCTTGATCGCGGTCGTAGTTATCATTTGTCATAAGGTTAACAGCAATTATATCTTCCATTTGCCGTTTTATATCGTCAAATATTGTGCGCATTCCATTTTTATTCAGTCTTCCTGTCAAATTGTTAAACATTCTACTGTCATATGTAAGATGTAGGTTCGAGTCCAATATATATGCATGTAAATGTGTCATTATATCTAGATACAGTAAGTTGGCAAAGTTTTGTACTCGCCAGTTGAACAAATTTGAACTGTTATTGAATTTAAAGGTGGGAAGGCATAGGATAATATTTTTGTATTTTCAATTTCTTTTAAGGTGTTTCTTATGTCATAGATTAAATCAAAGTAATCAATAGTTGTCTTGAAGTCGTCCTCTCCAATACCTAAATATAATACAAAAATCTTCCTTAGTATAGTCTTTAAGCATGTTTTTCATTCCTTTGAGTAGTTGCTGGGTTCCGCAGTTTGTTTTAAGGTAGTGACAAATACTATAATTTTCATTTTTTTCTTGTGCAATTGATAATATTTTATTCAATTTGTTGGTACTGATGATACTAATTTTATTTTGTTTGCTCGACATACATTGCGCTTGTGTGGTATTTATTGTTGGTTCATTTAAGTTTATTGATTTGCTGTTTTCGTATACATCTTGATTTATTGTCGTTTTTAATTTTGAGGAACTACATGTCATGTTTTTGTACTGTTCATTTTGCTCAAGCAACTCCTTATTCATACGCTTGAGGTTAGTATTCTCTAGAGACAATGATTCTATTTTATTGTGGGCGCTGTTTAGTTCTGTAGTTAACTTTTTAAGTTGTTTTTTTAATTGAATCGTTTGGTTGTCTTCGTCATCAGATTTCTCAGGTAAGCTTATTGTGGTGCCATCTATGGGCGAGTCAGTCGAGGTTATACTAAAATTTTCAATACCAGTACTATTGTTTGAGTCGGACTTAGTACGGTTGCGGCGAAAGGTGATGTTATCTAAGAAATTCATAGTAGTAAATTTTAGAACTTCCAAAAAGACTCGCACTGACTTAGATTCGAACTCGAGGTCGCACGGTTACAAGAGAGGTAAAACCCCTACTGTAGCTACTTAGCCACTTAGGCGTTGTACACAGTTGTCAAAATTGTTTACTGTTTGCGTCCACGTATAAAATGACATGGCCGGAATAGGTATAGAGCTATGCCCTAACAAAAAAATATTCATGTACATTGATGTACAGTACGTCATTTTAAAGCTTACATGCAGGGCTTTACAATAGTTTATGATTTATGATCAGAGAATAGGCGAGAGACACTATAAATAGAAAACAAAAATAGCGCCTTGACAATTTGAATAGCAATGATGAAATATTCAGAGTTTTATAGGCGTAACAAAACGAGGAAGACTATTCAGACGCCATTTAGTAAATAGACTAGGCTATTCATAAAAAGGAACTAATTCCACAAGGAAGGCCGATATCATGCAAACAGTTATCGTGCTATTCTACAAGAAAACAGCGTCGAGATTACCGCTGCTGCAGTGACAAGTTTTATAGAGACTCGGCTGGAGTCGTCGCTGCGATCAAAACTCACTACAAGAGTGAAATGCATTGGTAGTGTAATGTAAATGATATAATAGTAAAGTAGTGTGAAATGTTAGAGACAGTTTAATAAACGTGTTTTTTTTCTCTGGATACCCACATACACACATCAAAAGTGTCTAGGGATCAAGCATTTTTATGCGGATTTCTTGAGATTGAGATGTGGCTTTGTAATAAATTTATGATTTTATAAATTTATATGGATCCTTTTTGGTGCATTTCATAATTTGAATCAGGAACTCTCAATCAAATTCGAGTAAAAGATGAAAATAAGCTGTCAATATTTTCCCTATAAAACATACAACACATTGAAGACATTATTAGTGCTACTGTTTCCCTACTACTGTACTACTTATTTCAGTTAATGCATGATAATGCACGACCGCACACCGCAAGAGTTGTAAGACAGACTCTCGCCGCAGCTAACATCAATGTCCTGCCCTGGCCTGCTCAGTCGCCAGACTTGAACCCGATTGAGCATGCATGAGATATGCTACAGAGAAGAGCTCTGCCGAATATGGAGGGTATCCAGTCGCAAGAAGACCTTTTTTTGTTGTTGCAACGAACATGGGCGGCCATTCCACAGCGTGATTTGGATGAACTCATTTTGAGTATGCCAAACCGATGTTCTTGTGTTGTTAGTGTTCGCGGTAGAAACACGGATTATTAATTGTTTAAGTTACCCAATAAAATTTTAAAGAAAACTGTTATTTCAGTCTTTTTTTCGAACTTTAATGTTAGTGGTTCAAATGTCAAAAATCCCTTTATTAGGAAAATGGCAAATCCTTACTAATATTATAAAAGCGAAAGTGAGTTTGTTTGTTTGTTTGTTTGTTTGTTACCTCTTCACGCTTTAATGGCTACTCCGATTTTGATGAATTTTGGTACAGAGATAGTTGGGAACCAGGAGACGGACATAGGCTAACTTTTATTTTAAAAAAGTGGGATGTGAGGGAGAAAGAGGGAAGAAAAGGGAACTTAGCGTTGCTATTACAAATCAATAAGGCGCTAGAGGCACTGTGTTACCCCGAATTTAACGCGAGCGAAGCCGCGGGCAAAAGCTAGTATAAATATAAATATAAATATCTTGGGACAACTCACACACGGCTATCTGATCCCAAGCTAAGCAGAGCTTGTGTTATGGTAACCAGACAACTGATATACATACTTATATAATTTATAAATACATACATATTATAGATAAAATCACACCCAGACACAGAACAAACATTCATGCTCATCACACAAAGTTTGTCCTGGGTGGGAATCGAACCCACGACCTCCGGCTCAGCAGTCAGGGCCACTGACCCAGTAATTAGAATGTACTCTGTGCACTGACCACTAGACCAACAGGCCCGTCAAAAAATAAATAAGGCGAAAAATTCAAAAAATTCAAAAAAGTCAAAAAATTTCTTTATTAATGCAAAGGTGACTTGGTTTATCGTTACTGTGACAAACGAAAACACTTTATTTGATGAATCCTTAAAGAAAATTTTAATTAATATCAATCAGGAGAAAAGTTATTGCAAAAATATATGTTGATCCCTAGATACTTTTGATGTGTGTATTTGTAAAACGTAACTTAAACTAACAAGTCTAATAAGGTACAGCAGAATATTAATATTAGTAAACGATAGTTTGTGGTCTAGTTTCAAATAATAATAATAATAATATTCAGATCTATTAACTAATATATTAAGATATATTATTATATAATTAACTGGCAACACTCTAAGTGACAACTGCTTCAATTTCTCCTCCTGTAATTTTATTCAAAAAGAAATATTTTTAACAGTTTTTACAAATATTTACATCTGAAGTTGCAATACCTGACCCTCATCAACCGATTTCCAGTGCAAAATGCGACTAAATAGTTTAAATAAAACCACAAAGAAAAAAGATGACATCAATGACTGACCTGTTGGTCTAGTGGTTAGTGGCCCTGACTGCTGAGCCGGAGGTCGTGGGTTCGATTCCCACCCAGGACAAACTTTGTGTGATGAGCATGATTGTTTGTTCTGTGTCTGGGTATGATTTATCTATAATATGTATGTATTTATAAATTATATAAGTATGTATATCAGTTGTCTGGTTACCATAACACAAGCTCTGCTTAGCTTGGGATCAGATAGCCGTGTGTGAGTTGTCCCAAGATATTTAATTTAATTTAATTTAATTTAATTTAATTAATTTTAATTTAATGACAAATGTCATCTATAAAATCAATAAACAAAACATGAAATTGAAGACAAAATAAATGTTGACTAGAGCAGCTCAAGCCAGAAACGCACGCCATCCACCTCCGGGCTCGTCGCTCAGCTCCGCCTCGCCGCCGCCGGAACCCAGCCTCGTCGTGAGTGCTGTGACACCGGCCGTGGCAGTTGCGTCGAGCTCGAGCGACGAGTATTTTTCCCCGCCCACGACGCCTCCACCAGTTCGTCGACGAGGAAGACACCGGCCGCCGGACGGCTTAGGACCTCGGGGCCCACCGGCCTCTGATAGGGTCCCAGCTCCCGGCGGAAGTGTGCAGCGCATGCGATGGACTCAATCCATCAATGAAAACGTCATGCGCTCATACTATGGGGCTACAGAGGGAGGAAACAACCTGACCGCGTACCGTGTTCGGATGCTCTCTCTGTTTCAGGTGCTTGAGCCAGCTGTCAACGTGTCGGCGCAACGACTGTCGGATCAGGTGCGGGTTATCCAACGTAATCGTATGTTGGATGACACCGTACTTGATCGCTTACGAACTGAAATGCAGAGTAGCCAAGTCATTACCTCTTCGTCGCAGGCTGTGGTACCACCACAGCCCCACCAACTAATTAATCGCGTTAACGAGGTAAGTAATGACGTGGCTACTAATGTAAGTACCCAGTGCAGTGAGGAAATGAGGAGTACTTTGGAGGGTGCGATTCGAGAATATCGGTACATGTCACCCGAACTTAGACCACGCTTACCTCGTTTGCCCATGCATAATAAAAATAGGGCGCTGGTGGCTGCTCTGGATTCGCAGTTGTCAAGCTATTTTGACAACTGCGAGAACCTCACTGATGCTCACTCAATCCTGTATTGTGCGGCTGTAACGGTGTGTCGTGTAGCTCACGTAAAATTTCCTGATGACAGAGCTACACGACCGAAACCAGCTATACCATTTTGGCAGTGCAGGATTGAGCGACGTATTGGTGCGGCCAGAGCACTCATTGGCAAACTAACCTGTTTCAGGGAAGGTAACACACGACCGCGAGTGATGCGCTTTGTGAGGCGGGCATTTGCAGGGACTGATATAAGTCCCCCAGACTATATATCCCGCATCGCAGAGCGCATCGACTTCCTGAAACAGAAAGTGTATGCATGGGCAAATCGTATTCGTAGGTATAAGCGGCGGGTAGAACGGTACACTCAGAATCGCACATTCCAAAGCGATGAAAGGTGGGTGTATAGAGCATGGGAGCGACCGGACCAAGGTGTGTCTGACACGCATCTACCGGATGATAACGCCATGTGTTTGTTTTGGCGCAGCATCTGGTCGGTGCCTGTCAGTCATACCGAAGGTGAATGGACTCGGGAAGTCGAGCGAGCGTGCGATCCAATACCAGAAATGGGGGCCTTGACAATCAGTCCCCAAGATGTAGCTTGTGCGGTTCGTCCGTTGCCTAATTGGAAATCTCCAGGGCCGGACGGACTGCACAACTTCTGGATAAAGTGGATCCAGAGATCGCACGTTCGTTTGGCGGCCCTATTTCAGACGGCTTTAGAGTCAGGGTCGTTGCCTAAGTTTCTGACAACTGGTATAACCCATCTGCTCCATAAATCGGGTAGTATGGCGGAACCCAAAAATTATAGACCAATTACGTGTCTTCCGACACTTTATAAAGTTCTTACATCCATTTTGAGAGCTAAAATCACTAAACACATTGATGACAATTCAATCATGTCTGCTTCTCAAAATGGATGTAGGAACGGGTCCCGCGGTACTAAGGAGCTGCTCCTCATTGATATGGCTATTAGTCAACAGGTTCGCCGTTCCCGAAGGCATCTGTCGACATGTTGGATAGACTATAAGAAGGCCTATGACTCCGTACCACATACATGGCTCATGAGGGTGCTAGAGTTGTATAAAATTGATGCAACTCTGCGCACCTTCCTGATCTCGTGTATGAGGCAATGGAGTACAGTCCTTCGCTATCCAGGATGTCGGCAGATTCAGAGAAATAGTGAACCGATCAGGATAGAGCGAGGTATTTTTCAGGGCGATAGTTTGAGTCCACTTTGGTTCTGCTTAGCCTTGAATCCTCTAAGCACGCTGCTGGAGAATTCAGGTCTGGGCTATCGATTGAGGAGAGGTGGTCAGGTTATATCTCACCTTCTTTACATGGATGACCTGAAACTCTTTGCCCCCAACGATTTACAACTGATGGAGCTATTGAAGGTAACTGAAACTTTCAGTAGCTCTATCAGGATGGAATTTGGTGTGGACAAATGTGCGGTCATGCATGTAAAGCGAGGGGAAATTGTGGAATCTGTGGGAACCCAGCTCTCAGATTCCATAAACCTTAGATCCCTCTCAGCAACCGAAACCTACAAGTATTTGGGGATGTCGGAAGCGCTGGGCATCAATGTTGCTGACATGAAGCAATCGTTGAAGGAACGCTTCTTTGGCCGCCTGAGAAAAGTATTTAATAGTCTTTTATCAGGCGGAAACAAGGTGCGTGCTTTCAACGGTTGGGTCATGCCGGTTTTGATGTACTCTTTCGGCATACTCAAATGGACTCAAACAGAACTGGACGCCCTGGATAGGAAGGTCCGTACATTGTTAACGACATTTCGTATGCATCACCCACGTTCTTCGGTTATGAGACTGTATATCCCGCGGAGTTGCGGAGGTCGAGGCTTTTTAAACGCCAAGACTCTCCACAACCGCGAGATATGCAGTCTCAGGGAATATTTCCTAGAAACCGACGTGGGAATGCATCGGGATGTGGTTGCAGTGGACAAAGGCTTCACCCCGCTCTCCTTGGCTAAAGAGAACTGGCGCAAACCTGTAGTGCTTGACACTAACGACCGCAGGGAGGTATGGCAGAGTAAGGAGCTTCACGGACGCTTTTTCCGGGCCCTACATGGACCTGATGTAGATCAACCAGCGTCCGTAGCCTGGCTACGTTCCGGGGATCTCTTTGGAGAAACTGAAGGTTTTGTCTGTGCAATTATGGATGAAGTTATGATGACGAATAACTACCGGAGATTCATTGTGAAGGACGGCACGGTTGACATATGTCGGGCATGCCACCGTCCGGGTGAATCAATTCGACACATTATCTCCGGTTGTTCTCGTCTAGCTAACGGAGAGTACTTGCATAGACACAACCTTGTAGCCAGGATTATTCATCAGCAACTTGCTCTAAAATATAGCCTTGTGGAATCGGAAGTGCCGTACTACAGGTATGAGCCCGACCCAGTTCTCGAACATGGCAATATCACATTGTACTGGGATCGATCCATCATCACTGACAGGACTATTGTTGCCAACAAGCCTGATATAGTGGTGGTGGATCGATCAGAGCGGCGCGCAATGATTGTTGACATAACAGTCCCGCATGATGAGAACCTCGTGAAAGCCGAGAAAGATAAGCAAATCAAGTATATTGACTTGGCTCGCGAGGTTGTCGACATGTGGGATGTGGACTCAGCGATCATTGTGCCGATAGTCGTATCTGCCAATGGCTTAATTGCCAAGAGCCTCGACCAACACCTGAGGAGGCTCTCGTTAGGCAGCTGGATCAAGGGCTTGATACAGAAAGCGGTACTCCTGGACACGGCTCGTATTGTTAGGAGGTTCCTTTCTCTGGAGCCCTGACCGCCGGTAGCTTGGACCCTGTTCCCGATACCGGTGGGCTACTATTTTTACATTTTTAAATGTTTTTTATTTGTTGTTTTTAAGAAATATTTAAAAATTTAATTATATGTATATAAAACAATAAATGGACGATAATAATAGTAACAAATTACGATAATACGTGATAAAATCAACGCAAGACGACAATTTAAATGTCAATCAATGCAATGTCAGAATATAAAACCAGTGGTTTTATATTCTAATATGTTTGTTCATCGATATTATTATATTTTTTTGCATTTTCTCTCGCCTATTTTAGGGAAAGTAATTAATGGGATTATTTTTTATTTATTTCAAAAGGATTTTTCATAATAATATATTAATCAGTACTGTGCATTATCAGGGCAGGAGCCGCCAGTGATAAAATCAACGCAAGACGACAATGTAAATGTCAATCAATACAATGTCAGGATATAAAACCACATAATCAATGAACAAACATATTTTTTTTTGCATTTTCTCTCGCCTATTGTAGGGAAATGTAATTATTGGGATTAATTTTAATTTATTTCAAAAGGAATTTTCATATATTAATCATTACTGTGCATTATCAGGGCAGTATCTGGCCATGTCCTTTGAATCAAAAAAGTGCGTTACTGTGACTCATTAAGAAAAAATGTTTGTTCACTTTGACACTTCACTCTTTGTTTTTTGTAGTTTGTTTTGTTTTATAATAGAATCGTATTATCACTGTCACTGGTCACTGTTATGTTCGTTGCTTTATTAAGCGGCGGATTATTAAGTAAAAGGATGAGCATTGCCAAGAAGTGGAATTCTCTGCCTTGTGTTCCCGAGATCATACAGCCCAATATATATAAGTCAAGAATTATCAGGGTTCTCTTGGGTTATCTCGTCCCATCATCGGCCTCATCTCTGTCCTTAGACAGGATCGAGGGCAAGACTAATACATTGACACGTTACGTTGACCAACTTATTTGTTCGCATTTTCGCAACAATATTTTCTCTATTTCAGCAATGCAAATGCTGAATCTCAATTCGATACAATTTTATTCTATTTTCTAATTTAATTTATTAACTAGCTTTTGCCTAATTTTTGTTAAATTCGGGGCAACACAGTTACCGTTTCCTGATTTACAGGTACCTGCTACCTGTAGTTTTTGCCCTTGCACCTTATTTATTGTAAAAGCAATGCTAAGCTTTCCCTTTTCTTCCCTTTTTTTCCCTCATATCTCAATCTTTTTTTTTAAATAGCATATGTCCGTCTCCAGGGTCCCAACAACCTCTGTACCAAAATTCATCACATTTTCATTCACAATCAAACAAACTCACTTTCGCTAAGAAAGGATTATTTAACTTGTTTACTAAATCAACATGCTCTTTCCGCGGTGGAATATTTTAGTGTGTAACCTTATCGGCTCTGGTGCTCAATCACCAGCATCACACTTACCAAGGCTCTTCTCGGGTCCCCTGATCACGAAATTCGAACTGCCGCCGCCGAGACCGTGCAAGATTAGGACGGCCTTCTTTCCCTTAGCGTTGAGTTCCCCGGTCCGCTTGGCAGAGCGCCTGCCTGCCGGGATCCTGTACAGCACCAGGATGTACCCGTCCGGCGTCGTGACGCGGTGCTTCTCCACGGGGTAGCCTGCAGCTTTGACGAGGCTAGGCTATGGATGATGTCAAAGTCAATGTCAAACCATTTATATTTCATTAATATTTTAAAAGCAAAACTTTGTGAGGATGTATGTTTACTAACATTGTTTTGTTTGTTGCTTTTTCCAAAAAAATGTAAATGGATTTGAAGAAAATGAATATGAAAAAAAGTTTTTACGAAAACCTCGGTGCACGAATAGGTTTTTTTATTTCACCTTTATAAACTATCTTATTCTACCAGTTTATTAGTGAACTAGCTTTTGCCCGTGGCTTCGCTCACGTTAAATTCGAGGTGACACAGTTCTCCTTTCTTGATTTGCAGGTACCTGCTACCTGTAGTTTTTGCCCTTGCGCCTTATTTATTGTAATAGCAAAGCTAAGTTTTCCCCTTTCTTCCCTCTTTTTCTCTCATATCACACTTTTCTTTTAAAGTTAGTCTTTGTCCGTCTCTGTCCAACAATCTCTGTACCGAAATTCATCAAAATCGGTTTAGCCATTAAGGCGTGAAGACGTAACAAACAAACATACTCACTTTCGCTTGTATAATATAAGTAAGGGTATGTGATACTATAACTAGACCTAATTTCGAATAATTTTAACCCATAACTAAACTTGGTGGTTTTGGAAAACTCCCACAATCAAGTTTTTTAGGAATTGTTCACATCATCAAACTGCAGAGAATAATATTCAAGGGTGTGGTGTCCGCTGCGGTACACGCTCCGGGCGTCGGGCGCCCCGAGACAACTCCCGGCCACCGTAGATATGCGGGTCTGTCGACGGTGAGCAATGGGTAGGTCCCTATCCGTCCGTCCAGTGACGACATGCCGTGTCGACGGCGCGTTAGTGTATCACACGCGCCTCGAAGAGATGTCAGCAAAGCAGAGGGGCCTGCCAGGTCTATCGCGGGGTTGCTGTTCGAAAGAGATAACGCGGCCCCGGAACATAAAGGACATGGGTGGGTTTTACACAATACAAGTCTGTCACTCCCCCCTGCTCCGGCCAGAGCGGGGGAAGTTATTTGATGATTTCCCATCTGCAAAAAAGGGTGTGATGTGATACTGAAAGCTGTACAATTTCTCCGTAAACAATTGGGTTGAATAAGTATTGAAGTTTTG
Organism: Ochropleura plecta; assembly: GCA_905475445.1. NCBI lineage: Eukaryota > Metazoa > Arthropoda > Insecta > Lepidoptera > Noctuidae > Ochropleura > Ochropleura plecta. The sequence continues at coordinate 1,159,964 of FR997722.1, read as the reverse complement.
AGTGGGACAGTTGTAATTATAAAATAAGTTAAAACCAAAAAATTGCTTTTTTCCATACAAAATGACACGGCCCGGAATGGGTATAGAGCTATGCCCTAATAAAAAATATTCATGTACATTGATGTACAGTACGTCATTTTAAAGCTTACATGCAGGGCTTTACAATCGGTTATGTTTTATGATCAGAGAATAGGCGAAAGACACTATAAATAGGAAACAAAAATAACGCCTTGACAATTTGTATAGCAATGATAAAACATTCAGAGTTTTATAAGCGTAACAAAACGAGAAAGATTATTCTGACGTCATTTAGTAAATAGACTAGGCTGTTTATAAAAAGGAACGAATTCCACAAGGAAGGTCAAACATGCGTTGGTACGACGATATCATACAAACAGGTATTGTGCAATTCTACAAGAAAACAGCGTCGAGATTAGCGCTGCCGCAGCGTCAAGTTTCATAGAGAGTCGTCTGGAGTCGTCGCTGCGTTCAAATTTCACTACAAGAGTGAAATGAATAGTAGTGTAATGTAAGTGATATAATAGTAAAGTAGTGTGACATGGTTCCGAAAATCCAGGTTTATTTTCCTGTTAGTACTTCAATCTTATTGTCGATTGGCAATGGGTCTCATCCATCAGGAATGAGATCATAATTGCAGATTTACCTCCAATCCTGTTAGGATGATTGACATTTTTAGCTCTTTGCTTTTTAAATTAATAGAAATGTTACAGACAGTTTATTAAATGTGTTTTTTTTCTCTGGATACCCATATTTGTAAAACGTAACTTGAACTAGCAAGTCCAAAAAGTACAGTAGATTATTAATATTAGAAGCGTAAACGACAGTTTATGGTCTAGTTTCAATAGTAACAAAGTACGATAATAAAATCAACGCAAGACGACAATGTAAATGTCCATCAATGCAATGTCAGAATATAAAACCACACCATCAATGAACAAACATATTTTTTTGCATTTTCTCTCGCAAATTTTAGGGAAATGTAATTGATGGTTTTTTTTTATTTATTTCAAAAGGAATTTTATATATATATATAAAACATATATTAATAACTAAAGTAAAAAAGTACCTACTATAACTTTACACGTACCCACGACAACATTAGAATAATTAAATTAAGTACTTAATACATTTACCGTAGAATTTATCTGGTTGCAGTGTGCCTATAGGGAAAGCGCTTCTCGTACTGTTTCTACTACCGTCTATCTTCTCTAATCTAGTCCGTCTGTAAGACAAGTCTTGTCTCACCAGCTTCTCTGCTGTCTGCACTTTCTCCATTTCCATCCTTTTTTCCTGTTCGTTTCTCATCATATGGCCTGTCTACTTCTATTTTTGTTTATGTTAACATGCATGTATATCCGCCATTTTGGTTTTCTCTGTAATCATTTTCCCACCCTTTTTACTTGTATCCTTTGCACAATGCTACTTTTTATTGCACGTTGGCGTTTAAATAATTTGTAGATCTCTCTCTCTCTCTTCAGATGGCCCGCTGTTAGCTGTCACATCAACCAACCATAACTTATACAGGAATAGTATTTTTTCATTGCTGTTCCTAGATGGCAACTCTTCATGATGATATGATGAATAATAGCAAATAGTTATCATTGGCAGGTGTCATACACAGCTATGACATCAGTGATAACTATTTGTTATTATTTTATAAACGTCTTTTATCATTTGGTCTCATACGCAATGAAGTATGTATATGTTACTGTAAAAGCTCGAACTACGGTAAATCTTAAGATTTTCCAGTAAAACTAAAATTTACCGATTATAAATGGTAAATGTCCATAAAATTTTGGGATTCGAACTTTTACCATCATTCACTTGGTAAATCTTAGAATTTACATTCAAGGAACGGTAAATGTCGAATAAAAGTATCATCACTTTGTTGGTTAAAAACCAAATAATAAGAGGAATATATGATTCAATTAAAATAAGCTAATATAAGTGTCGCAGTCATCTGGTTGAATCAGCTATTTGATTGTATGACTAGTGCGTTCATTGAATGACGACATTTAAATGAATGACTAAAGGACAACTCATCAAGTTGTTTAATGTAACGTTCAATGTCTTGACTGAACGTCATTTAGCATTGTCGTTGAATGGGATATAGCCGACTTTGTAATGGCGTATTAATAGGTAATTCACACTATTTTATTACGAATAAGTCACTTTATAAACTTTCGTAAATATACTTGAATTATAACCTCATTATGGTTAACACCACGACTCAGAGTACCCCGACTCAGATAGGTTAGGTTGGAAGGCTAGCCTTCGTGGTTTTTTTTTAAACCACCCATAAATAGGAGCCCTTTACCCTATCTTAGGGCAGGTGGTAATCAGTTGTAAATATTAGAGATATGTATTAATAGTAACTCAATCACCTGAATGATTTTACGTCCGCTCTGTTCAAAGGGCTATCTTACAATCAGCTATCTAGTTGGACGTTGAGTGACGCTTGTTTAATCAACGTTCGGCCTAGACATTCAATTAAATGTCGTCATTCAATGAACGCGCTAGTCATACAATCAAATAGCAGATTCAACCAGATGACTGCGACATAAGCATTATGTTTGTATTAATTGTTTGTTAAATACCAAATTATAATAAGAAAAATAAAAATTCAGTTTTTTTTACATTTTTACTACTTTAGAAGTATTTCAAATATTAAAAAAAACTTGTTCCTAATTTTATTTAATACAACTTTAAAATCAAAATAAATCAAAAATGTTAGGATTTTACCTAAGTTTATGACTAAAAACTTGAAATAAATTACGAAGAATTGATTAATCATTGCAATCAAATCAAGCACTGAATTGGAATGGTAAAAGTTCGAAAAAGTCGTCCCTTTATAATAAATACTTACATTTACCAACTCATGTCGGTAAATCTTAGGTTTTACTGAAAAATCTTAAGATTTACCGTAGTCCGAGCTTTTACAGTAACATATATATAAGTCCTTGAATAACCGGCTCCAAACTGGTATCAAAAAAAAAATATTTTATAGGCCTCCCTGGTTCTAGTTTTTGATGTCGACGCAGTAGAATCAATAAATAAAGTAAAGCCTATTTTTTTTCATTTGAGTCGGCTTTTGTTTCATATAGTTCCGACAAAAATTGCAGCCGATCAAAATAAATATAGTGTCGATGTCTTTTAGCTGCAGATTCACTTTTTCTTTCAACTTCGAAAATGTAGAGATAACGTGCACGGTTTGTGTTGGTCGTTTCCTATGAAAAAGAACCGGCAAGAAACTTCGTGGTAATTCCATTAAAGTCATTTGGTTTTACAATGTTGTTCTATTACAGCGTTAGTACTTCAGTATGGGAGGACAGTGTAGGCCCAACAATAAGTTTACTTTACAATCATACAGAACTTACAAGGCCTACAATGTATACTCATCCACAAACAATCGGCTAAAAGAATCAATACAAGGAAAAGGAAATATATTATAAAAGAGACTAAAGAAGGATGGTCATATCGCACCAGACTACGAAACGATGGCGTCCCAATATGCCATACTTATATATGAAAAATACCGTTATTTTTAAGGTCTTAAACTACACAAGAAATATTTTTTTAAGTAGCTGCAAAAAAAAGTTATCTATTTTTTTTGTTTTCACAACATTTTCGAAATTATTTAGAATAATAGTTTCAGAACGCACCCGTTGACGATTCTTTTCGCTTTTAAAATGACTTTTTAATCAAAGACTACCTATTATTATTCACGATTTTCTGATTAGTTGTTAACTGCACTTGAATACAATTAGTGTGCAGGCATTAAATCAACTAATATACTGATTCTTATTACGGATTCTTGTCATAAAAAATAATTTTGTAAGTTGTGACATGGTAGTATAAGCGTTTTGTTCAACTACGTAAAACAGAACATTTGTCATCGACAGGTTACTTAATCTGTGGACATTGACCCGCGCCATTGGTTGAAAGTCGGTAGTCATTCCACTTGTTAATTGGATTTCCTTCTGTTTATTTGACCTTGGCATTGTTTTACGGAATGATAACTACCACTTGTGACGATTATTCTGTGCTTTTGATTTCTGGTCACCGATTTTGCTAAACATTTATATTAAGATCAGGCTGTATGATTGTTGTGTGTTGTTTTGTTAGTGTGCTTTGAAAGATGTCCGTTTTTTGGGTAATTCTCTCTGCTGATTCTAAATAATCGAAATAAATATAAACGACATCCTGCTCGCTTAATACTACCTACACTTTTAGACTGCGCCTCGTCGAGTCGGGTAAAAGGTATTTGTTGATTCTAACCTCAAAGTATTGATCAAGTAATTATAAAAAAATCGTGGCTTTTTAGATATGATTTTCAAACAGGATGGTGTTTATAACATAAAAACAAACCAAACTCACTATGGTTTATTTTGGGACATGAAAAACAAAACTCAAGTCCAGCTCCTATAGAAATTTGGCCATTGTTCTTTACAAAGGGTTTATTCTTTTTCGGATGGGAAATCATCAAACAACTTCCCCCGCTCTCGGCGGAGCGGGGGGAGTGTCAGACTTGTACTGACTAAAACCCATCCACGTTGCTTTTTCACCCTTTGTTTTTCGGCGCTGCGGTATCCTTTTTAACAACCCGCAAACCCGAAAGCTAAGGGTGTTTATGTGATTTGGAAACCATTGTAAAATAATATGATTTAGGCGACACCAAATGCCAGCGATATTGAGTGTCTGTCTGGGGAGCAGCAGGCGTCACTCTCCGCGACTGAGGGTTATTCGAATAGAAATATCCACCTTCAACCCAAAAAACTTAAAAAAAAACCCTAAATCAAAGAATAAAAATTAAATTATCTTGTAGATTGTGAAGGTTTCAAATATATTTTTTTAATTGCTACCTCTAAAATATATAAAGACAAAAAAGTAAGAATTTTCAATTCTACTAAACCATGGTAATGGTATGTTACTAAATCAGTCTTAATTTCAACTTTTTTTTACCAGGTTATAAAGAACATATGTTGCAGTGTATAATCTCTTCTGCTTGCAGTTTTCTAATTGATCTTCGATATGAATTCCCATTCACTATATATTACATTGACGTTCAGTGGAATTGTGCGTTGGTGAAAAAAATATCTTGAAAAAATCCTTGCCGTAGGGCAAGGTTTTTTGTACGTTTATTACCAGGTTATTCTTCTCAAGCCAATCCTTACTAATATTATAAAAGCGAAAGTGAGTTTATTTGTTACGTCTTCACTCCTAAATGGCTAAACCGATTTTGCATTGCTATTACAATAAATAAGGCGCAAGGGCAAAAACTACAGGTAGCAGGTACCTGCAAATCAGGAAAGGGAAACTGTATTACCCCGAATTTAACGCGAGCGAAGCCGCGGGCAAAAGCTAGTCAATAATATTGCTAAGCTTAATGTTGATGTCGTATTCATAATTGTTGATATTTGGGCATTTTATTAGTGCCGTGTTGTCGTCGGTAAATACTACCATTAGATTTGGTATTTGTCGGTGCAAATCATTTATATACACCAGAAATAGCGGAGGACCCCATACACTACCTTGCGGTACAATATTATTGTTTATGTATTGCTAGCTGGTGCCCGTGGCTTCGCCTACGTGATATCGAAGTGAAAATACCCTATTATTTATTTAACGATTTATGTACACTGAATACAGAAAAAAAAGACAGGAATAGAAAACATGTACAAAGGTAATGCTTATTTCTATAGAAATCTCTTCCAGCATACCTGCGAAAGGAGAGTAAATAAAAAGAGATGTAAACACAGTGCGTAAAAAGAATACATAAAAACAAAAGCAAATAATGACTAAATACAATATAGGAATATACTAACATACATACAAGTACAAAGACAAATATATAACATAAATACAAAATAAAATATAATAATAAATACCTATGCAACTATGGTGAAATAGAAAGATAATGTTCTTTTACTCTTCTCTTAAAAACTGAAACAGTTTGGCAGTCCCTAATGTCACCTATGTGTTATTCCAGACTATAATCTATCTCTGTGCCGAATTTCATCAAGATTCGATACATTCATACATCCATACATCCATCCATCCTCACAAGCATTAGCATTTATGATATTAGTAGGAAGTAGGATTATTTGCGGTAAATAATATGTTTTCCTACACATTCAAGTCTTCTTCCGCTATGAAAATTATGCAGAAATCCTATTAAGTACCAGCAGCTCGCCAATTTTGTGTGCATTAATTAAGCTCTAAAAATATAGTGTTTCGATTTCCTGGTATGCTCTGTTTAATTCTAATTTCAGATTATCAATTTGCTCTTCCAATGTTGTTATTTGTTGTTGTAGGGTATCGTTAATGTAGTCACTATATGGATCGGAATGGATCAAACTATTGGCGGTTTTTGCGGATGGGATATCATCAAATAACTTCCCCCGCTCTGCGTGGAGCGGAGGGAGAAGGTCAGACTTGTACTGACTAAAACCCACCCATTTTCCTTGAATTGCCCTTTAAGTTCCGGGGCCGCGATATCTCTTTTGAACAACCCGCTACCCCCGGGGGCGATGGCCCGTGCAGATCGCTTAGACTGTTAACTGTATCTTTAAAATGTTTTATTGATGGTGGTAGTCGAAACTGATGAAGATTAAGAATGTCTTTGAAATGTATAGAATCAATTCTCTAGTATTGTGTAATTATTAAGCCCATATGTAAGTGCTATGTATTATCATTGACTTGACGAAGCCCTGGTGGTTGATAGTGTCATGCTCACGTAAATGTCTCGCTGATGGTGGCGGGTGTGTCGGGTGATTTAGCTCCCTTCAAAATGGTTGAGCTGAATTGGGCTGATCCATACGTCATGTTCGTGAACGGGCGCTGTCAGTTGGGACTGGTCATTTTTTAGTTGCCACGGTTCATTCTTAATTTATTTAGATTTTTATATTGAATTTTGTTTTTACTCTGGACGCTCTTACTGTGCATGTCTTTCTACATCGTTCTCACATATTTGTATAATCTCAACACGAATGTTGTAAATACGATTTTGTAATAATATTCTAATTTAAAAGAGTGTCCATGGAGTTTCTTGCCCATTCTTCTCCATAGAGATCAACGCTTTGGAATGGGCAACTACAGTACTTTCACAAGTTATTATGTCTTGTGACCGGGACTGTAGCTTTAACATTTTGTTTTTTTTTGACATTCTAAAGTGCCTGTAATGATCTAATTGAAATAAATGATTTTGTTTTTTTTTTTGATTTTTTTAGAATAAACCAATCAAACCAATGAAATTTCATGTGGCAAACTTATGGATTGCAAAAAAGTTTTGCGATGGGTGAGGTTAGAACTTGCGGTCTCTAGTAATCCAAGCGTCTACCTATTTAGCCATTAGACTGCTAGCAATTATGGTTGAAATACTTACGTGTTTACAGCTTTGATGGCAAAGTTCGTTATGACGTTTTAGTAGTTAATTATCCTTAATCCGTAATGTGTTATTTATATGAGTTCATGTTTCATTAAACTATTCAAGTTTTTTTACTTACATTATAAACTTGATGTAGCAGGTCTAGTATGAGTATTATTTAAAAAAAACTTGTTTTTTTTTTAACATAATATATTAAAAATGCTTTTATGTGTTCATTTTAAAATCACACTATGAGGATCAAGTTATCTAAAATGAATGATTATTAAATTTTTTCTACCTTTCTTATGACCATTTTCATCTGACAACTTTTATTTTAATATTTTATAAATAAATAGCTTTTGCCCGCGGCTTTGCTCGCGTTAAATTCGGGGTAATACAGTTCCCCTTGCGCCTTATTGATCTGTAATAGCAACGCTGAGTTTTCCCTTTTCTTCCCTCTTTCTCCCTCACATCCCACTTTAAAAAAAAAAAAATAGCCTATGTCCGTCTCCTGGTTCCCAACTATCTCTGTACCAAAATTCATCAAAATCGGTTTAGCCATTAAAGCGTGAAGAGATAACAAACAAACAAACAAACTCACTTTCGCTTTTTTATAATATTAGTAAGGATTATTTACTATTCTTGGTAGTTTAATTGAAAGGTACACTTCCTAATATTTACGCTCCAACCTAAGCAATGGACTCTCTATTTTCTATTAATATTTAACACACTCATGTATAATCTATTTATTTATAAATTACGAATTTCATTTTTATTTTGAAACAATCCCTTGTCACTTGTCCCTTGAATACTTGAATAAGCGCTCAGTATCTTCCACAATATTTTCACATAAACGTCTTTTCGCACCTCTGATTTAGTGATGAATGTGCGTTCTGAAAAGATTATGACTTGCTTTGGTGAAGGGAAACATCGTGAGGGTTCTAGCATGCCTGAGAGATATTTCTCGACAGCGCGTTAAGCCATATCAGAAGCCCACGTGGTTATAAAAACGAAACAGTTTTTTTTTAGAAAGAAAAAAAAGAAAGAAAGAAAAACTTTTATTTGGGACTCGCACAAAACAAGTAAAACAATAACACAATGAAATAAAATAGTACAGACAAGGTTATTGTCTGTGCGAGGCCAAAAAGGTCCCTGTCTCAGCATCAGCTGCGCAGAAGAAGTGAAGAAGAAGAAGAAAGAAGTGGCTTCGGAATATAAACTGGTGGAATCTAGTTGATTATGCATGTAATAAATAATAATAATAAATAATTTACTTCAATTTCAGCACGTGTTAAGAAAAAATATTTTGTAGGTACTCACGACTGTCATATACGCCTCCTTTCTCGTCGGCATCTGTGCCTCACAGTAAACAGCGAATAACAATATCCAACACAATTTATTTAAAAAACTCATTTTAAACTGTTTTAAACCTAGAACAAAAACTACGGATCACTTCTTTCTAAAATTAAGAGTTATTTAAAAAGGTTCTATTAAAATACCTTAACCTATTTATCGAAAAACTGAGGTTCTATTTTCAAGTAGAGTACAGTCCTGTCGTCTTGTCATCTGATTACTCGGAACTCGTGCGCCACTGCTGGGGCTTTTATCATTTAGCGGTTTGCACGTTTGCTACGCCAGTGTGTCTGAAGTAGCCGGTTTAGCAGAATGATAATAGGATAATGTCTAGGGTCAGGTTTTTCCTAACATACACTCGGCGTCACAAAAATCGCAACTCAAGTGTGAGCGATCGACTGCCGCGCTGCGTGTTGCGAGTTCGATTCCCGCACGGCACGAATATTTGTAAGACCTACAGGTAGTTGTTCCGGGTCTGGCTGTTTGTGTATGTGAGTTTAAATGATTGTAAACGCACCCACGATACAGGAGAAATTCCTAGCGCGGGGCAACGTTTTTTTAAAAAAAAAACCCTTCAATGTCATTTTATTTTAATCCTATTAATCAATGGTAGACATATGATTATAAGGTACTAGCTTTTGCTCGCGGCTTCGCTCGCGTCGAATTCGGGGTAACACAATTCGGGGTAACACAGTTCCCCTTGCGCCTTATTGATTTGTAATAGCACCGCCAAGTTTTCCCTTTTCTTCCCCCTTTCTCCCTCACATCCTCCTTTTTTTTAAATTAGCTTATCCGTCTCCTGGTTCCCAACTATCTCTGTACCAAAATTCATCAAAATCGGTTTAGCCATTAAAGCGTGAAGATGTAACAAACAAACAAACTCACTTTCGCTTTTATAATATTAGTAAGGAAGTAAGGATAAGGATTATTGGAAAGGCAATTTATTTAATTTTCAGAATAAATCAATAGATTTGGTTTTTGTTTAACAGGGAATAAAAAAAGCAAGCTAATGCAAATGATTAAAAAGTTACAAAAATTACAACTAAGTCTTTAAAAACAACTTTTAAAAACCTAGTGTGGGGTAACTCTAGGTTTTAAGTTGTCTTTCCCTCCCTCTGATGACTGCTTCCATGCGCTCTCTCATGGACCTAATTATTGTGACAACAGTCTCTTGAGGCATGTTGTCCCATTCTGCAACGGGCAAGATCACGTGCCCGTACTCGCCGTTTCAGTTTGTGTCAGTTTCTCTAAGAAACCGTCATTGTAATTACTCTATTCTACTGCAGCAGGTTCGAACATTGACTTAGCGATTCTAAACACTCATTACAAGAGACAGTCCCACAAAACGCCCGCCCTTCGCCACTTCCTAGTGTTTTAGCTGGGAAGAAGAAGTGGCGGAACAAAGTCCCCAGCAACACATCTGCCATTAGAAGAAGATTGGCGGACTGAAACCTCGAAAACCAGCTAATAGTCCAAAACTGACAGTAGACCACCGAATTATTACATACAACTTTTATTTTTTATAACGATTTTGTTTTATTTAAAAAAATATATATATATAAATTGTAATTATGAGCAAATAATTGTTCTTATCCTATGCTATAATATATTATGCAATGTCTCACTTATATAATTAATAAACTAGATATAATACCCTTACTAATATTATAAAAGCGAAAGTGAGTTTGTTCCCTACGTCTTCACGCCTAAAGAAATGGCCAAACAGATTTTAATGAATTTTGGTACAGAGATAGCTGGGACTCTGGAGACGGACATAAGCTAAAAAAAGTGAGAAAAATTGGAGAAAGAGGGAAGAAAAGGGGAGAGAAAGATATATTTTTTTCGATCATTACGCGGGTTAAAGTTAGCGTTAGCCTAAAGCCCACAGTAACTATGCCACGCGGTCGAAGTCGCGGGCGGAAGCTAGTGTTAAAATAATAATTGTAAATCTGCATGTTTTACTTAAGCACAGTGGTTTATTTATTATTGTGAAACTGTAGTACTAAAGTTTTTATTTAAGCTATAGGCATTTATAAAATTAATTTAAATCGTATACATTGCTGTGCCCTAGCAGGGTTCATGTATGAACCTACTGAGGTTATTATACTTGCAATAACCTCTAAACTATATGATTGCAATAAACGATGAACAAATGCATCATGGTAACAACGCTAGAAAAATGGCGTATCGAAGAGATAGAGAGCATAGCATAATTAAAAGTTATATGCCATTGTAAATTAGGAAATATAAACGTTTGTTTGTATAAATAAAAATGTAATTAAATATTTTTATGCCTTTAAAATATTCGTTTATAGATCTTTATGTCAATTTAACGGAGCAATAAACTCTTCCAGATACACGGGAAATCGCGTAAGTTAACAATATTTGACTACCTGTACTGGAAGTACCTGTACGTAATAGAGAACTTCATAGTCGCCATCCTGGGGCCTAAGTCTGCTATTATAATAGTGTCAGAATGGTCGATCACTGATCGCATAATGGTTGATTTTGACAAGTTTAGTATGTAGTAGATTACCAAACTTGTCAAAATTAACCATTATGCGATCAGTAATCGACCATTCTGACACTATTGTAATAGCAGACTTGGGCCCCTGATTTTGTGGATAATCGTATTCTACAGAGAAATAGAATAGACGAAAAATTATAGGTAGGTGAATGAAGTCAGTGCGGTGAGAGGAACATTAAATAAATAAAAAAAGTTTATTCATTTTCACAAAAGTTTCTTAACAGCTAGTGATTGAAGCCTCCTTTTAAGCAAGGGAATGCTTGTACTAGGAGACTCCGCTCTTCCACATCTTGTGTTATTTTATTAAAATTTTCAATTATACCTTTTTAAGTTAACTAATTTTTACTTTAAGGTGCTCCCTCACCGGGAGCATTCGCGTGTAATGTAACGTTACAAATTTGAGCATTACATCAGTGAAGGAGGAGAACCGAGCATTAAAATGCGCACCTTGTAATGATACAATGTGTAATATCTTGATACAACTTGTAACATCAGTGCGAGAATCACCAGATGCGTAAAATCGTAATGTAACAGCCAATCTTTCTTGCACTGTTATTGCTTGTCTATAATTTGTATCTTCTTTTTTAACATAATTATAGTCCAATGAGATTTATTAAGTGTTCAAAATCCGAAGAAGAGATTTTTAAATACATTTTTAGTTTACTTATGGGTCGGTTGATTCTTTCTAAAATATCCAAACCACCTGTATTTTGCCGGTTTTGAAATAATTCATGACACCAATATCGTTTCTTCTGTGTTTTATTTTTACGTAAATAACAATGTCGAATTAATATTGCTGCACTCAGCACAACGACCGCTTCGTCTGACATCTTGCTATGAAATGCTCAAAATCGAATCAATATGTTACATTACACGCAAATGCTCGTTAGTCAGGGAGGTATTATTGTAATGTAATGCTCAAAGTCGAATCTATAATGTTACTATACACGTGAATGCTCCCGGTGAGGGAGCACCTTTACAGAAAAAAAAAACGAATTAATTAATTAAAGTTAAAACGTTGAAGGAAAATAAAGTAAAATAGAAAAAAAAAAAACAATCAGCAGTGGGTAACATGTCCATAGCACAGGCTCTTGTACTAAGGTTGATGATCGTGTGCGTTGATGTTTGTGAGTTGGCTGATGTTATGTGAGGGAGTGTGCAATGGATGTGTGTTTGAGTGAGTGTGTGATGTAGTGTGAGTGAGTGTGTGATGGAAAGTGAGTGTCAGTGTTTTTTATTGTTATTGAAGTAGTGCCTCAGTTTCATCATAGGTTAGAGATTTTATCCAATTTGAAGAATACGGTTTTGCGATGAGCGCAGACTTCTGTTGTGGTTGGCAGAAACGTGACAATACACTGACGTTGATAACGCATGATTGGTCTATTTTAGTTATTTCCATAGCGTCGTCGTCCTACGGTATTCTCCTGTAGGGTAAAACAGCTGATATCCAAAATATATTTGTTCTGCAGAAACGAGCGGCTCGTGCAATTTACCAGCTAGGTGCCCGGGTTTCCGTGAGAGTTTTTTTTAAAGAGATTGGTATTCTCACTAAAAAACTTTTGTTTATTAGGCAAACTATCCATCTATACAGTAAAAACAGCGATATTCACAACATTGACACTAGAAATAAGCATAAAATACGTGTTCCCTTCCACCGGCTTCATAAGGTTTATAATTCATTAGTGGCAAAAGCTACACGTTTGAAATGAAAAGGTAACTATTGTACAAAAAAAAAATTGGTTGTCTGTAAAGTCGGTTTACTGACGATAGTTGAACGTGACAACGTCTTGAAAATACTGATGGAATGGTAGCATTTTTCAAAAGAATATTTTAAATTTGGAAACATTAAAATTTTCGGTTGAAAAATAACCGCTAAGATAGAAGGTAAAATGTAACCTTCCTTTTTAAGGCGTCCTGGACTTAGAAAAAATTTCGGGGTACCCCGACTCGGACAGTTTAGGTTCGTGTTAGGTTACTGTTGACCCTTGGAGTCAGAGAGAGTGGAGGCCGCGGAGGGGCCTCCGTCGACCTTACCCGGGCTCTGTCAGCTAGATTAATTCCCTAACGAATAATTAATTTAAGAGCGAGCGAAGCGAGCGAACGAAGCCCCCGTCATCCCCTTCGTGTTAGGGTTTTCTTGCGTTTTTATGAATTTGACCTTTGACCTTGACCCCAAGGTAATTGACTTAGAGCGTTCCCGGCATTTCCTGTGTTTTAATAAATTTTACCTTTTACCCTGAGGTCAAGGTCATCGACCTTAAGGGTCCCCAGCATTTTCGGCGTTTTTATAAATTTGATCTTGATTACAAGGTCATTGATCTTGGTGTCAAGGTCATCGATCTTGGGGTCAAAGTCATCGATCTTAAGGGTTCCTGGCATTTCCGATCTTGAGTTCCCTTAAGATCGATGACCTTGACCCCATTCCGGTGTTTTTTTAATTTGACCTTGAAGTCAATGTCATTGACCTTGGGGTCAAGGTCATCGATCTTAAGAGTTCCTGGCATTTCCGGTGTTTATTTTAAATTTGTCCTTGAGGTCAAGGTCATTGACCTTGGGGTCAAGGTTATCGATCTTAAGGGTCCCCGGCCTTTCCGGTGTTTTTTTTATAAATTTGACCTTGATGTTTTTTTTTTTTTTTTTCTTTTTGCTGTTGTGTTGTGTCTGTTTCGAATAAATATTTTTCTATTCTATTCTATTCTATGTCAAGGTCATTGACCTTGGGTCAAGGTCATCGATCTTAAGGGTTCCCGGTATTTCTGGTATTTTTTATAAATTGATCTTTGACCTTGGGGTCAAGGCCGTTGACCTTAAGGTCGTTCCCGGGTGTTTCCCCCACCCTAATACTCCCACATCCCACCGGATCCCGAAGGCTTGATTAGGCGTTGTTTTTGAGTAAAATTTTTGTCTTTTTTTCATAGTGCCCCGTTTCGTATACCACGACCTCAAGCCTTACATGGAACGCCTCAGAGCGAAGTAACGCCGCATGAGTCATGTTTTTTCGTGCGTGCAGCCGGCTCTATCGAATTATAAGACGTTATCACGTCAAAATGTGTCAGAGTTATTTGTTATATCGGTCCACTAGAATCTTGGAGGCCTTTATTTAGAAGACTTAAGTTATTGATGTTTACAGGCATGTATTACACACTAGGAATTGTATCGTGGGTGCGTTAACAAACATTTAAACTCACATACACAAACAGCCAGACCCGAAACAACTACCTGTAGGCCTTTTTTTTAGGTTTGGAAATCATCAAATAACTTCCCCCGCTCTGGGCTGAGCGGGGAAGATTGTCAGACTTGTACTGACTAAAACCCACCCATGTTCCTTCTATTATCCTTAACGTTCCGAGGCCGCGGTATCTCTTTCGAACAACCCGCAACCCCGGACTATCTGCAGGCCTTAAAAATATTTGTTCCGTGCGGGGATCGAACCCGCGACACGCAGCGCAGCAGTCGATCGCTCAGCCACTGCACCAATCGTGTAGTCAAATACAACATAACAACATACTTGCAATACAACTTAGATTAAAAACAACGTGTATCACATTGTATACAATTATATAAAAACTAGCTGGCACCTGCGGCTTCGCTCGCGTAATATCGAAAAAAAAGTATCCTATGTTTAATAATCTACCTCTGCATAGTATCCTATAATCTATCTCTGTGCCAAAAATCATCAAGATCAACTGTTTTGACGTGAAAGAGTAACAAACATCCATACAAACATAAACATCAAACATTCGCGAATGCGATGCAAATGTTTGTGAAGATACATCCTCACAAACATTTGCATCGCATTCGCGAATGTTAAAAATTATCAATTAACCAATATTATAAAAGCGAAAGTGAGTTTGTTTATTTGTTACGTCTTCACGCCTAAATGGCTTAACCGATTTTAATGAATTTGGGTACAGAGATAGTTGGGACCCTGGAGACGGACATATGCTAAAAAAGTGAGAAAAGGGGAGAAAGAGGGAAGAAAAGGGGAGAGAAAGATATTTTTTTCGATAATCACGCGGTTTAAAGTTAGCATTAATTAGCTCAAAGTAACTATCCCACGCGGAAGAAGTGGCAAGCGGAAGCTAGTTTATAATATTATATAGTAAGATGCTATTAACTGGCAAAATATATATATTTTAAATCGATTGTAAATCTGAAAACCGGATTATAACAAATAATATAACGAACCAAATTAATATATTTATGACGTCAGCCCAAACTGGTTTAGATGTTATTCAAGGAACAAGTTCATGTTAATATAAAAAATACCCATCTTCGGTTCCCAACAACGCGTTGGTCTAGCATCAGCCATGATGCACTCGAGACAAAACACAAGGTGCGAAAAATGTAGGATCATGGCGGATACAAAACCAAATACCCTGTGTAATCAAATACCTAATAATGAGCTGTCGACAGGCTAAGTTGAACCTTAATGATAAACTAGTAATTTGTGTAGGAGAAAATGATCACAATTTAAAATATATTTTGTCCCAACTGCAAATTGTACTAGATACATTCTACAACAATATGGTTATTGTGCTGAATGTGTTTAAGAACGATTACTTAGATCCTAATAGACTTAATTATCGTCTTAAAAATGTATGCAAAAACTATAAAAAATGAAAATTTCTGGAAGTTGAAATGTCCGAATGATGTACCAAAAATTAACAACTATACGTATAGATTGTAATGACTATAATGAAAACTATTTAAATCCTAGAGAACTAAGGAAAAGATTAGCGAGTCGCAGATCAAGTCTTAAACTAAATCACAATGATGAACCCAAAAAAGTACAATCCTATTCTACTTTGGTCGTAAAAAACAAACTCAAACAGAAAATTACTCCTATTTTCAAAGTTCGACACAACTGGAATTAAATAACGACGTACGTTTTTGTACTTTAAAACCTAAAAGGGGTACGAAACCTTACTATTTTCCCACAATAGAAGGGAGTAACCTGTTTTTTCGTTCCTAAAACCGCGACATCAACCTCACATAACTTTAGGATTCTTCACCAAAACATTGCAAGTGCACTGTCTAAACAAGAAAAAAGTATTGGAATTGACATTACAGGAGATGCGAAATTCACAGAACGACCCGCATGTAATCTGCCTCTCTGAGACATTTATTAAAAAAGGAAATGAAAACTACCTAAAGTTGTCTGATTATGAAATGGCTTCAAATTTTTGTAGGGAAAAACAACGAGGTGGTACTTGTATTATGATCAAAAAGGGTCTTAGTTACAAAGCACTGCCATTTGTAAAAACGCATGCCTCGATAAATACAATTGAGGCCTGTGGCATAGAACTAACAAATGAAACACTAATTATAATCTGTTTATACAGAACACCTCAGTCCGATCCAAACCAATTTCTAAGTAAGTTTGATAATATCTTACATGATACATATTTACAAAAAATATAAAACAAACACACGCATAGTTTTAAATGGTGACTTCAATATTAATACACTTAAGAAAGGGAAAATCACTAAAGCATTTTAAGATATAGCACAAAGTAACAATCTTATAATTCATATTAATGTAGCCACTCGTAAACCATCTTGTATAGACCATATTTTAAGTAATACACCTGAAGCTATCGCAACAGAACTACCACTACATCTCTCTAACCACGATACGGCACAAATGGTTTCCTTTGGGTTTGAGAAAGCAAAAACAGCAGTATACCATATATTTATGAGAGATTACAATTTAGATAATATACATTAGTTTAGAGAATGCTTACAAAACTTGTGTTGGGCAGATATATACATGGAGTACGATGCAAATAAAGCATTTGAGTGCTTCCATGAATTAATATGTCTGTTTCACAATCTCTGATTTCCAAAAGTAAGGGTTAAAATGGACTTAAATAAAAAAACAAAACAAACGTGGATAAGTAAAGGTCTAAAACAAAGTTCTAAAATCAAGCGTTTATGATACCAATACTATAAAAATAAAAAAATAAGCTAATAAGACAAAATATAACACATAGTCGTATCTGCTAAAAAAATGTATCCAAAATGCTAAGCGTAATGCCAATATTTAGTATATTAACAAGAATGACAACAAATGTAAAGCCACGTGAAGAGATATAAAAACGTCCTTTCAAAAATTTATGAAAAATGTATGTAAGTACCAAAGATTAATTAGTTATTATGAAAAATTCAATATTTTAAACAAGCAACAATTTGATTTTCAAAAACGAAAATCCACTACCCTAGCCATTTTTTCTCTCTTATAAACAGTACTGACGAATATTAATAACAATCACCTAACAACGAGCTTATTTTTTAATTTGTCAAAAGTGTTTGATTTAGTTTTCCATGACATATTATTGAAAAAGCTAGAGTCTATCGGAATCAGAGGATTGCGTACTTAACTGATAGACGACAGTTGTTTATTATTTACATAAACGATATTGTTGATATAACCGCTCATAAATGTTTCCTTTTTGCTGATGATATCTAAATTGTTATAACTAGTGACAAGAAAAATAAAAACATTACTGATCATGAAATGGAAATTAATAATACAATTCATAATTTAATTGGCTGGTTAAATAATAATAATTTATCGATTAATCTTAATAAATCTGTAAACATTAAATTCAATCAATCTCATAATGACAAATTTAATTTTAAAATGGACATACCTAAGCTTACCCAAGTGACACAAACTAAGTTCTCAGGAGTAGTTATAGACGAACATTTAGATTGGAAAGCCCAGATCGACAATGTGTGTAACAAAATTAATAAATTCGCATACGCCCTTAGACAAATTAAGAAGGTCACTAATATAAAAACGACTGTGATGTTCTACCGGGCATATGTTGAATCCTCATTACGGTATGGACTAATTTTTTGGGGAAGTACCAAAGTAAAGCGTTTGTTGCTCAAAAAAAAATAGAGCTATTTACGGCATTCCATCCGATGAATCATGCCAACCTATTTTTAAAAAGCTTGGTTTGCTACCTTTACCTTCATTGTATCTGTATGAAGTGTCTATGTTAGTACGAAAGCATTGTTTAAAAAAGTAGAAGAAGTAAGCTCACGTAATCGGCGTGATGAGTATCAACAGAGACTAGTATTAGGAGAGATTTGTAGGCTAGCAAAATACAAAAAGAGATGTCTAGCTATGTGTGTGTGTATATTTAACAAATTACCTACAAACTTAAAAACGTTTAACTGTAGGATGTTTCTGGTTAAACTGTATCATTGGTTAACTCAATATAATTTCTATAGTATTAAGCAATTTCTGGAACATAGACTATAGGTTTCCCTTTTTGTTTCAAGTATAATTAGTAACGTTTGTTTAGGTACTTATAAGTTTGCATGCTTTAATTCTAAACAAAACATGCTGATCCTTATACTTCTGTCAATGACTTTGTATACCGTGTTTTTCGCAAATAAATTTATTACTAAATATTATTCTCTTTATTTTTCTTTTCGTCTCATTTTTACATTTTTAAATACATATTTCCTAAAAAAAAAAACAAAACAAATATTGAAAAATATAAAAATTGTGGTCCACCAGTATCGGGAGCAGGGTCCAAGCTACCGGTGGTTAGGGCTCCAGAGACAGGAACCTCCTTACAATGCGAGCCGTATCGAGGAGTACTGCCTTCTGAATCAGGCCCTTGATCCAAGCGCCTAAGGAGAGCTTCGACAGGTGTTCGTCGAGGCTCTTGGCAGTCAAGCCATTGGCCGTTACGACAATCGGCACAATGATAGCTGAGTTTACATTCCACATGTCGACAACCTCGTGTGCCAAGTCGAGATATTTTTTACTTTTATTTTTTACTAAATATATTATTATACATACATTTGTTCCGGGGATCGAACCCGCGACACGCGATGAAAAAGAAATGCAAAATGAAGATAATCAAGACATATGTTTGTCGCACTAAAACTTTTGTACTAGACTGAAGCCCTCATTCCAGAGTAAAGAGGAAATAATAATATGTGTATAATAGTGTGTGTTATGAGCGAAGCATTGGAGAAAAGCCGGGAATTGAATTTCCGAGCATCTATCTATATATATATAAAAATGAAACCCGTTTCGCGTTGTCACGGCCATCACGTGTGAACGGCTGAACCGATTTCGATAATTCTTTTTTTAAAATGTTTGTGGAAGTCCAAGGATGGTTCTTACGGAAAAAAATATCAAGAAAATCTTTCAGAAATATTGAAAAATATACATTTAATTTTGCATATTTTAAAAAACGCGCGTAACGAATGTCAACGTCATTCACAGCCATAGACTATGTTGAAAGAGCATCGTTTGTTCGGAAATGTGGTTACTTAATTAAATTCTATCGCACTAATTTACCATTTTTTTAAATGGGAACTGTGTTACCCGAATTTAACGCGAGCGAAGCCGCGGGCAAAAGCTAGTATTTAATAGATTTTAGAACAGTCAGTGAAATTTGATAGATTTAGGGGTGATTTTTCAATAGTCAGATAACTTTTATCGGAGGAATACAAATAGCTGTTTGACATATTTTCTATAGATAAGCTGTCAAACCGGCATTTTTATTCTTCAGATAAAAGTTATCTGACTATTGAAAAATCAGCCCATAATAAGGTAAACAAATGAAGGACAAACCTTGACTTTATCACATCTGATCATTGAATTTCCTCATTTTTTATTTAACTATGTTGAATATATTATGGGCCGTTAAATAACTAGGTTCGAAGGTAGTTTCCGGTTACCAAATCCCCGAAGAGGTATGATGTTAACTTCCAGGTTGGGGTAGCCAACGGAATACCCATCCGCTGATAAATTCTTTACGGGAAATCCCAAAACGAATATTTTCCTTTTCCAGTCGCATGCTATAGATTCCCTTGAAAAATTCTACGCTTCGGTAATCTTCTCATTGACCCAGCGTGTTGTGGCTGAAAGATGTATCTGTTCATAGAGTCTACAAAGGCTATCGTAAGGCTGGTTTGTTTACGCGCCCTTTGGTATCTGGCAGGAATCGGGTCACTTCTGAGCGAAATGATCGATTTATTGTAACAACTTCTTTACGAACGCTTTTTAACTGCAGCAGCAGGTTCATGTTGTACGTAGAGTGTAAGTTAAGCTGTAAGTTTCTAAGTTTAATTCTACTATTGAAGAAGGTTGAAGGAACGTGGTACAGGCAACAACAAGCCAGCAAGGGGGCGAAATTACTGCGCACCATCGAAAAGCGCCTAATTTGATTGATTTATATGCGTGAGCACCTAAATTGATCCTACTTCTAGTAGAACAAAGTCCTCATTTCTGAAGAGTGTAAAATTATGCTGTATGGTAACGACGGAAGGAACAAAAGGTCTACAGAAGAGATGGAAAACGTTTTGCACAATACTGCATTGAAGAAAAGATCAGCTATGGTGGTGGTTCTTGGATGGTTTGGGGTGTAATCAGCGGTTTCATATTCATGCACGATAATGCTGGGCTCACATCGCGCGAGTCGTACGAGATTATGTTCCTGAAGTCGGTGTCTCCAAAATGGCATGGGCACAAGAAGCCCGGACATCAATCCGATTGAACATCTATGGGATGAATTAAAGAGACGAATTCGTGCAAGAGATCCTGCCTCGGAAACATTTAGCCAGCTGCAATCCAAGACGGATGGAATGGAATACCTCAATATTTGATTGTGACCAGTCAATCAATCAATCAAATCATTTATTTCAATTCAAGATTGTGACCAGTGTTACCAACCCTACTGTTTTCACAGTAGATTTGCTGTTTTCACATTGATGTCCATGTTTTCTGTTTCATTCCTGATTTTAACTGATTTTCAACTAGCGTTCAGCGCCAACTATGAAATCCCAGTTTATAAATGACAGCTACGTATTGCCTCAAAGAGATGTCAGCAAAGCAGAGGGGCTTGCCAGAGCCTCCGCCTGCCGGGGTTGCGGGTTGTTCGAAAGAGATACCGCGGCCCCGGACCGTAAAGGGCAATATAAAGAACATGGGTGGGTTTTAGTCTGTACAAGTCTGACCCTCCCCCACCCCCCGCTACACGCAGAGCGGGGGAAGTTATTTGATGATATCCCGCCCGAAAAAAAATAGGCCTATTGTATTGTGTAATAATAATGAGTGTGAAAATACTTCGGGTATTGGCTAAAAATAAAATAATTTGCATGAAGAATTTTATAATTTTACTTTTGTCCATTTGCATTTATTTATTATTTTGTAATGTTTTTATCTATAATAAGAATATTTATTTAAGTATGTGTTCCGTTCTGTGTTCGTGATACCACTAACTGGCCCTGTCAGAATACTAGCGCTGTGTTATTTTAAGATAAGATAAGATAAGATATTTTTATTTGCTTAAACATGTGTACACATACATGAAATAGTACAAAAAAAAAACATGCATGCAGGATAACAAAAAAAAAAAACGGTCCGGACATGTTTGCCACATCATATGGCGTGCAAATATTATGTTAATGTTAAAAAAAATATATTAAAATTTAACATCATGGTAGTAACAAAATAATTATGTGAATAACAGAAAAAAATATATAAGAATGTCAGAACAGTAATGGAATTTCAATAATTTCAAATCTTTATAAAAAATATTGGTCAATTAATGTCAAAATAACAAAGCAATATATTATGTCAAAGTTAAGGCTTACACTATTTAATTATATTTTTATTGATGTGAAAAATTAAAAAAAAATGAATAATATACAAACTTATTTATAAAAATCATAAAAAAATAATGTTAAGTTCATGTATCAAGTATTTTTTCTTCAAGAAACTCTGAAATTTTATAGTAGGCTTTACCAACGAGAAATTTCTTTAGATGCCTTTTAAAAAGATTAATGGTTAGCAGTTTAATTGCTTCTGGTAAATGATCATAAATCATTGGAGCCATACAGAAAATACTGTTGCCCATCAGTGCTGTTCTGGATTGCCTTGAACACAACATATTGGCGTGCCGTCGACTGCGGTCATTTCTGTCTGATAGCTTAGGAAATAGTTTTGGGTTGCTTTTTAAAAATACTGCAGCTTCGAAAATGTACAGACAGGGTAACGTCAATATTTTACATTTAATAAAAAAAAGGCTTACAAGTATCTGTGCATTTTAGCCCAAACATTGATCTGATGCATCTTTTTTGGGCCTTAAAAATGAGCTCCTTATTTATTGAGTTGCCCCAAAAAATAACTCCGTATCTAAGTAAAGAACCAGCCATGCCATTGTATGCAGTAACAATAGCATCTACTTCTGTGATAGGTGCAAGTTTATATAAAGCATATGCTGATTTGCTAAGTCTCTTTGCTAAATCTAATGTATGTGCTTTCCAGTCCAGTCGCTGGTCTATGGTTAATCCTAGGAATTTAGATGTGCTCACTTGATTAATTCGTTTACTATCATAATAAATATTCAAAGGTAAATTTTTGCGTTGGTTGAAAGTCATTAATTTGGTTTTGTCAATATTTATCTTAAGATTATTGTTATTTAGCCATTTTATACTTGAATCTATAGTATTAGTAATGTCAGTATCATAAATTTCTTTGTCTTCACAGTCAATGGTAACTGTGCTGTCGTCGGCGAATAATGTCATCTGATGCTTTGTAACTTTTGGTAGGTCATTTATATATAATAAAAATAAAGGGGGACCAAGCACGCTGCCCTGTGGCACACCATATTTGATTGTTCTATCACGCGAACGATAGATCTTTTCGATCTTTGTTTTAGGATCTATTTGGGATATTTCCACATATTGTTTTCGGTTTTTTAGATATGACTCAATAAGCTGTAGGATATTCCCTCTTATTCCGTAGGCCTCTAATTTATTAAGTAAGATATTATGATCTAGTCAAAGGCTTGAGTCATATCACAGTAGATTGAACATACTGGTACATTGCGATCAACATTAGCGATAACTGTATTGAGAAAGTCATAGATGGCCATATTAATGGTTTTTTTTTTCTAAAGCCTTTTTGTTCTTCAATTAAGATGTCATATTTTATTAAAAAATTATAAATTTGTTCATAAATGTATTTTTCACATATCTTTGAGAAAGTAGGCACAAGTGCAATAGGTCTATAAGACTCAGTTTTATCCCTTTCGTTTTTTTTATATAATGGTTTTATTACTGCAGTTTTGAGTTTGGTCGGATATATACCTCGCGTTATACTTAAATTAATTATGTAACTTAAATGGCCACTAATACTGTCTGAAACATATTTTATCGTTCCAGTGCCTATGTTACTGTAAAAGCCCGAACTACGGTTAATCTTAAGATTTTCCAGTAAAACCTAAGATTTACCGATTATGATTGGTAAATGTCCATAAAAGTTTGGGATTCGAACTTTTACCATCATTCACTTGGTCAATCTTAGGATTTACATTAAAGGAACGGTAAATGTCGAAAAAAATTGGGTCCACCCTTTATAGCAGAACTTTTTATGTCATAATTTTATTTTGCATAACAACGGATAGCATAAACTTTATTTCGCAGAAAATTGTTTGGCAGCACTCAAAACACGTACATTCAAAACTCATAATTTTGTAAGTCAGAATCATCTCTAGACATATTTCATCATAATATTTAAAACTAGAAACATCATATCGCAGAAAGTTCACAGTCAGAATCGTCTTTTGGCATATATTTCATATCGATAATCATTAAACGACAGAATTGTCATATCGCAGAAAGCTTGTAGTTAGATATCTTGGTCATTATTTGTTGCCATTTATTTAAATTATTTATTTCTTTGAAATAATGTCATTTAATTCAATAAATAATTATCCTAATCTAAAGTTCAGTTCCGAGTAACCTACTAAAAACAATCTTTTTTTTCTATTAATGCAAGTCGTTTCCGCAAAATCTTATTTTGCCTTAATATTTTTTGTATAATTGTAACTCACTGTATCAGTTTACGCCAACATATTGGAAACTCAAAATAAATAACAAACATGGTAAAAACCCGGTTTTAACCGTTAATAATAATTTTAGTGACCATGTCAGTTTAAAGACTTAATGCCTATTAAAGTTATTCTTAATGAAATTCTGCATCTGCATAGTATGAAAAGTGGAATTATACCAAATAATCATCGCTCTAAATGAACATTATGCTAAACGATATAATGCTAAATTTGAACTCTGCCAATCGTAATTATACTAAATCATCTACTAAACCATCTTAAAAGTATGCCATTGTAAATTCGGAGTTTTAAACATTATGCTAAACAATAAATATATCAAATAATTTTTACGCCTTATTATTATTCCTAAAACCAACATTTACCAGTCTACATTGGTAAAACCTAGCATGTACTGAATTGGAATGGTAAAAGTCCGAAAAAGTCGTCCCTTCATAATAAATACTTACATTTACCAACTTATGTCGGTAAATCTTAGGTTTTACTGGAAAATCTTAAGATTTACCGTAGTTCGGGCTTTTACAGTAACACCTATACCATCATTTCCTACACTCTTAGTGTTTTTTAAGGTTTTTATTATTTGTTTTATGTCATTTTCATGACTAGGAGCCATAAACATTGAGTTGTTGCATTTGGACATTTTTGAAGTAGTTTGTATGCCGGTTTTGCAAACAGGTTCAATTTTATCAATGAAAAAGTCATTGAAAATATTAGCTATGTCACGAGGTTTTGTTACAGTTTTATTTTCTATTTTAATGCTAGTTATAGTGTTTTTGGGTACCTAATTTTTGTGTTGCCTGATTTATGATATCCCATGTTGCTTTTGATTTGTTCGCTGCTGATTCTATTTTATACGTATTTTGTGCACGTTTAGTTAATTTAACTATACGTTAGTACGTAGTCGAATACGTTTTAACACGTTCACTGCGCCATCATTTTCAAAGAACTTTTAGCTGGTGCTTTGGAGACCTAAAAGATCTCGAAACTAATCTGCCCTTTGGTGCGTTTGAGACCTAATCAGTCTCCTAAAAATACAGTTTTGAAAATAACTTATATCTTCCAGAAAACCAATGACATATATTTTAAAGTTTATGTGGGTGAAAGATAGCCTATTGCTCTATATTTTGCTAGGTTCGCACACATTTGAATAAACTACAAATACCAAAAAAAAATTAGGTATCGATTGTATCTCGTACCGCAACCGAAGATAGTTCAATATGTGTAGTAAGTAGTGATGGGAATAAAATAATATCTCAGTTGTCGATTGAAAAAGTTTTATTAAATTTTTATATTCAATTCTTATTTCAATATAATCAATCACAACAAATCAATATAAAACAAAAACAGGATTAATTCCTAGTGCGGGGAATTGTCTTTAATAAATAAAAAAAAAATATATTAAGCAAAGTGTTTAGTATTAAAACATGGCAAGCACATGGATTGCTTGCATTGCGCGCAAATGGTGACAATTCTTTTAGTTTTTTTCAAATATTTCGTAATCCGAATCACTCTGCGTGTGCTCCAACGTAGAAAGTTTCATCGTCTTCTTTTTAGGTACATCAAATATTTCAAAATCTGAATCACTGTCATTATTAGCCAATGGGGGGCAAATTTGAATATTATCCAAAAATTTTATTTTACTGGACGATGTAGCGTTATAATCCGGTGTTGATTTTTCGTTGGCAACCTCACCAAAACAAATAGATTTTCTTCACTTTTTTCTTTTAAATCACTCATTGTTAATAAAAAGTAATCAACACGTACACGACGTATATACGCGAGTGTTATTTCCAAAACGTGCGCGCGCTTCGTGTTAGTGTTGTCCTAGCATCGACGTGGGAGGTCCCACGTCGATGCTAGGACAACACTAACACGAGTCACGGAGCGCCCGCGCCGCCCTCCCTTCCTCTCTTGCGTCTACGAGGCCTATGATTCCACGAGTATCGACATATCTCCTAACGCAAGAAATGAAAATAATTATAGTACTGTGCGTTAGGGACCTAATCCATCTCTAATTTATTTTTTAATGTCTTTAAATTCAGTTTTAAGTAGAAAGCAAACATGTATATTTGTCTTACTCATACATAAAGAACTTTACAAGTTAGATCCTCCCGCAAGGAGTGAAACAACACGATTTTATTCAACGCACAATAGAAAAGTCCTGCAAGAGATCTGATAGATCTCGTAATGCAGCGAACGTGTTAAGCTTTATTTTTTATTTGCTTCATTGGGATTGAGACGGTAACGCCATAATAGTGCCCTCTTCTGGTTACTACAGGCTCTAATTCAACGTGAGACCCATCGAGGTCGTTGTGTACCTTTATTTTTATTTTATGCAATGGGAAACACAGATTATAAAACATTAAAAATGTTTCCAGAAATAGCTTTATCTGGATTATCGGTTAGATATATATCTGAAAAAGAGGTGTTTTGTAGACATTCTCTAAACTTTTTCATATTTTCCAAACTAATGTCTCGTCGTTTTATATACCAATGATTGAGGTGGAAAGTTCTTTTTATGGGACACTTCAATATTTGACAGGTGTGATCTGATAAACCTAGTTCAATAACGTTAGCTTTACATTTATTGCCAAGATTGTGTGCAAAATTGTCAATGCATGTGTTACTTTTTAACCTGGTTGGTTGGTTGATTTCTAACTTCAAGTTAAAGTTAAGCAGCAGAGATTCTAGATCTAGGGATGTATTGCTACGTTTTAATATGTCAATATTGAAATATCCGCATATTACAATATTTCTGTTTCTTTTCTTCGTTATTGACTGTAATATTTTTTCCAAGCGGTCAAAGAATGATGTCAAGTTATTCGTTTTTGGAATTCCATAGACACATATAACAATGGTGCATGATTGCGTTAATTCGATAGCACAACACTCAAATGAATTACTTATTGCTAGTTTATTTATGTCAGGCAATTCTACCCATTGAAGTCCTTTTTTTACCAGAATACATGTTCCCCCACGTTTTGTTTCAGTTCTACTAAAACACGTAGCTAGATTGTAGTTAGGAATATCCAGAAAGTCTTCATAGCCTGACATAATGAAGTGTTCAGAGATGCAAATGACGTCAATGTTGATATTCTTCGTGATCAGTTCTTCTAGGCACACAGTAAGAACATCTGATTTATTTAGAAGGCCTGCTATATTTTGATGCATGATTTCATATATATATATGGTGGTTGTCATAGAAATAACTGGTTATTCGAATATTTCTCTGTCTGGGACGGCTCATTTAACTTGGTTTCTCTATCTAATATGTCACATGTTTTAAGTCCTTCAATAAATTCGTCAATGTATTTGAATATAGTATGCATTCCATAGTTATTATTTGTTCCGGTTTGTTTTGAAAACATGGTGAAGTCATTTGAAAGATTCCTATTTGTGTCCAGAAAGTATGCATGCTCATGGGTCATTGTGTCAAGATAAAGTAGGTTGTTGAAGGTTTCTACCCTCCAATTATACATATTTTTGTAGTCATTGTATTTATATGTCGGAGCACAGATGATAATATTAGTATGCTTTATTTTTTGTAGGGTCGTTCTTATCGAGAGTACCAGCTGAAAATAGTCATGTGTTGTGTTGAAATCTTCCTCCCCTATTAATATGATACAAAAATCATTGTATGTAATTTTTTTTTAATTTTGGTATCTATGTCATGTAACAAGTGTTCTTTAAACTTTCTTTAAACTTTAAACCTAAAATATCGCAGCTTATGCTGAGACAGGGACCTTTTTGGCCTCGCACAGACAATAACCTTGTCTGTACTATTTTATTTCATTTTTTTTATTGTTTTACTTGTTTTGTGCGAGTCCCAAATAAAAGTTTTTCTTTCATTTCTTTTTCTTTTACTGAAGATGAGGCAATTGACAATGAAACTGAAAAATAATAATACTAATTTTAGTTTTTTTGTTGTTGTCATTATTAATATAACAATGTATGTGCGTTCTGACTAAGAAAATTGTTTATTGTTTAATTATATAAGTAAAAGTATGAAATCTGCCGTTTTTACTTTACCTACTGTTGTTTTTCTGGCGAGTTATTGTTCCTTAGTTTTTTGGGGTTGGCAACACCGATCCTCTCATCCCATCGATGAAAAACTATATAGAAGCAGTAATAAGAGCTTGGGGAGTGGTACAAGTTATTAAATAAAAGTTTCTTAGCTTTTTGATTCATTTACGTCTGTTGTTTTATTAACTTCAATCATACTCCATACAGGGTAAAAATTTCTCGTTAAACAAAATACGAAATCTATAAATACTTTATTTGAATTTAGAACATTATCATTAGGATTTGAAAACCACATATTATTAAAATTTCACATTCATTCTGACGCCGCTAAGGAGATCGGCGCACAGCCCCAAGGCCCCAAGGCCTATCTCTGTGGACCACCGCACGACATCTCTCGCCGGTGCCATTCTCCGCTGTGACCGGGGTGGCTGACGGGCCTGTCCATCAAATATGCCTCGACCACACGACGAAGGTAGGTTGACTTTCGGATGTCGTCGGCTGGGCAATTGTTTTCAGACAATACGTTTCAACGTTTCAGACCTACGATCTAAAATACGTGTTTTCAAATTTTGTGACTTTGTTCCAAGCAGGAACTGAACTTGGCAATCCAGTTCATCCAACCAGAGAGTGGCGTTAAAAATCGAAGCAGCAAATCATAATAAATCGTTTATTTCAGAAAACGTAACGTAAAAGTCGGAACATAATATTAAATTGAAAACATACTATAAAAAACAACACAAATCGAAAAATAATTAGTTAAACATCTCATACAATCAAAAACCTTTTTTGTATAAAAATTAAACCGATTTCCAAATAAAAGATAAAATATAAAAGTTATATCATAATACTATAACTAAAAATGCTGAATTAAAAACTTATTTCTAAAAAATGAAACCGACTTCCAAAAAAAAACAAAAAAATGGAAAATAACTTTATTTCCGGAAATCGGTGGCTTTTGTTGGTTTCGTTGACTTTTTAGCCACTTACTTCCGGAAATAAAGTTATTTTCCACTTTTAATCTATCTATATTCTATATATATATATATCTTTATATATATAATTCTTCTGTGAGTGTGTATGTCACTGAACTTCTCTCAAACGACTGGACCGATTTTGATGAATTTTTTGTGTGTGTTCAAGGGGATCTGGGAATGGTTTAGATTCACAAATCAGTCCGGCAGATGGCACTGCATCACATTTTTTTGTAAATGCGTAGCGAAGCACGTACCGGGCCGCTAGTATATATATAAAAAATAAGTGGCATTTTTCGTTGTCACTTTATAACTCGAGAACGGGCTCATCTATCCAAACCAAATTTTCAGGGTTTGTTCGGACAATTTAGTAGATGGTTTATGTGAAGTTTGCACAAAATCGGTCGAGTGGTTCTTCATTTATCACATTTTTTGTAACATATGAATTCAATAAATGGCGGGTCATTTTGTTATGGAGATTTTTTGGACGGGTAATTGTGCTGTCAAATTAAAAGTAAGTATTAATTAAAAATGAGTACACTCATCCACCAGTTTCAATAGGTAATACGTCTTATTTCAATTTATTATTTACAAAAAACCATTTAAAAGTACAGCATTTGACGTGATTTTTTGAGACGTCAAAGGGTATATAATTTTCTTAGAAAAAGATCGTTTTTGACAGCTGATTAATGACACAATCATGCAAGCTGTTTCTAATAATTCAGGTGGATTATATTTCTTGGATGCACCAGGTGGTACAGGCAAAACGTTCCTTATATAATTGATTTTAGCAACTATTCGATCGGAACAGAAAATTGCATAGGCACTTGCATCTTCGGGAATTGCTGCTACATTCTTAGAAAGTGGTCGAACCGCACACTCTGCATTAAAATTGCCATTGAATGTACAGATGATTGAAACTTCAATTTGCAATATTTCAAGAAATTCTGCTATGGCAAAAGTTCTGCGATTAACGTCAATTATTTTAATGCAAGATACACGTGTTAATCAACAGCTTTTTGGAGGCGCTTTGATATTACTGTCAGGGGATTTTCTTCAAACATTGCCTGTCATTCCTCGATCAACACCTGCTGATAAAACAAATGCCTGTTTGAAGTCATCAGTTCTTTGGAGATATGTACAAAAATTTACACTAGGTAAACATAATAATATGCGTATTCACCTACAAAATGATCCAGCTGCCCATGAGTTTTCAAAACAATTGTTAGAAATTGGTGATGGCAAAATACAAATCGACAGGACCTGTACTATTGTGCAATCAATAGATGAATTGATTGAATGTGTTTTTCCGACTATTCTTCAGAATTATAGAAATCATGATTGGTTGAGAGAACGCGCCGTTTTAGCACCAAAGAACATTCATATCAATGCTATTAATTTTCAAATTCAAGAGAAATTGCCAGGTGTAGTCACGGCATATAAGTCAATTGACAGTGCTATGAATCAAGATGAGGCATTTTTCCAGTTGAATTCTTAAAATCATTGGAACCGGCTGGTATTTCTGGTTCTTTAATTATAATATTATTGCGAAATATTAATCCACCAAAACTGTGTAATGGCACCAGATAGGCAGTGAAAAAGTTCGTTTATCATTTGCGATGTCCATCAACAAGGCCCAAGGGCAAACACTTCACGTTTGTGGTGTGAATTTGGAAGAATCATGTTTTCACATGGCCAACTTTATGTTGCCTGTTCCAGAGTCGGTATCCCCAGCCGTATCTTTATTCACACTCAAAATGGAAAAACAAAAAATATTGTTTATCCAAATGTTCTGGATTAAGTTTTTAAATAGCTAGCAATTAAGTTATATATTTTTTTAAGAAATGAATCGATGTTCTAACCGATTTTTCTATTATTTCACTTTATACGTAGCGAAGCACGTACCGGGCCGCTAGTCTTAATATATGTTTAAAACAAAGTCGGGTTTGTTCGAACACTTATAAGTCGTGAACGGCTGGATCGATTTTCATGATTCTTGATTTTTTTAATTTGTCTCCGTGTCGAATAGCAGAATAAGTATTAAAAATACGGAAAAAATGAAAAAAAAACAAGAGGTTATTTTGATACAACCTTTGACGACGCACGTTCTATTTGGTAGGTATGGAGGTAGGGAGGTAGGGGAGGTAGGGGAGGTAGGGGAGGTAGGGGAGGTAGGGGAGGTAGGGGAGGTAGGGTAGGTAGGGTAGGTAGGGTAGGTAGGGGAGGTAGGGTAGGTAGGGTAGGTAGGGTAGGTAGGGTAGGTAGAAAGGTAGAAAATTGCATTGCTACGCATGGCACGGCTAGTATAATATATTAAAAACTGACATGTTTACTAATATCATTATTAACACTTGAAACGGGTAAACATCCACCCGCAAGAACTTCAGTTCATCCGTGATCATGGCGTTTGCAACATCGCCGAAATATCGGAAACTCGATAAAAATAACAAACATGATAAATATCCTGTTTCAAGTGTAATTATAATGCCAATAAACTATTAAGCAAACCGCACGACGAGAAATCATTGGCCGAAATTACGAGGCTACGAAATCTGACAACGAAGGTCAGACGTAATTTATAACTTGAAGTGACTTGCGATACTTCTCCCATAATTCATGTATTAATTAGCTGGTCTCTCCTCCTCTTAGCCATTAACAGGCAACGCAAACACGGTCAAAATATTTTTAGCTTTTTAGTGCGTAAGTCCCATCTTAAATACAAGTTTTAGTTCCACATCACGCTATAGTATTAAATACTATCTATATTATGCTTTAGTATAAAACCAATTCAGAAATCATAAATGCATCATCGCCTAGGGGGATACAGCTGATACTTGATCTGATGATTATGTTTCTTAATGACTAGGTGAGGGGAGGGGATACGGTCACCCTGCCCTGCCTACCCTGGCGAAACCCATACTTATACATGTGATTGCAGCAATCACGGCAGATTTGCTGTCATTTATTGAAGAGTTCAGTTGTATATCACTGAAGATCTTCACCAGAATATCACCAAATTAAAATACAATCACCTCAAAATACTGCGATGCCCTCCCAAACCATAGTACACAGCATTTTTGTTTATTTGTCTTCGACAACTTCTAAAATACGTTTATCATCAACGCACACGAAGTCAACCTAATACGCATTATTAAAGATAACTCAAAAACTACTGACCGGATCTTGATAAAAATGTTATGGGACCAAACGTAACTACCACCTTTCGAAAAAAAAAAGAATCATTAAAATCGGTTCTCCCAGACCAGAGTTATGAGGTAACAAACATAAAAAAACATAGGGTCGAATTGAGAAACTTCTCCTTTTTTTGAAGTCGGTTAAAAACATTTACATGAACAAAATCATTCGAAGCGGCTAACATATAAAATATTTCTGTCAAACAATACTAAATAATTTATTAAAACTTCGTCATAAATATTCATTCATAACATGTCAGACTTGTCCGGTAATAATCCTCATATGCTTGGACTGAATCAAACAGTTCTGACTGTTTGATTCAGTCCAAGCATATGAGGATTTTTCATTTTTTCAGTCAAGTCAAATTTTAAATAATAATGATATCTTAATACCTTTTTGATTTAATTTTGTAAATAATTATTCATTTAATTTGTTGTTGTATTGTAAAGTTGTTGTGCGCAGTTTAGAAAACGTAGGTGTAAGAGGAGTCCCTTTGGCCCTGCTTACAGATTATCTCCAGGATAGAAAGCAGCGTGTAAAGATAGGAAACCACGTTAGTGATAAGTTAAGAGTAAGCTTCGGTGTCCCGCAAGGCAGCGTTCTTGGGCCGACGCTTTTCTTTATATATACAGGGTTATTTGTAAAACACCGGCAACGTCTCAGGACCATGTTACTAACATCATAATCAACAACTTTTGTTCTAGGACATTTAAACAGTTATCATATTTTAGTTCATCAGATTTTCATATAAAAATAAAAATTGAACGCTCTAAATGTTACGAAATCTATGCGAAGCAAACCTACAAGCGGCGGTGTAGGTTTGTAGGTACAGCAAAATACGGAGTTGAAATGTGTTAGATAGGACAACGAAATCTTGAAGATTTGTTTTTGGTAAATGTATAAAATTTAGTAAAAAATCATAGAACAAAAGTTGTTGTTTATGATGATTGTAATACAGTCCTGCAAGGTTGTCGGTGTTTTACAAATAACCCTGTATAAATAGCCTTTGCGAAATTAAGCTAGAAAATGGGCGTGATTTTTCCTATGCAGATGACACAGCCATAGTTTTCACTGGAGATGCTTGGGAATCTGCTTAAAGATATGCTGAAAAAGGACTCATAAAAGTTGCTAGGTGGTTAAATATTTTCTTATTAACACTAAACACCTCTAAAACTAAATATATTGCATTCATAAATTATAACAACAGTCAACCTGGACCTAATCATAATCTTAGACTACATAGCTGTGATGACCCCACTAGCACAAATTGTTCTTGCAATAAAACAGAAAAAGTGACTGATATAAAATATCTTGGTATCATAGTAGACCAACGATTATCGTGGCATTTACATACGGGCATGGTCATGTCTCGTACTAGAAAACTCATTTGGATTTTCAAGACTTTAAGACATGTTACCTCAAAGACTCTACTAAACCATACTAAACGTGTCGCTGGCCCAGTCGGTTCTAGTGTATTGTATACCTATTTGGGGCGGGGCTACTAAAATAAAATTCCTTGAACTTGAAAGAGCGCAAAGGTCTCTTTTGAAAGTGATGTATTTTAAACCGTATAGATTCCCTACTGAAAACCTTTACTCACTTAGTGGCCTTCTCTCGGTTAGGAAATTATATGTACTCCATGTCACTCTAAAACTACACAAATCCCTCCGCTATGACTCTAGCCTTAACAAAAAAAGAAGAAAATACCTTGTTGCACCAGAAGTGTCGGTTAAAACCTCATATGCATAAAGACAGTACACCAGGCAATCCGCCTTCATCTACAATAAAGTAAATAAACTTTTAAATATTTTATACTATGACAAATACAGAATATAAAAATACTTAAAACACTAGCTAAAATATAAGAGCTATGACGACATCGAGACACTGTTACAAAATAACATAAGGTAATTAATCTAACCATAAACGACACGCACGCACAAACACATTCACCACTCCACACCACACCACACCACACCCATCACACCACACCACACATACATACTTGCCTAGATATATTCTTTTGCGTAAATGTGCACTACTAAATTATTATTGTTACTAGTTTTAGAAGAGCGGGGTCTCCTAGCACAGGTATCTATCCAATACATAAAAGGAGGCCTCTATTGTAAAAAAAATTATAAGTTTGTAATCTGGTAACTGAAATAAAAATTTATTATTTATTATTATTTAAAAGGCGAGGACCATGAGGGTATTTTCCTGTTTGAAAGATTGTCTGGAAGTTTGAGTACCACGAGCGAGAGTACTAATCGACCTACACAAATGTCCTTTTTCGGGATTGTTCGTCGTGTTGTTAAGCTCCTTGAGTTATGAGTTGAGCTCTACACGTTAATTGACAAATGTTTTTACTGACTGGTCAGGTCCACTTAAATCTGTGTAGTTCTTTCTTAAAAAGACCATCTCGGACACTAGTCTGCATAATCTGCAAGTGAGTCCACCACAATTTTTGTCTGGACCTTAAAAGAGACTGAGTATGTTCGGCTGTTTCTCTTCAGTAGTAGGTTACGAAAAACCGGCCAAAACTAATTAAAAAAGATATATAAAAGTATTTGCAAAAACCTACTTGCAAAATAAACATCTTCAACCATATATAGAAAAAAAAATTGTGCTTTTGATTTAGTTGTGTGAGGATTTTATAGCTGTGTGCGATTGCCAAGTCTTTTAATTTATTTAAGGAAGGATAATATTTTTGTGTTCACCAAAAATACTGATCGTGCACCAAATATTCATTCCTGAATGTTAAAAAAATGCGTAGGTTAGGTTAGGTTAAAACTGTGACCCCCTACGCACGAGCCGAGCGAGCGGAGCGAGCGGTGCCGCGGCAGCGGGCGGCGAGTGCCAGTAACGACTTGCATTAATAGAAAATGTATAAAGATATAACACTTTTTTATTGTAGTGCGCTGATGCTCGTTATGACATATTTTAATTAACATATTTTGGTGCACATTCAGTATATTTGGTGGAACACAGGTAAAATTAGGTAAATGAAATGGAAATAAATTGAAGTACTTTTAAATACCATCATTTAAGGAATTACATCAAATCTCACAACTTTGTTCGGTAGAACAACTGCTTCACGAAGGCATTGCTTTTGATGGGATCT
Organism: Ochropleura plecta; assembly: GCA_905475445.1. NCBI lineage: Eukaryota > Metazoa > Arthropoda > Insecta > Lepidoptera > Noctuidae > Ochropleura > Ochropleura plecta. The sequence continues at coordinate 1,124,497 of FR997722.1, read as the reverse complement.
CATTTCCTTTTGAAGCTAGTCCTTGTAGTGTAGGTATATTCATGGAAACATTGTCTGTGAGTTATACAATACCTGCCTATTTCCACTGTCTCCCTACATACCTACTTAAGTATTAATAGTGGCATAAATTGTATGAACTTCAAAGGTACCTGTGTAATCACCACTGTGTAACCATATATTGATGTTAGGCTAGCTTTTATCCTGCCGGGGTTGCGGGTTGTTCGAAAGAGGTACCGCGGCCCCGGAACATAAAGAACAGTAGAAGGAACATGGGTGGGTTTTAGTAGTTAGTACAAGTCTGACACTCCCCCCCGCTCCGCCCAGAGCGGGAGAAGTTATTTGATGATTTCCCACCCCAAAAAAAATAAAAAAGGCTAGCTTTTATCCGCAGCTTCACCCGCGTTTTTTCGAATATTACTTTACTACTGTGCTATAGTTTTAAGGGTAACTAGTGGAAGAGCGGAACTACCTAACACAAGTATATTTTATACTTATATGGAAATTCCTAAAAACATATGTAGAAGTATTTAACATTTTATTTTATTAATTTATATTATAGTGTATTGCGGCGCATCGACACACCTAATAATATATATATATAGCATTAAGAAATCCATCTTCGTGCTATTCGCATTCTGCCAGGCGTTTCACTCAATCGTTCGCCCTACTTACCAATGTCATTATTCTACCATCAACCTTCGCACTGTAAGCACGATATATTTTCCATTAAACCATTTTGATTGTAATTGGACTTTAATTAGCCCCAGTGTATAGACAAATATACATAGTCAAGCAAGTGTGTGCTAAGCTAAAAGAATTCTCGTGTGCCTCGTTCGTTCAGGCGTTTATGCGTGAAAAAATAAAGACTAAAATAAAATAATAATAATAAAATAAAGACCCATATTCTGTCCACATGGAGTTCGCGTCTAACGTAATAAATCAAGACAACACGAGAAATCCTTACTAATCCTTACTAATATTATAAAAGCGAAAGTGAGTTTGTTTGTTTGTTTGTTTGTTTGTTTGTTACCTCTTCACGCTTTAATGGCTAAACAGATTTTGATGAATTTTGGTACAGAGATAGTTGGGAACCAGGAGACGGACATAGGCTAATTTTTATTAAAAAAAGTGGGATATGAGGGAGAACGAGGGAAGAAAAGGGAAAACTTTGCGTTGCTATTACAAATCAGTCAGGCGCAAGAGAAAAAACTGCAGGTCTGCTTGGTGTGTTATACCGAATTTAACGCGAGCGAAGCCGCGGACGAAAGCTTTTTTTTAAAGTGAGAAATGGGGGAGAAAAAGGGAAGAAAAGGGGAGAAACTTCTTATTGCGTTATCCGATTGCTTCTAGAGTTCGACGTTTGTTTGTTACGCTTTCACTCCCAAACAGCTGAAACTATTTTGGTGAATTTTAGTACAGAGATAGATGGAACCTTGGAGATGGTTATAGGCTACTTTTCGAAAGGATGGGGGAGAGGGGTGAATTTTTATGCGAAACTAATAGCGTTGTCCGATTTACTTTGAACAAATCAGTAAAGTTCGTACAGACTGCATATTTGTTTTATTTTGCAGACTATCCCTAAAATGGAATAGAAACGGGGATAAGAAACGTCAATTTACAAATTATTTATGAAAATTAACATTTTAAGGGCGAAGTTTGGCGGTATAAGCTGAACGTCAGACAGCTTTGAGAATGGGTGAAACGTCTCTTCAAACCCGATCGCGTCTGGCGGAACAAGCTGAACGTCAGACAGCTTTGAGAATGGGTGAAACGTCTCTTCAAACACAATTGCGTTTAGAAGAACAAGCTCAACGGCAGGCAGCCATTAGAGCCTTAGAAACTCCAGAAGAGTCGCAGGCGAGAAGAACTGCTCATTCAGAAATGCAAACCGAACGCCGACGGACTTTTATGCGTAACGCTTGGTCTGTCTTTAATTTTTCTGGATTTCAATATGATCCTTTAATTGATTACAAAACTCATTCTTTAATTGTTGTTGGGTTGATGAATAATAAATGCAAGTTTTGTAATGCTTTAAAATGGAAGGATGAAACTGCAGGAATGTGTTGTTCTAATGGCAAAGTTTTCCTTCCTTTACTTGGTGAACCAGAAGAACCTCTAAAAACTCTATATATATATATATATATATTCTATATATTTATATATTATTATAAGAAGAATCACGACGCTTTTTAAATAGAATAAGAAAGTATAACTCATGTTTCCAAATGACATCTTTTGGAGTAGATAAGGAGGTAAGAATGCCTGGGTTTTCACCAACCTTTACTGTACAAGGTCAGTTATACCATCGAATTGGTTCTCTTTTCCCTACAGATAATCAACAGCATAAATTCTTACAAGTTTACTTCATGAGTAATGAAGAAAATGAAGTGAACCGTCGTTGCCAATACATTCAGGGACTTGAAAGGGAAACTGTATTAAAAATTCAAAGAATGTTACATAACCACAACATCATAGAAAACTGGCCTCAAGAAGATTATAAAGTAGTCATCCATGCTGATCGGACTCCACGTGGCGAACATAATAGGCGCTATAATGCACCGACTATTAACGAAGTAGCTGCCGTAGTGAGCGGTGACCAGTTCTCTTCCCGAGACATAGTATTACGAGTACCCATTGATTTATAGCAAGGGTCAGGCTGGATATCATTTTGATATTCCAGTCATTAATCCCACTACAATACAGCCCGTTCCCAACAAAAAAGTTTCTTGCATGGATTTTCACGCTTATCACATTATGATTCGAGAAAATGATTTTAACCTCCTTCCACGATCAAGACAGCTATTCCACCAATTTTTTGTAGATGTGTACGTCAAAGTAGAGAGTGAACGTCTGCGTTATATATCTTTAAACCAGAAAAAACTGCGAGCAGATAATTACATTCATCTACAAGATGCGATCAGCACGGATGGTGATATAAACCCGAACGATTTAGGCCGAATGGTTATTCTTCCCTCTACTTTTGTGAACAGTCCCCGCTATCTACATAAATACACACAAGACGCTTTCGTCTATGTGCGCACTTACGGCAGGCCTGACCTCTTTATAACTTTCACCTGCAATCCTTCATGGAAGGAAATAGCAGAAGAGCTTATGCCTGGCCAAAGAAGTACTGACCGGCATGATATAGTTGCGCGTGTATTTCGTTTGAAAGTTCAAAAACTGATGAATATTATTACAGGAGGGAAATTATTTGGAGACGTCCAATGCCACATGTATTCCATTGAATGGCAGAAACGAGGGCTGCCACATGTGCACATTCTTATTTGGTTGAAAGAAAAGCTGTGCCCCAACCAAATAGATAATATAATAAGCGCCGAGATTCCGGATCCCGAAACAGATAAGGATTTGTACGATACCATAGTCAGAAACATGTTACATGGTCCCTGTGGAGCACGCAATCCAGCATCGCCTTGCATGAAAAATGGAAAATGTACCAAAAAATTCCCTCGAGAGCTGTTAAAGGAAACTGTGCACAACGATAAGGGTAACCCTTTGTACAGACGAAGAGAACCTGAGGATGGTGGCAGAAGTGTTACCATTCAGGCTCGCAGTGGTATGGTCCAAAGTTTTGATAATAGCTGGGTTGTGCCATATTCGCCCATTTTATGTAAAATTTTTAATGCCCACATAAATGTAGAAGCCTGCAACTCTGTTCGCGCTATTAAATATATTTGCAAATATATATTAATAAAGGGAGCGATCAGGCGATATTCAATTTGCGTAATGAAGGTTCAGGGCAGCCTCTCAATGAAGTACAGACATATCAAGCAGGGCGATATGTTAGTAGCAATGAGGCAGTATGGCGGCTCCTAGGTTTTCTTTTGCACGAAAGACATCCGGCTGTTACCCATCTAGCCGTACACTTAGAAAATGGACAGCGTGTTTTTTTTAACGTTAATAATTTTCTGGAAAGAATTTCATCACCTCCTAAAACCACCTTAACTGCCTTTTTCCAGCTCTGCCAAACAGATACTTTCGCAAAAACGTTATTGTATTCCGAAGTCCCCCGTTACTATACATGGAACACCTCCAAGAAGGAGTGGAAACGCCGCTTGCAAGGTACACCCGTTGCAAATTGGCCAGGAGTTAAATCATCGGACGCCCTGGGTCGTGTCTACACCGTCCACGTCACGAACTTTGAGTGCTTTTGTCTTCGAATGTTGCTGCATCATGTTCGAGGCCCAACTAGCTTTAAAGACCTTAAAAATGTCAACGGTCGCGAATGTGAAACTTTTGGAGATGCATGCGAAACTCTACATTTGTTAGAGAACGACAACCACTGACCACAAACAAAATAAGACAACTTTACGCAACCCTGATATCATCATGCGGCCTTTCCAATCCCCAAACGCTGTGGGATAAGTTCAAAGAATACATGGCGGAAGATATTTTACGACGTCTGCAACAAGTCCATGTAGACATATGTAACTTTAAATGAAAACACATACAATGAAGCTCTGATAAATATTGAAAACAAGGTGATGACAATGACTGGGAAGAAGTTACAAGATTTTGGAATGGTAAGTCCTCGACGGCGTTCAGATGAAGGGACTGAAGCGATGAAATTGTTCGCGAATTAAACTATAATTTCACAGCGTTGCAAGAGCAGGTAATTGAGTTAGTTCCCCAATTGCTTCCAGAACAAAGTTATGTATTTCAACAAGTGTTACATCAAGTGGATTCAGGTAATGGCGCTCTCTTCTTTCTCGATGCCCCTGGAGGAACTGGGAAAACGTTTTTACTGAACTTATTACTGGCTTTCATAAGAAAAGACCAAAATATAGCTGTCGCCGTGGCTTCCTCTGGTATAACCGCTACATTACTGAATGGTTGCCGCACTGCACATTCCGTTCTAAAATTGCCATTAAACCTTGCACAGGAAGAGTCACCCATCTGCAAATTTCAGCAAAAACAGCTCTCGGGGTATGATGCTACGGCAGTGTAAACTTTTAGTATGGGATGAAAGCACGATGTCTCATAAAAAAGCTATAGAGGCGTTAAATCGATCACTTCAGGACTTACAAGACAGTACCGATATCATGGGAGGAATGGTAGTTTTGCTGGCTGGTGATTTCCGACAAACTCTACCAGTGATTCAGAGAGGCACACCTGCAGATGAGATCAAGGCCTGTCTCAAGTCCTCAAGCCCATGGGCAAAAGTTAAAAAATTTAGCCTAACAACAAATATGCGGGTGCATCTTTATAATGACGTACATTCTGGACATTATGCAGAGACACTTTTAAAAATTGGCGATGGACGTTTGGATACAGATGCCGAAGGTATGATTGTGCTCACAGAAGGATTCTGTAATTTGGTAGAGAACGATGTGGACCACATAGCTAAAGTTTACCCGGACTTACAACAAAATATGAATTGTGATCAATGGTAATGCGCAAGAGCAATTCTTGCACCAAAAAATGATAGTGTCAATCAAATTAACCAGGACATTTTAAAAGAGGTGCAGGGAGTAATAAAGGAGTATTTGTCAATTGATACAATTATGGATACAGAACAGAGCACTTCCTACCCCGCTGAATTTTTAAATTCGCTTGAATTGTCAGGTGTGCCTTCGCATAAACTTCAATTAAATTTAGGTGTACCAGTTATGCTTATGCGAAATATTGATGCACCTAGATTATGTAACGGGACGAGGCTTCGTATCACACAATTAGGGCAAAATATAATAGGCGCTACTATATTAACAGGTATGGGAAAAGGAGAAAGCGTGCTCATACCTCGAATACCAATAATTCCCACGGACTTACCGTTCCAATTCAAAAGACTGCAGTTCCCAGTAAAACTTAGTTTTGCTATAACAATTAATAAAGCTCAAGGGCAAACACTACAGGTAGCAGGCGTGCATTTGGAAAAGCCATGCTTTTGCCATGGGCAGCTGTATGTAGCATGTTCGCGAGTGTCCGGTGACCGAAATTTGTATTTATTAGCACCTGATGGAAGGACAATGAATATAGTGCACAATAGTGTCCTCAAATAATGCTCTGTTTTGTATCCATAATTGTAGCGGTCAAGGACCTAGCGGAGTTGTTTTTTTTTCCTAGTCCACGCTGTCCCACTTCTTTTCTCATGCTGTCCTGAACCAGCCCTTGTGGTATCACGTCTGAGTCATCACGCCATCTCTTGCGGGTGCCGACACAGCCTCGCCGCGCGACACCGTCCATCTCCTGGCACCCATTGAGTGGCCGCTCTTGCCGTATACATAATGTATTTCCTGCCCATCTAACTCGACCATACTTTTGTGTCACATTTATTATTCAACAAAAAATATTATTCTTAAATAAACGCGGGCGAAGCCGCGGGTAAAAGCTAGTATATTATAATTAGGACTTTAGGAGTAGAAGACATGACGCGCAGACAAAATGATACAAGAGCAGGAGAAAGTTGATTAAGCAGTTTCAATCAGGTAAAAATAAAAAAGGATTTGTCATACAGGACCATATTTATCATACAATCGGTCTATGTATTTAACGAGTGGTTTATTGAGCAGCGTCGCGACGTCCTTCGCGAATATAAAGTCTATGTGGTTGAACTCGTGCCATGTAGCGGGCCCTACGTCTTCTAGGACACCGTTAGCCTTCAGCTCATCTTTTAACCGTTGTATTTGCTGTAAACATTAAAAAAACATCTCTTAAAAGGTGGAAATTTTAATTGGACACTCTATTTACGATCTAAGGAAACGCAGTTTCTCCACTGCTTAGCCTACTGCATACTCGTCAAATGACTACTTATAAATTACTTGATTATCTCAACATGTTTTAAATACTATCTGAACCGTATTATCTTTTTTAACTATGTCACAACCAAAATCTAAAGTACGGCCAACGAGAAGCGATACCAAATGTAAACAAAACCCATGCTAAAACCCCATCTAAAATGGCCGCCCGAATGTTGGCGAACCCGTCTTAACGTTGTCATGTTTTTGCCGGGAGAACGAGACATTACGACAAAGGCACAAGATGGAAAGAGATAAATATTAGATTGTCAACGCCACAGTTGTTCTTTAGGTTAATGACCTTTCGTATCGCTTCTCGTTGGCCGTACTTTAGCTGATATAGCTGGAATAAGGTCTAGTTCGCCGAATATTCAGGTTATAGTGGGTAGTTGGATATAAGAGCGGGTGGAGTGGGCTTGGGAGTTGGCCTCTACGACTCGGACAGGGCTTGGTCCGAAAGGGATGGCGGGGTTTAGTGAACGAGCGAAGCTAGTGAACTGTAGTCGGCCCTTTTTACCGATAAGTCGCCGACTTAATTAGAGCCGGATAGTTGGCTTATCTCTACCTATAACATCTCATCTGCCTAGCCTTTTCCCAACTATGTTGGGGTCGGCTTCCAGTCTAACCGGATGCAGCTGAATATCAGTATTTTACATGGAGCGACTGCCTATCTGACTCCACAATCCAGTTACTAACGGGTAAAATGATACCCCTTGGTAAGACTGGTTGTCAGACTTTCGAAACACTGACTACCTGTAACGACTGTCAAAGATCTACAAATGACAGCCGGGACCCACGGCTTAACGTGCTTTCCGAGGCACAGAGGAAACTCGGTATGTAACGGGTGGTCACCCATCCACAGACCAAGCTAGGCAAGCGCGGCTTAACCTAAAGATTGACCCGAGCGGCTGCTATTATTTAGCCACGAGCTTCTCTCTACCTATAACATACACATCTAATAGTTTTCACACCATACATGCTTGATACCAAATAAATAAAACCGGAAACTTACAACAGAATCACTGAGCCGGTCATTTTTTCCATAGAGCAGTGAGACTGGAACTTTCACGTTACTGATATTGTACGGTATTACAGGACCGGTCAAACCGCCACTGAATGTCGTGAACACGCCTGAAAGTGAAGATACAATGTATTATTTATACTATTCAACAGGTTAAGTCAAGGTGCAAAAGTTTAGAACAAATCTGGGTGCGATGCACTGTTGTCTTTGCATTTGACATGGCCATAGGCGGCAAAGATAATTGAGGAGCTCGTGGCTAAATGATAGCAGCCGCTCGGGTCAATCTTTAGGTTAAGCCGCGCTTGCCTAGGTTGGTCTGTGGATGGGTGACCACCCGTTACATACCGAGTTTCTTCCGTGCCTCGGAAAGCACGTTAACCTGTTGGTCCCGGCTGTCATTTGTAGATCTTTGACAGTCGTTACAGTAGTCAGTGTCCCGAAAGTCTGACAACCAGTCTTACCAAGGGGTATCGTATTACCCAGTATTAACTGGGTTATGGAGGTCAGATAGGCAGTCGCTCCAAGTAAAATACTGGTATTCAGCTGCATCCGGTAAGACTGGAAGCCGACCCCAACATAGTTGGAAAAGGCTAGGCAGATGATGAGGCGGCAAAGATAATTGTATGTCATAATATGTTAGCTTTATGGTTGACTAGCTGCGCCCCGCGGTTTCACTCGCTTGGTGATAGAATATACAATATATCTTTGTAAATTGTAGCCTTTGTGTTATTCTGATTTGTAAGCTATATTATTGTGAAGTTTGCTCAATCAAAATGATGAAAGAGCAACAAACATACTTACATACATCCTCACAAACTTTCGCTTTTATAATATCACTAGCTTTTGCTCGCGGCGCTTGCGTTAAATTCGGGGCAACACAGTTCCCCTTTCCTGATTTACAGGTACCTGCTACCTGTAGTTTTTGCCCATGCGCCTTTTTTATTGTAATAGCAAAGCTAAGTTTTCCCTTTTATCCCTCAATTCTCACTCTTTTTTTTTTTTTAAATAGCCTATGTTCGTCTCCAGGGTCCCAACTATCTTTGTACCAAAATTCTTAAAAATCGGTTTGGCCATTTAGGCGTGAAGACGTAACAAACAAACAAACTCACTTTCGCTTTTATAATATTAGTAAGGAAGTAAGGATATTGCTCTATTATACACCAGGGTTAAAACTGTCGTCGTCGTGCCTTTGCTTACTTTTTTTTTGGTGCTCTACAATCTTAGCTGTTAGACATTAGTATAAGCAATCCCTGGCAATAGCTAGTTATTTGTAAACTTATCCAATTCAAAGTCTTTAGTTCGTAGATAGAATAGAAACGTACCCGTCAATCCAATTTTTGCGTAATGTTCTAAAGAGGTCACCGGAAACGGTTGTATTCTGTACAAATATGTGGGCGCCATGTCCTGAAAGCCAACACCAAAAATATTACAATGACTGAATTTTTAACAACCGTGTTTCGGACGGTTTTCAGTAATAACAGGATAAACTACTGCTATACGTTCAGTGTCACCTGTCTTTTAGTGTGGCCTAGGACCGTAGATAAGATTCAGTTGTTTTTTTTTTAAACGTTGCTTTACACTAGGAATATCTCCTGTATCGTGGGTGCGTTTACAAACATTTAAACTCACATACACAAACAGCCAGACCCGGAACAACTATCTGTAGGCCATACAAATATTTGTTCCGTGCGGGAATCGATCCCGTGACACGCAGCGCAGCAGTCAATCACGCAGCCACTGCGCCAACCGTGTCGTCAATTAATATAATAATATATGGATTTCTCATTTGGAAACTATTGTTATAAAATATTGTTTAGTAAATAAGTCCAATAATATAACGGTTTAACATAAAAATAAAACCGATATTATGTGTTGAGTGGGAAATAATACAGTATTGTATGAATAGACCAATTAGTACGATGCGGATCCCAAGTAAACGAAGGCCGTATTTCTTTTTATGTACAATGTGTCCGGTCATGGACTAGCGATATTCTAAATACTTCTGTATGAGTGTTTTAATATACTATTACGCTACACACTTGGGTCTAATTCATCACCACTTTTTGTGAAAAAAATTATATATATTATATATATTGTATTTACATATCTGTTTATATATTTTTGTGTTATGTATGTATACAGTTAAATATTATTATGCTTATATGTGTACTTATATTTAGGTTAAGACATTCTTATTTTAGTTACTATTCTCTTCCTGTTCTCACACACTATTGTCTACGTTTCTTTCTTCATATTTCCTCTCGCAGGCCTGCTGATAGAAATTTCTTTAGAAATAAGCTGTGCCTTTGTACTCTTTGTTTTTTTTTATGATGTTTTCCTGTGTTTTCTCTTGTGTGTACATAAATCATTAAATAAATAAATATATTTTTGAAAATCAATAAATTTGAGCACGGGAATGTTTGTTATATAAGTACATGGAATATCGCTAGTCCGTGACCACACACATTGTATAGTAAGTATTAGAAAAGCTTTGATGTTGAACAAGAGGGCCGCGAAAGGTTGAGACCACCAATTTATGGACAAGTTTAGTACTGTAAGGCAAAATTTTCTTCTTAGTGTAACTGCTCCGTTGCTATCGCGGTCGCAAGCACGACTACTGACCACGCAGTCCTGGGCTCGGCTCCCAGGTTTTTGAAGTAAGGATTATCGAAAGTTTACAGTAGCAGGCTGGAATTTGGAAGTTGGATTTAAGATACCGTGCCTCGGAAAGCAGCAAGCAAGCAGTCATTGGTCCTACGCCTGATCTCCCTCCGGTATCGGATTGCTGCCCCATCGGACTATAAGAGTGACAGCTGTGCCTGCGCACACACTTGTTCACTATAATATCTCTCGCGCCGATGGCTAATCTCCGCTGAGATTGGGCGTCGTTCGTAACCAAGGCGGTCAGGAGGACTGTACATTAGTGTATTAGTAAGTAATAGTAGGATTATAAATGTTCCATACCGAGTCATATTGTGGTATATCCTCACCAAACAAGGTGTGTAGTATGATCGAGCAGATGTCAGTGTCCGGTCGCTCCATATTACAAATGTTCGCCTGGAGAATGTGCACGAACTCCGGTTTGACTGCCCACCAGCCTGTGGCTCTGAACAGTTTCTGTTGACATTCAAAATTAATCTTTAAAATAAGTATCTCCATTAGAAAACTACTGCTAGGGCACAGCAGCGATAACGAGTGATAGAGATGTAAAGAAGGGAGCCATGCGGAATCGACCCCAAAAAGGAAAAGTGCAGGGAATAAGCAGAGGGACCTGCCAAGGTAGTAAGAGATACCGCGGCCCCGAAACATAAAGGGTAGAAGAAGGAACATAAATGGGTATCCTTACTATATAATATTATAAAATCAAATCAACGCTTTAGAATGGGCAACTACAGTGCTTTCACAAGTTATTATACCTTCTGTTCGGAACTGTAGCTCCATTCTTTTTTTCTTGACATTCAAAAGTCCCTGTAATGGTCTAATTGAAATAAATACTTTGAGTATTATTGAAATAAATACGCTGTTGCCTACCTGTAACTCCAACACCTTAAACACCATATGTAGTATCTCTTTAAGGTGGCCCAAATACACAGATGGTGTTAATGCCACGAAGGCTATCAGCTTGTCATTGTACTCTGGTCTCTGTGCTATCATGGTGAAGAAGTTGGTGTTGCCCAATGAATGGCCAATGCACATGATCTTCTCCAAGCCTGTGACTTTCAGGATTCTGTCGATTACCGCTGGCACGTCGTATTTGCCGTGTTCGTGGATACTGGAAGGGTATTAAAACATTTATTGGTTTTATAGGACGTAGAAAGAGATCTTTTACGTCTTACGTAACCTCGTAAGTTTGTTTATGATAAGACTAATTAGTGCGGCTAATTAACTATTAAACCTTATCGATCTTTCTAATGTTAACTTAAGAACTGAAACTGCGTTAACGCGCGGTTTCATACAAAAGTGCACCGACGCGGGGACACGCACGGGTCCCGCCAGCGGTAACACGCGCGGGTTTGTTCAGTGAATAACGCTTGATGAAAAGCTTGTGAAAATGTTTTTCGAGAAAAAGAGTAATTGTGGAACTGCAGTGTCATTCTGTCATATGGGGTCAAGCGAATGAACTTTTAAGGTACCTGTGACAGGGTTCTTCACGTACCCACAGAGCCCATGCGCGCAGATACGCGACGGTTGCCCGTCGCGGGCGCCCGCTTAACGCAGTTTCAGGCCTAAGTCTTAGATCGAAGTCTGTCTGGTGCTAAAAATGGGATTGGGTAAGTTTTGTCAATGTTGGAAACTCCCCCATAGTACCAGCCCCACTGAACACCAGTCCTACTAACAGAACGGACATTCAACGATCATTCTATCACAGCTAACGATCACGGTGTATTACGTGAAGGCTGAAGTTAGGCTCTTGTCTATAAAATAAATAAAATAAAATAGCCTTTATTACTGAGTTACAATAATTACAATTACAATCTAAAACATTAAATATATTAAAATTATATAACTAAATAATATTGTTGAGGTTTCAAATAATGTCTCTCAACTCAGTGTGCCTTTTGGCAAAGGCCTCCTCTAACTCTTTCCACTGTTTCCTGTCTGCCGTGACCCTTCTCCAGTAAGGTCCCGCTGTTAGCCTTATCTCGTCTTCCCATCTGCGGTATGGTTTGCCTCTGCAGCGTTTTGCGTCTCTAGGGTACCAATTTGTGATCTCTTTGCTCCATTTTTCCTCCTTATATCGCAACATATGTCCAGTCCACTTCCACTTAAGTTGGTCGATTCTGTGTAAGATATCTACTACTTTGGTTTTGTCTCTTATGTCTATGTTTCTGATTTTATCGCTTTTTCTTAGACCAAGGATGCTCCTTTCCATAGAGTGTTGGCAAGCTGCTAGTTACATTCTGTGTGATTCTGAGAGTGCCCATGTTTCGCAGCCATAGGTCAGACAAGGAAGAATACACGAGTTGAATATCTTGCGTTTGAATTTCAGATTTATTTCTTTGTTTTTCATTATATATTTCATTGCCCAGTACTTTTTCCACCCGTTAGTTATCCTTTTGTTGCACTCTTTTGTCATTTGGTCATTAAATGATATTATCTGGCCTAAGTAGACATAGTCCTCGACATACTCCAGGGGTGCGTTGTTAATCGATATCTCAACCTGTGTGCTATTAGTCATAAGTTTTGTTTTAGAACTGTTCATGGTAAAACCAAACTGATCGCTTACTTTAGACAATTCCACAATCATTTCTTCAAGTATTTTGGGCGATTCCTCCATTAGCACTAGATCATCTGCAAAGCGAAGATGGTCGAGTCGTTTACCGTTTATATTTATACCCAGGTTACCCCATTCCAGGTTACGAAAGATACTTTCCAGAGCTGCTGAGAAGATCTTTGGTGAGATCGGATCGCCTTGCCGGACTCCTCTTTCTATCGGGAATTCATTGCCTAGTGATTCCAACTGCAACCTTGCTTTGCTGTTATTATAGATCGTCTTCATAATATTTATATAGATTTGGGATACGCCTTGTTTGTTTAAGCTTTCCCAAATCCGTTCATGAGTCAAACTATCGAATGCCTTATTGTAGTCTATGAAAGCTATGTAAATCTCTTTATTGTATTCTTTGTATTTTTCGATCACTTGTTTAACGGTGTGTATGTGGTCTAGCGTAGAATAGTTTTTACGGAATCCTGCTTGCTCCACCGGTTTTTGTTCGTCTAGCTTCCTACTTATTCTTTCTAAGATGACTTTGGCAAAGACCTTGTAAACGTTAGACATCAGGCTAATGGGCCTATAGTTCCCTATATCTTCTTTTGGACCCTTTTTATGAAGAAGAATAATGTGTGATTTGGTCTATTGATTTGGAATTTCTCCACTTTTGAGTATATTGTTGAAGATTTCCGCTCGGATCGGGCTTAGATCGTTGACAGTGCCTCTTAGTAACTCGTTCGAAATTTTGTCGGGGCCGGGAGCTTTGTCCATTTTTTGACTGAGTATTGCTTTTTCGACTTCTTTTGAAACAATTTCAGGTTCCGGCTCGCTGTAATCAACGGTGAAGGGCGGAAATTTTGTTGGCGAATCAATAGAATGCAGGCTTTTATTTTGGTTGCTAGCGTAGAGTTGCGTGTAGAACATTGTGGCGTGCTCTTTTATACTGCTTCTGTTTGTAAGATTTTTTCCTGTTTTGTTCATTTTGGGTATCCATTCTTTGTCAATTTCTTTGAGTTCTTTTAAAGTTTTCTTAACGCCCCCTGTTTGGCCAATGTGCTTTTCTAATGCTTGCAATTTTCTGCGCCTTTTGTCTGTTCTGAAGCTCTTTGTTATGGATTTACTTATTTCAGCAATTTTACGGTAATTCCTTTTCTTTTGTGGGCCTGAGAGTATCTCACGTCTTTCCTGTACAAGTTTGAGAGAAGCTTCGGTGATATAGCGTTTTGTCTTATTCTTTTTCTTAATTTGGGCTGCTGCAACTGGTCCCTCTTCAAGTTTTTGATATGAATCCAGGGAAAAATCATTAGATTCTTTGAATTTTGTTAAGAAAGAGATTGTGGTTTTGATGTTTTCGCTGTCTATTTGATTCCCATTGTGGTTGGTTATTGATTTTCTTGAAGGTTTTGGTTGTTTTAATCTCAAGGAACTTCTCACCATTCGATGATCAGAGTGAAAATTGAATCTTTGGAGGCTCGGTGAAAAGATAGAGGAAAGACCCACGTATATTCTCTACCATAAAGGACAAATTGCAGGCCATAGAGGTGTCGGTTTCCTCATAAAAGCGACATTTAATAACAACATTGAAGAGTTTGTTGGTGTATCGGATAGAATGGCAGTATTAAATATTAGGCTCCCCGGTTACAAGAAAGTGTGGTCCATAATACAATGTTATGCACCCACCGAACTAGCAGCAAGGAGGAATTAAATCTGTTCTACACAGAACTATCAGATTGCATAGCAGGATATTCAAGCAACTACATGATAGTCATGGGAGATTTTAACGCGCAAGTCGGATGTCAACAGAGAGGTGAAGAAGCGGCTGTCGGTAGATTTGGGTATGGAAAAAGGAGCCCTCATGGAGAAAAATTGGTTGAGCTACTCATAGAGCATAACCTCGCTATCACAAACACAATGTTTAAGAAAAAACCTACCAAAAAATGGACATGGATTTCCCCAGGTGGAAGAACTAAGAACGAAATCGACTATGTCATTACAAACTATTTCAAGGCATTTACAAATACTGAGGTCGCTCTTGTCTATATCGGTGCTTAAGTTTAACAGGCACAGACCAGAGAAGAGTACTGTCTCACCTGAACTCCCAGAATTCTCTGTCATATTGGGTGAAGTTTGTATGCTTTGTGTGAACGGTGCCTCGTAGGTTGGCTAGCCACACGTCGTACCCCGCGTCAGCTAGGAAGTACCCTGGAATCATAAAGATAATCTAGTTACCATGTGCCTTTTTCTGGAATTTCAGTTTACCTACTGAAAATTATGATTCGAGTCGATAGAAGGTACAAAAAGTAATCTATTGTTTAACGTTTTGATAATTTTGTATTAAGAAGTATATTTATTTATTAAGAATTTTTCACCGAACATCTTCTATGTACTTGTATGAAGAAATCCTAGTGTGGGGCAAAGTTTATATTAAAAACATATATATTAAAATATGTGAATTAACAAACATTTTTTTTTTTTAAAAAAACGTTGGCCTACACTAGGCATTTCTCCAGTAACGTGGGTGCGTTTACAAATATTCAAACTCACACAGACAAACAGCCAGACCTAAAACAACTACCTGAGGTCATACAAATATTTGATCCGTGCGGGGATCGAACCCGCGACACGAAGCGCAGCAGTCGATCGCTCAGCCACTGCGTCAACTGTGCCGTCATATTTAATACCGGTACAATCAGAATACTTTGTTTTTACTTTTACTGTTTTTTTTAGTTTCCTGCCACTGAAGTAACTTTTTTTAAGAAAACAACAATTGCAACTATTTTTTAATTGTGTATAACTTTTTTTGTTTATCTTAAATTTTCTATATGAATGTGCGAATTTGCCCTACTGGTGGCGAACTTACCAAGGCTTCTCTTGGGTCCCAAGAGTACGAAGTTCGAACTGCAACCGCCGAGACCGTGCAAGATTAGGATTGCCTTCTTCCTCTTAGCGTTGAGTTCCCCAGTCTGGTTGGCAGAGCGCCTGCCTCCCGGGATCCTGTGCACCACCAGGATAAAGCCATCCGGCGTCGTGACGCGGTGCGTCTCCGCGGGGTAGCCTGCAGCTTTGACGATGCTAGGCTGTGGGTAATGAACTCATCAACTTTAAAAGTTATTTTAAACTAGCTTTTGCCCGCGGCTTCGCTCGCATTAAATTCGGAGTAACACAGTTCCTCTTTCCTGATTTGCAGGTAAATGCTACCTGTAGTTTTTGCCCTTGCGCCTTATTTATTGTAATAGCAATGCCAAATTTTCCCTTTTCTTCCCTCTTTCTACTTAATTTCTCACTATTTATTTTTTAAAGTTAGCCTATGCCCGTCTCCAGGGTCCCAAATATCTCTGTACCAAAATTCATCAAAATCGGTTTAGCCATTAAAGCGTGAAGATTTATTCTTTATTTATACTTACGCACGAGCATCAAAGAACACCCATAATTAAGAGGTTAGATCCTTTAAATTAATTATGTCATCACGGCCTCTAGTAAAAAACAGGTTAAATTCAAGTTTTCGTATTATATATTAGTAAAAAAATCATTAGATTAAGTTGAATATCATGTTTAAAATCGGATGATCAAATGATTGCATATGCAATCATTTGATCATATGGTACTATTTCGCTTCCTTATTTAAGAGATCCTTTGATGTAAGGGGGTCATATTTTTATTATTACTCTCAGATTATCTAAACACGTCAAAATTGTTCTTATTTGAGACTATTTTGTTTATCTGTGCAAGGTGGTCAAGGTTAATGAAATCATTCAGGACGACCCGAAAGAACACAGTGTTTGTAGTGTTTGCTTCGGGTCGCCTTTGTTTTTCAACTAGCGCTTCCGTATTGAAAGTGCCGACCTGATCAAGCGCGTGGCACCCCATCATCACAATGGCTTCATATAAGTCAACAACAAGTTTAAATACAATAGACGACAAATATCTATTCTGTTCCGCGCGGGATTAGAACCCGCGACACGCAGCGCAGCAGTCGATCGCATAGCCACTACACCAACCGTGTAGTCTATTATTTAGCTCCGAGCGACTATATATTAAAGACATGAAGTAGTAAATATAATTGGTTTGATCGCAACACACACTTTATCCTATGAGCACTTTGCGTGTAATTCCTTAGCATCAACATCATCGGGTCACTCTCAGCATCACCGTCATACAGTTGAAAGTGGACCGTAATCCTTACTCCTTACAAATATTATAAAAGCGAAAGTAAGTTTGTTTGTTTGTTTGTTACCTCTTCACGCTTTAATGACTAAACCGATTTTGATGAATTTTGGTACAGAGATAGTTGGGAACCAGGAGACGGACATAAGCTCATAATAGGACATAGGCATATAAAAAAACTGGGATTACAAATCAATCAGGCGCAAGAGCAAAACTGCAGGTAGGTACTGTGAAGCCGCGGGCGAAAGCTAGTTAAATATATAGTAGGCATCCCCCAATACATCGCTACAACCACTGGTCCTGTCATACTTGCATTGTAAGGAGCCTAACTAAATGCTACACCTTTCAGTAGGGTTACCATGACATCTTATAACAGTTCTTATTCCTGTGTGAGAAAGAGATGGTGCTAGAGACCCTGTAATAACTCTGTCTCTTTCGCTAAGTGGAATAAGTTCTGCTTTAAGACGTCATGGTAGGCCTACAGTTCCCATTCTAACTGAAGGATGTCAGTTTCATCATTTGACAAAGTACATCCTGTGATGCAGGAGTGGATCTATATAAGGGCTTGGGCTGTAGCCAAGAGCCCCTTCGGGGTGAAGGGCCCCCAGTCACCATTTAAGACAATAGTTTATATAAAAATCAAACACTGTATTTTGGCAGGTATTAGAAAACACATCATTATCAAATAAAAAACTACTAAAAAGCTACCAGGCTGTATTGTACTGTGAATGCGCTTGATATGTCGTCGTATGTCATCATCATCTGCCTAGCCTTTTCCCAACTATGTTGGGGTCGGCTTCCAGTCTAACCGGATGCAGCTGAATATCAGTATTTTATATGGAGCGACTGCCTATCTAACCTCCACAACCCAGTTAGTACTGGGTAATACGATACCCCTTGGTAAGACTGGTTGTCAGACTTTCGGGACACTGACTACCTGTAACGACTGTCAAAGATCTACAAATGACAGCCGGGACCAACGGCTTAACGTGCTTTCCGAGGCATGGAGGAAACTCGGTATGTAACGGGTGGTCACCCATTCACAGATCAACCTAGGCAAGCGCGGCTTAACCTAAAGATCGACCCGAGCGGCTGCTATTATTTAGCCACGAGCTCCTCCTGAGCCGCTCCAATATTTTTTTAAGGGTAATTACTTGATTAAGTAGGCAAACTCCCAAATAGTACCCCGGGGTTGCGGTTTGTTCGAAAGAGATAGCGCGGCCCCGGAACATAAAGGGCAAAAGCAGGAACAAGGGTGGGTTTTAGTCAGTACAAGTCTGACACTCCCCCCACTATGCCCAGAGCGGGGCAAGTTATTTGATAATTTCCCATCCGTAAAAAAGGCCCTCAAATAGTATTAGTGTAGGGCCCCACAAACTCAGGGTCCGCCTCTGCTGTGGTGAGACTATCAATATTAACATCTTAGCGATGCGATCGGAGAGATGCGACATGAATGAGGACGCCCAGAATTTAGTTTGTTAAAAAACAAAAATCATTTATTTGCGTAAATAAGGTACAGAAGGTTGTCAAATATACAATATTGATCTCTTATTTTGCCTTTAAATTCGGCGTGCAAATTAAAAAACATGGTGATATATTTTTATTTAAATTAATTAATTACTATAATTATGCTGTCATGATACCGATATTCCCACCAAAGTTCAAATTGTACCCATTATAATTTACTTGAATGTCAATATAATTATGAAAACAAAAAAAAAATATAATAATAAATGTCAATATAAGAATCAAAAAATTAATAATAATAATCACAAATGTCAATATAATAATAAAAACAAAAAATAATAATAATAAACAATTATGAATGTCAATAATAATCATGTCAAATAATAAGAGAGATTCGACATATAATACACAATAACATCACCATAATAATTTAAAATGACCGAGCAATTTAATACTTATATCCTATAGTCCAAAAACTCTTGTACACTATAAAAACATTTGTCAATTAAAAACCTCGTCAAGTTACTTTTAAATCTATTAAATGGTAGCGTTTTTATAGAATTTGGAATTTTGTTATACAACTTTATGCACATAATGTAGCTGTTGTTACCTGTAAGTGTAAGATTTGTCCTCGGTTTGTATAATTTATTAGTATGCATAGATCTTGGGGCATAGTAGCTTGTCGCTTGTTGGAAAAGTCTCTTATGTTTCAAAACAAATATACAAGATTCCAATATATAAACACATGGGAGAGTTAATATTTTATATTTTCTAAAAAATGGACGACATGACTCTATTTGCTTCAACCCAAATATAGCTCTTATACATTTTTTTTGCATAACGAATGCTTGATCGATCTCCACACAACGACCCCACAGGATAATACCATACCTTAGAGTGGCGGTTACATAGCCGTGGAAAGCCGTTATTGCGGCATTTCTGGATACCTCGCAGCTAATCCGCCTCAAAGGGTATACAAATTTATTTATTTTAAAACAAATTTCATTTATATGGTTTTTCCATGAACAAAATTGGTCTACAGTTATCCCAAGAAATTTAACTGATTCAGCTTCTGTTAGGGCGACCCCTTTGTAAGATATATTTAGGGCCAGCGGTTTTGATCGATAGGTCGAATTGAATACATTTACAGTTAGATAATACTTGGCGGCACTTTTGGTGCAGTGGGTAAGGGGATAGATCCCCGCATGGAACAAATGAGTGCATACCTACAGATAGTTTGCTCCGGGTCTGGCTGTTTGTTTATGTGACCATAAATGGGAATAAGGGGATTTCGGAACGCTAAGTTGACACTGCCTTTGACCCAAGGGTTGGTATGTACCTCGCTCAGAGGCTCAGCGTTGGCATACAACGTTGGAACGCCACCAGTCTCTTGAAGATTTCCTAGGGATTATCAGTTGACGTCGCGTCGTTGAGAACTAATATCATCAAGTTTTTTAAAAAAATAACTACTTAAAATATAATATAGGTTATACAATATAGGTTATTTTAATTTTTTATTTAGGTTATTTGAATTTGGATAAGAAATTAATTTAACAACCTAAAAAAAACTTGAAATGTTTGTTTACATCCGCGTTACAGGAAAATTTTTAAGAGTGAGAAAGCGTTTAAAAAAAAATTTGAATGTTTTATAAATAAGTACCACCAACTAACAAAAATCTTGTTGGCGAAAAAAAACCGGCATCCAAAAATAAAAGTATTTTTAGTTATGGTATAATGATCTAAATCTAATGATCACACTTTTTTATCGAATATTCATTTTGAATTGTTACTAAGATATTAGCAGACCATCTATATTTATAGACCTAGAAGAAAAAATATACATATATCATAGACTCACAAACTACACAAGTAATATAAATAAAATTGTTAAGGGACCACTTCAGTATTGTATCCATTCGAACAAAAAAAGAATGATGAAAATCGGTCTACAGATGGACGGAGTAATCGGTGAAACATACATAAAAAAAACGTAGCCCTACCTACTTTTTTGAAGTTGGGTAAAAATTTAAGGTATGCGCAAATGTTAACAGTGAAGACCTACTATTACTAAAATTACCTTTGGGTGTCGCAAGGTTATGAACTTATTTGTTGTCAAGTAAACTAAAGATAAAGAAAATTAGAGTTGTAAACAGATATAAACTTCGTCCCAGGTGGGTGGTTGATGCCTAGGTTGGGAAAAGTGGTATTGGGCTTAACCATCAGGAATTTCTCAAAAGCGGGTACGAAATACGGTTTTGTGTCCGGTTGATTATGTGTTTATAAAATATATTTTATAAGTACTTACTACTGACATATACGCCTCCTTTCTCATCGGAATTTGTGCCTGGCAGTAGACACCGTATAACAATATCAAACAAAATGTATTTAAAAAAAACATTGTGAGCAAAAACAAAACTAGATCACCTTCCACTAATATTGAAAGTTCTTTAAATAAGGTTTTATTTGAATTCCCTGGCTTATCAAAGGCGTCCAATCCTGACGCGTTATCATCTAAAAACTCGAGGCTCGGGTAACTGTAGACTCTTTTATCATTCAGCCGTTTGCACGCATGCTACGCCAGAGCTCTGAGGTCGTGTCGAGAGAACCACAATTTTAGACGAAATTACCATGAGACATTATATCATACTAACTTTTGCCCGCGGCTTCGCTCGCGTTAAATTCGGGGTAACACCGTTCCCCTTTACTGATTTACAGGTACCTGCTACCTGTAGTTTTTGCCCTTGCGCCTTATTTATTGTAATAGCAATGCTAAGTTTTCCCTTTTCTTCCCTCTTTCTCGCTCATTTCTACCTTTTATTAAAAAAATAGCCTATGTCCGTCTCCAAGGTTCGAACTATCTCTGTACCAAAATTCATCAAAATTTACGGTTTAGCCATTAACAAACAAACAAACTCACTTTCGCTTTAATAATACCAGTAAAGATTTTTGGCAAAACTAAAATTGATTTTCATTGTAATTATGTTAATGTAAGAAAAAGTTATTGCTGCGGTTTCACAAAAGAATTCTATATCTCAAATACTTGAGTAAAATGCCTGTGTTGTACGGACAGACAGACAGACAGGGTGAATTTATAGGGCTCAATTTTTGCAATTTGACAACAGAACCCTAGAATCCGTAGACGTTGTAAATGATCGTTGTTAAGGAGAGTTATTAAAAGTTACCAGAGTAATCGTTCTCAAACTGTAAAGAACTGTGTCGGTAATCACGTTACTATACAGCAAATGTAAACCTGCGGAGTTCTGCAGGGCAGTGTCCTTGGTCTTACACTATTTCCTATTTACATAAATTACCAATGTAATCGCAGAGGAGCTCGTGGCTAAATTATAGCAGCCGCTCAGGTCGATCTTTAGGTTAAGCCGCGCTTGCCTAGGTTGGTCTATGGATGGGTGACCGCCCGTTACATAACGTGTTTTCTCCATGCCTCGGAAAGCACGTTAAACTGTTGGTCCCGGCTGTCATTTGTGGATCTTTGACAGTCGTTACAGATAGTCAGTGTCCCGAAAGTCTGACAATCAGTCTTATCAAGAGGTATCGTATTACCCAGTACTAACTGGGTTATGGAGGTCAGATAGGTAGTCGCTCCATGTAAAATACTGGTATTCAGTTGCATCTGGTAAGACTGGACGCCGACTCTAACATAGTTGGGAAGAGGCTAGGCAGATGATGACCAATGTAATCGGGAACTAACTGACGCTAAAATATACGAAGACGAAATCTTGGTGCTCGGTCATGGTAAGGAGTGCTAACCCGTTTATATGCAAACACTACTTTACTTGATACAATGTGGATGGTCACGGTTGGCGTAGTGGCTGAGCGATCTACTGCTGCGCCGCGTAGCGGGTTCGATTCCCGCACGGAACAAATATTTGTATGACCTACAGGTAGTTGTTTCGGGTCTGGCAGTTTGTGTATTTGAGTTTAAATGATTGTACACGCACCCATGACACAGGAGTAATTCGTAGTGAGGAGCAACGTTTTTTTTTTAAAAGAAATGCAACGGCTGAAAAAACCTTCTAAATTATTGCCATTATACCAGATATTTCGACTACTCCGTATGTACTGACGATGGCTCCTTCCACACGTGCGTTCCAGATTCTGGAAAAAAAGCAACAGTTAAAGAGTTTCAGTTGTTTAAAGCAACCGAGATACATTCAGAATGTTTGGAACTCGTGTATAAAACTTCAAACACTTTTAAACCTACATATGTTGAAAACGAGAGAGTGTTCTCCTAGTCCGGTGGTATTATTACGAAAATCAGTAGCATATTGTAGGACAAAGCTATTAACGCTCTGATGTCTTTAAAAGCCTATTTTATTAAATCAGCAAAGACCTCTTAAAATAACTAGATTAATTATTTATAAGTCTGTTTAATATTCAGATCCTTTATTTATTTATATACACATATTTTTAAATTTTTAAGTATATCATAAAATCCTTACTAATATTATAAAAGTTAAAGTGAGTTTGTTTGTTTGTTACGCCTTCACGCCTTAATGGCTAAACCGATTTTGATGAATTTTGGTACAGAGATAGTTGAGACCCTGGAGACGGATATAGACTTTTTTTTAAAGGCGGAAGAAATGAGGGAGAAAGAGAAAAGAAAAGGGAAAACTTAGCTTTGCTATTACAATCAATAAGGCGCAAGGGCAAAAACTACAGGTAGAAGGTACCTGCAAATCAGGAAAGGGGAACTGTGTTACCCCGAATTTAACGCGACCGAAGCCGCGGGAAAAAGCTAGTTACATTAATAAAAAACGTTTAAAAATATAAAATAGTGATCCGCTGGTATCGGGAGCAGGGTTCAAGCTACCGGTGGGTGGTTAAGGTTCCTGAGACAGAAACCTCTTCACAATGCGCCGGTATCGAGGAGTACTGCCTTCTGAATCAGGCCCTTAATTCAACCGCCTAAGGAGAGCTTCGACAGATGCTCGTCGAGGCTATCTGTGATTATGAGAATTGCCAATGTTATGATTATGACCAATCCTTACTAATATTATAAAACCGAAAGTGAGCTTGTTTGTTTGTTACCTCTTCACGCTTTGATGGCTAAACCGATTTTGATGATTTGAGATCTTGGTACAGAGATAGTTGGGAACCAGGAGACAGACATAGGCTATTTTTTTTATTAAAAAAAGTGGGATATGAGGGAGAACGAGGGAAGAAAAGGGAAAACTTTCGTTTTTGCCCTTGCGCCTTATTGATTTGTAATAGCAACGCTAGCTGTTACAAATCAATAAGGCGCAAGTGCAAAAACTGCAGGTAGCAGGTACTGTATTATACCGAATTAAACGCGAGCGAAGCCGTGGGAAAAAGCTAGTAACTAAATAAATCCTAAATAATAGTTATTATGATTCAAATCGAACTTAATCAAAATATTTGTTTGTTTTTCTTTATTTTGCAAGAAATATAAAATAAAATAAATAAATATCTTGGGACAACTCACACACGGCTATCTGATCCCAAGCCTAAGCAGAGCTTGTGTTATGGTAACCAGACAACTGATATACATACTTATATAATTTATAAATACATACATATTATAGATAAATCACACCCAGACACAGAACAAACAATCATGCTCATCACACAAAGTTTGTCCTGGGTGGGAATCGAACCCACGACCTCCGGCTCAGCAGTCAGGGCCACTAACCACTAGACCAACAGGCCCGTCATAAATTTTAAGTAAACTTATTAAAATGAATTAAAATAGCTTACATAAACTAAGTTACAAATAAATAAACTAAAAATAACGTCAATAAATTCGTCCTGAAGTCTGTCAACTGCAAATGAGATCTCTTTAGTCAGTTTTTTTTTTTGCAATATTTGTCAAATCACACATTTATATAAATAACCCTTGCTGTAAATAGTTACAGTACTGATAGCAACATCTGTGTGACTTGTCTCATATAGTTTTTTTTTGCAATGTTTTTTCTTAATCTTGTATAGATTCTTTTTTCCCAATTCGTTGTGAATGACTGGACATTTTTGGCCTTGTAGATTCTTAGACGCTTGTTAACTTTTGTTTACGTATGATTTTATTTTACGTTTTGTAAAGTAAGCAATGACTTATTGTCGGGACTACTCTGTCCTCTCATACTTAAGTATTAATGCTGTAACAACAACTTTGTAAAACCAAATGATTTTAAAAGAGTAACCATGGAGTTTTTGCCGGTTCTTCTCCATACCCGAAACATGCACCTTTTCTCGACTTTTTATGTGCCCATGTAGGCCTATGTGAAATAATAAAAAAAATATTATTTTTTTTAATTTCCAAGGGACTTGCCGCTTTGCCACTTTGTATGACAACGCAGTACACGGAACCCAAGCTCCCAGAGTTTCAACCCCAAACGGCTCGAAAATATAGTTACCTTGACGCCGCACGGTGGGCTGAAAATCGGCTTTCATAGACTTAGGGATTTCAATTTGCAAGTGCTTGTTTTTATGCCGGATATCGCTTCTATTAGTCATTATTATGTACAAAAATGACACCCGAGTTAATTCTGCTCAAAACCGAAGGAAATATAATTTTTTTACGAAAAATTTGTATGAAGCTAGTATGAAAAATCGAATTATCTCCTAAACGGCATGTTTAACCGTAATATCCTTAGAGATGGTCATAGTGCTAATTATTTATGATTTTTTGGTTGACGATTGGACAAAAATTTTAATGCCGTTTTTTTTTTTAAAAATCGTCAAAATATTTTTATTTGTTTTTACGTATGAAACGATTCCTTTTGGTGTTTATGTTGAAGAACACGGACTTTTAACTACACATAACATAAAATAGCATCACTCCTATATTTCCGAAGGAGTTGGCAGAGGTTTATAGTACACCCACACGTAGCCAACTATGTTTGAGCTAGATATTTATCAACACAAAATGAGTTTTAAAACTTTTCATACAACCAAATTACCAATTGTCTTCTAATGAGTCCAAAAAGAAGTGATTAAGTAACTACACTGATTAGGTCTTCTAATGAGTCTTAATAGGTGATTTAATGATTTTCAATATCTCACGACAATGGATTATATTTAACATTTCCTGATAAGTAAGCTAATTTGTTAATTAGCAGTGCTATGAGTTCTAAGAATAGTTAGTGACAATTATAGATTTTCATTAGCTAATGAGGAGATAACTAATGAGGGTAGTTACCTAATTATTGTCGTTTTGCAATAAAAGGGCTAAAGTTTTGTTTTATAATTTAATTTGTTCACAACTGTGTAACTGCTAACACTAAATCTGCGACTATAAAATCTTAAAATGGAAAGTTTAATGACCAATTTAGACTTGTTTGTTCTTCTACGAAGTGAGAGTACTTCATTTGATCATGAAGTATTGTTTAGTGCAGTTGTATCCCGCATAGGCGATTGCCTGTCTGACGAAGATTATGTTGTTCTCAAAGAATTTTGTCGGAGATTTACGCGAGCCGCTTTACAAAGGTGGAAGAAATCCAACCGATTCCTTGATAATTTCAGGAGAAAGTACGAGAATTGGTTGGGAGCAAATATTGATTGGCCGAGTTTTGTGCAAACTTTAGTTAATCAAGAACCAAGTGTTGATGAGATACCAAGAGCGCCCTCAGTCTCTCCAGAACCGTCGACATCAACGTCCATTGGAACAATGACGAAAAGATCCCGTAAACCATTCGAAGACCTGGGAAGTAAACAAAAAAAGAGAAGATCTGATGAACACACAGGCGAAGGTTCCAGTGAATTGGCATATGCAGCTGCAGCACGTTTAAAAGAAGAAGGGCATGGAGATATCGCCTCTGTCATCGAATACATGATGAAAAATCCTGAAGCAGCCGCTAAATTAAATGAAACGCTTAAGAAACCAGCGAAAACAATCATATTTACGCCAGAAAAGGCGCTTGGATTGCTTCTTTCGCTAAAACTCTCAAAGTGGCAATATATTACGTTGCGTGAGGCTGCCATTCGAGAAGGTGCTAAAGATATTTATCCATCTTACTATAAAGTGCAACAAACTAAGCTTGATTGCTACCCTCCGAAGCAATCAGTGACAGTTACTGATTCATCGGCTAGGATTACACTTCAAGCTTTACTTGATATCACGGTTACAAGAATCCTTCAAAGCCTTTCTAACGAAGAGCATAACAAGCAGTTGAAGCTGATATCCAAGTGGGGATTTGACGGTGCTTCTAACCAAAGCCGATACAAGCAGAAAATTGAGGGTGAGGAAGATGATTCAAGCATTTTCATGACCTCCTTGGTGCCACTAAAACTGACAGATGGAGACAACATTTTATGGACGAACCCAAAACCATGCTCAGTTTTGTATTGTCGTCCAGTTCAGTTTACTTTTGTAAAGGAGAGTGAAGCAGTTGTCCTTGGGCTGAAAAAACAAATGGATGAAGAAATTGAGGCCCTTATCCCCACAGAGTGCAATAATAATAATAGGGTGACTCATCAACTAATGATGACGATGATCGACGCTAAAGTCTGTACTTACCTTTCTGAAGCTAGATCAAATGCATCGTGCTACCTGTGCTTAGCAAAGCCTACAGAAATGAACCGCTTAGATGCTGTAACATCAAAAATTGTGTGTTCGGACCTGTATGAGTTTGGCTTGTCATCCCTACACGCCCGTATAAATTGTATGGAATGTCTGTTACACATTGCATACAGACTGGACTTCAAACGGTGGGCAGCGAGAAGTGATGAGCACAAAGAAATGCTACAGACAAGAAAGAAAATAATTCAAAATAAATTCAAAGATGAGCTCAATCTGTTGATTGATTTAGTAAAACAAGGCTCGGGAACCACCAATGACGGGAATACTGCAAGAAAATTCTTTGAGTTTCCTAATAAAACCGCAGCTATAACCGGTTTGGATGAAGACCTCATCAAAAGATTTGCTGTAATTTTACAAGCAATTACATCTGGAGAGCAGATCGATATAATAAAATTTAGAGATTATGCTCGCAAAACAGCAGAAAAGTACGTATTACTATACGACTGGTACTACATGTCGTCAACCGTTCATAAGTTACTAATCCATGGGGCTGACATAATCGAGAAAAATAATATTGTGCCGATTGGGACTCTCTCGGAAGAAGCCTCAGAGTCTCGAAACAAAGATTTTAGGAGGTTTCGAGAACATCATTCGCGGAAAAGAAGCAGGCAGGATTCCAATCAAGACATTTTAAATATGCTTGTTGTTTCTTCGGACCCTTTGCTAAGTGCACAAAGGCCTAAGTTAGATGCCAAGAAAAAGCAGAGCTTTTTTGCTGAAACTCTCGACTTAATTCAATTTCAGGAAACTGA
Organism: Ochropleura plecta; assembly: GCA_905475445.1. Taxonomy (NCBI): domain Eukaryota; kingdom Metazoa; phylum Arthropoda; class Insecta; order Lepidoptera; family Noctuidae; genus Ochropleura; species Ochropleura plecta. The sequence continues at coordinate 1,096,575 of FR997722.1, read as the reverse complement.
GTTCGAATTTTTGGATATATCCAATCTGGATGCTGACTCAGAATTGGAGTCTGACAACGAGAGTGATAAGGAAAATTTGTAAAAAAGATATATATGTACATATTTGTAAATTTGTATTTGAGTGTGTTTGGGTTTTTTTGTAATATTTAATGAAATGTTTTATTTTTTTTATTTATTTTACTTTATTTTACGAATGCTTAGTATTAATTCCTTAAATTAACTTATTTTGTATAAAATATAACTTCATATGTTACTTCAATATAAATCTTTTTTTATTTAAATTAATATAAATGTGTCAAAAACAGCAATTTTTTTATTTTATTTTTCTTGTTTCGTGTGTTCTTAATATTTGGGTTAATAACATATCGAACTTTTTAACTTAGACACTAAAAGGGATCGTTTTACATGTAAAAATAAATAAAAATATTTTGACGATTTTAAAAAAAAAACGGCATTAAATTTTTCGTCCAATCGCCAACCAAAAAATCATAAATAATTAGCACTATGACCATCTCCAAGGATATTACGGTTAAACATGCCGTTTAGGAGATAATTCGATTTTTCATACTAGCTTCATACAAATTTTTCGTAAAAAAATTATATTTCCTTCGTTTTTGGGTAGAATTAACTCGGGTGTCATTTTTGTACATAGTAATGACTAATAGAAGCGATATCCGGCATAAAAACAAGCACTTACAAATTGAAATCCCTAAGTCTATGAAAGCCGATTTTCAGCCCACCGTGCGCCGCCGCGCGCCGCTTCAGTTTCTAGGTTTTTACTTTTATGGATACTGAGTGTGCTTTTTGCAAATAATTTAACTAAAATCCTACAGTACAATTGTATTTACTATTCAAAAATGACTGAGTGGCGACGGTGAAGACTTAGTAATAACCCTTGAACCCTATAATAGTATATTGCAGTAATTAAAAACGATTAAATAAACTATTAATCCTTACTTCCTTACTAATATTATAAAAGCGAAAGTGAGTTTGTTTGTTACCTCTTCACGCTTTAATGGCTAAACCGATTTTGATGAATTTTGGTACAGAGATAGTTGGGAACCAGGAGACGGACATAGGCTAAGTTTTAAAAAAAAGTAGGGTGTCAGGGAGAAAAGGGAAAACTTAGCGTTGCTATTACAAATCAATAAGGCGCAAGGGGAACTGTGTTACCCCGAATTTAACGCGAGTGAAGCCGCGGGCAAAAGCTAGTAAATAATAAAAGAGCACTATCAGAATAATAATAACATATTGTGTTAATAACTAACGCATTTTTTTTTTAATTATTTCACCGATCACACGTTTATGTTAATTTCCAAAAGAAAAAATAGCAGAAGGTCGAATGCCAGGAAACTGTGCATGTCTATTTTAAAGCAAGGTTTTTTATTCAACTTGAAATCTTGATTATTTTAATTATAGTTTAAAATGATTTTTTATACTACTTATGCCAAAAACATATTTAAATCAATAAATTAAGAACCGGTCACCATCAACTGGTTACATATCCGTATACTTGTGTAAAAAAAAAAACAAGAAAACCGACTGCTTTAAAAAAAAACGGTCAAGTAATACTTCTGACTCTGTACCAAAATTCATCAAAATTGGTACAGCCAGTTAGGCGTGAAGACGTAACAAACACACTCTCGCTTTTATCCTTATTATACTTCCTTACCATTATAGATAGGTATAATTATAGTCTGAAACAAACAACAAACTCATTTTCGATTTTGTAGTGATTAAGGATATCGTAATACGAAAACTAAAAGGCTGTATTTTTTTTAAACCTGGCTAAGTGCGAGTCGGCCTCGCACAATAAGGGTTCTCAGTCGTACTTACTAATATTATAAAAGCGAAAGTGAGTTTGTTTGTTACCTCTTCACGCTTTAATGGCTAAACAGATTTTGATGAATTTTGGTAGGTACAGAGATAGTTGGGAACCAGAAGACGGAAATAGGCTATTTTTTTTAAAGAGTGGGATATGAGGGAGAAAGAGGGAAGAAACGGGAAAACTTAGCGTTGCTATTACAAATCAATAAGGCGCTACCGAATTTAACGCGAGTGAAGCCGCGGGCAAAAGCTAGTTATCTATAAAAACGGCAAAAAAGTGTTTTATTGAAGACGTCAATAGTCAACGATTGATATTCAAGGTGGAAGGGCCAGTAACCTTAAAATGGTTGCCATAAAATAAAATATATTTCAGTTCTGTGCCTTCGGCTTGACCTTTCGGAGATAACTATCCCTACGTTAACGTACACACATGCTTACTACTTACCTACTTTACCCTTTGTGTGAGTAGAATCTGCTTAGAGGTCGTGACCCCGCTGCCCGCGCATGCGCGGGGCGCGGGACGCGGCGGCGGCAGGCGCGAGAGACGCGAGCGCGCCTTCGTTAGTACGCTATCTATTACCACACTAGAGCGTGCGCACGTGCTGCTATTTTACGCAATAAAATAAGCAAAACGATATAGGACGAGTAACGTATAACGTTGTTGGAACGTTTGTGAAGTGTTAAGTGACTTGCCAGTGGATTACAAGTGATGAAATGGTAAGTCTTTGATATTTATTTTATTCTTTGTGTGAGTACCTAATTTATTTTTTAAGGGATCTGTTGGGTGTTTCTATAATTTTATTATACTGCTGTGCATGGCTAAGTTGCATATTTTCACGCATCCCGGTTCGCTATTGCAACCAATGCTAGCCACCTCTGTCGGACATCCCATCCACAAGGTGCGTAAGGTATCTGTACTATACGACACGTCAGCTGCACAGCTACTGTCAGAAAAGTCAGGTACTCACTCCGCCGCAAGATACCGGTGAGCTGCACGCCCCGTAGACTGAGCGGCGCGGCTCGAATATTAAGCGGCGCGGCTCGAATATTGAGACGCGCGGCTCGAATATTGAGACGCGCGGCTCGAACGTTGAGCCGCGCGGCTCGAACGTTGAGCCACGCGGCTCGATTATTGAGCGGCGCGGCTCGAGTGTTGAGCGGCGCGGCACGATTATTGAGCGGCGCGGCTCGAGTGTTGTGCGGCGCGGTTCGAATATTAGATCGCTCGGCTTGATTATTGATCAATGCAACTAACTTACACGCCTGCGTCTACGGCTGCAGTGGCCTATGACACGAACGCTGACTGGCTTGACGGCTTGGTAACGGTCTCGTTGCTTGCTTCAGATGGCGCAGGGAGCAAGCTTCACGACACTTGGGGAGTTGCTCGAAGAGACTGCAGAGAATCATCAGGATGAAGTAATTTTGGAACGCATTAAGATCTTGGCGCAAGAGTCTTTACCTAAGGGTTGGACACAGTGGGAGGTAATCAACGCCCCAAAAGAGGAGATTTTCGGTGACAACCGAATGTTTTAAATAAACTTATGTTCGCCCTCCCCACAGTAGGCTTAGTTCGAGCCTTTGACCCGGATGCGGATCATCTTTCAGAAAAAGGCTATCGAGAAATAAGGTGCAAATTGCTAGATTGGGCCTTTACACGCGCTCTGATATTAGGGCCACCCTCGATTGCGAATCGCATTAGGGGGTCGGCAGCCCGCACTGAGCTTTTCAAACAATCTGTTGAAGACATTCGTCCCTTGCTGCATACTCGTTGTGAAGCAAACAATATTCTGTCGGGCAGCCTCTCGGAGTCAGAAAGGTCTAATCGAAAGAGGAGAAGCTGCTCATCTGTGTCAGAATGTCGTCAAACACAAAAGCGAAGACGGATTTCACCCGTGCCCTCGACATCACAAGATAGGTTCGAGTGCTTGGAGAAGAAAATGGATAACATGTTTTCTCTTCTTTTGAAAAAGATTGATTCTCATCGCCAGCAACTTTCTGAGCCAGACTCAGACAAAGAAAATTACAATTCTGATTCGGAGGATCATTCGAGTTCTGAGTCATCTGGTGGTTGCTCTTGGAATGCCCCGAGGATGGATACTTTATCAAACGTTCCAGAAGTGTGGCCGCCCAATGATATAGAATTCCGACCCAAGATAAAGGAGATGGACCCTCTTATACCGGAGCCTACCGAACTGATTAAAAAAGAGGGCATCGAATGTCAAAGACTAGGTACGGAGAGTTGGAATCGAATCCGATACAAGGAGGTAGAAAAACGACTTCAGGCTGCCCCTGTTTTTAGTGCTTTGAAGGTTAATATAGAGCTTGGAAGCCTTAAAAATCAACCATCTCCTTTCCTGGTTAAACAAGAAGGTATGCTTGGCACTATTAGCCATGGGTTGCTCCTACAGAGGAAAGCACTGGCTGATGGGCTGAATGTGATCATGAAGAAATATCCGGATGCTGGTGAGGAATTGCGTAAGCTATTAGCTGATGACTCCCAGCTTAAGGTCCTATCGGATGATTTGCTGCAGTTCGTTTGTGCTCATCGTGCAGAAGCTATAGAGGCAATACGAAGACTGTATAAATCCAAGACTGAATCGCTTGGTGCTGTTTTACACAGCATCCCACCATCGCCAACTCATATTTTCGATGAAAGGCGATTAGGAACATTTCTGAGGGATAACGGTGACATAGCACAAGTATTTCCAACCATAAACAACAGGTTTTCGGAGCGGAAAGGAAATAAAGAGACTTTTCGCAAACCAACCGTACCTTCCTACTCTTCGAGAGGAAGACAGCAATCTTGGCGCGCTCATCCTTCAACGTCATCACAAATCGCATCAGCCCAGTCAGCAGCGCGCCGGATGTCTGGAGGTTCAAGGCCTTCTAATAAAGCAAGAGGCCGACCTGGAAGGGATCAAAAGTTATCTAAGCGCAGGTATTGACGATTTTCGAGGGGGGCAATTGGTGGAATATCTTTGGCTATGGGAAAAACTAGGAGCTCCAAAGAAGATCCTAAAAATAATTTCCGGATACACAATACCGTTTGTAGCCAAGCCGCCTTCTGTTCCCTTACACATAAACCAAAAGAGATTTACGACAAGAACCTCAAATGCAATGTCCATGGAATTAAAAGCTCTTCTAAGGTCAGGGGTAGTAGAGAAGTGCGACGCTGTAAACGGGTTCTTATCTCGGATGTTTCTGATCCCAAAAACCAACGGAAAAGTAAGGCAAATATTCGATCTTCGTCGCCTAAATGTTTTTCTCCAACCTGCAAAGTTTCGCTTAATAAACCAGAGTCATGTTCCGAATTTTCTGCAGAAGAACGATTACTTAGGAAAGCTGGACATCAGTCAGGCATATTTTCACATCTCCATAAAGAAAACACATCGAAGGTACCTTGCTTTCGCTTATGCAGGCGAGATCTTACAAATGACAGCTCTCCCATTCGGACTATCCAGCGCGCCGTTAGCATTTTCACGGGTCAGCAAGTGGTTAGCAAGTCTCCTGAGAGGGAAAGGGATTCGAGTCCTTGTCTATCTAGACGACTTTCTGTTTGCGAACCAGGACCCAAACGTGCTGAAAAGTCAAATAAGATATGCAGTAAATCTTCTTCAAAACCTTGGCTGGTGCGTGAACTTGCAGAAATCGGTTCTTAGTCCCAGGAAACGAATAGAGTTTTTGGGAATTGTTTGGGACACCGACATAAATCAAAAAAGTCTTCCACGCGAAAAGGTAGCCCGATTACAGGCAGATCTGGGTTTTATTATAAAGATAGGGCATTGGTCTTGGCGGACAGGCACAGCTCTGATAGGAAGACTGGGTTTCGCATCACTGGTAACTCCACTCGGCCGATTACATACCCGAAACTTACAAAGAGCCGGTCGAAAGCTGTCACAGGATCGACCAAATCAAAAAACTCCAATAACGTCGCTAGCGCTGGACGATGGTTTTTGGTGGATGAAGAACGTCATAATTCCGAGCAAGATTTTTGTGCCAGAAGCAACGATTTCCATAAGCACGGACGCCTCCGACGAAGGTTGGGGAGTACAGCTGAGCGATTACCACCGCTCAGGGACGTGGACAGACGATCAAGTGAGGTGGCACATAAACAGAAAGGAGCTTTTCACTGTTTACATAGCCCTAGCCGAGTTTCAGGATGTCTTGAAAGACCAGTCTGTTATGATACAATCCGACAATCGAACAGTAGTATCTTACCTGCGAAACCAGGGAGGTACAAGGTCGGTGCTGCTCATGGAAATGACAAGACAAATACTATTATTAGCAAGAAGTCTCAATATAACTGTCCAGTCATATTATCTACCAGGACGTTACAATTCAGTAGCCGACAGTCTGTCGAGAAGGAAGACTTTACCAGATTGGCATCTCAGGGACGCAGTCACTCGCAAAATATTCTCGAAGTGGGGCACCCCTCAGATAGATCTATTTGCCACGAATCATTCAAAGGTAGTTTCGACGTATGTCTCAATAGAAGCAAGGGATCCCCAGGCTCTTTACATAAATGCATTCAGCCGGGTTTGGGATTACCATTTAGCCTGGGTGTTTCCTCCTCCACCTCTTATACCCAGGGTGCTTCAACATCTCAACAGTGCGTCCGGGACGTATCTAATAGTGGTCCCTCGCTGGGAGACGGTATTCTGGAGAAACGATCTGAAACGCAGGGCATTAGAAGCCCCACACCAGATATTCAACCTGAGCAGGAATCTAGTGGACCTGTCAACCAATCAACCGCCACCAAAAGTAGCAGAGTTGTTTTTAGAGGTCTGGAAGATACGGGGTGGAGCAAATTAATAACAGGCCTGAACTCTAATGATATTGAGTTAATTCAGTCTGCTTGGCGCGACTCTACTTGGCGAACTTACGGGGCAGCATGGAAACAATGGGTCTCGTGGTGTAGACAAAATGGGATAACACCTAGCGATCCTCGACCCCAGGAAGTAGCAACCTACTTAGGGTATCTCTCACGCATCAGAAAGTACGCCCCGGCTACAATTTTAGTGCACAAATCGGTAGTAGTTACTTTGGCAGACCCCACTCAGGAGAATAGGTAGTCATCCTTTAGTGGTTGCCATGCTAAAAGCAATTAACATTAAAAAATGTTCAGCGACGGTGTCAAAGTCACAGATTTGGAATGTCCATGATTTAATTCTATGGTTAAAAACGAACGTACCTGATGAAAACAGTATTTATCAAGTCTCCCGGCATTTAGCCTTACTCCTTTTGCTAGCTTCAGGCCGTCGTATTCATGACCTTACTCTTTTAAGTATTGATGACAGACACTGTGAAAGATCTGATTCGTCGATAACCTTCTGGCCTAGGTTTGGCTCAAAGACCGATAACGCGAAATTTCGCCAATCAGGATGGCAGCTAACCTGTTCAGGGGATTCAAGTTTAAGCCTAGTTAAGTGGGTAAATTGTTTGATCGATTTATCAAGTAAGAGAAGAATGGCACGAACTGATTTGCATAATTTATTTATTACCACACATGGAGTAGTAAAAGTGGCCTCGCGAGCCACTATCGCAGGATGGTTAAAGGTACCTTTTAAAGAACTAGGAATAACTACTAGTCCAGGTTCGATTCGATCAGCTGTGGCCTCCAATGATTTTCAAAATTATATACCTTTGGATGAAATTCTGAAAAGGGGGAACTGGAGGGGCTCTGATAATTTTTTCAAGCATTATTGTAAGTCTGTGAGCCAACCTAGAAATAGTAATATGAACCCTCTTGGTGATTCATTTACAGCAATGTAGCTGGACCCTGTTACTATTGATTTATTTTCGTTGGATCCCAGTTTTTGATCCCATTTTTTAGGTATTAACGATGGGTCCCATTTGATATTACCATTGAATCCCATTTTATGACAACATGTGTACATTTCAGAAGAAAAGTGATTTACTTTTATTAAATATTTCAAAAACACCGTGTGTGTATTTTGGATTTTTTAGGATTGTTGCCACTGGGGAATAAATGAGACAAATGATGTACTCCAAATAGTACTAGACTGGCATGAGTTAAAAATGATCAGGATTATTTGTGATGTTTATAAATAAATATGAAGGCCTTCAAAACAAGCGCCTCTTAGCTCAAAAAAAAATACTGCTGTCATAATTTTTCCATATTTTTTTTTATATAATGTGGCCGTTTCTGGCACACAGGTCACAGTTTTAACCTAACCTTTTTTTGTAAATAAGTAATTATCCTAATCTAAATATTTCAGTTCCGGTTAACCAACTAAAACCAATCTCTTTTTTCTATAAATGCAGGTCGTTTCTGGAGGAGGTCACAGTTTTAACCTAACCTAACCTAGTTCCCGGTTACTATAATTTGTTTGGGTAATTAAATGTTGTCAAAATCTTTTCGGAAAAACGGCAGGCACCCGTTATTCTAACATAACCTATCCACATACCCAAATTTCAACCAAATCAGTCTAGAAGTTTGAGCGTGTTGGAATAACAAACATACATACAAAATTTCGCCTTAAAATATTATTGTGATTTTGTTGTTGGATGTACCCGCATTCAGATGTTTTTAAACATCTGGGATCCAAGGGAAATAGTTTTTGGGATTCAGTGGCAATAAAACGTATTTTTTTAGTATTTTTCAAATTTAGGATTCAACGGAAATATATAATAATGTTTTGTGGGATCCAACGCCAAAAATATTAAAGTGGGATCAAAAACTGGGATCCAACGAAAATAAACCTTACTATTTAGTTGATTTTATCATTCTAATTAAGACTGAATATTACTGTTTGATCTCATTAGTAAACCTATCATAATTATTACTAGTTCGGCTGAAAGCCAAAAATTAATTTTGTTAAGTTAGAGATGAATATTTATAAGTTTGATTTGTTACATGATCTAGAAGAATGGTCAGCAATAAATTTACAGTTTTTTCTTACGTCAAGATACGTTTGTTTTATTTTGATACACATTATTCAGTCACAGTACGCTATAGGGCGCCGGCAGAAGATAGACACGTCTCCCAAAGGTCAAGCCGAAGGCACAGAACTGAAATATAACCGTTTTCCCCCCAAAGGGAAGAAAACGAGTATTTCAGGTCTTGCCGAGGCTTGACCTGAGCAAGTCCTTGCCGGCTTTCGGAGTTATGTACTAACGAAGGCGCGCTCGCGTCTCTCGCGCCTGCCGCCGCCGCGTCCCGCGCCCCGCGCATGCGCGGGCAGCGGGGTCACGACCTCTAAGCAGATTCTACTCACACAAAGGGTAAAGTAGGTAAGTAGTAAGCATGTGTGTACGTTAACGTAGGGATAGTTATCTCCGAAAGGTCAAGCCTCGGCAAGACCTGAAATACTCGTTTTCTTCCCTTTGGGGGGAAAACGGTTATATTATGTCATATTCCGTGAGTCACTGCACGCATACGCATATATTTTTCTTTAAAAAAATCTGCTTTTCCATACATTTATGTTATTATTATTTATAAATTATGTTTATTTTATGATTAGGTTTTCACAGACACTTTTACACGTGCTACCTACCCTACCTACCCTACCTACCCTACCTACCCTACCTACCCTACCTACCCTACCTACCCTACCTACCCTACCTACCCTACCTACCCTACCTACCCTACCTACCCTACCTACCCTACCTACCCTACCTACCCTACCTACCCTACCTACCCTACCTACCCTACCTACCCTACCTACCCTACCTACCCTACCTACCCTACCTACCCTACCTACCCTACCTACCCTACCTACCCTACCTACCCTACCTACCCTACCTACCCTACCTACCCTACCTACCCTACCTACCCTACCTACCCTACCTACCCTACCTACCCTACCTACCCTACCTACCCTACCTACCCTACCTACCCTACCTACCCTACCTACCCTACCTACCCTACCTACCCTACCTACCCTACCTACCCTACCTACCCTACCTACCCTACCTACCCTACCTACCCTACCTACCCTACCTACCCTACCTACCCTACCTACCCTACCTACCCTACCTACCCTACCTACCCTACCTACCCTACCTACCCTACCTACCCTACCTACCCTACCTACCCTACCTACCCTACCTACCCTACCTACCCTACCTACCCTACCTACCCTACCTACCCTACCTACCCTACCTACCCTACCTACCCTACCTACCCTACCTACCCTACCTACCCTACCTACCCTACCTACCCTACCTACCCTACCTACCCTACCTACCCTACCTACCCTACCTACCCTACCTACCCTACCTACCCTACCTACCCTACCAACCCTACCTACCCTACCAACCCTACCTACCCTACCTACCCTACCTACCCTACCTTTTCTTTGCTATAAACCTCACAGAGCCCGAGACCTTTCCAACGAATGCAAAACCGTGGAAATCGGTTCGTGCGTTCTGGAGTTATAGCGTCAGGAAGGAAAACCCGACTTATTTTTATATACACACATCAAAAGTGTCTAGGGATCAAGCATTTTTATGCGGATTTCTTGAGATTGAGATGTGGCTTTGTAATAAATTTATGATTTTATAAATTTATATGGATCCTTTTTGGTGCATTTCATAATTTGAATCAGGAACTCTCAATCAAATTCGAGTAAAAGATGAAAATAAGCTGTCAATATTTTCCCTATAAAAACATACAACGCATTGAAGACATTATTAGTGCTACTGTTTCCCTACTACTGATTAAAACCAACGTTATTATGGAGCGGCGACGTCATTTAAGCAGGGAAGAAATGCTCAGAGCCGTGGGAATGATAGAAGCTGGTTCCCGGCAACGTACGTACTGTAGCTTTAGCTCTGAATACAAGTCAGAGTGTTATCAGTCGACTTTGGACACGTTACCGAAGCACTGGTACCGTGGCTGAGCGCCATGGAGGACGTTATCGCTGCACCACACGGAGACAAGACCGATACATTCAAATCTTAACTCGAAGAGCTCCAACAATAACCGCCATGATGTTAGCCGTGAAGCTTCATCACTCTTCAGGGAACTTAATTAGCGACCAAACAGTCAGAAACCGCTTGCATGAAGTGAACCTTCATTCCCGAAGACCGTTACGGGTACCACCTATAGCAATGCACAATCGTAGGATTCGATATCAATGGGCTCTTGAACACAGAAATTGGGCAGAAGAACAATGGCGTTTCGTATGCTTTTCTGATGAGTCTCGTTTTGGTATGAGACCGGATACAAGACGTATACGACACTGGAGAACCCCTGGACGCCAACAGCGATTAAAATCCTGCCAGGAAGTCCATCCTTATAGTGGTGGAACCATCATGGTATGGGCGAGTATTTGGATCGGCGGAAGAACTGAGTTGATTTGGATCAGAGGCAACCTCAACACTCAAATTTATGCTGAGACGATTGTATCAGACGTCATCGTTCCTCTACAAGTGCAAATCGGTCCCTTATTTCAGTTAATGCATGATAATGCACGACCGCACACCGCAAGAGTTGTAAGACAGACTCTCGCCGCAGCTAACATCAATGTCCTGCCCTGGCCTGCTCAGTCGCCAGACTTGAACCCGATTGAGCATGCATGGGATATGCTACAGAGAAGAGCTCTGCGAATATGGAGGGTATCCAGTCGCAAGAAGACCTTTTTTTGTTGTTGCAACGAACATGGGCGGCCATTCCACAGCGTGATTTGGATGAACTCATTTTGAGTATGCCAAACCGATGTTCTTGTGTTGTTAGTGTTCGCGGTAGAAACACGAATTATTAATTGTTTAAGTTACCCAATAAAATTTTAAAGAAAACTGTTATTTCAGTCTTTTTTTCGAACTTTAATGTTAGTGGTTCAAATGTCAAAAATCCCTTTATTAGGAAAATGGCAAATTTCTTTATTAATGCAAAGGTGACTTGGTTTATCGTTACTGTGACAAACGAAAACACTTTATTTGATGAATCCTTAAAGAAAATTTTAATTAATATCAATCAGGAGAAAAGTTATTGCAAAAATATATGTTGATCCCTAGATACTTTTGATGTGTGTAGTAGATTAATTATCACAAAAAAAACCGAATTCCAAAAAAAACTAAAAAGTGGAAAATAACATTATTTCCGGAAGTCGGTGGCTTTTGTTGGTTTCGTTGACTTTTTTCTGCATTTTAGTTATAGTATTATGGTATACTACGCAAACACGGTTAAAATGTTTTTATTTTTAGCTTTATGACCTTCCAAAACATAGTACATAGCATGTTTTGTTCATTTATCTTCGACAACTTCTAAATAAAATACGTATATCATCAACGTACACGAAGTCAATCTAATACGCATTATTAAAGATAAGTCAAAAACTACTGGCCGGATCTTGATAATATTTTTATGGGACCTAACGACAACCACCAGTTTTTGAATAAAAAAAATCATCAAAATCGTTTTACCCACACCAGAGTTATGAGGTAACAAACAAAAAAAAATACAGTCGATTTGAGAACCTCCTCCTTTTTTGAAGTCGGTTAAAAACTAATGTTTAAATTGAATTGTCAAGTACTGTTCAAAACCTATTACGAGTTTTTGGCAGTTCGAGCCATCACTTACCAGTATATTCTTAAAACGAGAAAATATTATCTGAAGTTCACTTTATTCCTTGCACAACGCTTTTCAAGGAGGTTGGTTTCTGCATAAAAATACTTTTAAATTAAACACGTCATTACCTAGGTAAGTCTGAGAATATAACTAACAACTATCTAGGCGGCTGCATTAGAATGGCGTCGTCCTAGTTGACTATTGATCGTACGATGTCTCGATGCATTTTCGTTGCACGATAAATTCAAACATACAGATTTCTTCGGAGTGTACTTATTAATCCAATATTAGCTATGCTTTTTTTGTAGTGTTAATATTTAAGTTTGTTTTAAATGCTGTTTGTACTTGTGACAAGTGCTAAATAAACTTGTTTTCTTTCTTTAATTGTTTTTTCAAAAGAATATTTTAAGCTAAAAAAAATATGTCTAAATATATCATCGAGGTTTACCTCATCCACAGAAGGATGCATATTTTATATGCAAGACATCCACAGTATTTTATTTACCTATAAAATATGCAACTTTCTGTGCATGCCTTGTGAAAGTAGTTAAGTAGGAAAACTGAGAGTGGTGTTCAATGCTAATAGTCCCACTACCTTTGGAGTATTATTTAATGACATGCAAATTATATAGTATTATCCGAATAGTGGTAGACCTTTATTCAAATTTAATGAATTAGCTGATTTGTTGTGTTACCTCGACTTTGTACGCAGTAGGTTCGCAATTTACATAGTTTTTTTAGTTAGAAGGTCTTTAACTCCATTTTTGTTTACATCCGTCATCTGATGTCTCCAGGATTAAACGGTAACTTATTTTCCGTTTATTTTTTTTTTGTTTTTTTGTAAGTCGGTTTTTTTGCAATATAGACACACATACAAACATACGCCTTTAGTGTGATAAGTATGATATCTTGAGTTTTTAAACGTTGGAATAAAATTAATTAAAGATGATTATAATTTGTACTCAAAGTCATTCAAATGTATACAAGTGCTGGCCGGAACAAGACGAAACAAATCGTAATCTAATTCTTATTATATGGTACTTGGTCTCATCATATTAAGCACACCGTCGTTAACATTGTAATATATACAATGTGTACATACGGTCGGTTATACACGGTCCTCCTTTGGAATGCGCTCCCACTGAATACCAGGATGGCCACCAATCTATAAAGCTCGGGAACACTTGCTTAAAAAGCTGGCAGATTCGTCTCCTAATTAAATGGTTGTAGTTTTTCTTCATGTATCTTTATATTTTTAACTCTCTTTTCATTGTTTTTTTTTGTCATGTATGTAATATAAGTATTATTATGGACTCTTTATTTTTCTTATCATCTCATTTTTACATTTTTAAATACATATTTCGTAAAAAATTACAAAACAAATATTTAAAAATATAAAATAGTGGTCCACCAGTATCGGGAGCAAGGGTCCAAGCTACCGGTGGTTAGGGCTCCAGAGACAGGAACCTCCTCACAATGCGAGCCGTATCGAGGAGTACTGCCTTCTGAATCAGGCCCTTGATCCAACCGCCTAAAGAGAGCTTAAGTTAAGTAATCCAATTCTTGTTATTACTTGATAACAAATTGTTCGCCCACTTTGACAAGTGGGCGAACAATTTGTTATCAAGTAATAATAAATAGTAGTATAGTAGTAATAGAAAGATAATGCTATCTGACGATAGCATTATCTTTCTCCCTCATTTCTACCTTTTATTAAAAAAAAATAGCCTATGTCCGTCTCCAGGGTCTCAATCTCAACTATTTCTGTACCAAAATTCATCAAAATCGGTTTTGCCATTTAATTTTAGGCGTGGTGTGTCAAAATGTTCGGGATGAAAATTGTTGTATGAAATTATACCCAATGTCCGCTTCATAGGTCTTAAATCTCTGTCTGTAGTGAAAAGAAAAGCCCATGACGCGACACGAAGCGACGGGATGATTTTGAATTTGGAAACCTGGCAATTATTTTGTAAAAAATAAAAAGTAAATGAATAAAAATTCGATGTTCGTTTCCGCAAACTTAGAATTTGGAGAAAATTTATATAGCACCAAGTATCTTAAAACTTATATTTGATTAGGTAAATCAAATATAAGTTTTAATTATATATATAATAATAATTTAATTTTTTATTTTGATTTCATTTTGATAGTTTTAATTAATTTTTATTTATAATTTTATTTTTTGATTTAATGTGTTTTTAAGTATGGATCGAGTTATTTGAAATAAATTAATTTTAATTTAATTTAAAGCAGGTAAAAACTATCTACGACCTCTTTTACCTGCTTCCAAATTTACCAAATATCATATAAAAAGACGGATAATTAGGAGAATGATAAAAAATAATAAAAAAGATAAATATAAATAATTATATTCAGACCTCGAGCATTGACTGAATATAATTATTTATATTTATCTTTTTTATGCTTAGCTTATCTGGGGGCACGGCAGTGCCCCCACCAAGTCGAGCAAAAAAGCGTCACGGCCGTACCATCCTTTTCTCGAAGCAATTCAGACCATTTTCGACCCCCTGTAACTTCGTTGTGGATAAAACTAGAAGACTGAAATTTTCAGTACCATGCAGGCATTGTAAAGACACGGTACATTTTAAATTTCATTCAATTTGAACCAGTATTTTAAGAATTATAACGGGTCAAATTTCTTAATTTTGTCACTCACTGACTCACCGATCATCAAAATTCTAAGGCACTTCTAGCAGACCTAGAAGCTTCAAATTTGGAATATAAGTAGTGTTTGGTGTATGAATCAAGGAAAAACTAAAAAATCTAGACTAGAAAAGACCGCAAAGAAAATTAAGCCCATACAGCCAAGTCTTCAGATAAATTTTTCAATATTGGCTTTATTCGTAACGATGTTTTACGGCAGTTATTATTATTGCGTGCGAAGCCGCGGGTTTAAGCTAGTCCCATATAAATATAGGCGCATGGTAGTGCCCCTGCCAAATCGACCAACAATGGGTATTCCCGTCATGAAAACACGTGTAAATTAAATTATTTAATGCAAAAACGTACCTACGTGCGTATTCGTATTACGAGTGCGTAAGGTTGTAAATTAATTATTACACCACGCGCTGCGATGCTAGCGAGTGAGCGCGGGCCGTTACTACGCGCTGCGCGGTGCTAGCGCGAGGGCGCGGGGCGGGGACAGTGGCGGGGCGCGCGAAAAGGTGAATGTCGCCGAGCGAGCAGCAGCCGCGCTCACACGCGCGAGCGACCCAATGCTGTTCGGATGTGCCCAGAATTCTTACCTATAAGTTTGCGATTTTCATTGATAATTTCGATTGCTATATTAGTTTGACGACTAAAGGCTACTCTCATTGGTTTACTGATATTATTTGCTTACAATTTGGACGTTGTTTGGATAAATAATTTAAATTAAATATTGAAACTTAAGTACCTAAGTATTTATAAATTTCTTATTACCTAATCGTATTTCTGCATAAAAATAACTTTGCAATCTAACTTGTAGGTAGTCGCAATGGATTCAATAATACTGTATGTGAATGATCAGCCTTGTCCACACTGGGTTGTTCCTATACCTGGTGATGGTTCGTGTTTATTTCATTCTTTGTCATTCTCTATGTATGGGAATATTGAGTCGTCGCATGATATTAGACTTGCTATAATCAAGTATGTGGTAGCGCATTGGGATGAGTTACAAGTGTATACTTGTGACGAGCATGGAGACACCTACATTAACGCTAATTTGTATACAACGGCAATGGTAAAAACCAGTACTTATGGTTCCGCGTCTGAACTCATGGCGGCCGCCGCTTTGTATCCGTATGCATTCGAGGTTTACGATAACGGCCTTTTGAGAGCATCATTCGGTGGTGATTCTGGTAAACCGGTGAAACGTTTACGATTTTCTGGAAGTTACTTAGGCGGTCATTAACTTAGGCGGTCCAGATTTGACAAAAATTGTAACATCAAAGCCTCCCAGAAAAACGCATAGAGACAGGGAGTGGGCTCTTAGAAAAACTGTAGCTGAAGCTCAAGAAGTAGTACCGGAAAAGAGAAAACGGAAGGCTACCTACAAAAATAAGAAAAGTTCATAAGTCAGAGAGAGGGCTTTAAGAAAATTCGTTGCTGGTAGATATACATATATACAATAAGTAGAAGGTACCGAAAAGGAAAAAAGTAGAACTGTCTACAAAATACAAAAAGAAATGAGATCCCATCAAAAACTGTTATTTAGTGCGATGGCCAAGTCTCGATATATTTATATAAAACATTGAAGAATTTTAATATTGATATGCGTCACTGTAAGATGCTGTTAATTATTACGTAACAACTTAATGCTTCGAGTACGGAGATTCCAGACACAATTGATTTTCAATTGTTATGGACCACGATCGTGGTCTTAGAGACTGGACGTAGTAGACAGAAAGTCGCTTAAGTAGAGACTGAATAAATTAATAACCGACTTGGTATTACATGGATCTCACAACTTTTTACCGCAGAACAACTGAGTTGCGAGACTTGGTTTTTTTGACAAGTATTGTTTTTGATGTGATTTCTTTTGCACTATGGTCCTAGTTTACCACCTGTGACTTCTTCACTGCACGTGTAAGCGGGCACACCCCTGGACTGGACTGGTGAATTTATTATTTAGACTTGGGTATTTTTTGTTTTTATATATAATTGGTGTTTGCTAGCTGACAAGTGACAATGAATGAATAATTTCTTATTTTTTAGAATTTTTTTGTGATAATATAAATTGTATAAAATCTGGTTCTTCTAACTTGACAGACAGATGTGTTGCTGGGGAGTTTGTTCCGCCACTTCTTCTTCCCAGCTAAAACACTAGGAAGTGGCGAAGGGCAGGGCGTTTTTGTGGGACTGTCTCTTGTAATGTGACGTTCAAAAAGTGCTGATTATCAGCCTAATTTGAATAAATGACTTTTGACTTTTGAATGGACGAATATGGAGCGATTTGTCGAGCTTTTACCAAGATATTCCTGTAGCCTTTATCTCACATAGAGGATCCTCACATAAACGATCTCTCATGGTTTTTCCAAAGCACCTACTCAAATTTTGTTAGCAATTATGTACAAACACGTCTCACTGCATAAACGTAAGTACACTACCACTTAGGTTTTTGATTTTGTGTTTTTTTCTTCTAACTAAAGGATGCGTTTTTTATCCCCTACAAAAATGGCCAAACCGTGTACCTCAAGGACAAAAATACGAAATTATAGGAAAAAAATCGTAGATTTTGAAAAAAAATATGTTGTAATTATTCGCACATTTGTACCAGTAGAAATTGTCGATCAAAGATGTCAAAACTTGCAACCCAAGAATTTCAATCTGGCAATGTCATGATTTACATCTCCGATGATGCGTTTCGTTACTTCATTTTATAAATATATGAATACACAAAAATGTACTTTACAGAATTTATTTATGTATTACAGATAAGTTTTTATTTCTAGTACACATTTTTTGTGAATAATCATGGGAACAAGAATTAAAAAAAAATACATTTATTTCACATTTTGTATTATTTTTTGCGTTTGGTTATCTGCCGGCCAAAAGCCAGGGCTCCAGACCTAGGCCGATAGTTTTTTTTCTATTGTTGTTGAAATTCATTGTCAATTTGTCATTCCGTTTCGGTTACCCGTCTCTGTAGTTATATATTATGAGTCAAAGAAGACTACAATAGTATTGTTATGAGTTTATAGTTCGCTATCGATGATGATGATGTCTTTACTACCTACCAGAATTCATAATGAAAATAGAAGAATCAATACTGTTATTCCGACTACCTAGCTTCACGATTATCTTTTATTTTATGACGATAATCAAATCTTAAAGACATAATATATTCTTGTATTACGCTTCCACAAATGCCATTCATGAAGAGTTGAAGGTATAATCCTGAAGTTGAAGATATTATTATAATCCTGTATCATATCATAGACGATGTAGTTGGCGTAGAATGACCTATAGGTACATAATTTAGATCCTCTTGTCAGACTTCAAAAGGGTGGGTATAGCTTTCTCAGCTTTTCGCCAGTCTATGGGTGGATATTTTTATTCATTATAACCCGTTTTTATCATGTTTTTAAGGTTTTTATTGACACCGATGTAATGAATATTTTGAATTATTTGACGTGATTTTGACAGATGAAACAGATTGACAGCCGTGAATGATGTCATAAACGTTTCTTTGAACGCAGTTACGTTGCGAGGTAGTGTTTTTTCATATACTTTTATTTCTTTTTCTATCTAGTATTTTAGGATTTTAAATACTGCTCAAAATACAAATTATTGGTAGGAGTTTTAATAGTAATTTGTACCTCGGTACAGTCATGGCCGAAAAATAAACACCTCCTTTGGTCCTTGAATCAACGGAAACATTTTTATTTGAATGATTCTCGATATTAACCCTCAGGAACCCCCCTACTTCCTGCTACAACTGAATAAGACGAAATCTTTTACAAAACGAACACTATGCAAGCAAGCATATTATAAGTTGGGGGAGGTTATACCTACTGATAGTAAAATGTTTGGCTCAATGCTGGTTTTGCTCTACATCCATTGGAGTATAGAGGAAAACACTAATAGATTAGTTTCTGGAATTATTGTGCAAACTGCAAAAGATTGTTAGACTATCTTTGCATTGTTTTGTTTTGGCTAAAACGCCTTTTAGATCTTGTAGGTAACCCGCACGCGAATGCTGCCGCGTAACAGTTGACATTTTGTGTGCGCAGCAAAGGAAGCAGCTCACCACGATAATAAACCCCAAAGCGTTAGGTGGAAGTGTTATAAATTAAACACCCACAATGAATTTTAGTAGGGTAGGCAGATAGAGTGAGGTAAAGTATGCATTTCAACGCATGGCGGGCACAGTTATTGAATAAATGAAATAGAAATCCTTACTAATATTATAAAAGCGAAAGTGAGTTTATTTGTTTGTTACCTCTTCACGCTTTAATAGCTAAACCGATTTTGATGAATTTTGGTACAGAGATAGTTGGGAACCAGGAGACGGACATAGGCTATTTTTTTTAAAGTGGGTTGTGAGGGAGAAAGAGGGAAGAGAAGGGAAAACTTAGCGTTGCTATTACAAATCAATAAGGCGCAAGGGGAACTGTGTTACCCCGAATTTAACGCGAGCGAAGCCGCGGGCAAAAGCTAGTCATAAATAAATTTAATTAATCAGTAATATTATGATGTGCTTATTTAAAAAAAATAAGCACATCATTATACTAACAACTTTTTACGTGATTGACATAGTTATTTTTAAATTTAGATTCAATTATTTACATTTCAAGCTATTTAACTAACTTCTTAATTTAATTTAATTTATAATTGTGTTATTTTTGTTTGTTTTTATACCTTAACTTTGTACGCTATCTATTGGCAAAACATAGTGAACCTATATTTTTAACCGACTTCAAAAAAGGAGGAGGTTCTCAATTCGACTGTATGTTTTTTTTTTTTTTTATTTTTTTTTTTTGTGTTTGTTACCTCATAACTCTGGTCTGGGTGAACAGATTTTGATGATTCTTTTTTTATTCGAAAGCTGGTGGTTGTCGTTTGGTCCCATAAAAAAAATATCAAGATCCGGTCAGTAGTTTTTGAGTTATCTTTAATAATGCGTATTAGATTGACTTCGTCTTCGTTGATGATATAATTTTAGAGGTTGTCGAAGACAAATGAACAAAAAACGCTATGCACTATGATTTGGAAGGTCATCGCAGTTTTTTGAGGTGATTGTATTTTAATTTGGTGATAGATCTTCAGTGATATACAACGGAACTCTTCAATAAATGACCGCAAATCTGCCGTGATTGCTGCAATCACATGTATAAGTATGGGTTTCGCCAGGGTAGGCAGGCGAGTGGGAGCAGGGTGCCCGTACCCCCTCCCCTCCCCTCACCCAGTCATTAAGAAACATAATCAATCATTAGATCAAGTATCAGCTGTATCCCCTAGGGCGCGATGATGCATATGATTTCTGAATATTGGTTTTAAACTAAAGCATAATTTAGATAGTATTAAATACTATAGCGTGATGTGGAACTAAGGCACTTGTCTCACCGGCAACGATTAACGAGTAGAGCTAGAACTAGAAACGAGTTAGCGAGACGTGGGGAGCAAGTGCGTAGTTCCGATATTTGTGTAGCTCGGCTATAAGCGAGTGTGCGAGTGAGGCGGGCGATTACTCGCATCACTCGCTCGCGGCAGTCAAGCGTGCAGTCAGTCTTGCGGCCTCATACGCGACCAAATGACATGACCACTGGTTGCTCTCTCGGCGTGATTTCTAATCGCTTGGCGAGTATCGCCGAGTGAGTGTTATCTTTCATAGCTCTTGTCGCTCAGCGACAAACTAGTGAAGCGAGTGCTCGCCGGCAGTGTGAACAGTCAGCGATCAACTGTTTGTATATGCATCTCTTTTATTCACACGGAAAGTATTCTATTGTACGTTTCTTGAGCGAGAAAATAGCCGATAGTTAGTCGTTTTCTCGTCGTTGGTGAGACAACTGCCTAAAGCTTGTATTTAAGACGAGACCTACGCACTAAAAAGCTAAAAATAACCGTGTTTGCGAATTATATCATAATACTATAACTAAAAATGCTGAAATAAAAAACTTTTTTGCAAAAAATAAAACCGACTTCCAAAAAAAAAAGTGGAAAATAACTTTATTTCCGGAAGTCGGTGGCAAAAAAGTCAACGAAACCAACAAAAGCCACCGACTTCCGGAAATAAAGTTATTTTCCACTTTTTTTTTTTGGAAGTCGGTTTTATTTTTTGCAAAAAAGTTTTTTATATACTACACACATCAAAAGTGTCTAGGGATCAAGCATTTTTATGCGGATTTCTTGAGATTGAGATGTGGCTTTGTAATAAATTTATGATTTTATAAATTTATATGGATCCTTTTTGGTGCATTTCATAATTTGAATCAGGAACTCTCAATCAAATTCGAGTAAAAGATGAAAATAAGCTGTCAATATTTTCCCTATAAAAACATACAACGCATTGAAGACATTATTAGTGCTACTGTTTCCCTACTACTGATTAAAACCAACGTTATTATGGAGCGGCGACGTCATTTAAGCAGGGAAGAAATGCTCAGAGCCTTGGGAATGATAGAAGCTGGTTCCCGGCAACGTACTGTAGCTTTAGCTCTGAATACAAGTCAGAGTGTTATCAGTCGACTTTCGACACGTTACCGAAGCACTGGTACCGTGGCTGAGCGCCATAGAGGACGGTATCGCTGCACCACACGGAGACAAGACCGATACATTCAAATCTTAACTCGAAGAGCTCCAACAATAACCGCCATGATGTTAGCCGTGAGGCTACATCACTCTTCAGGGAACTTAATTAGCGACCAAACAGTCAGAAACCGCTTGCATGAAGTGAACCTTCATTCCCGAAGACCGCTACGGGTACCACCTATAGCAATGCACAATCGTAGGATTCGATATCAATGGGCTCTTGAACACAGAAATTGGGCAGAAGAACAATGGCGTTTCGTGTGCTTTTCTGATGAGTCTCGTTTTGGTATGAGACCGGATACAAGACGTATACGACACTGGAGAACCCCTGGACGCCAACAGCGATTAAAATCCTGCCAGGAAGTCCATCCTTATAGTGGTGGAACCATCATGGTATGGGCGGGTATTTGGATCGGCGGAAGAACTGAGTTGATTTGGATCAGAGGCAACCTCAACGCTCAATTATTATACAATTTATACTGAGACGATTGTATCAGACGTCATCGTTCCTCTACAAGTGCAAATCGGTCCCTTATTTCAGTTAATGCATGATAATGCACGATCGCACACCGCAAGAGTTGTAAGACAGACTCTCGCCGCAGCTAACATCAATGTCCTGCCCTGGCCTGCTCAGTCGCCAGACTTGAACCCGATTGAGCATGCATGGGATATGCTACAGAGAAGAGCTCTGCCGAATATGGAGGGTATCCAGTCGCAAGAAGACCTTTTTTTGTTGTTGCAACGAACATGGGCGGCCATTCCACAGCGTGATTTGGATGAACTCATTTTGAGTATGCCAAACCGATGTTCTTGTGTTGTTAGTGTTCGCGGTAGAAACACGGATTATTAATTGTTTAAGTTACCCAATAAAATTTTAAAGAAAACTGTTATTTCAGTCTTTTTTTCGAACTTTAATGTTAGTGGTTCAAATGTCAAAAATCCCTTTATAAGGAAAATGGCAAATTTCTTTATTAATGCAAAGGTGACTTGGTTTATCGTTACTGTGACAAACGAAAACACTTTATTTGATGAATCCTTAAAGAAAATTTTAATTAATATCAATCAGGAAAAAAATTATTGCAAAAATATATGTTGATCCCTAGATACTTTTGATGTGTGTATATACCTGTAAACACCTATGTTCTACAAAATAAATGATTGATTCATTGAAAAATAAACAATGCAAATTGCAAGGTTGTGCTAAGGCTTGTGGGCCAAGTAAATGACGGTTCGGTCGGGAAAAACAAACACAAACCTTTCTTAACCTATCACTTAACCTCTGCCTTTATTTTACCTATTATCAGTTTCGTTTACTGTTACGGATATTTTATTTTTTCTGATATGAGGTAGCGTGGAAGAGGAAGACATGCACGCTCAAACCAAATTAATGACACGGTTGACGCAGTGGTTGAGCCATCGACTGCTGCGCTACGTGCCGCGGGTTCGATTCCCGCACGAAACAAATATATGTATAGGCTACAGATTGTTTCGGGTCTGACTGTTTGTGTATGTGAGTTTAAATGTTTGTAAACGCACCCACGGTACAGGAGAAATTTCTAATGTGGGGCAATGTTTTTTTCAAGAGAAGTAAATTAGGATAAGGGCTGTTTTAGTTGAAAAAAAAAACAAATCTGTCATACAGGACTATATTTATTATACAATTGGTCTATGTGCTTGATGAGTGGTTTATTGAACAGCGTCCCGACGTCCTTCGCGAACACGAAGTCCAAGTGATTGAACTTAGGCCATGAGCAAGCGGGCCTTATGTCTTCTAGGACACCATTAGCTTTCAGCTCCTTTGCTAACCGAAGTATGTCCTGTAAACATTAAAATAACGTCTTTATAAAAGTTCCAGTGGCACCCGTCCCATCGCCGGCGGTTAGGGCGAAGAGCTAGAAATATTAAAATAGTTTTTTCGGTAAAACAGAATCCTCTTTATTGATTTTTTAAATAATGAATTATTCAATAGCAGCCTGAAGTCAAAATTGCTTGAAACAGGTGGCTATGGGAAGCACAAAACAGAAACTCTGACTTTCTAATGATGATGAAAAAAACAGGAAATTGTAGCTCCGAATCTTGTGGCTTCCGCGGTTTTTGAGTAATCGTAGAAAAACCAACAAAAAAAATATTTTTTTTGGTCCACTGGCTTTTTTTTGCGGATAGGAAATCATTCTAATCCCAAAACCAGACACTTGGAGCTACAATTTCCTTTTTTTTATTTCCTGTACGACCATTTCTCTCGAAGTTACCGACTGTCAAAAATTTACCAAAAATTTGGATTTTTTTTGATCCCTTAATTTTTTCCAGTAGTGTATTTAAAATCGTCTTCAGAATGTTTTCGCAAAGTTGATCTCGCCCACATAAAATTTACCACTGATAGGCTTTTGTCACGTCTTCGGCATAAAGGGGATTTTTTTTTTAAACAAAATCGTTGCCCACTCAAGAAATTTATCCCGTATCGTGGGTGCGTTTACAAACATTTAAACTCACACAAACAGCCAGACCCGGAACAACTACGTGTCGGTCACACAAATATTTGTTCCGTGCGGGGATCGAACCCGCGACACGCGGCGTAGCAGCCAATCGCAATTCATTATATCAGCCTTAAAATTTTAACTCTTGGGGAGAAGTCTCTACCAAACGTCGACAATACTCATCAAATTTATAAAACCGTATACTTACAGACTTTTCAGTGACCTGGTCATTCTCTCCGTATAGTAGTGAGACTGGAATTTTGACGTTACTGATATTGTAAGGTGTTACAGGACCATTCACACCGCCATTAAATTTCGTGAACACGCCTGAAAGTGAAGATACATGCATTTTAATATTTCTTTGTAATATTCAACAGGTTAAGTCAAGCTGCAATCGTTTGTTGTGGGTTGTTCGAATGAGATACCGCGGACCCGGAACGTAAAGGGCGATAGAAGGAACATGGGTGGGTTGTAGTCAGTACCCCCCGCTCCGCCCAGGGCGGGGGAAGTTATTTGATAATTTCACACCTGCACAAAAAAAAATGGTGCAATAGTTTGGATCATGTTTGGGTGCAATGCACAATCGACTTTACATGTGTCATGGTTATAGACGGCAAAGATCCGTGGATGTCTAAATAATTAAGTAAGCTTTATTGTTGACTAGCCTTTGCCCGCAGCTTCGCTTGCGTTAAATTCGGGGTAACACAGTTCCCTTTTCCTGAATTACAGGTACCTGCTACTTGTAGTTTTTGCCCTTGCGCCTAATTTATTGTAATAGCAATGCTAAGTTTTCCCTTTTCTTTCCTCTTTCTCCCTCATATCACAATCTTTTTTTTTAAAAATAGCCTGTCCGTCTCACAGGGTCCCAACTATCTCTGTACCAAAATTCATCAAAATCAGTTTAGCCATTTGTAACGGACGCCGAGACATAGCCACTAAGCTATAACAAACGACGAGATAAACGTCTCACACATATGCCTATAAATAGTATGATTAAAGTATATTTTTCAATATTCCTTGAATTCCTTGTTAAAACTAGCGTAATGTAAAGTATATACTGTATGACTGTTAACTTAGTGGATAACATGTAAATAAAATGTTTATTGTTGTAAGTAAATAAGATATACGTAACTAGGTAACTAAGTTTAGTAAATAAAGATAAGACGTTGTTTGATTGGTTAATATTGTAAGGTCCGGCGGACCAGCATTCCTGCAGCGAGCAGGTCTCGACCTGTTGAAACCTGCTCGCGCCGCTCCGCCGGGCTACGAGTAGCTATTGGCCAATGGGCAGGGGGCGTAACGACACACGACCGCGACGTGCGCCCCGCTGCCCAGACGATATATATAGGCGGCCTTAGCAGAACACGTACGATCCATTGAAAAATTGTAAATTGTCGAATTGCTGTCCGAAGAATAAACGGTGAAATCTATGTGCAGTTTAATTGTGAGTCAAGAACACTTCAAATAAAACACAAGAACCAACAGGAAAACACTCATTTAATACAGTCCACTACAGTCTGGTCCTCCGAGCGCCGGATTAAGAACTAAGTGAAGTGAAAATCGACTAATAAAAGCTGCCAGCAGACGCCGGGATCAAGACCGACAGTGTTAGTGCCGACCTAGAGTGCCTAGCTCCGTGACGAACCGACCGGACCTAGACTACGTCGTCACCATCTACGTGCCGGGCAGCGACCGACCGAATCGTCTGCGCATCGATCAAGACCGACAGTGTTAGTGCCGACCTAGAGTGCCTAGCTCCGTGACGAACCGACCGGACCTAGACTACGTCGTCACCATCTACGTGCCGGGCAGCGACCGACCGAATCGTCTGCGCATCGATCAAGACCGACAGTGTTAGTGCCGACCTAGAGTGCCTAGCTCCGTGACGAACCGACCGGACCTAGACTACGTCGTCACCATCTACGTGCCGGGCAGCGACCGACCGAATCGTCTGCGCATCGATCAAGACCGACAGTGTTAGTGCCGACCTAAAGTGCCTAGCTCCGTGACGAACCGACCGGACCTAGACTACGTCGTCACCATCTACGTGCCGGGCACCGACCGACCGAACCGTCTGCGTGCCGACACGACCCGAACCGTCTGTGCGCCGACTCAAACCGACAGTGTTAGTGCCGACCTAAAGTGCCTAGCTCCGTGACGAACCGACCGGACCTAGACTACGTCGTCACCATCTACGTGCCGGGCAGCGACCGACCGAACCGTCTGCGTGCCGACACGACCCGAACCGTCTGTGCGCCGACTCAAACCGACAGTGTTAGTGCCGACCTAGACTGCCTAGCTCCGTGACGAACCGATCGGACCTAGACCACGTCGTCACCATCCACGTGCCGGACAACGAACCGAAGACGTATTGAAACGTAAGTTCAAGCAAAATATTAAAATGGTTATCACTCGAAGTCACTCTGACTTGGCCGAGGTTGAAGAACAACGACGCAACGAGCAACAAGAAGCCATTCGACGCCGTGAACAAGAACGCATAGAACAAGAGCGATTACGACGAATCTCACTCGACCCGCCGGCCTCACCCTTTTCAAGACCAGCAGAAGCCAGCATCGCCGGGCCCTCGGGAATTCAAACAACAGTGACTGTGAGACAACGACCGAGATCACCGACACAATCACTACGTTCACACCGCTCGAACACAAGTGTCACGACGCGACTACGAATGGCGGAACTAAACGCTGCTGAGAGACTCGCGGCGCTCCAGAGAAAACAACTTGAAATGGAAGCAGACTTGGTGAAGAAAAGACTAGCTGCAGAGGTGTCTGCCATCAACGATGAAGAGTCAATAAATGACGAACCTGCTCCTGAGGCACCGCATCAGAAAGTAGACGAGTGGCTGAGAACCAATCCGATCGACGCACGGGGGGAGGAAGCAGCAAGGGGAACCAGAGAAGAACCAAGACAGATAAGGTTTGAGACACCTCGGGCACGATCGCCGACTCCAACCAGAACGAGAAACAGCATCGACCAATTGGCCGCCACACTTGAGAAGATGGCCAGACCACGACCGCGACACACCGACCTGCCTACGTTCACCGGAGCCGCCAACGAGTGGCTAGCTTTTAAAGCGGCCTTACGAGACTCAACACAGATGTACCAGATCACAGCAGCAGAGAACATACAGAGACTAAGAAGCTGCCTGAAGGGAGAAGCTCGAGAAGCAGTGGCCGCGCTACTACATACGGCCACCGATCCAGACGCAATCATGAAAACCCTGGAACAGTGCTTTGGGCGACCCGAGGTAATCATAGACCGGGCGCTCGAAGACTTGAAGAAGCTACCGAAACCTGGAGCAGCAGCAGCCGACCTCAATAGCTTCGCTGTCAAACTACAAAACATCATCTGCGTGTTGAAAACAATAGACCGAAGAGGCTACCTCTTCAATCCACTGCTGACAAGAGAAGTACTGGACAAACTGAGTCCACATCTCCGTTCCCGTTGGTGCGACTACGCCTACGAAAACGAGGGAACAGCTGACCCAGAGATCGTCGTCATATCTCGCTTCTTAATGAGAGAAGCGGACAGGGCATTACGTTACACATATGCCCCATCTACGTGTGCGGTAGCAAGTACGAAGAAAGAAACACGACCCGCCGTCACCCTCAAGAAGAAAGCTACGGTGTATACTACGGTCAACGAAGCGGAGGAAGAGAAACTACAGTGCCCTGGCTGTGAGCAAGCACACACACTGCCACAGTGCCCTAAATACAAGGCACTCACTATCGACCAACGATGGGAATTTTTAAAAGAAAAGAAGATCTGTTTCAAGTGCGCCCAACGAAGACACCGACGCATCGGATGCAAAGCGAAGCCCTGCGGTGTGGAACAATGTCGCCGACCACACCATGCGACGCTACACAAGACACCACGGGCAGAGGAGGTCAAGCCAGCCGAGCCCGCCAAGGAAGAAGTCGTCCTGTCAGTGGCAACACAATCAGCTGCTGGGCCACGAGCTGTCCTATTGAAGATGTGTCCAATCATCGTGTCCGGACCACGGGGGGAGGTGCAGACCTACGCGCTCCTAGACGAAGGGGCAACCATAACGCTAGTCGACAAGGAGCTAGCAGCCAGCATCGGGGCAGTGGGGCCATCACGACCACTGCGTCTCAACGGTGTCAACATGTCACAACAAGAAACAGAGAGTCAACTGGTCACCCTTAAAGTACGTGGCCTGAAAGAAAATCAAGGTTACAAGATCAGAGCGAGGACTATGAAGAACTTAAGAATGCATCAGCAGGCCATTCCCGAGAGCTTGCTCGAGTATGACCATCTGAAGAACCTGCCCAGGGACGAGGTGTGCTACGAACGCGCACGCCCGGGACTGCTAGTGGGGACCGACCACTGGGAGTGCATCGTCTCGCGGGAACTCAAGACTGGCGGCCCGAACGAGCCGGCCGCATCGAGAACAAACCTAGGATGGGTGGTGCACGGAACAGCACCACGCAGCGCCATCATATTGGAAGACAAGGTGCTGCACATATATGAGCCCGACCAAGAAACGAACGTGAGCAATCAGGAACTTCACAACTTAGTCGAGGCCCATTTTCAGATCGAAGCACTCGGAATACATAAGAAACCCCGAGTCACCGAAGCGAATCAGCGCGCTATCACGATCGTCGAGACAACTACTAAGAAGACCGACGTAGGGTACGAGGTGGGACTGCCGTGGCGACGAGACAACACCGTCATGCCGCCCAGCTACAATCAAGCGTTTCGACGACTAAAGAAGATTGAAAACAAGATGGACGCCGACCCTAAGTTCGCGAGGGAATACTCCAGCCAGATAGAGAACCTGTTGAAGAAAGGCTACGCGACACCATGCGACGGCTCGGAACGTACGAGCCCGATATGTTGGTACCTGCCACACTTTGCCGTGCAGAACCCGAACAAGCCCGGCAAGTGCAGACTAGTGTTCGACGCAGCAGCAAAGAGCAACGGGGTATGTCTCAACGACGAACTGCTGGAGGGACCGGATCTACTGCTGTCACTGCCGGGAATCCTGTTTAGATTCCGGGAAAAGGCGGTCGCGATAACAGCTGACATTCAAGAGATGTTCCTGAGAATCCAGATAAGACGTGAAGACCAACCGGCACAACAGTTCCTGTGGCGAGGTGATGAACGAGAGGCGCCTCCAGCCAAGTATAAGATGACCAGCATGATCTTCGGCGCAGCGAGCTCCCCGTACATGGCCCACTATGTCCGGAACCACAACGCGGACATTCACGGGCAGGAGTTCCCACGAGCCCTGGAAGCCATCAAGGAGAGTCATTACATGGACGATCTGGTGGCCAGCTACGATGACCCGATGGAAGCATGGAAGGCGGTAGAAGAAACAAGAACGGTACACGCTCACGCCGGCTTCACGCTACGAGGATGGAGTGCAAGCAATAAGATAGTGCTGCGCGACGTACCAGCAGAGTTGCACGCCACTACCCCTGCGCAGCTGGGGGGAGAACAGCCGGAGAACAAGATCCTCGGCCTGTACTGGAACGCGGAGCGGGATGAGCTCGGCTTCAACACCTCGATGAGCCGAGTCCCAGTGGAGGTGCGAGACCGAGCACGCGCGCCGACTAAGCGTGAAGCCCTCAGCGCCGTGATGTCCATCTACGACCCGCTCGGGCTGCTGAGTCACTACACTATCCGGTCGAAGATCATCTTGCAGAGCTTGTGGCGCCTCCGGACGACGTGGGACGAACAGATACCGGCTGAAGAAAACGAGCTCTTCGCAGCGTGGCTGGCACACCTCAAGGAGATTGGCAAGCTGCGACTACCGCGCTGCTACACGACAAAGGTACGCGAACGCATCGACCTCCACGTACTCTGCGACGCCAGCGAACAGGCCTACGCGACCGTGGCCTACTGGAGAATCGCAAACAGCGACGGGAGTATCGACGTGGTGTTGGTGGCCGCTAAAGCTAAGGTAGCGCCAAGGCAGGCGCAGACTATACCCCGGCTCGAGCTACAAGCCGCGGTCATCGGAGCGAGGCTTGCCGATACCATAAAGAAAGAACACAGAATGAAGATTGGTCGAACGACCTACTGGACCGACTCGTCGACCGTAGTACATTGGATCCATCACGACATGCGACGCTACACACCATTCGTAGCACACAGGCTGGGTGAGATTGCTGAGCTGACTCAAAAGGAAGAGTGGCGATGGCTACCTACAGAACACAACGTGGCGGACGACGCGACGCGACTCAACGACGCATCTCTAACCGCAGAGGATCGGTGGTTCCAAGGGCCCAGCTTCCTCTACGAACCGGAAGAGCAGTGGCCCGTGACGTCGACAAGAGATGAAGACGAAGAAGAGACCCTGCATACGACAGAAGAACCAAGACGAGACAGCTGGCTCCCGAACCCTGCACTACAAGACGAGGGGCTGCAACAGCGAATGGAGTGGCGCTTCATACCTCCTGGGGCGCCCAATCAGGGAGGCGCATGGGAGAGAATGGTGCGGTCAGTCAAGGCCGCCCTCAAAGTGACCCTAAGGGAGAAGGCGCCGGCAGAGGAAGTTCTCAGCACGCTACTCACCGAGGCTGAGTTCTCTATCAACGCACGACCACTCACTCACGTCAGCGTTGACCCTACGGACCCCGAGGCCCTGACCCCCAACCACTTCCTGTTGGGGTCGTCAAAAGGCCTACCAGCGACGGGACCCTGCGACGAGGCAGATCGACGGGCGTGGCGAGCTAGCCAGGCGCTCGCCGACCACTTCTGGCGGCGCTGGCTGCGCAAGTACCTACCTACCCTGGTACCCCGCGGCGAGCCGAAGAACGACGCGCGACCCCTGCAAGCTGGCGACGTAGTCCTCGTGGTGGACAACACGCTGCCCCGCAACACCTGGCCGATGGGAGTCGTCGAGAACACGCATCCTGGAACAGACGGCAGCATCCGAGTCGTCGAGGTGCGAACCCGCACCGGCATCTTCAGGCGGCCTACAAGCAAGCTCGTCGTCCTGATCAAGAAAGAAGAGGCTACGCAGGCTGCGCCGGGGGGAGAACTGTAACGGACGCCGAGACATAGCCACTAAGCTATAACAAACGACGAGATAAACGTCTCACACATATGCCTATAAATAGTATGATTAAAGTATATTTTTCAATATTCCTTGAATTCCTTGTTAAAACTAGCGTAATGTAAAGTATATACTGTATGACTGTTAACTTAGTGGATAACATGTAAATAAAATGTTTATTGTTGTAAGTAAATAAGATATACGTAACTAGGTAACTAAGTTTAGTAAATAAAGATAAGACGTTGTTTGATTGGTTAATATTGTAAGGTCCGGCGGACCAGCATTCCTGCAGCGAGCAGGTCTCGACCTGTTGAAACCTGCTCGCGCCGCTCCGCCGGGCTACGAGTAGCTATTGGCCAATGGGCAGGGGGCGTAACGACACACGACCGCGACGTGCGCCCCGCTGCCCAGACGATATATATAGGCGGCCTTAGCAGAACACGTACGATCCATTGAAAAATTGTAAATTGTCGAATTGCTGTCCGAAGAATAAACGGTGAAATCTATGTGCAGTTTAATTGTGAGTCAAGAACACTTCAAATAAAACACAAGAACCAACAGGAAAACACTCATTTAATACAGTCCACTACACCATTTATGCGTGAAGATGTAACAAACAAACTCACTTTCGCTTTAGTAATATTAGTAAGGATATAGCTCTAATGTTGACTGTTTTTGTCGATCTACAGTCTGTTAGACAATAATCTCTGGAAACAGCTAATTATATGCAAACTTGGTAAATTCACGGTTTTACGTTCATAGACGGAAAAAAGGTACATAACCTCATTTTTCTGGATGAGAAATGATCAAATTACTTATATTGCTCTGGGCGGACCGACATGGAGTGTCACACTTGTACTGACTAAAACCCATCCATGTTCCATCTTTTTACCCGACTGCGCTCCGCAAAGGAGGGTTATGTGTTCATCAGTCTATGTATGTATGTATGTATGTATGTATGTATGTTTGTTCCTTTGAAGCACTATACAGACTAAACGCCTGGGCCGATTTTTATGATTCACACGTCAATCGATTCCTCTTAGTCCTGCGAGTGTCACTAAAGATATGAAATTAATAAAAAAACAAAATGGCGACCATGAGACACCATATTGTGAAAATGAAAAAAATTAAAACCAACAAAATATGTCAAGTGGGGTATCGTCGAATAGGTATTTAAAAATCATTAATAGTTTACTTTCATCACTTTTCGATTCAAGTGACTATTTAATTATAAATAATTAAAATGTAGGCCGTCACGTATGTACATATGTATTTAAACAATACAGCATTAATTTTTATCAAATTAAGTACCTTAAATACATTGTCTATTTAATATAGATCAATATGGCCCTTTACAGCATGTAATTTAAATGAATATTTCCGAAGATATTACAGTTTAAAAATGCAGGGACATATCGATGCGGCCGGCCGCAGCGGTGTCCGGGCGGCGCATGTATCTTATATACCTATTCTTTCGGCATAATAAACTCGCCGGAACTTCTACACTTTACAAAATTATTACAAACAGCGATCATCAATCTACACCTCTTAATTTAAAAGATAAATCCGAACAGAAAAACAAACAAGTAAGCGATAACAAAACCAAACTACTAGAATGGAGCCAGAAATCTTTGCACGGAAGGCATTACCAAGATTTAAGTCAAAATTATGTCGACAAGGAAGCGTCGAATGCATGGCTTAAACGACGCGAGTTCTTCCCGGAGACTGAAGGCTTCATGCTTGTAATTCAGGACCAAGTCATTGAGACTAAAAATTATAGGAAGTACATTATAAAAAACCTAAGCACTGATATTGCTGAAAATGCAATAGTTCACCAGAAACCATCCAGCACATTACAAGCGCGTGTAAATCAATAGCCCAGACAGACTATAAACATAGACACGACCAAGTCGCCAACATCATACATCAGAAACTAGCACACCAATACAAATTTATAGAGTCCATAGTTCCCTA
The DNA here is from genome assembly GCA_905475445.1 of Ochropleura plecta. NCBI lineage: Eukaryota > Metazoa > Arthropoda > Insecta > Lepidoptera > Noctuidae > Ochropleura > Ochropleura plecta. The sequence continues at coordinate 1,063,472 of FR997722.1, read as the reverse complement.
AACTACAAATACATAGTTCCGAAACTGTGCTGGAAAACGCTTCAACAAAATTATATTTTGACCGAGGGATATTTACTGACCGAACCATCCACTTCAATTGACCAGACATGACAGACATCACATTAATAAATAAAACAAACAAAACTGGATACCTCTTAGACATAGCTGTACCATATACACACAACTTACAAACTACTATTGCAGAAAAATTATCTAAGTATACCGAATTAAAAGAAGAAATTACCCGCCTCTGGCATCTTCAAAAAGTTACAATAGTCCCAAAAATTTTTCTGCGAAGTGAAGTTTATGCTATACGTTGTTATGCAAAATAAAATTATGACATAAAAAGTTCTGCTATAAAGGGGGGATCCAAAAATAATAATCTCATAAATAATGAATACCTAATAGATACTCATAACTAAAAAGTAAAATAAAAAAATATTGGAGTGTGAGCCGTTCCAGATTTTAATGGGTCCCGACTGTTCTTCATAGTTCCAGATTACAGTACTTGTTTTTCTCTTTTCAGTTTTATTTTTATTAGGTGTGTAGTTTGTTTCACTTTTTACGCAGTCGGGTTTTTTATTGTTTTAAATATATTTTTTGCCCATTGTGTTCCGGGGCCGCGGTACCTCTTTCGAACAACCCACAACCCCGGAAGACAGAGGTCCTGTAGGGGCCTCTCTTCAAGATACACACCTGAGATTGCGATTTTTCCATAATGCTCCAAAGATCTCCAAGGCAGCGGCTGTATTCTGTACAAATATATGGGCGCCATTTCCTGAAAGCCAACCAAAAAAAATCAATGATTACTTTATCATCTGCCTAGTCTTTTATACGTTTAGGTCGGCTTTGAGTCTAACTGGATGAACTATAATCCTTACTAATATTTAAAAGCGAAAGTAAGTTTATTTCTTTGTTTGTTACGTCTAAACGGCTCAACCAATTTTGATGAATTTTGGTACAGAGATAGTTGCGACCCTGGAGACGGATATAGGCATTTTTTTTAAAGTGAAAAATGAGGGAGAAAGAGGAAAGAGAAGGGAAATCTTAGCTTTGCTATTACAATCAGTAAGGTGCAAGGGCAAAAACTACAGGTTGCAGGTACCTGCAAATCGGGAAAGGGGAACTGTGTTACCCCGAATTTAACGCGTATTGACCTTTGAACTATTAGTCTGGTTTCGAAAATTCTCTACAAATCCAGTTATCATTTGCCTAGTCTTTTCCCTACTTTATTGCCGTTGGCTTCCTGGCCGTTAGAACTGGGTAATACGGTACCACTTGGTTAGACTGGTTCTCAGACTTTCGGGCAATTGACTACCAGTAATTACTGCCATAGGCGACTGTTATTTGCAGATCTATATCTACGAATAACAACCGGAACTAACTGTTTAACGCGCTTTCGGAGGCGCGCTTGAAACTTGATATTTAATGACGGTCACCCATCAACAGACCGACCTTAGCAAGCACGGCTTAACCTTGAATATCGAACCGTGAAGCTGTTGTTATTTAGTAAATATGAAAGTACGTAACGACTATTTAGGTACGTCTACCAATTAAATGCCATAGTAATTACTGTTAAATTTCTCGTTATTAATTATTTTTAAAATGTAGGTATTTATTAGTTTATTTTATGTGTAAGTATATGTTTATTAGTATCAGTAACTATATACGTTTCTGAAAACAAATACTTTATATAAATACAAAATTATGTAAAGATATACCTAATATCTTTACATAATTTTTGTACCCTATCACAATGTTGTCGTATTTTGTCCAAAGGTTGACTGGTAGAGAATACCTTATGGCATTAAGTCCGCCTATGTACCACTATTGTACATGAAGTTTAAATAAATAAACGATTAATGTTAACAAGGTAAACATTAGTAAGGTATTGCGTACCACATCATATTGTTCTTTATCCTCGCCGATCAAGGCGTGCAATACGGTTGTGCAGATGTCCATCTCCGGTTGCTTCTGGTTACAAAAGTTTGCTTGGAGGTTCTGCAGCAATTGCGGCATCACTGCCAACCAGCCTCTGGCTTTGAACACGTTCTGGAAACATTCAAAATTAATGTTTACTATTTATTTATTTGTTTATGTACACTAGGGCCATGGGGTCCGAGTGCCCATGTAGTATTTCGAGAAATCGCCAAGCGGTTGGTCGACTCTTCTCGTGACCAGAGGGCTGGCCTGTTTTTTGCACAAAAAATAAGCATTGCCATCCAACGCGGTAATGCTGCCAGCCTTCTCGGCACTTTACCTGTTGGCGGCGATACGGACGAATTTTTTGACGCCCTGTAATTTTCCATTTTTTACTTGTATATATTTTTATTATTAGTTTGTGTCTATTTATAGGTTGTATATATTTTGTTTATTTATTTGGATCTCCCACAAAGGATACACAGATACATTATAAAACACAATACTATAGGTTAATTTAACTGTGTTCCTTCAATTATAGGAGACCACAGCATGCACATATAACTAGGTGTTAACACAAAAATATTTATAGAAGTGAAAATTTAAAACTATTTTAAAATGATAACAAATCGGGAAAAGAAAACATAATGTCAATTAAAAAATAGATATAGCAATTAAATGAATATAACAATAGAATTAAAATTGATTCACATTAAAGTTATAATTATAATGGTTGTTGCACAATTGTTGTAGTGGTCAAATTCTTTTTGTATTTAGTAATGGGGAGGGTTATGTCCAAGCTAAATTGTTTTGCCAAATCGTTGTAATGCCTACAGAGTCTTGAGAGAGCGGCGAAATGCCCCAGATTAGTTTAGGAACCTGACACATAAAATTTTCTTATGAAATAAGCTGTACCTTTGTGCTCTTCTGTCAAAATGTAATGTAAAATGTAATGTCCTGTCATGTATTTTGTGTGTGCATAAATTAATAAAATAGGTTATAGCTGCTTCTTCGCGGCAAGCGGGATGGCGCGTTAATGTTTAGTTTGCCTAGTAATTCGCTTCAGTCTATGATTCCATTAAATATTTTATGCAGAAGTGTCAAGTCTGCCGTTTCTCGTCTGTCAGCGAGTGAAACCATTTTGTAGTGCCCTAGTCTGTCCTTATAACTGCTAACTTTTTAGCCGATTGGTCTTTGTAGCATAAGTGATACATGAAGCGCCTTTGGACACTTTCCAGGTGTTTAATGTATATGTCGTATTGAGGGTTCCAAACCGGGCTGCCATATTCAAGTATTGGGCGGACCAGTGTGTTAAATAGTTTTATTCTGGTAGATGACTTTTTAAAGTCTTAATTTTTTGTCATAGTTTTAAAATAATAATCAACATAAAACACAACAGGAGTCTAAAATGGCCGTTTTAGCAGAATAATAATATGAATAACGTAAAAGTTCTTAAAATGGTCACAGATGCAGTTAATATTGTTAATTGTCACTTTGTTAGGATCACTAAGAAGCACGATAAAAATATTAAAAATTAAATTAAAGAAACTAAACTAGGTAAGGTACCTACACACGACGGCACATCAACCTACACAAAACCATTTTAACGTGATCTCTCTACTACGTACGTACGGTCTACTACGGTGTGCGATCCGTAGTAGAGAGATCAGGTAATAATAGTTTAGAATAAGTTGACCTGCTTTTGTGTGTACAATTAGCCACTACGCCATTTTAAAAAAGTTAACGTTCAGCCGAGTACGTGGGGAAAAGGTTTAGGTGGATTGTCGACATAAAAAAAATACCAGCCTATAATTGTCTCACTACTGGCAAAGGCGTCTTCAAACCTTCACCTTCACCTTCCTCAAAGGAGAGTTTTGGCCGAAGGGTGTCGTGTATATCGACGTTTTCGTGGAAGGATACCGAACTCGCAGCGAAACACGAAGCCGTCACCTCGTGTGCAATAGTTTTTAATTTTATAAAATATGTATTAGTTTATAAATTTAAGATTATTTGTGTATAGTATGTATGGGCCTTCGATGCCTGAAATAAATTGATTTATTATTATTATTAAAGGCGTCTTCTCATACAGAGAAGGAACAAGTATTGACCACGCATGCTGCAGACTGGTTAGCGATATTAGACTTATATCCTTACTTATATTATAAAAGCGAAAGTGAGTTTGTTTGTTTGTTACGTCTTCACGCCTAAATGGCTAAACCGATTTTGATGATTTTTGGTAAAAGAGATAGTTGAGACACTGGAGACGGACATAGGCTAATATTTTTTTAAAGCGAGGTATGAGGGTGAAAGGGAAGAAAAGGGAAAACTTAGCATTGCTTTAAACAATAAATAAGGCACAAAGGCAAAACTAATGGTAGCAGATATATGAAAAACAGGATTTTTTTTTTCGAAAATAACGCGCCTTATAGTTAGCGTTAGCCCAAAGTAACTATGCCACGCGGGCAAAGTTGCGGGCGGAAGCTAGTTAATTATGAGTTCAATTTTTCTCACAATGTTTTCCTTCACCGATGTATAATATGAATTGAAAAAGTCACATTGGTACTTGTTCGGATTTGAACTCAAAACCTCATCAATGACATGCGAAGCGCTCAACCTCTCTTGTCGACTTACTTTGACATTATTTAAAGTCGTTCCTTACCGTTAACTCAAAAGTATTCAACGCCAGATTCGCCATCGTTTTTATGTGGTCCAAATACACAGAAGGTCCTAAGGCCACGAAGGCTATCAACTTGTCATTGTACTCTGGTCTCTCAGACATCATGGTGAAGACGCTGGTGGTGCCCATAGAGTGGCCTAGGTACATGATCTTCTCCAGGCCTGTGACATTTAGGACTCTGTCTATCAATGCTGGCAGGTCGTATTTGCCGTGTTCGTGGAAACTGGAATTGGATAAAACGATTATTAGTATATACAGTATGAGATAGGAGATCTTCTACGTTTTAACCTCGTAGGTTATCCTTACTAATAGTATAAAAACGAAAGTGAGTTTGTTTGTTTGTTACGTCTGCACACCTAAATAGCTAAACCAATTTGATGAATTTGTTACAGAGGTAGTTGGGACCCTGGAGACGGACATAGGCTAATGAGAAATGAGGGAGAAAGAGGGGCAAAAACTACAGGTAGCATATCTGCTACCTGTAGTTTTTGCCCCTCTTTCTGGCAGGTATCCCTGCAAATCAGGAAAGGGGAACTGTGTAACCCCGAACTTAACGCGAGCGAAGCTGTGGGCAAAAGCTAGTCTATAATACAGCTAAGAAGTGTCGCGCAAGATGTTCCGGGCGTCGGGCGCCGGGAGACGACTCCCGGCCACCGTAGATGCGGGTCAGTGGACGGTGACCAATGGGTAGCTCACCGTCCGTCCAGTGACGACAGCCCGTGTTGACGGCGCGTTAGTGTTCCACGCGCTCCTCAAAGAGATGTCAGCAAAGCAGGGGGGCCTGCCAGGGCCACCACCTGCCGAGGTTATGGGTTGTTCGCAAGAGATACCGCAGTGCCGGAACATAAAGGGCAATAGAAGGAACATGTGTGGGTTTTAGTCAGTACAAGTCTGAGACGCCCCCCGCTCCGCCCAAATCGGGGGAAGTTATTTGATAATTTCCCATCCGCAAAAAAAGGCTACAGTGTGAACTATAAAACCTTGTCAATCTCTTTAACCTCTCAAGGTACGCCATTATTTACGTCAACTATCCGTCAAGCACCGCCGGGCGGGCTCGTATCGTAAGCGTAATCTGATTTTAAGACTTATCTTTACTACAAATTCAGTTTTAAATCGGTCGGGGTTTGGTGGCACAAATTTGTACCAGCGGGGCTCAACGGTAATACTTGTTTGCTGGCACGTTTTTGTGCCGCTGGGGCTCTAGAGGTTAATAATAAATAAATAAATAACTCGCGCTGCTTGGTTACAAAAATTGAATCGAGTAAGTTTTGTCAATCTTTTATTTTAGCTTAGCCAAGGTTAGTCATAACGTTCCAATACTCGGGTCGTTTTAAAGAAGGAACTAAGAAAAAATAGGATAGAAATAAATAAGATGTGTGACATATAACTAAAAAAAAATATAATCTTAAAAGCATAATTATATGCCATTTTTTTTAAATAAACTTTAATATGCTACAATAAAAGGTTGGGGTTACTGTCCTCTTAGATAGGCTACACAATAGCCTGTAGTAAAGAGAACAGTGGCGTATCCCTCTAAAGTGGAGAAATCAATTGCCTAGTGCTTTTAGTATCCTAATGATTTTAATAACAACAATCACAAAGTAAAATTAAAATAAAAAATAATTAAAAATGCCTAAGTATTAGAGTATAAATAAGTAAGTGGAAATCTGTGTGTATGGGTATTTGTGTGTGTGTGTGTTTTGTAAGTATGTGTGTGGTAGGTATGTGTGTGGTGTATGTACTCTATGATAGGGTAGAAATAGTTAGAAAGAATAAAATATTAAGAAGAAGAAGAAAGAATTAAATAGTTAGGTAGAATAGTTTATTTGAAGTAGGATAGTTTAGATTTTACAAATGAAAACTCGCTCACTATACTAGGCCCACTGAACACAATAGACTTTTCTCTATAATTCTTAGTTTCAAAAGTTTTTTATTCACATCGTACTACGTGGAGGCTGAAGTTAATCTCTTGTCGATATCGGTGCTTTTGCTTGACAGGCGCAGTCAGGAGAAGAGAACTAACTCACCTGAAATCCCAGAATTTCTTGTCAGTTTTGGTGAGGTTCGTATGCGTTGAGTGCGAGTTCCCTCTAAGGTTGGCTAGCCACACATCGTACCCCGCGTCAGCTAGGAGGTACGCTGGAAACATAAAGATGGCTATTTTTAATCGACTTCAAAGAGAAAGAAAGAAAAGTTTATTTGTCAGAATATAGTACTTGCAAAAAATGTTACAGTTATTACAGACTCATATATTCTACCATTTCTGGTGTACAGTAGTAAGTAGGTAGTAGTAAGTAGGTCCTATGATGAGAATAAAGAGTGTCCATGGAGTTTCTTGCCCATTCTTCTCCATAGAGATCAACGCTTTGGAATGGGCAACTACAGTACTTTCACAAGTTATTATGCCTTATGACCTCGACTGGAGCTTAATTTTGTTTCTTAACATTCAAAAGTGCCTGAATTTGAATTTAGAATTTGATGGACCGTAGTTTTTTTTAAATGTATTTTCACCGTTTACTCATCCAACTGTGTGTGTCATAATTCTTTATCCGACTTCAAAAACAGGAGGAGGTTCTCAATTTGTGGGAATCTTTTCTTTATGTATGTTCACTGATAACTCAAAAATGCCTGGACCGATTTGCAAAATTCTTTTTTTGTTTGATAGGGTATCTATATTTCCCAGGTCCCATATCATTTTTTTTATATTGCTTAGGTAGTTTATGAGTTATCGTCTATAATATTTACATATTTTTTCTCTATGTCTTTATGGATGATCTGCTAATCTTTTAGTTACAAATTGTGTTAGATGTGATCACATCCACATCATCATTACTAAAAATAAACTATTCCTTTTTTTTAGTTGCTATAACCGGTTTTTTTGTACTTAAGAAGCTCATTGAAGGACATCTATAATACCCATGTCTAAAAATGTATGTGCAAATTAAGTCTAAATTACGGTGTACATTAATTATTGTTAATTATAGTCTCAGGCGTTACTGCGCGAGAAGCACTAGCATTTGCATATTTTTTGGAGGAAGTTGTGTGGCATTCTAAATCCAATCTTGGAACTAAACATCGCGGCATCGGCGGGATTCAGACTTAATAATGTATTTTCATAACACGTAAGAGAACCTTTATGGACACCTCCACCTTACCGTCTGGGGATTACAGACAGGTTATTTTAGTTCTGTAATACTGTTTATTAATTAGTTCGTCCAGCAACTGCAAACTAACCGAGGCTTTTCTTGGGTCCCATGATCACGAAGTTCGAACTGCAGCCTCCGAGACCGTGCACCAAAAGGATGGCCTTCTTCCCCTTAGCGTTGAGTTCCGCGGTCCGCCTGGCAGAACGTCTGCCTGCCGGGATCCTGTGCATCTGCAGGACGTAGCCATCTGGCGTTGTGACGCGGTGCTTCTCCGCGGGGTAGCCTGCATCTCTGATGAGGCTGGGCTGTGGATGATAAGAGTAGTTTAAGAAATGTGACGTGAAAGTTGAGGCAGAAGTTGGAAATTATTTTGCTTAGGATCTCAGAATGAAGAATATCCATTCAGTTTAAACTGTGTATTCCCATGGATTGATTTCCTGAAGGTTACTACACAAATTCAACGTATTGAACATTATTTTAAAGTTGATTTTTTTGTTTAATGACCATTTATTATGTTTCTCTAAGCTCTAACTTATTATTTACAAATATGTAGACGAACTAATAATAAAAATGTGAGAAAAACATAAGATAAAATGAAATATGTACAAGTATAAAAAATGGAAAATAATTACAGGGCGTAAAAAAATATATGTATAAACTGTTAAAGAGGAAATGAGTATTATTTGCAATACGACGACGGTAGAATATGGAGGACCTTATTATATTCGAAAACATTTATGTAATTATTGCCCATGTTTGCAAAAATAAATGATTTGATTTGAATGCCTAAACGGGCAACTAAGGTTTAAGAACATTGTTAACATCAATATTCTGTACACCTAGTTCGCAATAAAGAATTTATCTTTGACTTTGAAACCTTTACTTTGCCCGCGGCTTCACTCGCGTTAAATTTGGGGTAACACGGATCCCTTTTCCTGATTTGCAGGTACCTGCTACCTGTAGTTTGTGCGCTTTATTGATTGTAATAGCAAAGCTAAGTTTTCCCTTTTCTCCCTCATTTCCCACTTTAAAAAAGAAACTCCAGGTCTCCAGGGTCCCAACTATCTCTCTACCAAAATCCATCAAAATCGGTTAAGCCATTTGGGCGTGAAGACATAACAAACAAACAAACAAATTCACTTTCGCTTTTATAACATTAGTTAGAATTTTTAATTTTAAATCTCAATTATAAGCGCCTGAGAAAAATTAATAGCAAAGTCTACTTCAATCTCTTTCCTAAATAAAATTGATAGGTGTTGTTTAGTAAATAAACTGTAGACACTATACATATCACACCTGTAATCCGCGAAGGGTAAGGTAGAAGTGGAGCCTATACGTATTTATTTAATAAAGAACCAGCCTATTGCGAACAACTGGGTACAAATGGAGACTTTGGGCTTCTACTCTTTCTTTCTTTTCCTGGATTCGTGGTCTAACAACTCAATAGCACTTCGCCACACGGGCCCTCACGCTCAGCAGTACCACTTGCTGACAAGTGATATCGATGTGTTCTGACAAGGGGGTATACCATGGCAGCTTTTAAACAATCATAATTCTTACTAATATTATAAAAGCGAAAGTGAGTTTGTTTGTCAAACGGTTTAGCCATTGAGGCGTGAAGACGTAACACGTCTTCACGCCTCAATGGCTAAACCGTTTTTGATGAATTTTAGTACAGAGATTGTTGGGACCTAGGAGATGGACTTGGCTAACTTTTTTTTAAATTGTGAAATGAGGGAGAAAGGAAGAAAAGGGAAAACTTAGCATTGCTATTACAATAAATAAGGGGCAAGGGCAAAAACTACAGGTAGCAGGTACCTGCAAATCAGGAAAGGGGAACTGTGTTACCCCGAATTTAACGCGAGCGAAGCCGCGGGCAAAAGCTAGTAATACGATAATAATATGAACTACGTTACGATTTGTAAAATGGTTACAAAGTGACAATTCACATTAGTAACTGCGTCTGTTCTTTTTATTTTTACTTAATTAATTTCCTCCAGTTAATTGTTTAACAGAGGTCCTAGCACGAGTGCGCGGTAAATACATCGATTTTCAATCAAAAATACGTTCATCCATTCGTACGTTCATTCATTTTTGAAGCAGAGAGGTCCGCCAGCGCCACTGCCTGCCGAAGTTGCAGGTTGTTCGAAACAGATAGGTACCGCAAGAGCGGACCGCAGACCACAAGAGCAAATTAAGGAGCAATATTACTGAATTCTTAAAATTATGAAAATATCAAATGTAAAGCTTGCAATTAAAATTTAAAAAGTTGACGTAGGTGTTGACACTGCGTGCTTGTACTACGGCATTTTTTTATTTAATTATATCTCTGATGATATTGAGTGGCCTTTTTTTGGGCTGTGAAATCATCAAATAACTTCCCTGGGGGGAGTGTCAGACTTGTACTGACTAAAACCCACCCATGTTCCTTCTATTGCCCTTTACGTTCCGAGGCCGCGGTATCTCTTTCGAACAACCCGCAACCCCGGATATTAAGTGTGTTTGGTGCAAATAATTTAACTAAAATGCCACAGGATAATTGTAATTTCAATTAAAAAATCGACGTATAGAACTGGTGCTAGCTAGCGCTTCGATTCCACGTTATATAAGTCAATTCTTTACCTACGAAGTCTTCCCATTGAACACTTAACGTAATTGATATGACAATCTATTTTCAACCTATTAATGTATTTAATCGATTTTCATTATGACCAGGTAATAATTATATGCACGTGGTTCTAAGATGGCTTGCAATGTAATTGTCTTAGAAAAGAAGCTCAATTTGTTTAATGAGGTCGTTTATTTTTAACTACCCTTTTGTTTTAGACGGGCCTGTTGGTCTAGTGGTTAGTGGCCCTGACTGCTGAGCCGGAGGTCGTGGGTTCGATTCCCACCCAGGACAAACTTTGTGTGATGAGCATGATTGTTTGTTCTGTGTCTGGGTGTGATTTATCTATAATATGTATGTATTTATAAATTATATAAGTATGTATATCAGTTGTCTGGTTACCATAACACAAGCTCTGCTTAGCTTGGGATCAGATAGCCGTGTGTGAGTTGTCCCAAGATATTTATTTATTTATTTATTATTTATTTTTGTCGGCATGTGGTAGCGTTCTATTGTCCTCATATACCAGTTTTAGTTTAATATTACGTGTGATTGGCACTCTGTCCTTTCGTTTCTATTTCGAAGTTATTAGGTTACTAGCTGGAGCCCGCGGCTTCGCCCGAGTATTAAAGCAAAAAAAGTATCCTATGTGTTATTCCAGACTATAATCTACCTCTGTGCCAAATTTTATCCAGATTTGTTCAGCCGTTTTCACGTAAAAGAGTAACAAACATCCATATGTTTTTTATTTGTTTGGATGGATGTAAACATCCACACATCCATCCATCCACCCATCCTCACAAACATTCGAATAAGATACATTATCAATATAAAGCGATTTGTTAATATGAGGCATCCGGTTACACTGAAATGAAATGAAATCAAATCAAATCATTTATTTCAATTAGACCATTACAGGCACTTTTTAATGTCAAGAAACAAAATGAATCTACAGTCCCGGTCACAAGGCATAATAACTTGTGAAAGTACTGTAGTTGCCCATTCCAAAGCGTTGATCTCTATGGAAAAGAATGGGCAAGAAACTCCATGTTGTCCAAATGTTTCTTTAATCAATTAAAAACAGTATTAACAACATAAGAAAAGTATTACAAGTTAATTTTAAGTAATTAATACTGAGCCCCTGCATATTAGGAAAAGGCTGTGATTGTGGACTTTAATATTTTTTTAATTTAAACGCCTCATCTTTTGTCGCCATTCCACACACCCCCGTTAATTTTCTTACATTATTGTTGAACGACGTAACATTAAAAAAAACAAATGTAACCAGTTGTTAGTAATAAGGTGTTTATTGGCGATATAAGCATATATTTTAAGACGTTATGATTCATATGTGAGATGTTGTTCAATGATTTTTTTATGAATGCGATGAATTTAGCACCAAATACTATTTTCAAGGATTTGTGGTTGATTATTTCCGGTATCTTCTTTGAGAAAGAATAAAGTAATCTCATGTCAAAGGAGTACCTATAAAGTAATATAAGTGTGATGGGACGAATATGAAAGAAATACAAATAATAAGGTATGCACATGGACCCTGTTCCCTATACCGGTGGGCTACTATTTTTATTTGTATTTTTAAATGTTACAAGAGAAATATTTAAAAATATAAAAAATATGTATGTAAATGAATAAACAAAATAGGTAATCACACAGATTATAGTTGTAAAATAAAAACAATGATGCTTGTAGCAAATTTCATAGGTAGTTTGGCTGAAAGATCACAGATAGTCGAAATCAGCAACATCATGGTAGAGGCAAATGTCATCAACCCAATCCAGTAGCTTCGGGAGACGCTGCGGCCGTCGGAACCCGCGAGACGACCCCCGGCCACCGTAGACGCGGGTCTGTGGACGGTGAGCAATGGGTAGGTCACTCTCAGTCCGTCACATAAAAACGACAGACCGTGACGAAGGCGCGTTCGAGTTTCTTGCGTGCCTCAAAGAAATGTCACTGCCTGGCGGAGTAGCGGGTTGTTCGAAAGAGATACTGCGGCCCCGGAACCTAAAAGGCATAAGAAGGAACTTGGTAGGTCTTAATCAGTAAAAGTCTGACACTCCGAACCGCTCCGTCCAGAGCGGGGGAAGTTTTTTGAACATTGGGGATGGGAACCCCCAAAAAAAAAGTAAGTTGAGTCAGGGCAAGAATAAAAGAAATGATCATGATATCACAAACCGAGTATGGTAACACTAATTTAAAGCGCAATAATGAAATAACGTGAACAAAGTAAAGATACCTAGATGGATTGTGTAAGGAATGATATTGAAGGAGAAAGGAGTAAATGATGCCGTGACGTCTGACAGGGGAGAATGAAAAAAGGAAAACGTGTTGCGCCGACCCCAAATAGAATAGGACAAGGGCGGGAAAATGATGATGAATTATGAAACAACGTGTTCTGAACTGACCGGTTATCGCATTACCAGTTTGGTCAAGGTTTATCTTAATGTGGTTTGTTTACATAAAAATTCAGGTTAGGTTAGGTTGTTAGGGGAGTCTTATTTATTTAATAACTAGCTTCCGCTCGCGACTTCGTCCACGTGGCATAGTTACTTTGGGCTAGCGCTAAGTTTAACCCGCGTTTTCTTCCCTCATTCTCCCCATTTTCTCACTTTAAAAAAAAGGGCCCCAACTATCTCTGTACCAATATTCATCAAAATCAGTTTTGCCATTTAGGCGTAACAAACAAACAAACAAACTCACTTTCGTTTATATAATATTAGTAAGGATTTATGTACATACAGGATAAAACATAATGAAACGTCTTAATACAACTTATTAGAGTATAAAGGCACAGTATATTTTCCAAAAAAATACTATTACCAACTAGGCCTGAGGAAAGAAATATAAAGAAAAGAAACTTAGACTGTAGTGTGAGAACAGAAACAGAATAGCATTTATTGTACACATATAAGTATAGATAATAATTAGTGTCCGACCGAAAAAACTAGTTTAACGACCGACCCCTAAAACGAAATTCGGCAGCGGCCTCTGTTTCGGCCGAAACCGAAACTTTTATGAGTCATGTTGAATATTTTTTTATGTTAAATCCCCGCTCATATGTTATAATGACATGAAACGAGATAAAACTTACCAAATAAAAAATAAATAACTTGAAAACTCGCCACCACAACAAAACAAAACGAATTGCAAACAAGGATGTGATTCACTAATCACGACATTGGCTCTGATGGGATTCATTCATTTATTCAACGCGCCGAACATGACCGATCACAGCGCGAAAACTCTCGAATGCACGTCCGGTTTCGGTCGTAGTTTCAGGCGTTTTAGAAACCGAAACTAGATTTTTTAACCGAAACTGGCCGAAACCGAAACCGAACCTTCGCAGCTTCGGTCGGACACTAATAATAATGTGTCTTAATGCGAAATATGATCATCTCACCACAGCATCGCCGCTGTTACCGTGCCGAAAAGCACTTGTTCTCATCATTACGATAATTGTTTTGTTCTAGACCACACTTGGGAACCGTTTAGTTTCCGAGATATTAAGAACGAAAGTTTCATCACGCGGGCGAAGCCGCGGGCACCAGCTAATGCATACATACATATATTAGAAAGAAAGGTAACGTCATATAGCTTTTTACCTGACATTGTTGGCAACCAGTCGTATAGATTATCAAACGGAGCAATACCTATTGGAGCTTTAATTACCGGTCTCAAACATTTAGGTTGAGTAAGTATTGAAGTTTTGTGTGGGACATCTTAAAATAAAGCATACCTTAGGACCGAAATACCTACAGTTATAAAACGTCGAAAATAAGTGCACGGTTCGGGTTGGTCGTTTCCTATGGAGATGGACCAGCAAGAAACTCCATGGTTCGACTTTTAAAATTATTTGGTTTTACAAAGTTGTCATTGCTTACTTTACAAAACGTAAAATAAAATAAGAAGTTAACAAAAGTTAACAAGCGTCTAGGAATCTACAAGGACTACAAGGACCAGTCATTCACAAATAATCCTTACTAATATTATAAAAGCGAAAGTGAGTCTGTTTGTTTGTTACGTCTACACGCCTTAATGGCTAAACCGATTTTGATGAATTTTGGCACAGAGATAGTTGGGACTCTGGAGACGGACAAAGGCTAACTTTTTTTTTAAAAAAAGTGAGAAATGAGGAAGAAAGAGGGAAGAAAAGGTAAAACTTAGCATTGTTATTACAATAAATAAGGCGCAAGGGCAAAAACTACAGGTAGCAGGTACCTGCAAATCAGGAAAGAGGAACTGCTGCTACCCCGAATTTAACGCGAGTAAAGCCGCGGGCAAAAGCTAGTTGTTTATGAATGTGATTTTCTAATATTATAGCATTGGCCCTAACAAAATTCCACCGTATCAATATAATAGATTAATTAGGTTTCCAACCATCTACACAAATATCTGCAAAATTAGTCAATCAAAACCACCGTTTGCGCTTAAACAGTAACCCTGAACTGGTTATCTCACCTAGAACCAGACCTTTATTATCGACATTAACTATTTACCAAAGACCTCGACATCACTAAACGTTGCTTGTCGTTTTTGCATTAAGTTGTCTTTAAGCTCTACGCTAAGTGCGAATTGATTTAAAAATATCGACGATTACATTACAGGTAACATAGCTGTTAAAATAATTTGTTTGAGGTTTTAACTTACATAAACACTACTGTTGTGGTTTAAGCACACAGAGGAGGGAAAATGCTCCCCTGTAATACTTACTAATATTATTAAAGCGAAAGAGAGTTTGTTTGTTACGTCTTCACGCCTAAATGGCTAAACGATGAATTTTGGTACAGAGCACAAGCTTTTGGCAACTAAGCCATTGGCTGTAACGACTCAAATCAAATCAAATCATTTATTTCAATTAGACCATTACAGGCACTTTTGAATGGCAAGAAACAAAATGAATCTACAGTCCCGGCCACAAGGCATAATAACTTGTGAAAGTACTGTAGTTGCCCATTCCAGAGCGTTGATCTCTATGGAGAAGAATGGGCAAGTAACTCCATGGACACACTTTTAAATTATAATATTTTTACAAAATCGTAATTACATCATTCATGCCGAGATTATACAAATATGTGAGATATGTACGATGTAGAAAGACGTGCACAGTAAGAGCGTCCAGAGTAAATAAAAGCAAAATTTAATTTAAAATCTAAATAAATTAAAAATTAACCGTGGTAGCTAAAAATGCCCAGTCCCAACTGACAGCGCCCGTTCACGACCATGACGTATGGATCAGCCCCATTCAGCTCAACCATTTTGAAGGGAACTAAATGACCCGACACACCCGCGACCATCAGCGAGACATTTAAGTGAGCATGACATTCTGTCAACCACCAGGGCTTGTCAAGTCAATAATAGTACATGGTACTCACACATGGGCTTTTAGTTTTGCAAAACTAGGAAATTGAGTCTATACAATGCAAAGATAGTCTTACAATCTTCTGCAGCTTCCACTATAACTACGGATACTAATCAATGAGTTTACCCCTATGCTTGTGGAGCAGGACCAGCATTGAGCCAAGCATTTTAATCATCAATATAATCCCTCAACTTATAATATGCTTGCCTACATAGTGTGCGTTTAATACAAGATTTAAATTTCGTCTCATTCAGTTGGAGAATGTGGGGAGGTATTTTATTGTAGCATTTCAAACAGTACCCCATGAAAGATGAGTCTAGTTTAGCTAACCTGAAACTCGGCTAAACCAATTCATCCCTATTTCTAGTATTATACTTGTGTCTATCACCTCGTTTACCAAATAGATGCAATTTTTTTCTGACGTAGGTACATGAGGTTTTCATAGATAGATATATTGACAAGGTACTGTCATGATGTTAATTTCCTTAAACTGTTCTCTTAGAGAATCTCACCTACGTAGATTATACATGGCTCTAATGGCTCTTTGCTGCAGAATAAATACAGACTCGATGTCTGCAGCGCGTCCCCAAAGTAAAATACCGTATGACATTATGCTATGAAAATAACTAAAATAGACTAGCCTCGCGGTATCTACATCAGTAAACTGACGGATTTTTCTAACATCATATGCTGCTGAACTAAGCCGTCCTGCAAGAGATGTTAAATGCTGACCCCATTGTAGCCTTGAATCGAGCGTTATCCCCAGGAAAACAGTTTTGTCGACGAATTCTAGTTTCTCTTGATTCAATACCATGTCACAATCACTACTTTTGACGTTTGGAAGAGCAAATACTATGCACTTCGTTTTTTTCCAATTTAATGCTAAATTATTAGCGGTGACCCAATTATTGACCTGCAATAGGGCGTTATTTACGTCGTCATGATTTGTAGCACGTCTATTTATCTTAAATATTAAAGAGGTATCGTCAGCAAACAACACCATTTGTGGTTGGTTTTTAAATAAATGGGGTAGACTGTCGGCACAATGATCGCTGAGTCCACATCCCACATGTTGACAACCTCGCGAGCAATATACTTGATTTGATTATTGTTAATTGGATGCATTTGATTTGATCAATCCGGAAATGTGCTGAGATGTCTACTCGTAGACATAAACCAAGTTCGGACAAGGTTAGGCACATTTAGGCACATTTAGACACCACGTTTTGTGAGAAACTTGTTAGTGTCAGTAGTCAATTTTAATAGGTTAATACTAATATTACGAGTATCATCTATGAAAAGGTCAAATAACTTTGTTACATACGACTTCACACATTTAAGGAAAACTATTTTTTTTAAATTGATTGAATATCATTTTTAATCACTGTAAATGGCTAGCACGGAAAAGATGGATGGATTGTGTAAGGAAGGAGAAGGGAGTAAATGATGCCGTGACGTCAGATAGGGGAGAATGGAAGAAAACAAAGTGTTGCGCCAACCCCAAATAAAATGGGTCAAAAGTAGAAAGATGATGATGTTCACATGGGAACGTTAGACACCTCATATTTAAAACAGTGAATGGAGATCCGGGTGCAAATTTCGAAAAATTCCGGTGTAGCTTAGAACGGGACACGGGTTCTCGGAGCATCAAGATTCTGAAGAATCAGAATCAAAGTTTATTTGGCATAACACACTTAGCATAATTTTCTATAAACGAACATTTTAAAAGCATAAAAATTATTTGAAATATATATTTTTTTTAAAAACGTTGCCCTTCACTAGGAATTTCTCCTGTATTGTGGGTGCGTTTACAAACATTTAAATTGACATACACAAACAGCCAGACCCGGAACAACTACCTTTAGGTCATACAAATATTTGTTAAGTGCGGGGATCGAACCCGTGACACGCAGCGCAGCAGTCGATCGCTCAACCACTGCGCCAGCCGTGTCGTCAATTATCGTTTGGCATAATGTTTAAAACTCCAAATTTACAATGGCGTACTTTTAAAATGGCAGAATTACATTTAGTGTAATTACGACTGGCAGAGTTCAAATTTCGCATAATATCGTTTAGCATAGGGCTGCCATAAATTCAGAGACGCCGACCGGGACAATTAGAACAAAAATAAGGCAAACCATGGATTATTAAAAAAACAATAGTAGGTATATACCTAAGGAAATTTAATCAAAAAGTAACAAAAGTCTTCTTACACTACACTTTTCTTTGCCCACTCATATTTTTCAGTAGATTTGACCTTTGACAATAACTCCTTTTCCCCTTTAACATAATTATAAAATTCTACGCACGTCATTTTATAATTATTTATTTATTTATTTATTTATTTTTTAAATAAATAAAATAAATAAATAAATAAATAATTATAAATGCATTGAATGATGCTTTCCACTGTGCTTACACTGAGTGAATTTCGTTCTTTCGTCCACTGCGCTGAAATTAACGAAAACACTCGTTCCACGTGAGCATTGTGGCCAGGGATTGCAAAAATATATTGACACATTTTAAGAAAATTCGCTTTTCTTTCCAGTTCTTCGGTTTTTTCAAAAAAGTATTTCCATTTTTCTTGCATATTTTTAGCTTTCCATTCATCGGTCATTTCACATTCCATTAACGATTTTAAGTACATAAATTCTTCAAACATTGAATCATCGATTTATTTTCGTTGAATCCCAGTTTTTGATCCCATTTTTTAGGTATTAACGATGGGTCCCATTTGATATTACCATTGAATCCCATTTTATGACAACATGTGTACATTTCAGAAGAAAAGTGATTTACTTTTATTAAATATTTCAAAAACACCGTGTGTGTATTTTGGATGTTTTAGGATTGTTGCCACTGGGGAATAAATGAGACAAATGATGTACTCCAAATAGTACTAGACTGGCATGAGTTAAAAATGATCAGGTTTATTTGTGATGTTTATAAATAAATAAATATGAACGCCTTCAAAAAAAATACTGCCGTCATAATTTTTCCATATTTTTTTTATATAATGTGGCCGGTAAACAACTAAAAACAATCTCTTTTTTCTATAAATGCAAGTCGTTTGTGGCACTCGCCGGACGCTGCCGCGGCACCGCTCGCTCCGCTCGCTCGGCTCGTGCGTAGGAGGTCACAGTTTTAACCTAACCAAACCTAGTTCCCGGTTCCTATAATTTGTTTGGGTAATGAAATTTTGTCCAAATCTTTTCGGAAAAACGGCAGGCACCCGTTATTCTAACATAACCTATCCACATACCCAAATTTCATCCAAATCAGTCTAGAAGTTTGAGCGTGTTGGAATAACAAACATACATACAAAATTTCGCCTTAAAATATTATTGTGATTTTGTTGTTGGATGTACCCGCATTCAGATGTTTTTAAACATCTGGGATCCAACGGAAATAGTTTTTGGGATTCAGTGGCAATAAAACGTATTTTTTTAGTATTTTTCAAATTTGGGATTCAACGGAAATATATAATAATGTTTTGTGGGATCCAACGCCAAAAATATTAAAGTGGGATCAAAAACTGGGATCCAACGAAAATAAGCGGAATCATCTACTGCAATATCTTTTTCATTTTAATATCTTGTAGTTTCTTCTACTTGTTGCCATTGAGGAATATCATTTAAAATCATCATCAGTCGTCGTCGCGCGCGCACGCCTCCGCTCCACTTCGATAACTCGCCGATCACAGACGTGGTACTTACCTATAGTTTAACTACAAGCGCTGTACCGCGCCTTAGGAAAGCGCTGCGAGGAGGGTAATAAATAGGGTAATAAAGAGGGTAATAAATAAATAACAAAAGACACCTAGCTGGCTGCCACCACGCTAGTTGATGACAGACTGACAGAGCGGTTGGCTTGGCTGTCCCTGCCTCCACGTTTCGCCGCTCGTTTCAAGAGCGGTACAGCGCTAACGGTCAAACTGTACACAGGGGTAGCTTGTGAATTGTGTGCATACCGGGACAAATAACTTGATGGCCGGGACACCGGGACACAACGCTTCAAACCGGGACATGTCCCGGTGTACCGGGACGTATGGCAGCCCTAGTTTAGCATAATGTTCATTTAGAGCGATGATTATTTGGTATAATTTCACTTGGCATAGGTACTATGCAGATGGCAGAAATGGCTAGGTTAGGTAAGGTTAAAACCGTGACCTCCTACGCCAGAAACTGTTATGTTGGATTCTTAATAAAAGATATTCCGTTGGGTATGATACTGGTTTATTGGCAGGAGACACAGGAATTACACATCGTAAGACATGACAGGAAGAAGTGTGGCAGAGTGCCGCAGATCACAGATAATACATAGACTAGTGAAGACCATAATAGTAACATACTAAATAGTGATGTTACAACATCCCCCTTGTTGAGTTCAAATTAGACCCCTGACTGACAATTAATATAAGTGCTATGCTATTTGCTTAATTATACTTATAGTTATACTTAAACTTTACTTATGACTTTATTTATAACTTAACTTAATCAATTTCTTCAATTAACCTTCTGGTAGGTTTTACAATACGACCTGACCTAGTTGTTACATTTGAGGATTGTTGAGATGAGGATCCTTGATGCCTAGACTCCTGTCTGTCACCTTCCTCTCCCCTTTGTGACGAGTTGGATTGCATGGGAGGGTTAGCACAATTATGAGAATATTTATGTCTTAAGTGAATTCTATTCCTCCTATACCTAACTCCATTGACATCCTCAACAACATATGATCTATTATTTGACAATCTTTGCTTAACAATAGCTTGTTCCCAGTTGCTACTAGGGTTTCTCTTAAAATAGACATGATCATTATGATGTAACATAGACATTGACTTGGCATTCTTATTGTAGTATTTTGACTTATTTTGATCATTTTTCTTGACAGACTCTTTGTAATCTTTAAATGTTACCACTTTTGGCTTTAACTTCTTATATGATGTTGGAATGTTATCTCTTAAGTTCCTAGACATGAGTAACTGTGCTGGTGATGAAAAATTATTTTTACCTGTATTTCTATATTGTAACAATGCTATGTATGGATCTGATCCATTTTCTTTGCATTTTCTCCATGCGATCCAACTCCTCACGCAGTTTCCCTTGTAATGCGAATGGGACTTTCCTGGGCGGATCCACACATGGTACTGCATCAGGCTTGAGTTTTAGATGACAGACTGGAGGCAGACAGCCAAGACCCTGGAATACATCATTATATTGTGTGTGAATTTGTTCACAAAAGTCTTGTTTTGATACTGAAAAGACACGTTTTATTATACCTAACTTTTCACAAATTGGGAGACCAAGGACATTTGGACACTCCATATCTGGTATTATAAACATTATGTTTTCAACAATGTTCTTATTGTTTAAGCAAAAATTACAAATTAAGTTGACTTTGCCTAAAATCGGAATGGATTTTCCACCAAATCCTGTGACATTTATTTGACATTTGACAAGTGACAATTTTGACAGCTTATTTTGACTTTTAACATTTTGAAATGTTTGTTTTGACATTATATTGACATCTGCACCTGAGTCTATTATGCATTTAACTTTTGTATCTCCTACCAATAAGCTAATTTCCCACGACTGCTTTGAGTGATTCAAAGTATTGACCACTGATGATCCATTGTGTGACTGACTGGACGACTGTGCCTTATTGTGAAATCCCTCAGACATGTGACTGATTTCATCATTGAGACTCTGACACTTTTTCTTTTGACTTTTTGACTGGACATAGGACCTGACTGGACTGACTGACTGAGTGACTGACCGTGACTTTTTGACTGGACATAGGACCTGACTGGACTGACTGACTGACTGACTGAGTGACTGACCGTGAGAATGACTATTATGACTTTGACTATTATGACTTTGACTATTCAGCATACCTACGAAATAATCTTGACTACCATTATCTGAATTAAACAATTGCAACTGACTGACTTTTTTATTTTTGAGACAAAATTTAGCAAAATGATTATAAGATTTACATGACCTGCATTGAACTCCTTGAGCTGGACACTTGTAGCGATGAGACTGCCCACAGCGGCTACATGTCTTCGAGCTGCTTGAAGCTGAAGGTGACTCGCGACTGCCTGAAGCTGGCTTGCGACTGCTTGAAGCTGACTTGCGACTGGAAGCTCGCTGTCGACCATCTCCTCGACTACGGCTCCTCCGACTGAGATGCATGACGTTTTCACTGGCGATGCTGCTCCCTTTGACTATTTTCTCAGCATCCTGCTGTGCGACTATGAGCGTCCTCGCTAGCTCTTGCATTCTCTGATAGGTTAAGTCATGTTCTTGCAGTAACCTTTGACGCACATGTGACAAGTCCAAATTGAGGTTTGCAATGAAAATATCTTTGATGAGCGATTCCCTGAGCGTGCCAAACTCACATTCTCTGCTTTTATTCTCCAAATCCGTGAGGAATTCGTCGATGCTTTCGGATTTTTCCTGCTTACGTGTGAAGAATAGGTATCTGCACATCGTGATATTTTTTCTTGGCTCGAAATATTTGTCAAATTTTGTTTTCACCTCTTCAAGCGTGCTGCCATTGATTGTTAGGTTAAATGTGTTGAAAATGTTCAGACCTCGCTCACCGATTGAGTGCAGTAGAATGGCTATTTTGCGTTTCTCAGTTGCTTTGTCAAGGCCTGTCGCTAGTAAATATAGCTCAAATGCTTGCGACCATTTTTTCCATGATTCAGCGTTGTTATGAGCTGGATCCGACGATATATTCAACTGCTTCACACGTGTTTGAAAATTTGTCTCACCATCATGGCTGACGTCCGCTTGGTCCGGCATTTTCTTCGACGACCTCGACTTTTTCTTGAATGACTTCTTCTTAAATGACTTCTGACACCATGTTATGTTGGATTCTTAATAAAAGATATTCCGTTGGGTATGATACTGGTTTATTGGCAGGAGACACAGGAATTACACATAGACATGGGTAGCTCGCGAATGAGAGATAAAATTGAACTAGCTCTTTAGTTACAATCTAGCTCCCAGTCGCTCAGTCGTTCACGGAATAGCTCACTAGCTCTTTTAGCTCAACGGCTCATTGACTCTATACTCTCATACTCTGTGGCTTTGCGAGTTACGAGTGGTAGGTACCGACAGCGGCCCGACAATGTCCGAACTTCCCCGACGAACAGGTGAACGATTTCGCATGTCGCTCACTGACCAACTGTTCGGCTCAATACAATACATCATTGTAAAATATGATGATTTTTAAATAAATACGCTAATCTAAATGATAACGTCCATTCATTACATTATACTATCAATTAGTTAGCTTTTCAAATATTATTCATCTAGATTAACAGTCCTTAGCCTGTTCAAGTATGAAGGAAAATCATTGGCTTTCATAATTTATTTTTTTTGTATTATAAATAAAACAACCCAATGAATCTAATTTTATCTATAGCTCGCAACTGAGATAAATGAACTACAGAACTTTAAAGATTATAAAGAGCCACTGAGCTAGTTGTATCGTTTGACTTGCGTAAAGTAATTCGGCTCAATTTGATCTGTAGCTCGCAAGTAAATCCATTGAGCTGAAGAGTTAAAAGAGTTATTCGGTGAGCTAAAGAGCTAAAAGAGCGATATAGCTCTTTTGATCAAAAGAGCTGTATCTCTCTTTTCTTTTCAGTGAGCTACATTTCGCATGTCTAATTACACATCGTAAGACATGACAGGAAGAAGTGTGGCAGAGTGCCGCAGATCACAGATAATACATAGACTAGTGAAGACCATAA
Source organism: Ochropleura plecta (assembly GCA_905475445.1). Classification (NCBI taxonomy): domain Eukaryota; kingdom Metazoa; phylum Arthropoda; class Insecta; order Lepidoptera; family Noctuidae; genus Ochropleura; species Ochropleura plecta. Next base: position 1,039,979 of record FR997722.1, on the reverse strand, counting down.
TAGTAACATACTAAATAGTGATGTTACAACAGAAACGACTTGCATTAATAGAAAAAAGAGATTGTTTTTAGTAGGTTACCCGGAAGTCAACTATTTAGATTAGGATAATTACTTATTGAATTGATTGACAAAATTAAACAAAGTAAGAAAACCAATAAACCGGGCAAGAACGAGTCTGTCTCGTACACCGAGGGTTCCGTAGAAACTAGCGACATAAACAGCCATATCTTTCGATTGCGTAGACTTAAAGGGTTGATTTACCAAGGGTCAGTCTTACCAAGGGGTATCGTATTACCCAGTATTAACTGGGTTGTGGAGGTCAGATAGGCAGTCGCTCCATGTAAAATACTGATATTCAGCTGCATCCGGTTAGACTGGAAGCCGACCCCAACGTAGTTGGGAAAAGGCTAGGCAGATGATGACTTATTGAATTGATTGACATTATTTCAAATTCAATTAAATAATAATTAAAATAAATGACATTATTTTGAAGAAATAAATCATTAAAAAATAAATGACAACAAATAATGAGAAAGATGATTCTAACTATAAACTTTCCGCGATATGACAATTCTGCCGTTTAATGATTATCGATATGAAATATATGCCAAAAGACGATTCTGACTGTGAACTTTCTGCGATATGATGTTTCTACTTTTTAAATATTATGCATATGAAATTTATGTCTAGAGATGATTCTGACTTACAAAATTATGAGTTTTGAATGTATGATAAATGAGTGTTTGCCAAACAATTTTCTGCGAAATGAAGTTTATGCTAGTTCCGTGGCTATAAAGGGTGGACCCGTACCTACACAGGCCTTTGAGAAATGCCGCTTTTAACCATGTCCATGCAAATTTTAATTTAATTTTTTATAACAAACAGTTCAAATTCAAATGATTGCCGGCGTTCTATCAAACGAATCAAAACAAGGGGCCTAAAATGGGCACTTTAGCAGAATCATAATAAGATAATAATATGAATTACGTTAAAATTCTTAAAATGGTCACACACGCAGTTATTTTTATTAATTACATGTGACCATTTCACGAATGGAAACGAAACTTTAGCAGCATCATAATAAGCGGCCATTTTAAACCCCCAAGTTGGCACGCACTTTTGGTAGCGATGCGACACTCACTAGAGTAAACCAATAAAATCTTTATTTATCTGTTTTAAGGTTTATTTCAGGTTAAACCAGAAGTTTTTAAGAGCCGCTCGTGCCGCGCCTTACTTTGCTGTAACTTGACACATATAAGAGCTGAAATTCAAATAGGTTTATTCGTTTCACATAAGGAGAAAGGAGTAAATGATGCCGTGACGTCAGATAGGGGAGAATGGAAGAAAACAAAGTGTTGCGCCAACCCCAAATAAAATGGGTCAAAAGTAGAAAGATGATGATGTTCACATGGGATCGTCTGATAGGGGAGAATGGAAGAAGAAAACGTTTTGCGCCGACCCCAAATAGAATGGGTCAAGGGCAGGAAAATGATGAGGTAAAAGTAAGTAAGTATAATCACGCGGGCGAAGCCGCGGGCGCTAGCTAGTCTATTATAAAATTGTAGAGATCTCCGTCCTCTATCTCAAAAACCGGTGAAGCGAATGGAAAAATGTTGGAAACAAAAATTGTTGCAATTTTTATACAATGGATTAACATTGTTCTACAATTTTACAAAACCTGTTAATACAATTTGATGAAAAATTTATTGAACTTGTGACATTTAACCTTCAATAACTTACGACGCAGACACGATATTTTATGAAACTTTAGACACAAGTTTTAATAAAAGCCAAAATTAAGTTATTTATAGGGTGTAAATAAAAGTAGCCTCAACGAAGCCAAAAGGCACTAATTGCGATCATTATTTTTGTACTAGACCATACCTGGGATCTTTCTTGTAACGGTGATATTGGGGGTCTAAGCTCTAACTTTGTCACAAGTTTTTTTCCTATCCAAGTTTTTAATGTTATAACTATCTATACTTTAAATACCTCACGGCCACGTACTATTCGATGCATCCACAAGGGGGCTTTAAATTGCCAGTTTGGCAGAATCATTCCAGATTTACAATATGAAAAAAAGTGGTCACAGACGTTGTTAATATTATGAAAATATTGTTACTTTGTTTTAATTGTAACGTAATTTATATTATGATTCTGCTAAAGTGGCCATTATAGGCCACTTCACAAAAACACTTTTATAATTTGTAAAAAGTGATTTTTCACCCCTAAAAAAAGTCGTTTTCCAACAAAAATGTTTGCTTTTAGATGTCTATAATGCATGGTTGAAGAGTTCGTTTACACCCTGTAGCCTAGTAGGTACGAGCTTCTAGCTTTTTATCTCTCATTCCGAGGTTAACCTTTTTTTTATAATCTTAAATTACTAAACTTTAATTATCATTTAATACATAGTTCATATAAAAACCATGTATTAAACGTGTTACATCGAGTCAAAAATAATCGAAATTAGAGTCTAGTTTTTTGGCTAAATCGAGACATGCCTTTGTAAGAACCTGCCAGTCAACGCTTATTTTCGTTGGATCCCAGTTTTTGATCCCACTTTAATATTTTTGGCGTTGGATCCCACAAAACATTATTATATATTTCCGTTGAATCCCAAATTTGAAAAATACTAAAAAAATACGTTTTATTGCCACTGAATCCCAAAAACTATTTCCGTTGGATCCCAGATGTTTAAAAACATCTGAATGCGGGTACATCCAACAACAAAATCACAATAATATTTTAAGGCGAAATTTTGTATGTATGTTTGTTATTCCAACACGCTCAAACTTCTAGACTGATTTGGATGAAATTTGGGTATGTGGATAGGTTATGTTAGAATAACGGGTGCCTGCCGTTTTTCCGAAAAGATTTGGACAAAATTTCATTACCCAAACAAATTATAGGAACCGGGAACTAGGTTTGGTTAGGTTAAAACTGTGACCTCCTATGCACGAGCCGAGCGAGCGGAGCGAGCGGTGCCGCGGCAGCGGCCGGCGAGTGCCACAAACGACTTGCATTTATAAAAAAAAGAGATTGTTTTTAGTTGTTTACCCGGAACTGAACTATTTAGATTAGGATAATTACTTATTTACAAAAAAAGGTTAGGTTAAAACTGTGACCTGTGTGCCAGAAACGGCCACATTATATAAAAAAAAATAAGGAAAAATTATGACGGCAGTATTTTTTTTTGAGCTAAGAGGCGCTTGTTTTGAAGGCGTTCATATTTATTTATTTATAAACATCACAAATAAACCTGATCATTTTTAACTCATGCCAGTCTAGTACTATTTGGAGTACATCATTTGTCTCATTTATTCCCCAGTGGCAACATTCCTAAAAAATCCAAAATATACACACGGTGTTTTTGAAATATTTAATAAAAGTAAATCACTTTTCTTCTGAAATGTACACATGTTGTCATAAAATGGGATTCAATGGTAATATCAAATGGGACCCATCGTTAATACCTAAAAAATGGGATCAAAAACTGGGATCCAACGAAAATAAATCCCAGTCAAGTTAAATCACTCAAAACTTGAATTTTTACCGACGGAATCAACTTTGCTAATCAGTAATGATTGTGTCGGGTCGGCTTTGTAATTCCACTAACAGTGCCGAATCGAATGTGTAGCATCCCTCACAATGTCATCACAACAGCTGCTCTTCATGTGAGTCAACTAGCTGCGCCTCGCGATTTTACCCGCTTAAACCGAGATAAAAAGCCTATTTGTTACGCCACGATATAAGCTCGTGGAGGCGATTGGCGGCAGTTATCTCTCGAGTCCGGCCCTGGTTCAGTCCATGGTCCAGAACGAGAGGGAATGGCAAGCGGTCACTTCCTTCTACAAATCAGTCATGCTATCGAAGGAGGTGGCCGCGCATTTAAGGAAGAGAACCTCAAACCAACTCAGCCAGCGCGGGAGACGCTCAGGGCGTCAGGCGCCGCGAGACGATTTCCGGCTACCGTAGATGCGGGCCTACCGTAGATGTGGACGGTGAGCAATGGGTAGCTCACCGTCCGTCCGTCTATTGATGACAGGCCGGGTCGACGGCGAGTTAGTGTTCCACGCGCTTCAAAGAGATGTCAGCAAAGCAGAGGGGCCTGCCAGGGACACCGCCTGCCGGGGTTGTTCAAAAGAGATAATGCGGCCCCGGTACATACAGAGTAATAGATGGAACATGGGTGGGTTTTACTCAGTACAAGTCTTACACTCCCCCCCGCTCCACCCAGAGCAGGTTTGATAATTTTCCATCCGCAAAAAAAGGGTACAAGCTATTTACATACCAAATTTCATCCAAATCAAGTAAGCCGTTTGTGTTTGAAGAAGTAACAAACATAGGTATGTCACCGGAAAATAACAAGATCCGTAAGTTTATCAATTTACTAGGAAGTTTATAAACTTTCGTAAGATTCTAAACGGGAGATAAATTGTAATATTTTACGTCGTTACTGGGTCGGGGTCACAGTTTTAACATAACCTAACCTACGCATTTTTTTAACATTCAGGAAGGGATATTTTGTGCACGAAAATGTGGACGTAAAATATTACAATTTATCTCCCGTTTAGAATCTTACGAAAGTTCATAAACTTCCATAGTAAATTGATAAACTTACGGATCTTGTTATTTTCCGGTGACAGGTACACATATATTTACACACACAACCTTTGATATATTACTGTGATTAACATACAATGAAAAAGGTAGTTAATGACAAGTAGTTAATCATTTTAAGTATCAGATCATTAAGCCCCAAGCGAGTAATTATCGACGCCATGAAGAGATAAACTATAATTGTTTTTTTTTTCTCAACACAGTTTATCCTATTAGCACTTTGCTTGTATCCCCTTAGGAGTCATCTTTTCAACATCATGGTCATGCAGTTGAAAGTGATGGATCTGAATGTTGATGGACGGAGAGCGAGAGGAAGGCCAAAGAAAAGATGGATGGATTGTGTAAGGAATGATATGAAGGAGAAAGGAGTAAATGATGCCGTGACGTCTGATAGGGGAGAAAGGAAGAAGAAAACGTGTTGCGCCGACCCCAAATAGAATGGGACAAGGGCAGGAAAATGATGATGGTCATGCAGTTGAAAGCTGCCCACATAGGCCTCCCCAAGCTTCAACTGCGGGGAGTACCAGGCCTGTGGTTCTCTCATCCAGCGGACGCCCACGACCTTCACCAGTTTGATCTTTGTAGAAGCCTATGAATGCTCATATTCATAATCATTTATTTGCTAAAATGGGTAATTACATAAAGTTGTTAACCATATAGTACCTACAGACCAACCATTTTAAACCTTGAGGCATGCAAAACACAAACTTTATTACATAGAAATAATAATAATGTCACCAGAAGTCTGTCGTAAATTTAAGGAAAATGTCAAGATACATTATTTTGTGAATAAGTGATTTAAATAAGAATAATAATTAATTTTGTGCAGTTGTTTCAGTTCACAGTCTAACGAATGGTGGGCAAGGTTTTGTAAATATAAAATATTTACAAAACCTTGCCCACTTGAAGATTTTGTCTGGACTTTAAAAGAGACTATGACCTCTGAGTTTGTTTCGGCTGTTTCTTCTCAGAGTAGTCGGGTACGAAACACCGGCCTCATCTAGTTTTTAAAAAAGACGGTAAAAGTGTTTGTGAAAACCTACTTGCAAAATAAACATCATTTATCATTTAAGGATTAGAAGTAGCCCCTTGGTCACTTAGTACAATGTCGCAACGACGCTTGGGATGAAATGTTCTGATGCTTTTTATCCGACTTCAAAAAAGGAGAAGGTTATCAATTACTCTTTTAGGATCAGTTTGTTATCCGAGTGTTTATACGCAAAATACGCGCCTCAGACGTGGAGTTGCGGACACCAGCCCGTTATACAATACAATATCCGAGTGTTTATACGCAAAATACGCGCCTCAGACGTGGAGTTGCGGACACCAGCCCGTTATACAATACAATATCCGAGTGTTTATACGCAAAATACGCGCCTCAGACGTGGAGTTGCGGACACCAGCCCGTTATACAATACAATATCCGAGTGTTTATACGCAAAATACGCGCCTCAGACGTGGAGTTGCGGACACCAGCCCGTTATACAATACAATATCCGAGTGTTTATACGCAAAATACGCGCCTCAGACGTGGAGTTGCGGACACCAGCCCGTTATACAATACAATATCCGAGTGTTTATACGCAAAATACGCGCCTCAGACGTGGAGTTGCGGACACCAGCCCGTTATACAATACAATATCCGAGTGTTTTTTTTTAAACTTTGCCTCACACTAAGAATTTATGTATCGTGGGTACGTTTACAAACATTTAAACTCACATACACAAACAAACAGCCAAACCCGGAACAACTATCTGTAGGTCATACAAATATTTGTTCCGTGCAGGAATCGAACCCGCGACACGTAGCGCAGCAGTCAACTATAATAGTCGTCAACCAAATCTGTCTGTCTGTCAAGAGTCTTTATTTCGGGAACGTGTGGAGGTATCGAGTTGAAATTAAAACCCTACACTCAAGTCTGTGGGCCCTTTTTTGTGGTGGGAAATCATCAAACAACTTCCCCCGCTCTGGGCGGAGCGGGGCGAGTGTCAGACTTTTACTGACTAAATACCACCCATGTTCCTTCTATTGCCCTTTATTTATTTATTTATTTAACACTTCAAGTACAAAGTACAGAGGCGGACTTAATGCCATAGGCATTTTCTACCAGTCAACCTTTGGGTGATGCAGAGACAAACAGTGGACTTACGTTCCGGAGCCGCGGTATCTTTTTCGAACAACCCGCAACCCCGGCAGGAGTCTGTGGGCCCTTTGTGTTAGTTTAGTGTAGTTCTAAATTAAAAAAATAATAATTTCTTATTGGGTTTAGCGAGAGAATACACAAAAGGAGGTACCTAATATGGTACACCTCGTTTTGTGTATTTTTTTTCCTTTTTCGTGGTTTTCCGTCATTAGTTCCTTTAATCGTTTTACTATGTGCTGCATCATTCTGTGCGTTAGTTTGATATAAGATATCTAATTATAAAGCGCACGTGCGCATCTATTAAGCCGTCTTTACTTGGTCTTTTGTGTAGGGACAATAAACGCGGAATTAACAACCATATTGTTGTCATGTTCTGAGTGATACGTGATTATTGTAATTTACGTCCAGTAGCCACTGTAATAATGAGAAAATTGACGGAAATGGGATTCTACTGGTGGATTTCTTAAAAACTAGCTTCTGCCCGTGACATTGTCCATGTCGAAGAAACACACCCTCTGGCACTCAGTAATCCTGCCTGGGTTGCGAGTTGCTCAAAATAGATACCTTGACCCCGGAACATAAAGGGCAAAAGAAGGAACTAACATAAGAATTAACATAAGAAGGGTTTTACTCAGCACGAGTCCGATACTCCCCCCCGCTCCACCCAGAGCGGGGGAAGTTAACTGATGATTTCCTACCCGCAAAAAAAGGCACTCAGTAATAGTGCAGCTTAAATAAGGCGAAGATCGTTTTAAATAGGATGAGCAGTTTAGGAGATTACATTCTATATTTAAACCTCACCTTTTTAAGGAAGATAGTACAAGTGTAGGTAAAATTTTAAATCGTAGTATATTTACACAATTTACAAATACCTATCATCAATACAATAGACTCTCTTCTTATAGAAAAATAGATAACTGTTTGAGACAAAGAGTTCGTTTGACAATAACCAAATGCGTTGGTGCGAAAGCAAAATCTTTGCTCGTGCAAATAGCTTTCTATCGGATGGTCATTCCACACTGTGTGTACCTATAACTTACCTTAGGGTCTAAAAATACGCTTAACAAAGTCGAAGGTCCCCTCATTTTTGTTCTAGAATCTAGAACATACCTGGAAACCTTGTCATTACGGAGATATTCAAACTCAAATTCAAAGCATTTTATTTCAATTAGACCATTTTGAATGTCATGAAAACAAAATAAAAGTCCCAGTCACAAGTTATTTTGTCTTGTGACTGGGACTGTAGTTGCCCATTCCAAAGAGTAGATCTCTATGGAGAAGAATGGGCAAGAAACTCCATGGACACTCTTTTAAATTATAATATTTTTACAATTAATAAATATTAAAATAAAATTTATTGGAGTCAAAGTTCTATTAAATTCAAAAGTATTATTAATTAAACAAGTTTGTATTGTTATAACTCTACTTAAAAATACCTCCGTGACCTCTGCACTATTCAATACTTCCTGCATCAGTACAATGTTTGACTGACTGCATTACATTAAGTTTAAACATAAAACATGACTACCAACCTAAAAAAAAACACTTCTCCCAGCAATAAGTGTCCCGTCGAGTTATTATGAGACGGGCCTGTTGGTCTAGTGGTTAGTGGCCCTGACTGCTGAGCCGGAGGTCGTGGGTTCGATTCCCACCCAGGACAAACTTTGTGTGATGAGCATGATCGTTTATTCTGTGTCTGGGTGTGATTTATCTATAATATGTATGTATTTATAAATTATATAAGTATGTATATCAGTTGTCTGGTTACCATAACACAAGCTCTGCTTAGCTTGGGATCAGATAGCCGTGTGTGAGTTGTCCCAAGATATTTATTTTATTTATTTAGTCTGATGAACAGAATGCTTGGTTGACAGTATCATGAAAGTTTTACACCTTATAAGCGGATGGGAAATCATCAAATATCTTCCCCTGGGGGCGGAGCGGGCGATGTGACAGACTTTTATTGACTAAAACCCACCCTTGTTCCTTCTTGTTTTATGTTCCGAGGCCGCGGAATTTTGTTTTTGTTTTTTAAAAAAAACGTTTTTTTGTTTGTTTTTTTTAAAAAACGTTACTAGGAATTTCTCCTGTATCGTGGGTGCGTTTACAAACATTTAAAGTCACATACACAAACGGCCATACCCGAAACAACTAGGTATCTGCAGGACATACAAATATTCTTTCGAATACACCTTGTATTATGTTACTATCACTTTTTTGTCCGTCAAATTAGGAAGTAATTACCACCACATTAAAATTATGTCAATCATGCATTAGGATAGCAAAAACTATGAACGAAATAATTTTATTCGACACGCATCTTGCGTATGTATTTTGTTTTTTTTTTCTAAAACTATTTTCCTGTATTGCCATTAAAAGAAATGAATAAAGAAGTTAATGCATTCAGGCGCTGTACAAAGCAAATACTTTGTAAAACGTCTAGATTTTCGTTGCAAAGTCAGCCGTATCTGTACATACCACAAGCCAAATACAGTGTATAGCCAAATACATAAAGAAAAGACTTAAACAAAAACAGTTTGCAAAAGTGATCTAATACTTACTACGAAAAAAAAATGTTTGAAAAGACCACAAAAAAAATTTTTTCGTCTCAAAATTCTCAATTTTTCCAGCGACAACCATCATATTTTTTATATCTATAATAAAGGAAATTTCATAGACTACAGACTAACTGTAATTTTTTAAATATTCATTTAAAACTGAAAAATGACTTACATTTTAACGGACATGATATTCAAATAAAATCGAACGCCGAAATATTTTCGACCTTATTTCTATTCTTTCGATGCACTAAACTGTCGTATACTTGTGTCAGACCACGTCCAGTCTGCAGCTACCCTCACCTCCGCGAATACCTAAAGATTAGCTTGTTACCGCGCCTTAACGTTAAAATTACCTATTTACATATGTGACTGATATACAGGAAAATGAATACAAATAATAAAAAAAAAACAATGTCGGAACATATCTACTCTTTGCAAGATTTAAAACCGCCTCTAAAAAAAGAGCAAAAAGTGAAAAATAATAACTTATGCTTCAAAGGTCGGTGACTTTTGTTTGTGTTATTTATTTATATTTTCCATCGAGTTCTGAACCTAAGGTTATTATTTTTCACTTTTTGGTGTTGGTTTATTTTTTTGCAATTCTTTTTATTCGTTTTTTGTTGTAATATCTTAAACAAACAAATGAACCAGTCACTATACGAAATACAATTAAAAACCTCCCTCGATTCCTCCAGGATCTCATCATCAGATCCTGACCAAGTGACCACCAGAATTATTTTTTTGGTCTTCCTTCTCTTCCCATTCTTCTTCATTTTGTGCGACCTTCATCCATCTTTTTTTTTCCCGCGATTTTGACGTAATCGTCGAAAAATTTCAAGTAATCTCAATAACCGAATAACGTCTTTTTTGTTACTTTTTTTTTGTCTCGCGGAGGTTTTAATACTTAGACAGGTTTTTGTTTTATTTCGTTCCTAAATGACAGGCAGACAGGGTCGCTGGGTTTCATTTTTCCGCCACTTCTTGTCGCCATTGTCACTAGGAACTGTGTTGTGGTAATTATTTTTGATGGATAAAGAGCGAGATGATAAGGAATAGTTAGACAAAATTAAATAATTATGGATTTCGTGAGGAATAAAATATGTAAGCAAAACGAGTGAAAAACCTTTTTTTGAAAAAAGTTATAACCGATGTTAATGAAGAGTAAAACATAATAATGAAGAGTGCCAAAAACCCGTGTGTAGTCATTTCTGCAAAACGTTTAATAATGTATGTCCATATCCTAATGATCCATAGCCGGAAAAAAAAAACCATAATCTATGTAGATTATGGTGTTTTTTCGGGCTATAATCTATGTAGATTATGGTTTTTTTTCGGGCTATGAATCTCCTTAGGTTTTGACTAGAGCTAGACGTTAACCTGCATGGTTCACAGATGATCTCAACAGAAAATGCGACTGTTTCTTCTCAGAATGACGTATAAAAGACTAAAAGTCTTTTAAACAACCTTACAAAATTAATTTCATTTCTCGTTTATTTTTTTCCGTTGTTTTTTCATGTTTTGTTTTCTTTATTGCAGCTTGCACTAGGAATGCACATTAAAATATGTAAGAAAAAGAAGTAAAAACTATTTTGTAAAGAATAATCACCGACATCCACGCATCTAAAAGGTTGCATAGGTACATTATACCTTAACTAGCTGGTGCCCGCGGCTTCGCCCGCGTGAAATCGAATAAAACAATTATCCTATGTGTTGTTCCAGACTATAATCTACCTCTGTGCCAAATTTTATCAAGATCCGTTCAGCCGTTTTGACATGAAAGAGTAACAAACATCCATACATCTATCCTCACAAACATTCGGATTTATAATATTACTAGCTTTTGCCCGCGGCTCCGCTCGCGTTAAATTCGGTAGCGCCTTATTGATTTGTAATAGCAACGCTAAGTTTTCCCGTTTCTTCCCTCTTTCTCCCTCAGATCCCACTTTAAAAAAAAAAATAATAGCCTGTCCGTCTCCTGGTTCCCAACTATCTCTGTACCAAAATTCATCAAAATCGGTTTAGCCATTAAAGCGTGAAGAGGTAACAAACAAACTCACTTTCGCTTTTATAAAATTAGTAATAATAGGAGTAAGGATTAGTAGGATTATAATAATAGATAGTTGACCCAAGTGTAGAAAAAAAACCATAGTGAAAAACCATCCAAATAATAGCAGGAGCACAAATGTCGATGTTTTGTAAAGTTGTAAAAACATTGAACGTGAAGTGGTTCGTTAGTTCAATTATGTTGAAGTGGTACTAACATTTTTTTTCAATCGCCAAGGATTTTGCAAGTCATTTTTAACAGACTTCATAAAAAAGCTTTTCAATTGAAAAATTGCATTTTTTTATGTGCGAAAAGCATTTGTTTTTGCAAAAAATAATATGTTCTAGACCATACCTACCTTGGAACCTTCTAATTAATTTCAGCGCCCTACAAGGTCATTACAAACAAACATTACAAATAATGAGACATTCGGAAAACATTTATTAGCGCCCAAATTTTATAACATTACTAGCTTTTGATTCAAGATTCAAGATTCAAGATTCATTTATTTGCAAAACATGTGTAGATAATATACATGGTATGATGCATAGTATAGGTGTTACAAACAATTATCAGGCTCAACATGTTTGACCATGGCTGGTGTACAAATTATGTCGTTAGACAGTCACATTTAAAAAAATACAGTAATATAATTAAATTAAAATTAATAGAAAATAAAATAAATACAATAAATTAGTCAATTAGTTCATAGCAATTTATCATTTAAAAATTCATCAACATTATAATATGCTTTTTTTGTCAGTATTTTTTTTAAAGCTTTCTTAAATTGGTCTGAATTTAATTTCTTAACATCGTTAGGTATGTTATTATAAATTATTGGTGCTCTGCAGACCACGCTTTTGTACAGTAGCGCTGTCTTCGATGGTGGAACACGAATTTTACTATTGTCCCGACGATTACGTATTATTGTATCAGATACTCGAGGAAACAAATGAGGGTTATTTTTGACAAAGACGGCTATTTCCAGAATATAAAGTGCTGGAAGTGTGAGTATTTTATGCTTTGTAAAAAGTGGCTTACAGCTCTCCGTACTTTGGATGCCAAACATGGCGCGTAGGCATCGCTTTTGCATTATAAAAACCATATCTTTATTAGATGAGTTGCCCCAAAACATAATGCCATATCTGAGGACAGATTCAACAAGTCCATAATAAGCCTGGAGTAACACAGCAGTGTTGACGGACGGAGCAAGTTGGTACAAAGCATATGATTGACTACTGATTTTTTTACATAGTTTGTCAATATGTTCTTTCCAATTTAGTTTACCGTCTATAATTAATCCAAGAAAACGGGCATTCGTTGCTTCATTTATGATGACATTATTATGAACCAAATTTATGTTTAATGGATTATACAATCTTTGTCCAAAGTGCATAATATTTGTTTTTGATAAATTTATTTTTAAATTATTATTTTCAAGCCAAGATATTATAGATGTCAGTGAATTATCAATGTCAGATTTATAATTATTAATGTCCTTACATGCAATTGAAACAGTACTGTCATCAGCAAATAATGTCATGGGTTGAAACGTTGCCTTTGGCAAGTCGTTAATATAAATAGTAAACAACGGCGGCCCTAGCACACTGCCTTGAGGAACACCATATGTGACAGATTTCTTCACAGAGCAGAATGACTGTTCTTTTTTAGTTTTCAGATTCACTCTAGTTATTTCTGTTATCTGTTGACGATTCGTTAAATAGGAACGAATCAGATCTAAAACATTGCCTCTTATGCCGTATGCGTCAAGTTTGCTGATTAATACATTATGATCTACATAATCAAATGCTTGTGACATGTCGCAATAAATAGCACAAACTGGTACTTTTTTGTCAACATGGCAGATCACACTTTGGATAAATTCATATATAGCCATATTTATGTTTTTATTTTGTCGAAATCCCTTTTGTTCATTGCACAAAATATTATTTTTTTCAAGATAGGAATTAAGTTCACCGTAAAGATATTTTTCGAAAATTTTTGAAAATATTGATAAAAGTGCAATAGGCCTATAATTCACCATTAATTGTTTACTTTCTTTTTTAAATAAAGGTTTAATAACTGATATCTTAAGCTCTTGTGGAAATATTCCAGTTGTTATCGACAAGTTCATAATGTGACTCAGGTGATGGCATATATCCTCATTTACTGCTTTAATTATTTTAGTAGAGAAACCATCATATCCTACGCTGTTGGTATTTTTAAGATTAGTAATAATTTTATTAATCTGGTAGGGTGAACTTGGTGCCAGAAACATAGAATTTAATTGATAATTAATTAAAGACGTAACATTTTTCCCGGCACCCGAAATGGGGATGACTTTTTCAATAAAATAATTATTAAAAGCGTTTGCTATTTCTGTTGGATTAGTAAGGACGGTGTTTTCATGAGTTTTTATTTTATCAATGGATTCTTTTGGGGTATTAAACCTCGTTTTATTTATAATCCGCCACGCTGTTTTGGTTTTATTATGAGATGTTATTATTTTATAGTTATTCTGCGCACGTTTTGTTAGTTTTATAATTTTTTTAAATAACTGACTATAATTCAGATACTTTAGTTTGTTGTCTTTTGTTGCATTTAATCTGTATTTCCATAGCAAATCTTTCTTTTTTCGACTACAAATTTTTACACCACGTGATACCCACTTTGGTTTATTAATAGCTTTTATTAAAAATTGAGTTTGTGGAAAACAAAGGTCATAATAAAGTTTGAATTCAGCTATGAAGTATTGATAAGCCGTGTTTGGGTCATCAGTGATGTAAATATCGGAAAAAGACAAGCTCTTAATACACAATTTAAATTTATCAATATTTTCTTTGCTATAATCACGTTTTAATGTACGCCAATAATGTAGTGTCGGTTTTTTTTTTACAGGAACTCTAATTAATTGTGCGGTATGGTCAGATAGACCTAGTTCTAAAATTTCAGATTTACAACCCTTTTTAAAGTTGTGTGCAATATTATCAATACAAGTACCACTGGCGAATCTGGTTGGTTCATGTAAAGCTAATTTTAAATTATAATTTAACAGTAAACATTCAAAATCCAATGTTACATTATTGCGTTTTAGAACATTTATATTAAAATCTCCAGTAATTATAACATTTTTACAATTCAATTTGGTAATATAAGTCAGAAGGTTTTCCAGTTTGTGAAGAAACATATATAAGTTATTTTGTTTAGGTACCCTATATAAACAAACAATAATAATTCCAAAGTCAAGAAGTTCAACCGCACATCCTTCCATTATACAGTCAAGACAAAATTTGCGAATTTCAGGAATTTCCCTGAATTTATGTTCTTTTTTAAGTAAAATACATGTTCCTCCTCTTTTACTGTTTGTTCTACAATAACATGATGCTAGATGGTAATTTGGTAGATATAAATTTGACTCAAGTTCCGCTAACATAAAGTGCTCAGTAATACATATGATGTCCACACTTTTGTTACTGTCTGCGAGTTCTTCTAAGTTAACACATAATGCATCACATTTGCTAATTAATCCTGCGATATTCTGATGTAAGATATACATATATTTCTCAGAGAAAAAACTGGTTGTCGGTTTCTTTTCCATTGATTTCAGGAGATTTTACGATATTGTAGGGTTCAGCAAGTATTTTACTGTTTTTCCGCACTGGGTCATGTTGACTAAATGAGCACAAGTCCATTACAATGTTATTCATAATGCCATCGTATATATGTCTCATTCCCTGTGCTTTTATTTTTCCTGTTGTGTTGGAGAACATGTCTAGTGATAGCTCATTATTGCTGTCAAAAAGGTAAGCGTAGTCATTATGTTGTATGTCAAGATAAAGAAGATTATTGAACATGTCTACTTTAAAATTGTAAATAGGTGCTCCTGCTATAAAAGTCGGCAAACAGATGATATTATTGGTATGTGCCACCTTCTGCAACGATTTCCTTATCATATTTATCATGTTAATGTAATTTGTCTCGGCTTTAATGTCACTTTCTCCAATAAAAATTATACAGTAGTCATTATAGGTGAAGTCTTTCAATTTATTTTCTATGTTGTATAAGTGTTCCTTTATTGTTCCATTTGGTATAAAATAATGGCAAAAATTGAAGCAATCGGAGAAGACGTCGTCAATTAAGGATAAGTGCCCCGGTGGTTTGGTGCCAGTTCTTAGAATGCATAGTTTGTTCTTTTGGTTACTCTTTGCAACGATATCTGCCAGCTCGTTTTTACTATATTGAGGTTTGATACTACTGTTAGATATGGATGGTACTGGTTTTAAATTGTTAGCTGTCTGCATATGGTTGTGGCAAGGGGTTTGGGTCTCTTTGTCAAACGTAATTATCGAGCTTAGGGGGTTGTTATCACCAGATGGTTTTTCTGGATAATTGTTTAGATTATCCTTTGGAGAACTCGTCTCAGTTTTGTTATGAACTAGTATTTTGGTTCTACGAACTGATTTCGGTGTCACGCTTTTTCTCGCAGGTGATAAGCACATTTGTTTATATGTACTGATAGTTTTAATCGATTTTTGAAGATCAGATTTTAGACGAAAATTTTCGGTACTTAAATTCTCTATTTCTAGATGAGCGCTCTGTAGTTGTGACGTGAGTAAATTAACTTGTTCACTCAAATCCTGTATTTCCCCACTATTGTCATGCAAGCTGTCAGGTACACTCATCATTGTAGCATCGAATATGTTTGTGTTACTGCTACTGGTGATGTTGGCAAGATCATTTAACGAATTTGTTCGACAGATTTTTCGAAAGGTTATGTTGTTTCTTTCTTCCATATTTCTGTAGATGTATCGTCACTATAGCGCCCTCTGTCTGCTAATATCTTTCTGTTGTTGTTGTTGCTTACTGCGAGAGGTTTAGTTTATATTGGACGAATCTTTTTGGTTTAAGAAATCATACAAAAAGACAATCATTAGGTGTGGATCGAACTTGGGGCACTTCGTTCCGAACGTGTAGACATTCAATACGTGCAGCCACTCAGCCACGGCGTCTTTAATTTTAGCGATGAAATTATGGTATAGTTTCTAGGCTGTTTTGGTTTTATTAACAGTTAGTCGGTTATTGTGATTCATTGAATTTAAATGTTTGAACGAAGTCCAAAGGTCATTTTCTTTGTTTGTTTTAGACACTGTGTTTTTACTTTTTTGTTAAGTTTTTATCACTTCTTAATTAGGACTTTTAGCGTGTATAAATTAAGTTTTTATAGATATGTATTGCACATTGAACACTGTAATATAGCTTGTAGCACTCAATAAGTTTCTAAATCTCGAGTTAATGAGAGAAAGCATATATTTAGATTTGGTGTTCACTGAAGTATGTAAGTTCTTATAACACTTCCACATTTACACAACACAGTTTAGATTGTTTTTGTACTAATTTTATAACAGATTGTGCCGTTTTACTAATTTTTAACTTTAATTAATACGGAGCACAAAATTTGCCGTGGCGGTACTTGGTACTTTTTTTTTCAATTGCCATTACACCATAGTTACGCCATTCTAAATCCAATATGGTGGATTTGCCCGCGGCTTCGCTCGCGTTAAATTCGGGGTAACACAGTTCCCCTTGCGCCTTATTGATTTGTAATAGCAACGCCAAGTTTTCCCTGTTCTTCCCTCTTTCTCCCTCACATCCCACTTTTTTTAACCTATACGTCCGTCTTCTGGTTCCCAACTATATCTGTACCAAAATTCATCAAAATCGGTTTAGCCATTAAAGCGTGAAGAGGTAACAAAGTAAACAAACAAACAAACTCACTTTCGCTTTTATAATATTAAGTAAGGATTGGAATAATAATTATAGACATGGTCTGAAATAAAGATTTACTACTCTGTCAAGAAAGTACCGAGAAAAGATCAATAATACACAAAATGTCTGTTATTCATCCAAATTTATTTTATCACCTTCAAAGTATGCTCCTTTAGAAACGATACACTTGCGCCAACGAATAATCCATTCATCAAAACATTTTTTAAACGCTGCCGGAATTGAGTTCAGTTCTCGCCGCGAAATCTCCTTTGTGTCATCTATCGATTGAAAACGGGTGCCACGAAGTGGTAATTTGTTTAGGAAAAAGAAAAAAGTCAGCAGGAGCCATATCTGGTGAATATGGTGGTTGCTGGATGGCATTTGTTGAGTGTTTGGTCAAAAATTCGTTCACAATGATAGCCTTGTGCGAATTCGCATTGTCGTGGTGCAAAATCCAAGAATTTTCTTTCCACAAATCTGGCCTTTTTCGTCGAATTTGCTCTCTTAAACGCCGCATAACGCTCAAATAATATTCTTTATTTACCGTTAGATCTTCCGGTAAGAATTCAGAGTGCACAACACCGCGATAGTCAAAGAAAACAGTCAACATGACTTTGACTTTTGATCGACTTTGGCGTGGTTTTTTCGGTTTCGGTTCAGTTGGAAGGCGCCACGCCGAAGCTTGTTGACTAGTTTGCATGTCAAACTCGTAAACCCACGTCTCGTCACCAGTAACAATGCGTTTCATGAATGTTGGGTCCGAACTGACTCGTTCTAGCATGTCCTCAGCGACTTTCATGCGATTGAGTTTTTGGAGAAAATTCAGATCTTTTGGGACTAGCCGAGCAGCAACATGTTTCATACCCAAATGATTAGTTACAATGGTACGGATCGACTCGTGAGATACAGAAAGTTCGGCGGCTATCTCTCTCAGAATTGAATGGGGATTTTCAGTCACTATTTTCTTCACTTTTGCGATGTTAACTTCAGTTGCAGACGTTGACGGCCTACCAGAGCGAGGCAAATCTTCCATCACATCTCGACCGCTTTTGAACGCTTTGAACCACTCATAAGCACGAGTTTTTGATAAAGTCGATTCACCGTAAGCCTTCTGTAACATTTTCAGTGACTCCGAACACGAAATTCCATTGGCGATGCAAAATTTAAGACAAACTCTTTGTTCGATATTTTTGTCCATTATGAAATTCGCAATACACACTATATTTGATATTACTAAAACCAGCACTGTATTTAATATAAATAACAGATGCAACTCAAACTCCGCGCCAAAATGGAAAACAGTTGTGCCAATCTAACAACTACAAAAAAAAACAAAAATTTTAATTTGGAACCATAAACAAATCATCCATTCCCGATACTGTTTTGACTGAATGTATATATATATTTAATAATTATAGTATTGGGAGTCAAATTTCCAACTTGTACACAACTTTTTTTTTGACGACACGGTTGACTCAGTCGCCGCGCTGCGTGTCGCGGGATCGATACCCACACGAAAAAAAAATATTTGTATGGCCTACAGATAATTGTTCTGGCTATTTGTGTTTAAATGTTTAGTTTAAATGTTTGTTTAGTTTAAATGTTTGTAAACGCACCCACGATACAGGAAAAATGTTATAACTTTATTAATAGGTATCCTCTCAGACCCCCGTTATATTTAATGCATCTATTAGGCTTTGAGTGCATAACATTAAGACATGGATTTTCACCCCAAAAAAGAAATCGTTTCCCAGCAATATTTATGGAACGAAGTTCCTTATCGCGCGTTGCGAAAGGTGGCTAAACGGAAAAAATTAAGACCAAAAGTTTTAACGAAAGTGTCGTTACAACTTTTGGTCTTAATTTTTCCGTCTTGGTTTTTTGCTATAGTTGTAACTTGTAAGCCGTGCGGCGTGCGCGAGTTTCTCTGTCTCTCACTACACACAGCTAAACAGATAAAATATTACTGAGTTGTAGAATTTGACAACATTGCGTTACACATAAATTTTTAAATTTTGCTATTTTCGATTTCTTACTATTTCAGATATAAATAATTTGTAAAATATTTATAAATAAAGTCTAGCTTGAAAAAACGTTCAAATTTAGTAGTCATTTCTCGAAACTCATTTCTACTAACTTTTTTTTTTTTTTATTTATTAAGAATGAACTCACTCTTGACCTCGATCTCGCCTGATGGTAAGCGACAGATGAGGTCTACGATGGAGCGAGCGAGCCCAGAAGATGCCTATTAACTCTTGTTTTGAAGGCAGACGGTTTTATAATAATGGCAATACTACAATGTCATTCCACTACGATTCCATTACGAGACCATTGGCCGACCAATGATTGACCATTACAATTTAGCAGATTACGGACTTTTAATAAAATGACAATCGGATCGTGATGGAATGACGAAGTTATAAAAAATAGCAGACTTGAGGCCCTGAAGTCATGGGCTATGCTTAATTAATGTTATGTACCTATCCGAGCGTAGCCGGGGCGGGATACTAGTAATTACGAGTACATTAATAGTCGTTTAATCAAACGATAGCTTAAAAAGCCGGCCAAGTGCGAGTCGGACTCGCGCACCGAGAGTTCCGTACAAACTTGTGACATAGATGGTCATATCTATTGACTGCGTAGACTTAAAGGATTGTTTTTTTTGTGACTTCAAGGGACCACAGATTTGAATATATGTTTTTGATTTCTACTCAATATCTCCACGCGTTCTTGAGATAAAGGGTCTTAACAGACAGACCGCACAAGGAATCCTATTACGGATCAGTTTTTTCCTTTTGACGTGCGGAACTCTGATAAACGATTTGGTAAAATACCCTAACTGCCAACAGTTAAGTTCAACTGCCGAGTTAATTTTGTCAATTACACGTTATAGTTCAAGAAACCGGAGGCCCTCGTACAAGTTCGCTTCGTTTACGTAACACAACACATCACATTCAAAATAACCCGCTTCACATGTAATATTTTCAGAATTTATTCATATATATGGATGTCTAGCTGGCGCCCGCGGCTTCGCCCGCTGATAACGAAAAAAAAGGATCCTATGTGTTATTCCAGACTATAATCTACCTCTGTGCCAAATTTCATCAAGATCCGTTCAGCCGTTTTGACGTGAAAGAGTAACAAACATCTGTATATCCATACATTCATCCATCCTCACAAACATTCGCATTATAATATTAAGTAGGATAGTAGGAAGGAGGATGGAGGATGGATGGATGACCTGGCGCTTGCAGCTTCGCCCGGGTGATATCGAAAAAAAGCATCCTATGTGTTATTAATCTACCTCTGTACCAAATTCCATAAAGATCAGTTCAGCCGTTTTGACTTGGAAGAGTAACAAACATCCATACATCCATCCTCACACACATGCGCATTTATAATATTGGTAGGATCAATTAGGATAAAGATGATGATACTAAGTGTGCTGATTGCAAAAATGCTACGTCTACGTAATGTCTGTGATTGGGAAAATAGGAACATAATAGCTAGAGCCTATGGATATATAGGTACACACGATAGCACATCAACCATTTTAACCTGGTCAGGTTATAATAATTTAGTATAGGTTGACGTGCCGTCGTGTATACCATCATCAAGGGCCTCTGAGGCTTTGAGCAAGATCGCGCTGTACAAACGGAACGTAAAGACGTCGTTGGGCCTCATCATCTGCCTAACCGTTTCCTAACTATGTTGGGGTCGGCTTCCAGTCTTACTGGGTGCAACTAAATACTATACACGTGTGCTAAAGTTATAAGTAAACATTTCTTAAAGTTTGAGTACTTATTTTATGTAAGTAACTAGCTTCCGCCCGCGACTTCGTCCGCCTGGCATAGTTACTTTGGGCTAACACTAACTTTAAACCGCGAGATGATCGAAAAAAAAATATCTTTCTCTCCCCTTTTTTTCCTTCTTTTCTCATTTTTTTAGTCTATATCCGTCTCTAGAGTCCGAACTATCTCTGTACCAAAATTCATCAAAATTGTTTGGCCATTTAGGCGTGAAGACGTAACAAACACACAAACTCACTTTCGCTTTTATAATAGTAGTTTAGGATTACGACCCGCCCCAGCTTGACACTAGGGCAAAATAGATACTAATATAATATGATGTCTGTCACACAGTTTATACTAGCACAGACATCGCCGTTTACTCTATCTTCTAAAGAACAACATAATTGTGTATATTGTTTTTGAATAGGATAGATGAGCTGTAACCAAATTTCTGTTAATAAATTATTATTTATTTATAGTAATCAAAATCAAAATATTTTTATTTCACATAGGCCTACATGGGTCGTCGCGGAAAGGTGCACGGTTCGGATTGGTCGTTTCCTATGGAGACGAACCGGCAAGAAATACCATGGTTACTCTTAATACTATATTAAGAGTTTTATATTATAATAATAATATAAAGCTGCCTCTTGAATCACTCTATTTACCACATCAAAATCCGTTGCGTAGTTTTAAAGATCTAAGCAAACATAAGCACATACAAACGGCGCGATGTTCTATAAATTATTTTCTTGGCCTAATCTGTCTCACTCCTGAAGGAATCGTGATGTTGTGCCTCGAAAACATCCTTACTAATATTATAAAAGCGAAAGTGAGTTTGTTTGTTTGTTACCTCTTCACGCTTTAATGGCTACACCGATTTTGATGAATTTTGGTACAGAGATAGTTGGGAACCAGGAGACGGACATAGGCTAATCTTTTTTTTTAAAGAGTGTTGTGAGGGAGAAAGAGGGAAGAGAAGGGAAAACTTAGCGTTGCTATTACAAATCAATAAGGCGCAAGGGGAACTGTGTTACCCCGAATTTAACGCGAGCGAAGCCGCGGGCAAAAGCTAGTTAAAACATAATAATGAACACTACCAGAAACCTGTAGTTATTTCTGAAAAACTTTTAATAACGTGTGTTTATTTTAGCTTTTAGTGTTCGGAATGTGGAAAGTATCATAAAATGTCCGGAATTAACAAAACACTTAATTATAAAGCCGTTTGTGAAAAATAAAAATATTTATAATGAAATCAACATGTAATGAGTTCCTGTTAATATTACCTGGGTTCCGAAGTTTTACCATTTTTATGCCGTACTGCGCTCCACTAATAGGAATTATTATTAGCACTTAAGTACATACAATGGAAATTATAGAATACTAGCTTTTGCCCACGGCTTCGCTCGCGTTAGATTCCGGGTATCACTGTTCCCCATTCCTGATTTACAAGTACCTGCTATCTGTAGTTTTTGCCATTGCGCCTTATTTATTGTAATGGCAATGCTAAGTTATCCCTCTTCTTCCCTCTTTCTCCCTCATTTCTCATTTAAAAAGAAATAGCCTATGTCCGTCTCCAGGGTCCCAACTATCTCTGTACCAAAATTCATCAAAATCGGTTTAGCCATTTAGGCGTGAAGACGTAACAAACAAACTCACTTTCGCTCTAATCATATTAGGGAGGAAAATAAAGATAAAACAAAAAAAAACAACTTATAGGGTGTAAAAGTATGCTTAACAAAACCAAAATACACGTGTTCTTTCACCGTCATTCCGATGTTTTTTTTCACGACCATAAACTAAGAACCTTCCAGCTACGGAGATAATAGGTGTCTTTTTCACAGGATTGTTTTCATTAATCATCTTTACCTTAACTAACTCACAGACCCTTCTACTTCCGGGGTTGCGGGTTGTTCGACAGAGATACCGCGGCCCCGGAACAGAAAGGGCAATAGAAGGAACATGGGTGGGTTTTAGTCAGTACAAGTCTGACACTCCCCCCCGCCCACAGCGGGGGAAGTTATTTAATGCGCGCCGCAGTCGATTAATTATATTTTCATTTTTGTTTTATGATTTAAACACACCGCCATGTTTTGCAACAAACCTTTATCTTCGTATAAACAAACAAAAACAAACAGGATAAAATTTTTGATCATATTTATGGACCTGGGTAAGTCTGGTCTAGCTTTGAGCACACATAGACTAATACTACTACTAGTCCCAACACTATCCTGCAATCGATAGCTGACCGGGCAGACAGCCCGGTAATGTGGGCACTAACTAATCGCAGTCGATCTCTTCTAGTTATTAAGTACTAACATAGGCTAAGTCATATTGTCATTAACACACTGGACCACATTGTAGTCTGTAAAATAAATAAATAATAATAGCTAATCAGATTATGCTTTGTCTCACTGCTGCAAATATCGCGATCGTCAACGAATCAACTTTCTGAGTTATTTCTTTGATCATCAAATTACCTACATTGTAATAAAAACCTGTCATTACATATCATGTACCTACGTAAATATTGAATACCATAAGACATACTAACTTATCATTTAATACTTTATTGGTGACTTCAAACGCCATTGATTTAAAAATAAACACGGTGAAGATTAAGTCATCTACGAGAAGGTGCCGCTATGTAAAGTTTGCTGGTTTAGTGGTCGCAAAGCGCGACTGCTGAGATTCGATTTCCAGGTCAGGAAAAGTGTTTTTGGATGTATTTGTACCCGGTTGATTGTATATAATTTGTTTGTAAAATATATTCTGTGGGTACTCACGACTGTCATATAAGCCTCCTTTCTCGTCGGCTTTTGCGCCTCGCAACAAACACCGAATAACAATATCAAACACAATTTATTAAAGAAACTCATTTTTAACTAAATCAAAACTAGATCACTTTCGACTAAAATCGATGGTTATTTAAAAATGATTCTATTAGAATTCCTTAGCCTATTAAAAAAAAAAACTAAGGTTCTATTTTCAAATCGCGTGCAGTCCCGCCGCGCTGTCATCTGAATACTCGAAACTCAGCCGCCATTGCAATGGCTTTTATCATTCAGCCGTTTGCATGCATCTTACGCCAGAGGTCGTGTCGAGAATACGATGTGTATCGCGGAAAACAAGTAGCGCAAAAATAAATAGTCAATTGCTTTAAAAAAATGGCCGAGAGCTCCCAAGACGTACTTCCGCTACCAATTTGGGTTCCAATGAAATATCCAAATATTTTTTGCAACTTTCTTACTTATTTATTGGTAATAAGAACAAAGAAACGGCAATTAAAGAAGGGCAAAAATAAATAGTCAATTGCTTTAAAAAAATGGCCGAGAGATCCCAAGACGTACTTCCGCTACCAATTTGGGTTCCAATTAAATATCCAAATATTTTTGCAGCTTTCTTACTTATTTATTGGTAACTAGCTTTTGCCCGCGGCTTCGCTCGCGTTAAATTCGGGGTAACAGAGTTCCCCTTGCTCCTTATTGATTTGTAATAGCAACGCTAAGTTTTCCCTTTTCTTCCCTCTTTCCCCCTCACATCCCACATTTTTCAAAAAAATATTAGCCTATGTCCGTCTCCTGGTTCCCAACTATCTCTGTACCAAAATTCATCAAAATCGGTTTAGCCATTAAAGCGTGAAGAGGTAACAAACAAACTCACTTTCGCTTTTATAATATTTGTAAGGATAAGAGCAGAGAAACGGCAATTGAAGAAAAAACATAGTTTTCAATAATTATGCGAATTGCTGGGAAAAAGTCGAAAATCGCTTTTTTCTACACAAAATGTCCTGTGACGGGTGGGAGTCTGCAGCAGCATCTTTGTTTGTTTAATTGACATTTTTGTGTTTTTAGGGCCCCATAAATTAAAAGGAAAAACGGCCTGACTGTCAGAACCTTTATCTCGGGATCGCGTGGTCACCGCAGTCAAAACATTTGGCGATTTTTTAGAAGTCGGTTATTTGTTTGCAAACAAGTAAAATCTTGTTATTTCAGCCTGTTTAGATGTGGTATGATATACAAATTCTTATCGAGAATTCGTATTCCATTTTTGCTACAAGTTATTAATAAATCATCCACATAGATATTGAAGATAAATATAAGTATTTAACTCAACAACTACCCAGTCAATTTCAATAAAATAATATGTGACCACCTCGGGAGTATTTTATTTGCACTGAGTGGAGCGGAGGGGAGTGTCAGACTTTTACTGACTAAATTCCACCCATGTTCCTTCTTTTGCCCTTTATGTTCCGGGGCCGCGATATCTCTTCCGAACTACCCGCAATCTCAGCAGGCGGTGGCCCTGGCAGGGCCCTGTCTATCTATATCTCGAGAGTATACCCTTTCGGTTTGAGATTCTGAATAAAAACGGTAAAACTTGGCGTCCTACAAGGAAGTATCTTGTCCGCCCCTGTCTTTCAAATCAAATCAAATCATTTATTTCAATTAGACCATTACAGGCATTTTTGAATTTCAAGAAACAAAATTAATCTACAGTCCCGGTCACAAGGCATAATAACTTGTGAAAGTACTGTAGTTGCCCATTCCAAAGCGTTGATCTCTATGGAGAAGAATGGGCAAGAAACTCCATGGACACTCTTTTAAATTATAATATGCAAAATTTAATTTAAAATCTAAATAAATTAAAAATGAACCGTGGTAGCTAAAAAATGACCAGTCCCAACTGACAGCGCCCGCCCGTTCACGAACATGACGTATGGATCAGCCCCATTCAGCTCGACCATTTTGAAGGGAGCTAATGACCTGACACACCCGCCACCATCAGCGAGACATTTAAGTGGGCATGACACTATCAACCAGGGCTTCGTCAAGTCAATGATAATACATAGCACTGACATATGGGCTTAATAATAAGAAGAATTATAGGAAATATATAATAAAAGATAATACAGTTAGAAATGATTTATGCAGAAAATGTCACAGCAAACCTGAAACAATACAACACATCACAGGAGCTTGTATCACACTCACTCAAAATGACTACACGCACAGACATAATCAACTAGTTAATATCATACACCAAAAACTAGCAACTAAATTTAAACTCATGCTGGACCCATACACACCATATTACAAATATACACCTAGAGCTGTTCTAGAAAATCAATTTTATAAAATATATTATGACCGCAGTATAATAACAGATCACACAATATACAACAATAGACCTGACATAACACTTGTTGATAAAGAAAACAAACACACATACATAATAGATATTGCAGTCCCTAATACTAACAACATACAAAAAACTATCACGGAAAAAATTAGGAAATACACAGAACTACAAGAGGAAATTACCAGAGTTTAGAAAATGAATAGGGTCACTATAGTTCCGATAGTAATTTCAACAACAGGCGTTATCCCAAAGCAAATATTTAATAGTTTCAATGCTCTCAGTCTACCTAAATACACGTATCTCACACTACAAAAAGCTGCAATATTAAACACTTGCCGTATAGTAAGAAAATTTTTACAATTAGACCTAGACAACAATTTCGCAATAGCTCAGAATAAATTGATCATCCTAAGCCAATAACTAGAATCTCACCTTGGTTCACACCCGTGAGATTCTAAAAATACCAGGTACAAACCTGAGAAAACTAAAGTTTAAAACCACAATAATAATAAATAATAATACTAGAGAATTAATTCTATACATTGCAAAGATAGTCTTACAATCTTCTGCAGCTTCCACTATAACTTCGAATACTAATCAATGAGTTTACCACTATGCTTGTGGAGCAGGACCAGCTTTATTGTCTAAAATAACATACCTTCGGTTATTAACTATGACCCATGACGTTATTTGTTGATGACAGCACTATTCTATTCACTAATGATAATATAATCAATTTAGAATCTGACATTAACTAATGCTTAGTTTTAATAAATGACTGGCTTGAAATAAATAAAATAATTATTAATTTTGACAAAACAAAATACAGGAATTCTAAAATACAAACTAGACGTACCGGTGGACAATATAAGGAAATGTGGACGAAAAATTGAATTTGTGAAAAAACAACTTTGTGTGTCAAAAGCCTTTCATAGACCCAAAAAAAACCACCAAGGCTAATAACAGCATAACATGGTAATCAGCCTTTTTTTCAAATCATTAAATAACTTCCCCCGGTCTGGGCGGAGCGGGTGGGAGTGTCAGACTTGTATCGACTAAAACTCACCCATGTTTCTTCTATTGCCCTTTATTGTCTGGGGCCGCGGTATCTCTTTCGAACAACCCGCAACCCCGGCAGGATGGTTATCAGCCTTAGATACAGCCTGAAGTTCAGAGGGCAATAGTGTTGAACAGAAACGTTGTGTTAGAGTTAGCTTCAACCTACAAAAAATCAAATCTTGTGTACCATTTAAAAAAAAGTTGAGTATATTAATGTTGCCCCATGTCCATTTAATGTCCTTTTTTTGGTATTGTTCGTCGTGTCGTTGAGCTCCTTGGGTTATGAGTCTAGCTACACGATAACTGACAAATGCTTGCACTGACTGGACAGGTCCACTCAATCTGTGTGGTGCTTTCTTAAAAAGACCATTTCAGACACTAATCTGCATAGTCCTCATGTAAGTTGACCAAGATTTTTTGTCTGGACTTTAAAAGAGTTAGTCTCTTTTAAACCTGACCTCTGAGTTTGTTTCGGCTGTTTCTTCTCAGAGTAGTCGGGTACGAAACACCGGCCTCATCTAGTTTTTAAAAAAGACGTGTAAAAGTATTTGTGAAAACCTACTTGCAAAATAAACATAATTTATCATAAGTAAAACATTAAACATTAATTTTAAGGTAGCAGTATTTTAATAAACAACATTTACTTACACAGATGTCGAACGAACGTTTACGGCATCAAGATAAGTTGGACGTAGTTCCTATAAAAGAAGCATTTCATGCATACAAGTATTTTCCGCGTATATTCAATAATATTCCAAGGTCTTTAAGAGCAGACCCTGTTTCTTTTTTCATTTAAAAATAAACTACGTCAACTATTAGTTAACAAGTGCAAGTTAATCACTGTCAGAATACAATTTCCCTTGGCCATGCTTGTTCTGTATACTTACCTACATGCGATTTGAATATTCTTTATTCATATTTTTTCTTTTATCGAAAAATATACGGCACGACAGCACGGTTGACGCAGTGGCTTAGTGATTGACTGCTGCGCTGCGTGTCGCGGGTTCGATTCCCGCACGGAACAAATATTCGTATGACCTGCAGATGGTTGTTCCCGATTGTTTGTTTGTGTATGTGAGTTTATATGTTTGTAAACATTTGTTTGTTGAAGATAAAGAAGAATTCTCAATCTTATTTTTTTTTTGCAATAGTTGTCAAAGCACATATTTATACAAAACCTTGTTGTGAATAGTTACAGTACTGATAGCATCACATCTGTGTGACTTGTCTCATAGAGTTTTTTTTTTGCAATGTTTTTCTTTATCTTGTATAGATTCTTTTTACACGACTGCCCCAAAAAAGGAGTGTTATGTTTAAACGTCACAAAAGTTTTCATCGCAGTCGGGGGACTTATTATTATACAAGAAAGTATTCTACAGGTTGGTCCCCCGACTGCGATGAAAATTTTTGTTTCGTTTTCGATTCCCTTTCATCTTTGTTCCTATCAGATTTCATCGACAAATGTAAAACTAACAGCTTGTTTTTTTCTTTTTGGTTAATTTTTTTTTTGACATGGCTGTCTTGTTTTTTAAAATTTTAAATCATTTATTTTTATGTAGAAGTCCGTTACAACGTGGCAACGCGGCCAGTCTCTTGGGAACATTACCAACAGACAGCGATAAGGACGAATTTTTTAGTCTATTTATAAGTTAGGTTTTTTGTTATTTTTGTTTAACATTACAATTCGTTTTTTTTTATTTTTCTGGATTTTGTCACAGACCACCAACTGCTCTGCTACAGAGACCTGTTTTTAATATTTATTGAAAACTAGCTTTTGACCGCGGCTTCGCTCGCGTTAAATTCGGTAGCGCCTTATTGATTTGTAATAGCAACGCTAAGTTTTCCCGTTTCTTCTTCCCTCTTTCTCCCTCATATTCCACTCTTTTTTAATAAAAAAATAACCTATGTCCGTCTCCTGGTTCCCAACTATCTCTGTACCAAAATTCATCAAAATCGGTTCAGCCATTAAGGCATGAAGACGTAACAAACAAACTCACTTTCGCTTTTATAATATTAAATAAGAATATGTAATATTTTTAGGGTTACATCATAAGGAAAAAAATAACGGTCCATCTGTCTTTGTTAACTTCCGGTGTAGCTGTGAAAAAAACAAACGTCTAAGTTTACGCAGTGAAAAGATATGGCCGTTTGTGTCGCTAGTTTGTAACCCTCACACTTGGCTGGCCCTTTTTTAGGGTTCCGTAGTCAACTAGGAACCCTTATAGTTTCGCCATGTCTGTCTGTCTGTCCGTCCGTCCGTCCTCGCTTAATCTCTGTGACCGTTAGCACTAGAAAGCTGAAATTTGGTACCAATATGTATATCAATCACGCCGACAAAGTGGTAAAATAAAAATTGGAAAAAAATGTTTTATTAGGGTAGCCACCCTATATGTAAAGTGGGAAGTGTTTTTTTTTAAATTTCAACCCTAACGTGTGATATATTGTTGGAAAGGTATTTAAAAATGAATAGGGGTTTACTAAAATAATTTTTTGATAATGTCTATAATTTCGGAAATAATCGCTCCAAAAGTAAAAAACAATGTGTCCCCCCCCCCCTCTAACTTTTGAACCATAAGTTTAGAAAATATGAAAAAAATCTGAAAAGTAGAACTTTATAAGGACTTTCTAGGAAAATCATTTTGAACTTGATTGACACAACAGTTTTTGTACAAAAAAGACAAAAAGTTGTACAAAATAATTTCCTCCTCCACCTTTAAACTCATAAGTGGGAACACTTATTGTGACGGACGGGAAACTACGGAACCCTACACTGAGCGTGGCCCGACACGCTCTTGGCCGGTTTTTTTATAATTGGTTCTGCAACAATGCAACACAATGATTTTATATTTCACATGCATTGCAAACATGATCAAATGCATCAGTGAAACAACAGTTTTACAGTTAAACACAACATATATATTGTTTGTGTACGTACCTACTTACAACAAACTAAACTAGGATCAGCTACCGTACCATGACGTCTTAAAACAGACCTAATCTCTTAAAGTATAACGAAACGTTCACACGACAGCACATCAACCCACACTACACAAATCCATTATAACGTGATCTCTCTACTACGGTGTGCGATCCGTACTAGAGAGATACTTAATAATATAATAAAAGCGAAAGTGAGTTTGTTTGTTTGTTACCTCTTAACGCTTTAATGGCTAAACCGATTTTGATGAATTTTGGCACAGAGATAGTTGGGAACCAGGAGACGGACATAGGCTATTTTTTTTAAAAAAAAGAGCGGGTTATGAGGGAGAAAGAGGGACGAAACGGGAAAACTTAGCGTTGATATAACAAATCAATAAGGCGCTACCAAATTTAACGCGAGCGAAGCCGCGGGCAAAAGCTAGTAGTTTATAATAGGTTGACCTGCCTTCGTGTATACAATGATTCAAGTAGGTTACTATGACATAATCAATCATTGATTCATGTGAACACCAGTGGCAATGCGTGCGTTCAATAGTTATGTAAAAGAAGCCCAAAAAGGCCTCTTTTATCGCGAGGGTTTTTGTTTGGTTCGTCGATTAGTTTAGTTGGGTCTATTTCGACTTCACATCCCTAAAATAGCAGATTTGTTTTTATGAAAAGAAAATTTAGAAGCTTCTCTAAAATTATTCTTGCACTAAGCCTAACTAAAAAAACAAGCTTTATAATTTTATGTAACTTGTAAATACTTCTCCAAGACATAATTTCATGGAATAGAAAAGCACTTTGAAATCGTAAGTTAGTGTCTCATTCGTGATTACAACTAATTTATATTATCTTTTGATTTTCACACAGCCTTGGGTCATATGTTTATTTATTTATTTAACACTTCAAGCACAAAGTACAGAGGCGGACTTAATGTCATAGGCATTTCCTACCAATCAACCTTTGGGTGATGTACACACGACGACAGATCAACCTATACAAAACCAGTTTATGCGGATCTCTCATTGTACTTGAAATCTATGGCGTACGATCCGTTGTTGAGAGAGCAGCATAAACTGGTTTTGTATAGGTTGATGCGTCGTGTGTACAACTTCATTAAAATATTTTTTCCAGAAGTTTTTTTTTCTCTTTAATTTGTTTCGAGGTTTTTATCTGAACAGATATGCCAACCCATCGTGCCTTTTAATATTACATGGCATTATATTACACTAGCTTTTGCCCGCGGCTTCGTTCGCGTTAAATTTTGGGGTAACACAGTTCCCCTTGCGCCTTATTGATTTGTAATAGCAACGCTAAGTTTTCCCTTTTCTTCCCTCTTTCTCCCTCACGGGATGTGAGGGAAAAAGAGGCTTTTAGACTTAAAAAAAAAAATTCTAAGAAACAAAATTTTATCAAACTCACTTTCGCTTTTATAATATTAGTAAGGATTACATTAGATATTCTTTGTTTTATTTGTGGATTTGGATTTTCATAAGTTCATAATTGGTAAAACCTCGACTTAAGACTCAACACATTTTTACTTCCGAGGAAGATAATGAAAGGTTATTGACATATAGGCAGATGATATTTATGAAAATGGCTTACAATTCGTATAAACTGTTAAAGTGCAAACAGATAATTGTGATAAATTGCCATGATAGGTCTGTGTGAAGGAACTGTCAGTTTTTCCTGACGTAAAAAATGTATATATTTTTATATTGTTTTTTATAATATTTTTTTTTATATTTTTTTATACCTTATCTTGAAATTATGCGAACTGCTATAAATTACAACAGTATAGTAGTCTAATTTTCTCCTTTTTGAATTTAATATATCTACTTATTTCAAAAATTCATTGCATAATAAAAATAAAATTATCAAAAAAATAGAAGGGCTTAATACTTTGTTTTTCATTTTGTTGCCGACGATATTATTTTATCAAGTATTTAAGGATAATGAAATAAAAGAATAACCTGGTAAAACACACATCCATTACTCAAGCTGTCACTTGTAAAATAATACCTTAATTGTTACCTGGTAGTGTGTAGAATACATATTCTAAATTATACAAAATAAGAGAACCATCAATCCGCATGAAATATAATTAAAAGATAGCTTTTGCCCGCGGTTTCGCTCGCGTTTAATTCGGGGTAACACAGTTCCCCTTTTCTGATTTGCAGGTACCTGCTACTTGTAGTTTTTGCTATTTATTGTAATAGTAAAGCTAAATTTTCCCTTTTCTTCCCTCTTTCTCCCTCATATCTCACTTTAAGTTATAGCTTATGGCTAAGCCTATGTCCGTCTCCAGGGTCCCAACTATCTCTGTACCAAAATTCATCAAAATCGGTTTAGCCATGTAGGCGTGTAGACGTAACAAACATATAAACTCACTTTCGCTTTTATAATATTATTAAGGATGACCGATATGACTGCACTTGCCAGAGGACTGTCCTGCCTAGTTCACTGAACGGCAGGACCTTCAAGCCGGATTAGGGCAGGGACAATTATGTGCACAGGATATTTTTTATTTCATACTCGTTATCATTTACTGAGGAGCTCGTGGCTAAATAAAGCAGTCACTCGGGTCGATCTTTAGGTTAAGCCGCGCTTGCCTAGGTTGGTCTGTGGATGGGTGACCACCCGTTACATACCGAGTTTCCTCCGTGCCTCGGAAAGCACGCCGTTGGTCCCGGCTGTCATTTGTAGATCTTTGACAGTCGTTACAGCTAGTCAGTGTTTCGAAAGTCTGACAACCAGTCTTACCAAGGGGTATCGCATTACCCAGTACTAACTGGGTTATGGAGGTCAGATAGGCAGTCGTTCCATGTAAAATACTGATATTCAGCTGCATCCGGTTAGACTGGAAGCCGACCCCAGCGTAGTTAGGAAAAGGCTAGGCAGATGATGATGACTCGTTATCATTTACTGAGATCATTGGTGACGCCTTTTGTCTTCGCTCAGACATCCTTAACGGAAAATTGCTTATATACAATGACGTAGACCTGACAACCACGCGATCATTTTCTATTACCTTATTGATAAATGATGTATTTTGCAAGTAGGTTTTCACAAACACTTTTACACGTCTTTTTTTTTAAACTAGATGAGGCCGGTATTTCGTACCCGACTACTCTGAGAAGAAACAGCCGAAACAAACTCAGAGGTCATAGTTTCTTTTAAGCTCCAGACAAAAAAATCTTGGTTAGGTACTTACATGAGGACTATGCAGATAGTGTCTAAAATGGCCTTTTATAGAAAGCACCACACAGATTGAGTGGACCTGTCTAGTCAGTGCAAGCATTTGTCAGTTAATGATTTATTTATGACTAGCTTTTGCCCGCGGCTTCGCTCGCGTTAAATTCGGGGTAACACAGTTCCCCTTGCGCCTTATTGATTTGTAATAGCAACGCTAAGTTTTCCCTTTTCTTCCCTCTTTCTCCCTCACATCCCACTTTTTTTAAATAAAAATTAGCCTATGTCCGTCTCCTGGTTCCCAACTATCTCTGTACCAAAATTCATCAAAATCGGTGTAGCCATTAAAGCGTGAAGAGGTAACAAACAAACTCACTTTCGCTTTTATACCATTAGTAAGGATAAGGATTAGTATTGTTTTTGGCTGGCGGCGTCTCGAATTTGAACTTTCATTTAAGTATTTATTTAGGTGTCTGTTGGTACTTAATTAGCAGTGAACGACCAAAACGGAATACGTAAAATAGAGTTGTATAACACAAGCCCTTAACTCTGAACTGCCACGAAACGTCGATTTGTGTTATTTATGTTCTTTATCCGTTAATTTGAATTTGGGCTTAACCAATGACATCAGTCGTCCCATTTCACAGGAAATACCTTTTTTTCCTCAGAAGTCTTTCGCTACATGGTATTCCCACACAAGTTCGTCCTGTTAATTAGTTGTATCTCGTTGGTTATATAAGTTTCTGTCAACTCATCTCACTGTTATCCGTAATTCTTAATCGTAAAACTGTTTTGGGGAGATCCCATAAAAAGCGCGCAGTGTGCGTGCGTTACTCCCGAACAGACCACTTGCTGCAGTATCCGAGTATCTGGAGTGCCTGTGACTTAAAGACTGCACAGATGCTGCTACATACGGGGCTAGAAATTTTAAAAAGTTGTACCATCGATAAAAACCGGCCAAAGGCGAGTCAGACTCGCACACCGTGAGTTCCGTACAAACTTGCGACATAAACCGCCATACCTTTTGACTACGTAAACTTAGAGAATTGATTTTTTACGGCACAAATGGAGCACAGAGTTGATTATATGGATCAATTTCAGCTCAATACCTCCACGCATTCCCGAGAAAAGGGTCTTGACAGACAGAGACAGACAACAAGATCCAATAGGTGTTTCGTTTTTCCTTTTGAGGTACTGAACCCTAAAAAAAAAAGGTTTCCACGTATTCTGTAGTATTACTTCACGTTGGGTAAAGGTAAAATGCTGTGCCCTGCTCGGTGTGCGCTGGCCTTATAGAGCTTCGCATGTGCACATGTGATGCATTTTTGCAATTCCCTTTGGTAACACTGGTTAGTCAGACTTAATCTAAGATCTACAAATGACAGCCGATTCCCTTTTCGAGGCAAGGAGGTATTCTTAGAGGCGGTCGGCGGCGGCGATCTCTCGCGTCCGGCCCTCGCGTCGGTCACCTCTTTCTGCGAAGCAGTCATGCTAGCGAAGGAGTTGGCCGGGCGTTTGAGGGAGAGAACCTCAAACCAACCCAGCCGCCGCGGGAAACGCCCCGGGCGTCGGGCGCCGCGAGACGACTCCCGGCCACCGTAGATGGGGGCCTGTGGACGGTGAGCAATGGGTAGATCACCATCCGTCCGTCTATTGACGACAGGCTGTGTCGACGGCGCGTTAGGCGTGTGGGCGACGACCAACAGCCGAGGTGCAGTTGAGGCGCAGGCACATAAGAGGCACGCCGCAACGAGATTTTCTTTCCTCACGACATTTGTAAAATGTGGGCAACGCGCGACGCGCATAATGCGCCCGCGCCTCGACTGCACCTCGACTGTTGAAAACGACGCGCCTTAGTGTTCCACGCGCGCCTTAAAAAGATGTCAGCAAAGCAGAGGGGCCTGCCAAGGCCACCGCCTGCCGGGGTTACGGGTTGTTCGAAAGATATACCGCGGCCTGGGAACGTAAAGGCCAATAGAAGGAACATGGGTGGGTTCTAGTCAGTAAAAGTCTGACACTCCCCCCCCCCCCGCTCCGCCCAGAGCGGGGGAAGTTATTTGATGATTTCCCACCCACAAAAAAAAAACAAAAAAAACACAAGGAGGACCAACCGAGGTGACCGCGGCCTAACCTAAAGATGATGTTGACCGAATTGCCGAATGATATTTTTAAATCACGAAATCTTCTTATAATATATGTACTTAGGTAATATGTAGTTAAAACTTGTCCTTTTGATATTAAACTAAAGCGGTGGGAAAAAAATCAAAAACCAAAGCATGACCTTTTAACATCATTATCATCATTATCTTTTTTCTTTAATTTGACCATTATTTAGCTCCATGATGTTTACTAGTTTAGATTCCTTACTCAAGGGCGGAGTGAGACCAGACAGCTTATGCAATTAATCTGTCCGTCCGACTGTCCATCGTCAGTCGAAAAGTTGTATTTTTACTACTTATACAATATTTGGCAGACATTTAAAAAATAACTGAATTTCAACAACTTTCCTTCCGGAAGTCAATGAATTTGGTTTTTTCATCGTTTTCTTGCTACCGGATCCGGAAGTAAATTTATTACTCAAAAATATAATTTTTTCAGCCTTTTTAGTTGGGTTATGATGGTATCTCGCACAAATTCATCAATACTCAATACTTTATTGCATCCCATAATCTAAGGTCTCATACAAGGCTGGTAGGTTAATTAAAGAGAAACAATTATGGGCCCTGTCGGGCACAGCAAGTTAGTTTTTAGAGGAGACGATGAAGCGCTTTTTGTTTAAAACAAAACAGTACTAGCTTTTACCCGCGGCTTCGCTCGCGTTAAATTCGGTATAACACGGTTCCCTTTTCCTGATTTGGAGGTACTTGTAGTTTTTATACTTGCGCCTTATTCATTGTAAAATAGCAATACTAAGTATTCCCTTTCCTTTCCTCTTTCTCCCTGATTTATCAAATATCATCCTTTTTAAAAAAAAAAAACAAAAAATTAGGGCTTATTCGTCAACTCGCGCCTCATAAACTCGCGACTGGGCGCGAGTTAGCACCTTCCGATTTTACCTATTTTTGTTGTAGTCAACTCGCGACCGAGTGAAAATCTGACGTATGTACAGTCATCTACAAAAGTGTTTTGATAAATTTAATGTCATGAACCTACTTTATATTTCTAAGATAATATAAGATTTGAGGTTCGGAAGATCGTCTTAGAGACTGTTGATCGTCTTGGAGTTGTTTTTTGAGATAGATATAAGTACATATTTTAATAAACAATTTGACAAAAATATAAAACTGCTTATTTTCTTAATGATTTATCAAAAATATAACTATGATTCAAGAGGTTATCTAAAACTAAACAAATAAAATAAAATCAACTAAATGTACGAGGATTTATACCATTTGGCTAATAATTATTTTTTTTTGCTTTATATAAATCAGCATATTATTAACATATTAAATTACAGAGTTAATTCATAATAAAATAAATGAAACGTGCATTTTGCCAATTACAGTTTAGGGAGACAAAGTGTAAAGAAAGAAATCTAAGGTTATCAAAGTATTGCTATTGGATTTAAAGCTTGTATACCACAAGCAGGTCCATCTATTAATGAAACTGGACATGAAATAATTACATCCCTGCGAGGAAAGTCAATACTACTTCGGGCATGAGAACAGTAAAGTTAAAGGAAACGTGCACTATTGATGATCACGTTACATTTACCGTTAACGAATTTATGCACGGCGTTATTATAAGCATCGGTTTATGTTTCGAACTTTTAATCTTGTGATTATTAGATATTATAGCAGTTATAAAATCATTTACTTACAAGAAACCCTGATCTGTGATTTTATAGTTAATGATAATCTTATATCATAGATTTTGTTAGTAAGTAATTTAGATTCGTTTATTCATTTCCATACATATTTGTTATATTTTTACATATTCTTATAAAAAAAGAAAAAACATTTAAAAATATAAAAAATAGTAGTCCACCAGCATCGGGAATAGGGTCCGAGCTACCGGTGGTCAGGGCTCTTGAGAGAGGAACCTCCTAACAATACGGGCCGTGTCCAGAAGTACTGCTTTCTGAATCAAGCCCTTGATCTAGCTGCCAAGCGATAGCCTCCTCAGGTGTTGGTCGAGGCTATTGGCTATTAAGCCATTGTCCGACTATATATTAGTAAGTAATAATTATTATAAAAGTTTGTTATAAGAAATATTTACAACAAACCCAGAACTGTGGTTTTATAGTTCCTAAGACGATCATTGATTATATTAGTAAGTAATAATTAACCAAATCGTTTACTTGTTGATTATTTTTTACACATACACGTATTTTGATATTATTGATTTTATTTTCTTATATTTATTTTGTTTTAGATAATTTACATACTTGGTTATTAACCAAAATCTTAAGTCATTGTGATAATGTTGATTTGTGATATTAATGATAATCATTAGAAAAATAAGCAAGTTTAGATTTAAGTCATGTGTTTTATATTATAAAGACATCTATCTCAACAACTACATTTTCTTTTATTTTAAACTGTTCAGCGCCCAATACATATAAAGTTGGTTCCTATATTAAATTTATTAAAACACTTTTGTAGATGAGCGTACCAGTTTTCACTCGGTCGCGAGTTGACTACAACAAAAATATGTAAAATCAGAAAGTGCTAACTCGCGCCCAGTCGCGAGTTTATGAGGCGCGAGTTGACGAATAAGCCAAAATTAGCCTAAGTATGTCCGTCTCCGGGGTCCCAATTATCTCTGTACCAAAATTAATCAAAATCGGTTTAGCCATTTAGGCGTGAAGATGTAACAAACAAACAACAAGCTCACTTTCGCTTTTATAATATTAGTAAGGATTCATTTTCCATCACTACTAAAATATATTAACAATATGCATATCAATTGGAAAAAAAAGAAGTCGGTTATAACTAAGTTTATAATGGCACGTGTTCCAAGTGCAAACAAATTACTTACAAGCCAAAAATTAAAACCAAGCAAAAAAAACATAACTTACTCGTAGGACAACATCACAAAGTTGTTTGGTCAAGTTATAATTAGTAGTGTGAGTAACGTAAATACGTTAATATTTAAATTAAAAAAAAAAGTTTATAATAAACTTTTTAACAACCTTGCTCGTAAAGCTGATGTAATTCCACCGGTTTTAAATATGTAAACAGGGTCATAAAAAACGCGTGTGTTATCAAAGCAAATAGTTAAGTTATAGTCCATACAAATTCCATAACAGTATTATTTGCCATTTCAAATTTGGAACTGATCGCCCCGCCGCACGACTCCAGCTAGTGAGCAGCGCGCTGTTGCTATTCTTTTTCTTTTTTTTAAATTTATATAAAGGGTTTTGTCGCTTAGCGCTGTTGCTATTCAAATTTCAAACTAATTCGAAAGTAGGCAGCGCTAGCTCGCTGTTAAAATGGCGGGAAGCAACAATGTGCATTCACAGATTGAGTTTACATATTTAAAATGGTTTTTTTTCTGTTTCCTCGCAAATGTGTTAAAAAACGTCGTACGATATACGTGCGTATTGGTTATAACATGCTCGGGTCAATTACGCCCTCGCCTACGGCTCGGGCTGAAATTCCGACTCGCATGTTATAACCATCTTAACGCACTAATATCGTAATGTACTATTTTAACACCCTTGCTCGTAAAGCTGATGTATTTCCACCGGTTTTAAATATGTAAAGAGGGTCATAAAAAACGCGTGTGTTATCAAAGCAAATAGTTAAGTTATAGTCCATACAAATTCCATAACAGTATTATTTGCCATTTCAAATTTGGAACTGATCGCCCCGCCCCGCCGCACGACTCCAGCTAGTGAGCAGCGCGCTGTTGCTATTCTTTTTCTTTTTTTTTTATTTATCTAAAGGGTTTTGTCGCTTAGCGCGGTTGCTATTCAAATTTCGAACTAATTCGAAAGTAGGCAGCGCTAGCTCGCTGTTAAAATGGCGGGAAGCAACAATGTGCACATAGATTGAGTTTATTTAAAATGTTTTTTTTTCTATTTCCTCGCAAATGTGTTAAAAAACGTCGTACGATATACGTGCGTATTGGTTATAACATGCTCGGCTCAATTACGCCCTCGCCTACGGCTCGGGCTGAAATTCCGACTCGCATGTTATAACCATCTTAACGCACTAATATCGTAATGTACTATATCCCAATATTGTTCTAATATTATGTGACAATATATATAAAATACCAAATAAGGTTTTATTACTTAAACTCTGCTGTCCGTTCGTCTGCAAATCTGTCGCCAGGCTGTATCTCATAGATACAGCCGAACACAGGTGTAAATCCTTACTTAGTAATATTATAAAAGCGAAAGTGAGTTTGTTTGTTTATTTGTTACGTCTTCACGCCTAAATGACTAAACCGGTTTTGATGAATTTTGGTACAGAGATAATTGGGACCCTGGAGACGGACATAGGTTAAAAAAATGAGAGAAAAAGGCGAGAAAGAGGGAAGAAAAGGGGAGAGAAAGAAATTTTTTTTTCGATCATCACGCGGGTTAAAGTTAGCGTTAGCCCAAAGTAACTATGCCAAGCGGACGAAGTCGCAGGCGGAGGCTAGTAATGTATAAAGGAAGATTTAAAAGTAAACAGCAAAATATAAAAAACTTAGTGTTTACCTTAGTTTTGATAAACACTATAAATTTTCATTAAGCATTATTAAACCACGTAATTATTACTTTGTTATTGTAAATAAATATACTTTATAAAAACAAGTGTATAACTATGTATCATTGGATGTAACTAATGGTTATTAATAAGCAGGTAGGTACGAGCAGTAGATAACATAATATATAACATGAGTAATGTTATGTAAATAAAAATGTTATGATTTAATTTTGTACCATGAAAAATAAAAAAAAACCTTACTTGATAATTGTATAGTACCTGCGTCTTTCAAAGATTTGCATTGCACCCGTTTAACGCCGGGACGGGCTGGTAGTTAATTAAATCAATCAATTTAACAAATCAAAATATTTTTATTTCACATAAGCCTACATGTTATAAAACGTCGCGAAAAGGTGCACGGTTCGGGTTGGTCGTTTTTTATGGAGAAGAACCGGCAAGAAACTCCATGGTTCAAAGTACCAAAAAGGTTTCCTAGTTTAGTGATTGATTTTTTGAGTGATTTTATATAAAGGTCCTCCCTGACTTTTCGGGCAACACAGTTTCGACTATCGCATGAGTCAACGAACCCCAAATACGATGTACGATGTTTTATGTCAACAAAATATGCTGTTGGTATTTTAATTGGGCTGAATCAAGAAATGAACGTCAACAATGAAATGTGAAAGTCTCCACATGACGCCCTTCGACACTTCCCGGTGTTGTTAAAGGAAAGAACAAAACAAACATTTATCTGATCTGTTATATTCGATGAACTTTGTCTCTAAAGAGCACTACTCTCTAACGGCCATGACTGAGGTCGAGGTGCGAACTGTTTACTTTTTTTTAATTTTTTATTCACATCTGCTCTCAAAAACGGCAAAGGAACATTGTAAGGAAGTCAGCATGTCCTAAAATCGAGAATTCAAGACATGTGTCAACCTTCAACCTGCACAGGGATGCGTGGTGGGTTACAGGACACTACTCCTTCAGGACAGGAGCTCCAGGTCGCATTGTAGACTGATCATGTACCTAACAGCGATACCCACCAAACCCTCAAACGCCGGGCACACATGTCTTAATCCTTACTAATATTATAAAAGCGAAAGTGAGTTTGTTTGTTACCTCTTCACGCTTTATGGCTGAACCGATTTTGATGAATTTTGGTACAGAGATAGTTGGGTACCAGGAGACGGAATAGGCTATTATTTTTTTCACTAAAAAGTGGGATGTGAGGGAGAAAGAGGGAAGAAAAGGGAAAACTTAGCGTTGCTATTACAAATCAACAAGGCGCAAGGGGAACTGTGTTACCCCGAATTTAACGCGAGCGAAGCCGCGGGCAAAAGCTAGTGAATTAATATAATCTATCCGCTTTGGTCGCTTTGATAGAGCTCGCTTCGCTCGCTGTTTTATATTAATTTATGGGACAGTAAGTCTACTTTCAGTTTTAATGGCAATAGAACATGACGAACATACATTTTCGAAAATTCTTAAATTAAAAACTTGGTTCATATGACTAATGAGAACAATGAAGTGGTCGGTGAATACACGCTCGACTCTGGGTACCAAAAACACACGTTACGCTACATCTTAGATTAAGTAGGTACCTATTTTAAAAACCGAGGGCTTTGAAAAATTAGAAGCTACTTCTTCTACACGCAAAAAACACCAAATTACCCTAAATTAGATTAACAAAAAATAGCAAGTCATTTCTTGTAAACAGTATACACGCTTTTATAACAAGCCAAGGTTACACGTGGTTATAGAACTGACGGATGGAAAGGTTAAACGTGTCCTTATGTAAAAAATACGGCCAATTGCGAGTCGGCCACGCACACACAGGGTTCCGTAGCACCAAACAATGTAATAACTAGACATCGGGCTATGCATTTGCTTGTTTGGCACAAATGGCGTCTTTCAAGTTCCGTTCACCGACCCCAGTATTAAACTGTATAATCTATGACCGACCCTGACCTAGAGAGGTAATTTTGTAACTAAGAAATTAATATTAAGTGTCAAACGTCACACGTCACGTCACGTCACGTTCAGGCAAATAAGCCCACAGCGGGAGGAGTCATTTGATGATAAGTTTTCAAAAAAAAAGGTGTACCATCTTGACGCTAGATGCTTTACCTACGTATACCAGTCTAAAAGATACTTAAAAAAATGTGCCGTCGGTTTTTTCGCGTGACAGTCACTGCGTTTCATGACGAAGTACTACTCTACTATTCTTTGGTTTTTGGTCTATGGTTTACCTGCCAACGGGAATGTTTACGTTGCGAGGTTATGTGTTCAGTTTTGTATTATTCAGATTATACTAAAATAATATCATCGTGAAACATATCCAGATGTGTTTGCTTAACACAAAGTCATTTAATTAGTTTTAATGTCGTGACCTTACCGTGTGTAGACTGCTAGAGCATTTATATACAATGTTTTTGAAATGGTTCATGTACGTATTTATTTATCGTTATTTTTATGTTATTTAACATTTCACAACGTTTAATTACATTATTTTATTGCTGTGTAAGATTTTCAGTTAAAAAACGCAGTTTCGGTTATTTGAGATTGAAAACAGGATAAGATTTTAAATGACTAAACGTTTAAAAACAATGTTACTGATCTGAAAGATTGAACTGCCCTTATAATTTCAAC
This sequence comes from Ochropleura plecta, assembly GCA_905475445.1. NCBI lineage: Eukaryota > Metazoa > Arthropoda > Insecta > Lepidoptera > Noctuidae > Ochropleura > Ochropleura plecta. Next base: position 997,445 of record FR997722.1, on the reverse strand, counting down.
CTAGTGTAATTAAGACGCTTATCATGTCCTGTTTCACTGGCAAAATACACTCATTTCAAAATCAATACATAACATGCGTTTTTCTTTTTCTAGGATACTGCTGATATTACCAGCTATCCTAGGATTCTTCCTATTCGTATCGTTTGTTCTGGTACCTTTCGCGTTCATCTTCGCGTCATGGTACATGAGGATAAAGGAGCGCAAGCTGGAAAGACGTAAGAGGGACGGGGCAAATGTGGCCTTCTTCCATCCATACTGCAATGCGGGCGGTGGTGGAGAGAGGGTGTTATGGGTGGCCATCAAGGCTGTTCTAGCCAGGTATGTTGTTTAATTTTATCCATGAATTTTGACTCGTCATTACCATTCTCATACCTTAATCCGAATTTATTCTCCATACATCTCTATTACTCAACAGCTTAGCGGTCAACATCTTCTTTTCCATTTATCATTCTTCACACAGTTCCTTCATTGTTTCTTTGGCATTCCTCAACTGTTACAGCCATTCCTTTATATCAAAAATTTCCTCACAACATTTTTAGATCTTTTAAACTACTCAATACTTTTGAATGCAGTTTTCTGCAATATATGGAGTGATTCAAGGGGAAGGTTTATATGTATAATATTTATTAGTATCTACATTGCACCTGGGTGAAGCTGAGGTGGATCGATAATTATACAATAATATTAATATTCAATCAGATCAATTTCTCAATTATTATAAGTTTTAATATCGATGAGAATAAATATTCACCCACATTGTACAGGTCTTTTTCACCATAATATTGGATTTATTAGGTATGTAATTAAAACTCAGACCCCTAATTTTTTCTTATTCCAAGTTTATTTTAAGTGATCCCTTTTTCTAAAAATTCTAAAATAAGTATGTAAGTTAAATGTAGCTTAAATCCTGATAGATGTGAACTGTTTTTCATTTAATCCTGTATTGTTATTTATGTAGTTCTAAAATCTAACATCTAATGCACACTATATTTTTGTGACAAGTATTGTTATAAAGGTACACTAACTGTATCACACTGGTCAAACATTCTCATATTCTATAATACAATTAAACATTTAAATTAAGCTAATATTTTACCAGCAAACACATAGTAACCATCAAGCAACTAACAGACTTGAAAATCCTCATCAATTCCCAGATTATTAACCTTTTCACCCCTACGAATTTTAATAGAAGTTATATTGTAACTCATATTGAAGTCCAAGGCAGTAAAAATGTTTGTGAAACTAGCCTTTATTGCTGTTTTACAGTGATTACAGTATTAAGTGTATTGCATACTTCATTCACATCTTTAAATATAGTTTCATTTTCATTGTTTAATCCTATTTTATATATTTTCTTTCTCTCCAGTTAGACTTTTTTCTATTCCATTTTGACATACTATTATTTTGTTAGTTAGATTTCTGTTTCCAACTCACAGGTACCCTGACTCAAACATCCACATCTACACCGTAGAGACAGCAGAACCACAGACAATCATAGATCGTGCTCAGAACCAATTCAATGTGAAAGTGGACCGATCGAAAATCAACTTTGTGCGACTCAGCATGGGACGGGTTATTGAGGCGCAGAACTATCCTTACTTTACGTTGCTGCTGCAGAGTTTGGGATCCATGCTGCTGGGGCTTGAGGCTTTTATGAAGCTGAATCCTGGTGAGTAGATGTACAGTTTTAGAAGAAACCGGTAACTTACATAATATTGAAGTTAAAGTCTTACGCACTTGACGATCTTAGGGCTGTATCAGCGAACGGACTTCGCATAACTGAATTTTGGGCCAAATATATTAAATCAAATCATTTATTTCAATTAGACCATTACAGGCACTTTTGAATGTCAAGAAACAAAATGAATCTACAGTCCCGGTCACAAGGCATAATAACTTGTGAAAGTACTGTAGTTGTATTGTAAATTTTCCAACGACACGCTAAGAAGAAATTACACCATGTATTTACGCATTTTACACTTTTGGGTTATAAGCAGTAGTTCTAGTTTATTACTGGCCCACTGCAAAGCAAAACCCTCTCACACGCCCGGAGAAGATATGTATGGTACCTACTCAAACGACAAACCTCTGCATAATTCGTGACGATGATGACGTAATGTTATATTATTTTTTATTATTTATTTATTTCTAATTACTTGAAAATATGCCATACACGCAAACCTCTCATATTTTTCTGCTCTTTATTTTTTTCTTTGTATTGCCCCACTACTGGGCAAATATTTCTCTTTCTTTTCCACACAATCCAATGTCTGTCTAATATATGACTATCTCCGCCTTGGTCTAACGATGTCGTCTAGCGAATAGGGCCACATATCTGACAGCAGAAAACATTAAAACCTTTTTTTGCGACATGTCCGCTACCGCTTTTCCCAAACCACTGCAACTTTTGGAAACCACAATCAATAGTTGCGACCATCAGGAAATTGCCGAAACAATGACACTCGACGATGTCTAGCAGAAACAATTTAACCGTCTTAGATCCCGCAACGAAATCAATTAGATAAGCTTTTTTTGGCCTTTATTTATTTAAAAAAAAAGTACGTGGCCCCACACTAGGAACTTCTCGCGTGGGTGCCTTTACAAACATTCTTAACTCACATACACAAACAGCCAGACCCAAATCAACTGCCTCTAGGTCAAACAAATATTTGTACCATGCGGGGATCAAACACGCGACACGCAGGATAGCAGTCAATCGCTCAACCATTGGCAACCGTGTCGCCAATTAATACTACTCAACCTTATCCTCCTTTTCTTTCTAGATATATACATAGACACAACCGGCTTCGCGTTCACGTTCCCCATCTTCCGCTACCTGGCGCAGTGCCCCGTGGGTTGCTACGTCCACTACCCGACCATCACCAGCACCATGATGCGCCGGGTGAAGCACCGCATCGTGGCGTACAACAACCAGAGCGTCATCGCGCGCAACCCGCTCTTCACGTGGCTCAAGTTGCTGTATTATAATATATTTGGATGGGTCAGTTTATTAATCGATATTATAAATACTTACTAATGTTATAAAAGCGAAAGTGAGTGCGTTTGTTACGTCTTCATGCCTAAATGGCTAAACCAATTTTGATGAGTTTTGGTACAGAGATAGTTGGGACCCTGGACCTGGATCTGGAGACAGAATATTTAAAAAAAAAAGTGAGAAAGAGGGAAAAAAGGGGAAACTTAGCTTTGCTATTACTTACAATAAATAAGGCGCAAGGGCAAAAACTACAGGTAGCAGGTACCTGCATATCAGGAAAGAGCAACTGTGTTACCCTGATTTTAACGTGAGCGAAGCCGCGGGGAAAATCTAGTCCAATATAAATAGATCCAAGGAGCTTTTCGACCATCTAAAAGCGAGAATGGAAGGTTGACTAAGAAATCGAATGTTTACTAGTATTTGTATCCTATGCGAGCATCGCTGTTTTTAACTACCGGTTTGTAGAGGTAATAAGTAATTATCTAATATATAAAATTCTCGTGTCACAGTTTTCGTTCCCATACTCCTCCGAAACGGCTGGACCGATTTGAACGAAATTTTGTGTACATATCGGGTAGGCCTGGGAATCGGCCAACATCTATTTTTCAGACCCCTAAGTGAGCAGCGGGTGAAACCGCTGGGCACAGCTAGTATTCTATTTCTTCATCTTCCAACTCCTATCTGTTTTCAGTAAGTGTAGACAAGTCAAGAGTTTTGATGATGCCATTTTTTTTTAAGTAAGTAATTATGTTGTTCTATTCTCAGATGTACGGCGTAGTCGGTCGTTGCGCCGACGTGGTGATGGCGAACGGTACGTGGACAGAAGACCACATCAATGAGCTGTGGAAGATGCCGCTCAGCACCTTCAGGGTCTATCCACCATGTGAGGTAACCATGCGTTCGACGATTCTTTGTCCACACTAATTTGGCTTAAATCTTGATGTAGGCTGAAGTTTCCGCGAGACGACTCCCGGCCACCGTAGATGCAGGCCTGTGGACGGTAACCAATGGGTAGCTCACCGTCCGTCCGTCTATTCCGACTAGATTTCCGTCTAGTGTGATGACAGGCCGTGTCGACGGCGCGTTAGTGTTCCACGCGCGCCTCAAAGAGATGTCAGCAAAACAGAGGGGGCTGCCAGGTACACCGCCTGCCGGGATTGCGGGTTGTTCGATAGAGATACCGCGGCCCCGGAACGTAAAGGGCAATAGAAGGAACATGGGTGGGTTTTAGTCAGTACAAGTCTGACACACCCCCCCGCTCCGCCCAGAGAGGGGGAAGTTATTTGAAGATTTTCCACCCAAAAAAAAAGGCTGAAGTTTCTGACTAAAACCCACCCTAGTTCCTTCTTTTGCCTTTTGTATTCTGCACATCCGTGGTCCCTTAGTACATCCACATTTTGCCAATTATATTTGAAGTTCTAAGTAGTAAGAGGCAAGCTTAAAGTAAATTCAAAGTAATTTATTTGTCAAAAAACATGGTGTTGAGGATGGTACAGACGCCTGCACACCAAGCTACTACAATCTGTCAGATTTCTTTGATAGATTTTCGACTTTATTTCTAAAGTGTTAGGTTCAAGGTTCATTGGGAAAAATTGACAGACGTCTATACAATAATGGAAAGTTCAACATGTTTCACCAGTACCAGGTATACAAATATTGGATATGTCATTTAAAATTAATTTATACTAATTGATACAGATAGCGGTTGAAAAATACTATGTCATAGGTACACTTTACTCCTAATTATTTTAAGACTAGCTTTTGCTCGCGGCTTTGCTCGCGTTAAATTCGGGGTAACGCGGTTCCCTTTTCCTGATTTGCAGGTACCTGCTACCTGTAGTTTTGCCTTTGCGCCTGATCTATTGTAATAGAAAAGCTTAGTTTTCCCTTTTCTTCCCTCTTTCTCCCTCATTACTCCGTTTTATTAAAAAAAAATAGCTTATGTCCGTCTCTAGGGTTAAAGTGAGTTTGTTTGTTTGTTTGTTACCTCTTCACGCTGTAATGGCTAAACCGATTTTGATGAATTTTGGTACAGAGATAGTTGGGAACCAGGAGACGGACATAGGCTATTATTTTTTAAAAAAGACTGGGATATGAGGGAGAAAGAGGGAAGAAACGAGAAAACTTAGCGTTGCTATTACAAATCAATAAGGCGCTACCGAATTTAACGCGAGCGAAGCCGCGGGCAAAAGCTAGTAGGTAATATTTCACGATTATTGCCATCAACTTTGTAAAAGTCGATATTCCGGACTGCTCCTGTCGTTTGAACCTTCGGACCTTTTGCTACGATTTTTCTACGACTAGAACCTTCCATTCCTAACTGCATTCTATTTCAGGTAACAGAACTGAAACAGCTCCGCTCTCTGGTGAAGGACTCGGACCCAATCCGCATCGTATCCGTGGCGCAGTTCCGGCCGGAGAAGGACCATCCTCTCATGCTGCAAGCTATGTACGAACTCCGGAACTTGCTCGTCAAGAATGAGTTGCTGTGGAATAAGGTATGATAGGAAGTGGTGGTGTCATTGGAGAATGGCTGTGTCATAAATATAAATAAATAAGTATCTAGGGACAACTCACACACGGCTATCTGATCCCAAGCTAAGCAGAGCTTGTGTTATGGTAACCAGACAACTGATATACATACTTATATAATTTATAAATACATACATAATATAGATAAATCACACATCATCATGTTGATGTATTTTTATCCTCTTTTTGCAATTTATGTGTAAGGTGTGAGAATACCTGCCGGGGTTGCGGGTTGTTCGAAAGAGATACCGCGGCCCCGGAACGTAAAGGGCAATAGAAGGAACATGGGTGGGTTTTAGTCAGTAAAAGTTTGACACTCCCCCCGCTCCGCCCAGAGCGGGGGAAGTTATTTGGTGATTTCCCAACCCGAAAAAAAAGGTGTAGGAAGCGGGAGGCTTTTGCATAGCAGTTGGACATTACAGGCTAAATAGATAGATAGACATGAATTGACACACTTGACGGTGTGCGTTCGCGCAGCGGAATGTTGTTGAATTTAAAGATTTTAATTATGCAGATATTTAGTGTATGACGTCGTGTAATTGTGTATGGTAAAAAAAAATTTGTGCACGCAGCCATTGTGGAGAAATTCACCAAAAACTGATTCCGCTGCGCGAACGTTGTCCTAGCGGAACTTTTTTTGAAATATGGACTTTAGAAGAAAAGAGATGTGTCTAAAAATTTGTGTGTATTTGTGTGTAATTGTGTATGTATGAATAAAATTTGTGCATGCATAAACTTCGGAGAAATTCAAGTTTCCGCTGGGCGAACGTTTGGCCATTAGCTAGTTTTCATATAAAGCGCTTACATAGAGAGCTGTAGATTTTTACATACGTTGTTTTGAATTTGTGTATATTTGTGTAAAAACAGATTAAGAAAAAATCGTAGGGCTTAGAAGATAAAAATATAAACGTAAAATACGCTTATTAGGTCTTAGTTCTTAAAGTATGCACTTTGGGGTCTAGATTTTCACGTTTATACAAACCTTGTAAGTGTCTGCAACATGTTGCCAAGTATCAATGATGTTCCGTTAGTAATTAAAGAGTTATAGGACCATTTACCATGAATAGATCACTGTTTACAAAGCAATCAAATATCACGACGTTCTAAAGGAATTGCATGGTAAAATGTATGCCAATAATTAGTGTATTCATTCAACTATTCACATGCAAAATTTCATGTCATAAAATTCAGTAATTAAAGAAATACAATTATAATACTGACGAAGCATCGAAAACCTACATAACCCGACCAAGTTCGGATGGCTACAAAAAAGCGGCCGTGCCATATATCTAAGAAACGTTCTTAACCTTCCAATATAATATTTATTAATATGGTACAGTTGCGTACACAAGCGTTAGGAAAAAATAAAACAATTGCATTTCTTGAATGAAAAATATTTTTTTAATAATAACGCCACTATCTACGATAAAAATAAATCGTCAATTAACAAGTACTTCTCTACTTAAATATCCGTGTACACAAATATTTTTAATTAGGTACATTTAAGTAATACTTAATTATGTAATTACAATAACGTTAACAAACGCTTGCAACGACAGCAATAGACTTAAATGTGTTTTAACTAAAATAGGTTTAATAAACAATTATGAATTTAGGGGTAAGTATAATATTTCGAGCTTCAATAAAAAATAAAATCACATCATATCACATAACTAGACTATTCAGTTGTTTAGATTTGGTCAACATTAAAAAAGTGCTTATAAACTAAAACATTGGTATAAAAAAGGTATTTTCAAGAAAATATTCTTAAATGAGTAGCAAATACAGTAAATAACCTCAACATTTCTAAGTACCTAAACCTAATATTTTCTAGTTTCAATAATAAAATCACAGATTAACAATCACAGATCACATAACTAGACTATTCAGTTGTTTAGGTTTGAGGTCTGCCTAATATAAAAATAAATCAACGTTTAAAAAGTACTTATAAAATAAAACATTGGTATAAAAGGTATTTTCAATTCAATACCAATTATTAAATGAGTAGCAAATACAGAAAATATTCAACTCAACATTTCTAAGTATAATGTACTCTATCTTAAAAAAAATCACAGATTAAGAATCACAGATCACATAACTAGACTATTCAGTTGTATAAATTATTGCATGAGGCATTATGTTTTTGGAACTATTTTGAATTTTGCTACATAAATCATCGTAACACTGAAATGATTTATTAGTGTACGGGGGTCTGGAACAATGCGCCTTGTAATGACCAATACCTGGCATCTGTAAAGGTGGTACATATTCAATAATAGCCAATATTAAAAATAGCTTATTATTTATTTCAATATTACGAGGTATGTTCTCTAGATTTATGTACAAATGATGTAGTTCAAAGATAATCAAATCATTTAAATCATATTTAAAATCGACAGTGCCTATTCCACAGAAATCACAAACAGGAGGATTGTCACTCCTCATACCAGATTCTACAGACTCTTGCAATTTGGCAATGCCTTTACACTTAATGATATCAATGTTTAAAGGTAGGTATTTACATTTAAAATTGCTGTTATTTATAGAAGCAAGGCATTCTTTGTTTGAACAACATTTCTTTCTGTTTCCAGAAAAGTATGGCAAACAGATGTCTTCAATTATTTTTGTGACATTGCACGCACAATCTATAATTTGGCACTGTCTTGCATCGAGTGTATTGTCATTAACATTAAACAATGAATTTAGCAAAATGTCTCGTTTTGCGTATAACGTTTTGCAATTCTTTTTCGTTTTAGATAATTGGATAAAAAAACGAGTGAATGAATCTTTGCTAATCAAGGGATCTATAAAATGACGGAAAGAGATACGGTCAGTATATGCGACTGCGAAAGCTTGAGCCACTGCGTCAAATGCACAGGTATTAGTCACTACATTTTTGATGTCTTTCGATATTGATACGTTACCATTTTGTAAGATGTATAGAGGCTTCGACGAGATAGTTTTTGTGTTGGGAATAACTAGACCTCTCCAGTTTTCTATTTCAACAGGATCGTCTTGAAAAATGGATTGCTCCTCGAAATCACCTATAATTTTCGTCTGTTTAACTTGATTTAAAATCATATGTTCATTCTTATTCTTAATTATCTTATTAGCAGTTTCAGAATATTTAGCTTTACTTAATTTGATCATCCCATTAATGTAAATGTAATGTTGTATTAAAAACTCGTCTAAACGTATTCGCTCCTGCTTTGTGTTGAAGTATATGGTCTTTATATCTTTAAAATGATTTTCAACATTTGAGCTACTCCCAACATTTCTAACATTACGAAAATACTTATCCATAACGCCACTCCACATTGGCAACTTTCTCAATAGTCTTTTTAATGTATCATTTATTTCTGGTAAATAATATTCGTTTTTATGTGGGTTCGGGTCAATTAACATTAAATACAATTTTTCGGTTTCTAGAATATTGTCGTAATATTGAATTAGTGGGTTTGTACCTGCATTGTTGGTGTCATTCTTTTCATCGGGTAATACAGAACATAATGACTCATCATCGTTACAGTTATCTAAATCTTGGATGTCAACCTTATACTCGCTTAAATTCGCTAAACCCGCTACAGCTTCATCATATTTCTTGCATGATTGCCCATCCAAATCTAGGGTTACATATTCATGTAAAGATACAGTAACGATATCTTTGATTACTGATTTGACTTCGTCATAGGACTTAAGCAAGTGAATTTTTTTTATACAATTTATATAGAAGTTTTTACATTTTTCTGTCGCTTTTTCAAAACAGCTTTGTTTGTATAATTTTTTGAAAAAATGAGACTTATCCAATCTAATGTAACATGCTGGTATAGAATTATGTTCACCTTCTAATAACGAAAAACACTGCGCCAAATATTTGTTTGTGTCGGTGTTTAAGAAACTGCGACATATTGCTCCTAATAAGGCAGACGAATCATCACTGATAATTTCATTCGGCGTATTACGGTTACGCGCCCATGTGCTTAACCACGTGGCTATGGTTTCAGTAGTATGGGACTGGGACGCCATATAGCATAAAGGTATACTTGTGTTTGCAGTGTATGCCACAACGGCATACAAAAAGGTATGTTTGGGTTCCTTAGTTCTTAAATTATCGTTAACATTTGGCGGTGCAATTACTTGAAAAATCGAACCGGTTGCATCGATAGATAAAACAATATGTGTATTTTTTAATACTTCATCATAATATTTACCTTGTTCTTGGGTCCAAAAATATAAAAAAAACGGGACTAAACTAAATTTTTGAACAAAAGAATCAAATGGTGGACTTTGCGACATAGCATAAATGGAGAGAATTGTATTCTTATCGAATTGGAGTGCCCTTTTAACTTCGTGTCGTATACGCCTCAAAGTACTTAATTTCGGAAATGTTGGAGGTTCACTTGGTTCATTTATGCCTATAATTTTGTCTGCCATCATAGCTCTAACTGCTAATGCCCTATTGTGTTTTAACATTACTGCTAATTTTTGTTTTCTTACAGAATTAAGTTTATTCTTTATAGTCGAATTATGGACAAAATCTTTTTTATATCGGCTTATCAAACAAGTAACATCTATAAAATTACTAGTTATTGGATCAATAGTCACTAAAATATTTGCTCCACATTGGGTACATTTGCCATCACATTTGATGTTATTTAGCTTTAAATTTGAAGGAACATAATTGCTTTTAAATGAAAAAGTGCATTGAATGTCCGTTTTTGCCCAAATTTGGTCTTGTAGCTCATTCGTCCAATTATTTTTTAACAACTTGTGATTTGTTGGTTCTATATTTCTGTACTCATGATAATCCATTAAAAATTTTACTTGAACTTCATCAGATTCGTCTATAATATCAACATTTTTTTCATCAGAATCATCAAAATAATATTTACTGGCGGATATGTTTTCAAAAAAAAAATTATAATGGCGTTTAATTGACATTTGTATGGCAGATTTCTTCATATGGTAATTAAATAATTCAGCTAACTGCTGTTGTATACAGTCATACACTTCATGGCTAACAGGAGGAACAGATTTAACAAATGTGTCTTTATGTATTCGTAATACTTCTTTCATATTACTTAACGGTATAGCACTTTTTCTGCCGGCCATTTTAAATTTTCCTCCCTTCGGTAGCGCCGCGCGATGTGTTGGATGAATTGGTTTGGTTTGTAGAATTAGGTTGTTGAGGTGTTCGCTTCTAGTGAGATTAAGACGCCATTATAATCTGGAACATTAATAAAAAGTATGAATTTACGTATATGGATTTATACATAAAGATAATGTAAAATTGTGATACTTTATTACATAGTGGGGAGTATGTCTATGGTATGTATATATGGTAGTATTTTGACATAAGTTCTATGAGACTTATGTCAAAATCTTACTATCCGTAAGCAAAACGACTCGTTTTTGTTTATTGGAACGGGGCTTTAGTGATATAGAATCATATGCATAATTAATTATTGAAAAACAGCCGTTATTGTCATCGCTACACATAACCCCACAAAAGGAAAGTAGCTAATAAAAATCTGCCTTATACGTATATCATTACAAATCTATAATATAAAAATAAATCGCGAAATGTGTTGGTAAGCGCATATCTCAACAACGCCAGGACCAATTTTATAATATTTAAAATATTCGTGAAAAATCGATAGGGTAGATAGGGTTGAAAAATTGCATGCCGGGGACAGCTAGTATGTAATAAATATAAGGTGATTATTTAATAAAAATATTTTTTTGCAACACTTCGTTACAATCTGGTCGGTCGTTTAGTTAATTCAGTAGTTATTCTGTAATTTTCTATTCAGTAGTTTGTCTTTAACTAGGAAAAACATCATCTTTGTTACGATTTTATTATAATATGTATATGTCTAGTATAATTTATTATTATGAATTTAAATAAATAGATATAGAAGTAGATCAATCCGTAGATATTAACTTGGGTTTATGGTGTCTGTCCAATGTTAACATAACACAATTATTATAATTTATCTGCCTAATAAACTACGTAAATGAATAAATGTATAACTATTAATTTATTTTAAAATCTTACCTTATATCTGTTATCAGCTTCTCACAATCACTCACTCAATATACCTACTACATAATTATGTTAGGCTTCACTGTTACGCTATAACATTAACACTTTGTCAATATTATTATTACAATTGGCGATGCTATGCAAAACAACAGCGCATACGCACATTGTCCTTGACTGCACATTTGTTTGTGACTGGAGATAAAACAAAATCAGGTTCAAGTTCAACAGCAAACGAATACGCGCGGGCCGCGGCTAATGAAAACATATTGCCCTCTCTTTTCTTCAAGGATGGAAGTGCCGTTTTAAGCGGGAAGCCGCCGCCTATCGCTCGTTGCGCGCAACGCGTTGTCTATTTTTTCACACTAGAATATTTTTGGTCAATTCATAACTATTTCACCAAAGGACTAGCCTTAAGCGTACCGCTTTGAACAAAATAATTCTGCATATTTTGGTGGGGTGCGGGGGAACACGCTCACATACATAATTTACTACCAGTACAACGGTATACATCAATTAAAAAATCGATTCAAGAAGCAGTATTTTTTAGTTATTAGATTGTTTGATCCACTAAAGTTGCAAAGGGGAACGCTCGTGCATGCCTAGTCCATTGGTTAAATAGTGTAATAAGCTACAATATGATAAATATTTACCTAAACAGTAGTACTTACAAGTGGTAATTATAGTTAGAATCCTGATCCGTGAAATCTTCAATAGAAATTAGCTGTATGAATTTTGTCTTAAATAATATATCTAGATTATAATTATCTCAAGTCTCAAGCGCATACTTAAATAAAAGTACCTACGTAAATAGTACCTACTTTCTGTCATAGTCAAATACATTTAAAAAAGTAGGTTAACAGTTGTGTTATCAACTATACCAATTCAATACCGATATTATACAGTAAATTTTGGGATGTTATCTAAATATATTGCACGGCCGCTTTTTTGTAGCCATCCGAACTTGGTCGGGTTATGTAGGTTTTCGATGCTTCGTCAGTATTATAATTGTATTTCTTTAATTACTGAATTTTATGACATGAAATTTTGCATGTGAATAGTTGAATGAATACACTAATTATTGGCATACATTTTACCATGCAATTCCTTTAGAATGTCGTGATATTTGACTGCTTTGTAAACAGTGATCTCTTCATGGTAAATTGTCCTATAACTCTTTAATTACTAACGGAACATCATTGATACTTGGCAACATGTTGCAGACACTTACAAGGTTTGTATAAACGTGAAAATCTAGACCCCAAAGTGCATACTTTAAGAACTAAGACCTAATAAGCGTATTTTACGTTTATATTTTTATCTTTTAAGCCCTGCGATTTTTTCTAAATCTGTTTTTTACACAAATATACACAAATTCAAAACAACGTATGTAAAAATCTACAGCTCTCTATGTAAGCGCTTTATATGAAAACTAGCTAATGGCCAAACGTTCGCCCAGCGGAAACTTGAATTTCTCCGAAGTTTATGCATGCACAAATTTTATTCATACATACACAATTACACACAAATACACACTAATTTTTAGACACATCTCTTTTCTTCTAAAGTCTATATTTCAAAAAAAGTTCCGCTAGGACAACGTTCGCGCAGCGGAATCAGTTTTTGGTGAATTTCTCCACAATGGCTGCGTGCACAAATTTTTTTTTACCATACACAATTACACGACGTCATACACTAAATATCTGCATAATTAAAATCTTTAAATTCAACAACATTCCGCTGCGCGAACGCACACCACTTGACGCAGTAGTAGAGCGATTGACTGCTGTGCTGCGTGTCTTGTGTTCGACTCCCAGACGGAACAAATATTTGTGTAGCTTACCTTAGTTTGAATCTTTGTAAACACACTCATGTTACAGGAGGAATTCCTAGTGTTGAGCAAAAGTTTATAAAAAAGAAACCGGCCAAGTGCGAGCCGGACTCTCGCACCGGAGGGTTCCGTAGAAACTTGCGACATAAACGGTCATATCTTTTGACTGCGTAGACTTAGAGAGTTGATTTTTTACAGCTCCAAGAGACCACAGGTTTGATACCTTTACGTGTTCCCGAGATAAAGGATCTTGACAGACAGACATACATACGGGCAACAACGTGATCCTATAAAGGTCCCATTCCGTTTTTTCATTTTGAGGGACGTAATCCTAAAAAGAAAAAAAAAGTGTGTGTGTCAGCTCCGACGCACGACTGGAGTTTACTCGTTAAGTACGAGTATCTAACCATACGCAAAAAGAGTTTATTCAACTGAAAAAAGATTAATATCATATGAAAGGGTAAATTCACAAATTAATGAAAAAAAAAATAGCAATATAAATACATCGATACTGATAGAAACAAACAAGCCCAATAACATATAGTATATAGGTATAGTCGCCTATACAGCATACCATATGTACCTACGTCTTAATACACTCACAGCCAAATTAGAAAGTTGCGCACTAAAGGTGCGCACCAAAAACGTGACACATTTTCGTTACTTTAGTAGGTTTTACCCCTCGGATTTTTCTCATACCGGGCGCCTTATATATGAAAATCGATTCATAAGGAGTAAACTCCAAAAACATAATTTACTTTGTACCACCCGTTTTCATTAGTACTTACTCCTGTATAGTATTTCTTATAGCGATAGCGATAAGTAAGCAATGACTCTGTCCTCTCATACTTAAGTACTAACGCTGTAACAACAACATTGTAAAACCAAATGATTTTATAAGAGTAAAGTAACCATGGAGTTTCTTGCCAGTTCTTCTCCATAGGAAACGACCAACCCGAACCGTGCACCATTTCTCGACGTTTTATAAGTGCCCATGTAGGCCTATGTGAAATAAAAATATTTTGATTTCGATTTATTTTCTAATCATTATGTCTCATTGTTATTCCAGATCAAGCTAGTCCTAGTAGGTTCGTGCCGCAACGCCGCGGACGAGGAAAGGGTACAGAACCTGAAGGACCTGGCCAAGCACCTGTCTCTAGAGGACAGTGTCCAGTTCGTTGTGAACGCGCCGTACGCCCGACTGCTGCAGATGTACCAGACCAGCAGTCTGGCCATCCATGCTATGTGGAATGAGCACTTTGGCATCAGTAAGTATCATCTTGATTTCAATTTCGCAATGGTTGAGCAATCGACTGCTGCGCTGCGTGTCGCGGGTTCGATCCCCGCACGGAACAAATATTTGTATGGCCTACAGATAGTTGTTTCGGGTCTGGCTGTTTGTGTATGTGAGTTTAAATGTTTGTAAACGCACCTACGATACAGGAGATATTTTTAGGGTGGGGCAAAGTTTAACCACAAACCAATTTTCCTATTTCATGAGTGCATAAGTACTTATACATATGCGGAGGTCGCCGATCGTTAAACTGTCAGTACTTTCCTATTATTAGATACATCGTGTAGCAAATTTTAAAAATGTAAAATAATTTCCTGTGACTAAACTACTGGATATATTCAAATGTTTTTTTATAGGTAGACTGAGAACGTCTTGAGGCATGCGTAGTTTAATTTATTGTCGTATTATCTTAACCACTTTGTATACATTTCTATATATTTGGGGTTATTGAACTATTTGTTTGGTGACCTCCAGGTGTGGTGGAGTGCATGGCGGCCGGCCTGATCACGATCGCGCACCGCTCGGGCGGGCCGCTCGCCGACATCGTGGAGACGGCGCAGGGCTCCCGCACGGGCTTCCTGGCGGCGGAGCCCGACGAGTACGCGCGCGCCATACTCGAGGTCATAGCGCTGCCGCCCGACGAGAGGAGGAGGATCGTGGAAGCCGCTAGGTAAAGATATTTGAGCTTTTATTTACTTACTGCTGGGAAAAGTCCTCCACCCAAATCATTTCAGCCACTTCAAATCCATTGCAGTGCGCGTCCAGGTCATCTCACCGTCTCTTAGGTCGGCCTGGACGGTGACGTATATGCTTATGCACCCATTGACGTTGCTTAGAGACTTTACACTCTGCGGGCTTACAATAAAGTGAAAGCAAAAGTGCCTTTTTTTGCGGATGGGAGTTTACCCAGTCATGTTCCTTCTATTTGCCCTTTACGTTCCGCCAAAGTGCCTATAATAGTCTTATCGTAATATATCCTTTTGAGTTACACAATTAACCATCTCTCATTTGTCCTCAGAGCTTCCGTGGACCGCTTCTCCGAGATGGAATTCGAGAAAGCATTCCTTAGAGCTGCGGAGCCACTGATAAGATTAGATTAGTGTTAAATAATACACACGCTTTTATCCTTCTGTACATTTTGTTCCATTAGTTTTAAGCATAATAATAAAATTGAACCAAAGCTTTGTTTGTGTTTTTATTCGTCAGTAAGCTTTTACCTAGTTGGATGTCGAAAATTATCCCACGAGAATGTACTAACTTAGAACGTGGTCTAACCTGCGTGCTGAATTTCATCGCAATCCAATGGGTCCACAGACCCACAGTTTGAGTATGTTAGGGACTTAGGAGTTGAGCGTCGAAGCGCAGCGAAGCGGACCACAGTTTCAGTGTCATATGAATTTTAACTTTATTTTCATTACTATAATGCTTATAATCGCATGAGAAAGTCGGAACGGGTAGCGCGGATGCCCGCGGCGCCGCGGGAATTCCAACGAATTCCATAAACGGAGACGTGCGGCTGCGAGAATAGTCGCGGGAAGTACCGAGAATGCTCGAGAAGTCGAAGTCGCTGCGCTTCGCTGCCCATCGCCGCTTTTTCGGTGTGAGTTGACCCTTATTGTCAATATACAGACGTGAGATATATCCATAATTCGCCAGTTTTAACCTATAGCAATAACAAATAAGAAATATTTCAATACAATATAATAATAACAGATGTATCGTTGGACCCGCAGGGGCGCATTTGCATATTGCTCGATAAAACCACCTGTTTATCCAACTGCGCTGGAAAGAGGTGTGGTGTTTTATGTTAAAAGGAAAATGTGAAATTATTATTTTTATATTCAAAATTATTGTAAAAATTATATAATTAACACAACGATAAAGTTTATATATTATGTATACAAAGTAATGCTTAAATTAACATTGGAATGATATGTGTCTATGTATGGCCGACCCTGTCTCTGGGAATCAACCTCAGTTCCGAGCCGTGTTTCAGGAATACATTGCCTGGAAAAAAGAAGTAATTAAATATGAATAAAAATCTTCAGTACAAAAATCCTAACACCCTATTATTATTCGACCCGGAACAACTACTTGTAAGTCATACAAATATTTGTTCCGTGAGGGAATCGAACCCGCGTCACGCAGCGCAGCAGTCGATCGCTCAACCACTGCGCCAACCTTGCCGTCAAACAAACAAAATAATGAGCTAGTGTTCACAACACCACGTCCAAAGCAGGGGCGAAGGTCCTATAGAAGCCATAAGCCAGGCTTGCCCTAATATCAAACTCAATACCTATATATAAAAAACCCTACAAAACAATGTTCAAAATAAAAATAACATCAAATTCCGCGCCAAACGCATTGTGATGCAATGCGAGGTTGCCAGGTTTACTCACTCACTGAACACCTGTGTCACTCGAACATTCGCGCGACGTTGCCAAATTTTTTCTGCGAAATTCGATACTCGACCTCGCTCTAACACTATACAAAAAAAGAGTTCAAGTATATGCAGCACGTGTCTACGGTCAGTGACACCATTGTGCTAATGCTTTCTCGCTCGCACTCGTTGGCTTCTTATGGGGCTTGTAAACTTCTCACTTTTTCCTAGCAAAATATTTACGTTTTGATAAAATTGTTATGACGTCATTTGAAAATTTGTATGGAGTTAAATGCCGGGCTTTTTTATGACTGTGTGCGTGTAAATCAGTGTAAGTTCGAAGGAGAATGTGTGTGATGAATTTTGATAGAAAGTTTAGAAATTTCAAATTAGTTCATATTTGTTTTGAGCGGTTACTGGTGCATTTCTTTTTTTGTGATATTATTTTCTCAATTTCTAGTAATTTTAAAGTTTAGTGATTACTTTTTGGTGCAATTAACTTTGTTATAAAGTGATTACAGTTTCATAAAAATAAAAATGAATTCGAAAACGCATGCAATTGTTCCTTGTGAAGGTTTAAAGTGTGTGAAATCGTTATTGGGCAAGGTAAATAGTTTGAGTTTTACAGAAAAATATAATCTCGTTACTTCACCAAAACCTACCCCTGACTTGGATATTTATCAGAAAACTAAATCCCATAGTAGGCAGTTTAATCGATCAGTGTACAATATTCAATGGGTGGTCGGCTGCTCTCATTTAAACAAATTTTTCTGTTGGCCTTGTTTATTTTTCTCTAAAGATAATAATGCTTGGAATGTATCAGGTTACAATGATTTAAATAACTTCTCTGGTGCCACGAAAAAATATGCCTTCTGTGTGCTTTGTTGTTTGTCATCTGTCCGTGGTAAAGAATGAAGAGTTAGTGGGTGTTTACATTGTGAGTAGTTACAAATGTTTTCAACAATGTGTGGTGAGAAAGCAATTTATTATTTGTGCGCCATCTTGCGGTAAGTGCTTTTATTTTTTTTGCATAGCGACCGTAGAGATCGAGCGAAATATTAGGAATCGAATCGAACTATAGTTGTTACATTCAACTCAATAGATGGCTCTTTTATCATTTACTTAAAACTGCGCGTATTATAAAATTACTATATCTGTTTTTCATTACTGTTTGTGCTTTTTTTTTTTAAATTTAGGCATATTTAATTCCTAATAGGAAAATAAAACCGGCGTTATCAAAAAAAAAAAAAAAAAAATTTTTTTTTTCAGCCTGAAAAAAGGCTGAAAAACCTATTGTAATAACTTGGCTTTACCTTCATAAACAAACCTCTTTCGCCACTGGTCCAAAGCTTTAACTAATGTAATACTACTGGAAATCTCCGTCGAGGTAGACCGCGGCGAAAGTATGACGATCTGGTTCTGGTCTTATATGCGGGGGGAATAGAGAGGTTCGGAAGGAGAAAGGGGAGGCCTTTGGCCAGCAGTGGAACAATTGGGAGGCTACCAAACTAAAATACTAACGCAAAAATAAATGACATACATACATACATTTCCAACTTTACATTATGATACTTTTTATGAAACAGGATAGGAAGCTATCTCTTTGTCTTTAACACCACATTACTAGGCATTTGTTGCCAGAACTTTGCGGTTATCTTCAAATTATTCTAAACAAGATTTAGCCTCCCGTAGAGATAATACTTAGTCTTGCTTTAAAGTCAAATGTTACAAATGGGTTAAAACCAATGGTTAGAACAGTAAAAGTTTCTTTATATAACACTAAACCCGTCTCACTAGGGCGTATAAAACCGTGTCAGGTTAAAGATATCGTCAAAATATCGGGAAAGGGATAGACAAGTGGTTCCTGAAATGATGATATCTTACCAGCTGTCTGTTGAGGGTTGATGCCGATGCCGTCATCAGTGATGATAGCGCTAGTTGCCGGTTCCACCCGGAATTCTTCGGCAGCAAACTTGAGCACTGCCGTAAATGGCGTCGCTTCCGGCACGCTCAGACTGTGGGAGAGATATCAGGATAATGGAAAGGTGGAAAACTAATCATGTGTTTTTCCATAATTACATATATGAGTTGCTGACGAAAATAGCAGCCTTTTTTTTTGGGTGGGAAGTCAACAAATAACTATCCCCGCTCTGGGCGGAGGGGGGAGTGTCAGACTTGTACTGACTAAACCCACTCATGTTCCTTCTATTGCCCTTTACGTTCCGGGGCCGCGATATCTCTTTCGAACAACCCGCAACCCCGGAAAATTAGCCTTCTATTAAATGGGGCTGTAACATCACTGATAGAAGTATTTGTGAGTGCTCTGGGCTTTGATCTTTACCTACTTTTTATCTGTAAATGACTTAAATTACCACCAAGACAAGAATAGAAAAGAACATACTTTATTGCACACCAAAAGTGAAATAAAACTGTTTTACAAAAAAAGTGCTTAAGTACCTACAGTAGTTTCTCCTCCTTTAAATCCATCCAAAGGTTGTCATATCGCTAATAGCAATATCTTCCAGACAACCTTTGGATGGAATTTACGAATATAAAATACGGGTAGTAATTTTAGTACACAAGCATAGATGATTGTGTACTAAATGTCCTTTTTTTAATCTTAATGAGGTAATAACTTCAATTGTAGTGATTCTTAATAATTTACTCATTAATTGTAACTTACTATAGCTGAACCTGTTTACAAGGGTGTAAAAACTACACTAATGAAACACAACATAGAAAATTACAAATATATTCATAAAATTCACAAAATATTTTGCCAATAATCTAATTGAGAGTCATAATGCTTCACAATATCAAAAAACTGAGACTTTAAGCAGTCATTACTGCACATTCTTTGTACCACCCCAACTAACTCAGAAAAGTTTAACTCTATATAAAATGATTCCGCAGACATGCCCTCTCTCAACAATTTTCCACAGTCCGCTACAGCTTCAACAATGTATGTGAAGATATCAGAGTTTTCAACACACATTTCAATAAAATATTTGTTGTCAACTTTGAAGAGAAACCTCCAGAAGTTTTTATATTTACTGTCCTTATTTATTACTATGTCCAGGAACCCATCAGCAATAAGCTTTACTGCTTTAGAATATTTTGGCTCATTATTTAATAAACTAATAACTAATAGTTCTACTATATCTTGATTACAATTAGTTAACAACTTCAGAATGTCTGAAGAACATGAATTAAGTTCTAATAACAGAACTTTACTTTTAAATTCCAATATTTTATATTTTGGTATTTTGTTAGAGACATTTCTCAGTAATGTCTCTTTTGATGCTGCCTCAAGCATCAATTCTGTTAGACAGTTTTCAAGCTTATCTTCAGAAAATAGATCCAGAAACAGTCTAAAGCCTACATCCATTTGATTGATTTTTGTGTTAGAGTTAATTATCTTTTTAAGTACATATTTTGGAGGATCAGTAAGACAGTTTTTAATGAGACTGTTTGATGTCTCATTGTGACTGTTCAATACAGATAAGAATTCGCTGATAACGTTTCTCTTTTGCAGCCTATCAAGACTTTTCTCTACATGCTGTGAAATAAGTAAGGCATTCCTCAGTTCAGCCTCAGTTGTCTCATTGTTGGGCCAGTTTTCTAACTGACAAAGGTTAATATAGTCTTGGAAGAAGTTGAGGAACTGTTGTACTACAGCTGTGTCCATTTTTAACCCTTGTAACTTCAACGTGGAGCCCTGGGTCAATCAGCATCTGTTGGAATGAACAAACTAAAAGTGACTATCATAATTACATGTTAGGTAAGTTATTTAGAGGTACGGGCCACGTTGAAGTTACAGAGGTTTGTAGAAGTGTTGTTAAAGCTAGAACTTACACTTTGAACGGCAGTTTAGGGTCAGAAGTTAGAGTAATCTTGAAAGTTACTTTCGACCTGATGAAATAAAGAGAAAAAAAATGAGTCCACACGTATATTATGGCACCACAATTCACAACAAACATATTTTCTGTGTCTTCTCCACTTACATTTTTAGAATCACCAATAGAAGTATAGAAAAATAAGTTCTGATTATTTTCGCAACTCCTTCCTTCGTATAACTCTAACGCAAAGAGTACTATAAGTATACAGGTAAAGAGTGCCCTCTTACAGCATTTTTATGCCAACTAAAGTAGACAGTGGCGCCTCTACATTTTGGATCCGAACTAATCCAGCGTCTATAGCTCTGGATAGATAGAACATTAATTTTGTGCAAGCGCATGTCAACTGTAACAAAACTAGTAAAAGCAGATCCTGTCTTCTGTATCTTTTACAGAAGACAGGATCTGCTTTTACTAGTTTTGTTACAGTTGATATGCGGTTGACTTACATCATGAGGCAGAAATGGCGTGAAATGATACAAGTCAAATGTTTTATTCATTTTTTATTTTTATAATGTTTATGTTTATCATAATAAACTTGTGCTGATAATTTTGTTTCATCATTTCCATTATATGTTACTTTTCCGGTTAAAATACGATTTATGGATCTACACCAACTATGTAGTATGACTGTAACCGTTAAATTAAAGAAATACTCTTTCAATATTTTTTTATGCATACTACATTTAAAAGGTGTATCCACTAAAACATCTGCAAAGGAATTTATTGTTTCCAATACATTTTTTTTAGGAACATTAGATTTTAAAAAAGATTGTGTCATATTTTGCAGGTCATGGAAATAATTTTGTAAATCTTTGTTTGGATAACATAACCATTTTTTATTAGAATTATATTCTTTAGCTTTTATGAAGCTGTTATTACCTATATTTTGGTTATCATTATCTACTAGGTTTTGTCTACAATATTTACACGATTTCACCACATTTTTTAAACACTTTGTCAGGACCCAACCACATACATAATTGCTTTGACCAGCATCAGACTCTTTGGAGTTATCAAACAATACATTGGAGGTGAAATTAATTTTGTCTTCCTTGGGAACATCAGTCGCAGCAGGTTTTTCTTGTATATAAAAACTTAGTGATTGTAGGCATTCGTTGGTATCCTCTTCGCAATTAGCTCTTTTTGAATGCGGGGTACTGTAGTTATTTAAAAGTAGTGCTTTAAATGCCCCTTCGAAGGAGATTGTGTTTGGGGAATTATTTCTGGCGCCATAGCTTCTGATGTTCCCAAAAAAGTTTTCTAGAGGGTCCTGATTAAAATTCCGTGTTAATATTGCATCATAACCATACTTATCAAACAACACCTTGCAAATTGCTTCCATGCCTTCAATAGTTTTGATAAAATTCTTTACAGATGGTATAGTAGTTTCCAATAACCGTACTTTATTACCAGTAACCTTTTTCTGCAGAAATTTAACAGTTTTTAAAATTTCTTTAGACTTAATCCATAATTTATGGTGTGGTGAGTGCCTTCTAATAGGTCCTTTATAAATTTTACCATGAGGTATTGAGAAGCTACTAACATTTAATGTATCAAACAAATTATCAATTAATACAGTTATTCCTATTAATTGTTTTGCACTCTTCTGGTAAATCTCCTCGAGCTACTAAATGGTCTGTTACCACAGCGACACTGTGGCTGAAAATTTGGGTCGCGGACTTTACCCGCATTTTTCTAATTTTTTCAGGGACAATGTGTTCTTCAGTTATTTTATTGAGCAGTCGAAGCTCCCCTTTGCATTTATCTGCAGCATACACCTGCTGATAATAGTCCCACTTAACAATATTTAATTTATTATCAGAGGTGTACGACATATCCTTGGTAAGTAAATTGTTTCTTATACCTTTAATTAAATGGGGAGCATCGAACAACGGTATAATCTTTTGACCATTTACCCTGAAAAAATCATGGCGCCATTCTTTGCCGAGCCGCAAATATCTCGCTCTCGTCTCGTTAACTAAATCTGTTATTGCCCCTACATTTACAGAGCTCTGATCACATACAGTGTTTATTATAATGAAACCTGTTTTTTTCACTTCTGATACAACACACTTTATTAAAGTTTTAAGCTCTACTTTTTCTAGGGCATTAGTAAAATAATATGCTACAGGTTGTTTAAAATTGTATTTTAAACTTTTCACCATGAAAACGAGAGCGTGGTCGGCAAATTTCGCGTCCTTGGTTGTGGCAAAACCCTCAAATACATCTTTTTGTTTGTTATAAAATATTTGAGGTGTCAGAGACATTTCGTCAAACATTAGACTACACAAACGATCAGAAGTATCTTTTTCTTGTACAGTTTTTTTAATTTTTTCAAATACAATGGCATTAATGCCAGGTTGGAGTTTAATTTGACCAAGCAAACGTTTCATTGCTTTTGTCGAAGGCAATGTAAAATATTTATACAGTAAGGAATATGCTTTTGGACTTTTCTTATACATCGACAATGCAAGGATTTTTTCGTCCATAGTAAAGCGTCTACCTTTCGATTTTTTTGCCGATTGCAGTTGCATATGGAGAAAGAGTTGGGCTGGAGTTTTCAATTGATTCGCAACTTGTTGGAATGCAGTATCTTGGGATATTTTAGCGGCTTTTGCCAGTCTTGACTTGAAAGACAAGCCCCTCTTCCGTACGCGACTTAGCTCGGACTGCAGTTTCTTTACTTTTGTAGAAAGGGCTTTCACTTGGACATAATTATATATTAGTGAACTTTTTGTAGGACCTGAAACAAAGAAAAAGTATTATATACAAAATACTTACATATATAATCGAATATTAAGTAGGTAGGTAATATAATACAAATTTGAACTATGTATAAGATACTATACTGTAAGAAAATAACATACCCATTCTAAATGTCTTTCTTGAAGGTCCGCTAGCCTTGCTGTAGCTGTGATCCATCATTACTGCAGACCCAGTTGCTGTGCCTTGAATTGTGGCTGAAACATAATAATGGGTATAATTACTTATTATCCTCAGAAATGGACCAGAATAAGGGTTGTTCACAAATTTATCAATAAAATATGTTCTGGTCGGTTCTGCTGGTTTAGTGTTTCTTATTTAACTTATGCATTTCAATTTAAAGACGCTCATTTTCAATAATCTACCTATCCGTAGATTTACCAACTAGAGATAGGAATTTGACATTTCTTGAATGGACGAGGCTCTAAACAAAGTGTGACTGACGAAATGCTAAAATATAGGGGATTGATCACATGACATTTCGACAGCGTTTGTCAATCCCATACTTTTTTGACGATCTGACTATCGCTTTTGCTACGCTACCGCTGACAGAATGTCACTTGTCTAGAGCCTAAGTAAGTCATAACTCTATACATATATATACTAGCTATGCCCAGCGGTTTCACCCGCTGAGGTTTAGGGATATGAAAAATAGATGTTAGCCGATTCTCAGACCTACCCAATATGTACCCAAAATTTCATAAGAATCGGTCGAGCCGTTTCGGAGGAGTACGGTAACTAACATTGTGACACGGAAATTTTATATATTAGATTAGACAAATCTACTGATAAATAAATTATTGAAAATGAGCGATAATGTTTAGTGTTTGACTGCAGTACGATGAGTGAGAGAGACTACATTCTTAGGTATTTATAGAATTTTACCTGTATTTGCATGATGAGAAGTAGAAGGTTGGCTGACATCAACTAATCTTGGTTCCGATATGCATCCAGATGCTCCTGAAATTAAAATTATAGTTTTATAAATATAATTAATTATATATTAAGCATAATATATTAACATTGCCGTGTGTCTACATTTATGAGATTGCTAGCTTTGCAAGAGCTAATAAACATCTTTTTGATAAATACAGAAGCAAGCGACATATTGACAAAATTTCTTGCAAATCTAACAAGACTGCCTTATATGCCAAAAGCGTTTTTAGTATGGCGCCGCGTTTATACAATCACCTGCCAAAGTCCATACTAGAAACTACATCCATCGATGAATTTAAAATAAAACTAAAAAAATTCTTGTTGTGTAAATGCTATTATAATATTCAGGATTATTTGATGGAGGATGTAAAGAAATTGTTGATGTAACTGGTTATTGTTGGTGCACTAATTTAATTATTAATATTATTACTTTGACATTTAATTTGACATTCTTTTACAATAGATCTTGACATTCTCAATCAATTACTGACATTGTTATATTGATTTGCTTCTCAATTATTATTCTTATTTTATCACTTATTCACAATATAATGTATCTGACATTTTCCTTAAATTTACGACAGACTTCTGGTGACATTATTATTATTTATGTGTAATAAAGCTTGTGTTTTGCATGCCGCAAGGTTTAATATGGTTGGTCTGTACTATTTCATTAACAACTTTATGTAATTACCCATATTAGCAAATAAATGATTATGAATTATATAATTTAAAAAAACCGGCTAAGTGCGAGTAATCCTGAAGGTTTGTGTGAACATTGTATTTATTATACTAATATAATATATTAGTATAATAAATACAATGTACCTAGTACCTATCTATATTATATTATAATATAGATAGGTACTTTTTATATTTGGAAAGACTATAAATAGACTATTAAAACTGAATAAAGCTATAAATCTATACCTGTATACGTAGCTTGTAAATCGGAAGGTTGACTGGTTGAACTGACAAGACTTATATCAGGTGTCAAGGCCGATGTTCCTGAAGTCACAATAAAGAAATAACTATAAAAATGTTTAACAGCGTTTTTAATAACATTATATTAGAACAAGTTTATAGTCAATAAGAAAGGTAAACATTAATTTATTGACAACATTAAAAGGTTTATATTGATTCCGATGATTGATTTGTACTGTATGCCAGAGATTACAACATAATTATAAAATTATTAGGTATAAATTGTTGACAGATTAATATTTAGATGTAGTTTTCATGAAATTGTCATACTAACCAGGTAAACGAAGTGATGGAACTGCTAATGCATTTAACCGGTTATTACGGTTTCGATCTCTCGCAGTAAAATGAATGTCGCAGACCAACTTCGTTTGGTAATATGCATAATCACTTGCTGTTTCCAGTTTTCCACCGACAAGATTGACCCAAGCCTTAAGACGCTCAGGGAACTTAGCAGCATTTGGAAAACGATGCATTGGAACACCTGAAATTGAAAAGATAGAAAAGCTATTTGAATATTCCTTGCTTTAGCTTTGTTCATATTGTATTGTTGCCATCTATGGTGATCTGCGAGGTATTTATTTAGTTTATTTTGAAGAAACCTTACAGACCAATAACAAACTTAAAAATCATGCATAAGTAGGGACATTTTGCTAATTACAAGCTACCCATACTCACATTTACCAAGATAATTATGTATCATTGTTAAACTCTGGCAATTAAAAGTAACACTCAGAAGAATTGGTCTTCTGACTTAGTGGTGAGGGATTATGTGCATTTCAGAAATTATATGCTATCTGCTCGGCCTTTTCTACCTGAATACTAGTTTTTTACATGGAGCGCCTGCCTACCATACCTCCACGGTAATTCTTGGCAAGACTGGAGTCAGATTCACTAGCTTCACAACAATCCATCCAAATGACCAAAGATCTGCAAATTCAACCGGGAGTTACAGCAACGGCACAGACCAACTTTGGTAAGCATTGAAGATCAACCCGTGCGGCTGTTATTCTTTAGCCACGAGCTCCTCACACATACATACAATACACACTCTTTTTTCTCATGGAGGTAGGCAGACAGGAACCACAGAATGCCTCCTGATCATTGATATATGCTCCTGATACAATCTTTACATACTTCTTTAACCTCATTTACATTCGTACATCCTTGTAAATGTTATAGAAATTAACTTACCACTGGGAGAACAGCCAAATGCACATAGCTTAGGCATTTTCAAAAGAAATGTCTAAAAACTTAACAACACAAGTTATAGCGTCCTTTCGCGAAATTGTACTCAAAACGTATTACGGGGCGAGGTCACCACGGCAAGTCGGAGGATATAACATCAACTCGACGCACTTCCTAGCAGAATTCACAACCGAAATACATACGAAAAATGGAAAAGATCTACAAACGTGAGCACACGCAGAGAGCAGTTACCATTTTGTTATTTGAATTTCGAACTGTCAGAAATCATTACTTTGACAGTTACCAGTAAAAAAAAGACCAGTACATAAATAATATTATCATAATATATAAAAAACATCTTTGATGTCTCAAAATATTAAAATACGCTCAATCATATTATTAAAGTTAAAATATATAATAAATATTGTTGTGGTATTGTCACAAAGTGCTTTTGCAGTGACATCTGTTGCGTAGCAATTAAACCCAAAGTTATGGATACAACGTGTAGATGGAGCCACCATCTTTGCAACAAAGCCCATTCTATGGGACTGTCCCCCCCCTGCTCTAACGAAAGGAAAGTGACGTTTTCCTTTTGACGTATACACGTTTTGAAATGTCAATGCCAAAACATGCACATTTCGGACATTATCGGATACATTCTCGAAAAAAAAGCAAGCGCACAACGCAAAACAAGAAATCGCTGACGGATTCTAATGATGTAAGGCGACCCGATCTATATGTTACTGTAAAAGCCCGAACTACGGAAAATCTTAAGATTTTCCAGTAAAACCTAAGATTTACCGACTATGAATGGTAAATGTCCATAATAGTTTGGGATTCGAACTTTTACCATCATTCACTTGGTAAATCTTAGGATTTGCATTCAAGGAACGGTAAATGTCGAAAAAAATCTTCATCACTTTCTCTCACTCACGACTCAGAGTACCCCGACTCGGATAGGTTAAGTTGTAAATATTAGAGATGTATTAATAGTAACTCAACTGAATTTGTATGTTTCTTATTATAATTTGGTATTTAACAAACAATTAATACAAACAATGCTTATGTCGCAGTCATCTGGTTGAATCTGCTACCTATTTGATAGTATGACTAGCGCGTTCATTGAATGACGACATTTAATTGAATGTTTAGGCCGAACGTTGATTGCACAAGCGTCACGCATCGTCCAACTAGATAGCTGATTGTAAGATAGCCCTTTGCACAGAGCGGACGTAGAATCATTCAGGTGATTGAGTTACTATTAATACATCTCTAATATTTACAACTGATTACCACCTGCCCCAAGATAGGTCGACGGAGCCCCGCTACGCGGGGCGCCTATTTCTGGGTGGTTTAAAAAAAATAACCACGAAGGCTAAGGCGGAAGCTCCGCTCCGCTACGCTCCCGCCTTAGCCTTCCAACCTAACCTATCCGAGTCGGGGTACTCTGAGTCGTGAGTGAGAGAAAGTGATGAAGATTTTTTTCGACATTTACCGTTCCTTGAATGCAAATCCTAAGATTTACCAAGTGAATGATGGTAAAAGTTCGAATCCCAAACTATTATGGACATTTACCATTCATAGTCGGTAAATCTTAGGTTTTACTGGAAAATCTTAAGATTTTCCGTAGTTCGGGCTTTTACAGTAACATATACACTACCAATATTATACAATGTGTCGGGGTAGTATTGAATGATTGAACAAATGTTTGAGCGAGCTCTGATTGAGCAATAATATTGCTCAATATTATTGTAGGTGTATGGGGCGCTTAATACTTTCAACTTTTGCAACGTAGTTAATTTATGCAAGTAAATGATTTGGTTCATATTAATCTAAAAAAGTAGAGGTGAAATAGAGAAAGCGTTTAGTTTCTCCCATCAGCTGGCCGACATTTTCAAAATAATGTCAATACACAGATCCTTCTGTCATAATATAATATTGTCAATTGTCCTGAATTTCGTACAGAAGTTGCAAAACATTGAATCGATCGGTTCCGAAAATGTTCTAAATTTTAATCCACAGCACAAAAGAAAAAGCACAATGTTACTTAAAAGAAATCTTTTAGAGTGCACGATAATTTTATCATGCGCTGGATCATTTATCTGTGTGCTTCTAAACTATATCACGAACATTTCACCCTTAACAGGAATATGGTTTCCTCTTTACATTCTAACTTTATTTATAGTGTCATTGTGTGTTAGTTTTAAGTTTATTCAGTGGTTGTTGCGTTTGAACAAGCCTATAAAGTATGATTTGGATGGCATTGTGGCGGATTACCCATATTTATCGGCCTTGTCGCGTCTGTTGCCTCAGCCGCGGAAGTCTTCAAATGTGGCGGAGTGTCGGGAGTATGACACGAACGAGCTGAGTGTGATATCGACGGTGCTGGAAAGAAAGCTAGTGTCGTCGTGGTACGTGCCGTACATATCGCAGGAGATTGGCTTCCCATTCGCTTGCAAACAAATGTTGGATCAAATGATTGGCAAGAGTTTTCAGGTTTGTGTTCTAAATGTTTTAAAGGAGCACTTTAATTTATATGTAGTTCTCATAATAGGGCTTACTGATATTCTATGACAAATATAAGATAATTGGTGTCAAAATCACTTTAATTAATTTAATAATATACCTAATTTATTATACCTACACAGATCTGCAATAAGATAGAAACCAAAGATGTTTACGTAGACATAACCACAGTCCTAACAAGCCACTTGAAGGAGTACCAGAAAGCTCAAAAACGCCATGAAAAAATGCCGAACAGCACAATAGAATCATTGTACAAGAAATCACACCCAATATTTGACGTGACCAACAAAACAATCCAGTCTGCGGACCATTGTACCAATATCCTTCGCATAGTATTCAAAGAACTTATACCTTGGGAACTGTGGGACACTCCACATTCAGAATTATTAGTCCGTCTACTATCAAAGAAACTGGACACCTTCATCAACAGTACGTTAGCAGAACCTGCATGGCTTAATGATAAGTTGCTTACAATCTTGAAAGGCAAACAGGAACCCGTTGTTGTGGAAGAACAGAAAGAACCTCAAACAGAAAAAGAAGCTGAAATGAATATAAAGTCAGATATGACAACTACGGAGTCAGAAATACCAACAGAAATACCTAAAGGTTCTGCTTCAAATGTGCAGCCGGTTTTGGAAAATTCGAAAGAGGAATCAGAAGTGGAGAAGATAGAGAATATAGTGGAGGAAGTACCGGTTACAAGTACGGAACCGGTTGATATAAAGACTTCACCTGTTCTGAGACAGAGGAGAGGCAGACAGGGCAGGAACGAAGTGAAGATCTATGATAGGATTATTGAAGGTAAGTCTAGTGTACGGAAATCCTTACAAGTGAATGTAAGTTTGTATGTTTGTTTGTTACGACTTCACGCCTAAATGGCTAAACCGATTTTGATAAATTTAATTTTGGTACAGAGATAATTGAAACCCTGGAGATGGACATAGGCTAATCTTTTTTTTTAAAGTGAGAAATGAGGGAGAAAGAGGGAAGAAAAGGGAAAACTTAGCTTTGCTATTACAATAAATAAGGCGCAAGGGCAAAAACTACAGGTAGCAGGAACTTGTAAATCAAGAAAGGGGAACTGTGTTACCCCGATTTCAACGTCAGTGAAGCCGCGGGCAAAATCTAGTTAAATCTAAAACAACAAAATTAGATTTAGGGTAGGTGTTATGGTCAAAGTAAATTAAGACTATTTATCCTCAGATTCGGTTATTTATATAATATATAAATAACCCAATTACTTCAATAATTTATTTTATTAAAAACTCAAGTGCAAATAAACTTGTCTCTTACTGTTACTGTTTCAAGTACCAACATTTTTGAAAATCTCTCAACATTATGATTGTTGATTGTGCTTTAAAACATAGATAAGGAAATAATTAAAATTAATTCTAAGTTTAATTTGTTCGTAACTATGGGGATGACATGATCATGCATGATCAAATCCTTCTTTTTTCAACAAATATTAAAAAAACACAATGATGATTTTGTCTTGCAGGTAGTGTAAAGACCTGGGAGACAGACATAGACCTGCAGTGCATTAGCTTGGGCCAGGACCTGCTGGCGAGCCTAGACGGTGAAATCACGCTTAGCCGCCTGTGGGGGCAGGACGCTGACATCGAGGGCAGCCCCAACCCGCCGCGCAGCAAGTCGCCGCAACCGTTGTGGTTCGGTAAGATTACTTATAACTTTAAGAATATCCTTACTAATATTATAAATGCGAATGTTTGTGAGGATGGATGTATGTATGTTTGTTACTCTTTGACGTCAAAGCGGCTGAACGGATCTTGCTGAAATTAGGCACAGAGGTAGATTATAGTCTGGAATAACACATAGGATGCTTTTTTTCGATATCATCACGCGGGCAAAGCCGTGGGCGCCAGCTAGTAACAAATAAAACTAACTGTTGTTACATCTGACTCAATCTACTTGAAAACTTAGGAATAAATCTTATCTTTGACATAACAATATTAAGTCACATGGATGTTCGGTAGCTTCTGCCTACCTTAATGGAAAAAAGCGTGAGTTATGTATGTAAAATATTATTAAATATCTTTTTTTATCTTTGCGTAGATGGCACCACAGTAATTATATTTTATAAGGAAATTTGAGTAACAGTGGCAGTACATGACTGCACTGACTGGACATAACTGGCTAACACGGTTGGCGCAGTGGCCGAGCGGTTGACTGCTGCGCTGCTTGTCGCGGGTTTGGTTCTTCCACGGAACAAATATTTGTATGACCAACAGTTACTTGTACTACGTCTGGCTGTTTCTGTAAGCAGAGGCGGCGCTAGACAAAATGCGGTCATCGGCGACATCAGATTTGCGAGGCCTGTCTGTTCCAGAATGTGTCATAGCTAACACCAGCCGCTGTTTCCGCTTACTTTTCAGTTTTTTACGGTTTTGTACCTCAAAAGGAAAAAAAAACGGAAACCTTATAGGAACACTTTGATGTCCGACTGTCTGTCTGTCAAGACCCATTATCCCCTTTGTGACCCTAATCGAAACATTTTTGCGAGGCCTTTATGCGCGAGGGCGTCAGCGGTCGCCGACGTCGCCAACGCCTAACGCCGCCACTGTCTGTATGTGAGTTTGAATGTTTGTAAACGCACCAACGAGGATTCGTTGGTGCGTTTACAAACATTCATTTCAGTCATTTTAATCGACTGAATCGATTTTAATCTATTCAGTCATTTTAGTCATTTGCATCGTCGATTAGATACTGTATGCGTGGACGTTCACAGTGTGGGGAAAAGTAAAAAAAAAACTAAAATGTTGCAATTCTTTCTTTCAAAACCCCTAATTCCAGGTGAAGAAGAAACCATTGAAGTAGACCCCCTAGACCCGAGTCTATATAAAGAAACGAAAAAGGAACAAAGTCCTAAACCTGCGGATGCCTTGCTGAAAGACCTGCAGTCCACCGTTAGAGAAGCCAAGACGAAGATAGGGGATCTACAGGTGGACCCCAAACTTCCCTTAGATGTGCCCCGCAAGCAAAACTCCAGTGTATGTTGATTGCACGATCTTTCTGCTTATGCTTTTATAAATAGGTGCTGGGTGGTTTTGGTGGGCGAGGATTTTTGCAGCTCTTTTGAGATTTATTAACAAGCTAATACGGTTAGTTAATCTGCTGTCAAATATCATGTTAGCTATGTATTAATCAAAATAACTTCAAATAGGGAAGCTGGCTGAATAGTCGACATCAGCTCGGATGCCAAAAAAGAAAGAAAAAAAAAATCTAATGCATAATTTACTTTTAGGTGTTTTTTGTTTTTTTTTTGTTGCTTATTTCTATTGTAGTCTTTGGTCAGAGAGGACTGGCCACACATTGACGCGGAATTGTTACTGACGTTATTCGCCTCGGGGGCGGGACCATTCGCTATTAATGCATGGACATAAAGTTTTTTTTTCGGTTTAAGTTGACGGCTACTTCCTATTTTAATCTATTTTGATCGATAGCTGACCTGATATTTGACAGCAGATTTTCTGACCAGCTTGAAAAGTGATAATGAGCAGATATTAGGCAATTAACACACGCAACAGCATTCGATTAATATTTTGACAATAATGTAAATTACTTAATAAGTAAGGAATTACAATTCATGCCAATTTTCAAAGAATTTACGACCTCGGAATATGCCACCTAAACTATTTGATGGCAATATCTGCCCTAAAGTCTGTCATACAGGAAAAGTCTAGATCTAAAATCCCTTAACAGCATCGTGTTATATATTTTTGACGATATATTTAAATATTTTGTACCGATTTTGTAGACAGGTACCTCGATATAAGGAGCAAGCACCGCACTGGCTCAGGTTACGACTGCTTTGAATGTCACTGTCTCACTGTACTATCCTACTGTACTGTCCTGACGACTAGAGTTATATCGTACTTGATGTTACCTTGGGCCTCACTTGATACTAGTTCGTAGATTGTGTATTGGGACTTGAAATGGACTTTTCTTGTTTTAATTCACGAGAGTTTATAGTTTAAAATATCTGTAACTAGGTACCTAAGTTATTAATTTATATCGCTGTGTTTTGTACAAATATTTTCTGTTTAATATATTCATTTTAAATATGGAAGAAGACTAAAGATATTTTGGGTAAGAAATCCAGTAGTAAAAATCTCTGCCGGGTTGCGGCGTGTTCAAAACCAAAAGCATTTATTTCAATTAGACCATTACAGGCAACAAAATGAAGCTACAGTTTCGGTCACAAGGCATAATAACTTGTGAAAGTACTGTAGTTGCCCATTCCAAAGCGTTGATCTCTATGGAGAAGAATGGGCAAGAAACTCCATGGACACACTTTTAAATTATAATATTATTACAAAATCGTATATACATCATTCGTGTTGAGATTATACAAATATGTGAGAACGATGTAGAAAGCCGTGCACAGTAAGGGCGTCCAGAGTACATAAAAAGTAAAATTAAATTATAAATCTAAATAAATTAAAAATGAACCGAGGTAGCTAAAGCTTCTAAAGAGATACTGCGGCCCCGAAACATAAAGAGCAAAAGAAGGAACATGGGTGGTGGTCAGTAAAAAAGTAAAGTAAACTCCTCCCCACTTCGCCAAGAGCGGGGGAAGTTATTTGACGACTTCCCAACTGCAAAAAAAGCAGTAAAAATGTACCTATTAATTTGACAGAACTAAACACTGCATTAAAGACTCTTTGAAGTAGTTAGGATTCAAAGTCCAATATCCGATCTATGTGAATAGTCAAGTAAGGCAGGTTGTTTGACTGCATGAAACAAGTGACGAGCATGTCTGTCACTATGCACGGAAATTTAGACCTTGTTGACTTTGTGTTAAAGTTTGATTCTGAACTGTTGTGTAAGTGTGTTAATATTCCCCTGTTTTACTTGAGAATATATTTATGCTCCAATCTTGAGAATGTACCTCTTTCACTTTAAAAAAATTACTTGATAATGTATAAATTGCCGAGCACCATATCATTAAAGATTGCACTCACTTGTATTTTAACCTTAAAATGCAAGGAAATTTCAATATTCTTTCAAATCATGAATCGCCGGCAACTGCTTTTTCGAAACTTCATTTAAAAATACAATTTCAGTATTGGGGGCCTACTGCCTCATATAACAGTATTATTTAATCTAACTTCACGGTAGGAATGACAAGGAGCTATGCTAGACGTGAATCTTTACTAATATTATAAAAGCGAAAGTGAGTTTGTTTGTTTGTTACGTCTTCACGCCTAAATGGCCCAACCGATTTTGTTAAATTTTGGTACAGAGATAGTTGGGACCCTAGATACAGACACAGGCTTCTTAAAAAAAAGTGAGATAAGGGGTCTTCCCCTTATCTCACTTTTTTTGAGAGAAGTGAAGAATTAAAGTTAGCGTTAGCCCAAAGTAACTATGCCAAGCGGACGAAGTTGCGGGCGGAAGCTAGTTTGTTAATAAATGTGTAATTTGTTTGTTTGAAGTCACGGTTATCGCAGAGGCTGAGCGATCGGCTGCTGTGTTGTGTGTCGCGGGTTCGATTCTCACACGTAATAAATATTATTATGGCCTATAGGTAGTTTTTCCGGGTCTGACTGTTTGTGTATTTCAGTTTAAATGTTAAAAACTCCCATTTCTTTCCTACTTTTAACGAATTTAGTCATTCAAATACTACTGTTATATGATGGTTGGTGCCCAGTGAAGAATCCTTTCTGAACATCGTCGTTTCTGGTTGTGTAATGATGTTTCTTGATGTAGGACGAGGCGGCTGGCATGATGGAGGGTCTACTGGACTTTGGCATAGCTGGGCTGAAGAAGGGTCTCCGTTTTACTGGGCTCAGTGATCAGGTCAGTCTTGAATCGGTGTAGTATGACAGTACGGTTGGCGCAGTGGCTGAGCGATCGACTTTTGCACTGCGTGTCGCGGGATCGATCACCTTATGGAACAAATATTTGTAGGTATAACCTACAGTAATTGTTTCAGTAGCTGTTGTATGTGAGTTTAAAGTCAAAGTCAAAGCATTTATTTCAATGAGACCATTATAGGCACTTTTGAATGTCAAGAAACAAAATGAAGCTACAGTCCCGGTCACAAGGCATAACAACTTGTGAAAGTACTGTAGTTGCCTTGTTGTTGAAACGCACCCACTCACTATATATAAAAAGCTTTAGGGATCCAATTCACTGGTAATTAAAAATACAATAAAAATGCGTTTTCTAAATATAATGCCAAAAAAACCACATATTGTAATCCTTACTATCCTTACTAATATTGTAAAAGCGAAAGTGAGTTTGTTTGTTTGTTACGTCTTCATGTCTAAATGGCTAAACCGATTTTGGTGAATTTTGGTGAATTTTGGTACAGAGATAGTTGGGACCATGGAGACGGACATAGGCTTTTTTTTAAGATTAATTTATGAGGGAGAAAGAGGGAAGAAAAGGGAAAACTTAGCATTACTATTACAATAAATAAGGCGCAAGGGCAAAAACTACAGGTAGCAGGTACATGTAAATCAGGAAAGGGGAACTGTGTTACCCCGAATTTACCGCGAGCGAAGCCGCAGGCAAAAGCTAGTCACAAATATTTTCGAAAATACTGTTGTTGTTTTTTTTTTAATACATAAATATTTAATTGAGTTTATAGAAAAAAAAATACAATTAGAATATCTCTACGGCCACCACAATAGGCATAATTGTCGTTTTATGTTTGTAATGCTCTAAACAATCATGACTTCCCAACTATGTTGAGGATGAACCTTAATTCCGGTATTTACAAGTAATCCTTACTATCCTTACTAATATTATAAAAGCGAAAGTGAGTTTGTTTGTTTGTTACCTCTTCACGCTTTAATGGCTAAACCAATTTTGATGAATTTTGGTACAGAGATAGTTGGGAACCAGGAGACGGACATAGGCTAATTTTTTTGAAAAAAAGTAAAGGATGTGAGGGAGAAAGAGGGAAAAAAAGGGAAAACTTAGCGTTGCTATTACAAATCATTAAGGCGCTACCGAATTTAACGCGAGCGAAGCCGCGGCCAAAAGCTAGTTTATTTATAAATCGCTTTTTATTTTTCTCTAAAGGAGAAGTCGTCCTCCCACCACCGGGAGCGTGGTAGTGACAAGACGCCGCCGTCCGAGCATGCGCGCGGCAAGCCCATACCTGAACACAAGGACGCACAGCCCACTAACGGACAAAGAGGTTTGATTTGCTAAGTTTTTTTTTAAGTTCTGTGGTTGTATGACGTTTGGTGTATACAAAAGCTGTCAAACCGCATTTTATTTATTTATGTACATACAAAACATTATATAAAAAAGTACATAAGGAAAAAAGAGCACATAGGTACTGCTTATTTCATAAAAAAAATCTCTTCCAGCAGACCTGCGATAGGACAGATGGAATAAAATAAACACGTAGACACAGTGCGTAAAAATAACAACTTAAGCACTAACTTAAATAAACAAAACTTTATCAATATAGAAAAACTTTCATACTTACTAATAAAAATAATAAATATATGTTTACATATTATATACAATCTGAAATACTTAATACATATCTAAAATATATACAAAATATCAAAGTATAGAGGACATTTTGTATTACTCAGATACAATTTATTTTATTTGTAGAACATCTATGCATACATACAATTTACATTACTTCCAGAAGCCGGTGGCAAAACAATAAACGAAACCACCGACTTCCGAAAGTAAAGTTATTTTCCACTTTTTAATATTCTTTTTTTTTGGAAGTCTGTTTTTTAAAGTTTTTTTTGAAAGTTGGTTTTATTTTTTTCAAAAAAGTTTTTTTTTGTTTTCAGATGAAAACAACGTGCACACACTAGTGAAGCAGCACAGAGTCACCTCACAGGATAGCGTGGTTCGTATAGCCTTAAAAAACTATTCCTTTGTCAAATTAATAAAGACTGTAGTTTAAACTTGTTAGAATAATTATGTCATTCATAATTGGTTTGTAGAACAAAAGTTTGTTTGCGCAACGCAACGCAGTAGACGGCTAATACTAAGGGTCTATAACAGGGTTGCGGGTTGTTCGAAAGAGAAACCGCGGCCCCGGAACATAAAGGGCAAAAGAAGGAACATGGGTGGGGTTTAATCAGTAAAATTCTGATACTCCTACTCGTTCCGCCCAGAGTGGGGGAAGTTATTTGATAATTTCCGCAAAAAAAGGGTCTGTAACTAATCATCTTGCTGATTGTCCAGGTGGAAGTTCATAAAAGAGTCTGCCCGATTAGAAAAAAAAAACAGTTTTTTCTTCTTCCCTCACTCGGGATTCTTCCTGTGTCGTGGCTGCGTTAACAAGCATTTAAACTCACAACTAACAACTATCTGTAGGTCATACAAATATTTGTTTCGTTCGGCGGGCGCCAAACTCATAGCTATTTTTTGGGCATTTTTTTTGCGGATGGGAAATCATCAAATAACTTCCCCCGCTCTGGGCGGAGCGGGGGGGAGTGTCAGACTTGTACTGACTAAAACCCACCCATGTTCCTTCTATTGCCCTTTACGTTCCGGGGCCGCGGTATCTTTTCGAACAACCCGCAACCCCGGCAGGCGGAGGCCCTTTTTGGGCTGACTCAATTTCGATTGTCAGCGACATAGTAAGATATTTCTTTCTTTCTTTCTTTCAGCCATCTCAACCCCGACCGGTCCCCAAAGCGGACCTCCCGCTGCTCCCGGAGCCCGAGTCCCCGGAGCCCGAATACGAGGAGGCTGCTGACTTGTCCACCAGCATCGCCAAGTTGCGCTGTCTGTTGCAGCAACGCGCCGAAACCAGTCCCAGGTACTCTAATTGAATCCAACAGCATTTATTAATTCATTAGTGATAAAAATCCTGAATATTGAAGTGATTGAATTAGACAAAAAGGATTGTGTGGTTTTATGAAACCACGGTAAAAGTGAAACTTTTTTCACATTATAGACATTTAGACGTCCCTAGTCCACGGCCGACCGTCACGCGACATGCAACACACAGACGAAAAAGTTTGGGACGATGTAATAAAAGTTTCACTTTAATAAAGAAAATTACTTCGCCCGCATAAACGAAACACATTTCATCAAATCGTGCAAAAGAATATTATAAAGGCTGCTGGCTAAAGCTGGCGCCCGCGACTTCTCCCGCGTGATATCGAAAAAAAAGTATCCCATGTTGTTATTCCAGACTATAATCTACCTCTGTGCCAAAATAATCATCAAGATCCGTTCAGTATTTTTGACGTGAAAGAGTAACAAACATTCAGACAAACTTTCTAGTTAGGGTTCCGTAGTCAACTAGGAACCCTTATAGTTTCGCCATGTCTGTCTGTCCGTCCGTCCGTCCGTCCTCGCTTAATCTCTGTGACCGTTAGCACTAGAAAGCTGAAATTTGGTACCAATATGTATATCAATCACGCCGACAAAGTGGTAAAATAAAAATTGGAAAAGAATGTTTTATTAGGATAGCCACCCTATATGTAAAGTGGGAAGTGATTTTTTTT
This sequence comes from Ochropleura plecta, assembly GCA_905475445.1. NCBI lineage: Eukaryota > Metazoa > Arthropoda > Insecta > Lepidoptera > Noctuidae > Ochropleura > Ochropleura plecta. Next base: position 958,607 of record FR997722.1, on the reverse strand, counting down.
TAAATTTCAACCCTAACGTGTGATATATTGTTGGAAAGGTATTTAAAAATGAATAGGGGTTTACTAAAATCATTTTTTGATAATGTCAATAATTTCGGAAATAATCGCTCCAAAAGTAAAAAACAATGTGTCCCCCCCCCTCTAACTTTTGAACCATATGTTTAGAAAATATGAAAAAAATCTGAAAAGTAGAACTTTATAAGGACTTTCTATGAAAATTATTTTGAACTTGATTGACACAACAGTTTTTGTACAAAAACTGTTGGAGCGCCTGCCGCGGAGCGTGCAACATTGCACGCTCCTCCACCTTTAAACTCATAAGTGGGAACACTTATTGTGACGGACGGGAAACTACGGAACCCTACACTGAGCGTGGCCCGACACGCTCTTGGCCGGTTTTTTTTATAATATACTTTCGCGTTTATAATATTACTAGCTTTTGCCCGCGGCTTCGCTCGCGTTAAATTCGGGGTAACACAGTTCCCCTTGCGCCTTATTGATTTGTAATAGCAACGCTAAGTTTTCCCTCTTTTCCCACTTTTTTTTCAAAAAGGTTAGCCTGTGTCCGTCTCCTGGTTCCCAACTATCTCTGTACCAAAATTCATCAAAATCGGTTTAGCCATTAAAGCGTGAAGAGGTAACAAACAAACTCACTTTCGCTTTTATAATATTAGTAAGGAAGTAGATATTAGGATAAAATATAAAAGAAAATTTTATTTGATAAATAAAATAGTGTTTCGTACATCAAAAGGAAACATCAGAATCCTTATTGGATCACTTAGTTGTCTGTCTATCTGTCTGTCTAAGACCCTTATCTCGGGCACGCGTATCGAGTTGAAATAAAAAAAAAATCATATACGCAAGTCTATGGTCCCATTGTTCTGTGAAAAAATCAACCCTCTAAGTCTATGCAGTCAAAAGATATGGCTTATATGTTGCAAGTTTGTATGTTACCTTCAGTGCGCAATTCTGACCTGCTCTTATTGACACATGAAAAGATCTGACCAAGTTTTTCATCAGCTTTTTTGTGTCCACAGAGCAGAGCGAGCGGAGGATGTGTGGTGGGAGAGCGCCGAGGAGACGCGCGGCAGGACGCAGCATCACCACTCGTCTCGACCTGTGGACACTGCTACACTAGCCGGTAACTATCTGCATGCACTGCAGAAATACACAACGATACTCAAAAACTCAAAGCATTTATTTCAATTAGACTATTACAGGCACTTTTGAATGCCAAGAAACAAAAATAAACTTGAGAGGTGTCAAGGGACACCCGGATAGAACGAAATTATTATTTATTTTGTACAAAAAACCTGTAAACACTCAACAAAAATAATCGTCGCGACAACACACTGTTCAATGCGAAAGACGAAAGAAAATAACTGGCTTGCTTTCTATAAGAGAGAGAGAGAGACATACAGAGAAATACGCGCACGCCGCTCGGCTTACAACTATAGCAAAAAGTGTCGTTACAACTTTTGGTCTTTATTTTTTCCGTCTAGCCCCCTTTCGCAACTCGCGATAAGGAACTTCGTTCCAAAAATTAAGCTACAGTCTCAAACACAATGAAAAATAGCTTAAAAGTACTGTAGTTGCCCATTCTAAAGTGTTGATCTCTATGGAGAAGAATGGACAAAAAAGTCCATGGACACTCTTTTGAATCATAATAATTTTACAAGATCATGGTTACATATTGAGATTAAACAATTCTAACTTCATCATTCTTACAGAACGTATGTAGTTTGAAAAATCGGCAATCTTCTAAAACAGTCGAACAAAATATTCATATTAGACATCTTTGTGCCAGGCAGGACCTATTTTTTATCGCTTCTGGAACATCCTTACTAATATTATAAAAGCGAAAGTGAGTTTGTTTGTTTGTTACGTCTTCACGCCTAAATGGCCAAACCGATTTTGATGAATTTTGGCACAGAGAATACTGGAGACGGACAGAGGCTAATTCTTTTCTTGTAAAGTGAGAAATGAGGGAGAAAGAGGGAAGAAAGGGAAAACTTAGCTTTGCTATTACAATAGGTAAGGCGCAAGAGCAAAAACTACTGGTAACAGCTACCTGCAAATCAGGATAGAGGAACTGTGTTACCCCGAATTTGCCGCGGGCAAAAGCTAGTAATAAATATATCCCAAAACTATGTGCGGTTAAAAGCCATTTTCCGATCGAATTAACTATTCTTGTTGAACGATTTTTTCTTGTATTATTCACAGATGAATATGACATGAATATGGACAGAAACTCGTCGCCCAGTCAGACGTCGAATAATATGCAGAGACTTGACAAGTGAGTTTCTTACTAATAAATAAATAAAATAAAATAAATAAATAAATATCTTGGGACACACACACGGCTATCTGATCCCAAGCTAAGCAGAGCTTGTGTTATGGTAACCAGACAACTGATATACATACTTATATAATTTATAAATACATACATACTATAGATAAATCACACCCAGACACAGAACAAACAATCATGCTCATCACACAAAGTTTGTCCTGGGTGGGAATCGAACCCACGACCTCCGGCTCAGCAGTCAGGGCCACTAACCACTAGACCAACAGGCCCGTCAATATTAAGGCCGTTAATATTATATGTAAATGCGAATGTTTGTGAGGATGGATGTATGGATGATTGTTACTCGTTCACGTCAAAACTGCTGAACGGCTCTTGCTGTAATTTGGCACAGAGTTAGATTATAGTCTGGAATAACACATAGGATACTTTTTTTCGATCATTACGCGGGCGAAGCGGCGGGCGCCAGCTAGTTTACTCATAAAGAACTGCGATGTTTTGAAATAAACGAATATTGGCTCATTTTATTTTTGGTTGCAAGACTAGTCATGAGAAATTGAACTTTACTGTCGAATCTGTTGTCACAAACAAAACTAAAACTTCTCTAAATATCACTAAAATTTTGTTTAGTCCTGTCAAACGACGTTTCCTCTTTTGAAATTGATTGAAGTGACAAAAATAACTTCCCCCGCTCTGGGCAGAGTGGGGGGAGTGTCAGACTTGTACTGACTAAAACACACCCATGTTCCTTCTATTGCCCTTTATGTACCGGGGCCGCGGTATCTCTTCCGAAAAACACGCAACCCCAGCAGGTGGCCCTGGCAGGCCCCTCTGCTTATTATATTAGTTTGACATCATTAATTATAGTTGATTTACTTAATTTTGAGATAATGTCAGTCTCGCTATTCTGAAATTGACGTTTTTCACCAAAAAAATAGTGGTTGTCAAGCTAAATCAGACTATCTTTAATCACGACTACAATAATGTGGAATACATTTGATGTGATTAGGTATTTCGTTCTAATATTAATCTAGTTTAATCCGGTGGTTCATAAGAAAGGGTACCATTGAATAGTATCATCATTTTCCTGCCCTTGTCCCAATCTATTTGTGGTCGGCGCAACACGTTTTCTTCTTCCATTCTCCCCTATCAGACGTCACGGCATCATTTACTCCTTTCTCCTTCATATCATTCCTTACACAATCCATCAATCTTTTCTTCCTCTCGCTCTCCGTCCATCAACATTCAGATCCATCACTCTTTTAGTCACATGTGCTTCGTCCCTCATTACACCGCAACATTGAATAGTATACGAGCCAATGATGCTATTACAGCAAAATGTCGTTTGTGCAAACATAAATTCAATCGTCACCAAAATCAAATCATAAGCGGGTTGGTCAAAAAACATCTTTTTTTTAAACATTGCCCCACACTAGGATTTCTCCTGTATCGTGGGTGCGCTTACAAACATTTAAACTCACATACACAAACACCCAGACCCGGAACAACATATGTGCGGGAATCGAACTCGCGACACCCAGCGCAGCAGTCGATCGCTCAGCCACTGCGCTAACCGTGTCGTCAAGTACATCATTGCATCAAGTGCAGCTTAGATAACTGAACAAACACAACTTAATGAAGCTATTGAATCGTATAATGCTCTGGTTTGAACTATCTTCCTTCAACAACGACCGGGGTATCGAGGTAACGACCAGAAAACCCCAACATCTATGAAACACGGTTGGCGCAGTGGCTGTGCGATCGAATGGTGCACAGCGTGTCGCGAGTTCGACTCCCACACTCAACAGTTATTTGTGTGGTCTACATGTAAATATAGATGTATATATATAGATGACTTTAAATGTTTGTAAACGCAGCCAAGATACATGAGAAATTCCTAGTGGGAGGCGTAGTTTATATTTGAAAAAAAGATGGCCAAAATCTACGCTAAGGCGAAGGTATCAGATATCGCGGCTCCGGAACGTAAAGGGCAATAGAAGGAACATGGGTGGGTTTTAGTCGGTACAAGTTTGACTTCCCCCCCGCTCCGCCCAGAGCGGGGGAAGTTATTTGATGATTTCACATTCGAAAAAAAAAGCGAAGGTATCCAGTAAAACAAATAATATTACTGGTGAATTCAGTGGTCCGTCGACAAGATGTTTGATACGAAGGAGGATATTTGTTTAGACATTGTTTGTATCGCAGACTGTTCCAGCGCACGGTGACGGGCGTGTTCAACTCCATCAAGACAGCCGTCGGCGCCGAGGGCGAACAGACTCCCCCAGCCCCGCGCGCGGTACACGACTGGACATATGTCTGCACTTCTATTGATCTTAATGTAAGCTTATTATTATTCATAACTGCAAGGTTTCACCGGCGTCTTCGGTTACTGCCCCTCTCTCGGGGTTTTTTTTTTCAGGAATGGCATCTCGCAGTTCAACCTGAGGTTGTCGTCTGCTTAACCGGGCGAATCCTGTGGATGCCTTAAAATTAAGACCTCCAGCCAGGGTAAAAACTTACAAACTAAGCGACTACACGCTCGCGGGCACCCCCTGTGGGGTACGAGCCTCGGCTTAGGGCTTCGCTGAGGGACAGCAAGGGACAGGCTGGATCTGAGTGAAATTATTTATGGATTGATTTAAACTTACTGGCTCAGCAGCGCCGGCTGGCTCTAGCAAGGGACGGGTGGGACTGCCCCGCTCCCGGGGGTAGTAGTGTGATGTTATAGAGCCTTTGTTATTAAGTGCTAATGTACAAATGGTAAAAAAAATTGAAATCTGTCCAGTAGTTTTTGAGTTTATTCGTTACATACAAAAATACAAGTGTTTCCTCTTTGTAATATTAGCGTTCGCGCATTAAAAAGACTGTGTACAGTCAGGGAAAATGGTTGTAAACATTTTATCCAACTTGTAGGTAGTGGATTGTAACACTCTATGTTGTAAATCACATTGCTTAACAATTAATCCCGCTGACTTGACAGAATCACGTTTGCAAAGGGACTAAAACGCGCCGTTTTAAGACTATCTTTGAAGCCCTTTTGGCTTAATTCGGAAATTTATCATGAGGCATGAGGTTCACCGGGGTTGCGGGTTATATAAATATTACGACCCCGGAACATAAAGCGCATAAATCAATAAGTTAAATAGGCAATACAATACACGATGTTGACTAAAATTAGATTATAATCAAGTTCGAAGTTTACATAGTTAATATAAAATATAAACAATTTAGTACATGTCCAGAATGCAGTAATGTCATATTATCAACTCAAATCCTTATCGTTCAGAAATTCGTCAATTGAGTAATAACTAACTAATGGTTTATTAATTAATAAAATAGTTAGCAGAAGATTTAGTTGAAATTCGTACAGACCAGAAGGCCGAAGATCGTAATTAAAATTGTTCGTAGGAATAAGAGTTTTTTTTTAAAAAGAATGTGACTAAGATTAGAAAGCGACCTTTAAAAAGAACGAAAAACGCCCTCTAAGCTTATATGGCACAATAAGAGAGACATATATTCAACCATAACACCAATTATGACAGTAGGGAGGCATTAGATTCCAAAATCGCATGCACGTTTTTGTATAATTAAATATAGTTTCCACTTCTCGTCAGGTGGGAGGCGCGGTATCCCGGCTGGTAGGATCTCGACGCGCCTTCTCGCACGTGGAGGCTGCGCTGGACTCACTGGACCAGCTGACGCCCCGGGACCTGGCCAGGCCGCACACGCCCGACGACTTCGGTGAGTCTCATCACCGCCCTGCTGCAATATTATACACTTTACCAATGCTAACGTAAAGAAGGAGCCTTTTTTGGGGTGGGAGATCATCAAATAGCTTCCCCCGCTCTGGGCGGAGCGGGGGGAGTGTCAGACTTGTACTGACTAAAACCCACCCATGTTCCTTCTATTGCCCTTCACGTTTCGGGGCTGCGGTATCTCTTTCGAACAACCCGCAACCCAGGCAGGCGGAGGCCCTGGCAGGCCCCTCTGCTCTGCTTACATCTTTTTGAGGCGCGCGTGAAACACTGATGCGCCGTAGAAGGAGCCTCATTTAACTTCCGTAACAAAAGCATTAATTTTTTGAAGTGAAAACTTCTTTAGCGGCGTTGAGCACTTTTTCTGTAATGGGTATAAAATCTTAAACTCGCGTCAGGACACGTGACCTGATCGAAAAAGCGTAAGACGGATGGAGAGTAGACAGCTATCCCCTCTCTACGGCGCGGCGAAAATGTATGCCTGGGCCTACTGTTTTTTTTTTGTTAAAGTTAAAGATATTCTTTAGTGAGTTATGAGAGCCAAAACACGATTGACCCAATTTGGCTCGATACAAAAAAATCGCAAAGTTTATCCAAAATCAGCATTTTTAAACACGTCCATGAAAAGCAAAACCAGTTTTATTCGATTGTTTTAAGACGAATTTCAATAAAAAAATTTTTTGTTAAAGTTAAAGATATTTTTTAGTGAGTTATGAGAGCCAAAACACGATTCACCCAATTTGGCTCGATACAAAAAAATCGCAAAGTTTATCCAAAATCAGCATTTTTAAACACGTCCATGAAAAGCAAAACCAGTTTTATTTGATTGTTTTAAGACGAATTTCAATAAAATTTCGTGTACACATTCACTATTGAACATATTAAGGAATTATGGTTTTATTTTAATGAATTAGGGAGTGTCAATTTTTAAAAGGAATTATTAACAAAAAGACGTGCAGTATTTTTGCGCGCAGGCAGGCTAAACCACCGCTCCCGTACCGCGCCAGTCGGCCGCAGCGCGCCTTAGAGAGCACTTGTGTACAACTTTTTTGCGTCCGTTGTCACCGACTACCCAAGAGAATATATAAGCGTATATTGACACCTAAATACAAAAATGGTGAACAAAAATAATAAAATAAAAAAATATTCACGACTGCAGCTCAAGAAGCTGAAATTGATGAACCTGAATAGGTGAGTTTATACAATTCCTAATCTGCTTCATAACATTTGTTTACTTTCGTAGCCAGCTAAATATTTCCTTTTCATCGACAACACGGTTTTCCATAATTTACTTACTACACTTTGCCTGTGGCTGTTTATTGGAATAAGCATACAACTTTAATTTTATAATACACACATCAAAAGTGTCTAGGGATCAAGCATTTTTATGCGGATTTCTTGAGATTGAGATGTGGCTTTGTAATAAATTTATGATTTTATAAATTTATATGGATCCTTTTTGGTGCATTTCATAATTTGAATCAGGAACTCTCAATCAAATTCGAGTAAAAGATGAAAATAAGCTGTCAATATTTTCCCTATAAAAACATACAACGCATTGAAGACATTATTAGTGTATTAGCTACTGTTTCCCTACTACTGATTAAAACCAACGTTATTATGGAGCGGCGACGTCATTTAAGCAGGGAAGAAATGCTCAGAGCCGTGGGAATGATAGAAGCTGGTTCCCGGCAACGTACTGTAGCTTTAGCTCTGAATACAAGTCAGAGTGTTATCAGTCGACTTTGGACACGTTACCGAAGCACTGGTACCGTGGCTGAGCGCCATGGAGGACGGTATCGCTGCACCACACGGAGACAAGACCGATACATTCAAATCTTAACTCGAAGAGCTCCAACAATAACCGCCATGATGTTAGCCGTGAGGCTTCATCACTCTTCAGGGAACTTAATTAGCGACCAAACAGTCAGAAACCGCTTGCATGAAGTGAACCTTCATTCCCGAAGACCGCTACGGGTACCACCTATAGCAATGCACAATCGTAGGATTCGATATCAATGGGCTCTTGAACACAGAAATTGGGCAGAAGAACAATGGCGTTTCGTGTGCTTTTCTGATGAGTCTCGTTTTGGTATGAGACCGGATACAAGACGTATACGACACTGGAGAACCCCTGGACGCCAACAGCGATTAAAATCCTGCCAGGAAGTCCATCCTTATAGTGGTGGAACCATCATGGTATGGGCGGGTATTTGGATCGGCGGAAGAACTGAGTTGATTTGGATCAGAGGCAACCTCAACGCTCAAATTTATGCTGAGACGATTGTATCAGACGTCATCGTTCCTCTACAAGTGCAAATCGGTCCCTTATTTCAGTTAATGCATGATAATGCACGACCGCACACCGCAAGAGTTGTAAGACAGACTCTCGCCGCAGCTAACATCAATGTCCTGCCCTGGCCTGCTCAGTCGCCAGACTTGAACCCGATTGAGCATGCATGGGATATGCTACAGAGAAGAGCTCTGCCGAATATGGAGGGTATCCAGTCGCAAGAAGACCTTTTTTTGTTGTTGCAACGAACATGGGCGGCCATTCCACAGCGTGATTTGGATGAACTCATTTTGAGTATGCCAAACCGATGTTCTTGTGTTGTTAGTGTTCGCGGTAGAAACACGGATTATTAATTGTTTAAGTTACCCAATAAAATTTTAAAGAAAACTGTTATTTCAGTCTTTTTTTCGAACTTTAATGTTAGTGGTTCAAATGTCAAAAATCCCTTTATTAGGAAAATGGCAAATTTCTTTATTAATGCAAAGGTGACTTGGTTTATCGTTACTGTGACAAACGAAAACACTTTATTTGATGAATCCTTAAAGAAAATTTTAATTAATATCAATCAGGAGAAAAGTTATTGCAAAAATATATGTTGATCCCTAGATACTTTTGATGTGTGTAGTAAAAGAATATTATGGTCTAAAATTTTCATTTACTCCAATTACTTCATTTCTATATTATTATGATTTCTTTTGTTTTACATACAGAAATCGTATAAACACTGACATTGTGGATTTGCCAACTGACTCGGAAGGAATGAGTGAAACCGTCACTCCACAAGGTCAACGTTAATAATCAAGTTTTCACTTCTGCCGGCACTCCCGGAGTGCAACCCGTCATTTTTTTTTATAACCTTTGCCCCACACTATGAGTTTCTCCTGTATCGTGGGTGCGTTTACAAACATTTAAACTCACATATACAAACAGCCAGATCCGGAACAACTACCTGTAGGCCATGCAAATGTTTGTTCCGTGCGGGCATTGAACCCGCGACACGCAGCGCAGCAGTCGATCGCTCAGCCACTGCGCCAACCGTGTCGTCATATTTAATCACTCTAACACTATTTTCTACACAACACTATTTTTTTAATAGGATTTAATCTCTATAACACTATAATCCACTATACATCAGCTGAATCGGTGAGGTAAAGCGAATTGTCATGAAATTGAAGAATTTTCATTAGCATTCGATTTTGTAATTAAAAATAAATCACAGCAGCTTTTTCATACAGTAAGTTTGATATTAAAATATCCAAAATCCTTATAAGGTCGGTAAAACGGCGGCGCCAATCTATTGCAAAATATGTAAAATAAATGTTACTACACCTTTGAAAAATTAGGTACCTTAAATACGCTACAAATAAAGTACATACAGAAGCTAACCCTTTGATAAAAAAAATGGAAAAGGCAAAATAAAACAGTGACATTCTCTCTTCCTTCACCGGGATGCTTATTTGATGAAACATATTTTATATTCAATTTAATATGTCAATAATTAAATTGCATATGGGTTGCCTAAAAAATTTCAGTCCAGGATATATGTTTAATTAATAATTTAAAAAAAAAACTTATTTAATATTTCGCCGGGTTGGACTGATGTTGACATCTGTAGACAAAAGAAATCCAGTCTGCACAATTTACTCTGACATGCCCAAGGCTTTTGACTACGTAGACCATAAGATTTTGTTGCACTAATTAAATAGCTATGGTATAAGAGGGAACATCTTACAATTATAAAATCATACTTGAGCAATAGGCTTCAATGCACGGAAATCTCTAGGATATGTCCAAAAACTAAATTAGAATCAGTGTATGTATCAACACCAAGACATGTAAAATATGGCGTCCCATAAGGTACTGTATTGGGTCCGTCACTTTTTTTGATATACATACGATCTCCCAAAAGCAACAACCAACAAGATGGTTCTTTTTGCAGATGACAGTACAGCTATAATAAAAAGTACTAATTTAAATAATTACAAGAATGACAATAATACTTGCTTAAGTGATATTATAAATTGGTTGGATAGTAATAATTGGGTTATAAACCTGAACAAAACGAAAATCATGCATTTTTATCAACGACGTGAAAACCCAACTACTAACATTTCATACAAGGGCTGTGATATTCAAGAGGTTAATAAGGCTTAATTCTTTTACAATTGATAGCCAACTAACATGGAAACCTCATGTTGAAGAAATATGCAATAAACTTAGTAAATCTGCATATGCTCTTTACTAACTCTCAAAGAAAGTTAATTGTCAGGCTCTTTTAACAGCATGAACAACATTTTGTCAAGTGCTTATTTTAAGAACGCTGTCTGTCGTCATAAGCACATCCTAACGTGACTGTGTGGCCATGGTATGCGCCATGATTTGAGATACATGACGTAATGATTACTTTGCCAATTGTGATGGCAGAGGAATGGTGTGCCGTGTGCGGGCCCGCATGGAGCGGGGTCAGCTCGCTGGCGGGCGCGGCCGGGCTGGCGCGCTCGCACGTCGCGCACCGGCTGGCCACGCTACTTGTGGCAGGTCAGTACTGAACATGCCAGTTAAAGGAGAACAAAACTAGCTCCTGTACTGTACGTTAATATTTTAATATGGACGAATTGTGATTTGAATTGCATGCTTGTGTTCCATTTTTTAAATATAATTCTGATGTCACTGAAGTTATCCTTACTAATATTATAAAAGCGAAAGTGAGTTTGTTTGTTACCTCTTCACGCTTTAATGGCTAAACTGATTTTGATGAGTTTTGGTACAGAGATAGTTGGGAACCAGGAGACGGACATAGGCAATTTTTTTTTTAAACTGGGATATGAGGGAGAAAGAGGGAAGAAAACGCAAAACTTAGCGTTGCTATTACAAATCAATAAGGCGCAAGGGAAAAATCTGCAGGTAGCAGGTACCTGCAAATCAGAACGCGGAACTTTGTTACCCCGAATTTAACGCGAGCGAAGCCGCGGGCAAAAGCTAGTTTAAAATAAATTAGATTACCTTATCTTTGATTAGGAGGTATAAATTGCATCTTGTTGTGGGCTTTGACGCAATAAGGATTGAGCATAGTGATATGTGTTGGCACAAGTTAATGTATGACTGTCATGAATCTTGTTGTAGTGTAAATATATTTGCAACTCTAGACGCTAAACAATCACATACAAAAATGGGCCTAGTTACCACCGATGCATTCATTCGTTAACAACGCTCTCTAATGAAACTCAAGTTCAAAGTGTTTCCGTGGTTCCAGACCTCGCGGAATCCCTCCTAGACGCGTGGCTCACAGACCTGGCGGCGTGGCTGCGGAGACAGATCTTCGTGGTGTTTGAACAGCTGGCTGAGAAGGACAGCGGGTTCTTTGAGCCCAGGGACCAGCTCAGGGAGCTCAGGGTGGAGGAGACCTGTGCTGCTGTGTTGGAGAGTACACCAGGTAATGTGCGAAAAAAAACTAATGATTCGTGACCTTTTAGCAGAAAATTTACTGGTTTTAGTTATGTTGATCATCTCCGCAAAGTTGCAAACTTATGGATTTTTTATCGGATACATTTTGGGGAGTGTTTTTTTTGTGCGGGGATCGACCCCGCGACACGCAGCGCAGCAGTCGATTGCTCAGCCACTGCGCCAACCGTGTCGTCAATGTCGTGCCGTTTCGTGTTCTATGGAATTTGATTTGAGGTTTTCAATTACGTCATAGATGTCGCTACAGTACTGTTTGTCTTTATTCTATCCCGAACATTTACACCAAGCCGATTTACACCGTTACAAATATAGAACAGTAGCACAAAAGTCTGACGAAGTACTAGGCTGTAGTGAGACCTCTACGACAGGCAGTCAACAGTCTTTTAGTACAGCTCGGGAGTTGGCTTTTGTTTAGCAGTAGACGAAAAGTTATCTTGATTGATTGAGGCCTGAAAACTGTTGAACCCTAGATCTTATTCTACTAATATTATAAATGACGATGTATAGATGTGTATGGATGTTTGTTATTCTTTCACGTCAAAACGGCTGAATGGATCTTGATGAAATTTGGCACAGAGGTAGATTATGGTCTGAAATAACACATAGGCTACTATTTTTTTCGATATCACGCGGGTGATGCCGCGGGCACCGGCTAGTCCTAAATAAAATGGATGGTATTTAAAAGTACTTCAATTTATTCCCATTTCATTTACCTAATTTAGCCTGTGTTCCACCAAATATACTGAATGTGCACCAAAATATGTTAATTAAAATATGTCATAACGAGCATCTATTTAACAACTGTTGCAAATTTGTAAAAATAGTAATACACCTAATTTTAAAAACAAGCATTTATTTTTTTAGTTTTACTTCAGTGTTATATCTTGGTGTTAATTCGGAATTTCATCCATTTTCTATTAATGCAAGTCGTTACTGGCGTAGGGGTCACAGTTTTAACCTAACCTACGCATTTTTTTAACATTCAGGAATATTTGGTGCACGATCAGTATTTTTCGGGGAAGAATAAAATAGTTATTGTTACAATAGAATATTTGCAGCGCACTACAATAAAAAAGTGTTATATCTTGGTGTTAATTTGGAATTTGTTGTAACATATTTTGTTGGCCGAGTAGTTTAATAGTAAAACAATTAAACGGGTTTAAGATCAATATTTAAGAAATGCATACATAGATGTACCTTAAGATTTTTGGTGAACACAAAAATATTATCCAAATAAAATCACCATTTAAACCATGTACCTTACAAAACCACCACCGGGGCGTACTTAAAACAATCTATTCCTACTTCGCCTTACCTACCTTCATGTCTATCTGGTCTGGTCTGATACCAATCTTGCTTCACCACATATCTATTTCTCCCCAGCACTTCTATACGTGTTTGGTGAGGAGACAGTGAGCCAGGCTGCAAGACTGCTGGTGACCAGCTTCACCCACAAGGAAGTCAACACCGACGTCATCTTTAGGGGCTTGGACCTGTTAGCTGGACACTTTAAGAAGTCGGCAGGGCTTAGGAACCCTTCGTTTGATAGTAATTAATGTTTTTAAGGAGTTAATTTGATCTGTAAGGTATAAAGGTGACTGCAGACCACAAACCGCAAGTTGCTTTGAAACAGGCCTATTTACTGTGGCCTTTTAAGTTTGTCGTTGTTCTTTTTTTTTTAATTAAAACGTAGCCCCACACTACGAATTTGAAAAATAAACGTGTAATAGTGTTTTTAAAAGAATATTTGCAAAATTATTTTGTAAATAGATTTGACAGCGAGTCGGCTCCACACGGAATTACTGCAATCTGATCATCTGAGGAATCATATTTTAATAGACTAGCAACACAGAAATGACTACTGTCGCTGTGGTGTGGCTTAACCCGGTTTTTGAATTGACCATTTGACGTTGAGAACTTTTTGAACTCTAGCACTAAGTGTTAAGGATTCATGCTATGTATCTATATACACACATCAAAAGTATCTAGGGATCAACATATATTTTTGCAATAACTTTTCTCCTGATTGATATTAATTAAAATTTTCTTTAAGGATTCATCAAATAAAGTGTTTTCGTTTGTCACAGTAACGATAAACCAAGTCACCTTTGCATTAATAAAGAAATTTGCCATTTTCCTAATAAAGGGATTTTTGACATTTGAACCACTAACATTAAAGTTCGAAAAAAAGACTGAAATAACAGTTTTCTTTAAAATTTTATTGGGTAACTTAAACAATTAATAATCCGTGTTTCTACCGCGAACACTAACAACACAAGAACATCGGTTTGGCATACTCAAAATGAGTTCATCCAAATCACGCTGTGGAATGGCCGCCCATGTTCGTTGCAACAACAAAAAAAGGTCTTCTTGCGACTGGATACCCTCCATATTCGGCAGAGCTCTTCTCTGTAGCATATCCCATGCATGCTCAATCGGGTTCAAGTCTGGCGACTGAGCAGGCCAGGGCAGGACATTGATGTTAGCTGCGGCGAGAGTCTGTCTTACAACTCTTGCGGTGTGCGGTCGTGCATTATCATGCATTAACTGAAATAAGGGACCGATTTGCACTTGTAGAGGAACGATGACGTCTGATACAATCGTCTCAGCATAAATTTGAGCGTTGAGGTTGCCTCTGATCCAAATCAACTCAGTTCTTCCGCCGATCCAAATACCCGCCCATACCATGATGGTTCCACCACTATAAGGATGGACTTCCTGGCAGGATTTTAATCGCTGTTGGCGTCCAGGGGTTCTCCAGTGTCGTATACGTCTTGTATCCGGTCTCATACCAAAACGAGACTCATCAGAAAAGCACACGAAACGCCATTGTTCTTCTGCCCAATTTCTGTGTTCAAGAGCCCATTGATATCGAATCCTACGATTGTGCATTGCTATAGGTGGTACCCGTAGCGGTCTTCGGGAATGAAGGTTCACTTCATGCAAGCGGTTTCTGACTGTTTGGTCGCTAATTAAGTTCCCTGAAGAGTGATGAAGCCTCACGGCTAACATCATGGCGGTTATTGTTGGAGCTCTTCGAGTTAAGATTTGAATGTCGATACATTCAAATCTTAACTCGGAGACAAGACCGATGTCTTGTCTCCGTGTGATGCAGCGATACCTTCCTCCATGGCGCTCAGCCACGGTACCAGTGCTTCGGTAACGTGTCCAAAGTCGACTGATAACACTCTGACTTGTATTCAGAGCTAAAGCTACAGTACGTTGCCGGGAACCAGCTTCTATCATTCCCACGGCTCTGAGCATTTCTTCCCTGCTTAAATGACGTCGCCGCTCCATAATAACGTTGGTTTTAATCAGTAGTAGGGAAACAGTAGCACTAATAATGTCTTCAATGCGTTGTATGTTTTTATAGGGAAAATATTGACAGCTTATTTTCATCTTTTACTCGAATTTGATTGAGAGTTCCTGATTCAAATTATGAAATGCACCAAAAAGGATCCATATAAATTTATAAAATCATAAATTTATTACAAAGCCACATCTCAATCTCAAGAAATCCGCATAAAAATGCTTGATCCCTAGACACTTTTGATGTGTGTAGTAGTGTAGTATATCTTCCAACTATCTTATCTGTGCAGGCGACAAAAAACAGAACTAAAATAAAGTAATTACCAAGTTTAGCCACCAAATTTTCTTAACAAGCAACGCCACCTTGAACAGTGCATTTAAAGTGGTCATGCTATACCTTCTCTCTTACCTCCTTCATGCTTTAAATTCTCAATTTGAAAACCGACAGTTAGTCGTTGTAGTTTGTGGTACGTAGTCGCATAAGGAATGTGCCTTTTGCTTTTTTTTGTTGTTCTAGTCTTATTTTAGATCTGAGATTTAAGTGTTGAGATTAAAAAGAATCATGTTTTTTTAATTTAAAAGTTATACTTAATGTATTAATGTATTTTATGTGACATTCCATGTTTATATATAGTTTTAGTGAGTATGAAATAAATGTTATTTACGCTAATTTCGCGTATTATTGGCAAAGATGCTGTTTTACACTCTAAACGCGAGCAAAACTGGATGAGTCGCTTTAAACCTCGGCCAGAGGGGCCTGCCAGGGCCACCGCCTGCGGGACTGCGGGGTGTTCGAAAGAGATACCGCGGCCCTGGAACGTAAAGGGCAAAAGAAGGAACGTAGGTGGGTTTCAGTTAGTACAAGTCTGACACTGCCACCCGGAGAGAGAGCCCCAGAGAGGGGGAAGTTGTTTGATGATTTCCCGTCCGCAAAAAAGACTGCCTCTGTCGGGTCGACTATTGTAGTCTGTGTATAGTAAAGTATATTTAAAAATAAGTTGGCACATGGTGCAACGTCACTTATGGAAGATTCGACTGATTTTACCGTTTTTTCATGTATTCGTAATTGCCAGAACAGAGGTATTTGTTTTTTTCTTTTTTTTTATAATAAATTGCACCCGTTTGCAAAGCCGGGGCGGGTTGCAAGTATAAAATTAAAATCAAAAATCCAAAAACCATCCTTTATTATTTAAAATCTAGAAAAATATTAAATATCACAGAGATTGCATATTTGTTATATTTTAAACACAACGTACAGCCAGTAGCACAAGCAGACTGTGTTGCTGGCCGTACCAATAATATTAAATTAGTTTTGTTATTTATTACATTTATTAATGTATAGTCAGCATAATAAATCTTCGTCTTATCGTTACACGGATGATTTTCAGTACTTAGAAAAAGCAATTCGTTTTAATATGCAGACTGTACATGTTTTAAACTACTATCTTACAATTCACATTGATGTCGAAATATTTCTATTGTAGAGTGTATTAAATTCGTAAAAATGTGCTCTTATTTAAGCTCTGCATTGAGCCACTATAATAGGCTTGCTATATAAAAACAAATATGCATATTTTCCTATAAGTCTTACCAATATTCCACATACACTTATAACCTAACTATGGGCCACTAAAAATTACTAACACATTACATTTCTAAAATAATAAATTCATAAGTCTTTGCGATTTGTCGATTTTAAACACCATTGGTAACTTCATTTATGCAATTTACCTCACCATACAAATGACACATATTAAATTATCAAAATCGTTTGGCTAAAAACAAAATAGTTCTGAATCAATTATAATTCTTTAGTATCGATTAAATCTGTGATTTCTGAAAGCGTATTTTACAATGCTTTGTATTTCTTTATAGGTTAACCCAAACTCTTTCTCCTGTATCGTGGGTGCGTCAGCAAACATTTAAACTCACTTAGGTACACAAACAGCCAGACCCATCAGAGTCTAAACTACCTGTAGGTCATAATTTTTTTTTCTCCGTGCGGTTATCGAACCCGCGACACGCAGCGCAGCAGTCGATCGCTCAGCCACTGCGCCAACCGTGCCGTCGAAATCTTTTCGTCATTTTTATTTAAATGCTACATTTAATTTTGATCTTGATGAAGGAGCTCGTGGCTAAATAATAGCAGCCGCTCAGGTCGATCTTTAGATTAAGCCGCGTTTGCCTAGGTTGGTCTGTGGATGGGTGACCACCCGTTACATACCGAGTTTCTTCCGTGCCTCGGAAAGCACGTTAAGCTGTTGGTCCCGGCTGTTATTTGTAGATCTTTGACAGTCGTTACAGATAGTCAGTGTCCCGAAAGTCTGACAACCAGTCTTACCAAGAGGTATCGTATTACCCAGTACTAACTGGGTTATGGAGGTCAGATAGCAGTCGCTCCATGTAAAATACTGGTATTCAGCTGCATCCGGTAAGACTGGAAGCCGACCCCAACATAGTTGGGAAAAGGCTAGGCAGATGATGATTTAATTTTGATTAACTGACTACGACAATTATTGACAGAATACGCTTTTAGAAATATAAGTAGTGTCACGTTTTGATCTAAATATTTACAAATAAGTACGGAACTATTTTTGCTAAGAATATTTTTTTTAAATAAATAGTCAATACTTGTTTGGCGCGTCTTTAATTGTCATGTTGATAAAAGAAAAAAAAAGTCTTCTAAGTGCAGAAGTAAAAAAAAAATGAAAAGGAAATATTGAAAATAAGTACAAATTGAAAGAAGAGTTGAGTTCGATTTGATTATTTAAGTATTGGACATAGTATTCAGAAACTTAATTTATAAAAAAAATAACTTAACAAATTGATCTATTACTTAAAGTTAAACTTTTCGTTTATTCATTTACATACATATATTTTGTATTTTACATGTTTCTCTATTAAAAAAAAAACATTTAAAAATACAAAATATATGCCTATCGATATCGAGAACAGGGTCCAGGCTACCGGCAGTCAGGGCTCCAGAGAAAGGCACCTCCTAACTATTCGAACCGTGTCCAAGACTACCGCTTTCTGTATCAAGCCCTTGATCCAGCTGCCTAACGAGAGCCTCCTTAGGTATTGGTCGAGGATCTTGGCAATTAAGCCATCGGTTGTAATATTTTTATGAAATAAATTCTCTTAAATCTGTATATTAACAATTAAATACATGGGGGTCAGGAAATAAGAGAGTACATCATTCATACAAATGTAGCCGTAAGTAAGTACTAGTTAAGGTAACTTTGAGCAATTAATATACAGCGTGTAACAAAAAGGGTGGCTGTGTGACCATAGTGAATAGCTGTCCCATACATTTTGATTGTATTTTTCTTTGTATGGGACAGTTATTATACACAATCGCGCCTGTAATCCTCGAAGGGTTAGGCAGAGGCAGACGTGTACCTAATTATAATAGCCCCGTGTAATTGGGGCGAGCTAATTGCAACAATAACGCTGCCGACCAGGAATTGAAACCGAAACCTCTAGGCCAAGGTTTTTCAAACTTATGGCTCCACGTACTCCCACCAAAGTTTCCCGATGTCAGTCACACACACTAACACAGCTCCATTCTGAAGGTATAGCTAGGAGATACGATTCGCCGATAGTGCATAGTATTATTAGTAAAGAGTTGTTTTAATTTTGGTGTTCAATAAAGGATGTTCTATTCTATTAGAAGATGTAATCTCACAGAATAATCTTTTTGCAATAATATTATTATTTACTATCATAATTACAAGCTTTCTGCTCGCTAACCCATTTTCGATGCAAAATGTCTGAAACTTTAATTTATTTTTTAATGTGCAGCGCGCATAAATTACCTTTTATGTGGTGCTGCCACTTATTCAGCCACGCACAGAGTACTTCGTAATGCAGCCACCATTACTTAAATCTTGTCGCGAACTTCCAACCGTCGAATGACAACCCCTGGGGGTTTGCGTACCCTACTTTGGGAAACTCTGCTCTAGACCAACGAGGGCGTTATTATAGTGTAGCACAACTTTCAATATGGCCACCTTTCTGACACATGCTGTAGAATGCTTCACAAATACATCTAATTCAATTGCAAAAGGGACAATCATTTAAAACTCTCCTAAGCATTAAAAAGACATGATCTGATGATACATTTCTATGTTAAAAGCACATACACACGTGTAGGTAAGTGCTAGCCCTTTCTACAGGACTAGTGTCTCATTTTTTATTTCAATCACTTTTCCCGTTAATCACAAACGTACTCTGCGAACGAGATTTAAAATAGTAACAGGTAATATTTTATGTTATTTAGGAAATATTCCTTAAGTGTGGTAGGTATGTAATATTTCGTAAATGACCTACCACACTTAAGGAGTTTCTTACAAACATTTTGTTTTGTTTATGCTGCCCTACCATGACTTCTTAAAATAGAACTTATTCCACTGAGGGAAAGAGACAGACCTATACAGGGTGGACACAGGAATAAGAACAGAACTGCTATAAGATGTCATGGTAACCCTACTGAGCTCCAAACCCAAAAATAAATACCACAAAAATACTTCTCTGCAATTACTAGAAATCTGACTATCTCGTTAGACAATCCTTTTTGCAATTCAGCTATTTCCATAGCCTAGTAACGTAACATAGTAGTGTAGTAAACTATAGTTATAATGCGGTGACGTCGATGAGCTCCTCACTCGGTTTAATTGTCTCTGGCGGTGGGAGTGGCTCCACCTCCACCGCGTCTGACTCTATGTCAGCTTTGTCTGTGAAGCTTAGGAACATCTGTGGAAAATACAGATAAATAATTAAAAAATGTTGACTAATTGACACAGTTGTTTTTGTAGGCGAATGGCCGTAGGTTTTTGGTGTGATTGAATATTTGGGGGAAGCAATCAGTTCCCATTTGATTACATATCAGATAGAATTTTTATGTTTTATTTTAACACTTTATGCAACTAATAGGGTATAAAGGCAGCATTAATATCTTAACCAAGGGAGGGCTAGACAGGTGCATTGTGTAATGTGTGCGATATTCAGATAAAAAATAATACAAATTCCATTCTAACAAAGAAAACAGATATCCATCTCAGTGATATTAAATAAAAATAAATATTTATTACCAGAAAGAAGCTTGTACATTTCCTTGTAAATTTAATCAACCAAGGTAAGATAAACTTGTGTTATGAGTACCAGTGCTCATGTTCACATGTTAAACCAAAAACAGAAAAAAAAACACAATAAAGAATGAGCTTCAGCATGGCGTGTATTTGTGTGGGATTGTGTTAGGAATACGTGAGTGTATGTGAATTAGTGAAAAATGGGTTAACATTATTCATTGTCTTCCTTAGCTAACTTGACAATAATAGAGTCCTTAGACACAAATGCGTATATCTCACCTGCTCGAGTGAGCTTTGGTTGACGGTGTAGTCTTCGATATCGCAGGTGCCCTGCAGCTCCGCCATCAGACGGAAGATATCGCTCAGACGAGTCGTTACTTCTTTCTTGTTAACTGCAGGTAAAATATTGATTGATTTAAGAATCAGTACCTAGTTTTCTTTTATTCTGTAACATATGAGTTTATCAGCGGCGGGAAGACACAAAGGTATGTGTCTGACAGTGACTTTATAAAGTGGAATATCTAAAAATCAATGTACCGTATTAATTTGTTAATAATCATAAAGATATTGGAAAATTCGTTTTTGAGCTGGGGCCTTAGTCTGCTATTACAATGGTGTCAGAATGGTCGATCACTGATCGCATAATGGTTGATTTTGACAAGTTTAGTATGAAGTAGATGTCAAAATCAACCATTATGCGATCAGTGATTGACCATTCTGACACTATTGTAATAGCAGACTAAGGCCCCTGGAATAGTAGGAACTTCTTTAATATTGTTAAACCTTATGAGCATAGTATAGTTATTAAATGTAGTATAGTTAGAACAAACTTCGCAATTTGTCGTATCGTGTTATCCAGTAACTGGGTTATGGAGGTTAATCGATTCATGTAAAATCTTTCATGTGCTTTTAGGCGATCTTAGGCCATTTGACTTCCTTAAGCGCCAAGCGTCGGTCACTTGTTGCCTGCGCGTGAGCAGGTACCGCCAGTGCGTTACAAGTTGCATCACGTGGCATGCTCTGAAGCTCAACAATTTTTCATTTGTTTTTGCTGCGCGTCACGTGCAGCTTGTAGTCAAGCGTTTTCAAGTCATCCCGTCATGGCTAGGTTAAGATTAGGCAGATAACGATGCCTATGTATTAGTGTTATGCTCACCTGTGGTGTAGGTAGGCATGAGGAAGTGCAGCGTGTGCTGATGCAGCACGCGCAGCTGTGCGGCGGGCGCGCGCGCCTGTACGCGCCGCCACGTGCTGCGCGGGGACGTGCGCGACACGCGGCACTGCACTACATAGCCGCCGCCAAACCTGACGAATGGGAAACAACATATTATTAATAAACAACATACTCTACGAGCCCAGCAAGGCGACCTTGCGAGCTAGCTAGCCAGCAGTGGCGTCTGTTCTTGCACAAAATCTTTACTTACTTCTACACTAGTAGGAACTAAAATCGCTAATGCCGTGCTAGATCCCGCTCAATTTACAGGCTAATAATTTATATCTTATTATTGCATTCCCTAATCGGCAGCTATCATTTCCACGGAGATTTGCATCGGGCTATTGATGTTGATTAATTGAATCACTTACCTATTCAAACACTCATCAAGCGACGCGAGCGCTACCAGCTCCCCCTGCCGCAGCAGCGCGACGCGCGCGGCCAGGCGGCGCGCGTCGTCCAGCGCGTGCGTGGACAGCAGCACGCCGCGCGCGCGTGCACACGCCGACACCACGCCGCGCGCCACGCAGCCGCGCGACACCGGGTCCATGCCGCTGCGGACGGAACACGACATGTTAGTGGCGGAACTCTAATCATTTATAGACATATACAAATGGATGCAGTGTATATGGACTGCTGTGAGGCCTTCGACAAGGTTGAACATGAAACACTACCTACTAATTAAAACAAAACAAAATCTTTTTTTCGTCAGTCGGGAAAAAAAATGAGACGAATGGAAGATGATTTGTTATCGAGGGTTGTATACTTATAATCAATGGTCACCAATGTAATATCGCACTGATGATCAATGGGATACCTCAAGGTCTTATACTTGGTCCCTTTTTTACGCGACCGATGGAGGGAAATGAGTTTATTTAAATAATAAATAAATAAAATAAATATCTTGGGACAACTCACACACGGCTATCTGATCCCAAGCTAAGCAGAGCTTGTGTTATGGTAACCAGACAACTGATATACATACTTATATAATTTATAAATACATACATATTATAGATAAATCACACCCAGACACAGAACAAACAATCATGCTCATCACACAAAGTTTGTCCTGGGTGGGAATCGAACCCACGACCTCCGGCTCAGCAGTCAGGGCCACTAACCACTAGACCAACAGGCCCGTCATTTATGTTGTACATTTATAATATGAACCATTGCTTTCGCAATATCAAGATTCGGTTATATGCCGACAACCAATGGTACCCGACATACAACAAACAAATGATTGATGACACTAGAAATTCAATTGATCCTAATCCTTATGAAATAGTGTGTCGGTAGAAT
This sequence comes from Ochropleura plecta, assembly GCA_905475445.1. Classification (NCBI taxonomy): domain Eukaryota; kingdom Metazoa; phylum Arthropoda; class Insecta; order Lepidoptera; family Noctuidae; genus Ochropleura; species Ochropleura plecta. The sequence goes on along the minus strand of FR997722.1, from coordinate 935,872 downwards.
AGTGAGGTAAGAATGTAGAGCTGGGAGTTGTATTATACAGTACTTAATAATTCCATGGAATAGCCAATAAATGCTATTAGACAAGATTCGGTTATATGCCGACAACCAATGGTACCCGACATACAACAAACAAATGATTGATGACACTAGAAATTCAATTGATCCTAATCCCTATGAAATAGTGTGTCGGTAGAATAGTGAGGTAAGAATGTAGAGCTGGGAGTTGTATTATACAGTACTTAATAATTCCATGGAATAGCCAATAAATGCTATTAGACAAGAGGTTTACTATAAAGATTTAATCAAATAAGATAGGCCACTTGTTCTGATTGAACAGATTGCAATGGACACTTATTTCGATAACACATTGTTTAAAAAAACACTATAGTTTACCTGGTGGGCTCGTCCAGCAGCACCAGCGGCGTCCGCGCCATGAAGGCGATGGCGGTGCAGAGCTTGCGCTTGTTGCCGCCGCTGAGCGTGCCGGCGCGCACGTCGCAGTACTTGCCCAGGTCGAACATCTCTACTGTTCGTTTTATGACCTACACAGAAAGAAGTAGTATTAGATAAAAGATATGAGATTACGAAGAAGTATTTAAATGATGCATTCTTCAAATCTTTAAGTTTGATTCAATGCCCGCGCGCTCATTTGTTTCCTTCAAATAGGTAGTTAGTGCAGTCACGTCACAAAATGCGTGGCTTACGACATGATCTTAACAACTGTGACTTGTCTCATAGTTATTATTTTCCTTTTTGCAATTTTTTTTCTTGTATACTTAGATTCTTTTCTCCCAATTCGTTGTGAATGAGTGGACATGGTTGGCCTTGTAGATTCTTAGACGCTTGTTAACTTTTGTTAACGTTTTATTTTATTTTACTTTTTGTATAGTAAGCAATGACTTATTGTCGGGCCTACGCTGTCCTCTCATACATAAGTACTAACGCTGTAACAACAACATTGTAAAACTAAATTATTACAAGAGGTACAAATACAACAGTCCAACGCATGCACAGTGTGAAAAATCCAAAGTATGATTTAAACACTCAATAGTTTTATAAGTTTTTAGGTATTCATAAAATTGCTTATATATATATTTTTTTTGTATAATTATTTTAATTAAATCCTAATCTGTGAAGTTCTCCAACGCATTCAATAGACCCTGGTTTTTTTACCGTTTCCTGGTCGGAAATGCCCCTCAGTCTGCAGTAGAACCGCAGCGTCTCGTTCGGAGTCAACAGCGGGTCTATCGCGTCGCTTTGAGGACAGTAACCTGCAAATTACACAATGATACTATATTGGACAAATGGAATATGTAAATTAGTAATGTTTCCAGAATACTCCATTTAGTTTACGTAGACACTCTACTTGGTATGTGGACTATTTTTTTTCCAATAGTTATTTTGACATTTCTAGCCACATCATCTTTTAATTAACCCATTGGTCTTCCTCTACTTGAATAGGCCTACTAATGGGGTATATCTTCACACTAATTTAAATAAATATCCTTGATGTCTTCGGCATAACAGTAGAAACCTATGATCTGTATCGGTCTAGCAAAAATGGACCTTGGCGTTTTATGGTTTGGAACCTCGCTAAATATATCTATATTTAGCGAGGTTCCAAACGATGAACTAGGCTTGACACGCTGCCGTGTATCTACGCGGCAGCGTGTCAAGCCTAGTTCATCGTTTCGTGGAGCTGCCAGATTCAAAAGTGTAATTTGAACTTAGTACTAGACTGTAATTACAGCCAATATTTATCAAAAGCTAGGCTAGTCCAGCTTCGTATTCACAAACGCTTAGTTTCGGAATTAGTTCGGGTTGAAATCGAGTCGTTTGTCAATACTAGCTGGTTGGTTATATGACACTTACTGATAAGTCCTTTGCACAGTTGCGTAGAATTGACGAGTTCATTGTTGAGATACAGATGTCCGGACGAGGGGCGTACCTCGCCCGTCAGCATGGAGAACGTCGTGGACTTGCCCGCACCGTTCTGACCTAGCAGGGCTGTGCACTGTTGGGACACAAACAAGATGGTGAGCTCATTTAAATTAAAAACTGCATTGTGCTGTTTCTAATCAACATGGGGGTGATATGAACTAAATTACATAACGTAAAGCGCCTGTATGGGTTCGAATCTAAGGCAAAAAAAAATGGTTTCTAAATCAAATCCTTAACCCACTATAAAGTTAACGTGAAGAAGATGAAAACAGCTTTGGGTTAACTTCTTGATACGAAGCAGATTAGTCAGATATCTGACCTGTCCAGGAGGTATGCCCAGCGTGAGGTTCCGCAGCGCCACCCGCTGTCCACTGAACCCTGGGTAGCACTTGGCGAGCTCCACGCACTGCGCCGCGTCCGACGTGGGGGACACTACGCGCTGCATCGAGTTCTTCTTACCGTCCGTGTGAACAAAGCCTGGGAGAAGTAAAGAAGTGATTTAGCCTTTGAAACACAGTTTAAATTGCGTTTCCAAAAACAATAACTTCAATACAAAACATAAAGTTCAATTTTGCGGAACAACATCAAACTTTCTCAATGGATTCACAGAAGTCAATTTCAATAAAGTCTAAATTCGTTTTAACAGTAACAATATATATGGGAAACAGGGCTTAAATGCTGTTTAGGTGTTTTATCCCAAAAAACCTATCAACATAATTATTCTTCGAACTTATTATTATTTTTTGCCTTTTTCCAAACATATACAACAATTAAAGAAGAATGCGTTCAGAAAAAAAGGCAGCTTGTTCAAATCTGACTGCTCGGGAAAAAATCCCGAACCCACTTCTAAAACGTAGTTTTACCTTTTATCATGCAAAAGGTATGGTATATAAGTAAAACAACTGAATTCCAATAACCGTCTTTACAGCTACTAAATAAAGATGCTATAGAATCAAACTACCACTTACCTCTATTAATATTCCCGATAGTATTGACCCTGAGCGGTGCATGTAAGACGCGCGAGGCATGCACGCGCTTCCTCTCCGCGGTCACTTCTAGGGGCTCCAGCTCACCACCCACTTGGGGAGGAATGATCTCTGGACGGAACCTGAAGCAAACAATCAAGTATCAGCTTTGATAATAGAGTAGTAAAGTCGAGATTTGGATGGACGTGATTTTTAAAGAAAAACTAGACAGTAAGGTCTTCATTTGAGAGAGACACCAACAAAAGGCCATCTGCTATTCTTTCCGTATTTTGATTAAATTATCTTTATTAGCATGCTTGTATGGTATGTGTATATTTTTTGTAAGTTTCGTTATAGCGTAAAGTTATGTTTTTAAACATTTGAAACGGGATACTAACTATGTTTATTAAATAATCCAGTAAATATCCCGTTTCAAATGATATAAATAATGAGAAGGAAAAGTTTCTTCGTATGTAAGTAATTGCAATTAAACAGTGTTTTGATAGCTTTGTGCGTTACTTGAAGGTAATTTTATATTTTTTATTTATTTATATTACAGACTGCAATGAGGTCCAGTGTGTTATTATAATATGACTATGTTAATACTTAATAACTAGAACAGATCGAGTGCGCTTGGTTATGCAGTTGTGTTATAGCGGTTTGTTTAGTGTAATATAAATCGTGTAGCGTACCTAATTGAAATTTAACAACCAGTCTTACCAAGGGGTATCGTTATTGTATTACCCAGTACTAACTGGGTTGTTGTACTCTGACAGGCAGTTGTTCCATGCAAAATACTAGTATTCAGCTGCATAAGGTTAGACTGCAAGCCGACCCTATCAAAGTTGGGAAAACGATAGGCAGATGATGATGGACCTAGGCGAAATATTTGACCTCAACAACGCCAGTAACTGAGTATTACGATACCCCTTGGTATGACCGGACTTACTTAGACTTTTGGGATTATGGCGGATCCTGCCCTGATAATGCACAGTAATGATTAAAATATGATAATTCATTTTAAAATAAATAAAAAATAATAGCATTCATTACATTTCCCTAAAATAGGGGAGAGAAAATGCAAAAAAATAATGTTTTTGTTCATTGATTGTGTGGTTTTATATTCTGACATTGCATTGATTGACATTTACATTGTCATCTTGCGTTGATTTTATTACGTATTATCGTACTGTGTTCTCTCGCCTATTCTCTGATCATAAAACATAACCGATTGTAAAGCCCTATATGTAAGCTTTAAAATGACGTAGTGAACATCAATGTACATGAATTTTTTGTTAGGGCACAGCTCTATACCAATTCCGGCCGTGTCATTTGCTGTTAAAAATAATTAAGTTCGTATCAATTAGTAATAACCTGGCTATTAGTTTGTCGAAGCAGTTGTACTCGATGGCCAGGTTGAGGACGAGCAGCAGCGTGCCCACGACGACGAGGTACACCATGTGCAGCGTCAGCAGGTCACTGTGTAGCGGGTCCTTGTACGTATCCATGCCAAAACGACTTAGCACCTGCAGACAAAAGAATAGGTAGGTACGCATAAATATGAAGGTTTATGGAGAAACCAGGAAAGATGACCGTTCTGTTTTCGCAGTAGAAACCTTCGATTCGGAAAGTTGTATGACAATCTTGGCCGCTTTTGTAACCAAAAAAAAGAAGTTTTTTAATTATTCGCGCATTTTTACTTTTCGTTCGTCTTCCATCTTCTATTTGAATTTCTGAACACAAAATGCAACTGTCTTTCAGTTTCATTTTGTTTTAATTAATAAGTATTGTTAATTAATTAGTAACCTGTGGTTGAAACGAACCAATGATGTTAAAATGGTACGAGGCACCTTTCACTCACCTAACAAATATTTGGAAAATTAAATATAAGTAGCGGATTTTATTTTAATTTAGACATAATTTTTTTCATGAGTATTTGTAGTATTTTTACAACTATTGTAACCTCTATGAACAATTAAATTAATTAGCTATTTTATTAGACATTGTATGGATATTTTTTTATATACAACATCATAATATTGTACCCCGTATTCACAAAATTTATAAATGAATTTGAAATTTAGATAAGCGTTCATATCAATATCATTTTGTAAGTGGCTCGTGAACTTGTATTGAAAACCAAAGATCGAATTCACGACGTGCTTTTCACTGGCACACCATGTAGTGCCTTCCCACTGCAGTATATTAAACATACCTGTGCCTGTATGGTGTTCTTGGCGATGTCGAGCATACCGTCTCCGAGCGCGAACTGCGGCGCCAGCATGAACAGCTTATGTAGCCACCAGCGGGCATTATCTGTGGCCTGGGGGAGGCGCAAACACGAGACGTAAGTATTATTGTATTAACATATAGCACAAACAGCCTTTGTAGTCCCACTGCTGGGACCTAGGTCTCGTCTCTGTGAACGGGCTGTAGTCCAGAAGTGTACAGTTAACTGTATTTAAAGGTTAGGAACTTAACTGTATTTAAAGTTAATTGTTAAAAACCTGCTAAGAGTGTACGGTTCCGTACAAACTTACGACGCAGTAAACAGCCATATCTGTTTACTGCGTAGACGTAGAAGGTTGATTTTATCACAGCACAAAGGGACTACAGAGTTGAGTATCTATATTGTAGATTTTGATTAAATATCAACTCGATAGTTCCAGGCACCCCTGAGATAAAGGGTCTTGACAGACAGACGGACGGAACACATAATGATCCAATAAGGGTTCCGTTTATTCCTTTTGAGGTACGGTACCCCAAAAATATAAGAAGTGTGCCCTGATGATTGAGATGCTATCCTATCGATAACTTTTCAAGAGAGTACAGGTTATAAATTTTAAAAATCCTAGTTTGTCATGTCAACAGAAGTCGAAATGCGTACTTTCACATGTCTAACTGAATTACGTAATTACCATTTAAGTGCTTATGCAAGCACCCTATATCATGAAAACTTGACATTTCTCAATACAACAACTGTTCGCAAAAGTATTAAAAAAATTAAAACTTTAAAATTGGACAATTTCAAAAAAGTTTTTTTTTTAAATTTTGATAAAGAAATACTACCTACTTAGTCACTAAAGTACTATCTAGACGACAATTCTATAATTACTGCCTCAGAATACCGTAACCTTACCTCACCTATTTTGACGATATCTTGCATTTTGTTTGACGTTAGCATTAACATGACATGTAACCTAATCTTTATGACATTTATTGAAATTGATTGTATTTTAAAACTTTATTTAATTGAATGCATGTTTATATATTATGTTTTTTTTATTGCTATTGTAATGATATTTTAAAAATCAAATATGATAAATAAGAAAAAAAATGACATGTTAATTAAATATTATTTGTACGCCTCTGGGCAAAACATAGAGGATCTACCTACCTATCCGAAACATCTCACACTTTGTAACTTGACCTATGTTTACAAATAAAGCATTTTGATTCTGATATTTTATCACCACATACCTCAGACTCGGAGATGATATCGAACATGAGCAGCACAGCCATGAACGAGAGTCCCAGGAACGCGTTCCCACAGAACAGGATCATGTTCGCCATGCTGGCGTCACTGAAGAACTTCTCAGCGACATGGATGAAACTGCCGCACGCGTACCTAGAGATATCAGAAGTACATTATGTTCATATTGTTTAAACAAAAACCCTCCTTTTCAGATGTTCCGTTTCAGTTTTCATCAAATAATAAATCTTCAAACAACTTCCCCCGCATAGCGGAGCAAGGGGGGAATGTCAGACTAGTATTAACTAAAATCCACCTATGTTCTTTTTTTTTACCCTTTATATTGCGGGGGTTCTTTAATGGGTTATGAGACAAATGACGCTAGCCAGTTACTTGCCCATTGTGTCAAACTATTTACCAAATGTGGATTATTTTCTTTTGTAAAAATTATGTAGGTATAGTAATAGCTTGCTTTACTAATATCAGGATCTGATTTGTAAAAGAAAATTTAGTTGTAATAGAATCTAGTAGTGAATTTATAGTCACTGTTAATTAGAATATCCATGCAAATATTAGCCCTATCAATTTTTTTTTATATCTACTATATAAAAATAAGTCGGGTTTTCCTTCCTGACGCTATAACTCCAGAACGCACGGACCGATTTCCACGGTTTTGCATTCGTTGGAAAGGTCTCGGGCTCCGTGAGGTTTATAGCAAAGAAAAGGTAGGGTAGGTAGGGTTGTTCGAGCTTGGGTTCGAATCAAACGCCTGCTCGTTTTTACTGAGCAAATCAACGGCGCGATGTAATTTAATTAGGCTAATTAGTTGTAAGGTTCAATCTATGTACATATGTCATCTTCACTTCATCTTATGGTTTTATCGAGGCATTACAAACTTGACTAGCTATCAGCATTTTTGGAGTTTCCTTGAAGAGTCCCTAAAATTCCCCAACATTTTGGTCCATACCGAGCCGGATTGGGATTATTTCAGTGGATTTACGAAAAATCTGTGGATTTGGACAAAGATATATCGTGGAATTCGCCGTGGAGGTTATGAGCCGGCAACGTGACTTGAGACAAAGGAAATAAGCTCATTTACGGTGTTAAGTATTTTTAACGCAATTATCATCACCCAACACTCGTTCAGGTAGTATATACGGATTAATTTATAAAAGGTCAGTGTTTTATCTGAATATTATATAACGTACCGTTACCTATTTGCCATGTGGATAGTTCTGTATCATTTTCTGATACTTGTAGCAATATGATTAAACGTACTTTATTATATTAAAGTACAGTAGATATTTACTACATTTTTAATTGTATAGCTGCATTTTATTGAAATATTCATATAAAGTAATTAGTGAGTAGGTTCCTAGGTGTAGTTAATTTATGTTGGTATTAGATGGATAACAAGTTAAATTATAAACCGTACTAGTCATTTTATTTATTCTTAATTATTGTAATGCTTTTAGATAGGTACCGACGTAAGTAATTAAATTATAGGTTTTGAGTCGTAGTATAAATTAAATATAGTACAAATTAAAATCGCATATTGTATTTATATCATATTATATAAAGTAGTAATCAGTGACTATTTACAGTATTTACATTGTTAGTTAAATTGTAACCACAGTTAAGCTATCGCACCTTAGCAAGTTGTTCGTATTGTTTCAGTTGTTTTAAATTTATTATTGTATAAATTACAGGTTGACGACACTCGTTTCCCAATATGTCCGAGGATAAAGACCTAGTTAAAAAACGAGGAAGCTACAAGGGACGTTTAACTACATTTATTAATTTCCTTGATGCATCCACTCAAAAGGATTTAACCAGTTGTGAGGTCAAGGAATTGCAGTTACGAATTGGAAGAATCGAGGCTTTGTACGAACAGTACGATGAGGTACAGGTGCGATTAGAATGTCTCGTAGACGATGTAAAATCTCAATTTTCTGAGCGTAGTGAATTTGAGTCATTATACTACAAAGCGCTGTCTCGGGCGCAGGAATTATTAAGTAAGTATAATAATGATAATGAGTCGATGACTAGCGATAAGTGTACTCGTATCAGTCAACGCAAGCCTGTTAAGTTGCCCACGATACAGCTACCTAAGTTTAATGGCTGTTATAGTTCTTGGTTGGAATTCCGTGACACATTTACCAGTCTCATTCATAGCAACGACGAAATCGACCAAATTAATAAATTCCACTATTTGCGAGCCTCTCTGGAAGGATCTGCTGCTGTTGTGATCCAGGCAATTGAGTTTTCCGCAAACAATTACGATATAGCTTGGAAGATTGTTTGTGAACGTTTCGACAATAAAAGGTTGCTTATCCAAAATCATGTGTCATCCTTATTTAACTTAAATACTATAGGAAAGGAGTCTTCAGTTGCTTTAAAAGGTTTGATTGATCAACTAAACAAAAACCTTCGTGCTTTAGAATCGTTAGGTGAGCCTATTAAGTATTGGGATACGTTATTAATTTATATTGTAACCAAGAAACTGGATCACTTAACGTTTCGAGAGTGGGAGCAGCATAAAGGTAATATAGAGAAAGATAGCACTATTACATTTAACGCGTTCATTCAATTCCTTCGCACTCGCGCTGACTTTTTAGAAACGTTAGAAATAGCACGAAATAGCAACAATTCCACTCCCGCCAAGTCTAGTTCCTATGCAAATAAGGTAAAGTCTATGGTTGTATCACAGGATTATAATAATTCCAGCACTGATTTGAATAAACTATGTCCGCACTGCAAAGCTAATCATGTTCTAAGTAGTTGTACACAATTTCTCGCATTAAGTGTTGACGCTCGACTCAAATTAATACCCAATTATAAAGTGTGCTATAACTGTTTTAGTGCAGGTCATTTTGCTAACCGTTGCAAAAAGCCGGGATGCAAGACATGTAAGCGCCGACACCACACTTTATTACATTCGTCGGAAAAGAAAACTATAGTGAATTCTAGTGGAGACAACAAATCACACAGTAGCTCGTCCCATTCCGTACCAACGTCATCGCCCACTGACGCCGTGGCTAGCACTAATACAAGTGCAAATAATTTTACTTTGGCTGCGGATCTTAGTCCGTCCTGTGGTGAGCGTAAACAACACGGTGTGTTATTGTCCACCGCTCTAATCAAGTTATGTGATCGTAATGATCGTGAGTACATAGTACGAGCCCTGCTTGATAGCGGTAGCACATCTTGTTTTATAACGGAACGTTTATGTAGACGGCTTAACTTATGTACTAGTGAGGTAAATGGTTCGGTCTATGGCATTAATAACGTGAGTTCTCGCGTAGGTAAAACATGTCACGTAAAGATGACATCGTTAGACAACAATTATTCTGCTAAGTTTTATTGTTTCATTTTACCATCATTAACGACTGTAGTGCCCTGTCGAGAAGTCGACGTTTCGGACCTGAATATTCCAGATAATATCTGTTTGGCTGACCCCACGTTTTATAAGCCTTCAGAAGTAGATGTCCTCATAGGTGCTGATCTCTTCTGGGACTTGGTCGGCTCACAGAGAATAAAACTAGGTACAGGTAAACCAGTGTTGTGTGAAACGTTGTTAGGCTGGATTATTTCTGGCCCTGTTATATTTAAAAGTAGTAAAACAATATCGAATGATATGTTATGTAATTTTACTCAAACCGGTTCCACTAATACCGGCGATTTAGATAAAATTCAAGCCGATTTAGTTAAATTTTGGAACCTGGAGGAGATTAACTCACAATCTTCACATTATTTACCCGAGGAGAAGTTATGTGAGGAACATTTTGTCAAGAACAAGACACGATTAGATGACGGTCATTTTTGTGTTCGTATTCCCTTAAAACTAAGCCCTTCTATTTTAGGAGAATCCTTTCAAAGGGCTTCTAAATGTCTAAATTCTCTGGAACGCAGACTGAAGTCCCAGCCAGAGTTCGGCAAGTTATATCGCGATTTCATGTCTGAATATGAGACTTTAGGACATATGACCGAAACAAAGGGTGGTGGCAGTCCCGGTGGATATTTCATCCCACACCACGGTATAAGGCGTGAATGTAGCACTACTACTAAGCTTCGGGTAGTTTTCAATGCCAGTAGTTCTACTTCCTCTGGGGTGTCCTTAAATGACGTGCAGATGGTGGGCCCAACGGTGCAAGACGATCTTATAGCTATTCTACTTCGGTTTCGACAACACAAGTTCGTCTTGTCAGCTGATGTTGCGAAGATGTTTAGGTGTATATACGTCCATCCGTCAGATAGATATCTACAACAGGTTTTGTGGCGCGATAACGAATGCGATCGGGTTAAAATTTATAAATTAAACACCGTCACATATGGCACGGCTAGTGCGCCATTTCTAGCTACGCGTTGCCTCAAGCAACTAGGGATGGATTATAGAAACAGTGACACTAAGATCCCTTCGCGTTCTGTAGGTAAGTCATGCTCGGGTAACAGAGATAAGGTCGCTGACGTCATCTTGCATGATTTTTACGTGGATGATCTTCTGACTGGAGCTGATGATTTAAATGAAGTTACGTTTATCCGCACAGAGGTCACTAATGCACTTGCATCTGCTTGCATGCCACTTAGAAAGTGGAGGTCCAATGTCCCTGAACTAGTCACCGGAGATGCTCTGTCATTAGATTTGGATAAAGGATCTAGTGAAGCCAATAAGTTATTAGGACTAAACTGGTTTTCTATTTCCGATGAATTTGGGTTTTCTAGTTCAACGTTACCTTGTAAAAATAATGTGACAAAGCGTGACGTTCTTTCTGCAATCGCACGTATTTTTGACCCTCTTGGACTTTTATCTCCTTGTGTAATCTCAATGAAAATATTTTTACAACGTATGTGGTTAGATAAACTTTCATGGGACGAGCCTCTGAGCCCAGCACTTAATGCAAACTGGAATGTTTTTGTTAAAACGTTACCGCTTATAAATCATTTTCGTGTCCCACGACACGCTATTTGTGACGCATGTACTACGTTGGAATTACATGTATTTACCGACGCATCTGAGCGTGCGTATGGCGCGTGCGCTTATGTACGCAGTGCCAATGATCAGGGTGAGTACATGGTTCGTTTGTTAGTCGCTAAAAGTCGAGTGGCGCCGATTAAGCCGACTACAATTCCAAGGCTGGAATTGTGTGGCGCCGTAGTAGGAGCTCGTTTATGTGAGAAGGTTGTGTGCTCACTGCGACTTAAGTTCAACCGCATTTATTGCTGGACTGACTCCACCGTTGTGCTGGGGTGGTTGCAGATGTTGCCTTCTAAGCTTCAGCCATTTGTGCGCAATCGCGTTGCTGAAGTGTTAGATAAGGCGGGGCACTGTACTTGGCGACACATCCCAACCGACAAGAACCCTGCAGACCTAATATCTCGTGGCGTGGATATTAGTGTTCTGCAATCTTTGGCCTTGTGGTGGAGTGGTCCCAGTTTTCTAAAACAAATGCAATCGTATTGGCCTTCTCAACATAAATCATTAGAATTAGATAAGCTGCCTGAAACTCGACCACATGCTGTATTGAGCGCTAATGTTAGTACTAATAGTCCATGTGATACAATTATAGATTTTAATCGTTTTTCTAGTTATTTAAGACTTATTCGTTGTGTAGCAACCGTGTAAAGATTCATTAAGTTGTGTAGAAAAAATCCTACTGTTGGGAAATTTCTATCACAATCGGATTTACAGGATGCATTAAATATTATTATTATTAGAAGCCAAATTGAGTCTTTTCCCGAATATAAATTACTTCTTAATAATCAAAAATTACCGTGTAAAAGCGTTCTTATAAAATTCAACGTATTCTTAGATAATAATAAAATAATGCGCGTTGGAGGACGTTTAGCCAATTCAACATTTTCTTTTAATAAAAAATACCCTATTCTTATACAGTCCACTCATAAATTTACAAAATTACTTTTTGATTATGAACATGAAAGGTTGATGCATGCAGGCCCTCAGTCGCTGCTGGCTTCGATCAGGGATTCATACTGGCCTATAGGCGGACGAAACTTATCAAAGAGTTGCTATCGTAATTGTGTGCGTTGTTGTCGCTTGTCGGGGAAAACAATTTCTCCTTTGATGGGTAATTTGCCGCAGCAGCGTCTCCTTGCGGGTGGCTATGCTTTTCAGACTACTGGTGTTGATTATGCTGGCCCCATCATGGCTGCTAATAAGCAAGGTCGCGGATGTAGGCTGGTAAAAGTGTACATAGCAATCTTTGTGTGTTTTACAACCAAGGCTATTCACTTGGAGCTGGTGAGTGACTTAACCAGCAATAAATATTTACTGGCGTTATTTAGATTTATCTCGCGACGGGGAAAACCCAATGACATCTACTCCGACAACGGTACCTCTTTCGTCGGTGCCAGTAACGAACTTTCGAAGTTTCTTAAATCTAACTGCAATTCTTTGAGCGAACAATTGGCCAATGACGGAATTAATTTCCACTTTATCCCCGCGTACACTCCTCATTTTGGCGGACTTTGGGAAGCGGGTGTTAAGTCGACTAAGTACCATCTTAGGCGAGTGTTGGGAAATTGTCATTTATCGTTTGAAGAGCTTAACACCACATTAGTCCAAATTGAGGCGATATTGAATTCCCGTCCACTGACACCACTGTCATCTGATCCAGCGGACTGCACTCCATTAACTCCGGGTCATTTTCTTGTTGGTCGGCCGCTGACGTCACTTCCACAACAAGATCTCCAGGACTACTCCACTTCGTCATTATCCCGATTCCAACGGATTGAACAGCTACGCCAGCATTTTTGGGCCCGTTGGAGCAAGGAAGTTGTATCTGAGCTGCAGCAAAGGACTAAGTGGCGCACCTGCAAAGACACACTGAAGTTGGGAGCTTTGGTCATTATAAAGGAGGACCATTTACCTCCCCTCAAATGGAGGCTGGGAAGAGTTGTTGCCGTCCATCCAGGGTCGGATGGAATTGTTCGCGTGGCTGACATCAAAACTTCTGTTGGTGTCATCAGAAGAGCCTTTAACAGGATCTGCCCGCTGCCCGTTGATTCTGCGTCTGCTTGAAAGCACTCCTGCTGCTTCCAAGGTCCCGGGGCATGTTCGAGCTTGGGTTCGAATCAAACGCCTGCTCGTTTTTACTGAGCAAATCAACGGCGCGATGTAATTTAATTAGGCTAATTAGTTGTAAGGTTCAATCTATGTACATATGTCATCTTCACTTCATCTTATGGTTTTATCGAGGCATTACAAACTTGACTAGCTATCAGCATTTTTGGAGTTTCCTTGAAGAGTCCCTAAAATTCCCCAACAAGGGTAGGTAGGGCAGGTAGGGTAGGTAGAAAATTGCATAGCAACGCATGCCGGGGCACAGCTAGTTTTTTATAAATTTGTCTTTTTTATAAATGTTACTGCACCATGCTGAGATGGGGACCTTTTTGCCTTCCACATCACTTATTTATTGAATGTATGTCTTATTTCTTTTGTTTAATATTTTGTCCTATGCGACTGAAATAAATACTTTTTCTTTCTTTTTATTTTCCGAATGTTATTACAAATGCAAAATTACCTCTGTCTGTTTGTTACGTTTTCATGGTAAATAGATTAGAATGAAAAACCCGGATGGATAATGATCTTCCCGTGGAATACCATATATCCGTCCTCCATGAGAGCGAAAACATAGATAAAAGCCAGCGTTAAATAAATATATATATATCTATAACTCATTGTTTATCCTTCCTATGCCTTCTGGATGAAAGCTTCTGCCTATACCTTCAGGATGAAAGGATCAGGTAAGAAATCACATAAATAAGTATTATTTCAGGATAAACCTATATCACAGGCGACATGCATTCTGATACTGAACCCCACGACACAGGGTTTAAAATTATGTATGTGCTTTTTTGTAGAACAATAAATAAATAAATATTATCTGTTTGGACAACAGATTTCTAAACAATACTTAACATACATAGAGTACTAAAAGCAACTTTCAGTGGTCGTTACAAGATACAAATTCAAATTTAAAGTTTGTAGGAATATTAAAACGAGGTGTACTTACCCATATAACGTGAACAGCACAAGGATGGCGGGCAGATTGTTCCTCGACACGAACACCGGGAAGCCGAAGGCGAGCATCACAGATGCCGTTATACCCATGTTTATCGCCATTATCTGTTTCCAAACAAATCAATCGTTAGATTTCAAAAGTGCTTTCATTGTACTGTAACGGGGCCAATTGATCTACATACAATCGACTAAAAAAAATAATTTTATAAGTATTGTATAATTGTATAACGGGCTGGTGTCCGCAACTCCACGTCTGAGGCGCGTATTTTGCGTAAAAATAATTTTATAAGTATTGTATAATTGTATCCATACGCAAAATATAATTTTATAAGTACTGGCAATGTTTAAAATCACATTCACATTTCTCCTTTTTAAGAGTAACCATGGAGTTTCTTGCCGGTTCTTATCCATAAGAAACGACCAACCCGAGCAGTGCACCTTTTCCCGACGTTTTATAAGTGCCCATGTAGGCCTATGTGAAATAAAAATATTTTGATTTTTGAAAGTATTGAGTAAACTATTTATTTCCTTTGAATATGACTTATGGCATATCCCACACCACACCACTTCTTCCATTTGTTTTCTCTGCTGTCACGTTTGTAATAAGGCGTTTGCGAGTAAGCTCGTGTCCAAGATACCTCTTGACAGCATCAAGTCAAAGGTAACTAGTTTCCATGCTGCATCAAATAACTTTCTCCGCTCTGGGCGGAGCGGGGGGGAGTGTCAGACTTGTACTGACCAAAACCTACCCATGTTCCTTCTATTGCCCTTAATGTTTTGGGGCAAACACAAAAAACTCAAACTCAAAGTTTTTATTTCAATTAGACCATTACAGGCACTTTTGAATGTAAAAAAAAAACAAGAACAAAAAAATGATGCTGCTACAATCCCGGTCACAAGGCATAATAACTTGTGAAAGTACTGTAGTTGCCCATTCCAAAGCGTTGATCTCTATGGAGAAGAATGGGCAAGAAACTCCATGGACACTCTTTTAAATTATAATATTTTAACAAAATCGTATTTACATCATTCATGTTGAGATTATACAAATATGTGAGAACGATGTAGAAAGACGTGCACAGTAAGAGCGTCTAGAGTAAATAAAAAGCAAAATTTAATTTTAAATCTAAATAAGTTTAAAAATGAACCGTGGTAGCTAAAAATGACCAGTCCCAACTGACAGCGCCCGTTCACGAACATGACGTATGGATCAGCCCCATTCAGCTCGACCATTTTGAAGGGAGCTAAATGACCCGACACACCCGCCACCATCAGCGAGACATTTAAGTGAGCATGACACTATCAACCACCAGGGCTTCGTCAAGTCAATGATAATACATAGCACTCACATATGGGCTTAATAAATTATACAATACTAGAGAATTGATTCTATACATTGCAAAGATAGTCTTACAATCGTCTGCAGCTTCCACTATAGCTTCGGATACTTATCAATAAGTTTACCCCTAAGCTTGAGGAGCAGGACCAGCATTGAGCCAAGCATTTTTATCATCAATATAATCCCCCAACTTATAATATGCTTGCCTACATAGTGTGCGTTTAATACAAGATTTAAATTTCGTTTCATTCAGTTGAAGAATGTGGGGAGGTATTTTATTGTAGCATTTCAAACAGTACCCCATGAAAGATGAATCTACTTTAGCTAACCTGAAACCCGGCTGAACCAATTGGTCCCTATTTCTAGTATTATACTTGTGTCTATCACCTCGTTTACCAAATAGATGCAATTTTTTTCTGACGTACATGATGTTTTCATAGATATATTGACAAGGTACTGTCATGATGTTAATTTCCTTAAACTGTTCTCTTAGAGAATCTCGCCTACGTAGATTATAAATGGCTCTAATGGCTCTTTTCTGCAGAATAAATACAGACTCGATGTCTGCAGCCCGTCCCCAAAGTAAAATACCGTATGACATTATACTATGAAAATAACTAAAATAGACTAGCCTCGCGGTATCTACATCAGTAAACTGACGGATTTTTCTGACAGCATATGCTGCTGAACTAAGCCGTCCTGCAAGAGATGTTATATGCGGACCCCATTGTAGCCTTGAATCGAGCGTTATCCCCAGGAAAACAGTTTTATTGACGAATTCTAGTTTCTCTTGATTCAATACTATGTCACAATCACTACTTTTGACGTTTGGCAGAGCAAATCTTATGCACTTCGTTTTTTTCCTATTTAATACCAAATTATTGCCGGTGAACCAATCATTTACCTGTAATAGGGCGTTATTTAAGTCGTCTAGATTTGTGGCACGTCTATTTATCTTAAATATTAAAGAAGTATCATCAGCAAACAACACCATTTGTGGTTGGTTTTTAAATAAATGAAGTAGATCATTAATATATACTAAAAAGAGGAAGGGACCTAATATCGATCCTTGTGGTACACCCATCTTTACATTTAAACCCATTGAATTGACACCATTTATTTGCACTTGCTGCTGTCTATCATTTAAATATGATTTTACTAAACTAAGCGCAAGTTTTCCTAGGCCGTAATGTTCAAGTTTCAAGAGTAGGGTTTCGTGACTAACACAATCAAACGCTTTTGAAAGGTCACAAAAGATTCCTATGGCATCCTGTGCCTCTTCCCACGCAGTAAATATGTGTTTTAACAAGGTAACACCAGCGTCAGTCGTACAACGTCCTTTGGTGAAACCATACTGTTTTTCATGTAAGATCTTATTGGTGTTAAAGTGGTTGAGCATTTGATTAAGCATTACCTTTTCAAACACCTTGCTGAAAACCGGCAAAACGGATACGGGTCTATAGTTATTGGTGTCTTTACTATCCCCAGATTTGAAAAGGGGTATAACTTTAACGTATTTCATAAGGTCCGGAAAAACTCCTTGGTCCACACACAAATTGAATATTATGGCTAAGTACGGTGCTATTGTCTCAATAATAGCTTGACAAACTTTAATAGACATTCCCCAAAGATCTTCGGTTAATTTGATTTTGATTTGCTTGAAAGCTTTAATGACTGCAGTGGGGTTAATATGCTTAAATTGAAACTCAACCGGACATGGTGAAACATTTGCTCTTAATAAATCAATGGAAAGCAAGGGTGAAGAATTTAATGTTTCAGTAGTTTTAAGTGGGATACTAGTAAAGAAATCTACAAATTCTTTAGCAACTTCGTTTTTAGTGGTTAGAAGACCACGCGAAGACTCTAGTGTGATCTCATTATTACATTTTTTGTTTCTGTTAGTTTCACCATTAATGATTTTCCAAACCGTCTTAATTTTATTATCGGCGGATTTAATCTTGTTGCTAATGAATAAAGATTTAGCTAATTTGCAGGTGTTTTTAAAAATTTTTGAGTAAAAAGTCAGTCAGTCAAGTCAGTCAAGGGCCGCAGTATATCTTTCGAACAACCCGCAACCCCGGTAGTTTCGATGCTTGAAGTTTTTTTTGGCATATTTAATATGTCGCTACAGCTGCACATCCGAGGATTTAAAATCAAAGCCCAGCCACCGCGAATTGTACCGAGCCATAACTATTTGATACGAAAGAAAAAATAAAACCACTATCCACACACATCCCACACTTTAACTGCTCACCATCATATCCCAGACGAGTGCCGTGCCCCAATACATCACAGGACTGACTCCGCACAGCAGCTGCAGTCGCTTCTCTTGGCTGGTGCGCGCGCGCACTAGGTAGATGGCTGCGCCTGCGCTGACCAGCCCGTAGGCCAGCAGCACCAAGCCGGAGATACCGGCGTCTGCTATATGCTGGTAGCTGGGGGGGGGCGGGAAACGGAAACAAATGCGCATTAGTTCATTAGTAGACGATACACCTATCAGCAGTATGGTGCAGTGGCTGAGTGATCGACTGCTGCGCTGCGTGTCGCGGGTTCGAACCAAATATTTGTATGATCTACAGGTAGTTGTGCCGGGTCTGGCTATTTGTGTATGTGAGTTTAAATTTTTGTAAACGCACCCACGATACAGGAGAAATTCCTAGTGTGGGGCAACGTTATTCTTAAAAAAAAAGAATATTCCACCCCACTAGGCCATAAAAACGGACAAAAACGACTGACTGCTTGTCGCGAGTTCGATGTCCGCACGGAAAAAATCTTTGTAAAGCCCATAATATAGGTAGTTCGAGGTTTGGCTGTTTGAGTATGTGAGTTGAAACGGTTGGAAAACGCACCCATGATAAAAGAAGAAGACCTTAAAGTGGGACAATTTTGTTTTTTAAATACATTTTTCTCGCGTTTATTGTTTACGCAGATGTGTGAAATCCTGCTTAGTTAAAGCATTTTGATAGATAATTTGTTTACTTACACAGTAGCCTTACTGATCTGTTCTTTCGAAATCTTGAGCGGATGCGTGTACGTGGTTATGTTAGCGAGGGGTGCGTTGGCGACGGTCTTCAGAATGGCGCTGTTGACGCTGTTTACGGTGGCTGGCAGGGCGTGGTGGCCCTTGTTGTTGTACCAGGCGATCAGGTACGTAAGGTTGTTCTTTAGTGTGGACGAGAATCCTCTGTATCTGTGGAGCGATGGAGGTGTTTTAGAAAATGATTTCTTGGTTTTATATGACGCTAAACCTGTAAATTGAATTTGAGGTTACGGATCTCCTTAATGATCTTCCGATTGTTTTATTTTGGGCAGATTATAAATTAAAGTGGTCCGTTCTGTGACAAGTTGTGCGCTAAACACGCTTTAAATTAGGACGTACTATCACTAGTAGGAGAGAGGGCGCTAGTGCTGCCACGATCACTTCGAGTCCGTGTTTAAAAATACTTTAAAAATATAAATTGCCTTCTTTTTATAATCAATGGTATCTAAAATTGTGTTTAAACATCTAAAGTTTTAGTGACACTATTAGCAAGTGAACTGTGACGTGTTAAATAAAAAAAAAACGACTTGAAAACTATCAACATCAACTTCACCAATAAGTTGTCAAAAATTAAATAGGAAGTAAACACAACAAAATAAAAACAAGCAACGAACATAACAGTGACCAGTGACAGTGATAATAGGACTATATTATTAAACAAAACAAACTACAAAAAACAAAGAGTGAAGTGTCAAAGTGAACAAACATTTTTTCTTAATGAGTCACAGTAACGCACTTTTTTGATTCAAATTTTATACGTAGACGCAAGCAGTAAACAATTTTAACAATTTTGTACAACGCCTAAGTGGCTAAGTAGCTACAATAGGGGTACTACCTCTCTTGTAACCGTGCGACCTCGAGTTCGAATCTAAGTCTGTGCGAGTCTTTTTGGAAGTTCTAAAATTTACTACTATGAATTTCTTAGATAACATCACCTTTCGCCGCAACCGTACTAAGTCCGACTCAAACAATAGTACTGGTATTGAAAATGTTAGTATAACCTCGACTGACTCGCCCATAGATGGCACCACAACAAGCTTACCTGAGATATCTGATGACGAAGACAACCAAACGATTCAATTAAAAAAACAACTTGAAAAGTTAACTACAGAACTAAACAGCGCCCACAATAAAATAGAATCATTGTCTCTAGAGAATACTAACCTCAAGCGTATGAATAAGGAGTTGCTTGAGCAGAATGAACAGTACAAAAACATGACATGTATTTCCTCAAAACTAAAAACGACAATAAATCAAGATGTATACGAAAACAGTAAATCAATAAACTTAAATGAACCAACAATAAATAGGTACCACACAAGCGCAATGTATTCCGAGCAAACAAAATAAAATTTGTATCATCAGTACCAACAAATCGAATAAAATATTATCGATTGCACAAGAAAAAATTGAAAATTATAGTATTTGTCACTACCTTAAAACAAACTGCGGAACCCAGCAACTACTCAAAGGAATGAAAAACATGCTTAAAGACTATACTAAGGAAGATTTTTGTATTATATTTATTGGAGAGGACGACTTCAAGACAACTATTGACTACTTTGATTTAATCTATGACATAAGAAACACCTTAAAAGAAATTGAAAATACAAATATTATCCTATGCCTTCCTATCTTTAAATTTAATAACAGTTCAAATTTGTTCAACTGGCGAGTACAAAACTTTGCCAACTTACTGTATCTAGATATAATGACACATTTACATGCATACATATTGGACTCGAACCTACATCTTACATATGACAGTAGAATGTTTAACAATTTGACAGGAAGACTGAATAAAAATGGAATGCGCACAATATTTGACGATATAAAACGGCAAATGGAAGATATAGTTGCTGTTAACCTTATGACAAATGATAACTACGACCGCGATCAAGAGGGTCAACCGGAAACAAAAGAACTAGATGACGTCTCCCAGTTTTTTCTGTAAAATCGATTTTCAACAAAGAAACAAAATACAGGAAAACAAAATAGGTCGACTGGCTAAGTTTACACTAATCTTCCAAAATATCCAGAGCATCGGAAACAAAGTAGATTTAATAGAACAATTACTTTTAGATTCTGAATTTGATTTTATCTCATTATCCGAATTATGGAAAAATGAAAATTTTTGTCAATCAATCTTGCCCCAGGGCTATAAAATAGCGTCTATTTTTTGTCGCAAAACCCGCGAAGGCGGAGGAGTTTGTATTATTGTTAAAGACTCATTAGATTTTACTGAACGAAAAGACATTGTAAATCATTCAAAGGAGTATGTTATAGAATTAAGTGCTATTGATGTTCCTAACTTAAACTGTATTTTTATAGGACTTTATAGAGCAGATCGTCATATTGATATATTCTTCCAACAATTGGGAAAAGTTTTGCATAAATTAAATACTAAAACATCACACAAACACTTAATAATAGGAGGGGACTTTAACATAAACGTATTTAATAAAAATAAACAGACTCTGGAATTCTTAAGCTTTATGAAAACATATAACCTGCAACAAATAATCCGCGTGCCAACACGAGTAACCACGACAACGTCTACTTGCATTGATCTACTTTTTACAAACTACCCACCACTCATAAAAAAAGCAACTGTCAAAGATTATGGACTATCGGATCATAAGTCAATAGATGTTCAGTTAAACGTAGATTATTTATCAAATAACAATAATAACGTTTGGTATACCGAAAAAAGATTATTCACAAAAAATAACGTCGACTGTTTTAAAAAGTCACTAAAATCAGAAAATTGGGAAATGTTAAATAACAAAAATAGTGTAGACACAAATTACGAATTTTTCATTACGATAATAAAACGCAATCTAAATAAATATATTCCAATAAAAAAAATAAGAATAAAATGCAAACCAAAAAAAGGATGGCTTACTAAGGGTCTTAGAAAATCATGCGAACATAAAAGAATATTAAGAACTATTTTTAATGAAAGTAAGAGCAATGTTATAAAAAAATACTATAAACTATTTAGTAAAATATTAAAATCGAGTATTAAAAAATCAAAAAGACTAACATATATTAGACAAATGCAAAAAACAGATAATAAGGTAAAGACAATGTGGAATATAATAAACTCAAAAACAGGGAAGACAAAAATAAATAAACGCGAAAATATATCACTAAAAATAGATAATGAAGAAGCAAAATGCCCGTTAACTATATCCAACAGATTCAACGAATTCTTTGCAACGGTAGGGCACAACCAAACAACTGATTCGAACAACAACTTCGGACAACCCGTCGTCAACCCCTCCACTTGTTCGATGTATTTACGCCCGGTAGACCAAAAGGAAATAGTAAATATAATTAAATCAATTAAAAATAAACATAGCTGCGGTATAGATGACATCCCACCAATGTTATTAAAGCAATGTGCAATAGAACTTTCCTTTCCTTTGATGTCTTTAGTAAATCAAAGCTTTCAAGACGGCCAATTTCCAGACGCACTAAAAATAGCTTTAGTAAAACCAGTGCATAAAAAAGGGGACAAGCAGATCCCAAGCAATTATAGACCCATAGCACTTTTACCAACTTTTTCCAAAATATTTGAAAAAGCTATGTGCAACCGGCTATATACGTTCTTAGAAAAGTTCAATATTCTAGACGACGCACAAAATGGATTTAGAAAATGTAGATCGACAACATTAGCAGTGTACAAATATGTTCAACAAGCTCTACAATATATAAACGACAAACAACCTGTAATTGGGCTACTACTTGACATGACTAAAGCATACGACAGAGTTCTTTATGACATTTTACTTATTAAACTATATGGCTGCGGTGTACGAGGACCAGCTTATTCGTGGTTTAAATCATATTTACAGAATAGGACTCAAATAGTACAAATTGAAAATTACGACCATTGTAAAAATGAGATTAAAACCATTCGATCACAAGAAAAAAGAATTACTTGCTCTATCCCACAAGGAAGCGTGTTAGGATGCCCATTATTTCTAATTTATATAAACGACCTTCCAAAAATATTAAATAAAGAAAATACTTTACCCGTACTATTTGCAGACGATATTTCGATATTAATAAAATGTGATAATTTAAATAACCCTAGTCTACAAATACAAAATACCCTCCAAATTGTTGATACTTGGCTCCAGAACCACAACCTGGAGATTAATAGTAATAAAACTAAAATAATGCAATTTAGATCATACAAAAAATCACCTCTCAATCTTATGACAACATTTAAAAACACTCAAATAGAAGAAGTGAATACGTTTAGCCTGCTTGGCTTAAATATTGACACCCACATTAACTGGAAGTCTCACATAGAACATATAAAAGCAAAACTCTCCAAATTCATTTACGCTCTTTTCCAAATAAAACAAAGCACTAACACACAAACAGCTATGGCTGCCTACTACGCATACGCATACTCATGGCTGAGATATGGCGTCATGTTATGGGGCAATAGTGTTAACGTAAACGAATTATTCATTTTGCAAAAGAAATGTATCAGGATTATAGCCCAAATAGACAATACTGAGAGTTGCAAATCATATTTCATAAAATACCAGATTCTAACTCTGCCGTCAATATACATACTTGAAATTTGCGTATTTGTTTTTAAAAATATCGACAAGTTTATTAAAGTAGAAGATACACACAACGTAAACACTCGCCATAAAAAAAGGCTGTGTGCTCCATTTTCAAGGATAAAAATGCTAAGCAATAGCCCGTATCATATGTCGATAAAAATATTTAATAAGTTGCCCAACATATTTAAAACTGAAAAATCTATAATAATATTTCAAAAAAGGCTAAAATCTTACTTAATCCAAAAATGCTTCTACTCAGTAAAAGAATATTTAGAATCTAGTTTAAAATAACGACTTTCCTTCACATACAAAAGTGGCGATCTGTCCTATATAAATAACAAAATTTATATTAATTTAGAAATGAGAATTATTTTAAGAGTGTTTATTTAAGAAAACATTGATTTTGACATTGCTGCATAATTGAATCAAATTAATTATCTATTGACATTATTATTATTATTAATTTTACATGACATTAACTACTATCACTTTGATGACATTAATTGTAATGAATAATAATTATTATTGCATGCTAAATTGAGTTGTTATGGGCAGGCGGATAATATTAATTGCAATGCTTGAAAAAGGCCACTGAGTCATAAGCACTTACCTAATATAATGCCAACTTTGTACACTTGGTTTGCAATAAAGATTTTGACTTTGACTTTGACTTTGACACTTGAAGACGTTGCCGCCATGCCGGGGCGCCATTATATGATTTGTGTGACCACATATCTCTACGTAAATCGATCTCGTATCATGTTTGTCGCTTTATTATTAACTAGCTTTTGCCCGCGGCTTCGCTCGCGTTAAATTCGGTAGCGCCTTAATGATTTGTAATAGCAACGCTAAGTTTTCCCGTTTCTTCCCTCTTTCTCCCTCATATCCCACTCTTTTATAAAAAAAAATAGCCTATTTCCGTCTCCTGGTTCCCAACTATTTCTGTACCAAAATTCATCAAAATCGGTTTAGCCATTAAACCGTGAAGAGGTAACAAACAAACTCACTTTCGCTTTTATAATATTATAGTATATAGTATTATAGTATAGTATATATAGTATAGTATAGAGTAAGGAGTAAGGAAGTAAGGATTGTGCTTGGCTCATTTATTGTGTGAACTGCCAGCCTGCGGAATTTACTGCTGGCTTCTCTGTTCACTGGTTATCATATTCTGGATCTCTTCGAAAGTTCGAGTGAGTCGGTTTCTTCTAGGCAAACCTACTCCTCCTTAGGCCACATCATCGCTTCACGTCAGGCGAAGACGGGATTTAAAAAAATATCGTACGGACCCAAAGTGGGGCGAATGATTTAGTTTTTTGCTGTTATTGAATTGAATGGACTTTTATCGTTTTTTTCAAGCTGATTATTGTTAAATAATTTTCTTCCGGAGTGCGGAAGTTTTCTGATGTAGGATTTCAGTTTCATTTTTTTTACTATGATAAATACCTCTTCTCGATGTAGATCTCCTGCGTGTCAACGAGCCAGTGGTTTATCGTGTCAGCGTCGGTCGCGATCATCATCTCCGGGAGGGAACGTGTCTGATTGTCTGTGATGACGCAGTGCTGGCTGGAGTCCACGCACTCGCACTTTGGGTTATCCTGATAAATAATATGAAATTTTTTGCTATAACCAGATACTTATCGTAGATTCGGGTTTTGTTGGAAATTTGAACCAGAAGGATTACCATGACATTTTATAGCAGTTCTTATTCCTATGTGAGAAAGAGATGGTGCTAGACACCCTGTATAGGTCTGTCTCCCTCAGTGGAATAAGTTCTGCTTTAAGACGTCATGGTAGGGTAGCAGGTCTTTAAAAATAAGAAAAAAACTTTGTAAGGTAAGCAGCACTTACGGCAGCTGTCCAGTTTCTGGTTTGCTTGTCCATTTTGAGGTATTGTAAGACGTTCTCCGCAAACGATGGATCCAACTCTTCAGTGTATATCGATGGTTGCGGTCTGTACACAACAAAGCACAATGAGTACTAAGAGAATACAGTGCACGTTGAATATCAATAAATATAGACAGTTATCTGTTGAAGTGATTTGAGAGACTTCCTGAAGGGATATGGGAGACTTATGCAGCAGTAGCAGTGAAATATTCAAGATTCATAATATGCCTAGCCAGCTGAATACCAGTATTTTACATGGAGCGACTGCCTATCTGAACAAAACCCAGTTAGTACTAGGTAATACGATACCCCTTGGTAAGACTGGTTGTCAGACTTTCGGGACTACCTGTAACGACTGTCAAAGATCTACAAACGACAGCCGGGACCAACAAATTAACATGCATTCCGAGGCACGGAGGAAACTCGGTATGGAACGAGTGGTCACCCATCCACAGACCAAACTAAGTAAGCGCGGCTGAACCTAAAGATCGACCTGAGTGGCTGCTATTATTTAGTTACGAGCTCCTTAAACGGAATATTCAAGACTAGCTTCCGCCCGCGACTTCGTCCGCGTGGCATAGTTACTTTGGGCTAACGCTAACTTTAACCCGCATGATGATCGAAAACAAAATATCTTTCTGTCCCCTTTTCTTCCCTCTTACTCCGTTTTTTTTGTCACTTTTTTAGCCTATGTCCGTCTCCAGGGTCCCAACCAGCCCTGTACCAAAATTCATCAAAATCGGTTTAGCTATTTAGGCGTGACGTCGTAACAAACAAACACACTTTCGCTTTTATAATATTAGGTAAGGATTATTCAACATAATAATTTGTTAATGTACTCATGAATACTTACATTAGGAACTCAGTAGATCCTTGATACAAGGAGTCATCAAGTCGGAGCGCGATCTCGTTGTCCGCTGGCGGCCGTAGCATGGAGAAGCCCATCGCCATCGTTATGAACAGCGCGGGCAGCACGATCAGCATGAACAGCAACCACCTGACATGACATGAACAATGTTGCTTATGAGATCAATGTGGCAATGTGCAGTTGGCCATAGAAGTTGCCATGCATCCAACAAAATCTTGAGACCAAAGTTAGTGATCCAATTTGTTATCAGGGTGCGAATGTCTTTTGCCGACACGGTTGACGAAGTGGCTGAGTGATCGACTGCTGCGCTGCGTGTCGCGGGTTCGATCTCCGCACGGAACAAATATTTGTATGACAGGTAGTTGTTTCGGGTCTGGCTATTTGTGTATGTGAGTTTAAATGTTTGTAAACGCACCCACGATACAGGAGAAATTCTTAGTATGGGGCAAAGTTTTTTTGAGAAAAAAAAATGTTTCAGCTGAAAATCGACATTGGTTCAGCATTATATTAAATGATAATATTAGGCTAACTATGGCTGTATGGGTCCGGGGATGCGGGTTGTTCGAAAGATATACCGTGGCCCCGGAACATAAAGGGCAAAAGAAGCAACATGGTTGGGTTTTATTTAATAAAAGTTGGACCCCCCCCCCCGCTCTGGTCGGAGCAGCGGAGAAGTCATTTGTTTTTTAAAAGGCTCTATCGGTGATTGTTGGCGTTTTTTGTTCAATCTTTGTGTGTATGTTATGCCAATAACGCCATTTTAGTACTTCTTCGCTACCTCCAAATGTATGGTGCAAGTTGTAAGGCTGATATCTGTAAACGTTACATAGAGTATACTTTGACAAGTTGTAATCCAGTTTCCTTCTTAGTGGTACAACAGACAAAAACGGTTAACCAAATAATGTTTTAAGTCAAGCTCTGCCTACACGAAGTACACTGAATTTCTTTGAAACAAGTATATTCTAGGGCTCCAATGAATCTTACCCATTCCTAGTATGATGCACGTATCTGGCGTGCATGAGCGCCGTAAACTGTTGCCAGGACGTGCCCTTCAGGGGGCCCTCTGGTGGAACCAGCTCCTGGGTCACGCGGTCCGTTCTGATGCTGGAGCTGGACGCACTCTTGGATGGGATGCTTTCAGGTACTGTGAAGCACAGAATGCAAGGTTAAATAAAATCAGTTATTTTGGTGTCAGTGACCCAAAGACATTCAAATATTAAGGTAAGAGTGACTGGACAAGACAACAAAATCGTAATCATCATAATTTTCCTGCCCTTCCCCTGGGTCATTCTATTTGGGGTCGGCACAACACGTTTTCTTCTTCCTTTCTCCCCTATCAGACGTCACGTCATCATTTACCCCTTTCTCCTTCATATCATTCCTTACACAATCCATCCATCTTTTCTTTGGCCTTCCTCTCGCTCTCCGTCCATCAACATTCAGATCTATCACTCTTTTAGTCACAAGCCCTTCAAATCAATAATCCAATACTTGTTAATAATTGGTAAAAAATCATTCGATCTAGTCACAGTCCCGCTTGTCAGGTAGCATTCGGAAATATTCGAGATCAATTTTTGATTTGATTTTTGTCTGAAAATCTTCCCAATATCCGCTATATTTAGTTTTTTAAATCTCTTTGCAGTAACCGTATGTAGTTCTATAGTATGATTATTAAAATTATAAAGTAAAACTTGGTTTATCGAATTAAGATATCTAAGACATCTGTGAACTTTACATAAAAAATAACTGGTTTTTAAAATAACATTTAGTAAAGTTACTGCATCAAGTGTGGGTTTTTGACATCAATCACTATTTTTTTTTATCTTGTATAAGCTTGTTGTTGTAGCTATTGAGGTGAGGACTAAATAAGCTCGGGTCGATTTAATTAAATTTAATTTAACTTTACTTTTTAAAGAAGAGTCGAAAATAATACTAGACGCTGTGTCTAGTCCTCTTTACATTCTAAACTAAATAGAACATCACTTACAATATTCGATTCCGTTCTGGGGCGCGTCGGCTTGCTGGCAGATGTTGAAGAACACCTGCTCCAGGCTGCTGCAGTCCAGGGTATAGTTCTTGAAGCCCAGAGCTGATTGAGACGTCTCTAGTATTGAGCATAGTTGTAAGAAGCTGAGGGATAGAAATATCAACGTTTAAAGGGAGTTAGGATTTATGAAGCTACGGTTATTGCTTTAGAATCTTGCTTTAGGCCTGGGTGATTAGGTTCTTAAATTGAGCGTTGCTGAGTTCTCAAGAGTCTTCTGTAAGTACTTCATACTCGGGTCTGTGGACGGTGAGCAATTGGTAGCTCACCGTCTAGTGACGACAGGACCTTTCAACGGCGCGCTCGTGTTCCACGCGCGCCTCAAAGAAATGTCAGCAGTACAGAGCGGCCTGCCAGGGTTGCGGGTTGTTCGAAAGAGATACCACGGCCCAGAAACACAAAGGTTAAGAGTAGGAACATGGATGGCTTTGAATCAGTATAAATCTGACACTCCCTTCCGCACTGCTCAGAGCTGGAAAAGTTATGTGATGATTTCCCGTCCGTAAAATAAAAAGTAGTTCATACTAAGCAACATAGATGTCGCTTGTTTAACTACTGTGAGTATTTTTATCTTGCTACTGTCAATTCTTTATCTTTCGGGGCATGACAACCACATATAAAGGGAGTTTATGCGTATAAAGAGTTGAAGTTAAACTGCTGACAAATTGATGATAACTTCAACTTCATCAAAACAATGTTTCGTCGTTTTCATACTATTTAGATTACTTCCAGGTTGTTTAAAATCAACAGATTAATATTAAAATAGACACTCACTTATTATTCAATCCATTAGGATCAAAGAAAGGCAGTGCGATCTCCACCTCAAGTCCATTCACATCAGTTACATTGGCATTCTTTATGACATCTCTGACCACGGTGAGCAGCTGCTTGGTCTTCTCCTCCTGGCTGGTTTCCTCCCAGGTCTCGTCCTGTTCAGGGTTGCTGCTGGGGTACATGACGGTCAGCTTGTAACCGTTGCCCAGGGTTCGTTTGATCTCGATAGGGGAGCCTGTGGTGTGGATTTGGCCCTGTTTGGAAAGTTTTGTTTTATATTTTTTTGTAGGTACTTGAATTTTTCTGATGAAAATATTTTTATAGACTAAAAGACACGTCAGGAAATATAGGTGTTGAATATTGATAAACGTTAGAACTCATTTGGCGGTTTATAGGAACTGTAGCAACGAGGCATATTGCTGTGGCACACAATTTTGAAAACAAGAAAACAATACCACCAGACTCTTCAGGAAACGTCCAAAATGCAAAAAGTGGTTTTCCAATCAGTTTTTAACAGTCTCTCCTCTTCCATTAAATCCATCTAAAGGTTGACTTGAAAAGATCGCTTTTAGCGATAAGACTGCTCATTGTGTCACCCTATTTATAAGTTGTATACTGCTATTTTTTGTAATTTGTATGATGTAGGTACATGATAAAAATATTCTATCTATCTTTCTAAACAAAAGAGGGTCGAATGGGCTACTACCGTTGGGTTTGAGACTATTACATCTCTATTCATCATTGACCTGAGTCGGGTTTACTTGCTTCTATTTAAACATGGCACCTTGATATCAAGAGCAACGCATGCTTTGAGAGCAGGACTTAGACCGGCTCCTGCCAGCACCGGTTTCCGGAGTAGCCACGGACCCCCCGACATGAAAACTTGTATCTGGCTCTGCTACAAAAGTGACGTGAAAACTTTGCTTGCGAGATGTAGGATTTCAACTTTGAGAATTTATTACGTGATGCCTGTCGTACTTTTGTTTAATATTTTGATTCAGAAGGTATTTAAATCGAAATAAGTTTCTTATAGTATTTTTTGTTTTAGTCAAACATTTTGTTTTAGTATTGTATTTTGAAAAACGGTTTCAGTAAATACGTTAACGTGTTCTCCTATGAGGGAGAGAAAGATAGACAGATGTTTGTGTCCTGCCGTGGGTGCCCACACCACCCGCGCGTCACCCTTTCCCGCCCAGTTATTGTTTGTAAGGTGCTTTCCCTTTCATTTCCTCAACAAACATATCTGCAGAAGTATTAGTAAATCTTTGTTTAATGATCAAAGCGTTTATTAACTATTTTTGTATTTATGAAATAAAAAACCAACGACACATTTACAATAAAAATCAAACTAATGAGAAATACTATTCTTTAAAGTCTTCTACATCAATCAAATATACAAGTATGCAAACATTTTTATAAAAACTAAGACAACGATTCTAAAAACATAAATGGATACAGAAAAAACAAGACAAAAGCAAACTAAAATTGACAAAATAATAAACAAAACTTTCTAATACTTCTGTGGGTTTATTTTGATTACATGTCATTAGTGTCAACCTAAAATAAAGCTTATGCTACGACGTAGCAAAGTGCGAGCTACGTTGTCGTGCGGTGTGTGCTACGCCGTAGCGGTGCTACGAAAATGTAGCCCATTCTCTGAATTGTTTTCACTTCCCTGAGTGACTCTAGCTTATGCCTTTTGTCAAAGATATATTTTCAGTACAGATTTGTGTCTAATCTAGTATTCTCTGAAATCCTGGGTGGTAATACATTCCGAGTTTTATTTAGTAAATATATTAAAATTAACAAACAATTACATCACGCCAAGTGTTACGGTACTGTACATAACTGATTTTCAGGATTAACGTATAGCGTGGAAAATCTAGAAATGTTATAATTTCCATTAAGACTTTGACAAAACCTACCATGACAACCAACAAATCGTTCAAAAAACTACCAAAAAATGCAAAAAGAAGTTTCCATATGTAAAAAAAAATACATAACAAAAGACGGTACAGCGGGCTACTGCCGGCAGGGTTGTAAATACGTTGGGTTTCTTTTGATCATTTAACAGCTGAATTGTTTAGAACTATGAAATCAGTCAAACTAACTATATCATATCCTTACTAATAATATAAAAGCGAAAGTGAGTTTGTTTGTTACGTCTTCACGCCTAAATAGCCAAAACGATTTTGATAAATTTTGGTACAGAGATAGTTGGGACCCTGGAGACGGACATAGCCTAAAAAAGTCGGATAAGAGGGAGATAGATGGAAGAAAAGGGAAGAGAAAGATATTTTTTTTTTTCGATCATCACGCGGGGCCACAATGCCACGCGGACGAAGTCGCAGGCGGAAGCTAGTAAATTAATATTTTTTAACCGACTTCAAAAAAAGGAGAAGGTTCTCAATTCCTCGGAATCATTTTTCTTATGTAACATACATTTAATAAAAAAAAACCACGAATCCGACTTAACACTATGTTCTTTACATTCCTGTATACCCACAATGTTGCCTGTAATAACGGGACCACAGCACAGTGGAGATTTTCAAGGTTAGCGCATAGCGTAGTAAATACTGTCGTCTGTTTTTATAAGTATGATAATACTTTAACATTGTCCAATTTAGTAAAAAGAAACATTTTTAATATTTTTTAACCGATTTCAATAAAAGAGGGATGTTTTCAATTCGTCGGTTTTTTTATGTATGTTCACCGATTACTCAAAGATGACTGGACCGATTTTCAAAATTCCTCTTTTGTTCGAAAGGGTATATTTTCCAAGTGGTCCCATAATCTATTGTATGTATATTGCTTTGGTAGTTTATGAGTTATCGTCTAAAATACTTATTTTTTTCCTTACGTCTATATGGATGATCTGCTTATCTTTTAGTGACAATGGAAAATGAATACCAACAATTAAACCATAACTAAAAATGCTGAAATAAAAAATGTGTGTGTCAGCTCCGACGCACGACTGGAGTTTACTTAACGAGTATCTAACCATACGCAAAAAGAGTTTTTTCAACTGAAAAAAGATTAATATCATATGAAAGGGTAAATTCACAAATTAATGAAATAACATATAGTATATAGGTATAGTCGCCTATACAGCATACCATATGTACGTCTTAATACACTCACAGCCAAATTAGAAAGTTGCGCACTAAATTTTTTTATTATATAACTTCTTCATCTTAATATCTTCTAAAATGGTATGTCCTTCAATAACTCTAAGAGTAAATAGTGGAAGAGCGGAACTTCCTAACACAAGTGTATTTTCACTTAAATGGAAATTCCCAAAAACACATGTAAAGTATTTTTAAGTTATTGAAATAAACATTTTAAATAAACATTTTATTAGGTGCGCACCAAAAACGTGACACATTTTCGTTACTTTAGTAGGTTTTACCCCTCGGATTTTTCTCATACCGGGCGCCTTATATATGAAAATCGATTCTTAGGGAGTAAACTCCAAAAAACTTTTTTGTAAATCTCAGTTTACAAAAAAGTTTTTTATATCTCTCCTCCTTATATCTCTCCTTTCCTTTTTATATCTTCCAAAAAATACAAAAAGTGGTTTCCCTATATGTTAATTTTATAAAACCAACAAAAGAGGGTCAAAGGAGCTATTTCCGAGGCAGTTGAGACTATTGCGTTGTCTTTATCAAAGTCTTATACCAGATAGGGTGTTAGTGCTTTTATATATGTTAGGTTAGTACTCAACATAGTATGTAGCAGGACTTAAACCGGCTCCTGCCAGCACCGGTTACCGGAATAGCCACGGACCCCCCGACGGATAAGCTCGAATCGGGCTCCGCTACAAAACTGACGCGAAAACTTTGCTTGCGAGATGTAGGATTTCAACTTTGAAAATTTATTACGTGATACGTGTCGTACTTTTGTTTGATGTTTTGATACAGTAGGTATTTAAATTGGAATAAGTTTCTTATAGTATTTTTTGTTTTAGCTAAAGATTTGTATTCAGCATTGTATTTTAAAAAATGGTTTTAGAAAATACGTAAATGTATTATTCTGTGAGGGTAAGAAAGATAGCAAACGTTTGCACCCTACCGTGCCCGCCCTAGCCTACTTCACGCCAGTTGATCCCGCCCAGTTATTGATTTTAAGGGTGCTGTGTTAAAGCTTTTGTTTCTTTGTCAAACACATTCATAGAAGTTTTAGTAAAGTATAATTGAATGGCTGTGACGTCATACAATTTCTGTTGATTTGTTTGTTGTATTGCTAGCATATATTTTCACAAGTTTTTTTTTCTAAGTTTTTTCTTGTTTTTATTTACCCTTTTCATATGGAAAATAATTAATTACGATTATTAGAAATAACATACAAAGCTGTGAAATATCAAAAGAGTTTGTAAGCAAGTTATACTTTGCTTAAGTTTCAAATGTATTGTGTGTATCACGTTGATGGCAATAGCAAGGAACATACCAATTAGTATGCTGTCATTATGGCGGGAACCAAAGAGCAACATTATTATTGAGTGGCAACACTAAGAAAGATTTTTTTTTCACTTTTAATCTCGAAAGTTTTAAATTCTCACCAAAACTTTTACTAAAACCATAAGACCATTTAGAAAATTAAAAAAAAGCGAAAGTAAGTTTCTTTGTTACGTCTTCACGCCTAAACCGATTTTGATGAATTTTGGTATAGAGATAGTTGGGAGACAGACATAGGCTAACTTTCCATTTTTTTTAAAGTGAGAAATGAGGAGAAAGAGGGAAAAAAAGGGAAACCTTAGCTTTGCTATTACAATAAATAAGGCGCTAGGGCAAAAACTACAGGCAGCAGGTACCTGCAAATAACGAAAGGGGAACTGTGTTACCCCGAATCAATCGCGAGCGAAGCCGCGGGCAAAAGCTAGTTTTTCAATAAAAATCTTAGCAGCAACAACAAAAGAGGGTCAAATGGGCTGCTACCGGTGGGGTTGAGACTCATAAGTCTCTATTCGCTTTCTTGACATGGCTTTAATTGTTTCTATTTATTCTCTGACATGATTGCTTAATACTTAGCATTGCATGTTTGGAAAGCAGGACTTAGACCGGCTCCTGCCAGCACCGGTTTCCGGAGTAGCCACGGACCCCCCGACTAATGAACTAGAATCGGGATCCGTTACAAATATGACGCGAAAACTTTGCTTGCGAGATGTAGGATTTCAACTTTGAGATTTTTTCACGTGATACGTGTCGTACTTTTCTTTAATGTTTAGATTCAGTAGGTTTTGAAATTGGAATCAGTTTCTTTTAGTATTTTTTGTTTAAGTTTAAGATTTGTTTTTAACATTGTACTTTTTAAAACGGTTTCAGAAAATACCTTTATGTGTTTTCGTACGAGCGTAACAGAGACAGACAGATGTTTGCACCCTGCCCTAGCCACCCTCGCACATTTATTGATTTTTGGGATGCTTTGTTTCGCTGAATGAACTTAACGTCACGCTTTATGTGTATTATTTGTATGTCTGTTTTGCCCGCGACTTCGTCCGCGTGGCATATTTACTTTGGGCTAACGCTAATTTTTTACCCGCGTGATGATCGAAAAATGTTTCTCTCCCCTTTTTTTCCCTCTTTCTCTCCTTTTTCTCACTTTTTTTAGCCTATATCCTACTCCAGAGTCCCAACTATCTCTGTACTAAAATTCATCAACATCGGTTTGGCCGTTTAGGCGTGAAGACGTAACAAACAAACAAACTCACATTCGCTTTTAAAAATAAAAAATAAGTGGTCCACCGGATAATTTTTTAACTTTTCTGGATTTGTCTTTTCAACACTGTGTCTGCAATCTGCATATCTCATCCAATTTTCCTCTCGCAGGTCTGCTGGAAGAAATTCCTAATGAAATAAACTGTACCTTTGTGCTCTTCTGTCTTAATAAAATGTCCTGTCAAGTGTTTTGTGTGTACATAAATAAATAAATAACTTTACTATAGCGTATTACTATTTAATAAATAAAAGTAAAAAATAAAATTAATCTGATTTGGTACACAATCCTAATGACTTGGGAAGAGGTAAAGACGGTCGTGAGCGAGTAACGTATAGAACAAACTGATAGATATCAAAAGATCGTCTGTAGAAGGCTTACTTCGTGCCAACCGAAACTAAAGCTTATTCTACAATGTAGGAAGGTGCGAAATACGTTGTAAGTTGTCGCTACAAAGGTGTCTCGACACTCTTTGTTGTTTTTTTAGTATAGTGTTTATGCTTTCATTTGAGTCACATCAAAAGTGTCTAGGGATCAAGCATTTTTATGCGGATTTCTTGAGATTGAAATGTGGCTTTGTAATAAATTTATGATTTTATAAATTTATATGGATCCTTTTTGGTGCATTTCATAATTTGAATCAGGAACTCTCAATCAAATTCGAGTAAAAGATGAAAATAAGCTGTCAATATTTTCCCTATAAAAACATACAACGCATTGAAGACATTATTAGTGCTACTGTTTCCCTTTTTGCGACTTCTTTTCATTGGAAGTACTTTTTAAATATTATATTTTTTTTTTTTATTTATTGCATAAGTTGATAAAAAATGCTATGCAATAGCTTTACCGCGGCAGTCCACGAGTGCCACACGTATTTTTTTTTATACAACGTTGCCCCACTCTAGATATTACTCCTGTATCGTGGTTGCGTTAACAAACATTTAAACTCACACAAACAGCCAGCCCCAAAACCACTAGGTCATATAGGCATCAACCGTGCCGTTGTCATAAAAACACCTTGTATCCATGAGAATCATCAGAGTACATAATTAAATGAGACTAAGTAAGGTTAATTATGTATTAGATCTCTTAATTTCTCATCTATTCTTTACAGAGCCAGACGCGAACATACTGCAAGCAGTCGGTTTCACTCGCACCACAGGACTGTACTCCTTGTACGAAAATATGCCAGAGTTCATGGGGGTACTGCTGAACTCCTACTGGGACTACGGGTTTATGAGCCAGGTAATGGTGACCAGTCTCATTTTTACGAAGCAGGGAAGCTAGGCGCACGACGACCAATGAAGCTATGCAAAACCAGTTTATGCGTATCTCTAATTGTACGGGAAAATTCTACAAGCGAGGTCATGTTATGCTAGAATTGTATAGCGCGATATGTCGCCGTCAAACTGATTTATAACGTCGTGAATCAGTTTGACTTTGTATACCTAATAATTTTAAGTTTCCCATGGAACATATCGACGGCCCCTACGTAATTCATAGCAACAAAAAACGTTGTCAAACGCATTTTTGCATTTTTTAAACTTCGATGTATTACGTAGGGGCCGTCGATTATTTGCGTAACTAAATGGATAAGTTTTTGTAGTCATTTACTCCGTTTTAATTGTCCACAAACAAACAAAAGCATAAGATAATAGTATAAAAGCATAATACAAATATACACACATCAAAAGTGTCTAGGGATCAAGCATTTTTATGCGGATTTCTTGAGATTGAGATGTGGCTTTGTAATAAATTTATGATTTTATAAAAACTCAATCAAATTCGAGTAAAAGATGAAAATAAGCTGTCAATATTTTCCCTATAAAAACAAACAACGCATTGAAGACATTATTAGTGCTACTGTTTCCCTACTACTGATTAAAACCAACGTTATTATTGAGCGGCGACGTCATTTAAGCAGGGAAGAAATGCTCAGAGCCGTGGGAATGATAGAAGCTGGTTCCCGGCAACGTACTGTAGCTTTAGCTCTGAATACAAGTCAGAGTGTTATCAGTCGACTTTGGACACGTTACCGAAGCACTGGTACCGTGGCTGAGCGCCATGGAGGACGGTATCGCTGCACCACACGGAGACAAGACCGATACATTCCAATCTTAACTCGAAGAGCTCCAACAATAACCGCCATGATGTTAGCCGTGAGGCTTCATCACTCTTCAGGGAACTTAATTAGCGACCAAACAGTCAGAAACCGCTTGCATGAAGTGAACCTTCATTCCCGAAGACCGCTACGGGTACCACCTATAGCAATGCACAATCGTAGGATTCGATATCAATGGGCTCTTGAACACAGAAATTGGGCAGAAGAACAATGGCGTTTCGTGAGCTTTTCTGATGAGTCTCGTTTTGGTATGAGACCGGATACAAGACGTATACGACACTGGAGAACCCCTGGACGCCAACAGCGATTAAAATCCTGCCAGGAAGTCCATCCTTATAGTGGTGGAACCATCATGGTATGGGCGGGTATTTGGATCGGCGGAAGAACTGAGTTGATTTGGATCAGAGGCAACCTCAACGCTCAAATTTATGCTGAGACGATTGTATCAGACGTCATCGTTCCTCTACAAGTGCAAATCGGTCCCTTATTTCAGTTAATGCATGATAATGCACGACCGCACACCGCAAGAGTTGTAAGACAGACTCTCGCCGCAGCTAACATCAATGTCCTGCCCTGGCCTGCTCAGTCGCCAGACTTGAACCCGATTGAGCATGCATGGGATATGCTACAGAGAAGAGCTCTGCCGAATATGGAGGGTATCCAGTCGCAAGAAGACCTTTTTTGTTGTTGCAACGAACATGGGCGGCCATTCCACAGCGTGATTTGGATGAACTCATTTTGAGTATGCCAAACCGATGTTCTTGTGTTGTTAGTGTTCGCGGTAGAAACACGGATTATTAATTGTTTAAGTTACCCAATAAAATTTTAAAGAAAACTGTTATTTCAGTCTTTTTTTCGAACTTTAATGTTAGTGGTTCAAATGTCAAAAATCCCTTTATTAGGAAAATGGCAAATTTCTTTATTAATGCAAAGGTGACTTGGTTTATCGTTACTGTGACAAACGAAAACACTTTATTTGCTGAATCCTTAAAGAAAATTTTAATTAATATCAATCAGGAGAAAAGTTATTGCAAAAATATATGTTGATCCCTAGATACTTTTGATGTGTGTAGTTTTGTCATTTTAAAATAAAGTTCAGTACTTAAAACTAGTACTTAAAATCTACCAATTACACAGGTTATTATAGGCCAATATATTTCGCAAAATTTCCTTTAAAACGTATATTTTAGGGGACGAAAATTATAGGCTTTCACTGCAGTTTGGCACTGTTACCTACACAAAATCTACGAGTTTAACATTACTTTGACCACTCCCTATAAATCTACAGTAGCCCACTGCTAGACACAGGCTTCTCCTTTTGCATGCCACTCGGCTCAATCCTCAGCAACTCTCCTCATTTTGCAGAGATCGCCGCTCCACCTAGTCTGAGAGCGTCCCACATTACACCTGCGATTCTCGGTCTTCACTCAAGAAACCTATCTTGGAACCTAATTAGCAGAATTGGGCGGACCATAGACTGAACCAGGGCGAGACGCTCCACGTCGTCTTCGCCGATTGCCTCTAGCTTGGACACAGCGGTGCTGAGCCCGCGCAACGCAAACTGCCGCAGTGTGCTCTACAGTCCTCCGGGTGATCCTTACAGTGATGACACCCGGGAATTTCCCCCCACCCGATTATAAACCTCCCAAAGGATCATTCGGGGAGGTTTCCCCGAAGGATCCTTCCGAAACTTCCGTATCAGGTGAGGACCTGCGTCAGGCGGTAGTTGAGGACGTCTGGCCAGCACCTCTCCAGACACTCTCCAAAAGGGGACTTATTGCCACTATTGTGCCGTGCCCTGCAGGGGTTGCAACAGTCGCTCTCTCCATGCCACCATAAGAACCATTATAATACTTGTGACCGGTGCAGGTGCACTCTTACCTTGTGCATGATGACGATCTGGTCGCTGAGCAGTTCAGCCTCGTCCAGGTGGTGCGTGGTCAGCAGGATCGTGCGGTCTTCCTTCAGTTTCACTATCATCGACCAGATGTCTCTGAAATTAAGGATTGGTTTAGAATACTGCTATCAAGTGCATTATTTCTAGTGATGTGAGTATTATGCTTTTTGCGTCACTGCCCGCATAGAGGTGGTAAATAAACCAAATGAAAAAGTGTTCTACGTTTTAACCTTAGCTAACGTCAAGCTAACGTAACGTCTTCCATGTGAAAAATTACTTTTAAGGCATGAATGAGGCTGACCTACAAAGTTATGTTCGCACTTATAATATAAGTATTGAGTAAAATAATAAAAAGATAGTATTGAAAAAAAAATGCATGGGCATTTACCTAACCTACAACCCATTTTACTTAAAAAAAAACCGGCCAAGTGAAAGTCAGACTGGCGCAACAAGTGTTTTGTACAAACTTGCGACATAACGCGCAACTTAGCGAACTTTATCCACTGTACGTAACACCCACTGTACCTATGTTTCACGAATAAATATTTCTGATTCTGATTCTGATAAACGGCCATGTCTCTTGACTGCGTAGGGTTGATTTTTTCACAGCTCCAAGAGTCCTCCAAGTTGATATTGTTTTATTTTAACTCGATACCTCCACGCGTTTCAAAGACAAAGGGTCCTGACAGACAGGCAGATGGACAACAAAATGATCCTATAAGGCTTTCGTTTTTTTTTTCTTTAGGAAACGGGTCCCCTAAAAAGGGGCCAGGTAATGCAAGGCATTGAACGTGCCACACAGTATGGCTGATTTATACATTGACTAATTGCTAAGAAGTTTGGATGCTAAAAAGAGGCGCTAACTAAAGAGTATTTAGGGACTAACTTCTTTAACTTTAGCCAGCATTAACTTCTCAGCTTAATTTTGTTTATTTATTTTAAAAAAAGAATATAAGTTAATAGTACAACCAAAACACTTAGTTATAAACTAAAATTATTAAACTAAACTAAACTTATAAATAAATTAAAAAATAGCGTCAAAAAATTCGTCCTCAACGCTGTCAGTTAATTGAAAAACATTTTTTTTTTAAATTCGATTTAGGAATTTTAAATGCCCAAAGGAATATGGGACATTCTTTCGGATTAGCAGCACAAGGCTAATCGCCGAGAGTTAAAATCCAGCAGTAGCATAACCACTGTCTCACCTCCTGGCAGCGGGGTCCACTCCAGCAGTAGGCTCATCCAGAGACACGAGATGCGGCTTGCCGATGAAGGCGAGCGCGACACACAGGCGTCGCCGCGTCCCACCGGAGAGACGCGCCACGGGCTCCGAACATACCGCGCCCAGGGAGAGGACTTGTAGCATTCTGTAACAGAGGACGAATGAAGAACGTTGGCAGGTAGTACGATGTGTAATGTACAATGAATAGAATGAACAGCGAATGTTCGAACCTTCGACCTTCTAATGGATTAGTGCATGACTATGATCAAGACTAGTATTTACTTTGTGCCACACTCGGAATTTCTCCTGTATCGTGAGTGCGTTTACAAACATATAAACTCACATACACAAAAGGCCAGACCCGAAACAACTATCTGCAGGTCATACAAATATTTGTTCCGCGCGGGAATCGATCCCTCAGCCACGGCGCCAACCGTGCCGTCAAGTATTGTCTGTTATATAAGTGCAACTGTGAGCCTACTATTGTTTAAACTATCGCTATTTATTAACTATAAGTGGAAATTTGTTGGCCTTCTGCCACACAAAACTGTAACTATTCAATAATAATAGCTGAAAGTTTCCCAAACATAATAAAATAAAATAAGACAACTAAAGCTGTATAGAGAAGCTAGTTTGTTAATGTTCGCGACGATTATAAGACAGTATACAGTATAATTCGTGCTAATGTAAACAAATCTTGTAATACCTATGTGGATATAGTATAGTTCGATAGTGTTTGCAAGAATAACATAGTGTCTGAATTGACCCTTTATTTACCCAAACCAAATATTATGACTTCCTTACAATTGATAACTTCCTTAAAAATAAATCGCTGATTGATGATCATTCTGCTACGCTTATTTTCATATTTTTTATTAATTTTAATAGTCTGACATTATTGTAATTCTTTTAATAGACATTCATCTACTTCTTGTGATCTAACATTTATTTTTAAAAAACTTTCAACATCATTTTATAAA
The DNA here is from genome assembly GCA_905475445.1 of Ochropleura plecta. Taxonomy (NCBI): domain Eukaryota; kingdom Metazoa; phylum Arthropoda; class Insecta; order Lepidoptera; family Noctuidae; genus Ochropleura; species Ochropleura plecta. The sequence continues at coordinate 894,979 of FR997722.1, read as the reverse complement.
TATCTCATTAATTTTAGAATTTAACATTATTTATATGCCAAAGCGACGGTAGAATATGGAGGACTATAAAACATAAATAAATATCGATGTACAAATTACCCATGTTTTAATGAAATTCATGATTTGATTTGATTTTACCCATACTTAATGCATTAATTAATGCAATACTTTGTCATACGTACTTGTCCGCTCCATAAGCTAATGAAAATGACGTCAATGACTCATTTGTGTTCATATAAAGTTAGCATTTCCAATACAAGACTGCCCGTTTGGCATGATATGCTACTCACTTGTCCACCTCATCCTGCACCTCCCGTGCAGTGCGGCCGCTCTTCAGTTGCGCGTACAGCTGCACGTGCTCGCGCGCACTCATGTACTCCAGCAGCACGTCGCGCTGCGGGCACACGCCCAGCATCGTGCTGGAGCCGTCCGAGCGCACGATCACGTGGCCTTTCGTAGGCTTCAGCATGCCAGTGAGAATGTTACTGTGGGTAGGGAAGCAGTTCTAAGATAAGTTACGCCGTAGCCAAAGTACGCCGTAGACAGTTACGGCGTAGGTCAGCTACGACGTAGTTCGGCTACGGCGTAGTTGAGCTACGATGTAGCTTTCTAAGGCGATGTTTTGCTTTGCTTTAGTTTTATTTTCAGCTATAAATTGGAATATCACATTAAGAGTGGAAAAGGACGATATTTTAGCAGTCCTTTTGAGTGGTATAAATAATGTTTTCTTAATTCTAGTTTTTTTTTTTAATAATAACTGCTTAACTTTAAATAATTTTTTTCCACTTACATGAGCGTAGTCTTCCCCGCCCCGTTGTGCCCCAGCAGCGTGGTAATCTGTCCCTTGTGTAGCTCAATAGACACGTTGTCCAGCGCCACCTTGGGCCTTCTGGAATTTTCGCCGTAAATCTTGGTCACGTTCACTATGCTGACGCCTGCCTTCTCCTCAGTCGTCGTGCAGTGGGTTATGTTGCTTTTTATTGTTTTAATACCTGGTGGGCATAAGAGTTGTTCTTTAGTTTTGTGGTATTTGGACGAGGATGTATTTGAAAAAGGGTTTTCAGTGAAATCATGGCTAAAAATTATATACTAACTAGCTTTTGCCCACGGCTTCGCTCGCGTTAAATTCAGGGTAACACAGTTCCCTTTTCTTGATTTAAAGGTACCTGCTATCTGTAGTTTTTACCCTAGCGCCTTATTTATTGTAATAGCAAAGCTAAGTTTTCCCTTTTCTTCCCTCTTTCTCCCTCATATCTCAGTCTTTTTAAAAAAAAATAGCTTAAGTCCGTCTCCAGGGTCCCAACTATCTCTGTACCAAAATTCATCAAAATCGGTTTAGCCATTTAGGTGTGAAGACGTAACAAACAAACAAACAATAAATATATATAATTATAAAAAAGTGCAACACGTTTTCTTCTTCAATTACTCCTTTCTCCTTCATATCATTCCGTACATAATCCATCTATCTTTTCTTTGGCTTTCGTCTCCTTCTCCGTCCATCACCTTTCAAATCTATGTCTTTATTATAGTTTTGGTCCAAAAATGTACATAGTCAAAACTGTGACACAGTTTGTAAGAAGTAACTCACCTAAATATCTATCAATAATCTTCCCGATGATGAAGTACAGTACAGCATCCGCGCACATCATGAGTGCAGCTACTCCGATGCTCATGTCCTCGCTGTCATCTGGGGTGGCCCACAGATCACCCCAATGGGCCCCAGTGCCGCGCGCCTCGAACCGCGTGATGTACAGGAACGCATAGCAGAGCGACGAGGACATTGAAAGGCACTGGTGGAAAATTGTGGGGTTATGCGTGGAGAACATTATCATGGCTAAACTCCCGCGAGAGTTTAGACTAAAGTGAGTTCCTATAAATAATACATTCGAATTTCGTCAGTTACCTACACTATATGCAGGTTAATAAATAAAAAAATAATCTTTGTATTATATTCTTAGTCCATATTATTGTTATAATTATGTGATCATGGCGTTTGCAAGTGTTAATTATAATATATTATTAGTAACCATGTAAGTTTAAAGACTCCTATTATTGTAAGCAGTATGACTTAAAAACTATGTTAGGTACATATATTTAAACATCACAAATTACTTTTCTGCGTGTAGCTAACCAACAGATTGCAGGTGTGGCAGAATGCTTCAATCAATGCGATCTTTAACTCTAAACTACATAGAAAAATCGACTACAGGATATTGTATGAATTTGCCATCTTAGTCTTGCAATCACTCGAAAACAGTCAATCCGGAAAACATATCTATGTTATTTTCCATTTTCATACCTTACACCTATATTCATATAAGAAGAAGAAGTCCATTTTGTAATCTAAAATACACTTTGACAGGTGTTAAATACAATAATATAATTTGAAAGATAACAAGTAATAAGTAAACTTACAATAAAAGTCTTCAGTGAGCTGTAGAGCACAGCTTCCAGCGACAGGATGATGATAAAGGGCATGAAGCTGACCAGATACAAGATGGCCGTGAACACGGCCGCCAGGCTGGCTGAGGTGAACAGCCTCGACAGCATATAGCTGTAGGGAGCAATGGTACATTAGGGAGAAAATCAAAAAATCAAAATCAAAAGTCATTTATTCAAATTATGCTGATAATCAGCACTTTTTGAACGTCAGATTACAAGAGACAGTCCCACAAAAACGCCCTGCCCTTCGCCACTTCCTAGTGTTTTAGCTGGGAAGAAGAAGTGGCGGATCAAACTCCCCAGCAACACATCTGTCTGTCAGGTTATGAGAACCAGATTTTATACAATTCCGTTTATCACAAGAAATGATAAAAAAAAATTAAGAAATTATTCATTCATTGTCACTTGTCAGCTGGCAAACACCAATTATATATAAAAATAAAAAAAAGAAGCATCGCGGTAAAATAAAAAATAAATAAAAAACAGGTTAAAAGTGCAAGTTGAAATGGCATACCGAGGGTTTCGCACAACACAAACAGCCATATCTTTTAACTGCGTAGACTTAGAGATATGATTTTTCACGACTCCGGTTTTAATTTCAACTTGATACCTTTATGCGTTCCTGAGATAAAGAGCCTTGCCAGATGGACAACAAAGTGATCCAATAAGGGTTCCGTATTTCCTTTTGAAGTACGGAATCCTAAAAATTCAAATATGTTGAATATTGTATGTTTTTTTTAAACGTTGCCCCACACTAGGAATTTCTCCTGTATCTTGGGTGCTTTTACAAACATTTAAACTCACATACACAAATAGCCAGACCCGAAACAAATACCTGTAAGTCTTACAGATATTTCTTCCGTGCGGGGATCGAACCCGCGACACGCAGCGCAGCAGTCGATTGCTTAGCTACTGCGCCAACCGTGTTGTCGTACTTGAATATTGAATGCACATCCTTTGTATCAGAAAACGGACTCCTCTAGTACGCAAATGTATATGGAGAGGTTTTAAAAAACCTATAGCTAATATTATAAACCTGAAGAGTTTGTTTGTATGGTTTAAACACGCTTATCTCAGAAACAGGAGGACTAATTGAAAAAATCTTTTAGTGTGAAGCCTATTTATCGAGGAAGGAGTTAGGCTATATTACATCATGCTTAACACCTACAGCGGGTTAAACCTCTGGACACAACTAGTGTTTATATAAATGTGGCTCTCCACATTTCGCTACAGCCAGGCGTTATCATTCCACACATAAAACTGTTTGGTTATATTGTGCCCGTCTGGCTACCGTTACGATCGTAAAGACATTTTTTTAAGACACGTGATATCTACCATCCCGTCTCTTTGCAATCTTTCTTACAGAGCGGAGGTCTAAGTCCCAGCTGTGGGAACTGTGGGAACCAAAAACATATTATAACATAATGAAAACTTACCAGAAACTAAGAACACTAAGTCCAAATATGAAGAGCAGCATGAACACTAGACTGGGATCGGTGTTGGGCAGCACGAGACCCAGGAACAGGATCATGGTCGCGATGGCCATGGTCAGCGTCAGCTCCAGGAAGCAGGAGATGAACCAGGAGAGGGTGTGCCAGCGGAGGTCCACGCCCATCACAGACATGAGCTAAGGAAAGAGATGGTCCCTTAATGTAACGAGGTATGGTCGAGCTCAGCAGTCGAATCTACGCTGATTAAGGTGAAAACTATCTAAACTGCTAAAATTCAACTAAGGTAACTTTACTGCCTGCCGGGGTTGTGGGTTGTTCAAAAGAGATACCACGGCCCCGAAATATAAAGGACTAAAGTAGGAATATGGGTCGGTTTTTCAAAACGTTGCCCCACACTACAAATTTCTCTAGTGTCGTGGGTGCGTTTACAAAAATTTAAACTCACATATACTAACAGCTGGACCTGAAACAACTGTAGGTAAAAATATTTGTTGCGGGGATCGAACCCGCGACACGCAGCGCAGCAGTCAATCACTCAGACACTGCGCCAAACGTGCCGTCTGTTTTATTCAGTAAAAGTCTAACACTACCCCTCGCTCACAGTGGAGGAAATTATTAGATTTTTCAGCCGAAAAAAGCTTATTAATTTGCTACGACGCGGCGACGTGAACTAAACATTACACAATAAAATTTAAGGTTCAAACTTGAGTGCCAACCAACCTTCAAATCTTTGTTGGAATATGCATTCAACCTTCCCTAGTTTCATCAAACTTTTTGTCACATACTCAAACGTTATTTGCACTCCATTGATTCTACTCCCGTTGAAGCAGTTCTATGTTTGTTTCATCAGCAATAGTTTCTTACCATAGTATTTCCAGTCTCCCTGTCAGACACGATAAACCGGACGCAAGACGCGACGGTGAACAGCAGCGAGAAGAAGAACGCCACGATCAGAGACTGCGACTCGTATAGTGAGGTCTGGTAACTGGGGAAATAAGAGGCTATTGACAACAGCATATAGCACATTTTGGAGTGTCAGGCCCAGGGAGCCAGTTGAGACGATACTTTTTATAACCAAATCAAGGAAAAGTACACCAGTATTACACCAGTAGGCCTACCATGACGTCTTAAAGCAGAACTTATTCCGCTGAGGGAAAGAGACAGAGCTATACAGGGTGTCTAGCACCATCTCTTTCAGCAGGTTGCAGCTTGGTAGCAGGACTTTAAGGGCGTCATGGTAGGGTAGCAGGACTTTAAGGACGTCATGGTAGGGTAGCAGGACTTTAAGGACGTCGCGTAAGAGTATAACTTTATTAAGTGTTGGATTTCTAACGACCTTTATTTCTAAATTGGTCGATAAAGAAAGTAAATAAAACAAAAAAAAAACGACTGCAAAAAGCACTTAAAAGACGGAAAATAAATTTTCGGAAGTGAGTGGCAAAAAATCGATAAATCGAAGAAAAGTTGCCGACTTCCAGAAGTAAATTTAGTCTGTCTTTTTAGTTTTTCTTGAAAGTAATTTTTTTTTCCAAAAAACGTAAAAAAGTATTTTTTCAGCCTTTTTAGGCGTAGTATGATGGTATCTCATACAATTCTCTAATCTTAATTAAATCGAGTAATTAATCTTATCGAGTCTTCATTTTCCACTGCTATTTTTATTTTTTTTTATTTTTGCCTTTTTATTTCCACATCTTATTAATACATTTCAAATGATTGTTAGTTGAGTTAGTACTTTTAACTTAATATTCTAGTGTTAGTAGGGTTATTTTAGCTCTTGGGATGTGGATCCCATATGGGTAAAGGCCTCCTCTTTCTCCTTCCACACATCTCTTTCTTTAGCAATGGTCATCCAGTTGTGCCCTGCTATTTGGACAATGTCATCAGTCCACCGTTTAGAAGGTCTGCCGACCTTTTCATTGCTATTAAGAGATATTAGCGTTTCGACAAACACATTGCAAGAAGAAAAATTAAGAAGCTATCTCCAGAACTGGATCAAATTGAAATGAAAACACACCACACGGGAAGCACCAGGTTTCAAATAGAAAAAGAATTGCTTCATCCAGTCGGAAGTTCTGAGGTAAAAAACCTAAAAATTACAGTCATAAATACAACCTCCTCCTTGTTTTTAAAGTCGATTAAAAATTTGCTAATCTCCTAGACAAAGTTGTCTTAAGTTCTACGTTTAATTATCCTCTCTGGGGGCTTAGACAAAGTAACAATTTAAAAACGATAACGAAGTTAGAAATCGTTATCGCTCAGCAGTCACTAATACATTTTTAACTTTATACCCTAGTGCATAAAGTTGAAAATCTATTAAAGACTGCTGAGCGAAACAAACAAAAACGATATGTAAACGTCAATAGATTTTCAACTTTATTAAACGCGCGTATAAAGTTGAAAATGGTCTGGGGTATTTTAGTCGTTTCAACAATGTCCGAGATAGAACGACAAATCGGCGAAGCATGACAATTTCATCCTACTAATATTATAAACACGAAAGTTTGTATGGATGTATCGATGTATAGATGTTTGTTACTCTTTCACGCAAAAACTACTGAATGGATTTTAATGAAACTTTACAATAATATAGCTTATACATCAGAATAACACATAGGCTACAATTCATAAATATATATTGTATATTCTATCACCATGCGAGTAAAACCGCGGAGCGCAGCTAGTACACAATATTCCTAGACTGTACTACAGGGAATATAAGATAACTTACAAGTCCTTCCTGTAGCAGGGGTATGGCGCCTGTTGCGCGTACACCGCCCAGTCTTGCTCCTCTTCCACCGCTCTCTTCTTTCGAGTAGCGTTGTGAGACAGCCTGATGATGGCCTTGTCCACTATGTCCTGGATCTGCACGAAGCCGCGGAAATAACGCATGTGCTCGACGAAGCTAGCGTCTGGACCTGGGATCCACAGGCTTGAAGAGAAAGGGAAGATTTAGTAATGATTGCAGGGAAGGCATTAACTGGATCCAACTGGAGGTGATCGAGTTGGTTATGTAATGTAATGAAATTATCGACCTTCGAATCAATCTCAATTCAAGCAATAAATATAATTTTGAATGTACACAACGAACTACATTCATAGCCTTTTTATTGTAGTCGTTATTTAATTAGAAGATTTTATTGTCGACTTGAAACAGTTAATCCGGACGGCACGGTTGGCGCAGTGGCTGCACGATTGACCGCTGTGCTGCGTATCGCGGGTTCGATTCCCGTACGGAACAAATATTTGTATGGCCTAAAAATAGTTGTTTCGGGTCTGGCTGTTTGTGTATGTGCGTTTAATTGTTTGTAAATGCACCCACGATACAGGAGAAATTCCTAGTGTGCGGCAACGTTTTTTTTTTATTTTTCTAATTTAATTTTAAATCTTTCTTCTTATATATAAAATTCTCATGTTACAATTTTAGCCGCCATAGTCCTTCGAAACAGCTTGACAGGATTTATAAGTTTGTTTTTATATTTGATAGGTCTGAGAATCGGTCGCAATCTATTTTTCATACCCCTAAGTGATAAGGGTGGGCCTCTTCAGAAGGGGACCGGAGAAGCGGGCGAAACCGCTAGGCACGGCTAGTATTTACATAAAATAATCCTTACTAATCCTTACTAATATTATAAAAGCGAAAGTGAGTTTGTTTGTTTGTTTGTTACCTCTTCACGCTTTAATGGCTACACCGATTTTGATGAATTTTGGTACAGAGATAGTTGGGAACCAGGAGACGGACATAGGCTAATTTTTATTTAAAAAAAGTGGGATGTGAGGGAGAAAGAGGGAAGAAAAGGGAAAACTTAGCGTTGCTATTACAAATCAATAAGGCGCAGGGGGAACTGTGTTACCCCGAATTTAACGCGAGCGAAGCCGCGGGCAAAAGCTACTAAATAATAACGAAGATACGTACTAGTCCTTTAGTCTCTTGGTGGTGGGAGCGTTCTCGATGTCCATCCTGATCTTGTACTCCACATTTGTAAAGGATTGATCATCTTGTCCTTCGGTGTTCAGGAATACTAAACCTGGGAAAATTTAATAAAAATAAATATTATTGTTTGTAGAGTTTAAGGGTCCTTATGGAAATATATTGCCACTTGCTAGTGTATGAGTTGTTCCAACTCTTTCGTTCCTGTGCCAAGCTCATCCAATCCATATCGCATTCGCATTCAGAATTTTGAAATCAGTTCAAGAATTTTTATTTCCTAAAACCTTTCCTCACACTAGGAATTTCTCCTGTATCGTGGATGCGTTAACAGATATAGAAACTCATATAGACAAACGGACCAGACCTGAAACAATTATTTGTAGGCCATACAAATATTAGTTCCGTGCGGGGATCTAACCCGCGACAAGCAGCGCAGCAGTCAATCGCTCTCCCACTGCGCCAACCATGCCGCCAAATGGCAATATAGTTTTTTGCCGCTACATGTTCATTCACACAGTATAGTTACTTACCAGCAGTAAATTCATCGACTCTGCTGAGTTGTACCGCCCGGTGCGTCAGTTGTTGCTCGTTCGGGGAAGGGTGGAACCGATTCAAGTTCATGCAGTGCAGCATGTCCGATGCCTTCGTCAGCATGCTACTAAAGCCCTGGCGAAGCATGGGGGGCGTTAAGGACTAATATAGAAGAGAAGCTACGATATTGTGCAAAATATGAACAAGAATGTATCTACCAGTGGTGTAGCGGACACAATAATTGAGAATAGTACTTCGGGAATAGTATCTAGTTTGAAAAAGATAATTTAAACTCCGCGTGCAAATACTTTATAGCGACCGGTTTCAATGAAATCAGATACAACAAACCAGCAGAGTTTGTTTAACGTTTGTTAACATATAATTTAAATTGTACTTTTATTTAAAACAAACTCAATAATATTGTAATAGGTGGTAATAAGTATTCAGGTATTCTCTTACATCCAAATCGCCGAACTCATTAAATATTTCATCGATATCCAGATTAGGCATATCGACGGTCTCGCCCTTAAACATCATTTGGCTGAAAGCGCTGAACTTCGGCGAGGTCAGCAAGCGCCGCACTACCTCCATGCCCTCGCGGTGAGACGACAGCTTCGCCACCGCGGGGAACGCGGATGCGAAGGAGTGGATCAGCCCTGTGAACTTTACCGTTGTCGCAAATGTTGTGTTGGCCTGTGGGAATAAGCATAGTATCTTTACTAATATTATAAAAGCGAAAGTTAGTTTGTTTGTTTCGTCTTCACGCCTAAATTGTTCAACCGATTTTTATGAATTTTACAGAGAATAGTACAGAGATAGTTGGGACCTAGGAGACGGACATAGCCTATTTTTTTTAAGTTAGAAATGAGAAGGGAAAAAGAAAAAAACTATTATATTTTTTTTAAAAAAAGATTGAGATATGAAGGAGAAAGAGGGAAGAAAAAGGAAAACTTAGCTTTGCTATTACAAATCAATAAGGCGTAAGAGCAAAAACTACAGGTAGCAGGTACCTGCAAATCAGGAAAGGGGAACTGTGTAACCCCGAATTTAACGCAAGCGAAGCCGCGGGCTAAAGCTAGTATTTAATAATTGAGAGGAAACCGGCGTGTCCAAGAATCCAAAGCACGAAAATGTGACATCTTGAGAATAAACTTTGGCTTTGCATATTCTGGTTTCTTCACCATGTCATCTCACTCGGTGATTCTTCTTTTTTAAATTGAATCGCTGCTTACGCGTGTCACCACAAAAATTTTGACATAAGTCTGAGACTTATGTCAAAATCCTACTATCCGTAAGCAAAACGACTCGTTTTTGTTTATTGGAACGGGGCTTTAAATTAATGCTTTAGGGCTTAAAGCCCCGTTCCAATAAACAAAAACGACTCGTTTTGCTTACGGATGGTAAGATTTTGACATAAGTCTCATAGAACTTATGTCAAAACACTACCATCCGTAAGCAAAACGAGTCGTTTTTGTTTATTGGAACGGGGCTTTAGTCTATTTCTAATCCAGTCATTATGACTAGATGCGTGAGACGGAGAAAGGGGTGTCTTCGAGCAACTTGGCAGGTCCTCCACCTGCGTTGTTATGTCCAGCGATGGGATTACCTGCTTATTAATCCTTCCGACGCCGGTGGCTATTGGTTGGGTATACAGTGTTTTAGCCATGATGCTTAATAAAGCCCCATACTTACTTCATTAAGAGAGATATATATATTCTATGTTCAGCAGTGGGCTTACCTGCTTTATAATTCGTTCAACGGCGGGTGTGGGCGGGGTGTACAGTATCTTGCCCATGACGAGGGGCTTAATGAAGCTCCACACTATCTTGCCACCTTCCACGTTGACAATGTCCTTGTATAAGTTACGGCAGAATTCGGCTGTAAAACACAACAATGATTGAGTAAGCCACTTAGGTTTTGGCAGTCAAAAATTTACCAATAATTTGTGATCATAAAAAAAATTGCCATCGATTTCTGAGAGACAGAATATAAAAATAGTGGTTATTATGAAGCAAACTTACTAGGCAGAACGTCAATTTGGGCCTGGTCAGGTTCAGTGGAGAAGTCCTGGATCTCGGTGATGGACTTGTACAAGCGGTTATTATTCATCTTGAACGGTTTGCCGCACATCATTCTGCCGACGCCCGCCATGAACTCGGGAGCTAAAAATGAAAAAAAAAATCAAACTCAAATCACTTTCGATTGATACTCGTTTTTGGCGTTTGAACCTTACTGGAGACAAGAAAGATGGATGGATTGTTTCAAGAATGATATGAAGGAGAAGGTAGTAAATGATGCCGTGACGTCTGATAGGGGAGAATGGAAGAAGAGTTGGAAAAAGAATGGGACAAGGGTACGAAAATCAGATGTCTCATTGGTCGTAAGTAAAAGAAATTGTCTTTTGTGGCGATACATACACGTTATCATATCCCCAAGGGACTTGAGGTCCATCATTTTGCTGAACAGGGGGTCACTGGCGAGGGTCTTTCCCATGTCTCCGAAGTTTTCTAAGATCATAGGGAACAGCGCTGCCATCTTCGGGTACTTGGCTATGACTGAAGAACCTTCCTCTTCAGTCAGGTTTGAAGAGTTGTAGAGTTTGGCTAGGAGAGTGCTTGATACCTGAAGGAATTAAGGTTATCTATTGTATAAAATTCTCGTGTCACAATGTTCGTTCCCATACTCCTCCGAAACGGCTCGACCGATTCTTATGAAATGTTTTATGCAAATTCAGTAAGACTGAGTATCGGCCAACATCTATTTTTCGTGCCCCAAAAGTAGCAGCAGGTGAAACCGCTGGGCACAGCTAGTTTATACTATATATATATATATATATATAAAGTCACGCGTGATCACCAAAACAATCTCACAAACTGTTTCGGAGATTAGGCGTGATGATATTTTTGCAGAAGAGTCTTTATATAGCATTCACGATAGAAATTCAATTAACCTAAAGATCGCCCAAGGGGGCTGTTATTTTTAAGCCACAAACTCGACTTCAGTTTGGGATAGAAAATGCAGCACTGTAAAACGTTTCCATCAATCCTGTTTGTTTCCAACTTACCTGATCAAGGATCACGCTATAATTTAAGTTGCGGATCAGCGTAGGCAGCACTTGCTTGGCCACATCGTCAGGCAGGCCACAAAATTGTTCTATGACAGCTCCATACACATCCTCTGCTGATACTACGTCCAGGTCTGCAGGGTGCAGGATCGTGGACATGGGCTCCATCTGGCACACGTAGTTGGCAATGTGGCTGTCATCCGGCTTTAGAGTGAGGAGCTGAGGAAGAGGAACGGGAATATGTAGTGGGGATCTTGTTTAATAAACAAATGAGAATTACATTGCAACTTGTGTATAGCTCTTTGGAAGAAATGTATCGGAACTAATGTTATTAAGCTTATGATGTCTGTTCAGCTGTTCAAAAGCTGCCTTCTTTTTTCACTTACTGCCTTTTATTTCTATTTACGATAGTCGTGTTACTAACATCTTAGGGTTAGCATGATTCGGCATAAAATTAATTTTTTGTTAATAAATATTGCAAGAAGTCTCTCGCCTTAATTCAATTTCTGCCGAACCGAATCGAACGTGATCCAGTGATGGTTAATGCCAAACGTAGTTTACCCGAAGTGTGTATAGCACCCCACGCGGGTTTTAAGATGCCCAAGCAAAATAAAGTAAGTACCGGTTTCAGCTGCAAATGGCCAGCATAGATCCTAGGCGCCGCGATGGACCAGAAGTTCGTATTGTTGATGCCGAGTGCGCCCAGACCCAGCTCCAGTTCCTCAGCATCAGGGAACAGCTTAGAAACTTTCACTAGGACAACAAAATAAACAATTAAATATAAGACGCCGATGTCCACAAACAATAGGACCTGGATGCCCTGGTGCCTGCACTTTACAGGAAATGATAGACGGTAGTGATAGCACCGAAGTGTTAGATAAGTTCTGAGCTGATTCATCATAGATTATACGCTAAGAAGACAATACTAGGTGCGGCATCCGTGCGCCTTTCACTATTTTTAACCACTTGTGCTATTTATTATACAAATTAAAATTTTGGAGCTTTACATTTTTGGAAACATACTAATGCATATTATTTTGAAGTAAAAACGTAGAAAAGAATACGTAGGTACCTAGTTTTTGTTTAGGAACGTACCTTTAAGGTCGACTTCTTCTAGCAGATAGTTCTTGACTTTCCTGACGATGACGAGCCCAGAGGTCAGCGCCACCAAGTCTCTGCCGAGAGGAGTGTCACTCAGCAGCGGCTGTAGCTCTGTCGTTATACCCTGCAGACTGAGAATATAATGTTTTCAGAGGGAGAAGAGTACGTATTAAAATGTACACATTATACCATGGTTTTCAAAACAATCCTGTTTCGAACCTTATGAAAGATATAAAAATCCTGTGACAGTTGTGGCAAATATACAGAGCACAGTGAAATCGATTGTCAATTGTATAGGCCATCAGAGTACAAAATCAGCTACACTTTTGAATTTTACCAGCAGCAAGTCAACAAAAACCTTATTGCAATGTCAATAGAGATCAAAGTGATGGAAACAGTTTGAGAAGTCAGTATTCTATCGTTTCCAACTTACCTGAACAAAACATTATCCAAGGACTCTTCGCTGCTGAACAGCAGCAGAGCGTCCATCAGGGCCTCCAGCCGGCCTTGCATCACGCCGGTAACGTCCACCTTGCTGGCCAGCCCCAGCAGACGGGAGCCGTGCGACATGAACTCTCCGATGTGTTGCGCGAGGGACGACAAGAAGTTGAAGCGCCAGAATTCTTCGATTTGGTATTTTGGGAGCTAGAAGAAATATTTTTATAACAGATGTAAAAAACCGAAGAGTAGGTTTACTGTGCATTACCTGCTGAAAACTTTGTAAAACTGCCGTTTTCATAGAACTCGCGAAGCAATTATTAGAGAAGCAGAATAGGTACATGTTTTGAAAAGAAAGTTAATTTAAAAGAGAACCGCTCATGACATCGGGCGATGCAAGACGCGATTGTACTCATACGCGTTTGTCGTAGAATTCTAGCAATTTGACTTGTTAGGAAAAAGTTAGTAGTAATATTATAATTGCTTACAGCATTTGCAATGAGCGTTTTGTTTAGATTGTTCTGGATTACGGAGACGATTTGACTGCAGTTGTATCTCTCACAGATGATGGTCCAGCCGCTGTTGGGAACGATGATGTTCTTATCTGAAGGCTCTGAAATGCTACGGATCTGCAAAAAAAAAGTGAGGATACTGAAATTTTAAAAACAGTCGACATAGGGCTCCCGAAAACCTAAGTGAAGAAAATCAGAACAGTACCAGTCGTTTTGGAGCAGCTTAAAAAATCTTTTGACGTGAATTCGTATGCATGTCTTATCTGAATAGACGATCATATGAATTGCATTAATGCGAAAAATGCATGTCAAAAATGCGATTAACAAAATTACAGTAATTTTCGCATCGCATTTTTGACATTCGTTTTACTTTGATATTTTGAAACATATAGTAGATAGCAGGAATTCCCTTTTAAGTTTCCAATTCACGAAACAAAGGGACACTGCCACAAGATCGTTTTTCCAACAGTTTGAGGTTCTAGACTTATAAATTAAATTATCAAGAGATGGCGAGATAACTTGGAAGTCTGTCTTACAAAATGGCGCCGATAAAGGATATGGAAAGAGGCTTTAACCCAAGAGAGGAATAATACAGGCTAGCGACTGACTAACCATTAAAAAAAACGACTTACTTTTCGTAAATTAACCTGCGCATTCTCAATATCATCAACAACATCATGATCATTGACGATCTTCATCAGCTCTCCGTGCAACTCATTCTTCTCCACAAGGTAGTCTTTCAAGGGCTTCACCACGTCAAGGTTGTGAGCTACTTCCTTGGACATCTCCTTGAGGAAAGGCAGCTCCCTCACGCCGTCAACTTCGTGGATGTGGGGCAGTTCCGCCCTGATGAGCTTGGTCGTGTGTGCTAGGACGGATGCGAAACTGGAAATGTAAACCACTTTTATTTATAGTGTTGAGGTTATCGCTTAAGTTCTAATTAAAAAGTCTAGAATAAATTTAATTATAGGTGTACTCAGACCATCCACTTATTATGCTTTAAGTCACTTGTTACAGGGAGCGCGCCTTCAGTGTTTATTGATTGACTAGCTTTTGCCCGCGGCTTCGCTCGCGTTAAATTCGGTTAAACACAGTACCTGCTACCTGCAGTTTTTGCCCTTGCGCCTTATTGATTTGTAATAGCAATGCTAAGTTTTCCCCTTTCTTCCCTATTTCTCCCTCATATACCACTTTAAAAAAAAATAGCCTATGTCTGTCTCCTAGTTCCCAACTATCTCTGTACCAAAATTCATCAAAATCGGTTCAGCCATTAAAGCGTGATGAGGTAACAAACAAACTCACTTTCGCTTTTATAATATTAGTAAGAATAGAATGATAAAGTTAAAAACTCACAGTGAAGCATTCCCGAACTCATTCCTGGAGATGTTCTTCGCGAGACACTCCGATAACTTGGTGCTCCTGGCGTTGATGTCCTCTAGTAAATGCGCCTTCACCTGACTCAGGAACTCGTTCATCGACTTGTTCATCTCGTACTTCGTGTAGTTTCGAGTTGATATCAACTGCGGAAATAAAATGGTTTAGAAAGGCACCGTAACCAAGTAACGTAAGAGGTAAAACTTGTATAACCTACATTATAGAAAGGTCTAAAAAAGTGACATGAAGAGAGACAGGCAGCCTCATTACTACTTACCTCGTCGAATGGTTAGAATAGACGCTTGTTAACTTGTGTTAAAGTATGATTTTATTTTACGTTTTGTAAAGTAAGCAATGACTTATTGTCGGGCCTACTCTGTCCTTTCATACTTAAGTACTAACGCTGTAACAACAACATTTTAAAACCAAATGATTTTAAAAGAGTAACTATGGAGTTTCTTGCCGGTTCTTCTCCATAGAAAACGACCAACCCGAACCGTGCAACTTTTCTCGACGTTTTATAAGTGCCCATGTGAAATAAAAATATTTTGATTTGATGTGATTTGATTGATAATTTAAAATAGCATGAACTAGTTAATTGTTCTGATACGAGAGACGCTGAAGAAGACCACAAATCGCAATACAAAAATTTGGCAACCTTAATATATCATTTAAAATACGATATGAAGGTCCAAACTTCTATTTCTAGGTCGTTGTCGATAATCTCCATAATCCTGGCCCACTCACCTCTTTAATGGCCATATCCCAGTGGAACTCATTCTTCAGCGTATGGTATACATCGTCCAGGCTCATGGTCTGCACGTGACAGAGGAGGTTGTCGTACTCCTGTTTCTTGTACAGCTGTAAGTTCAGCTGCTTGAACCACGTCGTTAATTGGGAGCAGCCTGTGCATTGACTGAAAGACAAAACATAATATAAAAAATGTCAAACGTATTGTGGCCGATGGTAGCAGAGGTATATTATACCTTTATAAGCCTTGAAATACTCCTGAACCAGAATGTAGACTACGATATAAAGTTTTCAAAACACAAATCGGGGAAGCTTGGAGCCCATGTTCAGAATCATATTGAATAGCGAAAAGCATTTTTTTTCTTTAAAAAAAAGCACTAGGAACTTCTCCCGTTTCGTGGGCGCGTTTATAAACATCTAAACTCTCATAGACAAACAGCTAGACCCGGAACAACTATTTGTAGGCCATGCAAATATTTGTTTCTTGCGGGGATCGAACCCGCAACTAGCACCGCAGCAGTCGATCGCTCAGCCACTGCGCCAACCGTGTCGTCGTCAACAAAGTAGGCCTTAAGTAGCAGTCAAACTTCTCTGAAGTTCTTAAATTACCTGCTATTCAAGAACAGCGTGCCAGCATCGACTCCGTTGCTCAGCACCGCAAACGAGACCTTCGTCAGGGAATCCTTGGACAGCAGCTGCAGAGCTACCGTCCTTAGATGCTGTATCTTCTCGTCTGTTACCCAGGATGGGTTCTGGGGCGGTTTCGGTCCATCCCTGATGAGGTCCAGTCTTGATTCGATTTTGGATATGTCTGCATCGACTGCAGTGTATTCGACATCTTTGGATACTGATAGAGAGTTTTCGTAACCCTGAGAAATATAGATGATTAAGGTTTTTAATTTTTGGAACTTTTTTTTTAACTTCCTTTGAGATAGAAGTACCTTAGAGTTTAATCAACCGGGGTTGTGGATTGTTTGAACGAAATCTACGGCCGGGACATGGATGGGTTTTAGTAAGTCAAAGTCTGACACTCCCCCACGCTCCCCCGAGAGAAGTTATTCGTAAGTACCCATCCGAAAAACGGGTTAATCAAGAAGAAGAGTTTATATTATAATATGCCCCTCAACGGCCCTAAACACCCTGTTTAAAGTATGTAGGTACCTACATAATAAAAACAGAGCAATTTAATAGAACAATAGTGCCTATTTTGAGCTGATGAAATCCCCATAAATATTCCAGGTTTGCACATATTGGGACCTCCTATACAGTCATATTCTAAGTTCGCTATGGAAACATCCTTAAATACAAGCTCCATTTCTAATTAAACGCTGTATACCACTTACCAGAGAAGCATACAACAGTGGGGGCAGTTCCTTATATAACTCATACTTGTCCGCGTCACACATCTGTCGCTTGAGGTTCGACCACAGCCCTGTCCGGTCCGGAAAATAGTCGGACAGCGTGATGTTTGGCTGGCAGAACGATTCCGTCTGGTTCACGTCGACATCATGGAAAAGGCGAACGATCTGAGGAGGTATATACATTTTTAAAATGGATGTTGGTGGTTGCAAATTGTGGCGATTCATCATTTAATGAGAGGGACATGGTTAAGCCAGTCAGACGGATTGGTCTGTAGATCAGTTACCGTCGGTTTCACAAAGACCCATCATTCATCCGTTGGAAAACACAGGAAACTGTCAGTTCTAGCTGCCAATGGTAGATGTTACTGTTACTGTCAGTAAGTTCGTATGGCATCGAAAAGTCTAGGCTGAAGATGATGTTTCACTTACATGTAGGTCGTCAAAATTTGTGAGCAGATCTTCAGCAGCATCAAAGCTGTTCTCAAGATAGCCCAAGAACTTGGTAGCATATGGTCCGTTATAGAGGTCCTTGAGGAGTTTCCACCAGTCTTCGCCAGCCAGGAAGCTCAGAATGACGTCATAGCTCTGGATGTTTGAGTGCAAGTACTTCAGGTAGAGCGGAGTACTGAGATCGTAGGAATGCTTGGTTGATGTACGTAGTACGTCTATGAGATGCTTTCTGTGGAATAAAGGATGTTTACAATAATGAATACTCCATCAACATCAAAAATTTCACACAAGAGGTAAAACTTGTGAATAAGATTTTTTGACGTATGTATGGGAAATCATCAAGTAACCCCCCTCTCTGGGTGGAGCGGGGGAAGTGTCAGTCTTTTACTGACTAAAACCCAAATATTTATGTTCTGGGGCCACAGTATCTCTTTCATACAACCTGCAACTCCGGCAGTGTGAATAAGACCTTAGATGGAGTGTGTTTGAAACTGAATTAAACTCTATTGTGTTAAAGTTAGTTTTGCACACAATACAATCGTTTGATTAAAAAAAGGCTTAAATGAAATAATGATACACTTACCTTTTACTCAAAAATTCGAACACGTCTGTGATATCTTCGCCGTCGCTCTTTAACGTATCCACAAGATACATTAAACTCTTCCTTGCGCTTGCATAATCATTCACAGTTACATTTTGCACAGCTCCATAAATCAGACGATAATGTTCCTTCGCACAAATCTGACTCACTCTTTCTTCAGTAACTAGTATTGTTCTACTTGCATTTGCTTTCAAATTACTACACATTTTGTCAACGGCATCAACTATGCTATAATTCTCATCATTAGTCCATAGTACATCTGTTATTATATCAAAATGTATATTCAATGCGTCTACAGGTTTTCTTTTGAACATATATTTAAAAACGTTTAAGTCTCCTGCGACTTTTTTCGTTTGTTCATCTGTACCTTCGAATATTGTTTTTACGTCTAACGCCTGAATCTCATCAGAGAGTTTATTGATAATACTAACAACTCTAGTTAAATAAATATGTGCTCTAAATTGTTTCAGATTAATTTCGTTGAACAGCCGATAAGAAGGACTGGTTACATCGATCTTGAACGTCAGTATTGAATCGACGATTTTCTCAAGTTTACCTTCGATGGTATTCATTTTGATGTCTTCCTTTGTAAGTAGTGTTTGGTTCTTTTTTGATACTTCTGTCAAGTAATCAGCTAGTTCTACAGCTTTCGTGTATGCGTTTTCGAATCTGCTAGTGAGGTTCGCTACGGGAATTGTGAAGAAATAATATTGCTGAAAATAAAGGCATACTTTAGACTGAAACCTAAGTCAACAACCCTTAATAATAATAATTTATTTTTTGTATTTTAATATGTTTTCTTTATATATATAGGAAACATGTAAAAATATAAAGAATATGTGAAAAAATGAATAAACGGAGATAATTTAATTTATTTCATACTAGGTTGTCCAGAGTGTGAGTAATATCTCTACAACTTAAGAACTATGTTAGTAATATATACATACAAAAACAAACTATAATAATTATCCTACATGCAGGAGAATCAAGTGCCTCCAGATAGGACTCTCAATATGATCAGCGTTGACTTTCATGTAGCCGTTGGGATTGTCCCTCTGCGCATCAACGATGCTGCTCTTTAACTAATTATGGCATGATATCCATCCACGTTTTATTCTGCAAACATCGCTGATGCACTGCAGTAGTGACGCAGCCCCATCAACACTCTGAGAGGCATTGTTTGTACTAAACTATCAGAGCGTTTACCTCCCGCTACGTGCAATTGCGCGACGTAGATGACCAAAACGTATATAAATAACTTCAAAAACGCACAACAAAGTTATTCATCTGGGTTGGTGTCTGAATATTATAATCAACTATGGTTAATATAATATACTAGCTTTTGCCCGCGGCTTCGCTCGCGTTAACTTCGGTAGCGCCTTATTGATTTGTAATAGCAACGCTAAGTTTTCCCTTTCCTTCCCTCTTTCTCCCTCACTTCCCACTTTTTTTTAAAAATTAGCCTATGTCCGTCTCCTGGTTCCCAACTTTCTCTGTACCAAAATTCATCGAAATCGGTTTAGCCATTAAAGCGTGAAGAGGTAACAAACAAACAAACAAATAAACAAACAAACAAACTCACTTTCGCTTTTATAATATTAGTAAGGATTATGAAACGTATTTCAGATCAATACTCACAGGTTTAGCGAACACATCCATCAGCGTGTTCTCTCCCCGGGGCAGGGAGATCCAGTGCAGCAGCGTGGGGCACAAGGTGGGCTGCACCTTCCGCATGAAGGCTGCGTCGATCATGCTGCTCGGGGGAATCACCATGGACTGCACCAAAGCTTCACAGTCCCAGAACTGGGACAGAGATGCTCGTCGGACCTGGAACGTGGAAGTCACGTTGTACCGGTTTAAGGGACGTTTTTAGAAATGTTTTCAGTTAATATGTGTTTTCACTCTAAAAGAAATAATAGATGCAACATATTTCAATTTATCGGGCTGGTTACAGTCGGGTTCTCAATTTCTATCAACAATGTTTTCATAGGATTTTGGAAGGCGGTCTTAAAATATTGTGTAATTTATCACATTGCGGTGTTTTATAAATGACTTACATTCATATATATATTTTGTATTATGCTTTTAAACTATTATCTTATGCTTTTGTTTGTTTGTGGATAATTAAAACGGAGTAAATGACTACAAAAACTCATCCGTTTAGTTACGCAAATAATCGACGGCTCGTAATACATCGAAATTTTAAAAATGCAAAAATTCGTTTGACAATTTTTTTGTTTCTATGAATTACGTAGGGGCCGTCGATATTTTCCATGGGAAACTTAAAATTATTAAGTTTACAAAGTCAAACTGATTCATTACTCCAAATGTGTGGGGTGTACCCACACATTTGTTAGAGTTATAAATTAGTTTGACGGCGACATATCGCGCTATACAATTCTAGCATAACATGAATCGCTTGTAGAATGTACCCGTACAATTAGAGATACACATAAACTGGTTTTGCATAGCTTCATTGGTCGTCGTGCGCCTAGCTTCCCTGCATCGTAAAAAAGAGACTGGTCACCATTACCTGGCTCATAAACCCGTAGTCCCAGTAGGAGTTCAGGAGTACCCCCATGAACTCTGGCATATTTTCGTACAAGGAGTACAGTCCTGTGGTGCGAGTGAAGCCGACTGCTTGCAGTATGTTCGCATCTGGCTCTGTAAAAAATAGACGAGAAATTAAGAGATCTAATACTTAATTAACCTTACTTAGTCTCATTTAATTATGTACTCTGATGATTCCCATAGATACAAGGTGTTTTAATGACAACGGCACGGTTGATGCAGGGGTTGAGCGATCGAATGTGCCACGTCTCGCGGGTTCGATGCCCGCATGGATCAAATATTTATATGACATAGTGGTTTTGGGGCTGGCTGTTTGTGTGAGTTTAAATGTTTGTTAACGCAACCACGATACAGGAGAAATATCTAGTGTGGGGCAACGTTGTATAAAAAAAAATTAATGTATAAAATTCCCAACTCAAATTTGGTATATTTTAATCAAAGAAAGGAAGTAAAAGACAATAAGACACTACCGTTGATTTCCGTAAAGTAAGTCTTCAAATCAGTCGCCACATTCTCGAGTATGATCGAGAGCGATCCGAAGAAGTACTTCCAGGCCTTCCTGCCGAGGAGTCTGCAGTCATCATCCATGGTGGTGCTCATACACTTGGAGAACCTCTCCCAAAGGTTGTTCATTGGCACGTCGCTGGGAATCGAAGAGTCGTTCATGGCATTGAAGACTAGGTCAACCTTAGAGAAGAGTTTCCTGCAAAAGTTTTAATGCAATTAATAAAAAAACGAGTCAGATTCACGTACAGAGGGTTCCGTACAAATAAACAGCTATTTCTTTTGACTGCGTAGATTTAGAGGGCTAATTTTGTTCAACTCGAATCCTCCACACATTTCCAAGATAAAGGGTTTTGACAGACGGACAGATGGACAGACGGACAACGAAGTGGTCCAATAAGGATTGAGCTTTTGATGTGGGCAGCAGCTGAAAATCAGCGTCAGGTGACGGCCTTGTGTTGCCATCTTGACAGGCCTGTTGGTCTAGTGGTTAGTGGCCCTGACTGCTGAGCCGGAGGTCGTGGGTTCGATTCCCACCCAGGACAAACTTTGTGTGATGAGCATGATTGTTTGTTCTGTGTCTGGGTGTGATTTATCTATAATATGTATGTATTTATAAATTATATAAGTATGTATATCAGTTGTCTGGTTACCATAACACAAGCTCTGCTTAGCTTGGGATCAGATAGCCGTGTGTGTGTTGTCCCAAGATATGTATTTATATTTATTTTATTTTTATCTGGCATTATGCTGAGCTGAGGCCCTTTTGGCATTTTTTATTTTATTTAGTTTAATGTTAACGTGTCCCTGTGTCTTTTATTTTTAATAATGCTGAATAAACGCAATTTTCTTTCTTTCTTTCTTTTTTCCTTTTGAGGTACGAAACCGTAAGAAATTTAGTGCTAGTGATCATAATAATGATTAAAATATACCGCATGACTAATAAAACGTCCCAAAAATTAATGATTTTTTGAGATCCTGACTAATCCTTACTAATATTATAAAAGCGAAAGTGAGTTTGTTTGTTTGTTACCTCTTCACGCTTTAATGGCTAAACCGATTTTGATGAATTTTGGTACAGAGATAGTTGGGAACCAGGAGACGGACATAGGCTTTTTTTTTTTTAAAGTGGGATATGAGGAAGAACGAGGAAAGAAGAGGGAAAACTTAGCGTTGCTATTACAAATCAATAAGTCGCAAGGGGAACTGCGTTACCCCGAATTTAACGCGAGCGAAGCCGCGGGCAAAAGCTAGTATTATAAAAGCGAAAGTGAGTTTGTTTGCCCAATGGCCAAACCGTTTTCGACGAATTTTGGTACAGAGATAGTTGGTCCTGGAGACGGACATAGGCTAAAAAAATTGAGGGGGAGAAAGGGGGAAGAAAAGAGGAGAGAAAGATTTTTTTTTTCGATTATCACGCTGTTTAAAGTTAGCGTTAGCCCAAAGTCCAACATAACATAACATCAAGCTTGTATAACCCGATGACTATATATATCCCTATATATATCGCATAACTAAATAAAATATTCCAAAAATTGATGACTTTTTGAGATTTCATACATGGCGATGCATTTCCAAAGAGATGACTTTTAGTCCAACTAGTTGTAGATAACCTGATGACCTTGGCAAAGAAAAAATACTTTAAGGTCCCAATAATATTTATAAAGTAAGCTCATAACCACCAACATTAGAATAGTACCCAGACACAAATCCGCAGGGAAGAGGATTTTTTGAAAAATATATCGCGACCCCAGAACACAAAGGGGACAATAAAAGTCTGACACTGCCTTACGCTAAAAAAGGCAAATACCACTGAAAAAACCTAAGAAAACTGCATTTTTTTTTGCGGACGGAAAGTCATCAAATAACTTCCCCCGTTCTGGGCGGAGCGGGGGTAGTGTCAGACTTGTACTGACTAAAACCCACCTACGTTCCTTCTATTGCCTTTTACGTTCCGGGGCCGCGGTATCTCTTTAGAACAACCCGCAACCCCGGCAGACGGTGGCCCTGGCAGGCCCCTCTGCTTTGCTGACGCCGTCGTCACTAGACAAACGGACGGTGAGCTACCCAAGAACATTGCATGGACTAAAGTTTTAGCCAAAGACGCTGGGTAGACGAGCTTGCGAGCAGCTTCATTGTACCAACTGGAAGTTTAACATTAATTACAAACCTTAGCACCACATCTCTCTCCGTAGTATTGAGTTTGTCCTCAGCATACTTCCAGGCTTCCTTCAAACCCAGGCGTCCGTCAGCAGTGTCATTCTTCACGTATTGCAGGGTATCCCTGGTGATTAGCATATCTTCCACCAAAAAGTCAAACATGGAAGACAACTTGAGAAAGAGATGGGGCTGGTACTCTGTGCTGTTCCATGCTGAGGGGATCTGAAAAGAACAAGAAATTTGAGAAAAATGGAGTGTATCAGTGGCAAGTCATAATCTTTTCTGTTATTTTGTGCAATTTTGAACAAAATTGCACAAAATAGTCTCAAATTTTACATGAGGCAGCCTTTTAGGACGTAGGTATTCACTAAGACGGGATTTTAAAAAGTTCCATAAGGGGATGAAATAGGGTGGCAAAACTTGTATGGCAGAAGGTTGAATTGACTTGAAATTTTGCATTGGCATGCTGCACGAAATTAATAGACTATATAACATCACGGTGCAATGCACGGTGCACGGTTTGTATGAAAACATACCTGTTAATTAACTTACTTTAACAGAATTATTCTTAGCAGCGAGGTACTCGACCCATTCATCCAGGAACTCCTTGTTCATGCACAGTATAGTCTCTATTCCTCTCACTGCGTCCTTGGCGCCAGGGTTGAACTGCAGCAGTTCTGCCATGCTGCTGGTGGCACATGGCCAGGGTGGGTTGTCGTTCATTAGCGATATTATTGGTTCCACCTGGAAATTAAACATGGTTTGGTATACGGAGGGGTATTGGGAAACCAAAGGTTCAAATTTTGGAACAGATGATTTTGGAATAGACTGCTACGTAATTTAATCCTTACTAATATTATAAAAGCGAAAGTGAGTTTGTTTATTTGTTTGTTACGTCTTCACGCCTTAATGGGTAAACGGATTTTGATGTATTTTGGTACAGAGATGGTTGGGACCCTGGAGACGGATACAGGCTATTTTTTTTTAAAGTGTGAAATGAGGTAAGAAAAGGGTAAACTTAGCTTTGCTATTACAATCAATAAGGCGCAAAAACTACAGGTAGCAGGTGCCTGCAAATCAGGAAAGGGGAACTGTGTTACCCCGAATTTAACGCGAGTATAGCCGCGGGTAAAAGCAAGTATTCTATAAATTCCATTCTTTCTTTTCTTTTCTTTGTCAGTTGTTATTATCTACTACTACCAGATTTTACTTTGTACTTTAGATTTTGGACCATTTAAAGGTAAATAGTTATGCTGGTGTCATTGGGCAGTATTTTCATCCAATTCCAGACACGCACAAACATCAGACATGCGGCAGATTTGAGGGTGGGTAATTATTGCAATTCCATTATTAGGGGTCATCTGGTGACCCCTAATAATTTGTTAGTGTTGTTTATCTAGCTGAACTTACTTCCGTATCATCTCGAACGATGGTGTCCACAGCATCCACTGTGAGCTGCGGGATGTTTGGGATGATCTTGCTGAGGGCTTGCACGGTGCTCGGCGGGAGATTACTGCTGTAGGTCTCGTTTCTCAGTAACGCTGAAAATGCAAGATGGTTATTTAGAATACGGAGCATCATAATCTCCCTAGAATTTAAAAATATGATGGAGTCGACTTCCTGCTTATTTGCTTCTAATTTGCTAGACTGTGTGTCATCAATATCTGCGCTCTGGTTCAATACAGAGATTGGTCACATAGTCTTTATCATAAATAATTACATGGTTTTCGATAGTCACCAGCACCACAATAGGAACTTGCTGCTTTTCATACCATACACAGAACAGTACAACTTAACACAGTCACAGTAATGGAAGTGCAGTATTACCTCCAACAAGTTTGATAGTTTCATCGAAAATGCTGATGGGGCCAGCGGTGGTGGTGATGGTGTACTTCATCCTCATCCAGAACTCCCCGCTCACGTTGAACAAACCGTGGTCCAAGATGTCCAGGAAACGGAATGCTAGTTTTACGCTGAAACAAACAGAGAAACAAACGGAACTTTTATAGAATTACTTGGGTGTCAGACTTCTCCTAAATAAAACCCACCCATGTTCTTTCTTTTGTCCTTTATATTCTGGGACCGCGGTATCTCTTTCAAACAACCCGAAACCCCGAGCAGGGTACCCAGAAAGCTTACCGCAACGTAAGGTTTTATTAAGCCCCTTTAGCATCTTAAAGTAACATTCGATATTTTTTTTCTTTTTTTAAATGTTTCCCCACACTAGGATTTTCTCCTGTATCACACAAACAGCCAGACCCGGAACTACTATCCGTAGGCCATACAAATATTTGTTCCGTGCGGGGATCGAACCCGCGACACGCAGTGTAGCAGTCGATCGCTCAGCCACTGCGCCAACAATTCAAGGTGTCAAAAATTCAAGGCCTACTACCACACCACACCATTTGCAACATCCTTAACATACCTCAGCCTCAAACTCCTCTCCATATTCGGGAGTCCAAACCAGAACTCCTTGGCTTCTCCGAACAAGTAGTCGACCCTCTTCTTGGTGACGTCATCCATGTTGAAGCTGCTGAACTGGAAGAGGTACGTGTAGTCCCTGTCCAGCTTCAGGTACAGGCGCTTCAGGTTCGATATGAGGCTGTTCCAGTTTACTGTTGTCATTGCGTGGGAGGAGTTCCTGATGATCTGGATCTGAAAAACAAATCATATCGTCGTGCTATATATCTTCGTAGGATTTATAACCAACTAGCTTTCGCCCGCGGCTTCGCTCGCGTTAAATTCGGTATAACACACCAAGCAGACCTGTAGTTTTTGCTCTTGCGCCTGATTGATTTGTAATAGCAACGCTAAGTTTTCCCTTTTCTTCCCTCGTTCTCCCTCATATCCCACTTTTTTTAAATAAAAATTAGCCTATGTCCGTCTCCTGGTTCCCAACTATCTCTGTACCAAAATTCATCAAAATCGGTTTAGCCATTAAAGCGTGAAGAGGTAACAAACAAACAAACAAACAAACAAACAAACTCACTTTCGCTTTTATAATATTAGTAAGGATTAATATTAATATTACCTAAACAAAAATGTCTAAATTTCAAAATTCCCATTGCAAGTTTCCTAACCTGGGACTAGGACAGTCACAGTTTTTTTTTCGGATGGGTATTCATCAAATAACTTCCCCCGCTCTGGGCGGAGCGGGGAGGAGTGTCAGACTTGTACTGACTAAAACCCACCCATGTTCCTTCTACTGCCCTTTATGTTCCGAGGCCGTGATATCTTTTTCGAACAACCCGCAACCCCGGCAGGCGGTGGCTCTGGCAGGCCCCTCTGCTTAGCTGACATCTCTTTGAGGCGCGCGTGGAACACTAACGCGCCGTCGATACGGCCTGTCGTCAACAGACGGACGGGCGGTGAGCCCATTGCTCATCGTCCACAGGCCCGCATCTACGGTGGCCGGGAGTCGTCTTGCGGCGCCCGGCGCCCGGGGCGTCTCCTGCCGCGATTGGGTTGGCTTGAGGTTCTCAAATTACAGCTTCAAATAATCCTAATAGATCAAGTACGTGCACACAGAGATGACCAATTAGTTGGGATTGGTCATCTTTTAGCTGCCACGTTAATATATCTGTATATATTTTGAATTGTCATTTTTGCCTTTATTCTAGACGCTCTTTAATGCGCATGTTTAAGCACATCGTGAATGATGTAACCATGATCTTGTAAAATTATTTTGATTTAAAAGAGTATCCATGGAGTTTCTTCTCAATTCTTCTTCGTGCAGATCAACGCTTTGGAATGGGTCACTACAGTACTTACACAAGTTATTATACATTGTGTCTGGGACTGTAGCTTAATTTTTATGTTTCTTGACATTCAAAAGTGCCTGTAATGGTCTAATTGAAATAAAAGCTTTGAGTTTAGACTTACAGCTTTAGAAACAGCAGAGTCAGCTGTCAGTCCATTCTCGATAGCTATCGTGGCATCACACAGAGCTTCCACCATCTTCTTCTTGTTGTCGTCTTCAGTTGTTAGCACCAAGTACTCGCTCGCTGTGTCTACACCGTTGCATAGTATGTCCTCGCCATAGGTAGACAGGGCTTTGTAAGTCTGTAATAGGAAAACAATTAGGTTTATGGTTAATGATAATCGGATCATTCTTATATAATGAAAGCATAATTTTAAAAAGAGATACAGATATTTAGCTTTTTTACACGTTTTAGAGACCCTTTTACAGTTTACCTTTTATTTTATTTTTTTGTGGTGGAAAAGCATCAAATAACTTCCCCCGTTCTGGGCGGAGCGGGGGGACTGTCAGACTTGTACTGACCGGATACAGTTTACCTTAATTAGGCATGCAAAATTTTATGTCATTTAAAAATATTTTTTAATCAATATAACTATCACAATAGAATGTAAGTATGTGTGCGTAATTAAATTTCATTAATTAGGTGAGAATTATTTAGAAAATATAGATCAACAGAGAATTCTTCTTAAAATGTTGGAGTGTGTCATTCACGTGCGTAATTGTGTGTAGTAAGTCAGATAATTGTTTATAAACTAACTTTTGCCCGCGGCTTCGCCCGCGTTAAATTCGGGGTAACACAGTTCCCCTTTCCTGATTTGCAGGTACCTGGTACCTGTAGTTTTTACCCTTGCCCCTTATTAAGTTTTCCTTTTCTTCCCTCTTTCTCCCAAATTTCTCACTTTAAAAAAAAATTGCCTGTGTCCTGTCTACAGGGTCCCAACTATCTCAGTACAAAAATTCTATAAAATCCGGTTTAGCCATTTAGGCGTGAAGGCGTAACAAACAAACTCACTTTCGCTTTTATAATATTAGTAAGGATTTTTAAAACATTAGAACATTTTATTTTAACCAAAAAAAAAAACGATGGAAGGCGATTAATCACGACCTGTTGAGATGACGACTGATAGATAATTTTGGAGGATGATCCTGCGCTGACCCATAATATTGGGACTAGGACGAAAAACTGGACAAAGGCGAGTCAGCCTCGTACACCGAGGGTTCCGGTAAACGGCCATATCTTTTGATTGCGTATGCTTAGAGATATGATTTTTCCACAAGTCTAAGGGTCTGCAAATTTGAGTATTTAGTTTTAATTTCAACTCAATACCTTCACGTGTTCCCGAGATAAAGGGTCTTGAGAGACAGACGGACAACAAAGTGATTCAATAAGTATTCCATTATTTCCTTTTGAGATACGGAACCCTAAAAATGAATAAGAATGATGATGATACTTATTTGTATAGCTGAACTAGCTTTTGCCCGCGGCTTCTCTCGCGTTAAATTCGGGGTAACACAGTTCCCCTTTCCTGATTTGTGCCTTATTTATTGCTAAGATTTCCCTTTTCTTTCCTCTTTCTCCCTCATATCTCAATCTTTTAAAAAAAAATAGCCTATGTCCGTCTCCAGGGTCCCAACTATCTCTGTATCAAAATCGGTTTAGTCATTTAGACGGGAAGACGTAACAAACAAACAAACAAACTCACTTTCGCTTTTATAATATTAAGTATAAGTATAACATATAGTATAATAGTATAAGTAAGGATATACCTTTTCCTCATTCAACGCCGTCATCAACAGCGTCATGACCACATCAGAGTATACGTCTTTGAGAGCCTGCGCCTGAGCACCAGTGGTCAGCTCCAACTGCTCATTAAAGGCAGAAACCAGGATAATGATGTCGTTTAAGTACGGGGAGATCTTGAAATCCAGGATCGGGTTCTGCTGGATGATTTCTTTGGCTATTGCTCCGTGGAGTACAATCCTGGAAGAAAATTAACAGCGTCAGCGAAAATTGACCATGATTTATAAAAGTAAGCTTAAAAGTCTAAGCCATATGTTCTTTTTCGTTTCGATTCTTCTATTTTTGATTGAAGTTGAATCCAATATAACAACACGTTCAGGGGTATGTTGGGGCTCCCCTGGCGTTGCAGTGCCTCCGGGATGTTTGCCTAGTACAGCACGGATGGCTTCCAGGCGGTGCTTCGCAAAAGGACGGCCTCCCTGTGGTCTCGGCTAAAGGGTAGCACCAACGGGCTTCTGAGTGTGTTGTCGGACAGAGTGGACAGCTAAATCCTGAGGCAGTGGTCGCTCATGCATTTCCAGCATATTGATTGTTTTAAATTTTACTAACATAGTTTTAAGTTTATTATTATTATATTTATATTATGGACATGTAACTTTATGTGCCTGGTCTGAAATAAATAATTTCAATTTTAATAAATTAAACGAGCTTCGAATGGAATTCCACCACATCAGTAATAACGTTACATAATAATTTGGCAGGATATTTGATAAAATTCTTGTTTCTATTGACTTTTGACGATAATTATCCTTATTAGCATTAACTTACAACATCTGTTTTCCTAGATGTCCCTTTGCTCTGACCACCTGCAAAAGCTCTGACTCCTCTTCGACCTTGAATAGACTGCCCCAGTTCACCTCAGGCCTCTTCTCCATCTGCATCTTTACGAGGGTCTGACTAAAGTTCTTGAGGACCTTGAAGTCTTGGTCGATGGTGTACAGTTGATTACTAGTGTCTTTGCCCAGGGTTTCTTGGATTAGGAGCGACGCCATGTTGTTTATCTAGAATATCGCGTTCATTAAACAATTTTAGTATGGAAGTAGAAAAGTCTTGAGTTGAGATGTATTTTTGAATTCGTATTTTAACTATTGTATGTTTGAAAGCAGAATGCAGCGCACTAACACAATTATTTTTAACACCTATTGTGAACGATATACCTGCATTGTACAAAAGCAAATGATTTGATTTTACTAACACTACAAAATACAGTATATAATATTACTTCTAATTTTAAAGATAAGTGATATATTTTTTTAAATAAACACAAAGCTATAGTAGGATCACAACTCACATTGTTTTTGACTTCAAACACTCCAAAAGAATTAATCAAATCAGACATATAGTTCTTCCAGGTGTCGGTGCACAGCTGTTTCTTAAGAGACTCAGCTTCCGCTTTAGATATGACGAAGAACGTTTGTAGTTTAGAAATATCACAGAACATTTGTCCAGGGAAGTTAATTTTTGATGTCAGGATCTAAAATTCGGTAAAAAGTATTATTGACAAAATACACAAAAAAAAAAGATTCTCATAAACGTTTGACAAACTAATTAGAAAAACCGCCTAAGTACAAATCGGACTTGCGCAGGGTTCTGTACAGACTTGCGACATAAACGGCCATTTCTTTTGACTGCGCTGCGTAGAGGGTTGATTTATCCACAGCTCCGAAGGACCACAGCCTTCAGTATATGGATTGAATTGAATTTAAAGCTTTGTTGTATAAAAAATGTTACTATAATTTAAACGACTATTTGAATGACACTTTGACATCCTAATTAAATTGTAATCATATAATCATTGACATCTCTATTAAAGTTTGACATAGAATAATAATTTGACATTGTACTGAATACTGATAATATTTATTTAATTGACATGCCACTAATTGTAATTTTTTGTTCCTATTTAATGTTTGTCTTAATTTTGTTTTTGTACCAAAATTTGCACGCCCCCAGTGACAGAATATGATGAGACCTTTGTTTATATTTAAGACCATAAAATGTACCATATTCAGACAATTAAATGAATTTGAATTTAATTATACCTCCACGCGTTCTCGATAGAGATAAAGGATCTCGACAGACAGATGGATAAAAAAGTGATGTACCAGTATGGGTTCCGTTTTGTCCTTTTCAGATACGGAACTCTAAAAAATATCACATATAAAACCGTAATTTGGCAAAAGCAAAATTTACCTGCGTCCTTTCAGAGTCAGCCAAAGCTTCGAAAGCCTTGGCAACAATATTCGGTGGTATTCCTTTAAGTATTTCTATAGCCTCGGGGTTCTTCTGGGTAATATTGTAGGTCAACTGCTCTATATTCATGTTTATATCGACCACTTTATACGCAGTCTCCATCAGCTTGGCCAGAAGTGTGGAGTAAAACAAAACATCATGTTTGGTCTCCTTTGGGAGGAACCTATTGATAAAGTTCATTACTTGGGACAATCTGAAATGTAGAAAGTTTACATTATTTTCACAATATATTTAGAACTAGCTTTTGCCCGCGGCTTCGGTCGCGTTAAATTCCGGGTAACCCAGTTCCCTTTTCCTTATTTGCAGGTACCTGGTACCTGCAAATCAGAAAGCTAAATTTTCCCTTTACTTCCCTCATTTCCCATATTTTTTAGCCTATGTCCATCTCCAGGATCGCAACTATCTCTGTACCAAAACTCATGTAAATATGTTTAGCCATTTAGGCGTGAAGACGTAACAAACAAACTCACTTTCGCTTTTATAGCATTAGTAAGGATTGCTTTTTAACCATAGGGTTTTCTATTGTTCTCCACTTACATACTAAACGCATCAAGTGACTCGTCCTTCTCCATAGCTTCTTCAAATACCTTTGCAGCATTGTGAAATATATTCGACACAGCTTGTAAACCATCCGTTTCAAGTTTATCACCTGCAGGCCGACCTATTTGGTCTTGGCGTTGTTTGGCAAATACTTTGTCCATATATTGGAGTCCAATCACAATGGCATCAGTGAAATCTTTTATTGTTCCATAAGACTGGGTATCACCAAAGGTCGGTTTGAACAGATCCATCAGTTTTGGTATTCTGAAAAAATAATATTCATTATTATGAATGCCAATAACAGGGCTTTTCAAATTAACTATTATGCCAATAATCTGGTCACTTACAAACTTAGCTGTACGTAACTGAAGTCTGCCTCTTGACCTTGGAATATGGAGACCAGCTCCGGAGGAAGGAAGGTTTGTAGCCTCATCATACGCAGCACAGCCGTCAACATTTCGCCTACAGTACGTAATCTATTGTCTCCCGACATTTTGAAGTACATATTACCTAACTGAAACAAAATTGCAACTTATAGGTCTTTTTCCTGACTTTACAAAGTAGTAGGCTACATAGTTAAGTTTTATAAATAACATAGCATTACGCCTATAATCCTGGAAGAGAGATTCCAGAGGTATACCTCATGTATCCACTTTTCGTCAGTTTTCGTAAAAATATCAACGTAATATTAGTATTGTTGGGGAACCCATTACAATCGGAAATTCAGATTCTGCTGCATATACTGAGAAATTTCTTAATAAAGTCTAATAAAATTTTATAAATCAGCTGAAATAAATAAAATTTAGTATCTACATGTAACTCACCATCGATAAATATTTGCTATAATTTACTTCGAGCAACACTTCCATAAAAATCTTTTGTAAGTCCTGCAGAGACATGGAGCACAGCTTATCGACTAAAATTGCCATGTGTTCAGGGTTCTCTATTTTAATAGTTTCATTTAAGGCGGTTACACTGCATCTGTTTACGTTGCCTTTCATTAGCTGTAAGTAAAACCACGTTTAAAAGATTATTATTCATTTAAAATTACTAATCATTATAAAAAAATATATAAATTTCTCTGGAGCCCTGACCGCGTAGCTTGGACCCTGTTCCCGATACCGGTGGGCTACTATTTTTATATTTTTAAATGTTTTTTGTTATGTTTTTTTAAGAAATATTTAAAAATATAGTGATATGTTAATAAAACAATAAATGAACGAGAATAAAAATATTTTTCTATTTGCAATTGCATATTATTTGTTAAAATACTCTTTTTTATTATTTACTATAAAGCTCTATTTACATAAAATAACAATTATTTGAATTTACAATTCATTAGTAGCATTACAATTTAGATTCATTATTTGAGATTAATCGTTAGTAGAGTTTATTTTATTTACGGAGAGCGAGAGGAAGGCTAAAGAAAAGATGGATGGATTGTGTAAGGAATGATATGAAGGAGAAAGAAGTAAATGATGCCGTTACGTCTGATAGGGGAGAATGGAAGAAGAAAACGTATTGCGCCGACCCCAAATAGAATGGGACAAGGGCAGAAAAATGATGATGAGAGTTTATTTCATTTTCTAATTCTAGCATTAGTATATTCTCTTACAAGTAGACTTGTGTTAAATATTACTCATTATCTAATGTTGGTATATTGTCGTTAATAGAGTTATTTCCAGCTGAACACAAACTTACACCTTGGAAACTGAGCTCAGCATCCATGACACTCTGCGTTACTTCATCATCCAGCGCCAACTTATCAGACACGTACCGTCGGACCCTTTGTGGTTTGGCAAATAGATCCTTTACTTTTAGACCATTTTCTAGAAAAAGAATATCATTATTTGTATGCTTCTGTGCAGTGGTATTTGTCTGAGTAATTTATATGTTAGTTTTAAATTAAAGAAGTAGTATTTCAGTTTATTGGGACAAAGGTAATACACCAGTATACCCAAGTCTCTTGCGTCAGATCTTGATTATAATTTTGAAATAATAATGGCACCCAATTGCATTTTTCATCAAAACAACAAAAAATGAAATCATCAAATAACTTCCCCCGCTCTGGGCGGAGCGGGGGCGGAGTGTCAGACTTGTACTGACTAAAACCCACCCATGTTCCTTCTGTCGCCCTTTACGTTCCGGGGCCGCGGTATCTCTTTCGAGCAACCCGCAACCCCGGCAACCCTATTGCATTTAAACAAAAATCAGGGAGATAATCGTTCTCACCGATGTTTCTTGACGTAAGACTAAGTACTTACTAGAAAATTCTATTAACGTAGGATCATCTAATACGTCTGTCAGTGTTGATATGAGTTTGATGGCATCTGGCACAGAAGCCGCTACGTCCAGCACTGCGTCTTCGAAGATAGGTGCTAGTTTTCGCTGCATTCGGGTAAGTCTGGAAATATCTTAGTATTATTAAGGATCTTCTTTTGCTTCGTAATTTTAATTTTTTAAGCTTTAGGGCGAACTTGCTTCCGTGCGGGGATCGAACCCGCGACACGCAGCGCAGCAGTCGATCGCTCAACCACTGCGCCAACCGTGTCGTCAAGTTCAAACAAGCTCTTCAGCTGTGTATAGAATAATATATTAGTATTGGCGTAGGTACTTACGTGGAATTCTCAAATATAGGTATTTCATCATATTGATCTAGCGGTGAACACTCGTTGCCGATAGTACACATGAAGGATTGTAGGAACGTCATCATACCAGCGCTGGGTAGCGCACGCGCAGGGAACGCACCTGGAGGCAAATAACAGAATTAATACGATCAAGACAAGAAGCATATCGTCAGGAATATTTAATCTCGTATCTATAGTCAAGTTAAAGGAATTACTTGAGACAAGAATTTAAAAGAAGTTAGAACCGTTACAGCAATTAAATTATTGTCTATTGCATCTGATAGGGGAGAATGGAAGAAGAAAACGTGTTGCGCCGACCCCAAATAGAATGGGACAAGGGCAGGAAAATGATGATGAATGATGACGCATATATTTTTTTGTAAAAGTATTTGCTTTAACTTGACTATAGATACGGGCTCACTGAAGGCGTATGTATTGATGGACTCTTTATGTACATGATTTAGCTAGAAGTCTTCCCTCCTATGACTACGGAGAAGGGGAACGATAAACATTAGGATAAGGTTCTAAAGCTAAATACATCGATATTGATTTGACGGGCCTGTTGGTTTAGTGGTTAGTGGCCCTGACTGCTGAGCCGGAGGTCGTGGGTTCGATTCCCACCCAGGACAAACTTTGTGTGATGAGCATGATTGTTTGTTCTGTGTCTAGGTGTGATTTATCTAAAATATGTATGTATTTATAAATTATATAAGTATGTATATCAGTTGTCTGGTTACCATAACACAAGCTCTGCTTAGCTTGGGATCAGATAGCCGTGTGTGAGTTGTCCCAAGATATTTATTTATTTATATTTATATAAAGGCAGGAGAATTTAGAAAGAATACCACAATAGTCTGATATGAAGAACTTTCTTAAACAGAAATATTTAAGTGAAATATCGTTGATGTCCCCATTAAATGCAACACAGAGGTGAACGATAGTACATCTGTGCCATCGTCCTCCTCATTGGATGCCGAGCGCACTCATTTTAGGGTGTGAGTCTGTTTAATGATGTTTATTTTGCAAAGAGGTTTTTACAAACATTTATTCACGTCGTTTTTTTTTTAAACTGGATGGGCTTGGTGTTTCCTACCCGACCACTTTGGAAAGAAACAGCAGAAAAAAACTCAGATGTCTTTTGTTTAGGTCTAGACAAAAATCTTGGTCAACTTACATGCGGACTATGCAGACTCAAGTCTGAGATGGTCTTTTTCTTTTAAGAAAACGTTGCCCCACACTAGGAATTCCTCCTGTATCGTGGGTACAAACATTTAAACTCACATACACAAACAACCAGACCCGGAACAGCTATCTGTCATCATCATCTGCCTAGCCTTTTCCCAACTATGTTGGGGTCGGCGTCCAGTCTATCCGGATGCAGCTGAATATCAGTATTTTACATGGAGCGACTGCCTATCTGACCTCCACAACCTAGTTAGTACTGGGTAATGCGATACCCCTTGGTAAGACTGGTTGTCAGACTTTCGGTACACTGACTACCTGTAACAACTGTCAAAGATCTACAAATGACAGCCGGGACCAACGGCTTAACGTGCTTTCCGAGGCACGGAGGAAACTCGGTATGTAACGGGTGGTCACCCATCCACAGACCAACCTAGGCAAGCGCGGCTTAACCTAAAGATTGACCCGAGCGGCTGCTATTATTTAGCCACGAGCCCGGAACAGCTATCTGTAGACCATGCAAATTTTTGTTCCGTGCTTGGATCGAACCCGCGACACGAAGCGCAGCAGTCGTAGTTTTTAAGAAAGAACCACACAGTTTTGAATGGACGTGTCCAGTCAGTGCAAGCATCTGTCTCTGGTCGTACCTACGTTACGTTTACTATACCGCGAGTCTGTGCCTAACGGCGGTCGATGACACTATCTTTCTCATCTGCCGCTGTACAATACTACCGAGAAAATTCCCATGGATCTTGAAGTATTAACCTTCCCACAAAACCACACGTTTCTATTATTTACTTTGTGTTACGATTATGATTCAACGCACAAAGTAAACAGTATGCTATAGACCACTTGCTTCCCAGGAGATTACCGACTTTCACATTATGTACGGTCATGGCAGAATCGTATTGTTGTCCAAATACCAATCTTGTACGGGGTTGCGGGTTGTTCGAAAGAGATACCGCGACACCCCGGATGGGTTTTAGTCAGTACAAGTCTGACACTGTGTACTTGTACTGACTAAGAACTGACTGGGAAGTTTTTTGATGATTTCCGATGCGCAAACACAAAAAAGCAATCTTTTTGGAGTCCGTTCAGAAACGTTTTCAAAGCGTTTCATGTTGAAAACATCATGTTTAGTACCACTACACTATGAAGGCAGGCGAATTACTTTAAAAAGTATCAGAAACATTATAATAAAATAGAGAGTTAACCATGGAAAGTAATACTTCGTCACCATCGGACGATCAAAGAATTGTAAATCACATAATTTAATGCATCTCGCGTACCAAGCGAACGCTTGATGCGTATTGATGGTTTATGATCAGCACATCTGGTATTTGCACACAATTATTTATTATTTTGGACGGCCAGAAGGGAAAAAGTAAGTTTTAACGAATTCCGTCCACTACTAAGATGTGCATTGAGACGTTTGTCACGTTAGTTGAGAGGTGCACTTGTTTGTCAAAATATTTTGATTCAAGAGTCGTCGTCGTCGTCGTCGCTTCCCCCTTTATGCGTCGGGGCTGGGTTTAAAATGTATAAATATAGAATATAGTACTTACATGTGGGATAGTCTACGTTGGCTATGTTTAACCTAACTACGAACAAACTGAACATTATTGAGGACGCCCATATTATGCCCGTCAGTGTGATCTGAAACAAAGGAGAAGGTTAAAACATTCATGGTATTTTCATTACTTCCTAATCGAAAAAAAAGGATCATATGATCGGGTTTTCTGTCAACAGTTTCAATTTGGGTTTTATACTTTTGAAATTGAAAGGGTAACCCTTTCATGAGGGAACCTCCATCGTCTGAGAGATATAACCTCCCGTATGGTACTCATTTAATTTTATTTATTTATTTATGCTTCATGAAGTTGTGGATTCAAAACCGGGGATTGCCAATGTGACTTTTTCAATTCATATTTACTTTCTAAAGTTTATCTACGACACCACAGACTTCGATAAAGTAAAATATCGTGAGGAATTCTGGCCTTATGATCAACTAGCTTTTGCCCGCGGCTTCGCTCGCATTAAATTCGGGGTAACACAGTTCCCCTTTCCTGATTTGCAGGTACCTGCAATTTTTTCCCTTGCGCCTTATTGATTTGTAATAGCAAAGCTAAGTTTTCCCTTTTCTTCCCTCTTTCTCCCTCATATCCCACTTTTTTTTAAAAGAAAAATTAGCTTATGTCCGTCTCCAGGGTCCCAACTATCTTTGTACCAAAATTCATCAAAATCGGTTTAGCCATTAAGGCGTGTAGAGGTAACAAACAAAGTCACTTTCGCTTTTATAATATTAAGTAAGGATATTAAGACTGAAATCGCCAACCATATTGAGCAAGCGTGGTGTTGAATGATCCTGCCTCCTCTGAGAAGAGGCCTTTTCCCTTCAGTAAGACAGTAATAGGCTAGTATTATTAGTATTTTATTTAACTTTGTAACAACGGATCTTTTTCATTGTGATAGTGAGAGATGCGTAACCCTTTTCACTCTCTCTCTTTTCGTTTTCAACCTTTGGCCACCCAGTGAGAGTTTCAATTGAATAATCATAAGAGAGCATTCAGTTATACGACAGTATCTTTAAAACGTTAGCGATAAATTAAGTAATTGAACTTTCAAGGATAAATAAGTCTCTTGTAGCTCGAGAATTTTCAGTATATTTAGCTGAAACATATTGTATAGACAACATTTGCCCTGGCTGAAGGCCTTAGTCTCAAGCCATCCACAGGAATCGCCCGGTTAAGCAGACGACAACCTCCTAGGTTGAACTGCGAGATGACATTTACAAAAAATACTTGAGAGGTGTCAAGGGACACCCGGGTGGAACGAATTTATTATTTATTATGTACAAAAACCTGTATACACTCAACAAAAATAATCGTCGCGACACCACACTGTTCAATGCGAAGTAGAAAGACGAAACAACAATAACTGGCTTTCTATGAGAAAGAGAGAGAGAGGCTTACATCTATAGCAAAAAGTATCGTTACAACTTTTGGTCTTAATTTTTTCCTCCGTCTCCTTTCACAACGCGCGATAAGGAACTTCGTTCAAAAAAAAAAGACAACATACCACTTTTCTCTTTCGTATTAGATAGTCCTTCCATAGCAGCAAGCGTAGTTGCTGCCCGCCCGCCATGTTGAACTGCAAGTAGTGCCACGAGACATTCCTGAAACAAAACAAGCAACAGTTGTAGTGTGTTGATGAATTACGAATGTTGACGATAGCTTGTACCATGCACATGTGCAATCTCGACGACGACACGATTGGCGCAGTGGCTGAGCGATTCGAACCCCGCACGGAACAAATATTTGTATGGTCTACAGTTAGTTGTTCCGGGTCTGGCTGTTTGTGTATGTGAGTATAAATTTTTGTAAACGCACCAACGATACAGGAGAAATTCCAATTGTGGGGCAACGTTAACAAAATCTTGAAAAATATTCACGACATGAAGAACTGTTCACGAATTGGGACAGTAGAGAGAAGAGGAAGGGTAAAGGAAAGATGGATGGATTGTGTGACGAATGTGTGGAAGAAGAGGGAAGTGAATGAGAAACTTTTGACAGGAGACAATGAAAGAAGAACAATTGTGCGCCGACTGCAAAGTAACTTGGGACCAAGGTACGAAACAGAACCTCAAACCCACCCAGCTGCCGCTGGAGGTACTCCAGGAGTCGAGCGCCTGGAGACGTAGACGCGGTTCTATGGACGGTGAGCAATGGGTAGCTCAACGGTCGTCCGTCTAGTGGCGACAAACCGTGTACCACGCGCGCCTCAAAGAGATGTCAGCATAGCAAAGGGCCATGGCCACTGCCTGCTCGGGTTGCGGGGGTTGTTCGAAAGAGATACCACAACCCCAGAAACACAAAGGGCAAACGAAGGAACATGGATGGGTTTTAGTCAGTAGAAGATGACACTCGTGAAATTATTTAATGATTGCTCATCAGAAAATGTAGGTAGTAGCATTCCTTGTAATAAATAAATGGCTGTCGGAGTTTTGATCAAATGCCTGCTGGATGAGTAATTGTAATTTTATGAACATAGTTTAAACTTTCACAAATACATCTAAGGATGACGAATGATATTTTTTTTAAAACCATGTTAGTTACACCCATTTCATCACATTTACAACAATATTAGATTACAATAAAACATCCACATTAAAAAGAAATAGATAAAAAAAATTAGAAAAAACAAAAATTAAATTCTTAAATTCTACACAAACATTAAATAAAATAAAAACACACTATGTATATTAAAATTATTATTAATTTCACATTCTACGCGGCTCTTGTACTGGCACATGTTGGCTACTACGTTGGTGCTATCCCTCACTCCGAAACGTAGACGCGGCAAAACTAAGACTATGAGACTATTGTTAACAACTCATCATCTGCCTAGCCTTTTCCCAACTATGTTGGGGTCGGCTTCCAGTCTAACCGGATGCAGCTGAATATCAGTATTTTATATAGAGCGACTGCCTATCTGACCTCCACAACCCAGTTAGTACTGGGTAATACGATACCCCTTGGTAAGACTGGTTGTCAGACTTTCGGGACACTGACTACCTGTAACGACTGTCAAAGATCTACAAATGACAGCCGGGACCAACGGCTTAACGTGCTTTCCGAGGCACGGAGGAAACTCGGTATGTAACGGGTGGTCACCCATCCACAGATCAACCTAGGCAAGCGCGGCTTAACCTAAAGATCGACCCGAGCGGCTGCTATTATTTAGCCACGAGCTCCTCTGTTAACAACTGAAGTAAAATAAACTTATAATAAAGAGATCATAATTTTATATTTTTAAATGTTTTTTTTTTGTTTTTGATAAGAAATATTTAAAAAAAAAAATATGTATACAAATAAATAAATGAAAACAGATCATAAACGCGACATCGTAGTAATATCAGACGACAAACAACATAAACTCATTCAATTTACAGATTACAAATCCTGTTCAATTTCAACACAAAAAAATCTTTACACCCAATTGTGTTTCAACAAAATTGAACGTTAATGAGACATTTCCGACTCATACAATGTATGACGAACACATACAATATTCTCATCATTGCGATGTACGTTTTGGGGAAATCCGTATCAATTAAGATTCACTTAAAAACTTTGATAAGGATCACACGAAATTGTTAAGTTATAAAGTTTTAATTGTACCTAGGTATTTTTAAGTGTCGTCTAAGTTTATGGGAATACCACATCTCATTTTAAGCATGGAAGCGTCCAATGATGAACCTTGGACTAATGGACATTTGTAATCGTTGCAAAAATTCCAGTTCGAAAGACATTTAAAGTTGTGAAGGATTAATGTGATGGCCGAGGCAAGCTGTCTATTCTAACAGTTGTAAAGTCAACACAGACACCTGTAAACTCTTGCCATTTTTTTTTTTCATTTTTAGCATTGTTATTTCTCTTTTATTATTTGTATTGATCTTATACGGTTTTAAAATTTACTAATGTTATTATTTTTATACATTTTTACTTTTTAATGTTGTTTATATTTTTTTATAAATTTTATTACTGTTTTCAATGCTGACTTTTATACCTTTGTTTATGTTTTCGAGCGTATGGCACTCGTGGGCTGCAGCTGAAAATCAGCGTCAGGTGGCGGCCTTGTGCTATTTATTATTATTATTATTGTGCCATCGGGTTTTATGCTGAGCTGAGACCCTTTTGGCATTATTTATTTTATTTCGGTACTAGCTTTTGCCCGCGGCTTCGCTCGCGTTAAATTCGGGGTAACACAGTTCCCCTTGCGCCTTATTGATTTGTAATAGCAACGCTAAGTTTTCCCTTTTCTTCCCTCTTTCTCCCTCACATCCCACTTAAAAAAAAAAAAAATAGCCTATGTCCGTCTCCTGGTTCCCAACTATCTCTGTACCAAAATTCATCAAAATCGGTGTAGCCATTAAAGCGTGAAGAGGTAACAAACAAACAAACTCACTTTCGCTTTTATAATATTAGTAAAGATTCCTGTTTTTTTTTGTTTTTAATAATGCTGAATAAACGTAATTTTCTTTCTTGTCGAAATTTGTTGTATGTAATTCTAAAGGGAATATTACTAAATATATCAACTAGCTATGCAGAGTTTTACCTGCCCATGTAAAATACAGCCTATAGCTACGCGTAGAACTTACACCCGCGTAGACCAAGAATTCACACTGTGTGTCGGAAGGATCTTCAATAAAACATTTACCCATTTTTTTTTTTTAAAAACGTTGCCCCACTCTAGGAATTTTTCCTGTATCGTGAGTGCGTTTACAAACATTTAAATTCACACACACAAACAGCCAGACTCGAAACAACTACCTGTATACTATACAAATATCTGTCCCATGCGGGAATTGAACCCGCGACACGCAGCGCAGCAGTCAATCGCTCAGCCACTGCGCCAACTGTGCCGTTAAATTCAATTGTGTGTACAGCGGCTTACTAAGGCACTAAGCTCATTATTGGTAGGCATCACAAGAACCAATCTGCTATTGACAAGACATCCGGCGAATGGAGCACGTGTTCCGTGTTTTGACTACAAGCATACATAGTCTAGTTTCCAAACAACAGTCCACGATTGGATTCGGTGGTGCTTCCATTGTCAGCTTAGCATTACTCCGTGTTGTATAAATAAAACCAACTGTTGCCGCTACAATTATCAGCTGCAAGGCCATTGTGACTCCAATAGGATTGGAAATGGTTTTGATTGTCATTCAGAGCCGTCATGACCTAGAGTTCACTGAGAATGGTAATTGAGTTTACCGCAGTAGGCTAACACATCGCAGTAATGGTATAAGCGTGAATCAGATTCCTGTATTTTTCGCCAAATCCTTACTAATATTATAAAAGCGAAAGTGAGTTTGTTTATTTGTTTGTTACGTCTTCACGCCTAAATGGCTAAACCGATTTTGATGAATTTTGGTACAGATATAGTTGGGACCCTGGAGACGGACATAGGCTATTTTTTATATTTAAAAGGGACAAAGAGGGAAGAAAAGGGAAAATTTAGCATTGCTATTACAATCAATAAGGCGCAAGGGCAAAAACTACAGGTAGCAGGTACTTGCTAATCAGGAAAGGGGAACTGTGTTACCCCGAATTTAACGAGCGAAGCCGCGGGCAAACGCTAGTGTTACATAAAATACTTGTCCAATTTATGTTTATGTGTTGATATATAATTTATTTCAAAGCTTAAGTTTTATTTTCCCCTGCTTTGGGCGGAGCGGGGGGAGATTAAGACTTTTACTGAATAATACCCACCCATGTTCCTCCATTTTCCCTTTATGCTCCGGGGCTTCCGTATCTCTTTTGAACAATCCACGAAATCTCTTAGAGGACGCGCTTGGAACACGACGACACGACTTGTCATCACTAGACAGACGGACGATGAGCTACTCATTGCTCACCGTCTACAGGCCCGCGTCTTAGGTGGCCGAGAGTCGTCTCGCGGCGCCTGTCGCACGGAGCGTCTCCCGCGGCGGCTGGATTGGTTTGAGTTCAATGTTAAGCTTCATTAACTCCTTTTACAGTTATTATAACATCATCGAATGCACAATACAAGATAAAAAGTCGAAACTAAAAACAGGAATATTTTCAGTAATTGTGTAACCTTGTACCTACTGACCCTAAAAATGTTTCAATATTCTTTTAAAATTTTACCATTGAACCGTTTAGGATAGGGGAGGGACATAGGTGTAGGTCCACTACCAGACACAGAATTGTGAGCGAGTTCAACTTTTGTATACCTATCTTAATTTATAGTGTACTTTTTTTTTTTTTTTTTTTTTCGGGTGGGAAATCATCCAATGACTTCCCCCGCTCTGGGCGGAGCGGGGGGGCATGTCAGACTTGTACTGACTAAAACCCACCCATGTTCCTTCTGTTGCCCTTTACGTTCCGGGGCCGCGGTATCTCTTTCGAACAACCCGCAACCCCGGCAGGCGGAGGCTCTGGCAAGCCCCTCTGCTTTGCTGACTCTCTTTGAGGCGCGCGTGAAACACGAACGCGCCGTCGACACGGCCTGTCGTCAATCGACGGACGGACGGCGAGCTACCCATTGCTCACCGTCCACAGGCCCGCATCTACGGTGGCCGGAAGTCGTCTCGCGGCGCCCGGCGCCATGGGCGTCTCCCGCGGCGGCTGGGTTGGGCAGATGTTCTCTCCCTCAATCGCCCGGCCACCTCCTTCGCTAGCATTACTGCTTCGCAGAAGGTGATGACCGCTTCCCATTCCCTCTCGCTCCGGACCATGGCCTGAACCAGGGCCGGGCGCGAGAGATCTCCGCCGCCGATCGCCTCCACGAGGGCACGGCGGTGCTCCGCCCAAGCTGGGCAGACCGCCACTGTGTGCTCCACCGTGTCCTCCGGGCGATCGTCACAATGGTGACACCCAGGCTCTTCCTCCCGCCCGATGATGTGCAGGAACCTCCCGAAACTTCCGTGTCCGGTGAGGACCTGCGTCAGGCGGTAGGTGAGGACGCCATGACGCCTCTCCAGCCACTCCTCAAAGAGGGGACTTACCGCCGCTATTGTGGCGTGCCCTGCACGGGGTTGCGACAGTCGCTCTCTCCATGCCACCATGAATTTATAGTGTACTTAACTTATCAAAAAGGCTGAGAGTTATTTTAATACAATTGTTGGAGTGGTTGCTTTAAATAAACTAAAACATGTTTCTAGTACTTACTATATTATTCTTTAACTTAGAGACCTTCATAATGTTTTCTAATATTTTCAAAACAAACAAACAGATGAATAAAAGAAACATGGACTAAAAATATTGACAGCGCGCGAGGATTTGTTCTCAAAAGTGAATAGTACTAGAAGACGCTACGTGTATCAATTAAATAATAAGAATTACAATATTTATTTAACTCAAATTCCAACAGTAATGATTTGATGAATGCACGTTTAAATAAATAGTTAGTTTTTATTTTAGACTTGGACTAATTTTGCAAACACCAAACTACCGAAGGCACTGCAATGCAAGTTAAGTTGAGCTTTATTCAGTCTTAAACGGCATTTTTTACATCGATGAGAAGTGGTAAAATGTCAGAATAAAATTAGTCTACGACTAAAAAACGTTTCATGTCAATGAAGCTTTTGGAATATCGTTAAACATATCAAAATCCATTAACAAACTTAAAACAAGCTACCATAATATAATATAATAATAAATAGCCTTTATTCAGACGCAAATAAAGAACGAAAGATAAACAAATCATCCGCAAACCTTAAGTGTGACAGGTTTTCCCCATTAATTCGTATCCCACATGTTTCCCAGTCTAATTGTTTGAATATTTCTTCCAGTACCTACAGCTGTAAATAATTTCGGTGTAAGTGGGTCGCCCTGTCTC
Source organism: Ochropleura plecta (assembly GCA_905475445.1). Lineage (NCBI taxonomy): Eukaryota > Metazoa > Arthropoda > Insecta > Lepidoptera > Noctuidae > Ochropleura > Ochropleura plecta. The sequence continues at coordinate 850,212 of FR997722.1, read as the reverse complement.
ACCCCTCTTTCGATTCCTATTTCTTTTCCTTCTCTTTCTAACTTAATCTTTGCTTTGCTGTTTCCACAAATCTGTTTTTGAATTCTGATATATTATGTTCTACGCCTTGGTTTTTCAGCGCTTGCCAAATCTTCTCATGATCCATCGAGTCAAAGGCTTTGCTGTAATCTACAAAGCAGCAGTAGAAGGTTATGTTAAATTCTCTCCCCTTTTCAAATAGTTGTTTTACAACATAAATGTGATCTATAGTTGAGTAGCCACTCCTAAATCCGGCCTGCTCTCTCGGTTGGTTTTCATCTAATGTCTGTGTTATTCTCTTGAGGAGTATTTTGGCAAAAACTTTATAGATATTAGACATCAGACTAATAGGTCTGTAGTTGTTTATGTTGTTTTTGTCTCCCTTTTTATGCAGATACCATAATATAAACATTAATAAAAGCTACCTCCAAATCTTGTATAAGCATGTAATAACAATGTATTGTCTCAGTGTCGGCCTTCGAGATGTCTCGAGTAATCAGTGTTCGTGTTTTGTCGCATCCTGTCGCGACGTCAACCAACATGTCACTCTGATTATATATTTACAAGTGAGGTAATTTATACGGTAAGGCACACGAACGTATGTCGTAGGTTTTTTAAGGTTCGTAGCTTATAAGTACCTACTGCACGTTATGATCATTTTCTTTGTTGGCAGTATTTTCCAGCCACTGATGAGTAAACTCGAACTCAAAGCATTTATTTCAATTAAACTTGATTTAGGTCAATGAAAAGCACTTTTGAACGTCATAAACATTAAATATATTTCGGAAAGGTGGGTCAGAAAACATGGCGAAGATTGACTACAAAAATCATGAGTATTTATATTGTCACGATATAAGAACAAAATCAAAATATTTTATTTCACATAGGCCTATAATGGGCACTTATAAAACGTCGAGAAAAGGTGCACGGTTCAGGGTGTTTGTTTCTTATGGAGAAGAACCGACAAAAAACTCCATGGTTACTCTTTTAAAATCATTTGGTTTTACAATGTTGTTGTTACAGCGTTAGTACTTAAGTATGAGAGGACAGAGTAGTCCCAACAATAAGTCATTGCTTACTTTACAAAACGTAAAATAAAATCAAAAGTTAACGAGGTAAGTAGTAATGAGGTTGCCTGTCTAAAATCATCATTGTATCTGCAGTTTGACAAGCAATGCGATACAATTATACAAGTAGGTACCTGGTTTATTCTAGATCGCATTCAAAGACAAAGAAATACAAAGCTAGACACAACATAGAACCCGCATTTACATTGCTTATTCAATTCCTATTGTAATACTTATAAATGCAGATATTTGTATACTTTTTTACACGTTAAAGAACAAAGTGACAACACCATTTCAGACTTCATTTTGCAGTTTTAAAGAGTTTTGTATCTTTTTCTGTTTTTCTTCTTCCCAGAAATGGCACCTAGCCAGATATTTTTTTTCGATTACAACTTTCAGGAAATCGTTAGTTGTTTTCGAGAACGTGATTAAGTACATCTAAATATTGTTCGTTTAATAGTATAGGATGAGACAAGTCAGCAAATCCTACTAATATTATATAAGTGAATGTTTGTGAGCCCTGGCGGACCTGTCTGCTTTGCTGACACCTCTTCGAGGCACACGTGGAACACGCGCCGTCGATACGGCCCGTCGTCACTAAACGTCCGCAGACCCGCGTCTACGGTGACCGGGAGTCGTCTTGCGGCTCCCGACGCTCGGAGTTTCTCCCGCATTCAGTGAAGGCTCGTTGCCAAACGTCTCCACTTATCTTTAAATAAGTTTTGTTATTTCCAGTCATAACCATTTCTATAATAATCTGTTTAATTACATAATACGTAAATACTTCAGTACAGCAGCTAATTAAATACCAACTTTACTACATACTTACAGTATAATGGCGGTATTATTGAATATTTTGTCACGTTTCAGTTGCACTCGATAACGCGCGTGCGCATCAACACGTTGTGTGAAGTATTCGGAATTAGTTCTAATTTGCATTTTGTGTGATAAAATACAGTAAAATAATGAGTTAAGATGAGAGTTGTCTTCCCTATTTTTTTATTTAAAACGTTGCCCCTCACTATGAATTACTCCTGTATTTATTATAAACATTTAAAATCACATACACAAACAGCCAGATCCGGAACAACTATCAGTAGACCAAACAAATACTTGTTCCGTGCGGGGATCGATATTAATCCTACTAATATGGATGTACTTATAGTTGTTTGATACTCATTCACGTCAAAAAGGCTGAACGGAACCTGATAAAATTTGGCGCAGAGAAATAAAGTATCCTTTGTGTTATTCCAGACTATAATCTACTAGTCTGGAATAAAACATAGGATATTTTATTTCGATATCACGCGGGCGAAGCCGCGGGCGCCGGCTAGTTAATTTATTTATTAATTAATGAATATTACAATTCTCGCTGTCCATTTCAGGACAGGATACGTTGAAGATTCACTCAAATCAGTACAGACATCATTATTACGAACCAGCTACGTCCACTATCCTCTGACAGATAATGATCTAAACTAAATACTTCTATGCTAGCATATAGGTACCAGCATATTGTGTCCAGAACCTCGTTCGCAATTTGTCTGTATAACTTTACTGATGTTTTATAGATTACTAGCTTTTGCCCGCGGCTTCGCTCGCGTTAAATTCGGGGTAACACAGTTCTCCTTGCGCGTATTGATTTATAATGGCAACGCTAAGTTTTCCCTTTTCTTCCCTCTTTCTCCCTCCAATCCCACTTTTTTTTTCAAAAAAGTTAGCCTATATCCGTCTCCTGGTTCCCAACTATATCTGTACCAAAATTCATCAAAATCGGTTTAGCCATTAAAGCGTGAAGAGGTAACAAACAAACAAACTCACTTTCGCTTTTATAATATTAGTAAGGAGTAAGGATTTTGGCTCTAAAATGGCCGCTAAGGCCCGGCGCCCATTATCGGCATCGGCAAGGAAAAGGATCCTTCGACATCCTATATGCAAGCGCACACTGTCGGAAACTATGCTTTGGCATGCTGCAACGTTCTTAGGGATGACGAGGCGTCCTTAAGCATGCCGCACCGTCCCGTCCTGTTGCTTGCTTAGATATACGCATATATTGCCTCGGCGCCGCCGCGCCGTCGGCGTACTGAAGAATGCCGAAGCATCCCGAAGCAGTCTCAAGGCTGCCGATACAGCAGCCTCAAGTATACCGAAGCGGTATTTTTGTTATTACGACCATATATAATGGAAATTTCTACTTTATTGCCATTACGTTAATGTATATTGCTATTTGCCACGTAAAATCCTCAGTCGTGCCGATGCCGATAATGGCCAATTCTCAAACCGCTTTTGTGACCATTATATTTTAACTAGCTGTGCCCAGCGGTTTCACCCGCTGAGGTTTAGGGGTATGAAAAATAGATGTTAGCCGATTCTCAGACCTACCCGATATGTACACAAAATTTCGTTTAAATCGGTCCAGCCGTTTCGGAGGAGTATGGGAACGAAAACTGTGACACGAGAATTTTATATATTAGATTTAATTAATTTATTATACTACCAGCTTCCGCCCGCGACTTCGTCCGTGTGGTACCTATAGTTACTTTGGGCTAACGCTAACTTTAAGGCGCTGTACAAAGCAAACACTTCGTCAAACGTCTAGTTTTTCGTCGCAAAGTTAGCCGTATCTGTACATGCCGCTAGCCAAAAAAAATTACCGTGCATAGTTCAATACATAAAGTAAAGAGTTAAACAAAATAAGTTTACAAAAGTGGTCTACAACTACGAAAAAAAAAAATGTTTAAAAAGACCAAGAAAAAAATTTTTTCGTCTCGAAATTCTCAATTTTTTCAGCGACAACCATAATATTTTTTATATCTATAACAAAGGAAATTGTATAGACTAAAGAGATATCAAAAATTTTTCAAACATTGAGATGTATTTTTTTTTTAATTCAATATAAACTGCAAAATGACCTACATTTTGGCGGACATGATATTCAAATAAAATCAAACACCGAAATATTTTCGACCTTATTTCTATTCGTCGATGCAATACTGTCGTGTACTTGTGTCAGACCATGCCTAGTATGCAGCTAGCGTCACTTCCGTGAATACCTAAAGATTAGCTTATTGCCGCGCCTTAACCCGCGTGATGATCGATAAAAAAAATTCTTTCTCTTCCCTTTTCTTCCCTCGTTTTCCCCCTTTTCTCACTGTTTTTAGCCTATGCCCGTCTCCAAGGTCCCAACTATCTCTATGCCAAAATTCATCAAAATCGATTTAGCCATTTAGGCGTGAAGACGTAACAAATAAACAAACTCACTTTCACTTTTATAATTTTAGTAAGGACATTGATTCTGCTTAAGCGGTCATATTAGATACCCTGATCTAAGTGTATTAGGCAAACTCTAATAATCTGCAAAGAGAAACGAGTTCTATTAGTCTGAGAAAAACTAGAGATTTTAAATATGAAACGACCTAATAAAAAATCTTGCAAAGAGTTGATCTAAGAAACATGGAATCTTCCACTGACAAACATACATAACGTTTCTTTGAAGCAGGTAGGTACCTACAATTATTATATTTTATTTGTACCTAAGTGGAAGAACAATAAAAACAACGTAAGTGCCTACATTACTCTTCACAAATGGGTGCCTGCGCTGGGAATTCTTACTAATATTAAAAAAGCGCAAGTGAGTTTGTTTGTTTGTAACGTCTTCACGCCTAAATGGCCAAACCGATTTTGATAAATTTTGGTACAGAGATAGTTGGAACCTGGAGACGGACTGACGGAATGAGGGAGAAAGAAGGAAGAAAAGGCAAAACTTAGCTTCGCTATTACAATAAAAAAGGCGCAAGAGCAAAAACTACAGGTAGCATGTACCTGCAAATCGGGAAAGGGGAACTGTGATACCCCAAATTTAACGCGAGCGAAGCCGCGGGCAAAAGCTACGAACTTATATTGAGTTTAATAAGACCAATTACTCTAAATTAAAACACTCTACACCATTATATCAACATTACATTAAATTAGAAGTATAAATACAAATTATCGTTCTTTTCAACACTCATCACGTATCATCATAAGCTATCATTACGACTAGTAATTTCACAAATGGATAAGCAGAATGATTGCTGTGTGAACGATGATTTTTATTTTTCACAGGAAACTCGGAGTTTTTCTGAATCTCACGTAATTAGGGTTTTGAAGAATATTTCTGGTATAAGAATAGAATAAACGATAGCTGGAATAGAGTGATAGATTTAATTCATTGTAAGTTTTCTTAATTTTTATCTGGTGTCGAAATGATAGTTAAAATTTATGGTTAGCTTACTTTTTTGTAGCTGGTAAAAATCTAGACAAACGGATTTTTGAAGTTCAGTAGTCTAGGTGTAATTTAATCCTTACTATGATATTATGAAAGCGAAAGTGAGTTTGTTTGTTTGTATGTTTATTACGTCTTCACGCCTACATGGCTAAACCGACTTTAGTGAATTTTGGTACAGAGATAGTTGAGACCCTGGAGACGGACATAGGCTATTTAAAAAAAAAGTGAGAAATGAGGGAGAAAGAGGGAAGAAAAGGGAAAACTTAGCTTTGCTATTACAATAAATAAGGCGCAAGAGCAATAACTACAGGTAGCAGGTACCTGCAAATTAGAAAAGGGGAACTGTGTTACCTCGAATTTAACGCGAGCCAACCGTAGGCAAAAGCTAGTCATACATATTTTTTGGAATTATAATTAACAAAATTGAACAAAGAAACCAACATTTAAGGATATCAACAATGGAACCATTTTTAAAAATTAAATATAAAAAAAATCCAGTTCAATGGAACAGGTTAAACCGGTCTATAACATGTTAAACAAAAAGTGATTAAGAGTTACTATAACTTTTACTTAAAGAGCTGACATACTCAGTACTACTTACGTCATTGGATCTTTTTATTTCTTACTAGCTTATCGGTAATTGGCTCAACGGAAAGATTTAAAAACAATCTATACTTGGGATAATGTACATAGTTTTGTGTAAGTGAAACAGTGGTACCGAAGTTAAAGCAAAATATTTCATTTAACACATGCAAGAAAAGGACATCGTTCCTTCTGTATAGTGTTAGCGTAGAAGTATTTATTTATTTATTATAACTTTCCCCACAAGTACAAAACACAAAGGCGGACTTAATGCTTTTAAATTTATTTAATTTGGAGACTAATCTGCGAGCTTTTTAAGTAGGTAAATGTTCCCAAGATTTTACTTTAAAAGTGAACGGATTACTGGCCATCCTGGTATTCAGAGGGAGCGCATTCCAAAAGGAAGACCGCTTGGATAGGGAAAGGGACTTCAAGAAAACTAGAGCGGTGAGAAGGACAAATATTTATGATATACGTGGCTGACTGGATGATACCCTCAATTTATTGCCTCTTTGCTTGCTCTTTGCCTTTTTCCATGGTCCGGAGCGAGAGAGAATGGGAAGCGGCCACATCCTTCTGCAAAGCAGTTATGCTAGCAAAGAAGGTGGCCGGACGTTTGAGGGAGAGAACATCGACGCCGCGTTCGAGTTCCAAGCGCGCCTCAAAACAATTGCTGCAAAAGAGAGGGCCTGCCAGAGCCACTGCTTGCCGGAGTTGCGCGCTGTTCAAAAGAGAAACCGCGGCCCCGGAACAAAAAAAGGGCAGAGTCACCTATGAATCTCCACCTGAACACGTTGCTGGCTGAATATGACTTCCTGAGACCCAATACAGTGTGATTTGGATTTGAATTATTAGGAATTCTCAATATAAGTCTGAATTTGTTGGCCTCTCTGGAGATAGGCACATAGGAACGTGATGATTGGCACTATCAAGGAGAGACATTTTAATTTATTTTGCGGATCGGAAATGACCAAATAACTTCCCCCGCTCTGGGCGGAGCGGGGGGAAGTTACACTTGCACTGACTAAAACACCCATGTTCCTTGTGGTATGTTTCGGGGTCGCGGTATCAACCGCAACCCCGGCACACGGGGACCCTGGCAGGCCCTTCTGTTTTGCTGACATCTCTTTGAGGCGCACGTGGAACACTAACGCGCCGTCGACACGGCCTGTTAGAAGAGACCTGAAAGTCTCGATATGGATGATGTTTTTGATGATGATAGCAATAGTTTGACGACACGGTTGGCGCAGTGGCTGAGCGATCGACTGCTGCGCTGCGTGTCGCGGGTTCGATTCCCGCACGGAATAAATATTTGTATGAGCTGCAGATAGTTGTTTCGGGTCTGGCTGTTTGTGTATGTAAGTTTAAATGTTTGTAAACGCACCCACGATACAGGAGAAATTCCTAGTGTGGGGCAATATTTAAAAAAAAAAGTCTGACCCTGTAAGACTTGCATACAACTGGGGCAATGTGATTGTACATATTGTATTACAAACGTGAGGTATTTTACATAATTTAACATCATCTCAAGATAACGTTAAACAGATTATTGCTAAGAAGTATAGTTAACTGTTGTACAAATAATGTCTTGATTCAATGGATCCTATTGTCAACCAAGTTACAAAAACTATTAAGGTTGATCGTAACACGCGATGGCTTGGCAGGTCATGGCGTATTATTTGCTTACATCAATGATTAATGAAGTCCTTCATAATTATTAGAAGTATTTTAATAGAATTTAAGTTTTATGATATTACTAGCTTTTGCCCGCCGCTTTGCTCGCGTTAAATTCGGGGTAACACAGTTCCCCTTTTCTGATTTGCAGGTATCTGGTACTTGTACTTTTTGTCATTACTTAGCAATGCAAAGTTTTCTCTTTTCTTCCCTCTTTGTCCCTCATTTCTCACTTTTTTAAACAAAAGTTAGCCGATGTCCGTCTCCAGGGTCCCAACTATCTCTGTACCAAAATTCATCAAAATCGGTTTAGCCATTTAGGCGTGAAGACGTAACAAACAAACAAACTCACTTTCGCTTTTATAATATTAGTAAGGATTTTAAATTCAGGTGCGTAGGACTTGCAACCGGCGTGAGTGTATCTGATGATGAATGAACAAAGGAGTTTGTGTTTCAATCCAGCCTGTCCCGTGCTATCCTCCCTCAGAGAAGCTCTAAGCCGCCTCATGTCTAACATGCGGCCTTCTGAACGTTTGCATGCCGCCCAAAAAATCAACGAAAGTTTTGTAAACATTTTTGTTTTTTTTTTCGAAAATCTTTAAATTTGAGTACTAGAATGTTTGTTGTATAAGTACATCGAATATCGCTAGTCCATTACCGGACACATTGTATATAGGCTTGTACCCAAGAAAATAGCCAGAAAAAATTCACAAAACAAAAAACAGCAATTTTATTGGGATGTGTAACTTAGTGTAAAAATCGTTAGGTGTGCGCTTACCGTGTTTAAATCGAGCACATTCAGCGTGGAACGATCGATAAGATTTTATTTAATTAGCATCGTAATATAAACGTGCCAGAATCATGTTTTATAAATCCTTTAATAAATCATTTGATTTAACTACTTACAAAAACTACTAACTAAATTTAATTATTCTAACCAACTTATCATACTTAGAACCTGGATTATCTTACTTTTGGGTTCAAATCCTTGAAACATTTTGGGTCACCGAGCCCAGTTATTTTTAGTGGACAATTAATGATGATTTTAGTTAATTATTTGTTTATTTTAACACGAGTGGTGTTCGTAATGTGTCTAGTATGTTGAACTGTTGTTTTGTGTTGTGTTTCTCTTAGTACAGGTGTAGTTGATATCGAACTGACAATAGATTTTCATGTCGTTGGAAACCGATAAAAAAAATGCAACGCATATCTTGCAAGATTAAGATTGTTATCGTTACTATATAATTATATAATATCATAAAAGCAAAAGTGAGTTTGTTTGTTACGTCTTCACGCCCAAATGGCTAAACCGATTTTGAAGAATTTTGGTACAGATTTGTGACCCTGGAAGTGGACATAGGCTATTTTTTTTTTTAAATATTCAGAAATGAGTGCGAAAGAGGGAAGAAAAGGGGAAACTTAGCATTGCAAAGGCAAAAACTACAGGTAGCAGGTACCTGCAAATCATGAAAGGGGAACTGTGTTACCCCGAATTTAACGCGGGCGAAGCCGCGGGCAAAAGCTAGTAAATTATATTTTTTTTTATGCAAGAGCGTACGAAGCCATCTCAGGGCTTTGGGTTACCCAACTCAGATAGTTTAGGTTCGAAGGGGGTGGCTAACAGGGATGACTAAGACCTAGCCATCCCCTTCGTGCTAAGGTTACTTTAAACCTGTGAAGGGGCTAAGTTGACAACGTCTTATTTGCTGTAATAGGATAGCAATACGTAAAATTATATATCATCAATTTTGATGATCATTTGGTCGTTTAAAAATGTTATTTTATGATCATTTTAAGGTCGAAATATAACTTTGAAGTTAAAGTTAGGGATACCGCTATCGCGGCTATAACTATCTTATTTCCTTACGATGGTTTTTTTCACAGTTTTGTAATTTGACACTCGGGGGTAAAATACCTACAAATACAATACGGTATGGGATGGCATTTTTTTATTGGGGTGGGAAATCACCAAAAAACTTCCCCCGCTCTGGGCGGAGCGGGGGAGAGTGTCAGACTTGTACTGACTAAAACCCAAACATGTTCCTTCTATTGCCCTTTACGTTCCGGGGCCGCGGTATCTCTTTCGAACAACCCACAACCCCGGCAGGTTGGCATGGCATAATGATCTCTCAATGCTGTCTATTCCGGGGTTTGCATGTTGTCCCGGGGTTGTGGGTTGTTTGAAAGAGATACCGCGGTCCCGGAACATAAGGGCAAAAAAGAACATTGGCGGGTTTTAGTCAGTAAACGTCTGACACCGCACCCCCCCCCCCCTCGTTCCGCCCAGAGCATGGGAAGTTATTTGATGATTTCCCATCTGCAGTGCTGTCTATTGGACCCAGCTGTTGGCTGGTAGAGAACGCCTTGTGTTACTAAACCTGCCTATATATACAAAGCGTTGAGGAATATTAGACTTCAACATGATTATATTTTATCGCAAGAGTTTCCATTCCTTCTCAATCATGTGAAGGGTTTCTAATGATACATTTCAGTTAAGTTGGTAACAAAATTTAACGAGTAGTGTCATCTTCAATTGTTCTGTTGGTACCTTTATTATCTGTGAATAAATTCTGTCAGTTGTTGTCAAGCTATCTCTGTGTATCATTTATAATTACTTACCAATTTACGGTTTGAATTCATTTATTTCTTAAGATTACAAATCACTTGTACAGAAATAAAAACTAAAGTATTACATTTTAAACATTGTTGTTAATGCTTGTATCATTGTTGCAAGATTTTCCTACTCCTAGACAACAGTCCAGGGGCCTAAGTCTGCTATTACAATAGTGTCAGAATGGTCGATCACTGATCGCATAATGGTTAATTTTGACAAGCTTGGTAATCTACTACATACTAAACTTGTCAAAATCAACCATTATGCGATCAGTGATCGACCATTCTGACACTATTGTAATGGCAGACTTAGGCCCCAGGAGTAGGAAAAGCTTGTAGGTTTTGAAACAAATGTGTTTAATTAAATAAACTATTTATGCGTCAAAGCGTCATTCGTACACACGACGACAGATCAACCTATACAAAACCAGTTTATGCGGATCTCTCATTGTACTTGAAATCTATGGTGTACGATCCGTTGTTGAGAGAGCAGCATAAACTGGTTTTGTATAGGTTGATGTGTCGTCGTGTGTACATCTAACGACGACACGTTGACAGAAAACTTTGTAAAAACAAAACATACCTACGTCGTCGCGTCGTCAAGACAGCAAAAGAATAAGTTACAGAAATAAAACAATAAAAAGAGGTTCTTGTATTTGATTTGAATGAATGTCTTAGAAATCGAATCGACACAGTACCTATCGTAAATCAATTCTTTTTTTTTTCTATTTATTAAACAGTCATTAGAAGTATTCTTCGAATGTGATATGATGTATCTTTATATTAATGCAATAAAACCGCAAAGGAACAAGAATTTATGATCGTATAGTAGTATATTTATGTGCATATTTAAAAATCATAGGTGTTTTAGGGTTCAGTAGGGTAAAAACGGAACTGTTATTGGATCACTTTGTTGCCCGTCTGTCTGTCTCTCTGTCAAGACCCTTTATCTCAGTAACGCGTGGAGTTATCGACTTGAAATTACTACCATATACTCAACTTTTTAGTCCCTTTGTACTGTGAAAAAATCAACTCTCTAAGCTTACCCAGTCAAAAGATATGGGCGTATTTGTACGGAACCCTCGTCGGTGCGCTCTCTGACACGCTCCTGGTCGGTTTTTTTTACAGTGGTATAGTAGTCCAGGTGTATGAGTTCCGACTTACAATCTGTAGGTCGTGGGTGTACCCAAGCAGGCGCATAACTTTGTGTTGTGTACTTCATCTCCACAGCTGGATGTATGACGGACGGTGTTTTAATTTCAAGATGAAGGAAAACACAATCAGGTTTCCTCGGATATATTTAACTCGGCGCCAATGTTGATTCACTAGAAACTCTAGTAAGGGTTTAGAATGAAAACATTTTGTTTGATTGTTATAGTGTATAAGTTATAATAATAATTATTATTACAGCCAATGCCTTAATTACCAAGAGCCTCGGCCAACACCAGAGGAGGCTCTCCTTAGACAGCTGGATCAAGGGTTTAATACAGAAAGCAGTACTTCTGGACACGGCTCTTATCGTTAGGAGGTTCTTTTCTCTGGAGCCCTAACCGCCGGTAGCTTGGACCCTGTACCCGATACCGGTGGGCTACTATTTTTTTGTAGGTATTTTAAATGTTTTTGTTAATAGAGAATTATGTAAAAATATTAAAAAAATATGTATGTAAATAAATGAATCAACGTAATATATATTGAAATAAAGTTTTTACTTTAAGCAAACTAAAAATCCACAAATATATATCTACATATATAGACTCAATACATAATATTGTCATTATTAACGCATGGAATGCATTGGTGCGCATTATAAACGCGAATCGCGCGAAAAAACGCGTCGTCATAGTCAGTGCAAGGTATCAAAGTATGCTCAGCTGTTTAATAAAAAATAACAAGTTGCATGAAGGATTAGTTGTTATTGTTGTGGTTAATAATTGTAACGTTATAATGACTAGTTTTATAGATAGCATATCATTAATTTAAATACTTGAGTTTTTGTTAAATACCAAATAAGTATGGATAAAGATATTGCAAAACTTAGGACTATAATTATCTGGAAAAAGAAACCGGTCAAGTGCGAGTCGGACTCTCTCACCAGAGGGTTCCGTACAAGCTTACGACATAAACGGTCATATCTTTTGACTAAATAGACTTAGAGGGTTGTTTTCACAGCATCAAGGGACTCCTTGGTCTACAAGCCAGCCCACGATGCTGAGCAGTAAATCTAAAAGTCCCCAAATAATCGACCCAGCCACCCTTGTTGCCCTCCCTCAATGACGCCCTAAGCCGAGGTCCGTACCTACCCCACAGGGGGTGCCCTTAGCGAGCGAGCACTTAGCATAACAGTAGTTTTTGTAGCCCTGGCTGGGGGCCTTAATTTATTGAGGTCACCACAGGAAAGTCCGGTTAAGCAGTATAACAACTCAAGAGAGTTGAACTGCGAGTAGCCCAAACTAAAAAAAAAAAAAAGCATCAAGGGACCACAGGTTTGAGTGTATGGTTTGATTGTCTGCTTAATATCTACACAGATCCCCGAGACAAAGGGTTATGTTTTTTTATTTGGGGGGGGGGGGGAATCATCAAATAACTTCCCCCGCTCTGGGCGGAGGGGAGTGTCAGACTTGTACTAACTAAAACCCACCCATGTTCCTTCTATTGCCCATTACGTTCCGGGGCCGCGGTATCTCTTTCGAACAACCCGCAACCCCGGCAGGCGGTGACCCTGGCAGGTACCTCCTGACCAAAACCCACCCATGTTCCTTCTATTGCCCTTTACGTTCCGGGGCCGCGGTATCTCTTTCGAACAACCCGCAACCCCGGCAGGCGGTGACCCTGGCAGGTACCTCTGCTTTGCTGATAATCTGTTTGCGGAGCGCGTGGAACACTAACGCGCCGTCGACAATAGACGGATAGACGGTGAGCTAGCCATTGCTCACCGTCCACAGGCCCGGAACAAAGGGTCTTGACAGACAAACAGACTAACAACAAAGTTGATCTTACAAGGGTTTTGTTTTTTTCCTTTTGAGATACGAAACCTTAAAACGAACCCTTGAATGCCACGCCTATTCAGTTAATTATTATAAAAAATGGTAAAATGCAAGGAAGATTCCATTAGCGAGGACTGTTTGACGTCAGAAGTTTTTATAAGCAGCGGAACAACATTATTATTAGCCGTAGGTAATCGTTCGTAATTCTAGATAGTTTGCATTTAAAGCGGGTACAGGTGACGGCAAAAGAGTCTCGGGAAAGATTGAAGATCGGTTGGCGCAGTGGCTGAGTGATCGATTGCTGCGCCGCATGTCGCGGGTTCGATCCCCGCACGGAACAAATATTTGTATGACCTACAGGTAGTTGTTTCGGGTCTGGCTGTCTGTGTATGTAAGTTTAAATGTTTGTAAACGCACCCACGATACAGGAGAAATTCAGTGTGGGGCAACGTGTTTTCAAAGAAACAAAAACGAAGTAATAACTTCGTATAAAGAAGAATACTGAAGAACTTCGTATGTCTTCTCCGTATTGAAAAATTTTTTTTTTTTTTTTTTAAAAAGCTCCACACTAGAATTTCTCCTGTATCGTGGATGCGTTCACAAACATTTTAAACACACATACACAAACAGCCAGACCCGAAACAACTACAAATATTTGTTCGGTGCAGAGATCAAACCCGCCACACGCACCGCAGCAGTCGATCGCTCAGCTACTGCGCCCCGTGTCGTCAAAACCTTAATAAACCTTTTAAGATTTTGAATGTTCTTTTTTAGGATACCTCAAAAGAAAAAAATGGAACCCTTATTGAATCACTTAGTTGTCCGTCTGTCTGTCAGTGTGTCAAAACCCTTTATCTCAGGAACACATGAAGGTATCCAGTTGAAATTAAAACCATATACTTAACTCTATAGTTCCTTTGTGCTGTGAAAAAACCCCTAAACCCTCTAATTCTATGCAGTCAAAAGATATGGCCGTTTATGTCGCAAGTTTGTACGGAACTCGCTCTTGACTGTTTTTTTGTTGTTTCAGTGATTTCACTTTTGAAATATCATAAAAAAACACCGCTTTATAGCTCCGATAGAGAGTCCAAACGTTGAATATGTCGCAACAAAATTAAACAGATGTTAACCTTACAATTTTAGAATGTATATTCTGTAGAGGAATGTCTCAGAGAGTTCTACGAAACTGATCGTCGATCAATTAATTATTGTTTCGTGACACGATTCGCACGCCGAGCGAGACTCTGAAGCAACACGATGCTGGGGACTGCGAACAGAACGGCTCATATTCTACTTTTGAAGGTTTTTCTTTTGTTTTTCATAACAAATGACACCCGCTATGATATTAAGTGTTGCATTATTGCAGAAATATAATTTACTAGCTTTTGCCCACGGCTTCCCTCGCGTTAAATTCGGTATAACACAGTTCGGTATAACGCCTTATTGATTTGTAATAGCAACGCTAAGTTTTTCCTTTTCTTCCCTCGTTCTCCCTTATATCCCACTTTTTAAAATAAAAATTAGCCTATGTCCGTCTCCTGGTTCCCGACTATCTCTGAACCATCAAAATCGGTTTAGCCATTAAAGCGTAAAGAGGTAACAAACTCACTTTCGCGTTTGTGGATTGGATTGTCACTTTGTGACCATTTTACAAATGGTAACATAACTTATGCTACTTACTTAAACATTATTTATCATTTAACTCATAGATGACTATAATAGGTACTTAGTGGTTTTCAAAAACTTGATTTAAACTACGTACCTATTTAGGTAAGATATAAGTTAACGGAATACCTGTCTTGTATTTTTGATCTTTATTTCAGGCTTTCCTGGTATTGCCTTTGTTAATTTAAACGTGTTTGTATTACAAGCAAAACAATTCCGGTGTTCATTTTTTTTAAACGTTGCCCCACTCTTGGAATGTCTCCTCTATGATGGGATGCGTTTACAAACATTTAAACTCACATACACAAACAGCCAGACCCAGAACAACTATCTTTAGGTTATACAATTATTTGATCCGTGCGGGGATCGAACCCGCGACACGTAGCTTAGCAGTCAGACGCTTAGCCACAGCGCCAACCGTGTCGTCATTAACAAAATGTCAGTGGTATTTTATTTCGCGTTCGCAGGTTTTTCAAAAATTCTGACACTTCGTCAATTAACTCTGGGCTCAAAGCTGAGGGGGGGGAGTTATTCGATGATTTTCCATCCAAAAAAATGGTATTTTATAAACCTGTTTCGTTGTCAAAAACAGGTGTACATTTGCAACAAATATCCTTCACCGCGTACAAGGCGGACAGATTTTAATCATAATAAGAATTAAAACAAAAAATAAATAATTCTCGACAAAACAAAATAAGCACCCAATAAGTTATTTAAACTCCAGTGTAAATACAAAACAACGACTTTTAAAAGTACCTAAATCACTCAAAACGTTTGTTATTTATAACCTCATCGAAGAAAAAAAAAATTACAAAATCTTTAATACTTTTGTACGCGTCTGTACCCACAGTTAAGACAGTTCCCAAAACTGTCATACGTCAGTCCAACGTTTTGTGCATTCATTTTAACTAACAATAGAAAATGACCGTCTGTTTGTCCAAACGCACTCATATTGGTAATGAATGAATACATTTCAATGTTCCTCGTGTGCTTAAATAGCTCTTTTGTACGACAAAGGCTCGGTAAACCTTGAAAGTTGAAGGTAGGTAGGTAATTAAACAAAAAATATGCAGATGTGGGAAAATAAATTGAAAAAATAGTATTGTTGTTACGTTTCTGAAGGATTTGACAGGCTTCACGGAAGGATTCAACTATTTATGGAACAATATTAGCATACGTAGATTTTTTTTTTTGTAAAAGATTCTATTATTACTTACTTCAATACTATTTATTTTTAAACCAAGGAAGTGAAGCTGTTTATAATATTTTCTGTGTAAATAACGTAGGCTTAATCATCATTTGCACACAGCGATCAATCAAGCTATACGAAACTAGTTTATGCTGATATCTCGTTGAACTGGAAATATTTGTAAACGGAGGCCATGTTGTACTGGAAATGTACAGCTTGCATATCGCCGGGTGAAAAGTGACTTATGAAATAAATAATTAATTTTTTAACAAAGCTATCTATACGTGTTTCCTTAGCATTTATAATGATTGTTTTCGTTGATTATGCAAAACTCTAAATATTTATAAATCTCTAGGTTTATTATGACTTTTTTTTATTTTTTTATTTCGAGCACAAGCCTTAGTTAAACACATTCAATTCATTTCACACATTAAATAAATACAATAAAATTAGATACAGATAAAATTAAATAACATACAGATAATAATAAAAAAAGATTATAATGAGACAATCGATAAAAAAAATCTACTGATTTTTTTCACCCTGGATTACAAAAACATGCAGAAATATTTTTTAACAAAAAACTTAAGCATTTTATATGTCAAGGAATATAATGCTGATATATTCTCCATTTAAGCTGTTATCAACTAAGTGTAAAGTTTATAAAGTTTTTATTTTTAACCGACGCGACGTCTAGAAAAGGAAGCTTATGAATTTGGCCAGCACGTTTTGTTATGTATGTATATGTTCACTGATTTATCTCCGAAAGTATTTCATATAAATAGGTATTATTAAAGGATGGTATTTAAAAGTACTTCAATTTATTCCCATTTCATTCACCTAATTTTGCCTGTGTTCCACCAAATATACTGAATGTGCACCAAAATACATATGTTAATTAAAATATGTCATAACGAGCATCAGCGCACTACAATAAAAAAGTGTTATTATCTTTATCCATTTTCTATTAATGTAAGTCGTTACTGGCGTAGGGGGTCACAGTTTTAACCTAACCTAACCTACGCATTTTTTTAACATTCAGGAAAGAATATTTGGTGCACGATCAGTATTTTTGGTGAACACAAAAATATTATCCATTATTAAATGCTTGGCTACTTTATGAATTAGATATTTGACAAACATTAATTGTGTTTTTTTTGAAAATGTCGACGTTTTTGTGTCTATTTAATAAAATAAAATATAAAACTCTTATCTGATTTTCCCGCTGTCAGTCTTTTTCCTGGATTGATTATAAAAACGTTGATTCAAAGTGCGTTGATATTGTTTCCCTGCGTTTTCCTATAAGTAAATACAATTTGCATACTATTACAATAAATGTTAATAAGTTATTTCCTTCCATGTCATAAGACAAGTGTTCATAATTAATCATTGCTTAGTTAATAAATTTATACTTGTGCAAATAAATTCTGACAATTCTTTGTAGTGTACAGGAATTATACTAACCTACGTGCTATGATTTAATTATGGAGAAAGAACTTCACAAAGGGCAAAAGGAGGAACATGGATGGGTTTTAGTCAGTAAAAATCTGACACTCCCCCGCTCCGCGCAGAGCGGAGGGAAGTGAAGTGTTATTTGATGTGTTCCTATCCGCAAAACAAGCTACCTGCGGTAAGGGTTCCAGAGAGAGAGAGGAACCCGAGCCACCTCAGGTACCGGTCAGGTGTCGACTGGTCGACGTTCTTGGCAAATAAACTATTCGTTGGAATGACTATCGGCATAATAATCGTCCAGTTCACACCCCACAGGCTACATGTCGACAACCTCGCGAGCTAAGTCAAGATACCTATCTAGCTTATTATTATTTTGACTTTTGTTTTAAAAACGCGGCGTTAAAGTAATTAAGATTATGAGCAATTTTAATATTATAGTCGCGGTCTTTATTATATGTAAATACTAGCTGGCGCCTGCGGCTTCGTGTTTTATCGGAAAAAAGTATCCTATGTATTATTCCAGACTATAATCTACCTCCGTGCCAAATTTCATCAAGATCCGTTCAGCCGTGAAAGAGTAACAAACATCCATCCATCCTCACAAACATTCGTATTTATAATATTAGTAGGATATAAATACCAATTTTATACAGTGTCTAATAAAAATCTTGTATTACCCATCTATACATGTATGTGTGTATTAAGAAATATGTTAGTATGTTTTATGGAGGCACGAGCTTCGAATATAAATAGCGCACCACAGCCGTGTACTGGTGGTAATGCATCGCCCGGACAATGAACCTGGGACAGCACGCCAAGGAACACAATACATACATTTATTTACTTTACTTGGATATCATCGCTATGTATACTAATATTATAAAAGCGAAAGTGAGTTTGTTTGTATGTTACGTCTTCACGCCTACATGGCTAAACCGATTTTGATGAATTTTGGTACAGAGGTAGTTGGGACCCTGGAGACCTGGACCTGGACATAGGTTAAGTTTTTTTTTAAGTGAGAAATGAGGGAGAAAGAGGGAGGTAAAGGGAAAACTTAGCTCTAATATTACAATAAATAAGGCGCTAGGGCAAGAACTACTTACAAGTAGCAGGTACCTGCAAATCAGGAAAGGGGAACTGTGTTACCCCGAATTAAACGCGAGCGAAGTCGCGGGCAAAAGCTAGTAAGTTTATAAATAAACTACCTGTGCCCAGCGGTTTCACCCGCTGCTCACTTAGGGATATGAAAATAGATGTTGGCCGATTCTCAGACTTACTGAATATGCATAAAAAAATTCATAAGAATCAGTCTAGCCGTTTCGGAGGAGTATGGGAACGAACGTTGTGACACGAGAATTTTATATATTAGACTAGCTGTGCCCAGCGGTTTCACCCGCTGCTCACTTAGGGGTATGAAAAACAGATGTTGGCCGATTCTCAGACCTACCCGATATGTACACAAAATTTCGTTTAAATCGGTCCAGCCGTTTCGGAGGAGTATGGGAACGAAAACTGTGACACGAGAATTTTATATATTAGATTAAGAATAAGTTTCATGCAGATCAGGTAAAGTTAATGACCTACTTTATGAACAAAAGCGATGGAGATGAAAACACTTCCATATTCAGTAACAGAAGGTTCTGACTTTGCACAAATAGATTATCTTATAGATTAGAACAAAACCGGGGTAGTGCGAATCGGAACCGCACACCGAAGGGTTCCGTACAAACTTTCGACATAAACGGCCATATCTTTTGACTGCGTAGTCTTAGTCTCTCTGCGTAGGTTGATTTTTTGATTTATTTTCGTTGGATCCCAGTTTTTGATCCCATTTTTTAGGTATTAACGATGGGTCCCATTTGATATTACCATTGAATCCCATTTTATGACAACATGTGTACATTTCAGAAGAAAAGTGATTTACTTTTATTAAATATTTCAAAAACACCGTGTGTGTATTTTGGATTTTTTAGGATTGTCGCCACTGGGGAATAAATGAGACAAATGATGTACTCCAAATAGTACTAGACTGGCATGAGTTAAAAATGATCAGGTTTATTTGTGATGTTTATAAATAAATAAATATGAACGCCTTCAAAACAAGCGCCTCTAAGCTCAAAAAAAAATACTGCCGTCATAATTTTTCCATATTTTTTTTTATATAATGTGGCCGTTTCTGGCACACAGGTCACAGTTTTAACCTAACCTTTTTTTTGTAAATAAGTATTTATCCTAATCTAAATAGTTCAGTTCCGGGTAAACAACTAAAAACAATCTCTTTTTTCTATAAATGCAAGTCGTTTGTGGCACTCGCCGGCCGCTACCGCGGCACCGCTCGCTCCGCTCGCTCGGCTCGTGCGTAGGAGGTCACGGTTTTAACCTAACCAAACCTAGTTCCCGGTTCCTATAATTTGTTTGGGTAATGACATTTTGTCCAAATCTTTTCGGCAAAACGGCAGGCACCCGTTATTCTAACATAACCTATCCACATACCCAAATTTCATCCAAATCAGTCTAGAAGTTTGAGCGTGTTGGAATAACAAACATACATACAAAATTTCGCCTTAAAATATTATTGTGATTTTGTTGTTGGATGTACCCGCATTCAGATGTTTTTAAACATCTGGGATCCAACGGAAATAGTTTTTGGGATTCAGTGGCAATAAAACGTATTTTTTTTGTATTTTTCAAATTTGGGATCCAACGGAAATATATAATAATGTTTTGTGGGATCCAACGCCAAAAATATTAAAGTGGGATCAAAAACTGGGATCCAACGAAAATAAGCGGATTTTTTGATTGCACAACTCCAAGGGACAGCAGACTTTAGTATATGGTTTTAATTTCAACTCATTAGCTTCACGCGTTCCCGAGATAAAGGGTTTTGACAAACAGACGGACAATTAAATGATCCAATAAGGGTTTCGTTTTTCCGTTTACGGTAGGTACGGAACCTTAAAAATGCTATATTTTATATTTATTCTAAACTAGCTTTTGCCCGCGGCTTTGCTCGCGTTAAATTCCGCGTAACACAGATCCCCTTTCCTGATTTGCAGATACCTGCAACCTGTAGTTTTTGCCTTTGCGCCTTATTTATTATAGTAGCAAAGTTAAGTTTTCCCTTTTCTTCCTTCTTTCTCCCTCATTTCTCACTTAAAGAAAAATATAGCCTCTGTCCATCTCCAGGGTCCCAACTAACTCTGTACCAAATTCATCAAAATCGGTCTTGCAATTAGGCGTGAAGACGTGACAAACAAACAAACTCACTTTCGCTTTTATACTGTTTTTTTTTGTGTTTCCATCAATTTTATCAATTATAGCTTTTACCCGCGACTTCGTCCGCATAAGTTTTTTTATTTTCTCCCGGCTGTAAGTCCCCCTGCAACAATGTCCCACTATCGTGTTCCGGTCCTCAACTTCACATCAAAATTTGTTCAAAAGCAACCTAAGCACATAATGGATAGCTCCGAATGTTTCCTTAGTAAATATAAAAAGTAAATAATGTAAATCGGTTTAAAATACTACTAACTACCTACCTGCCAACCCCCGATGTTAGACAGTGTGACATCCGCAACATCGTCTGCGTAGGAAGTACTAACTCAATGTAAGTAGTATAATAATGTAGGAAGCTAAAAATAAGAGGCCTTATTACTGTAGTACATTTTTGTAAACTATGTTCTTTGTTTTTCCCTCTCTGGCCAACACATGGAGATTCTGTGGACTTGAAACACGTGAGCAAGCCACGTATAATTGTCCGTGAGAAAAACAATCACGCCTACCTCCCCTCTAAGTTAGAAAAGTGATCAAATACTAACTTGAAGTCTTAGTAACACTCAGTTTAAAAAAAAAACATCGAAATCATTTCAGTAGCTATGGCGTCATGCGCTTCTTGACACGATCACGCTAGATTTCCGCGGGAATGAGGTATTTTCCCGCCGTTAAAAGTAGCCTGTGTCCGTGCCTAGGATCCTATCTTTAAATTAACCAAGTCTTATAAAAATCCGTTCAGACGATAAGGCGTGAATGAGGTAAACTTTTAAAACAAACGATTAAAAATCACTAACTTAATTAGTTTTCTGCCTACTGCCTACGCCTTAAGTACGATAGCATGAATATTAATAACCCATATCTTTTTCTAGGTTACTATCTATCACCTAACTAAATTTCATCAAAATCCGTTCAGCCGTTTAGGCATGATAGAGCAAAACTCCCAGCAAAAACCATAAAAAAATCACTAACTCAATTCAGTTTTCTGCCTACTTCTTACCCCCTAAGTACGATGACGTGATCATTTTGATCTTATATCCGTTTTTAGGTAACCATCTATTACCTTACTAAATTTTATCAAAATCCGTTCAGCCGTTTAGACGTGAAAGAGCAAAAGTCCCAACAAAAACGACTAAAAATCACTAACTCAATTTAGTTATCTGCCTACTGCCTACCCCCTAAGAACGATGGCGTGATTATTTATAGCCTATGACCATTTCTAGGTTATCATCTATCACCATACCAAATTTCATCAAAATCCGTTCAGCCGTTTAGGCGTGAAAGAGTAACAGACAGACAGACAGATAGACAGACAGACAGAGTTACTTTCGCATTTATAATATTAGTATGGATAGTAAGGATTCCTACCACGAACACAAGGACGTTCTTAATTGTCACATAACATCACGCCTTCAATTCCACAAAGGTTTAGACAGAGGTCAGAGACATCCACATTATGGGAGCTAAGTTTATTATGTTATAGGGGGAACCTACTGTCATCAACGTGATGCTAATTCAGTAGCATTTTGCTCAACCTATATCTACTTAAATAACTAATCAAACCTTTGTGCACAGCAGTTTCGCTCACAACTACTAGATAAACTACCCAGTCAAGGA
This sequence comes from Ochropleura plecta, assembly GCA_905475445.1. Taxonomy (NCBI): domain Eukaryota; kingdom Metazoa; phylum Arthropoda; class Insecta; order Lepidoptera; family Noctuidae; genus Ochropleura; species Ochropleura plecta. The sequence continues at coordinate 827,817 of FR997722.1, read as the reverse complement.
GTTTTTTTTATTAAAAAAAAACTTTGCCCCACACTAGGAATTTCTCCTGTATCGTGGGTGCGTTTCCAAACATTTAAACTCACATACACACACAGCCAGACCCGGAACATCTATCTGTAGGCCATGCAAATATTTGTGGGGATCGAACCCGCGACACGCAGCGCAGCAGTCGATCGCTCAGCCACAGCGCCAATCGTGTCGTCAAGATTGTGCAGCAGTAACAAGAACAGTTTAATTCGTAACCTTAAAATTAACAATAAGTTTAGCGTGCTCCTATTAATTGAGCACTTAGGTATGGGGGTCAAGGTTTAAGACAACTGATCAAAATGACTTATGTTACGTGAGCGTGTGTAATGTGCCCGAACCTGTTCTTGTTCGGAGCCACTTATCGTTCGTGCAAGCGGCTGTCTAGTCTACAGGCAGGTCGTACCGTGCTGAACGATAGTGCGATAATTTATGTAGTACACTCATCTTCGTCATTGAAGCACATGCGACTAAAAGAGCGATGGATCTGAATGTTGATGGACGGAGAGCGAGAGGAATGAAGAAACTGTTATGATGCCAAAAGTTTTGACAGGTCAAGGTCGCCATCATTAGATTCTCTTTTTGTTTTATGGTTTATTTTATACTAGCTTTTGCCCGCGGCTTCGCTCGCGTTAAATTCGGTAGCGCCTTATTGATTTGTAATAGCAACGCCAAGTTTTCCCGTTTCTTCCCTCTTTCTCCCTAATATCCCACTCTTTTTAAAAAAATAATAGCCTATGTCCGTCTCCTGGTTCCCAACTATCTCTGTACCAAAATTCATCAAAATCGGTTTAGCCATTAAAGCGTGAAGAGGTAACAAACAAACAAACAAACTCACTTTCGCTTTTATAATATTAGTAAGGATTATGATCATTGACCTGCGCCATCTATGAAAGGGAGTCGTTTGTCTTGGTATGGGCATGCAATGAGGAGGGACGAGGCGCATGTGATTAAAAGAGTGATAGATATGAATGTTGATGGATGGAGAGAGAAAAGAAGGCCAAAGAAAAGATGGATAGATAGTGTAAGAAATGATATGAAGGAGAAAGGAGTAAATGATGCCATGACGTCTGATAGGGGAGAATGGAAGAAGAAAACGTGTTGCGCCGACCCCAAATAGAATGGGATAAGGACAGGAAAAGTATGATGATGATCTTCGTCATTGTGAAGTTCATTTTTTGGTATAATATGTTTATTCAAGTCAAATCTGTTTCGACCAGAACTCAGCCCAATCGACCACGTATGGTAGTGGCTTTGGACAGGTCCCACAGAATGATAGTGGGTATTTTTTTGTGATGGTGCTCCACATTCACTTATTACATCGCAATACATGGAGCTCGTGGCTAAATAATAGCAGCCGCTCAGGTCGATCTTTAGGTTAAGCCGCACTTGCCTAGGTTGGTCTGTGGATTGGTGACCACCCGTTACATACCGAGTTTCCTCCGTGCATCGGAAAGCACGTTAAGCCGTTGGTCCCGGCTGTCATTTGTAGATCTTTGACAGTCGTTACAGGTAGTCAGTGTTTCGAAAGTCTGACAACCAGTCTTACCAAGGGGTATCGTTATTACCCAGTACTAACTGGGTTATGCAGGTGAGATAGGCAGTCGCTCCATGGAAAATACTGGTATTCAGCTACATCCGGTAAGACTGGAAGCCGACACCAACATAGTTGGGAAAAGTCTAGGCGAGCGAGCAAAAGCTATTTCAAGATAAAGCTTTAAAGGCTTTAAGTCATGATCAGAAATCAAGGTAACGTTCCAGATTGAAGAGGAATGTCAGCCGCACCATGGTACAGCGAAAACAGTATAGTTAATGAGATCAGCGCGTGCAACCAAACAAGCTCTTTGGTTAATACTATAGATAATGAGGTTATGTTACTTAAACAAGTGAACTACAATCTGAGATATTAAAGAAACGTAAAGATGAGATGATGTACAATAATATCGTGACATCTGTCAGACCTTCAAGATGACGCTGGAACACAGCCCTCTAAGGAGAATACTGGAAATGCGAAAGTAATATCTCTTGCTTTGTCAAGATAGATTATGATTAACCAACATTAAACTAGCTAATAATTCAGGTTTAGTCTTTAACATATCTTTAACGTCCATTTTCGATACATATATTATGCTAATTCCCCCAAGTTTATTGGTTTAGAATTTGATAAATCAACAAGGCTTTTGAAGGTTTTTAGTCTCGGTCAGGGCCAACATGGGCCAGCAACATTGGCCCAATTTGTGCCAGCAATGGCAACATACATAGCCCCAAATTGCCAAGACAGTCATTTCTGGTTTCACCTTTCTTATCAGAATATTAATATTATTTCCTCGTCGCTACAATGACATTTATTATAACAAACTTGTTTAAACAGGTTCGAAAAGGTTGTGTATGTTAATGCCAATGAACGAACCAAAAATATGACAGCTAAAGATAAAAAAAATGTGCAAGGATTCGTTGACATGTGGCGAAAATCGTAACTAACATTGCCCGATCGCCCTTTTTTCAATATATTTTTTCACAAACTTTTACCAACAGCGCCTCCTATCGATACCCCACAAGATCCTTATATCACGGTGTTCAATGTTCAAAGTAGGGCAGACTGTGCGATGGGTAGCAATAGGCGCCCTTATATTTGGGTAAAATACAAATTACTTAAACTACTAACTTGGCCTAGTGGTTGAGCGATTGGCGCTGCGTGTTGCTGGTTCTTGAATAAATATCTGTATGGCCTACAGGTAGTTGTTCCGAGTGTGGTTGTTGTGAACGCACACACAATAAATTGGGGCAAAGTTTAAAAAAAAATTGGTGAAACTACAGGAACACTTCATCTTCACGTTTCGGGAAACACAGCCGTGATGAATTAAATTTTGATTAACATAGCAAAACTGTTAAAATTGATAAGTATATTTGAATTAGACAATCTCAGCCGCCATCTTGAGTGCAGTTATGCATTCACATAACGAGCACAAACTTAAATACAGTCAAGCAATCATATAGAATAAAATACAAACTTATATAACATGATATGATTTCTCGGTGCTTGCGCAGATCGGATACATAGACAGACACTTTATGTAACATGTTCTCTGTGTATTTATCGTCATTTTGTTATTATTCCTGACCTTTTCTACAACTTTCATATTCACATGCACAATCATCTGCCTAGCCTTTTCCCAACTATGTTGGGGTCGGCTTCCAGTCTAACCGGATGCAGCTGAATATCAGTATTTTACATGGAGCGACTGCCTATCTGACCTCCACAACCCAGTTAATACTGAGTAATACGATACCCCTTGGTAAGACTGGTTGTCAGACTTTCGGAACACTGACTACCTGTAACGACTGTCAAAGATCTAAAAATGACAGCCGGGACCAACGGCTTAACGTACTTTCCAAGGCACGGAGGAAACTCAGTATGTAACGGGTGGTCACCCATCCACAGAACAACCTAGGCAAGCGCGGCTTAACCTAAAGATCGACCTAAGTGGCTGCTATTATTGAGCCACGAGCTCCTATATATTCACATGCACAATATTAAATGCAAATTCAGCATTAACAGGCGTGATGGTCTTTTTCTTGAGTCAACAACCTATCTTTAAACATTTTGGTTATTCATGTCCTTACCCAGATTAATTTTAAATACGTCATTCGGACCCAAGACATGGAAAATTCCCAATTTATTTTTAGAATATAAAGGTTGGGATGCTAAATTAAATGTCAGGTCACGATGCAAGGGTTTCGTATGACGTTCTTTTTTTAAACTGTACCTTTGAAGTTTAGCGAGCGATATAGGCAGAACCGGTCACCATGTTTTTGGTTTACCGCCCTTTTAAGGAAATCCCAGTAGACGCTGTTAGTAACATGGCCATCAGACTCATTAATTTGTATCAATGACTAGAATAGATGAAACCGCAAATACATACATGCATGTGTGTAAAAAAGCAATCCCCAAAAAAACCTGATAGTAAATTAAAGTTTCTCAACTTATATAATTATAATATCTTAGTTCCTTGTATGAGGTATCTAGGTAATATAATTTTCATCAACCCAAGAACCGAACCGACCATTGAAGTTACAACTACGGGACAATTCGGGCCACAGTCTACCTGTAACGGCTGTCAAAGATCTACCAATGACAGCTGGGACCAACAGCTTAACGTGCTTTTTAAGTCACAGAGAGAACTCGGTATGTAATTAATAATCACCCATCCACGGACAGACCTTTGCAAACGTGACTTAACCTAGATTATAGATACCTGTAGATCAACCTGTTGTCAGAACCAAACTTGTTTCATAGTTAGGCATAATAAGTCCAAATTAAGACTATAACGGAACAACTATCGAATATTAATGTGTGTTTAATTGCAAGAAACTGTTATTTTGCCAAAAGTTTTGACAGGTTATACAAGGTCGCCATCATTAGATTCTCTTTTTGTTTTGTTAGCTGCCTCAATTATGGTTAAGTAGCTAGCACCCGCGTGATATCGAAGAAAAAGTACCCTATGTGTTATTCCAGACTATAATCTACCTCTGTGCCAAATTTCATCTAGATCCGTTCAGCCAGTTTTGACGTGTAAAAGTAACAAACATCCATACATCCATCCATCCTCACAAACATTCGCATTTATAATATTAGTAGGATTTTATATTATGATCAATAATGACCTGCGTCATCTGTGAAAGGGATATTGTTATGGACAGGCAATGAGGAGGGACGAAGCGCATGTGACTAAAAGAGTGACAGTTATGAATGTTGATGGATAGAGAGGGAGAGGAAGACCAAAGAAAAGATGGATAGATTGTGTAAGGAAAGATATGAAGGAGAAAGGAGTAAATAATGCTGTGACATCTGACAGGGGAGAATAGAAAGAAGAAAACGTGTTGCGCCGACTCCAAATAGAATGGGATGCCAGCTATCGGGACCAAAACTCGTATACATTCACAAAATTTCTTTGAAATCAGTTATGTGTTTTCGGAGCTGCAGATTAGCGAGTTAATACATAACGGCTTGACAAGGCTAAACTGCGATTGGTGGTACTTGCTATCATTTCCTCTCAACCAACATTCTAAAATTGCATTCTAATCTAGAGTTACAACGTAACATTACCAATAATGTGAACAAAAACATCATGTTAAAGATACCACAAAAGAAGATTTAGCAGATAGTTCCGGACATTTTAATTAATGGGTAAAACCTTAAAAAGGTTTCATTGGTCATGCATTGCTTCTACCAAAACCCATTTTAAGGTTATCAATTAATTACCGGACACCCTCAACCATCACATATACACCAACAAACATACAATCAAGTTCTAAAAATACAATAATTTATTCACGTACCAATCATTAAACGTGTCAGAAGTTTTTTCGTATTTTTTACACCAGCATCATATCGAGATGGAATCCTTACTAATATTATAAAAGCGAAAGTAAGTTTGTTTGTTTGTTACGTCTTCACGCGTTAATGGCTAAACCGATTTTGATGAATTTTGGTACAGAGATAGTTCCCTGGAGACGGACATAGGCTATTTAAAAAAAACGGTGAGAAATGAGGGAGAAAGAGGGAACAAAAGGGAAAACTTTGCTTTGCTATTACAATAAATAAGGCGCTAGGGCAAAAACTACAAGTAGCAGGTACCTGCAAATCAGGAAAGGGGAACTGTGCTACCCCGAATCAAACGCGAGCGAAGCCGCGGGCAAAAGCTAGTCCATAATAATTTTTAACACAAAAACCAGTGTTTATAAGTAGGCAACGTGCAGTAGTGAGAAGTATTGCAAAACAAAGTTACGTAACGTGCGCTGTTGGAGTAGTGACAGTGTCTCGACTGTGCTGCAATTATTAGTGAGAACGATTGTCGTTTGGGCTATACAGAAGTTTTTTATCATTACATTAGTAAAGACTTCGTGTGTTAGTCCTTTATGTGTGCTCGTTTTCTCATAATCTTTCATAATAATATGTATCTTGGATATTTCTGTAAAGTCTGGTCGTATTCTTAGAAACCAGAAGCGGAATATCCTACTTCCTACTCCTAATATTATAAATGCGAATGTTTGTGACGATGTATGGATGTTTATTACTCTTTCACGTCAAAACGGCTAAACGGATCTTGATGAATCTTGATGGATCTGTTTGTGTATGTGAGTTTAAATGTTTGTAAACGCACCCACGATACAGGAGGAATCCTAGTGTGTAACATTTATTTTTAAATCCTAATATCCTAATTTAATAATATATAAATGTGAATGTTTGTGAGGATAGATGTATGGATGTTTCTTACTCACGTCACGTCAAAACGGCTGAACGGATCTTGATGAAATTTCGCATAGAGGTAGATTATAGTCTAGAATTACACATAGGATACTTTTTTCGATCATCACGCGGGAGAAGCCGCGGGTGCCAGCTAGTCTTTAATAAAAGGCAAATTTCTTATATCTACTTATCATAAAAGTTATATTACTTACAATTAATTATCTTAAATCAACCCCAAGCACAAAAGTAAATAAAAACAGAATAATAGTATAAGGCGACGCCCTTATCAACCTCAAGTCCTAGAATCCTTCAATCGTCTTTTGTTTTAAACCAAAAAAGAAAAATAGACGCTGACAGCTGCCTGCCATGCTTTTTTAAGGCGCTGTACAAAGCAAACACTTCGTAAAACGTCTAGATTTTCGTCGCAAAGTTAGCCGTATCTGTACATGCCACAAGCCAAAAAAAAATTACCGTGTATAGTTCAATACATTAAGTAAATACTTAAACAAAATCAGTTTACAAAAGTGGTCTAGCACTACGAAAAACAAAAAATGTTTAAAAAGACCAATAAAATTTTTTTTTCGTCTCGAAGTTCTCAATTTTTTCAGCGACAACCATCATATTTTTAATATCTATAACAAAGAAAATTGTATAGACTAAAGGGATATCTAAATTTCAATAAACACGGAGCTGTATTTTTATTATATTCAATAAAAACTGCAAAATGACCTACATTTTGGCGGACATGATATTCAAATAAAATCAAACACCGAAATATTTTCGACCTTATTTCTATTCTTTCAATGCAATACTGTCGTGTACTTGTGTCAGACCATGCCTAGTATGCAGCTAGCCTCACTTCCGCAAATACCTAAAGATTAGCTTGTTGCCGCGCCTTAAGCATTTCCACTTGGACCGAGAAGGTTGGTAGGGGAAACATCTAAGAGTATAATATCCCAAGTCTACGTGGTTGAAACCACAGGGTGCAACTAGTTTAAATACTCTTTTGCTCCTTGTAACATTAATGTGAGATAAAACAAAAACTGTTTTTTTTTAACTTAATTGTAGTCTTGGAACTCTCCAGCGCTACAATCTAGTTCTCAGAACGATGTAATTATAAAGAACAATATAATTAAATTAATTAATACGTACGCTCAGTAACATACGCAGTTCATTGCAAATGACACGTAGATAACACGTGGTATAGATGCTACTGATAAACTTGCTGATACTTATTAAGATCACTGCGAACACTTAAAGTTTTGGAACGAAGTTACTTATCGCGCGTTGCGAAAGGGGGCTAGACGGAAAAAATTAAGACCAAAAGTTGTAACGACACTTTTTGCTATAGTTGTAAGCCGTGCGGCGTGCGCGTGTTTCTCTGTCTCTCTCTTATACAAAACAAGCCAGTTATCAAGCCGACATGCGACATGGCGACAGTCCGTGTGCTCGCCTTAAAGAGATGTCAGCAAAGCAGAGGAGCCTGGGTTGCGGGTTGTTCGAAAGAGATACCGCGGCCCTGGTACATAAAGGGCAAAAGAAGAAACATGGGTGGGTTTTAGTCAGCACAAGTCTGACACTCCCCCCGCTCCGGGAGAAGTTATTTGATGACTTCCCATACGCAAAAAATAAATAAAAATACTTCTAATTCTGGCTGCCTAAAATGACTGACAAATACGACAGCGAAGAAACAGCAACATACATCATATGATTAAAAAAAAACACAGATTGCTGCACCTCTCAAAATTATGGCTTCTTAAGAGCTTGGTATCATGGAGGTCGTATGTTATTATCTTTTTTATAAATCATCTACAAAACATAAGCCTTACTATTAACAACGGTTGACCGATCCGAAGACAAGCTATTAAATAGTCGTTAGAGGTCAACGGTACTTTAAATACTATCAGCACTAACTGTTTGGTATGAAGAAATGTGTTTGTGACAATGGAAAGAAGACCGTATATGACTGAAATATGTTAGACTAGCTTCCGCCCGCGACTTCGTCCGCGTGGCATAGTTACTTTGGGTTAACGCTAACTTTAACCGCGTGATGATAAAAAAAATCTTTCTCTCCCCTTTTCTTCCCTCTTACTCCCTCTCTTCTCACTTTTTAGCCTATGTCCGTCTCCAGGGTCCCAACTACCTCTGTACCAAAATTCATCAAAACCGGTTTGGCCATGTAGGCGTGAAGACGTAACAAACAAACTCTTTCGCTTTTATAATATTAGTAAGGATTATGACGTTATCAATATAAGGCAGACAACAAGATATTACACTGTTTTCGTCGTAGCATGGTGCGGGTGGTATTAAAGGACAAGACATGTTTAATGATGAATGATACAATTATTAGATTAATTAAATATCAGTTTATTGAAAGAACTGGTATAGCCAAGACAGATATCAGAGAGAATTAAAACAAAATGTCTTGTCTGTCTTGCGCGGTTTCATACGCATCTTTAGTTGCTGCCAATCTCCCGTGGGTAGTAGCGTGATGTTGTATAGCCTATGTTACTTCCTGATAATGTAGCTTCCAACAACTGAAAAATGGTTAAAATCGGTCTCGTAGTTTTGGAGCCTATTCAATACAAACAAACAAATCTATAAAATATAGATAAATCGTTCGGCAACGGTGTTGTTGCCCATTGTTTTATATTTTCCCGAGAAAAATACTCTTTGGAAACCAGGATGTGTCACCAAAATCATCCTACTAATATTATAAATGCGAAAGTTTGTGAGTATGGATGTATATTTGATCCTCTTTCACGAAAAAACTACTGAACGGATCTTGATGAAATTTGGCACAGAGGTAGATTGTATTCTGGAATAACACTTAGGATACTATTTTATCATCACGCGGGCGAAGCAGCGGGGCGCAGCTAGTATTATTATACATCTAAGTAGTTGGCCATTCGCCATTTGCGTCGACTACCGAACTGACTTCAACAACCTATATATATAGCAATCTTTCTTTTATACCCGCTAAGTCGACTTCCAACCTATTTTGTAATGAATAAGGTTGTTGTATGTACACTTAGTTGCAAAGATTATCATAACGACCATCATCTGGACTATGCCCCTCTAATAATTGTGCGCCATTGTTCGCTTGAGAACATCTGATGCAGTCGGTTAATTAAACTTGGATTTGTCTGTTATGTTGATCTTACATACATATATAAACTCACGCCTTATTGGTAAGAGGATATACAGAATGCCATTTTTAATTTGCGAATGGAAAATCAAATAATCCTTACTAATATTATAAAAGCGAAAGTGAGTTTGTTTGTTTGTTTGTTACCTCTTCACGCCTTAATGGCTACACCGATTTTGATGAATTTTGGTACAGAGATAGTTGGGAACCAGGAGACGGACAAAGGCTAATATTTAAAAAAAAAAGTGGGATGTGAGGGAGAAAGAGGGAAGAAAAGGGAAAACTTAGCGTTGCTATTGCAAATCAATAAGGCGCAAGGGGAACAGTGTTACCCCGAATTTAACGCGAGCGAAGCCGCGGGCAAAAGCTAGTAACAAATAAAATTAAAAAAAAACTGGTCAAGAGCGAGTCAGACTCACGCACCAAGGGTTCCGTACTTACAAACTTGCGACATAAACAGCCATATCTCTTGACTGCGTAGACTTAGAGGGTTGATTTTTTTTCACAGCTCTAAAACACTCCAGAATTGAGTATATGCTTTTAATTTTAATTCGATATCTCCACGCATTCCGGAGATAAAGGGTCTTGACAGACAGACAAACGGACAACACACGTCTCGTAATGTTGTACTTGCCTTCTTTAAAAAAAATATGATTCTAGTTTGCAGAGTGCAAATATTTTGCCCCAATTTTAGATACATTACTGAAACTGGGAAAGATTTTCCCTTAACATAGGCGATTCGATTGCCATGGTGAGCTAGCGAAGTCTACATATAATTGACGCAATGGAATGACAATAAGTTCTTATAGCAACACCCTATAAGCATCATCATCTGCCTAGCCTTTTCCCAACTATGTTGGGGTCGGCTTCCAGTCTAACCGGATGCAGCTTAATATCAGTATTTTACATGGAGCGACTGCCTATCTGACCTCCACAACCCAGTTAAGTACTAGGTAATGCGATACCCCTTGGTAAGACTGGTTGTCACACTTTCGGAACAGTGACTATACTAACGGCTTAACGTGCTTTCCGAGGCACGGAGGAATCTTGGTATATAACGGGTGGTCACCCATCCACAGACCAACCTATGCAAGCGCGGCATAACCTAAAGATCGACCCGAGCGGCTGCTATTATTTAGCCACGAGCAACACCCTATAAGCAAACCAGGAAAATTAAACAACAAAGTGCACAGAAGCGAAGAAGTCAAAACAATTAATTTACATAAATAGCAACAAAAGGTCACGTTTGTCTCTGTGAATCATGAAATAATTAAATTAACAATGTTAATTAAGTCATCTAACAAAACTAAATTGAAAGGGAGTCGTTTGTCTTGGTATGGACATGTAATGAGGAGGGATGAAGGACATGTGACTAAAAGAGTGATGGATCTGAATGTTGACGGACGGAGAGCGAGAGGAAGGCCAAAGAATAGATGGATGGATTGTGTAAGGAATGATATGAAGGAGTAAATGATGCCATGACGTCTGATAGGGGAGAATGGAAGAAGAAAACGTGTTGCGCCGACCCCAAATAGAATGGGACAAGGGCAGGACAATGATGAATGACTTAAGTCATCTAACAGCGAGAAAAGCAAACTGTGTGATAAACAAGTGGTTCACCTTGTAATGAGTACACGGTAAATTGTATCACTTGCTGCCTGCTTTTGACCGACTTCAAAAAAGGAGATTCTATGTTCGACCGTAAATTTTTTCTATAAATCTTCACCGATTACTCAGCCAACTGTGGACCGATTTTCATAATTATTTTTTTACTAGATTTTGCCCGCGGCTTCGCTCGCGTTAATTTCGGGGTAACAGTTCCCCTTTCCTGACTTCCCTAGTCCTATAAATAATAAATAATAATAATAAATATCTTGGGACAACTCACACACGGCTATCTGATCCCAAGCTAAGCAGAGCTTGTGTTATGGTAACCAGACAACTGATATACATACTTATATAATTAATAAATACATACATATTATAGATAAATCACACCCAGACACAGAACAAACAATCATGCTCATCACACAAAGTTTGTCCTGGGTGGGAATCGAACCCACGACCTCCGGCTCAGCAGTCAGGGCCACTAACCACTAGACCAACAGGCCTGTCAAAAGTCCTACTTTGTAGTTTTTGCCCTTGCGCCTTATTTATTGTAATAGCAAAGCTAATTTTTCCCTTTTCTTCCCTCTTTCTCCCTCATTTCTCACTTTAAAAAACCGGCCAAGAGCGTGTCGGGCCACGCTCAGTGTAGGGTTCCGTAGTTTCCCGTCCGTCACAATAAGTGTTCCCACTTATGAGTTTAAAGGTGGAGGAGGAAATTATTTTGTACAACTTTTTGTCTTTTTTTGTACAAAAACTGTTGTGTCAATCAAGTTCAAAATGATTTTCCTAGAAAGTCCTTATAAAGTTCTACTTTTCAGATTTTTTTCATATTTTCTAAACTTATGGTTCAAAAGTTAGAGGGGGGGGGACACATTGTTTTTTACTTTTGGAGCGATTATTTCCGAAACTATAGACATTATCAAAAAATGATTTTAGTAAACCCCTATTCATTTTTAAATACCTTTCCAACAATATAACACACGTTAAGGTTGAAATTAAAAAAAAAATCACTTCCCACTTTACATATAGGGTGGCTACCCTAATAAAACATTTTTTTCCAATTTTTATTTTACCACTTTGTCGGCGTGATTGATATACATATTGGTACCAAATTTCAGCTTTCTAGTGCTAACGGTCACAGAGATTAAGCGAGGACGGACGGACGGACGGACGGACAGACAGACATGGCGAAACTATAAGGGTTCCTAGTTGACTACGGAACCCTAAAAAACGCCTGTGTCCGTCTCTAGGGTTCCAACTATCTCTGTACCAAAATCGGTGCGACAAACAAACTCACTTTCGCTATTATAATATTACTAAGGATTTTTCCCAACACTATTGAAAAGCAGATCATAATTCACGATTCATAAATTCACGGATTCCCACGTGCGCTATTGGATACGAGACTGATGACGTCACAGATTGGCCAAGCGACGCCGGCGCAACTTTCGACACTCCATGGGAACTAACGCACATTGCTAACTATAATGCTCAGCTTTTTGTATTTCATATTAATACTGATTTTATGATCGGAGATTATCTGAGAGAAAGATACACAAGACTTAGACGCGAGGGGAGGGGGGGAGCGAGCCAAAAACACGCCGTGGCGTGTTTTTGTGTTGGGGTGGGTATGTTCTGTTTATATTTTTACATATTTTTTTAGCAGAAACAGAAAACATTTAAAAATATAAAAATAGTAGCCCACCGGTATCAGGAACAGGGTCCAAGCTACCGGCAGTCAGGGCTCCAGAGAAAGGAACCTCCTAACAATACGAGCCGTGTCCAGGAGTACCGAATTAATTTCTATTTAATTATTATTTTTTAAGTATCTAAAATATTTATGTATGCTGTTTCGACTTCCGTACGTTTTACTCACGGGTTGACCACTGAGAACCAGCGCTGTGCTGTGGGCTCCCATGGCAAAAATGGCATATATTTTCAATATTGTACACAAACAGAGCTAATTTATTCTTTGTATGTCATTTTTTTTAAAAAACGTTGCATCACACTAGGAATAACTCCTGTATCGCGGGTGAGTTTAAAAACATTTAAGGTCAGATACACAAACAGCCAGACCCGAAACAACTATCTGTAGACCATACAAATATTTGTCCCGTGCGGGGATCGTACCCGCGACACGCAGCGCAGCAGTCGATCGCTCAGCCACTGCGCTAACCGTGCCGTTAAATTATTGGGTGGTATAAGAGCTGTCGTGGGGATTATATAACAAATCGGCAGCGTATGTCGAATGTAACATTAACATCATTTGCTATTATGTAATCTACGAACATACTGAGATCTCCAACACTTATGCGGAAAGATATTATAAGGCATTGTGTCCCCCGTCGGGGTTGCGGGTTGTTCGAAAGAGATACCGCGGCCCCGGAACGTAAAGGGCAAAAGAAGGAACATGGGTGGGTTTTAGCCAGTAAAAGTCTGACACTCCCCCCGCTCTCCGCCCAGAGCGGGGGAAGTTATTTGGTGGTTTCCCACCCCAAAAAAAAGGCATTGTGTCTTGGATATCGAATGGTGTTCATTTTTAGTTTCTCGTTGCCAAAGGTTAAAACGGAAATTACTAAGACTCCGCTGTTCGTCCATCTGTCACCAGGTTGTCTCATGAACCGTGACAGTTGAAATTTTCAGATGATTTGTTGCCGCTATAACAACAAATACTATAAAAATCAGAAAAAATATATGTATAGAAATCATGTTTGTATGATATTTTTGCCGTTTTTATAGAACTAGCTGGCGCCCGCAGCTGCACCCGCGTGATATCAAAATAAAAAGTAGCCTATGTGTTATTCCAGACTATAATCTACCTCTGTGCCAAATTTCATCAAGATCCATTATATCCAGCCGTTTTGAAGTGAAAGAGTAATAAACATCCATCCATCCATCCATCCATCCTCACAAACATTCGCATTTATAATATCAGTAGGATGGTACGGCAGAACCCTTCGCACCCGATTCCGACTAGCACTTGGCCGGTTTTTATTTATAATGCCTTACTGCTGAGCTTAACGTCTGGGGGTTTGATTACCGGATAGAAAGAAATTGTCATTGGTATTTTCCATCCAGAATTTCTTAGCAGTAGCCTTCAGAATGGATTTTCACCCGGTCGTGGTCAATTTAATAGTCCACTTTTACAAGGAACTTGCAGTGTGCAAGGAACCAACACCTGCAGTCATGTTAATTTAAGTTATGTTAGTAAATGATGTCGATAAAATTTTGTGTAGCTCCAGAGAAGTTAGGAAATATGTACAAGTATATAATAATAGTTAAACGGTTTTAAAACTTCCTGTTCATCATTCCAATTAAGGGGACATGACAACAATTTCGTCAGCTCCAAACGATCCATGTCAAAACAATAAAAATGGGCTTTTAACAATAAATAGATTTTATTTTTAAATCAGCCTAGTATAATTTACTACGTCATTAATTAATTAATTGAGTTGAGGTTTTTTTTTCCCTTTTTTTTCTCAGTATTCAGGTTTGTTTCTTGTAGACGAGTTCAAATATTAACGTGAACCGGTTTTCAAAGCTGTTTTTATTGTTGCTCACGATATTATGAATACGGATATAATATAATATGCAACCAGTACACGCGAGTTTATGTTCGTAACATATAAAATGGGATAGTATCGGTGTTTGTAATACAAATATTGTTGGCAGCACAACATTTGGTTTTAAGGCAAAAGGCCCAGAGGCCATGTCAAAATACATATGTCATTTTAATGTCACTCATCATCTGCCTAGCCTTTTCCCAACAACGTTGGGGTCGGCTTCCAGTCTAACCGGATGCAGCTTAATATCAGTACTTTACATGGAGTGACTGCCTATATATATAGTACTGGGTAATGCGATACCCCTTGTTAAGACTGGTTGTCAGACTTTCGGAACACTGACTACCTGTAACGACTGTCAAAGATCTACAAATGACAGCCGGGACCAACGGCTTAACGTGCTTTCCGAGGCACGGAGTAAAGTCGGTATGTAATGGTTGGTCTCCCATCCACAGACCAACCTAGGCAAGCGCGGCTTAACCTAAAGATCGACCGATCGGCTGCTATTATGTAGCCACGAGCTCCTCCATTCGTCATTTTAATGTCACTGATTTACTATATTATCTGTGCACTGTACCAATCAACGAGCAACGAAGTACACGTCTTTGTCTATACTTTGAGAATTTCATTTATTCACCAAGCAAGTTATCCCAACAATAATAAATAAAAAATAAATAAATATCTTGGGACAACTCACACACGGCTATCTGATCCCAAGCTAAGCAGAGCTTGTGTTATGGTAACCAGACAACTGATATACATACTTATACAATTTATAAATACATACATATTATAGATAAATCACACCCAGACACAGAACAAACAATCATGCTCATCACACAAAGTTTGTCTTGGGTGGGAATCGAACCCACGACCTCCGGCTCAGCAGTCAGGGCCACTAACCACTAGACCAACAGGCCCGTCAATATATTGTCTTTATTTGTTATATCTACGTAATGTTTTAATATCGAGATCAATCATTGGAGTATGAAATACCCAGATTCATTTAATACTCGCTTTTAACCGAGGATTCACTTGCGTGAAATTATACCACGGCAACTATGCCAGATATTATGTTTTAACCGACTTCAAAAAAGGGGAGGTTCAATCTTTGACCTTTTTGTTAAGTTTGTTCATCAATTACTCTGCCAACTGTGGACCGAATTTCATTATTCTTTTTTTGTACCAAAGGGGATATTATACTTCCAAGAGTCTATATTCCATTTTTTTTCTATGTCTATAAGGATGATCTGTTTATATCGTTTTATAGCAATACTTGATAAAAAATTGTGAGATATTTAGATATCTCACAATTTTTTATCCAATAACTTAAAATGTTAAAATACCTAGAAAAGTTCAAAATATTTTTAAACAAGAGCAAATGATATTGTTTTGTCCTATAAATGTCCTATGCTTTTATCCAGAACAGTATTCATTATTAAATATGACCAAAGTGTTCATATTTCAGATACCTTATTCACTAAAGTCATTATGATTAATTATACTTACAAGTTAAATTTAATTACGGTAGGTAGGTCCGGTAGTAAAGAACCGTTAAACGCTGCATGTTTGACATATTTATTGACGGGGACATTTAAGTTAAATACCCTTTTGATGGTAATGAGTGTCAGAATGTCAATTTTAACTAAGTAATACTCACGACGGCACATCAACCTATACAAAAACATTTTAACCTTTCTGTCTACTACGGTGGGCGATCCGTAGTAGATATATCAGAAGGGTTACAATGACATCTTATAGCAGTTCTTATTCCTGTGTGAGAAAGAGATGGTGCTAGATACCCTGTATAGCTCTGTCTCTTTCCCTCAGTGGAATAAATTCTGTTTTAAGACGTCATGGTAGGGTTATAATAGTTTAGGATAGGTTGACGTGCCGTCGTGTGTACAGACGCCTGCACATCAAGCTACCCGAAACTGTCAATTTTTCCCAATGAACCTTGAATACTTTAGAAATAAAGTCGAAAATCTATCAAAGAAATCTGACAGATTGTAGTAGCTTGATGTGCAGGCGTCTGTACATGGGAATTAAACATAGCTGGCAAAATGTGATTATACCATACTATTAATAATCGTCCTTCTGACCGTTTTCGGTCACGGTCTCTTGGCGCCCGATTTCAGCGGAGGTTAGCCATTGGCGCGGGAGATTATAGTGTACAAGTTTGTGCGGTGTACAGGTACACAGGTACAGGTGCACTCTCTCTTCTTCGAGACGGCAATCCGACACGACCTGTGAGAGATCAGACGGAGAACCAAAGTCTTAACAAGCTTCCCCAGGCACGGAGGTATTATTTTATACTACCCTGTCTGTGCGCCCAATTCTAAACTTCTGACTGCTGTGAGAACAGTACAACCGAAATCAGTTTCTGCCCGACCCCGTATTCGAATCCAGGACCATGCGTTCAGCAGACGGCACGGCTAGCGCAGTTGGCTGAGCGATCGACTGCCGCGCTACGTGTCGCGGGTTCGATCCCCACACGGGACAAATATTTGTATGACCTACACCTACCTACCTACCTTTTTTTTTTTTTTTTTTTCGGGTGGGAAATCATCCAATGACTTCCCCCGCTCTGGGCGGAGCGGGGGGGCATGTCAGACTTGTACTGACTAAAACCCACCCATGTTCCTTCTATTGCCCTTTACGTTCCGAGGCCGCGGTATCTCTTTTGAACAACCCGCAACCCCGGCAGGTACCTACCTACCTTACTAGTTGTTCTGGGTCTGGATGTTTGTGTATATGTGTTTAAATATTTGTAACCGCGCCCACGATACAGGAAAAAATCCTAGTGTGGCAATGTTTAAAAAAAACGGAGTCACACTTGCAACCACGACTCCAACTGAGCAGTACCAATTGTTCTATACGTATACCCTCACCTTACTCCCCGCGTTTTACAGGCAAGATGTTTGTTACGTCTAGTTTAAGAAGAGAAGTCAAGCCTAGCTCAAACTTAACCTACCACCAACTGATCACAAATACGTCATTCTGCATTATCTTCTACAGGAAAATAACAACGTCGTGCCTGTTCTTGAAAACCATAATTTCCTTTGTCAGTCTCATTAATCTGATCGTTGATATTCGTCGGTCACGGTTGCCACGTGCGCCTGCGCCGGTCGAATGCAGATCGTAAGGATACTAGATTACCTGTCTCCATTTACTTCCTGAGTTTTAGTTCGTTGTTAAAGTTTAATTTAAAAGAGGAGCTCGTGGCTAAATAAATAGTAGCCACTCGGGTCGATCTTTAGGTTAAGCCGCGCTTGCTTAGGTTGGTCTGTGGATGGGTGACCACCCGTTACATACCGAGTTTCCTCCGTGCCTCGGAAAGCACGCTTAGCCGTTGGTCCCGGCTGTCATTTGTAGATCTTTGACAGTCGTTACAGGTAGTCAGTGTTCCGAAAGTCTGACAACCAGTCTTACCAAGGGGTATCGTATTACCTAGTACCAACTGGGTTGTGGAGGTCAGATAGGCAGTCGCTCCATGTAAAATACTGGTATTCAGCTGCATCTGGTTAGACTGGAAGCCGACCCCAACATAGTTGGGAAAAGGCTAGGCAGATGATGTTCAAGTTTAATTTAAAAGATCTTGTGAGATGAGAGAGCAGTATGGTTGTAAGTAATAAATGTTTATAAGATTTATAGTATTTTTATGGTAAAGAATATAGTGTAAACCCGGCCAAGAGCCACTATCTATAAAAACAGCAAAAAAAACATGTTTGTTGTATGGGAGTGTCTTAAATATTTTTTTTATTCTGTTTTATTTTATTGGATTTTTTTTATTATATTATAGTAGCAACAGAAATACATTATCAGCTGTGAAAATTTCAACTGTCTAATTAACACGGTTCATGAGATAGTCCCTGGTGACAGATGGACGCACAACGGAGTCTTGGTAATAGCGTCCCGTTTTACACTTTGGGTACGGAACCCCAATTAATTATTAATTAGAATACACTATTATTTCTTTTCTTATCTTTTTTCTTTTTAAAAGAAATGTTTACCCATACTAGGAATTTCTTCTGTATCGTGGGTGCGCTTACAAACATTTAAATTCACATACACAAACAGACAGACCCGAAACAACTACCTGTAGGCCATACAAATATTTGTTTCGTGCGGAAATCGAACCCGCAACACGCAGCGCAGCAGTCGATCGCTCAGCCACTGCGCCAACCGTGTCGTCAAAAATGTTATGTCATTGTCATTTCTAAAATGTATACACGTTAAATATAATGTGAAAACTTGATGAAATCTAAGAGACAAGTCCATAATATTTATATTTATTAGATAAGTCTAGAATACCAGTTTTACAACCGGGGACTACGTTATATAAATTAAACAAATAGGTTCCTCGTGTCGAATTCTAAAATAGTTCATTCCGCTTTAGCGTAAATAGGCCATTTTCTATTCAACTAACCTCTGTTATGCTAATGAACTCAAACGTAAAGGATAAAAAAACAATTTTTCAGAACATGTTTACAATGCTAAACCAGCTGCGTCGAGTTTGGTGAACGCGGTAGCCGTACAGTCCACACGAACATAACAAGAATCTGAGATTCTTTGAAGCTAGTTGCTTTATTTTTCGAATGGGTCATCATCATCAATGACACGGTTGGCGCAGTGGCTGGGCGATTGACTGCTGCGCTGCGTGTCGCGGGTTCGATTCCCGCACGGAACAAATATTTGTATGGCCTACAGGTAGTTGTTTCGGGTCTGGCTGTTTGTGTATGTGAATTTAAATGTTTGTAAGTGCACCCACGATACAGGAGAAATTCCTAGTGTGGACCGAAACGTTTTTTTTTTAAAATAAACTTCCCCTGCTCTGGGCGGAACGGGGAGAGTGTCAGACTGTTACTGACTAAAACCCACCCATATTCCTTCTTTTGCCCTTTATGTTCCGGGGCCGCGGTATCTCTTTCGAACAACCCGCAACCCTGGCAGGCGGTGGCCCTGGCAGGCCCCTCTGCTTTGCTGACATCTCTTAGAGGCGCGCATGGAAAACCAACGGTTCTGTCATTACTGGACGGGTGGACGGTGAGCTACCCATTGCTCATCGTCCAAAGCAAGTTACTTTAAGTGTTATTATTGAATACTTACGTGCGATTATATGATTAGATGACTATACGTACGATTGTCTGTCTTTTACGCGCATGTTTGATATTTGATCTAAAATTGTTTTAATGGTCGGAAGTGAGAGTGTAATGTCTAGTATTACAACGGAACTGTGCATTATAAACAATTAAAATTTATATTTCTTACTTATTAATGGTTTCGAGAATCATTACAGTAAGTTTATAACTTTACTATTGTTTATATTTCGGATATGTGTAACTGTATTGGACTCAAGATTATGACCTATTTGTAGCATGGAGGACTTACAGCTTATATAAAGGTTACAAAGTAAAATTTAAAGTTACAACAAATAGTTGACTGAAACTGTTTAAAAAGTTTTTTTTATTATTATTTAACCTCCTTACAGGCCTTAACCCAATGCGATAGTGAAGCTATCAACTAATAAACTTAAATCCAAAAAAATCGCTTTACATCGAATGTCTTAATTTATAAGTACCGCATAATAATACTGAATTATTATTATTATTATGAGCCAGTTGTGTCCCTCTGCAGGGCAAAGGCCTCCCTTCCTTCCTCCCATTTTTTTCTGTCTTTTGCTGTTTTGGCCCAGTCCTTTTCGTGGAGGTCTAGCTCGTCACGCCATCTCCTCCTGGGCCTACCGCGTCGCCGGGTCCTGTTGTTCGGAACCCAATCGGTATACATCCGATTACTTCAAATCCACACACCAGTTACACACTGAATTAGTTTTCTCGACAAAATCGCACTTCTGAGTAGCTATTGTAGAGTGTAATGCGGTCGGTTTACCAGCATACAAAGTGTATTTGAAAATGACTTCCGTTATCATGACAAACATTAGCATTGCAATTTCATGTACTTGCAGGAAAAATTGCTGGTTCTTTAGTTAACTAGCTTAGCTTATTTTGTTTGCTCCGTCGTTTTACAAACGCATTCAACAACTATAGGCCAAGGTTGTATCTTTAAGACATTTTTTGCGTATTGTAGGATGCAGGATATACTATTCAGTATTATGCATATATAAATCTGACTTCACATTTACTAGAATGACGCTGCAATAACAATCACGGACCAAGACAAAATATTTGTTCACCACAAATATTTGACCTAACATTATAAATCTTTATAAGTCTTTAAACTGACATGGTTACTAACATTATAATTAGCACTTGAAACGGGATATTTACCATGTGTGTTACAAAAACAAACATGGTAAATATCCCGTTTCAAGAGTTAATTATAATGACCTAACATTGTGGTATTTCTAATAACAGTCCTAAGTTTTAATCCAATATTGAGCAAGACATCAACATCAACTTCCTGCCTTTGCCCTATCCAACATATGCTTCTACAACACGTTTGCCTCTTCTATTCGACTCTGTCCCTCATCATTTACTTATTTCTCTTGTAAATCATTCCTCACACAATTTACTGGAAATTACGATAAGCTAGGCTCGACTCCCAGCGAGTCGGGCCTGGCTGTTGTTCGTAGATTTTTGTCTAAAGCCACCAGTCAAAAGAGTCATCTGAAAGTCGAAACTAGAGTAACCATGACATAGCAGTTCTTATTCCTGTGTGAGAAAGAGATGGTGCTAGACACCCTGTATAGCTCTGTCTCTTTCCCTCAGTGGATTAAGTTCTTCTTTAAGACGTCATGGTAGGGTAGCTGGTCTTTATTTACGATAGATTTTATGCGGAACTTCACATAATCAATCTGCCCGATGATCTTATAGGAGTAATTACTTATGACAAAGCTTCCCTGTCAAACGCACTTCCTTACAAAATTATCTAACATAAAATAAATATATACAACGTTTTAATAGACACAAACTAAAAATATTTACAAGTAAAAATAGAAAATTACAGGGCGTCAAAAAATTCTTCCGTATCGCAGTCAACAGGTAAAGTGCCCAGAAGGCTGGCAGCATTACCGCGTTGAATCGCAAAAATAATCACTAACTTGAAGGACGTTTTCAGGGAAGTAAAAAATACAATAGATTTGCGAATTAATATATCCTTTAATCCTGCGAATGTCATTATATAAAGATTTGTATCATTAGATTTAATAATTGAAATTAAAACAAAACGACCTTTGGGTTCGAGGTTTTATGATATGTATCTTTATAAGATACTAGCTTTTGCCCGCGGCTTTGCTCGCGTCTATTTCGGGGTAACACGGTTCCTCTTTCCTGATTTGCAGGTACCTGCTACCTGTAGTTTTTGCCCTTGCGCGTTATTGATTGTAATAGCAAAGCTAAGTTTTCCCTTTTCTTCACTCTTTCTCCCTCATTTCTCACTTTAAAAAAAAATTGTCCAATGTCCGTCTCCAGGGTCCCAACTATCTCTGTCCCAAAAATCACCAAAATCGGTCTTGCCATTTAGGCGTGAAGAGGTAACAAACCAACAAACAAACTCACTTTCGCTTTTATAATATTAGTAAGGATTTAATAAGCAGTTAGGAAGGAACATTTTATGTGTTGAGTGGTGTTTTCTAAGTGCTTGTAATGTTTCTAGATTAATTTCGCAAGATTTAATGGCGCTTAAAAGCGTGTGGATATTATCTTAAAATATAATTTACGCAAGAGCTTTTCAACTATTTATCATTTGCAAATTACGTTATATCATTCTTGGCTGGCTTCTTCTGATCGAAGGAAATAATTTTAACTAGCAACCCATCCCGGTTTCGCACGGATGCAATGTAGATATATACTAATATTATCTACCTTCATCTTGAATCACTCTATAAAAAAAAACCGAATTCAAAATTCGTAGCGTTGTTTTAAAAATCTAAGCATACATAAGGGGATTTTGTTTTATACATTGTATAAAAAAGTTAAAATATTGTTTGGTATCACATTAAAAAAAAATATCTCAACTTTTTGTCTGATTGTTTGAATCGTTATATCTCATAAACGGTGGCTCGTAGGAAAAAGTTTTTATAATCTACAACTTTTGTCTGAAGTATTTCTATGATAAAACTTACCATTTTGCTGAAAATCGCGAAAAACTCATTTTTTTAATCTTTGACCTTGAATATATTTTTAACACGGGAAAGATGGGGAACTTTCAAATATTATTTATAATTATATTTCGAACGTTTTCACCAATTCACAGCTTGTGAATTTATGAAGCTTCGAATGTCTAAACTGACCGGACTATGGACCCGGAAGGCAAAACTCAAAGCTTAGCTGTCACTTTATTTCCTAGTCTTGAGTCCTAGACCAAGATATTTTTTTACTGTTCTAAGATGTTACAGAAAGCACACATTTTCCTCTCACCGTACTCTACAGTATTATGTAACATTTGATTAGTTTTGCTTTTGTGAAAATTCATATTTTTGCGAAATTTTGCGCAGTGGCTGAGCGATCGACTGCTGCGCTGCGTGTCGCGGGTTCGATTCCCGCACGGAACAAATATTTTTATGACCTACAGGTAGTTCTTTCAAGTCTGACTGTTTGTGTATGTGAGTTTAAATGTTTTTAAACGCACCCACGATACAGGAGAAATTCCTAGTGTGGGGCAAAGTTTTGAAAAAAAAAAATTCGACTTGAAATAATAAAGTCATTGGTTATAGCTATGGGAATAGATTATCCCGATTACTCAGTCGTTGCAAATCTCACAATGTCTAGAAACTGGACTCTTGTTAATTTCTTGTAATAGAATCTTGTTGAAGTAAGCAGTCACATCGATATAATAAGAAAATCAAACGATTGGATTCAGGTATTTCCCAATGACGCTTGTTATTGTGCAATGTCGGTAATATTTATTAAAACACTTACGTAATAAGGTTTATTTTTTACTAGCTTTTGCCCGCGGCTTCGCTCGCGTTAAATCCGGGGTAACACAGTTCCCTTTTCCTACCTACCTGTACCTGCTACCTGTAGTTTTTGCCCTTGCGCCTTATTGATTGTAATAGCAAAGCTAAGTTTTCCGTTTTCTTCCCTCTTTCTCCCTCATTTCTCACTTTAAAAAAATAGCCTATGTCCGTCTCCAGGGTCCCAACTATCTCTGTACCAAAATTCATCAAAATCGGTTTAGCCATTAAGGCGTGAAGACGTAATAAACAAACAAACTCACTTTCGATTTTATAATATTAGTAAGCATTTGCCGCCCGCAAAAAAAAAGGCATGACTCGGTTCGATGCAAGTCCACAGATACGCAAGGGCAGGAGTTACGAATAATGTGAACCAATGTAGCTACCGTCAGTGCAGAGCCGATGTTTATAAAAGAGTGCGTTTAAAAGACGCATTCTATCGCCGCGTACGAAGAACGGCGTGTCAACATCTCACTGTTTTCACAACAGATCCAATGACTGCCGGTTATGAGAAAGTGGGCTGGAGTTTTGGGACGAGATTGTATTTGAAATGCTGGCGAATACGCAGAGAAGATTAAATACGAGGTGCAAAAAAAATGTGAGAAAAGGGGGAGAAAGAGGGAAGAAAAGGGGACAGAAAGCTATTTTTTTTTTCGATCATCACGCGGGTTAAAGTTAGCGTTAGCCCAAAGTAACTATGCCACGCGGCCGAAGTCGCGGGCGGAAGCTAGCCATCAAATAAGTTCCCCCGCTCTGGCCGAAGCAGGAGGGAGTGTCAGACTTTTACTGATTAAAACCGACCTATTTAGCTCTTTATGGGGCCGCGGTATATCTTTCGAATAGCCTGCAACAATGATAAAGCGTTCTATATACATGTAGCATGTGGTCTATGTTTAAGTCTAGCTTGCAGGTGGACTTATGTAGATTAATAGATAGATACAGATTGCAAACCTATGGCGGAATATCTAAGGTCCTCTTCAGCTTAGCTTTTTTAATTGGTTAACATGTTGTAGCGCTTAACATGTAATTTGATTGGTTAACATGTGCTTTGCTGACATCCCTTTTACCCAGTACTAAGTAGTACTGGGTAAAAGAGATGTCAGCAAAGCAGAGGGGCCTGCCAGAGCTACAGCCTGCCGGGGTTGCGGGTGGTTCGTAAGAGATATCGCGGCCCCGGAACATAAAGGGCAATAGAAAGAACATGTGTGGGTTTTAGTCAGTACAAGTCTGACACTCCCCCCCGCTCCATCCAGAGCGGGGCATGTTATTTAATAATTTCTCATTCGCAAATAAAGTACTTATTTGGTTATTAAAATGCTACAAGGACCATTTTATATTATTATTTCATATTTGGCGCAGCCGTGAGACACACAATTACGTATTTGTTGTTATCGTTTAGTTTTTAAGTTTTTATCCCATTTTGTGTGCACTTGTGGCATGGGCCAAATAAATGTTTTTTCTTTCTTCTTTCTTCTTTCATTTAGACGCGTTTATTAACGACACCAGGATGTCTTTGTTGGTAAAGATTTGTACAAAAAGAATAGAGTATTGAAGTAATAATCATGATGATTTGCAAAATATTCTCATTGGCATTGACTAAATTAGAATGAAGTGCAAAGTCGAGTTCGCGAGAAAATACACGTTGGCAGGTCATACGCATTAAAGCTGATTGATATTTTAGATCCTAAGCAGCACTATTACGATTTCTTTTCAAAGATATCTTAAATATTATGTCAGACCAGAAAACACAAACCGGTCACTCCGGGCATCGCCGCATAATGACTCCCGGCCACCGTAGATACGGGTCTGTGGACGGTGTCCATCCGTCTACTGACAACAGGCCGTGCCCACGGCGCGTTCGTGTTCCACGTGGCAAAGAAAGCAGAGGGGCCTGCCGGTGTTGCGGGTTGTTCAAAAGAGATACCGTGGCCTCAGTCCCACATAAAGAGTATAAGAAGGAACATGGGTGGGTTTTAGTCATTAAAAGTCTGACACTCCGCCTCGCTCCGCCCCGAGCGGGCGAAGTTATTTACTTAATGATTTTCCATCCGCAAAAAAGACCAGAAAATACAGGTTTTCATTTATTAACCTTTGTTTCTCCTTCAGTATGAGAGGACATAGCGCGGGAAAAATCAAATTAAATCATACTTTCATATTGATTAATGACAAAACTTTTTGCCAGTCTAGAAAAATATATAACATACTAGCTTTCGCCCGCGTTAAATTCGGGGTAACACAGTTCCCCTTTCCTGATTTGCAGGTACCTGCTACCTGTAGTTTTTGCCCTAGCGCCTTATTTATTGTAATAGCAATGCTAAGATTTTCCTTTTTTTACTCTTTCTCCCTCATATTTCACTCTTTTTTATCAAAATTCATCAAAATCGGTTTACTCATGTAGGCGTGAAGATGTAACAAACAAACTCACTTTCGCTTTTATAATATTAGTAAGGATAGTTGTAATCTAAGGTATTACTTAGGGCAAACTGGCAAGCTACATACCTACTTACTATTGAAGTAAAACTACTTGAATTTATTTAAGGCAATGCCAAGTTACTAGTCATGGGTTGTCAACGAACCAACCTTGCAGTATGGTTTGATTCAAGAATAGCTGAAATCGTAGCTTTAAAGGCAGGAACTGATTAATGCGGTATAATCACAAATGTAATTGGTGATCTCCGATTCAGAACAGGCCCTTACGGAGCCATTACGAAGATAGTAAGTGAATACACAGCTGTTTATTATTTAAATAACGTGTCTAATGTTATTCACTGGCATGCCACACTCGGATGACAATCCTGCCATAAAAGCTTCGGAAAACTTTTTCAAAGTCAAAGTCAAGTTCAAAGTCAAAAGTTCTCGCCCGTTTCACCCGAAGAATAAGGCAGAAGTGACATATAAGTACCTACACCAACATTTCGCCAGTTATATTTAACTAGCTGGTGCCCACACGCGTGATATCGAAAAAAAGGTTATCCTATGTGTTATTCCAGACCATAATCCACCTCTGTACCAAATTTCAATAAGATCCGTTCAGCCGTTTTGACGTGAAAGACTAACAAACACACATCCATACATTCTCACAAACATTCGCATTTATAATATTAGTAGGATTAAATAATAGGGAGAATAGGCTATTGCCAGTTTCCTGGTTTCCAGAAATCGATCTGCTTACTGCTTCTGAGAAATTCCTGCCCAAAGAACCCTACCCAGGATCTCTTGCTCCGCATTATCGCTTGCGACGAAACTAACGAGGCCAGATATTGTAAACGAAGATATTGTAAAAATGCAGGTCTGAATCTTATGGAACTAGCACAAGACCGAGGTCAGGCAACTGAACACAAGGCTAAGGACTATAAAGATGATGATGCTAAAAACACTAAAGACTTATCCGCGGTTACCGATACTCTTAAAAAACGCTTAAACAAAGGAGACACAAACAAAACCGCCGTAACTGATCCTGCATTCAATAACCGAACCATTGTCTACACACTTCATTACCCTAATGATGGGAAACCACACGAATTTATTATCTTTACAGCCTGAGACGAGAACGTTAGGAAATCTAACCGCACAAGCCGCAAGAATGAATATCTAAGAGAGGACTCATTTGTTTGTATTAAAATATGGGAGTGATGACACTGAGCAGTGGTTTGTCATATTGTGGGGAGTCCTGGCTAAATAAACGTGGGGATATGTCAATTTAGGTGATTAAGCTGTAGAGGCCGTGGGTATCGATATTTGCAGGGTCAGTCCTTGAGTTTTAAATTATGACTTATGGGCATGATAAGAGTCACGCGTCAGAAAGTGCATTGAGCTGTCGCTCTTGGTTGTCAGGCACATAATTATGCCGGGGTTGCGGGTTGTTCGAAAGAGATACCGCGGCCCCGGAACGTAAAGGGCAATAGAAGGAACATGCGTGGGTTTTAGTCAGTAAAAGTCTGACATGCCCCCCCGCTCCCCCCAGAGCGGGGGAAGTCATTAGATGATTTCCCACCCGAAAAAAAAAGGCACATAATTAGTTCCTATAAAATCTTTTTTTCGTTCCTAAAGACTTACGTCAAAGGGGACAGTCCTTGTACTTACTTTAAGATCTTCAGACATTATGGAATGCAATAAAAATATGAATATGAATACTTAAGTGTTCAAAATATCGATCAAATCTAAATACTATTCCAGTAAAATAAATGTTTTTTTAATGACAATTCCGTTCATGATTGCCATTTGCCGATATTCAAATAATTTCGCCTATAACGGTAATTTTATTCTATAATTAGCATCCAACAAATTAGTGATGACGAAAGTTTTCACAATTTCAATTAAGGAGCTAAACGACCTTGCTATTCAATACGTGTCGTAGTCCGCAGTAGATGTCTTGTGAATTAGTGATGACTAGTTAGTTAGACCTTGACCCCGTCTTAGGTAACTGAGCCGAGAAATTTGGACATAAGGCAACAGTATGGGCCAGTTTTGGTGATAATTTTATACACTTGGTTGATAATATTAGGTTTCAAACGTAAGGATAAGATATTGCTTTTTAACCTCTCAAGGACCGCCATTATTTACGACAACTATCCGTCAAGCACCGCCGGGCGGGCTGTTATCGCAAGCGTAATCTGATTTTAAGACCTTCTTTAAGAGTATCTTTACAACAAATTCAGTTTTAAATCGATCGGGGTTTGGTGGGACAAATTTGTGCCAGCGGGGCTCAACAGTAATACTTGTTTACTGGCACGTTTTTGTGCCGCTGAGGCTCTAGAGGTTAATGAGATTGGCGATTCTTTCTACGATTGTTGCAACTAGAGACTACCAAAGGCAAAGAAACAAATTTTCAGCTTTCTTTTAAGTTGTCAATCCCATTGCTTTAATGTGTAATAAAGCGATAAATACCTTATTCAATGACACTCAAAAACCAAACGTGATTGGTGGCGCAATAATTAATAGCATTCAAGCGTATAACTTAACAGTTAATAGGTATGTTGTTCATTTCCAATTTAGTGATTAAAACAAACAGAAGACACAATACGTTCCAACAAAGATTGCGTGAACAGTGAAAACAAAAGAAGTGTGTGCAGAAACAGTGCAATGTCTTCATTGAAATAAATTTACAAGTTATGCAAATACTCAATGTATAATTTTCCTGTTTAAATATTTAGTCAATAAATATTTAATTTGTTAATCCTTACTAATATTATAAAAGCGAAAGTGAGTTTGTCTGTTACCTCTTCACGCTTTAATGGCTAAACCGATTTTGATGAATTTTGGTACAGAGATAGTTGGGAACCAGGAGACGGACATAGGCAATTTTTTTTTCAAAAGTGGGATATGCGGGAAAAAGAAGGAATGAAGAGAAAACTTAGCGTTGCTATAACAAATCAATAAAGCACTTGGGCAAAAACTGCAGGTAGCAGGCACTGTGTTATACCGAATTTAACGCGAGCGCAGCCGCGGGCAAAAGCTAGTTCTGATTGTTACATTCTCATTTAAAAAGAGGTAGACCATCAGTTGCTTTTGACAAAATAATACCGTGATCATCGTTTTACAAGTCTGCTGTCCAAGTCTCTGTACTGAGAAATAAAGCTATAAATATTATATCACTGGCTAGCGCCCGCGGCTTCGCCCGCATTATATGGAAAAAAAAGTATCCTATGTGTTATTCCAGACCATAATCTACCTCTGTGCTAAATTTCATCAAGATCCGTTCAGCCGTTTTGACGTGAAAGAGTAACAAACATCCATCCTCACAAACATTGGCATTTATAATACCAGTAGGAAGTAGTAGCATTTATAATATTAGAAGGATGATTCAACTTTCAATTTCATCTTATTCTCATATCGATTCAGATTCTATTTTTTTCTTCTGCTCACTTTTTTGTAGATGGGAATTAAATCATCAAAACTTCCCCTGCTCTGGGCGACGGGGAAGAGTAATGTCAGACTTGTACTGACTAAAACCCACCCATGTTCCTTCTTTTGCCCTTTATGTTCCGGGCTGTGGTATCTCTTTGTGCACACTTAACTGCATCTTTTAGAATGATGCAATATCTGGGCAGGTCAATTCATTGGTTCAAATTGATGTTAATTAAGCCAGTCAGTGCTAATACACCTATATAAAACATTTCTTTACGCCATTCAAATTGTGACCATAGCTACAACATCTTAGCACGTGCTAGCTATGAAATATTTAACACGTTAGAAGGACATGCAGACAAATCTTTAATGCACTATAAACTAACATTAACTTATTCATCTTCGAATGCTTCCACATCTTATTCAAGATAATTAACTAAATCACTTACTTTTTTGCTGTCAAATTCATTTGTAACAAGAATAAGTATAAACTAATTGTACCATAAACATAAATTGAATAACATTATAATTAATGGCAAACAACAATAAAGTAACTAATGCAATAAACAAGTAAATAATAATAACGTTCATATTTTCTTATACTATACTAGCTTTTGCCCGCGGCTTCGCTCGCGTTAAATTCGGGTAACACAGTTCCCATTTCCTGATTTGAAGGTACCAGCTACCTGCAGTTTTTGCCCTTGCGCCTTATTTATTTTGTAATAGCAATGCTAAGTTTTCCCTTTTTTTCCTCTATCTCCCTAATTTCTCACTTATTAAAAAAAAATAGCCTATGTCCGTCTCCAGGGTCCCAACTATCTCTGTACCAAAATTCATCAAAATCGGTTTAGCCATTAAGGCGTGAAGACGTAACAAACTCACTTTCGCTTTTATAATATTAGTAAGGATAAGGATGGTCGCGTTTTCTCGCACTTGGTTTTTTTTACAAAATTAATATAGAATTTAATGGCAGCGATGCAAATGAAGTAGACTAGAAAAATCTAAGTAAATATACTAATTAAATAATGTTCTTTGACTTTTGATCTAACATCTGTGTTGTTATAAATAAAGTAAATAAAAAAAAAATCTAGCGTTTGCCAAGCTCGATGCCCATGGAAATGAATCCTTGTATTAACTATTCACATTATATTTGATAACCTTTATGACATTGTTAATCTTGTAATTATCTCCCGATAATTCCGCCTGTTTCAGTATTTGCAATTATTTAACAGCTGTTGTTCACAATTAGTATCTAAGTAACTTAATTTTATGCCTTACTAGCTGACGCCCGCGTTTTCGCCCGCGTGATATCGAAAAAGAAAGTATCCTATGTGTTATTCCAGACCGTAAGCTACCTCTGTGCCAAAAATGTCATTAAGATCCGTTTAGCCGTTTTGACGTGAAAGAATAACAAACATCCATCCATCCTCACAAACATGAAATTCGCATTTATAAGTGCTCTTTTATTTGAATGGAGTTTGCCTCCAAGGTATTGAAATTCGGGCGCCGCGCCGTGAGACGACTCCCGGTCACCGTAGATGCGGGCCTGTGGACGGTGAGCAATGGGTAGCTCACCGTCCGTCCGCCTATTGACGACGACAGACCGTGTCGACGGCGCGTTCGTGTTTCACGCGCGCCTCAAAGAGATGTCAGCAAAGCAGAGGGTCTTGCCAGGGCCTCCGCCTGCCGGGGTTGCGGGTTGTTCGAAAGAGAAACCGCGGCCCCGGAACGTAAAGGGCAACAGAAGGAACATGGGTGGGTTTTAGTCAGTAAAAGTCTGACACGCCCCCCCGCTCCGCCCAGAGCGGGGGAAGTTATTTGATGACTTCCCACCCGAAAAAAAAAAGGTATTGAAATTGTTAATTGATCTATTTAAACTTTGGGTAAATACAATTATGAAAATTCCAGAGTTCGGTACATGACTGAGTTAGTCTCATTACATTATGAATCTTTGAAGATGCTTAAGTATATTTATATGTTGTCAAGTATGTTAATATGTTGTTCGCGGATACGAAATCATCAAATGACTCGTCCCTCTCTAGGCGGAGTGGAAGGGAATGTCACACCTGTACCGACTAAAACCCATCCATATTTCTTCTTTTGAGCTTTGTACTCCGGACCTCTCTTTGAACCCGCAGAAATTGGCACCCTAACTAAATATTGTTAACCCGTGCTACGCCAAACAACAATTAAGGCCCGGCGCCCATTATCGGCATCGGCAAGGAAAATCGGCGCCGAGGCAATAAATACGTATATCGTTGCTTTCAAAGCTTGTACGGTGCGGCATGCTTAAGGACGCCTCGTCATCCCTTTTTTTTTTTTTTTTTTTTTTTCGGGTGGGAAATCATCCAATGACTTCCCCCGCTCTGGGCGGAGCGGGGGGGCATGTCAGACTTGTACTGACTAAAACCCACCCATGTTCCTTCTGTTGCCCTTTACGTTCCGGGGCCGCGGTATCTCTTTCGAACAACCCGCAACCCCGGCAGGCGGAGGCTCTGGCAAGCCCCTCTGCTTTGCTGACTCTCTTTGAGGCGCGCGTGAAACACGAACGCGCCGTCGACACGGCCTGTCGTCAATCGACGGACGGACGGCGAGCTACCCATTGCTCACCGTCCACAGGCCCGCATCTACGGTGGCCGGAAGTCGTCTCGCGGCGCCCGGCGCCATGGGCGTCTCCCGCGGCGGCTGGGTTGGGCAGATGTTCTCTCCCTCAATCGCCCGGCCACCTCCTTCGCTAGCATTACTGCTTCGCAGAAGGTGGTGACCGCTTCCCATTCCCTCTCGCTCCGGACCATGGCCTGAACCAGGGCCGGACGCGAGAGATCTCCGCCGCCGATCGCCTCCACGAGGGCACGGCGGTGCTCCGCCCAAGCTGGGCAGACCGCCACTGTGTGCTCCACCGTGTCCTCCGGGCGATCGTCACAATGGTGACACCCAGGCGCTTCCTCCCGCCCGATGATGTGCAGGAACCTCCCGAAACTTCCGTGTCCGGTGAGGACCTGCGTCAGGCGGTAGGTGAGGACGCCATGACGCCTCTCCAGCCACTCCTCAAAGAGGGGACTTACCGCCGCTATTGTGGCGTGCCCTGCACGGGGTTGCGACAGTCGCTCTCTCCATGCCACCATGAGATCGCACCGGAAGTCTGCCCGCCGAGCGGCAACTTGCCGTGGCAGCGGGTTTTCCCCCCGGTGTAGTGCCTCCGCGCGCCACTCAAACAGGCGCGCGAGGACTATCGCCTCCAGATCCCACGGTGGCAGTCCGGCAAGGAGGCTCGCTGCCTCGCCGGAGATCGTGCGGTAGCCCCGGACAAGCCGTATGGCCACCACCTTTTGGGGCGCGTTCAGGTAGTGGGCGGCGCGCCGCCCTAAAGAACGCGCCCATACCGGGGCCCCGTAAAGGGCCATGGACCGCACGACTCCGGCATAGAGCCTACGGCAGGAGGCGTTTGGCCCCCTCAGATTGGGCAGGAGCCGCTTGAAAGCAGCCCCCGTCCGCTCGAGCTTGGGAGCCAAACGTCGGAAGTGTTCGACGAAGTTCCACCGGCTGTCGAGGACGATTCCCAGGTACTTCATCGTCGACCCGACGCCGATGCGAACCCCTCCTACCGTCAACTGGGATCCCGACGGTGGCGTGTTTCCGCGGCCATGAAAAACCATGGCCTCGGATTTGTGCAAGGCCACCTCGAGACCCAGTAGCCGGATCCTCTCCGCGACTATCGCAACCCCGCGTGTCATATTGTCGGCCGCCGCCTGGTGCGACCCCCCCTGAGCCAGAACGAGCGTGTCGTCAGCGTAACAAACTACACTGACGCCGCTGGGGAGGTCGGCGCGCAGCACCCAGTCGTAACCGATGTCCCACAGGAGCGGCCCCAAGACCGATCCCTGCGGGACACCGCACGACATCTCTCGCCGGTTCCACTCTCCAGAGCGACCGGGGTATATGACGGCCCTGTCCGTCAGATATGCCCCGACCACACGACGAAGATAGGTCGGCATCCGGTGGTATTGGAGTGCCTCCCTGATGCAGCTCCAAGGCATGGTGTTAAACGCGTTGGCGATGTCGAGAGACACCGCCACGACTACCCCACCCCTGGACACTGCAGCCCCCGTCGTGAGGGCTCTCACGCGCATGATGGCGTCCACCGTCGAGCGCCCCTTGCGGAAACCATACTGGTGTTCCGCAAGATCCGGCCCCGTCCCCACAAGGTGCCCGACGAGGCGGTTTGCAATTACTCTTTCAAAGAGCTTGCCCACCTCGTCGAGCAGCACAATGGGCCGGAATGCGGACGGAGAGTCCGCAGGGCGCCCCGGCTTCTGTATCAGGACCAGTTTCCCCGTCTTCCAACGAAGTGGGAACTGGCCCCTCTCCAAACACGCGCTTAGGAGCCCTAGTAGTCGGGGCCCGAGAGCCTCCAGGGCCAGGACCCAGGCTTTGCCATGCAAGCCATCGGGTCCCGGGGCGGTGTTTTTGGCTTTCAGCCTGCCCACCGCCGCTCTCAGATCTACCCCAGTCACCTCCGGAACGTCGTCGTCGTCGTTGTCCTCGTGGTCCGCTTGTGGCACCGCAAGCGGCGGAGCCATGGGCGGAGGAGCATGCTCCCCTCGCGAAGGGAACAGAGCGCTCACCACATCCTCAACTAGTTGGGGCCGGAGACTCTGCGTCAGCGGGGGGGCCTTGGTGCGGAGTTTATCCCGCACCATCTTGTACGGGCGCCCCCACGGATCCCCGTCCAGAGACTCCAGCATCTCCTCGCGGGCCAGATCCTTGGCCCGCAAGATACCTTCTAGGAGGGCGGTCTTCGCCGCTCTGTACCCCTCATACAGCTCCGCCTCGATGGCTGCCGCATCCGGTGCTCGAATGCGGAGCCTGCGGTGCCTGGCGTACAGGTGTCGCGCAGCGACGCATGCCTCTCGCAGTGCCGTCAGCTCGCGCGACCACCAGTACACCTGACGCCGGGCGCTTCCAGACCGGACTCGGGGCATTGCCACGTCACAGATCTCAGACATGGCCTCCTGGAACCAGTCCGCCTCATGGTTGGTGTCGGCAGGCCTGTCCGGTGATGACACCCAGGCCTGCACGATTGAGGCTTCCAGGAGGAGCTCCCGGTCCAGTTGTTTCAGCGCCCACCGCGGACCACTCGGGGCCTGTAGGACCGGCGCGCTGGAGGTCTGGGTGGAGACGTCGAGCCGGATGTACCGGTGATCGGAGCCTTGAGAATGCTTCGGGATGCTTCGGCATTCTTCGGTACGCCGACGGCGCCGAGGCAATATATACGTATATCTAAGCAAGCAACAGGACGGGACGGTGCGGCATGCTTAAGGACGCCTCGTCATCCCTAAGAACGTTGCAGCATGCCAAAGCATAGTTTCCGACAGCGTGCGCTTGCATATAGGATGCCGAAAGATCCTTTTCCTTGCCGATGCCGATAATGGACGCCGGGCCTTAAGGTTGACACGGTTGACGCAGTGGCTGAGCGATCGACTGCTGCGCTGCATATCGGCGGTGCGATCCCCGCACGTAACAAGTAATTGTATGGCCTACAGATAGTTTTTCCGAGTCATAGTATAGGATAACTTATTTTGCTATTTTATAATTAATTTTTATTTTGGTACATTCAAGTTTAATTTTATATCCGACTCAGTTTTTTTTAAACCTATTTCACGTGGTAGCTATATTTATCAGTATCTGTTGTCTTTTTTTTAAATAATAGGTAAAAAATTAATGAACACCTTTGTTCACATAATTTAATTAACTCATTAAATTTAAAACACTCTCAGGGAAATAAAGTTAACTAACTATTCTATGATAGTTTAATGGTTAACATGTATTTAATAACTAACTTGTTGCTATGCTATGTCAACAGAGGTAATTAAGACAAGAAAACCAACTAATGATATTACATTAAGTAATCAATTTTAAATTATTCTAGAATAACCCTGCCGATGTGATCATGTTAAACAAATATAAATAAAAACCCGGTTTTGCCCGCAGCTTCGGATGAAATGTTAAAGAGTTAATTTTATATCGGTGACGTCACACTTTTATTTAATTTGTCTTATATGGTAATTTACGTACATAACATTTGGTGGCAAAAATAAACAAAATTTGTAGTTTCTGAGATATAGTGATGAGAAAAATTAGTGACTCTTTGTTTACTCTTTAAGTCCTATCAAATATCCAGCAAGTATAATATAGCTAGCGAGTCTAGCTAAAAAGACGGTAGATTATTTAAAAAAAAGGTTCTTTTATGATTTTCAAAGACTATTTTGATTGCAAATGATAAATACTCAGGACGGTAGTTTTACACTTTATCTCAACGTTTTATAAATAGGCTGTATGTAAGATGAAATATTTTAATTTTGAATCTTTCATAATTAATGTCTTGAAGTCGGAATATCGACCTTAGTAAAAACGTTAGGAAACGGAAAGTGCCCCAACTTTATTCATTTTAAAAACAATAAAATTCAAATGATGGTTCGTTTAAATAATTAAAATGCACATGTTAATTCGATTATTTAAAAAATTATAAATTTCGTCACCTTTTATTTGGAACATAACCTGTGTTATAACCTTGAAAAAAAGCAACTACTTACATAATTATTTATATATTATAAGATCGGAAGGATATTCATTAAGAAATTTAATGATGGTTTTATCTTAAACAGATGGAAAACAAAACAGTATATTAATAAATAAATAAATATCTTGGGACAACTCACACACGGCTATCTGATCCCAAGCTAAGCAGAGCTTGTGTTATGGTAACCAGACAACTGATATACATACTTATATATTTTATAAATACATACATATTATAGATAAATCACACCCAAAACACAGAACAAACAATCATGCTCATCACACAAAGTTTGTCCTGGGTGGGAATCGAACCCACGACCTCCGGTTCAGCAGTCAGGGCCACTAACCACTAGACCAACAGGCCCGTCAATGATTAATAAAGACGTCGCTAAGAAAAACGAAATTGGTGCCGATTTTGAAGAACCACCGGATTTAACTAGAGCTACATTAACATGGCATAATATGTACCTAATCACATCTAATTTTATTCACACCATTTTATTCGCGATAAAAAACAGTCCGATTTAACTTGACATCCACTATTTTTGGTAAAAAAGTATTGGTCATAGCGCAGAATCACTAGCTGCGCCCCGCGATTTCACTCGCAAGGTGATAGAATTTACAATATATTTTTATGAATTGTAGCCCATGTGTTATTCTGATACGTAAGCTATATTAATGTGAAGTTTCAACAAAATCCATTCAGTAGGTTTCGCGTGAAAGGGCAACAAACATACTTACATACATCCTCACAAACGTTCGCTTTTTTAATATTAAGTAGTTTAGTTGTGTTCCAATTATCAATTTCATCCTTACTTCCTTACTAATATTATAAAAGCGAAAGTGAGTTTGTTTGTTACCTCTTCACGCTTTAATGGCTAAACCGATTTTGATGAATTTTGGTACAGAGATAGTTGGGAATCAGGAGACGGACATAGGCTATTTTTTTTAAAGTGGGATGTGAGGGATAAAGAGGGAAGAAAAGGGAAAATTTAGCGTTGCTATTACAAATCAATAAGGCGCAAGGGGAACTGTGTTACCCCGAATTTAACGCGAGCGAAGCTGCGGGCAAAAGCTAGTAAGAAAATAAACTAATTTTTATTGTTTTTAGAGTAGTTTTAGTTAGTTTGTGACAACGGTATTAACACCAATATGTTCTAGTTCTAAAAATTAAGCTGAAATATTTTTGTAGGTGACTACTAACCTAAACCAAGGTCTTAACTTATTATAAAACAAGTTAAAATTTATTTCGCTGTACTTATTAAAATTCAAAGTAATGTTAACTTTTAATATAATAAAAAAATGGTTATCATGATGTTTTCAAGTTATCTTACGAGAACAATGGTTACCATTAATTTTATAAATTATATAACGACAAAAACAGAGGTAAAATAAAAATATTAGATTGTTCTCACGCTTGCCTCACTAATTATTTTAAGAAATCACTACAATGATAACTTAAACTTCGAATATATAAATCTATTAACACTTAGAAATCAGTCTTTGAAAGGATGATCATTCCAACATTTAAAACTTTGCAGGGATGGGGCCTGGGGAGCGGGGGGAGGTATTACGAGTGATTCTAAAATCGGCTCGTGCGTCAGCTCGTCCCAAAACAAACTCGGACCATTGGGCCGAGTTGACGAATTTCAAAATTAATATTCTTTTCGTTCGTTATCTCGTCCCATTCTAAATTCTGTTAAATATTAACAATAGCTAAACGTCAAAAACAGTCAGGAAGAAAAGTGTCTGTGATTTTTTTTAAACTTCTTTAATAAAACGAAATTTCCAAAATGACGTCTGAGCGCTAGTATGTTACACTGTACTGATGTCATACTATTGGTCAAAGTCAACCATGCACAATGACACTGAAGCGTCGTTATTGGACAAATGGTTATCGGGAATCCAATGAGAGGACGTCAAACTAAGGAGAGAGGTGAAGGTCAAGCTCTCTCTACCCAGCGAATAGCGTACTCGTGCACACACGGCTCAAGCGACTCGGTTTGTACTGGAAGCCTCTCAAATTCAAGTCTTGCCGTGGCCGGCGAACAGTCCGGACTTAAATCCAATAGAGCACATGTGGGATGAGTTGATACGAAGAGTTAGAGACGGTGATCAGGAAATCCACAACCAACAGCAACTCATCAACGCTGTTAAAAGGGCCTGGGAAGAGATTCCAATGGAAAATGTCAGGCATTTGATTGAGAGCATGCACTCCAGGAGTGCGTAGCTAAACGAGGGGGGCATACCCGTTACTAAAAGATGAGCATGGAGTATTTTCTTTTGTTTTCAGTAACTTTACATTGTTTTTATTTTTAACCTAAAATGTGTTTTTTCTTTCAAAAGCAAATAAACTTTTTAATCATTATTATTTGAATAAATTTATTGGTCTACATGGTAAAAACAACATTAGTTTTCGTTATGGAGACAAAAAAATATACATTGGTTTTATTATTTTCATGCATATTGCATAATACAGACAAAATACCTCGTGGCCCTTATTTTGTTTTGAGTAGTATATGACACTGCTTGCATGTTGGTAATGGCTTAACTATAATACATAAAGGCTGACTTTACAATTTATTTTTAGTAAGTAGTAAGTAAGACTGATTATGTGATAGATGAGTGATGATTTTTTTTCCAATGGGGGCGCATGTAAGTTTCTATATCGCCTTAATATCGCAATATTAAACTAAGTATGTCTGTACCTAATTATTATGAATAGAACTGATTATGTGATAGATAACTTAGATTTATAAAACGCAAATTAAAATGTACGTACTAACTTTGATTTTTATTATTACTTAAATAAATGTTGATTGACTAAATTCTTGGCTTTTATTTACTCGTATATAGTGAAAAGTTTTGGTTTGGACTGTACCAAAACAACTTAAAATATTTAAGAAAAATAAAGTGGGACGAGATGATGAACGAAATAAATATTAATTTTGAAATTCGTCAACTCGGCCCAATAGTCCGAGTTTGTTTTGGGACGAGCTGACGCACGACCCCTAAAATCAGCCTCATCTGTCATGAGAAACAATATTTTGTGCGTTAAACGGACACCTGCGCGGTTTCATACAAAAGTGAACCGACGCGGGGGCATGCGCGGGGCCCGCCAGCGGTAACACGCGCGGACTTGTTCAGTCAATAACGCTTGATGAATAGCTTGTGAAAATGTCTTTCGACAGAGAAAGAGTAATTGTGAAACTCCAGTGTCGCTCTGTCATATGAGGCCAAGCGAATCAACTCTTGTGGTACCTGTGACGGGGTCCTTAACATACGCACAGAGCCCACGCTTGCAGGCAGGCGGCGGGTGTCTGTCGCGGGTGCCCGTCCTTTGATTAAATTAGAATCAGATCATTACATTGACAGTACCTGAAATAACAGCAATAAACAAAAGAAGAAATGGATCACTGGAAACTAGAACATAAAGTGGTTTTTTTTTTTAACATTGTCCCACCCAAAGATTATCTCCTGTATCGTGGGAACGATTACAAACATTGAAATTCACATATCGAACAGCCAGACCCGGAATAATTAACTGTAGGCCATACAAATATTAGTTCTGTGCGGGTATCGAACCCTCGACACGCAGTGCAGCAGTCAATCGCTCAGCCACTGCCGTTAACCGTGTCGTCGTAATGCAACACTGGATGGTAGAACGTAAAGTGAAATGCAACACTACAATAATGATGATTGTTTGTGGTTAGCGGTTGTAAACAACGAACGAGCGGGAGGGTGCTACTGCGTGTCATGACGTAATCACCAATCCCAAGACGTGAGATTCAAATGAATATCACGAATATTTGTATGGCCTACAGATAGTTGTTTCGGGTCTAGCTGTTTGTGTATGTGAGTTTAAATGTTTGTAAACGCTCCCACGATACAGAAGAAATTCCTAAGGTGGAGCAACAATCAGCTACCTAACCTTTTCCCAAAAGTGTTGGGTTCAAATCAAATCAAATCAAAATTGTTTATTTGTAAGAATATGGTACAAAAGATTTTACAATATTAATTCCAGCATATCCTGCCAAATTATAAAGTACAAATATGTCCATAAAAATCAAAACTTATATAATATTATTAAACTATCAGTAGTCGTGAATTAAATTCATTTGTTGTAGGTAATAAACATTCGGTTTCCAGTCTTACCGGATGCAACTGAATATCAGTATTTTACATGGAAAGACTACCTATCTAACCTCCACAACCCAGTTAGTACTGGGTAATACGATACCTCTTGGTAAGACTGGTTGTCACACTTTCTGGACACTCTGTAACGACTGTCAAAGATCTACAAATGACACCTGGGACCAACAGCTTTTCGTTCTTCCGAGGGAACTCGGTATGTAACGGGTGGTTACCCATTCACAGGCCAACCTAGGCAAGTGCGGCTTAACCTAAAAATTTAACCAAGCGGCTGCTATTATTTAGCCACGAGCTTATCCACTCAAATACTGATCTTTACCAAAACATTTAAAAGTTAGACAGGCACGTTGGTTTTTTTTTTTCTAAAATCGTGGACTTCCGTACAACTGCCTATAGGACAATACAAAGTTTCGGGGAAGAGACGTAAGTAAAGAACAGAACGACTTTGACCACAACATGATTATACGAAGATAGCTTCTTAACGGGTTTCAGAAAAACTTAAATATAATCCACATACATATTTCTAGTACAGACGCCAGCAGGTCAAGCTACCCGAAACTGACAATTTTTCCCAATGAACCTTAAACCTAATACTTTAGAAATAAAGTCGAAAATCTATCAAAGAAATCTGACAGATTGTAGTAGCTTGATGTGGAAGCGTCTGTACCTAATCACTTTGGTACCGCTTTGTTATTCCACAAAATACTAAAGATTTAAAGAATTGAATGTGCCGAGTGCGGGAGGACATGAATATCCTTACTAATATTATAAAAGCGAAAGTGAGTCTGTTTGTTTGTTTGTTACATCTTAACGCCTAAATGGCTAAACGGATTTTGATGAATTTTGGTACAGAGATAGTTGAGACCTTGGAGACGGATATAGGCTAAACTTTTTTTTAAAGTGAGAAATTAGGGAGAAAGAGGGAAGAAAAGGGAAAACTCAGCTTTATAAATAAGGCGCAAGGGCAAAAACTACAGGTAGCAGGTACCTGCAAATCAGGAAAGGGGAACTGTGTTACCCCGAATTTAACGCGAACCCGCGGGCAAAAGCTAGTCTTTTATATATATCAGGTTCTCTTCAATACAATCATGATTATACACTTGGGTATATTTGGAGGTTTCTAGAGCAAGCAACGAGATATCCAATTACAATTTTGCCGCAAAAGGATCACAGTTTAGTCTTACATAATTAACTTGAACCAAATCTAGGTTCACATGAATGTCTTAAGGCTGTGTATTCTTAAAGTTGCTAATACCTAAAATAGTATATTATTAATTATGAATTACATTATTGATGTCGCAAAATAGAATTTTTTTTCAACGACTGAATTTATTATAAACCCGAACCTAAACTTGAATCCTTTGACGACACGGTTGGCGCAGAAGCTGAGCGATCGACTGCTGCGCTGCGTGTCGCGGGTTCAATCCCCGCATGGAACAAATATTTGTATGACCTGCAGATAGTTGTTTCGGGTCTGGCTGTTTGTGTATGTGAGTTTAAATGTTTGTAAACGAACCCACGATACAGGAGAAATCCTAGAGTGGGGCAACGTTTTTTTTTTTTTAAAAAACTTAATGTATATATATATTCCATACTAAACATTCGCTTTTATAATATTATAAAAGCGAATGTTTGTTACGATGGATGTATGGATGTTTGTTACTCTTTCACGTCAAAACGGCTGAATGGATCTTGATGAAATTTAGCACAGAGTTCGATTATAGTCTGGAATAACACATTGGAAACATTTTCGATCACCACGCGAGCGTAGCCGCGGGCGCCATCTAGTGTTTAATATTTTATTACTACAAAGGTTCAGTAACAATGACTAATTAGACAAAACTACGAAATATTTGACTGGTAGGTATACCTACGTGACATTCGCTTCATCAATCTTAACCCTTAAAGCCCCGTTCCAATAAACAAAAACGGGTCGTTTTGCTTACGGATAGTAGGATTTTGAGATAAGTCTCATAGAATGTCAAAATACTACCATCCGTAAGCAAAACGTGTCGTTTTTGTTTATTGGAACGGGGCTTTAGTCTTTAAACGTCCTTTTATCGCACCCAAGTTCTAGTCGAATCTAAGTGAACTCGATTAGACCATCGTCTGCCTAGCCTTTTCCCAACTATGTTGGGGTCGGCTTCCAGTCTAACCGGATGCAGCTGAATATCAGTACTTTACATGGAGCGACTGCCTATCTGACCTCCACAACCCAGTTAGTACTGGGTAATACGATACCCCTTGGTAAGACTGGTTGTCAGACTTTCGGGACACTGACTACCTGTAACGACTGTCAAAGATCTACAAATGACAGCCGGGACCAACGGCTTAACGTGCTTTCCGAGGCACGGAGGAAACTCGGTATGTAACGGGTGGTCACCCATCCACAGACCAACCTAGGCAAACGCGGCTTAACCTAAAGATCGACCCGAGCGGCTGCTATTATTTAGCCACGAGCTCCTCTGAGGTGAACTCGATTAGACCAAGATGCCTAAATAAGCCACTAGTTACATTTTGCGAAGGTTTTCATCTTACATCCATATTCATACAAAAAATCTTGACATTTGGACCTTGCGAAACCTGCTGGATATTTGCCGAATGCATAATGTATTTAAACTAGTTTCTTAATAATAGTTTTGTTGCAGTATCAAGTGTTGAAGTCGTTAAATTAATGTGAATTGAATTGGTTATATCGTTAATGTTATTATTTTTGACTAGCTTTTGCCCGCGGCTTTGCTCGCGTTAAATTCGGGGTAGCACAGTTCCCCTTTCCTGATTTACATATACCTGCTACCTGTAGTTTTTGCCAAAAATAGCCTATGTCCGTCTCCAGGGTCCCAACTATGCCTGTACCAAAATTCATCAAAATCGGTTTAGCCATTTAGGCGTGAAAACGTAACAAACAAACGAACAAACTCACTTTAGCTTTTATAATATTAGTAAGGATTCTTTTAGAAGATAATTGTCTTGAGTC
The DNA here is from genome assembly GCA_905475445.1 of Ochropleura plecta. NCBI lineage: Eukaryota > Metazoa > Arthropoda > Insecta > Lepidoptera > Noctuidae > Ochropleura > Ochropleura plecta. Next base: position 784,755 of record FR997722.1, on the reverse strand, counting down.
TAAGCTTCAATGACTAGACATACGTACATTAGTAATTAAACTACTATTTGATTCGTCGTGATTATTAAGATAACCAGTGACATTTTTTGTTTCTATAAACTGTTTAGTATTTCAAAGCAGTTCGTCAACTTCTACGTCAGCTGATTTAACATTAACATATGGGTGAAGTTTTGTTTTACAACTAAGTAAATAGTTTTTATTTTATATTATTAATATAATGTTTATATTATGAAATAGTGTGACTTTTCTGTTTTAAAACGTCAATGAGTCTAGTTTAATTAAACGTTCGCAACCTTGAATACCGCTAACTGCTTACAATTGCATTAACAAATTGCATCCAAAGCGATGTTATGCATGAGTTCAAATGACATAAAACTCACTATTAACTTCACTGCATCCGGCCAAGGAAGCGTGCTTGACTGTGCATACAAACATACACTTAGCTGTGAGTTCAAATTGCAGTTAAACGTTAACAAGGAGTATTCGAGATGGTGTAATTACAGATCATGAAATCACGATCTTTTAATTCAAGGCAAATCTGAGAAGCAATCATGTTCCGATTGTTATCTCAACAAATAATTGCAATGTCTTCGAAGTAAACAAACTACCCCGCAAGACAAAACACAAAAACTTAACATAAAAAGTACTTACACACACAATCCTCCTTGTGAAAAACCTCCTTTTTATCACTTCACTAAACAGCACTGTTGTTAAATTGTGAAATAAATAATTTTGTAATTAATTATCAAACACTCGCGGTCTTATTCCGATGTTGCCGCGACAGACGTGCGTCCCGCGTGAGGTGTTGGCGAGAACTGGCTTGTATTGGGAAATATCGCAGGTAGTGTTGCGAGGGCTGCGTACGCGCAGCGAAGGCTCTACTAGGCTGTAATTGATAAAGGTTAATATATACGTCATGCGTGGATGATCTGTTTGTGTTTTAGGTAATTAACATAAGTCACAGCGTCACAGTCGTGCACTCAAGGGATGCTGGACACAAGAGAATTTGAGTTTTATTTTTTAACTTAAGTAGTTAGAATGTCGGAACGAGTGACAGCCTCTCCTCTCGGGTGCTCTCGGGCTCAAGTTTGTGAAATCCACGCCAATGTGTAGGAACATAATGTTTCTCAATTAGTTAAAGTCCTCGATAGTCCGGTGGTTGCAAGAGCTACTGCTGATCAGGATGCCCTGGGTCGGATTCGGGGTCGACCAAAGTGTTTTGTTTTTTTTTTCATCAAGAATCGGCCGCCGTTCATATGGTGCTTAGGAAATATAAGGGTAACATACAGAGTGACCCTTTTCTATTGAAGATTATAAATGTATGACCTGGTACATACTTATTTCCTACTATATTTATATTTTATTATATACTATATCTATATTTATTTATTTATTTATTTATATTATCCTACTATATCCTACTAATATTATAAATGCGAATGTTTGTGAGGATGGATGGATGTATGGATGTTTGTTACTCTTTCACGTCAAAACGGCTGAAAGGATCTTGATGAAATATGGCACAGAGGTAGATTATAGTCTGGAATAACACATAGGATACTTTCTTTTCGATATTACGCGGGCGAAGCCGCGGGCGCCAGCTAGCCTACTCTCATAAAGCTCCCAGCAACGTTGTAAGTAGGTACCTACACTACCTATGTATGTATGTAACAATAAAGACTTACATTTTAATGAATTAGTTTAAATAATAATGAAAGCCTTACTTACATTGCAACATCATCAGTCGCTGGTACTATCATTGTTTGGATTATAATAAGAAATCAACAGGTTTTCGTTACTCAAGCAACCAGGTTACAATCAGATGAGGCAGGGTACGGCAGGTGTTCCTAAGTACTTACATGCTTTGTGGTGACTGTTTTAAATCTCACTTTTCTTTTTTTTTTGGGGTGGAAAATCTTCAAATAACTTCCCCCTCTCTGAATGTTCTCTTCTTGCATACTTTACGTCATCTCAGAGGATGATCTCGTTATAAGGAGGCAGACCCCCATTCTGAATATATGGTCATTCTCTCAGTTCATTCATTCATTATTTCCTTGGTCTTCCCGTACTGTCATTATATTCAAACTACAATAGTGTATTGTTAAGGTGACTTTACATACAGATAACATGGATGTTTAAGTTACGTTCAATATTAATTTTGTTTATAATATTTTCAATCTGTCATTATAAATTCACAGTATCTCGAAGGAATCTGCAAGGTTTACAATTTTGACATTCGATTGATAGTGATTATCTTAAATTGGTTTCACATTTATCTCATTTAATTAAATGCTTTTTCTTACCTTAATGCTTATAATTTGATTTTGCTGGTATTTGTCATGTGCCACATGCCTTTCATTTTGTGTAGGTATGTAAAAGGATTGCTTTCACAACGGGACAAAACTAAAGAGTCGCTAAATGAACTGTGTGAAAAATGTAATTTGTGATGCAGAGAAAACTACTAAAAGAAATATGGAAGAAAAGGTATGCTGCACCGATCCCAATTCTCAATTTATTTTTCAAATAAGTTAGAATAGATAGATAGAATATTCTTTATTATGTACACCATACAAATAACAAGAATAACATTAAACAACTTATAAATAGGGTGACACAATGGGCGGTCTTATCGCTAAAAGCGATCTTATCAAGACAACCTTTGGATGGATTTAAAGGAGGAGAAACAGTACTGTAGGTAGTCTGTGGTGTAACATTTTTCAAAATTAATAGCTTCATTTAAAAAACAAATACTTATATATAAATACATATAATACCTATACATTTAAAATAATAATCATCAAGAGCAAAGAAGTATTTAATATTGTTGTTTAAGGAGAGAGGTAGTGCATTTTGACCCGAATTTTAAAAGTGGACAGAGTTTGAGCGCTCCTTACAGACATGGGCAGGGCATTCTATAGCCGTACAGCCTGAACTGTAAAGGATTTATCGTAGAACTAGCTTTTGCCCGCGGCTTCGCTCGCGTTAAAGTCGAGGTAATACAGTTCCCCTTGCGCCTTATTGATTTGTAATAGCAACGCTAAGTTTTCCCTTTTCTTCCCTCTTTCTCCCTCACATCCCAGTTTTTTAAAATAAAAATTAGCCTATGTCCGTCTCCTGGTTCCCAACTATCTCTGTACCAAAATTCATCAAAATCAGTGTAGCCATTAAAGCGTGAAGAGGTAACAAACAAACAAACAAACAAACTCACTTTCGCTTTTATAATATTAGTAAGGATAATGCGTTACATAAAGTCCTAGCATTACTAACACACACATTATTAACACTGCTCCGTTGGTCGCAAGCGCGACTGCTGATCTCGGGGTTCCTAGTGATCCTGTGTTCGATTCCCAGGTCGAGCAAAAAGTGTTATTGGCCTTTTAGAGTGAGGGAAAAGATAATTCACCTGCGCCTACGCACACACCCCTGCGCAGATGGCTAATCTCCGCTGAGATTGGCCGAAGTGGCCAAAACAGTCAGGAGGACTATATTTCTATATTGTTTTATTAAGTAAGCTGTAGAAATAACGCCTTCACCTTAATTAAGAGAGTACGAACACAACACTGAACTTCACTGAAGTCCACATGTAATATTATAATATCGGTGTAGTGGCCGGTCAGGGCACAGTGCGAGCTTGAGCAAACATTAGGACATCTCCAATGAGACGCAATGGCAACCGGCGTGACCTCCGACCAGTGAAGTACGTTATTGCTGGAGTATTTCGTACTTATGTTACCTAGATGATTATGATATACCTACCGTATTGCAAATTTAGGTACCTGTACGAACAACGATCATCTTGATGATAATTAATGTTTGTAATGCTAAGGCTAGACAGATGTGTCTAACCTCTTCCCAACTATGTTGGGTACTTATGGTACTTCCAATCTAACCGTTTGTAGCTAAATACTGGTATTTTATATACACCACCAAATAGGAATCCAGTTCAGCATAATTGAGATGGCAAGGGCCTTAGCAGCTGGCGTGCTGTGGGTAGTTTCTGTACCTCCCTTCATGAACATAAAGCGTATGTATCCAACTACACAAGTTTACAAACCGCTGTGAGGTCTTTCAACCTTCCATTATGATGTCATACATGGTCTTGAATCATGCCATCATATTGTGGTGAACCTTTGAACTTTCGTCCGCCAACGACGCGATGTTTATTTATTTTCGACATTTACTATCGACATGTTTGTTTGATTTATTATAGTTTATAAATAGAAGGCGAACCCAATTGTGAGCCTAGGTTATGTTTTGTTTATACAAATCCTATTCATAACAATGGTGTAGATCGTGGTTTAAAAACTGTTGGAGTGGAAGTCGGAGAGTAAAAGCCGGAAATAGGTCTTAAAAAAATATATAATACTAGCTTTTGCCCGCGGCTTCGCTTAAATTCGGTATAACACAGTACCTGCAGTTTTTGCTCTTGCGCCTTATTGATTTGTAATAGCAACGCTAAGTTTTCCGTTTTCTTACCTCGTTCTCCCTCATATCCCACTTTTAAAAAAAATTAGCCTATGTCCGTCTCCTGGTTTCCAACTATCTCTGTACCAAAATTCATCAAAATCGGTTTAGCCATTAAAGCGTGAAGAGGTAACAAACAAACAAACTCACTTTCGCTTTTATAAAATTAGTCAGGATTCTCGATTAGACAGCACGGTTGGCGCAGACGACGGAATAATGACCTACAGGTAGTTGTTTCGGGTCTGGATATTTGTGTATTTGAGTTAAAATGTTTGTAAACGCACACACGATACAGGAGAAATTCCTATTGTGGGGCAACGTTTTTATATAAATAAAGATTTTTATATAAGTTAAAGAGGTAAGGACTACCTGCAGCTGTAAAGCCTCAGATCATAATGGTAAAGTATTTGCATGCTATGTTTAATCTTGGCAAAACATGTCTGTTCTACTTTTGTGCTGTAAGACCTTTTATACCATGTTTTAAGCAAATATATATATTATTATTAAAAACGATTATACAAAACACTGGGATCGAAAAATGATGCCGAAAGCCGCAACTCCAGCGAGCGGAGACGTGCGCAGATGTGTTAAGGGAAGAAATGCTTATTAGCTAGGGTATATCCACCGAAGCTGTGCGGAGATTTACTAGACTGGAGCAGAGATATTTCTACTAACTACAACTCATGCCTAGTTAAGCGACCGTCGCCAATCACATCTCTGCTGTGCACTCTTGCCCAAAGAAATATGAGACATCTCTTCTCCACTCTGCTCAACCGCTTCCACTAGAGCTAAAACTCTTTGGTAGTTTCAAACACTTATCTTCTCATCTCGTCTCGTTTCCGCGGTGACGACCGGGCCTACGACAAAAATCTCGCATACACACATATTAGACAATAGCAGTCGCTTTCATAACGTTTCGGTATTTCTACAAATTACAATGACAAGATTGACATAACCTTTTCGATACCTTATGTCAATTCAACACACTCATGGAATAGTTATCGTTGATAGAATGTGGTTTTGTATTGGCCCTAAGTTCCAAGTTGACTGGCTGACAAATGCGTGCACTAACTGGATATGCTTGCCCTCAAAACTGTCGCTCTTTCTTCATCTTCACAGGCACGTTTCAACATAATCTCAATGTTACTGGGTCTAGATTATGTCTGGACTTGAAAAAGAGACTATGAACCCTGAATTTGTTTCGGAGTTACTTCTCAGAGTAGTCGGATAGAAATACCGACATCAACTTATTAACACACTTTTATTAATAACGCAAAATATATATAAAATTAAATTTAACGCACTTGTCGTTAACCCATTGACCTGAAATTTTGCTTACATGTTTAGTTAGTCATAGTTATATAAATGCCATCATTCTAAATCCACTATGATGGACCCCCAAAGATTTTATTTTAAATACAATATTTTTTTTGCGTGTTAATGTTTTTTTAAACCATTTTACAGAAAAACGTTTAATAATTTCTCTTGATAGAGTTCGAAATAGCAGTAATCGAACCCGTGACTTTATAATTGCTCAACCACCAATCAAGTTTTTTGCATAATAAAATTATGACGTTTACTAAAAGGAAATGAAACGGCCAACTCTTATCAAAACCGGTCTCCACAAATCTGTTTAAAAATAACAATCATATCGAATCGGATCATATCATCACGCTCTTACGTAAGGGAGTCAGCACAACAATACGCTCTTCGGCATTAGGTAATACTACTCGGAATCAAACCGGTTGACCATGGGCCGATGGCCGCATACTTTCACGGCTAAACCATGGGTCTTAGGACCACAGCTTACAAAAAGACGCTTTTCAATGAAGTTGGGTAATTACTGGTTAATATGCAAAAAGTGGTGTTTGGTAGGTTGTAAAATGTTAATAGGTTTGGCTGTTTGGGTTCATTAGGCCGAAACTGTGACTACTAGAAAACCAGCAGATTTTTGTACCTGTTTCTGAGCTTTACGATTGCATGGAAATGTATGGTAAAACAAATGACACGGCCGGAATTAGTATAGAGCTGTGCCCTAACAAAAAAAATATTCTTGTACATTGATGTTCAGTACGTCATTTTAAAGCTTACATGTAGGGCTTTACAATCAGTTATGTTTTAAGATCAGAGAATAGTAACATAGTACGATAATACGTGATAAAACCAACGCAAAATGACAATGTAAATGTCAATCAATGCAATGTCAGAATATAAAATCACACAATCAATGAACAAACATATATTTTTTTTTGCATTTTCTCTCGCCAATTTTAGGGAAATGTAATTAATGCGATTATTTTTTATTTATTTTAAAATAACTTTTCATATATTAATCATTACTGTGCATTATCAGGGCAGGATACGGCTATGTCCTTTATGAACTTTAGTTTCATAAGTTCAGACATGTAACGCCATCTAGTGACGGTAATATTACTTACTATCCAATCAGCGCCATACTGTCCCATTAGGTAACACACGTCAAAAGACATTCGCTGTGACAGTTTCACAACATACGTTCCATTATTTTCAAACATTGAGCTATTAAATTTTCAACAAATGAAGCAATGGTATAAATTTACTTAAAAATATTCACAATCTCTTCTTGTGTGGTCCCTAAATAAAATTAAGATCCTTCTGAACAGTTGTAGGACTAAATTTTTTCATGTTTTTAGTACACGTAACCCAAACAAAACTGATGGCATGCGTCCGAAGGATTATAGCCCCATTAGTTAAATGATCGAGGCATGGAGCGCAGCATGTTAAACATAAAAAAAAATCCAAAGAATACGTCACACAAAAATAAGAGAAACAAATGCCAATGATGGACTAGTACAACCGTTGACTCTAAAATGGAAATGGGCTGGTCATGTAGCACGCTTGCAAGACCAGAGATGGACCAAAATAGTAACAGCCTGGAAAGGCCCACTTGGTAAGAGGAGAAGAGGAAGACCCTGCGCAAGATGGGAAGATGACGTAGTTAAAGTCGCCGGTATAGATTGGTTTCAAATAGCCAAATCTAGAGAAGACTGGTCATCTTTGGAGGAGGCCTTCACCTGCAGAGGGGTTCTAGCAGAAGATTAAATAAAACCGTAGATTATAAATACTTTTTTCGTTTATTATTTTGTTTTTTTAAGTTACTTTTTAATTGTTATTTTTTTTAGTTAGATACTCTATTTTTATGTTACTTTCACTATTATTTTTCCAATTATTACTACTAACTACTTACCTTCTGTTTAGAAATAAAAGGCTATTTTTTTTTTATTTTATTTATTGACGTGATAACGTCTTTAAAATCGTTTTAGTCGGGTGACATGTTCAGAAACTTGTGTCACACCAAAACCTCACAAGCGACATTTCATAAAGATGGTAGCGCCATCTGTTACTTGGCTCGAAAAAAAAACTTTAAATTAGTACTTAATTTCATTTTAGATGTCACTACTGGTGATAACTTATATCACCAATAAGACGTTATCACGTAAACATCTCGATCGTAAACCTTACTGACTAAAACCTATCCATATTCCTTTTTTGCCCTTTGTGTTCCGGGGCCGTTGCCGTTGTATCTTTTTCAATGGCCCTGACAGGTCCCTCTGCTTTACTGACATGTTTTTGTAGCGCGTGGACATGAACGCGCCGCCGACAGGACCTGTCGTCACTAGGCCGACGGACGGTGAGCTAGCCATTGCTCACCGTACACAAATCCGCAGAATGTGTGCATGGCACATCATTCCATTCTGTCTAGAGAAGGGAGTTGTTAGCTGCGCTACAGTTTATACTTTTGCAGTTATTATCACACACTTGTTATTTTTTAACTGACTTAAAAAAGGAGGATTCGACTGATATTTTTGTTACTAATTCCTGTGTTTTATTGTTCCGAAATAAGATTTTACTACTTCGTTTGCGACGCCTTGTTACCTTAACATTATGATAATATTTGCCTTAGTTTCTAACAATAAGGCCAATGCTAGCTCATTTTCAACATACGTACATTAAATCTCCATTAATATGTGACGCAATCATTCGACAACAGTCGTACAAATCTTGGTCCTTGGCTACACATTCTTTAGGCATTCGTATATACATAAACTCACGCTTTTTTTCTCATGAGGGTTGGCAATTAAGATAATACCACCTGCTAAAATTCTTTGCTTCCTCCGCATATTATATACATCGGGTCCTATTTGCAAACCCGTTGCGAGTGCTACGATTCGCACCAAACTTTTCTGAAGAACATCCTTACTAATATTATAAAAGCGAAAGTGAGTTTGTTTGTATGTTTGTTACGTCTTCACACCTAAATGGCTAAACCGATTTTGGTACAGAGATAGTTGAGACCCTGAAGACGGACATAGAATTTTTTTTTTTAAGTTAGAAATGAGGGAGAAAGAGGGAAGAAAAGGGAAAACTTAGCTTTGCTATTACAATAAATAAGGCGCTAGGGCAAAAACTACAGGTAGCAGGTACCTGCAAATCAGGAAAGGGGAACTGTGCTACCCCGAATTTGACGCGAGTGAAACCGCGGGCAAAAGCTGGTTACTTATAAGTTTTAACTACCTCACGTATGGTCTACTAACGCGTCCCTACTTTATTGTATAATTTAGACAAAATCATGAGTGGTCAATGCTTCGCCTCTAATAAAAGAGGCTGCGGGTTCAAATCCGGGCAAGTACATACCAATATCACTTTTTAATAAATATGTACTTACATCTTAGGTATATGTACATATTTATTCAAAAGTACTTAAGTACATGAGTTAAACTTTATCATTACATGAAAGCATATATACGACAATGCTAGGTAATTTAATATTGATTATTCTGAAATTGGTAATCTGCCTGGCACAAGGCCTTATCTTGTATGAATAGTGGCTTTTGACCTACTGTAAGGATAGTAGGTAAATATTAGACCTCCGTACTCCATTAAGTTAGGTACCTAAGGCACTACCTATACTTTGGTTCATCTCCATTGGAAACGAACAACTTGACCTACGGTACGGTTAGCGCAGTGGCTGAGGGATCGACTGCTGCGCTGCGTGTCGCAGGTTCGATTCCCGCACGGAACAAATATTTGTATGACCTGCAGATAGTTGTTTCGGGTCTGGCTGTTTGTGTATGTGAGTTTATATGTTTGTAAACGCACCCACGATACAGGAGAAATTCCTAGTGTGGGGTAACGTTTAAAAAAAAATGTAAATTAGACCATTAATGACACCTACGTTTTTGACGTTTCATGAATCCATGTGAAATTAAATATTTTCGTTCATTTATTGTTTTCTCCACATATCATTAAATTTTTAAATATATCTTAAAAACATAAAAAAAAACATTTAATTAAATATTTTTATTATTAATTTAACGTGGAATAAAATAGTAATAATTGCCTAAAATATATTATGAAGCCACCAAATACAAAAAAATGATTATTTTTAATTCAGGGACAGCGGGAAGTAGATCCGGGAAGTATTTTTAAGACAATTCTCATAGACTGTAAAAAAACAAAATTTAGATACAAAAAATAATTAATTAACTTAGGCTCAAGTACCCACCATTACAATGAGTAATTTTAGTCATTATACAAACATGACATTGTATAAAATTCTAGTTTTAAGATAAAATTACGTATATTAAGGTTTTTTTTATGATAAGTATATAGTTATGCAAAAAATGAATTGCCTAATGCTAATTCTGATTTTATCTTTTCTTTTGTATATTAATATTAGTGTTTTTGATTCTTTTCAGTTGTACTTGAGCACATTAAATTGTGATGTCCTTTAAAACAAATCTATGACAGCGCGAGCCGAGAACCAGAAATGGCCGCCATTGTTTTTTTTTTTTTTTTAACTTTGCTCCACACTAGGAATTTCTCCTATATCGTGGGTGCGTTTGTAAACTCACAAACACAAACAGCCAGACCCGAAACAACTACCTGTAGGTCATACAAATATTTGTTCCGTGCGGGGATCGAACCCGCGACACGCAGCGCAGCAGTCAATCACTCAGCCACTGCGCCAACCGTGCCGTCATCGTGTTTAGACCCGGCCTTGAGTTCTGCGATAGGGTGTGGGGTATTATCCATCATGCAGGCTCGATATAGGTTGGTAGACATGTCACACCTCTTTTAGTTTCAGGATAAACCGTTTCCCTCGTGATGTCTACCTACACAATTTTGAGAGCAGTAGCTCTACCATGAGTTAAAATTAAACCAATAGTATTCGTCGCTAGTCGATACCGACGCCGTAAATTTTTTGTATGGTAAATTTTAAAGCGCCTCCAACGGTCACTCGTAGAACCAAAATCGGCAGTATGAGACATCAAGTTAAAACCTATCGTATAGAAACTCGCTAGCGACTAAAGTTTATGGCAGTTTGCTATACAAATCGGTACCATGAGTTACAAATTTGACAAGTGCTATCGATGCAAACCGTTACTTCAGTAGTAAAGTAACTCACTAGCTTAATGAAGGATGAAATGCTGTGAAGTGTGTCGTTTAAAACTATTTTTCATCAATTTCAACTCTATTTTTCAATTCTATTTTTTTAAATAATGACACTAAGCAAGGCGCCTACTTGAAATTGGATTGAGGTCCTTCAACTCTTACAAAGTTATACAGAGACTCCTACTAATTAAAAACATATTAACAAGTTGATTGTTAATAATACCTAACCTAACGCAATTAGGCAAACTTGCCCTTGAAATTCCAAATACTTTTTTTCTCAATCCAAAAAAATATTTTCCCAATACTATATCGACACGGATCGATGCACCTTGACCTACAAAACAAAATAATATGTGATCACATCACCAAGTATTTGCGAGCGCTTATCAGCAAACAACGCCCCGTATCAGGTATCAGTGATAAGAAAGATATCATGATTCACTTCAGTGACAAAGAGACTAACAGCAATACAATACTTGGAAACTGTTTTGTGAAAACCTTTTTTTAAATGTAGCAGTAAAAAAGAAGAAAGTCGGATTTAAAAAAAGAAAGGAACTTACAGAGTGACAGCAGTGTTGTTCGATATTTGAACCAAGTTTTACGCGGTTTTGTCTTGTTTTTGATCTAATTTCCGTATAAATAATTATCGTGATTGATTAATCTAAAAACAGTTAATTGTTTTATCAATAGAGAAGCTATAATCTTTTTGGTGGGTTAAGTTTGTGATATATGGTGTGGGTGTGAATATAATTGGTGTTTACAGAAATAGCCTGAAAACAGTTTAGTTTTCCCTGAGAATTGGACTTAATTTGTTCGAAGGTAAGAACTGTGTTCATAAGGAAATACTATTATTTACTTTACGGGAGCTGAAGCCCGTTTTCATGAGCAATGAACGATACCTTAATAAATGCCTGAATAATATTGCACTGTTAGAATTAAAACTCAGAGCGCAAAGCGGATAGCTCAAAGTTTCGGAGAGCAAGTTAAACTAGGCGTTCCGTTAAATGTCGCCTAGTTTTGGTTTAAACGGGCAAACACTCATTGATAATGGTTTTATGATGTAAGCATTTCACTACTCTGTCTTTATTAACATTTCTTTCTAGTTTTACATTTTAAAAATTTCTTAAAAAGTATAAAAAAATACATTTAAGTATATAAAAATAGAATGGGACAAGGGCAGGAAAATGATGATTTAAGTATATAAAAATGGTGGTCCGCTGGGGGTGGGAATAAGGCCAAGCTACCGTTGGCTAGGGCTCCAGAGACAGAAACCTCCGCATAATGTGGGCCTTATCGAGGAGTACTGCCTTCTGAATCAGGCCCTTGATCTAACCGCCTAAGGAGAGCTTCGACAGATGTTCGTCGAAACTCTTGGCCGTTATGCCTATCGGCACAATGACAGCCGAGTTCACATTCCACATGTCGACAACCTCGTGTGCCAAGTCGTCACTACTTTTATAATTGCGAAAGTTTGCATGTGTGTGGACGGATTTGCATGATATTGAATCTACAAAAAAAATATGACATGGAACAAAACCTATAAGACACAATAAGATCAAATTAAACACGATTAAACACGTGGGTAGTAACTAGTTCGGTATAAATAGCTGCAATTACATTTCAGCCTTACGCTGAAGCCGGCCTTAGGATGACCTTGACCTGTTGTTCATGTAGGAAATAACATAGTTCATCAGACTTACTCTTTAACATTTAACCTACATACACAATAAGCTGACACTAGTTACCATCTCATACTTAATAACGTTAAAATGATGTCTTACGAATCAAAATAATGCGGTACGTGAGTATGTAATCTATAAGAATAATGTTACACAGGTAAAGTTTCTACGTCTCTATGTAAGGGCTAATCTTCAGAACTACTAATCCGATTCTGCTATTTTTTTTTTCATAGTTGCCCCACACTAGGAATTTCTCCTGATCTGGGGGTGCGTTTAAAAACATTTAAACTCACAAACACAAACAGCCAAACCCGGAGCAACTACCTGTAGGTCATACAAATATGTTCATGTCATGTTCCGTGCGGGGATCGAACCCGCGACACGCAGTGCAGCAGTCGATCGCTCAACCACTGCGTCAACCGTGCCGTCACGTTCAACAATTCACCCAGTATTTTAAAACGTTCCCGTTGAATAATTTTCGACCATAACGCGAGCAAAGTCGCGGGCGTAAGCTAGTTAAGAAAAATACATTTTATTTTTTACTCTACGCATGCAATTATTTCCTAAACATGACTGTTGTATTAATCAGCATATAGAAATGGATTCAAAAGTAAAACCTGTCAGCAAATAGTTGTAGCTGCCTACCTACCTACTATTAGTGCGTATACTATTCACTATTTCAGATAAGTAAGTAATATTAGACGTGATGTGTGAAGGTTACGTAGATGTATATACATTTTCACTAATACTAAGCGGCACTTAAAGGAATGGTTAAATAAAACCTAACTCTATGACACAAAGACTTAAGGGTTTACTTACGTCTCTTAGTCTTAGTTAAAATAGGGATTTGATTTTCAACGCTCGAGTTTGTACTAAGAGCTGGGATGCCAGAACTGCTATAATATTTATTTAGGCATTCATTATAAGTCGCTTAGTGTACAAAAAACGGGTATTCATGTTGTGATATGTAAGTGATTGTGAATTTCGTAAAGTTGTTTAATAGCAGTGCAGTGTGTGACATCAGTGTTGGAATTAGATATTCGACGACACAGTTGGCGCAGTGGCTGAGCTATCGACTGCTGCGCTGCGTGTCGCGGTTTCGATTCCCGCACGGAACAAATATTTGTATGACCTGCAGATAGTTGTTTCGGGTCTGGCTGTTGGTGTATGTGAGAAAGAATGAAAAAATGAAAGAATGTTTGTAAACGCACCCACGTCACAGGAGAAATTGCTAGTGTGGGGCAATGTTTAAAAAAAGATTTTGTTTAATTATGAAAACAGTTTAGTTAATTTAGTTTCAAATTTTAAAGACTGTAAATATCCACGTTCTTAACACTAGTACTTTTTATTTTATCACGTTTTCTAAGGGTTTAATATGGCTGCTTTAGCAGAATCATTATACAATAATAATATCAATTACCTTAAAATTCTTAAAATGATATTTATTTATTTAGAAAACCAACGGCGATACATATAATGCATTACAAATAAATATAAAATAGTTGAGTAAGGCTAATAATAGGTTTCCCTTTATAACTTAAATAATGTTTACCATGCGAACGGACTTTAAACAAACAAATAAAATAATGGCTTTAAATTAGAAACAAAGGTTAAATAATTATAATAATAAAAAAATAAAATAAACATGGTAAATGCTTATTGGTGTACAGAACGTAGTTGCGTGCTATTTGTTTTTATTGGTAATAATGTATATAACGAGAGAGTAGTAGGTACACATGTACGATAAACATACCAGTGATGACAACGTATTTACAACTGCGCTATTTATTCTATGACGAAATATTCTAGTACATTTACTTAAAAAGGTTAATACAGTTTAAGTTTTTCTTCAGACAATTTCAATTACCAAGATGCATTAATTTTCCGCGGCTGAGACTATTTTCTTTATCATAAATCATAATTTTCCTGCCCTTGTCCCATTCTATTTGGGGTCGGCGCAACACGTTTTCTTCTTCCATTCTCCCCTATCAGACGTCACGGCATTATTTACTCCTCCTTCATATCATTCCTTACACAATCCATCCATCTTTACTTTGGCCTTCCTCTCGCTCTCCGTCCATCAACATTCAAATCCATCACCATCTCTTGTGCTTCATCCCTCCTCATTACATTTTTTTTTCATAAAGTAGTTTAGTAGTTAGTGTTAGTGTATTTCGTAGTGTTCTCTTGTTTTCTAAACAACAAAAAACTTCAATTTTCCATTTGTCAAACTTGTTCCATGTTTGGGCCAATAAGCGGTCAAGTGCAACTTGGACTCGCGCGTTCTATAAAAACGACAAAAAAACATGTTTGTTGTGTAGGACCCCCTTAAATATTTATGTTCGTGTTTTTAGTATTTGTCTTAGTAATAGGGTCCCATTTTACCCCTTCGGTAAGGAATCCTAAAAACCAAGATGGCGCCGTTAAAGCCCGTTAGATGAGCCTACTCTTGACCTCAATCTAGGGTTGCCAGATCGAGTCTTTCTAATATCGGGATCAATAACCGATTTTTCAGGATTTTCGGGCTTTGGTCGAAGGAAGTAAAAAAACAAGTAAATAATATTAATTAAGTAAACATAATATAGTAAGAAACATAACATAAACTTATTTTACATTGCACTCTACAGAATAAGAAAAAAAACATACCTAGTACTAAAATTATCGAACGAATTGTTTTTCGAGAGATTATTTGCTTTGTTGGGAGTCGGGAGGATATACAAAAACTCGGTAGAATCCCGCCAATTCCCGGCCGTCTGGCAACCCTACCTCAATCTGACCCAGGAGACAGATCGAACGAGCTAACCTAAGATAAGCTTATTAATTCCCGCCTTGAATAGACCCGGTCTATACGAGCTCGGGAATTCAGAGATACAGGCAGGGAATTTGACTCCATAGCTTAGCACGTTGCTATTAAAGAGAACTGCTACAAAACTATGTTATACTATTGTTCCCAACTTGAACCATTTTTTTTTTGGGGTGGGAAATCATCAAATAACTTCCCCCGCTCTGGGCGGAGCGGGGGGGGAGTGTCAGCCTTGTACTGACTAAAATCCACCCATGTTCCTTCGGTATCTCTTTCGAACAACCCGCAACAACTAGAACCATCTGTAAACTTCTCACATACGTCGATAGATAGATACTATTATTGTAAAGTCTGTTTTAATTTAAATTGATAAATACGAATGAATTTAATTTAATCCTAACAATTAATAATGTTCCTATAACTGATCTCAATTTGTTTTTTTTAATAATTTTCTAATTTTGTTGTGACTGATTTCAATATAAATAATGTTATAATTTGGTTAATTAATATTAAGAAGTATTTGTTTAATGGATTCATTTTATTTCACAATTATTTTATACTTTTTGCTGTACCCTACAGGGTCCGTAATTATACCTTAGCTTTAGGCCCATTTTAAGATCCTCACACATTATGGAATGCAATAAAGATATGAATATGAATACGTAACAATTAATTTCTTCTTATTCCCTTGTTTTCAGAAGAAGAAGTATGGAGCAATCATCATGACACACTACATTTATAAGTAAAGGCAAAGATAACTTCAAGATGAGCCTGAACAGGTACAGCCAGAACGTGGATGGACTGATGGCCAAGCCTAAGGACAGCCAGTGTTACTTCTGTAATGAAATGTTTGAGATGGGGCAGCTACAGGTAAATACAAATCCTATTTAATTTTATAAAAGCTAAAGTTTGTGAGAATGACGGGCCTGTTGGTCTAGTGGTTAGTGGCCCTGACTGCTGAGCCGGAGGTCGTGGGTTCGATTCCCACCCAGGACAAACTTTGTGTGATGAGCATGATTGTTTGTTCTGTGTCTGGGTGTGATTTATCTATAATATGTATGTATTTATAAATTATAATATGTATGTATTTATAAATTATATAAGTATGTATATCAGATGTCTGGTTACCATAACACAAGCTCTGCTTAGCTTGGGATCAGATAGCCGTGTGTGAGTTGTCCCAAGATATTTATTTATTTATTTTATTTAATGTAAGTGTGTTTGTTGCTCTGCCACGCAAAAACTACTGAATGGATTTTAATGAAACTTCACAATAATATTGCTTACATATCAGAATAACACATAGACTACAATTCATAAAGATATATTGTATATTTTATCACCACACGAGTAAAACCGCGGGGCGTAGCTAGTATACACATAAATATGTACAAAAAAAATCAAAAGTCATTTATTCAAACTAGGCTGATGATCAGTAGTTTTTGAACGTCATTACACAAAATAGTCCCCCAAAACAACACTCTTCGCTTATGTTTTTCTAAGGATCATAACACACTAGCTGGTGCCCGCGGCTTCGCCCGCGTGATATCGAAAAAAAAAGTATCCTATGTGTTATTCCAGACCATAATCTACCTCTGTGCCATGTTTCATCAAGATACGTTAAGCCGTTTTGACGTGAAAGAGTAACAAAATCAAAAATCTAAATATTTTTATTTCACATATGCCTACATGGGCACTTATAAAACGTCGAGAAAAGATGCACGGTTCGGGTTGGTCGTTTCTTATGGAGAAGAACCGGTAAGAAACTCCATGGTTACTCTTTTAAAATCATTTGGTTTTACAATGTTGTTGTTACAGCGTTAGCACTTAAGTATGAGACAAACATCTATACATTCATACATCCTCACAAACATTCGCATTTTTAATAGGTATTAGTAGGATGTAGCAACATGGGACTTAACTAGCGAAATGTGTAAGTAGGTATTAGGAACACCACTGCCTAACCTTTCAGAGATTACAGGCGTTATGTTATGTAGTGGTGTAGAGGAATTTCAGTCGAAAACATAAAACCTGAAATAGCCAAGGCGTCAGCATTTTAAGTAGTCATATTCTGACTAGATATTTTGCTAAACTTACGGTGACACTTTTGCGGTATCTTTCGTAAATTCCGTATTGTGAGCTCCCAACGTTGTTGCAAGTGCCATGATAGCCGAATGCACTTGATAAAAAATCACGGATGATATCCCGTAGCTGAGACTACAACAAAGAAGTGAAATCTGCCCGGTTGTGTGCTAATGGAGAAAAAATAAATTATTACTTGTTGTGTCCAGCGATTTCACCCGCTGCTCAGCTCCTTTTCTGGAGAGGGGTTTGAAAGATAAATAGTAGGCGATTCTCAAACTTACTGAATATGCATAAAAAAAATCATAAGAATCAGTCGAGCCGTTTCGGAGGAGTATGGGAACGAACATTGTGACACGAGAATTTTAATATTAGATTACCGATCCATTTCAATAATTTACGTATTGGAACTGTCAATTTTCATTGATTTGATGTGGATCATTACTTTTATTTAATTTGTTCGTTTTGACGATTATCTGTCAATTTGAGTAGGTACTATAAGTGACCTACACAATTGATTATTTTTTTGGTATTGTTCGTCGTGTCGTGGAGTTATGAGTGCTTGCACTGACTGGATAGGTCCACTCATCTGTATGGTGGTTGCTTAAAAATACTATTTCTTCAGACACACGGGCAAAAGTGTTTATAAAAACCTACTTGCAAAATAAAAA
Organism: Ochropleura plecta; assembly: GCA_905475445.1. Lineage (NCBI taxonomy): Eukaryota > Metazoa > Arthropoda > Insecta > Lepidoptera > Noctuidae > Ochropleura > Ochropleura plecta. The sequence continues at coordinate 766,621 of FR997722.1, read as the reverse complement.
TCATTTATTATTTAATGTGGTATTAATTAGAGGTCGATCTTTAATAGTGGTGAAAATGTTTGATTCGTCAGATTCGATATAAATACACATTTTGATGTTTACTTAGTTCGTTCAGATTGCATTTCTGTCATACATTCTAGAGATAAGATCTCTGCGAAGGTATTTGTTATCACATAGCTGTTGATGATTAAATTGTCAATGTTGTTGTTAAATCGGGAGTGGCCGCGGTAAAATATATTGATTTAAGAAAGATACATATGTATTTAGTAATGAAATAATCTATTTAAAAAAAATCTATTACCACTTGAGAACGGCTCTATCGATTTAACTGTTTTGTATTTAACTAGCTTTTGCCCGCGGTTTCACTCGCGTTAAATTTGGGGTAATACAGTTCCCCTTTCCTGATTTACAGGTACCTGCTACCTGTAGTTTTTGCCCTTGCGCCTTATTTATTGTTATAGCACAGCTAAGTTTTCCATTTTCTTCCCTCTTTCTCCCTCATTTCCCACTTTAAAAAAATGCCCGTGTCCGTTTCCACGGTCCCAACTATCTCTGTGCCAAAATTCATCAAAATCGGTTAAGCCATTGAGGCTTGAAGACGTAACAAACAAACTCACTTTCGCTTTTATAATCTTAGTAAGGATTGTTAGGACAAGGTTTTCTTTAATAACATATTTTCTTTTTGACATTTTCTTCTATATAAAATTGCGACTGTGTTATTCGGGGCAGGTCATACGCCGTCAGTGGGTTAGTGAATAATGTTGCATGCACCTCGGATGCTGCATGATCTATGTACGAGTATTTATCAAGTAGAAAGTTCGACTATATTAATTTTTCTCGTCAATTATGTTACATTGTACATTACCATCACCACTGTTAAAACACTATAATAATAGTAAATACTGGTCATAGTTAGCCAAAAGGAACCAGAATCGCCCAGAAACTCTCTCTGTGACTTTGAGGATATCAGGTTAAGGATATCGTCAGAGTCTAGGCAAACACCTTTTTTTTTGGGCGGGTAATCATCAAATAACTTCCCCCGCTCTGGGCGGAGCGGGGGGCGTGTCAGACTTTTACTGACTAAAACCCACCCATGCGGCCCCGGAACGTAAAGGGCAATGGAGGAATCCATTGCCCTTTACGTTCTGGGGCCGCGGTATCTCTTTCGAACAACCCGCAACCCCGGCAGGCGGAGGCCCTGGCAAGCCCCTCTGCTTTGCTGACATCTCTTTGAGGCGCGCGTGAAACACGACCGCGCCGTCGACACGACCTGTCGTCAATAGACGGACGGACGGTGAGCTACCCATTGCTCACCGTCCACAGGCCAGGCAAACACCTGGATATGGGGTTTCGAATCGGTGACAAGTCTTAGATACCCCTTAGTAAAATTATGACATTAATACCTTAGACTCCATGGTAATTGAACTAGTAACTTCATACTCGTTGAATCCAATAATCCGGGTCGAAGGACCAATATTGGAAGGTTTCAAATTCAATTGTTTTTACCAGGCTCATCTGAAGATATGCGGTAGTATACTGGAACAGTGCCCTCTTCGCTGCGGCGCTTGGATCCAGAGGAAACACAGAGAGAAACATGTCAAAGAATGTCCTAAGATGGAGAAGGTAGGAGTCTCTTATATGTAATGTACTTTATTAGCTATAAGTCTTCAGTTATCATCCAAGGTTCAAGGACCAAATTTATTTACCTTAATAAGGCCTCTAAATACTATCGCACTATCCAATTTTAAACGCTGATGGTCTAAGTAAACAGATTAAATTAATAAATTATCTGTGATCAAGGGCACGGTCTGCACGTCATCTCAGTACATTTGTAGAAAACACCACCTTCACTAAAGGCAAATTTTCTGATACTGATACCTAATTATTTTAAGCCTAGAATATAAAGACAGCGTAAGCAATGGTTTGGGACAAGTTAAACAAAGAGCAGGACAGTAAATCACATCGGTTAAAGCCGGTGTGTGAAGAGAGGATCAAACTCGTTCTCAAATAAAATTCCTATAGTACCGACGTTCATTTATGCTCAAATACGTGCAGCATAAGAGTCGTCGTCCATGTTTTTGGACCATAATTGTGTACTAAACTTAGTTTTAGATTATTTTTTTATAAACTAGTTGAATAGAAATACCAATTTTTGCATTGAAATGATTTAGGCTGTCAGTTTTTCAAATAAAAAAAACTATGTCCGAGAAATGTTTTCTTAAAATACGGTGCCGCATCCACAATTTGTCCATACCAGCTTAACCGAACCATAAAGTTACGCCTACTAAGGTTCAATTATCCTTACTTTCCTCATCATCTGTTTTCCACAGACCCGCACATCATCAAGTCACGTGAGCGTGCCGGCGCCCGACCCGCCCCCGCCACCCCCGCCGGTCTCCAACCACACCTGGTCACCCCAACGAGCTTCCATGGATGACTGCGTATCTTATCTGGAGAAGGAAGTCGCTTCTATCAAGTAAGCAGTGTTTATGAGTCCTTGTGGAGTTACCTAAATTATTGTCTGTGCGTGAAGTATAATTTACATAATATCTCACTACCTTGCTGAACACTATTAATAATTGTAGGGCTCAAAAGAAAGTAGGTATTTTAACATTATGAACTAGATTTAGAATAAATTGACTTATCTGAGAATGCAAGAAAATAATAACACTACATGGGAACTGCACTCCGCTTGCATCCGACGTGTATTTTTGGTAATGCAACAGACAATCGGGTGCTTGTTTTTTAAAATCGTTGCCCCAAAATAGGATTTTCTCCTGTATCATGGGTGCATATCCAAACATAAAAACTCACAATGACAGCAATGAAAAACTACCTGTAGCCCCTGTAGGTCATTCAAATCTTTGTTCCTTGCGGACGGATCGACCAGCGACACGCACAGCCTTGCTAAGATACTACGCCAAACGTGCTTACATTGGTTGATTCATTAAGCCAGGATTCGAAATAGGATTGATGTGTTTTTTTAGCTAAGTGCTATAACATTCTGTTATGATACAAAAATAAAATACAATTACGGTTGTTTTATCCCCAAAAGCCTTTTATAAAACAAGGCGAGACAACTGGTACTCGCCAGGCAATTGTGTATGTCTATACTTGTCATTTCAACTTAATAACTTTCCATTTTTCTAGACTAGCCCTTACAGAAGTGTCGGGCCACCGCGACGTGCAATCAACAGAGATAGAAACTATCCGCTCAAAGTTGGTGCTGGTAGAGGAACGCAGCCAGCACTTCCTCTCGACCCTGGTGTCGTTGAGGGCGGCAGTGGACGACGAGGCCGAACGGTCTGCTAACTGGGCCGCACAGTTCAAACATGACCTGGCAAATGTGCAGTTGGCTTTGCAGGTATTTCTTAAACTCCTAAATCGTGGGAAACAATTTCAGCTTTTGGAGATTTATGCCAGTTTCTAGCTATTCTCGTATTGGCAGGATTAGGTGTGTCTTAATTAGCGAGCCTGATGCCCAGAAAACTTATAAACATAAAGGCACTGCTCCGCACAAGCTCGCAGCCACTATCTTGTAGCTTCATATATGTGGGTAGTTCCTTGACTTTGGACTAAGTGCATGCAGGATTATCCGCTGTGTACAACGGAAAACAGTGCTTCATCACTAGCAAACGACTGAACTCCGTGGACCTCCACTTGACGTGGATGTGACGTAGCACTAGACCGTTGATTTTAAAGGTTTCTTAAACGAAAATAATCATGAAACAAGACTACAGAGTACGGGCACTTTATAAATTCTTTATCTGCCTATATATAAAAGAGTGTTAGGTCACTAGCTGCTCCAATATATTTTCCCATTCTTCTCAAGGAACTTCAAAGCCAGCAGTTGACCACAGTAATGCGGCTGGAGAGCGCGGTCAGCAGTCTGGTACACGAACAGCATGAGAGGGAGCTGCTGGAGCAAGCTTTGACGCAGCATGACAACAGGATCAGGGCAGTTAATAAGTTAGGTAAGAAGTAAATTAAGACTACAGATACTGAGAATAGCTCCAAGTAAAATATTGGCATACTGCTGCCAATTAGGTGGATGATAGTGAAGTTTACCGCTTAATCGAATTAAATTTTGCCATCACAATGACAAAGTATTTAAAGACTCCAGTTTGATGTTTCATTGCACAGCATAATTGTGGCCCTCAGGTATTATTTAATCCTCATTCATTTACTTATAACGGGAGCTCATTGAATGTATTTTTTTTTCTTTGAATACCCACATACCTTAAGTTCCTCCGTAGGAACTTAATGGCACGAAAGTTTGGAAAACCAAACAAATGTGCCATTTTAAGAGATATTAAAATCGATGACATCCCCAAAATGCTAAGCGAGAAAGGGATTTTTTCCTTAAACTTCGTTGGTGCCGGCCTCCAGTCTAACCGGAGTCAACTGAATGCCAAGTACTTTACATGGAGCAACTAGCTGACCTCTACAACCCAGTTAGTTACTTAGTAATACTATACTCCTTTGGTAACAGGGGTTGTCAGACTTTCGGGACACTGACCATCTGTAACGACTGACAAAGATCTACAAATAAAAGCCGAGACCCGTAGGTCTCGGCTTTGAAGCCGTAGCTTAACGTCCTTTCCGAGGCACAGAGGAAACTTGGAATGTAACAGATGGTCACCCATCTACAGACTAATCTGGGCAAGCGGCTCTTAACCTAAAGATCGACCCGTGCGGCAGCTATTATTTAGTCACAAGCTCATAGTCTCTTAATTAAATGATACGTTGGGAAAACTTGACAAAAGATTTTTTTGCAGAGGACGTGATAGGCTACATAAAACAAACAGTGGAAGAAGAGCGGGAGAGGAACGCTGAGAACCGCGCGGCGTTTGAAGCCGAACTTATGGATGCTAGGAGGTCCTCGGAGCAGCTGGCGAACCTGTCTGCGTTGAGGGTTCAGCTGCAATCCACGTCCAGTGAAAGACCGGTATGTTTATAGTTTTACATGATAACAATCCGTGCTGCATCATGCGGAGTGCGGACTGATTTCCACGATGCGTTTCTTCATTGTATGTCTGTGGTGTACAAAATTAAAAGTCATTCAATCCTGAACAGTTTCTACTCATCATCAGTTTAGGCTTCTCCCACCAACTATGTTGGGATGTGCTTCCAATCTCCTGACTGCTTATTTGGCCTCCTCAACCTAGTTTCAACTAGCTTATATGACACCCCTTGATAAAATTGGTTGTCCGAATTTCGGGACACTGACTACCTGCAACGATTGTCAAAGATCTACTACTGCCCCGACCAACAGCTTAACGAGGCACGGTGGAAATTCAGTATGTAATGGGTAGTCACTTATCCACGGACCAACCTAAGAAAGAGCGGCTTTACCTAGATCCTAGCGGCTGTTATTTGACCACCAGCTCCTCCGTTTCAGCCGTTCTTATTCTTAGCAATCCTGCGTCATTTCAGACGCTAGACCGCGTAGCAGTCCTGGAAGTAGCCACAGCAGATTCTAGAGCAGAACTATCTGAGCACTCCACTAAAGTAGACGCCGTTCTCCGAGACCTGCGGGCGCTCACCAAGTCTTACCACAAGCTGAGGAACGAGCTCGCTGACTTCCAGGCGAGGGCCACGTTCGACAGGAGTGAGATGGGCACTGATGACGGTAGGTGAAGATGTACTACAGAAAAGAGCTATGTAGACAGACTCAGAGTATCAGAAGAAATGGCATTATATGGAATTACCAACATTTGAGACGTTGGTAATAACTATCTAATGTCACACCGAGGCGTGCGAGTTCGACTCGCACTTGCCCAATTTTTTGTGATAAAGTACAGTAGATACGGTTGTACAGTCACGAGAAATAAAATGTATACGTCATGCAAAAATTTTTAATAGATTTCTCCTCCAACGATATTGACGACGTGACGTGATGTGAACATAAAGTTATAGGTCTTATATTCCACTAGCTTTTGCCCGCGGCTTCGCTCGCGTTAAATTTGGGGTAACACAGTTCCCCTTTCCTGATTTGCAGGGACCTGCTACCTGTAGTTTTTGCTCTTGCGCCTCATTTATTGTAATGGCAATGCTAAGTTTTCCCTTTTCTTCCCTCTTTCTCCTTCATATATCAATCTTTTTAAAAAAATAGCCTGGCCTAGCCTATGTCCGTCTCCAGGATCCCAACTATCTCTGTACCAAAATTTATCAAAATCGGTTTAGCCATTTAGACGAAAAGACGTAACAAACAAACAAAAAACAAACTCACTTTCGCTTTTATAATAATAGTAAGGATTATTCCACAAGAAAATAGCTTCTAAGTTTTGCTGAGTGTACTGTACACATCTTATTGTCACTAAATCTTCCAGGTCACTTCATATGGAGGATAGACCACTTCTTGGCGCGTATGAAGGATGCTAAAGAAAACGACACAGTACTGAGCAGTCCAATGTTCAGGACCAGCAAGTACGGATACACTTTGAAGGTAAGGTTCGAGCAGGCACGTGACCAGCACGGTGCGGCTGGTCGCGTGGCCGTGCGACCTTAGCGTTAACATACATGTGTGTGCAGGCGGAGCTGAACCTGAACGGTATCGGCAAGTGGCGGGGGCGGCACGTGACCAGCACGGTGCGGCTGGTCGCGTGGCCGTGCGACCTTAGCGTTAACATACATGTGTGTGCAGGCGGAGCTGAACCTGAACGGTATCGGCAAGTGGCGGGGGCGGCACGTGACCAGCACGGTGCGGCTGGTCGCGTGGCCGTGCGACCTTAGCGTTAACATACATGTGTGTGCAGGCGGAGCTGAACCTGAACGGTATCGGCAAGTGGCGGGGGCGGCACGTGACCAGCACGGTGCGGCTGGTCGCGTGGCCGTGCGACCTTAGCGTTAACATACATGTGTGTGCAGGCGGAGCTGAACCTGAACGGTATCGGCAAGTGGCGGGGGCGGCACGTGACCAGCACGGTGCGGCTGGTCGCGTGGCCGTGCGACCTTAGCGTTAACATACATGTGTGTGCAGGCGGAGCTGAACCTGAACGGTATCGGCAAGTGGCGGGGGCGGCACGTGACCAGCACGGTGCGGCTGGTCGCGGGCGCGTACGACGCGCTGCTCGCGTGGCCGTGCGACATTAGCGTTAACATCGTGCTCAAGGACCAGCCTAACAACAGGAGTCAGGTGATCCACGGATACTAAAATGCCCTTTATAAGGCTAAATCTTATAAAGATCTTTACCAAAACTATTTTATTTCCTCAAAATTTTAATAATATCTACCTTTACAGCCATCTGTTTCATACTCAAATCATTGTAGGTAGTTTACGATTACTAAGTCGGTTTGTAAGGTTTTTTTTTTATAATTGCGGGTAGTCGTAAAGACAAACTACCCTCTCTTTTCTTTTTTTTTCGTTTGCAACGTAACAAGCTTAATAAAAAAGAATGGTTTTGTATAGGTCGATGTGCCGTCGTGTGTACAACACGATTTTGAATTATATTTCTTGTTTATTAGATACTATTCCAGAAATTAATTATCACCTGCTTAGCCTTTTCCCAACTATATTGGGGTCGACTTCCAGTCTAACCGCGTGCAGCTGCATACCAATATTTTTTTTCATGGAGCGACAGCCTATCTGACCTCTACAACCCAGTTAGTACTGGGTAATACGGTACCCGTCGGTAAAATTGGTTGTCAGATTTTCGGGACACTGACAATCCGATGTCGATCCACAAATGACAGTCGGGACCAACAGCTTAATGTACTTTCCGAGGCACGGAGGAAACTCGGTATGTAACGGGTGGTCACCCATCCACAGATCAACCTTGGCAAGCGTGGCTTAACCTAAAGATCGACCTGTAGGATCACCACGACGTCTTGAAGCATTACTTATTCCATTGTGAGAAAGAGATGGAGACGCTAGAGATCCTGTATAGCTCTGTCTCTTTCTCTCACTGGGATAAGTACTGTTTTAAGACGTCATGGTAGGGTAGCTGAGCGGCTGCTAATGTTTAGCAACGACCTCCTCTTACACATTCCTTTTTAAAATAATCACGTCTCTCCTTTCTGCGATGTAAAAAAGATTATTCCATCCACTACTGACATCAAACTCCATTTCCCAGGCAATGGACATCGTGAAATCCCTCCAACTGAAGCGCAGATCGTCTTCAAAACGCCATGATTACGACGAGGGTGACGAAGACAAGAACAAGTCAACTGAGAACCTGGACAAGTCCGTGACTCAGCTGAAGAGGCAGTACATCTTCATACCCCACACTAGTCTGGACAAGTTCGAATATGTCAAGAACGATGTTATGTTTATCGAGTTTATTGTTAATCAGTGAAGTTGATACTGCCTACAGATTTGGCAAATTTTAACTATTATTTTCTACTAGCTTTTGCCCGCGGCTTCGCTCGCGTTAAATTCGGTATAACACAGTACGTGCTACCTGCAGTTTTTGCTCTTGCTCCTTATTGATTTGTAATAGCAACGCTAAGTTTTCTCTTTTCTTCCCTCGTTCCTTCTCATATCCCAATTTTTTTAAATAAAAATAGTCTATGTCCGCCTCCTGGTTCCCAACTATCTCTGTATCAAAATTCATCAAAATCGGTTTAGCCATTAAAGCGTGAAGAGGTAACAAACAAACTCACTTTCGCTTTTATAATATTAGTAAGGATATAAATCATTTTCAGGGTTCCGTATCTCAAAAAGAAAAAACAGAATTCTTATTTCACTTTGCACTTCGTTGTCTGTCAAGGCCTTTTATCTCACGAACGCGTGTAGGTATCAAGTTGAAATTAAAACCACATGCTCCATGTGGTTCCTTTGTGCTGCGAAAAAAATTAACCCTCTAAATCTACGCAGTCAAAAGATATAGCCGTGTTGCAAGTTTGTACGGAACCCTGTGTGCGCGAGTCTGACTTGCTTTCGGCCGATATTTATGTATCTCGAAAAGCTGTTTTGTCTATGAATTAAATCTGTCAGTTTCTTAAAAAGCTTCATTTTTCAGAATTAAAATATTTATATGTCATATAGGCCTACATGGGCACTTATAAAACGTTGAGAAAAGATGCACGGTTCGGGTTGGTCTTTTCCTATGGAGAAGAACCGGCAAGAAACTCTATGGTTACTCTTTTAAAATCATTTGGTTTTCCAATGTTGTTACAGCGTTAGTACTTAAGTGAGAGGACAGCGTAGGCACGACAATAAGTCATTGCTTACTTTACAAAACGTAAAATAAAATAATACGTTAACAAAAGTTAACAAGCGTCTAAGAATCTACAAAGTCAACCATGTCCACTCATTCATAACGAATTGGTAAAAAACAATCTATACAAGAATAAGAAAAAATATTGCAAAAAAAATAACTACTTATGAGACAAGTCACACAGATGTGATTTGACAACTATTTTTTTCATCGAACGTCATCGTAATCGATTGCTATCAATGTTTAAATCGCACATTAGGTACTTTTTGTCGATTCATCTCTTGTATGCAGCAGCAGTAAATTAAAAGCGACGCTTATCGTCTATTGCACAGTTACTTAATACGTCGCACGTGTTGATCGTTAAAAAATCGGTAAATCCGTTTTCGCCTTCAAAATATTATGGTTAGTTACGCAATCACGCAATTAGGTGGCTGTTGTCGAGTAACTCGAACACTCCAGGCAAATGCTGTAAATTAGAATGGGATTGCAATGAATCTATAATATTAAATATTATCACATTTTAAACTGGAACACAGTGATTGTTTTTCCTTTTGAGGTACGGGTCCCCAAAAAATATAACTTGTGGAAATGCGTTTGAGATAAAAAGACTTCCAGATGTCGGTGTCAAAAAAGACGATGAGTCAGACTTCCGGAAATAACATAATTAAATAACATAATTCTACATCTTTTTATCTCAAACGCATTGCCACAAGTCATATTTTTTGTAAGTTGTTTTTTTTTTGGCAAAAATGTTTTTTATTTCAGCCTTTTTAGTATAATGGTGTCTAACAAAAATTCTTATTAGTCCAGTCATTTTAGGCATTTTATACCCCAATCTGGGGACACAATCGCAGTGAGCTGAATTTTAGTATACTTACACCTTTATTATGAAGATATTAAAAATCAACATCGATATCGTGCCGGCTAAAAGTATTACAAAGGTCAAAAGGTCACGAAAATCAGTTTTTCGCAAATATTTCGCGACCTATTGCTTGGCAGTCAACAGAGGTCAGTATTAAAATGTTCCCCATAAAATTGTCTACAAAAAATGTCTCTAGCAGTTTTTCTGTAAAATTAACTGTTTTCGGATTAAAGCGCTGAGAAAGTAACTAGGATGCACTCACATACGGTATTGTATACCGTACACCAAGGCGTAAACTCTATTGCTTTTTATTTATAGGTATCTGTAAGTGTAATTTTGTAAGTCAGAATTATCTCTAGACATAAATTTCATATCCATAATATTTAAAAGTAGAAACATCATAGCGCAGAAAGTTCAGTCAGAATCGTCTTTTGGCATATATTTCAAATCAATAATCATTAAACGGCAGAATTGTCATATCGCAGAAAGTTTATAGTTAGAATCATCTTTGTCATTATTTGTTGTCATTTATTTTAATTATTTATTTCTTGGAAATAATGTCATTTAATTCAATAAGTAATTATCCTAATCTAAATAGTTCAGTTCTGAGTAACCTACTATAAACAATCTCTTTTTTCTATTAATGCAAGTCGTTTCTGCCACTCGCCGGCCGCTGCCGCGGCACAGCTCGCTACGCTCGCTCGGCTCGTGCGTAGGGGGTCACAGTTTTAACCTAAACAACCCATATCTTTTTTTTTAAAGGAATTAACCTAATCTAAATAGTTGAGTTCCGGGTAACCTATTAAAAACAATATCTTTTTTTCTATATTATTCCCAAAAAATCTTATTTTTGCCTTAATTTTTTTGTATAATGTAACTCACTGTATCAGTCCACGCCAAAATATTGGAAACTCAAAATAAATAACAAACATGGTAAATACCCCGTTTTAACCGTTAATAGTTATGTTAGTGACCATGTCATTAAAGACTTATAATGCCTTTTAAAATTATTCTTAATGATATTCTGCCATCTGTATAAAATGAAAAGTGAAATTATACCAAATAATCATCGCTCTAAAGTCTAAATGAACATTATGCTAAACGATATAATGCTAAATTTGAACTCTGCCTAACGTAAATTATACTAAATTTCATTCTGCCATCTTAAAAGTATGCCATTGTAAATTCGGAGTTTTAAACAACCAAACGATAATTATATCAAATAATTTTTACGCCTTATTTTTCCTAAAACCAACATTTACCAGTCCACATTGGTAAAACCTAGCATGTACTGAATTGGAATGGCAAAAGTCCGAAAAAGTCGTCCCTTTATAATAAATACGTACATTTACCAACTCATGTCGGTAAATCTTAGGTTTTACTGGAAAATCTTAAGATTTACCGTAGTTCGAGCTTTTACAGTAACATATACAAAAATTCAGCTCACTAAGAATTTTTCCTGCATAAAACCTAAACCCTTTGCTACTCAGAGATATTAGCATATTATCCATATACATTTAAAAGGAATAATATGTATTATAGAAGATACCAATAAACTACCCAAGCAATATAGATAAAATTAATTCTCTTTCGGAAGTCCCCTTTCGATTATAAAAACAATTTTGAAAATCGCCCACAATCAACGGAGAAATCGCGTAACAAGCAAAAAACAGTCGAACTGAGAAACTCCTCCTTTTTTAAATCGGTTAAAATAGTTCAGGGCCGTAATTGAGGCCGGGGCGCTGATAACAGTATTTATCCAAATCCTAGTTTTACAAATAAGCGAAGTGTATGCAATCCACATCTGGATTAAAGGGAATTTATACATTAATCAGCTTTGCTTGATATGTGATGATGGAAAGATAACCGAATTAGTGCAACTGATAACAGCAAATCATTCTATCATATCATCACGGTTGTAATCAGGGGGCTGGGCAGACCAAGGTTAAATTCCCAAGCGATGGGGAATGATCTTTCATCCTATCGATAAAGAGTAAAAATAATTTCACACTAACTCTCCACAGCACTCCTCAACATCAATGTATGTTTATACCATGTTTAATTATAATAAAATAGCTTGTGCCCGCGGCTTCGCTCGCGTTAAATTCGGGGTAACACAGTTCCCCTTTATTGATTTGCAGGTACCTGCTACCTGTAGCTTTTGCCCTTGCGCCTTATTTATTCTAATAGTAAAGTAAGTTTCCTCTTTTCTTCTCTTTTCCTCATTTATATCCACTTAATAAAAAATAGCTATGTCCGTCTTCAGGGTCCCAACTATCTCTGTACCAAAAATTCATCAGTTCAGCCATTAAAGCGTGAAGACATAACAAACAAACTCACTTTCGCTTTTATAATATTAGTAAGGATTAAATTAAGAAGATAAGTATTAATAAATAATGCCAATAGTATTTCCTAGCTACTAAGATGTAATAAAGTTAGTATTTTTGACTTCCAAAAATGTAATGTGACAAGACTTTTTGGCACCATTTATTTACCACAAGTTTGCAACTTTATCGGCACAAACATGCAAAACTTATTTTGTTAGTACTCTTCCACCTTGAAAACAAGACTATTTTACTAAACAAAATCTCTCTAAAATTGTACAACGAAATTATTTTTAGAAATAAAACTATATTTTACTGTATACATATTTTTATTTAATACAATCTAAGTATTTTATACTTATTACATAGAATTCATAGATAAATTAATAAAAAATATTTTTTGACAAATTATAACAATATTCCAGGACGTTTTCTAATAATTATTTTATCAACGAGTATAATAATTACACATTAGATGGATGCGCTAGGATAGTCCGCTGAATTTATTTTGAGTATCAAGTTATTTGTGGAACTGTGTTGCTTTTCTCTAAGAATACAGCCTTGAGCGCAGCATGCCATGGTTTCTCCGCTCTTTTGGAACAAAGTTCCTTATCGCGCGTTGCGAAAGGGAGCTAGACGGAAAAAAATAAGACCAAAAGTTGTAACGACACTTTTTGCTATAGTTGTAAGCCATGCGGCGTGCGCGTGTTTCTCTGTCTGTGTCTCTTTCTCTCTCTCTCATAGAAAGCAAGCCAGTTATTTTTGTTTCGTCTTTCTATTTCGCATTGAACAGTGTGGTGTCGCGACGATTATTTTTGTTTGAGTGTATACAGGTTTTTTGTACATAATAACTTCGTTCCATCCGGGTGTCCCTTGACACCTCTCATGTTTTTATATAGATTAGTATTTGCTTTGTGTTTGCATGTATGTAACATGTATATTGATATGTAGTTGGTACACCAGACTACTTGCAGTATTGTCTCTCCGTATTCCTGTAATTGTGTCACCCCAAATGAAATGTTTTCTGTAATCATGTTATTTGTATGGTGTAAGAATATTGTTATATTCTGACTTTTATGAAATTTGACGACGCCGCGGCATCGTTAAGCTCGACGCTGTATTCTTATAGAATAGCACTTCTAAGCACGAATACATATTCTTCGTCGTTCCGAAGCTGCCGGTGTCAATCTGTCTATACTAGGTGGGAAAGGCATCGATGCACAAACGAACCACCCCAAATATATTTTTATCGGCAAGTAAAATAAAATCATTAAGATATACGGAGACAGCATCTTCTACTTTAGAGACAATAGTTACACAAATATCAATGATATGTCGTATGACGTCATAAGCTTATCCTTGCGTGTCGCTATGTTATGCGCCGAGTTTTGTGGTACATTTGCTGTTCAACGGTTTTGCCCTGAAAGAATTCTGCAGAAAAAAAACCGCTGGGTAGCTAGTTACTATGATATAAAAAAATTGTACCCGTGCGCTTTGCTAGTATTTCAGAACATTCATTACAGTGGCAGCTCTTGAACCCAGTTTAAATATGTTTAAGTTAGAATTGACCCAAATAGGGCTTTTGAAAAAATTTTTTTGGAGGCCTACCCTGACGCCTTCATCTTAAAACTTAATTATTGCAAATTTTAAATGGCACTACTTTACAGTCGTATAGTTGACTGGTGTATATTCATAAATTCACCAAAGTCCTTATTAATTTAGGACCAAAATACGACCTTAGATGGTATTGAATACATTTCTCTAATTTGTGTGAATTTGATTACAAACTGTTGAGCTGTTACGGCTTTATGAAGTACAGACATCCAGATATTTAATAACATTAACCTCTCAAGGACCGCCATTATTTACGTCAACTATCCGTCAAGCACCGCCGGGCGGGCTCTTATCGTAAGCGTAATCTGATTGTAAGACTTATCTTTACTACAAATACAGTTTTAAATCGGTCGGGGTTTGGTGGCACTTTGTGGTAGCGGGGCTCAACGGTAATACTTATTTACTGGCACGTTTTTGACCGCTGGGGCTCTAGAGGTTAATATTGATACAAGTGAATACATTATTTAAATGTTTTGAGGTTATGGGTGCTTGTAGAAAATAAAGCATATAGCATTTTATTCAAGCACCCATGACTAAATTGCTGGTGTATTAATCCCTATTGTATTTAGTTGAGTCGAAACGATAAAGTTGTGACTACAAATGATGATAATGCCAATAGTTAGGCACAATCTTTTATGGTGGTTGTACACTATCATGGGTTGTTCAAGTGACCGCAGCCCTGGAACACAAAAGGCAAATGTAGGAACATGGATGGGTTTCAGTCAGTAAAAGTCTGACACTCTATTCCGCTCCGCCTAGAACAACGGAAGCTATTGGATGATTTCCCATCAGAAACTAAAATGGGAGGGTGTATATATAAATAGCAACATTCGTCTAACTTTGGTGTCCCTTGCTAGAGCCAGCCCGCGCTGCTGAGCCAGTAAGTTTAAATCAGTCCATAAATAATATCACTCAGATCCAGCCTGTCCCTTTGCTGTCCCTCAGCGAAGCCCTAAGCCGAGGCTCGTACCCCACAGGGGGTGCCCGCGAGCGTGTAGTCGCTTAGTTTGTAAGTTTATACCCTGGCTGGAGGTCTTATTTGTTAAGGCATCCACAGGATTCACCCGGTTAAGCAGACGACAACCTCCTTAAAACAAACCCAAAACCTTGGTGTTCGTCGCTAAGGAGGTGGCATAGCAAAATGTTGAGTGTACAGCCACCATTACATAAAATGCAAATATTCGAGCGTGTAATACCTCGCTCCGCCACTCTTTCAGTGTGACGTTGGTCTTACAGCATGCCGACATAGCCCGCTTACTTTGGGGCGTAGGGTTTATACACTGTTACTACTATTAATCAAATTTATCACGAGATACAAGCTCGATAGACGTTTCAATACATATCGAAAGTGAAACAGTTTCATACTGTCTGTCTCTCACTCTGTCATAGAAAGCAAGCAAGTTATTTTCTCGTCGTCTTTCTATTTGACATTGAACAGTGTGGTGTCGCGACGATTATTTTTGTTGAGTGTATACAGGTTTTTTGTACATTTTAAATAATAACTTCGTTCCATCCCTCTACAACTACCTCTCAAGTTTTTGACAATATTTTACCAAATAGCTTGTCCAAGTGTACATTCTGTGTGGTGTTGTTTACAGCAGTGACTTGTACTGCACGAGGAACTCCTCCTCCTCAGTGAGCGAGGTGTCCAGGTAGTCGTCCTCCTCGGTCCGGATGGTCTCGTTCAGCCGGTTCAGAGCCAGCTCACGCTCTTTTCGCCTGGAAACATTAAGAATACACATATGACATCAAGCTCAATCTCATTGGGTTTGGCAGACCTGTCCTTAATAGTCCACCCACAGTTTACCCGTTGTGTTTAAGTGCAGCATATAATGGGGGTAGAGCCTATTGCCAGCAACTTGCTTCAAATCCAGACCACGTGGTTGCTACTGAGAAATTTCTGGTGGAAAACCCCAGTAACACTGCCCGACCTGGATTCGAACACTAGACCTTACGATCAGCAGTTGCGCTTGCGACCACTAGTCCGTGGCAGTCAAGATAACAACTATTCTTAAATTCAGGAAAATTGTTTGTCAACTGGACTATCAACTGACGGCACGTTTCGCGCAGTGGCTGAGCGATTGACTGATGCGCTGCGTGTCGCGGGTTCGATTCCCGCACGGAACAAATATTTGTATGCCCTACAGGTAGTTGTTTCGGGTCTGGCTGTTCCTGTATGTGAATTTAAATGTTTGTAAATGCACCCACGATACTGGAGAATTCCTAGTGTGGGGCAATGACGTTTTTTTTAAAGAAAAAAAAACTTAAGTAGTCAAACAAGAGAAGAATGGACAAGAAATTTCATAAGTGTCCTTTTCAAAGTATTATATTTTTACAATGTCTTTGTTACATCATTCATGTTGAGGTTATACAAAAATGTGAGAACGATGCAGAAAACCGAGCACATTAACAGCGTCCAGAGTAAAAGCAAAAACAAGAATTAATTAATAGGTGGCATCATCACCTATAATTTGTAAGACGAGTTTTCATTCCATCTGAACATACCTCTTATCTTTCTTGTGTTTCTTGGACTTCCTCTTGTTGGCCACTCCTGCGCTGGTGGACGGATCTTCCGGGTCGTCACCTGTAGTACAAATAAAGATTTGTAACGATTCACTTTCAAATTACAGCTATGTTCACAAACTCATGCTGCACATTAAGGAACACCGTTTCGTAACAAAAAAGCTCTAAAAACATTTAGAAACACTTTGTATGAACATCACACATACTTCAAACACTAAGTTGTAGTGTGCGTGTGTAAACCACGATTTTGGCCGACTTTTAAAACAAGGTTTTGTGTTTCACCAGCGTCTTTTTAGGGTTAACCTCGGAATTGTATTAGGACCTCTTTATTGTCCGTATGTCTGGTTGTCAAGACCCCGTCTGTTAAAACCATACACTCAAGTATGTGGTCTCTTGGAGCTATGAAAAATTTAAGGGTTAACCTCAAAAGAATAACCTCGGAATTGTATTAGGACCTCTTTATTGTCCGCCTGGCTGGCTGTCAAGACCCCGTCTGTTAAAACCATACACTCAAGTATGTGGTCCCTTGGAACTGTGATCATCATGAAATCAACCCTCTAAGTCTACGCAGACAAAAGATATGGCTGTTTACGTCGCAAGTTTGTACGGAACCGGTGCGCGACTCCGACTCACACTTTGCCGGTTTTTTTTCATGTATGTTCACAGATTTCTCTGTAATTACTACTTCGATTTCTGCGATTACTTTTTCATTAGATCAAGGGAACTCGCGCGGTGGTCTCATAAAGTTTTTATTTAGTTAACTTGTGTACTTTATGATTCCAATCATGCATGGTAATACGTTTTTATTTCTTCGTCTTTGTTGATGACATGATAATGACAAACAGAATTTGTGTGGGATTTCTAATTTTTTTTTTCATTTTGGTGTTCTTGTTTTTGGTAGAATTTTTTTAATGATAGATGATGTTTATTTTGCAAGTAGGTTTTCACATACACTTTTACACGTCTTTTTTTTAAACTAGATGAGGCCGGTGTTTCGTACCCGACTACTCTGAGAAGAAACAGCCGAAACAAACTCAGAGGTCATAGTCTCTTTTAAGGTCCAGACAAAAAACTTGGTCAACTTACATGAGGACTAGATTAGTGTCTGAGAGTAGTTCGACTCATAACCCAAGGAGCTCAACGACACGACGAACAATATAAAAAAAGGACATTTTACACAAATGTCCTTTTTTATATCATACTAGCTTTCGCCCGCGGCTTCGCTCGCGTTAAATTCAGTATAACACACCAAGCAGACCTGCAGTTTTTGCTCTTGCGCCTGATGGATTTGTAATAGCAACGCTAAGTTTTCCCTTTTCTTCCCTCGTTCTCCCTTATATCCTACTTTTTTAAAATAAAAATTAGCCTATGTCCGTCTCCTGGTTCCCAACTATCTCTGTACCAAAATTCATCCAAATCGGTTTAGCCATTAAAGCGTGAAGAGGTAACAAACAAACAAACAAACTCACTTTCGCTTTTATAATATTAGTAAGGATGTTTTATGTGTATTGAAGCTCGATTTTTCCGAATGTGCAACAAAACAAAAATATACAATAACAACATAACATAGCATGCATTGTTTTACAAATCATTCAATGCATTTTAGGATCATAAACGAACAACATAAATGAATGCTGGGCTGTAAAAAAGGTAGATGAAAAACGATTGCATGTAGCGGAGATGAGAATGTTGAGATGGATGTGTGGAGTGACAAGAATGGATAAAGTAAAGAATGAGTATATTAGAGGAAGTTTGAAAGTTGTGCCTGTTACAGAAAAAATAAAGTTAGTCGTTTTTCTAGGTATGGACATGTAATGAGGAGGGACGAAGCACATATGACTAAAAGAGTGATGGATCTGAATTTTGATGGACGGAGAGCGAGAGGAAGAAAAGATGGATGGATTGTGTAAGGAATGATATGAAGGAGAAAGAAGTAAATGATGCCGTGACGTCTCCTAGGGGAGAATGGAAGAAGAAAACGTGTTGGGCCGACCCCAAATAGAATGGGACAAGGGCAGGAAAATTATGATGATGAAAATCATGAATGAACAATCATGCGACTCTGAACTCTATGGCTGTGCAACATGGCTCAAGGAGTTTAAGAAGAGCGTTGCTCTTATCAGTCATATGCTTGCTTTCCATAAGCTCCATGTGACATATGCACGGCTGGTTGTATCCCTACTGTTGTACTTACTAGCGCGCGCTTGTCTGGAGGGTTCTAGCATGAAACAAATAGTAATAGGATATCATAGTCTATGCAAAAATGTTAGTATAAAGGTACTTAAGGCCAAGAAAGTGTTAAGTTTACCATTTTTTATATACCTATATGTATTATATTTTATGCACAAGTAAAAACTGTACAAAGGCATTTTCTACGAGTCTACCTTAGGGTGATGCAGAACCAAAACACAGTAGGTGCAATAACAGAAAAAAAGGACATTAGAAAATAATTATTTAAATTAACTATAAATACTTATACAATGTGTCTGGTCATGGACTAGCAATATAATAGATACTTATGTACCGAGTGTTTTAATATACACTATTGCGATACACACTTGGGTCTAATTCACTTCTCCGCTTTTTGGCAGCCATTTTGAGATATTCTCTATGCGTGTACAAAAAATAATCATATCTCTCAAAGTTTTGGACTTAATGAGACGAAAATAGGTTTATTCAACGAGGGCAATAATATTTGTCTATAGTTTAAATTAAGAAATGATGACCTTACATTTTCGTAACTTTAGAAAACAAAATTCAAGTCCAAAAAATATGTATATCAACGAATGAAAAAAGAAATGGTAGTTTTTTGAAAATCAATAAATTTGAGTACTAGAATGTTTGTTATATAAGTACATAGAATATCGCTAGTCCGTGGCCGGACACATTGTATATACATACATAAAACAAAATTATAAGTTAAGGAAACCGTAATAAGACAACAACTACCACTTAAATACGAGACGAATCTACCAACTTCTAGTAAATATGTACCCTAATAGTACGTAATAAGGTTGAGCCCATTGTCATCAAGCGGTCACAAATCCAAACTACAGCCACTCCACCACTGAGGCAGTCCATGGCAATGTGCTCCAAGTTTACATGATGGAGACTTGTAATTAGCTGTACCCACTTTACAGTTGAAGCTGTACGGCTATGGAAAGACCTGCCCGTGTCCGTAAGGAGCGCTCAAAAAAGGCATTATCTCTCTCTTTAAACAACAATGTAAATAAGTATGATATATATTTTTATATAAATGTTGATGGCTACATTTCAAAACGAATCAAAACGAATGGTCGTTTTGAATAATGGAACACCACATACTACCTACACTACTGTCTTTCCTCTTCCCTTTAATCTATCCAAAGGGGGTTCCCTCTATCTGGCAGAATCGTGATGCTCCGAAATTTATTTGGCATAACACACTTCGCATAATTTTCTTTAAACGAACATTTTAAAGGCAGAAAAAATATTTGATATAATTATCGTTTGGCATAATGTTTGAAACTTCGAATTTACAATGGCATACTTTTAAGATGGCAGAATTACATTTAGTATAATTACGATTGGCAGAGTTCAAATTTCGCATAATATCGTATGGCATAATGTTCATTTAGAGCGATGATTATTTGGTATAATTTCACTTGGGATACTATGCAGATGGCCGAATTTCATTAAGAATACTTTAATAGGCATGTAAGTCTTTACACTGACATGGTCATTAACATTTATTTTTAAGGGTTAAAAAAACGGGATATTTACCATGTTTGTTATTTATTGTGAGTTTCCAATATTTTGGCGTGAACCGATACAGTGAGTTACAATTATTTCCAAAAACTCTTGAGGCAAAAATAAGAATTTTGGGAATTACTTATATAGAAAAAAAGATATTGTTTTTAGTAGGTTACCCGGATGTCAACTATTTAGACTAGGTTTAATTCCTTCAAAAAAATGGGTAGGTTAGGTTAGGTTAAAACTGTGCCCTTGTACGCCGGCCGGCGAGTGCCAGAAACGACTTCCATTAGAAACAACAAATTTTCTATTAAAGAAACGACTTGCATTAATAGAAAAAAGGGATTGTTTTTAGTAGGTTACCCGGAACTGAACTATTTAGATGATGATAATTACTTATTGAATTAAATGACATTATTTCAAATTAAATTAAATAATAATTCAAATTAATGACATTATTTAAAAAAAAAATTAAATAAATGACAACAAATAATGACAAAGATGATTCTAACTATAAACTTTCTGCGATATGACAATTCTGCCGTTTAATGATTATCGATATGAAATATATGCTAAAAGACGATTCTGGCTGTGAACTTTCTGCGATATGATTTATTTATTTATTTATTTATTTATGCACACACAAAATACATGACAGGACATTACATTAAGACAGAAGAGCACAAAGGTACAGCTTATTTCATAAGAAATTTCTTCCAGCAGACCTGCGAGAGGAAAGTTGGATAAGATATGTAGACACAGTGTGTGGAAAAGATAAAACACAAAATTTTAAATTATCAATCATATAATAAACTTACGTACAAATAATACACATATAAAAATAAATACTGAGATAGTAAATATATACCTAAAATAAATAATTATGCAGAATATTACAGTAAAGAGGACAAGTAATGTTCTTTGACTTGCTTTTTAAAAATAAATATAGTTTTAGAGTCTCGTATGTTAGGCGGAAGTGAGTTCCACAAACGTACTGCGTGAACAGAGAAGGAGTAGGAGAAAAATTCAGTTTTATGTGATGGGAAATTAAGATGATACTTAAGGTGGGATCTACACAGAGCATCAGGAGGACGGGTAAAAGAGAATCGATCACGCAGGTAGCTGGGATAGGCAGGATTGAACAGTATATTATAGAGGAGACATAAAATCCGAGTGTTTCTGCGAAGACGAATAGGGAGCCACTTGAGCTCCTTGCGGAAGGAAGAAACGTGGTCATATTTCCTCAAACCATACACAAAACGAATGCAAAGGTTTTGCAAGCGCTCCAACTTATTCAATAGCTCTTCGGTAGCATCTAAATAGCAGGCATCAGCGTAATCAATGATCGGCTGAATCAGTGTTTGAGCTAAGTAAATTTTGGTTTTATAAGGCAAGAAGGTTTGTAAGGATTTAAGCGAATGAAAAGAAAAGTGCACCTTACGACTAACCTCATTCACTTGAGCTCGCCAAGAAAGATTACTGTCAATTATGACACCAAGGTCCTTAGCTGAGTCAGCATAGGCAATGGTCGAGCAGCCTAGAGATAATGGCGGCAAAGATGACAGGTCAAGAGCAGTGCGATAATATCTGCTGCCTATGATCAAGGCCTGGGACTTCTTAGGGTTGATCTGTAAGCCGTACGACTTAGCCCACTCGTGGATACGCTCCAGGTCATGATTCATGGCATTGATTGCTGATTCAGCATCAGACAGCGAGAAATGTCGATATAGCTGCAAATCGTCTGCGTAGAGGTGAAAGCTGGAAGTGATAATTTTGGTAACAGAGTTAATAAAGATGGAGAAAAGGAGAGGAGAGAGAACGCCACCCTGAGGAACACCAGCAGTCAGGTCACACCAATCAGAGTAGATTTCTTCTTGGCGGACAGACTGTGATCGACCCCGAAGATACGAGTCGAACCATGCTAACGTGGAAGCAGAGAAGTTAAAAGATTGAAGGATCCCAAGAAGGACGTCAAAATCCACTGAGTTGAACGCGCAACTAAAGTCAAGTAACACTAAAACAGTCAGAGATTTATTGTCCATAGCCCAGCGGATATCGTCAGTAACCTTCAAGAGAGCAGTAACAGTACTGTGGCCAGTACGAAAGCCAGATTGGAAAGGAGAAATAAGAGCATTTGACGAAAGATATCTGGAAACTTGACCATGAACAATGTGTTCGAGAACTTTAGAGAGGAAAGGAAGAATGGAGATGGGTCTAAAGTGGGATAAGGAAGAAGGATCACTAACTTTAGGAAGTGGTATTATGTGAGCCTGTTTCCAAGCTGAGGGAAATATACCAGCGAATAAAGAAAAATTAAAAATGTGAGTAAGGATGGGGAGCAATTCTGAAATAATGGGTAAGATCATTCTCGAACACAAATTATCGTGGCCCACAGCAGAGGAGGAAATGGACAGAAGAGACTTTTTGACAACGTCTTCAGAGACAGGACTGAAATTAAAAAGTGGACAGTTTGGTAACGGCAAGCTAGAGAGTTCCAACAAAGTTGAAGCTTTAGCTTTCTTTATGATGTTTCTACTTTTTAAATATTATGCATATAAATTAAAAAAAATTATGTCTAAATTTATGTCTAGAGATGATTCTGACTTACAAAACTATGAGTTTTGAATGTATGATAAATGAGTGTCTGCCAAACAATTTTCTGCGAAATGAAGTTTATGCTATCCGTTGTTATGCAAAATAAAATTATGACATAAAAAGTTCTGCTATAAAGGGTGGACCCATCCAAAGGTTGTCTTAAAAAGATCACTTTTAGCCGTAAGACCCATTGTATTACCCTATTTATAAGTTGTTTACTGTAATTCTTGTAATTTGTATGGTGTACATGTTAAAGAATATTCTATCTATCTATCCAGTTATACTGGAAATCGACCCATACAGAGTTGGGTAAAGCCTAGGCAGATGGGTATACTACCTGAAGGTTGGGGGATAGCATGAATGATATACTAACTGAGTTCAATCTTCCCTCCTCCTGCCACGAGTCTGTCCACAGCACCGCTGATGTGGTTCCGCGACAGGCGCAACGCCATCTTCGCTTCGTCAGGATCATAGCCCATAGCTTCCAGCTATCGATATATTAAATACATGATTATTCAACTTAATTAAGTTAGTTGTGTCTAGCTTAAATCTCGGCTTAACTGTGTAAATACAATATCAAAACCAAAGTAACTTGACGACACGGTTGGCGCAGTGGCTGTGCGATCGACTGCTGCGCTGTGTGTCGCGGGTTCGATCCCCACTCGGAACAGATATTTATTTGACCTACTGATAGTGGTTCCGGGTCTGGCTGTTGGTGTATGTGAGTTTAAATGTTTGTAAACGCACCCACGATACAGGAGAAATTCCTAGTGTGGGGCAATGTTTAAAAACATTTTTTTTTTCAGGGAGTAACATCATGTCGGATTTATTTAGATTAAAAGGAAGAAATCAGTTTTGTATCTTGCGATATTTTCGGTTTCAAAATCAAAATCATTTATTTCAAGTAGGCCAGTTACAGGCACTTTTGAACTGTCGAAACATTGACAACAATAAAAATGAAGCTACAGTCCCAGTCACAAGGCATAATAACTGTGAAAGTACTGTAGTTGCCCATTCCAAAGCGTAGATCTCTATGGAGAAGAATGGGCAAGAAACTCCATGGACACTCTTTTAAATCAGAATATTGTTACAAAACCTTGGTTACATCATTCGTGTTAATATGGTAAACTATGTGAGAACGATGTAGCAAGACGTGCACATTAAAAGTGTACATAGTAAAAAAAAAGAATTTCAAAAATACATAATTAATTCAAAAAAAGCTGTGGCAACTGAGAGATGACCAGTCACAACTGACAGCGCCCGTTCACGAACATGACGCATAGATCAGCACCATTCAACTCAACCATTTTGAAGGGAACTAAATGATCCGACACATGCGCCACCATCAGCGAGACATTTGAGTGAGCATGACATGCTCTCAACCGCCAGAGCAAATTAGTCAAGAAAAGACGTAGGTTTCCATTGAATGATAGCTTTGTAGTACATAGTACTCACACAATTTGGGCTATGCGATTATATGGTTTACTCCCAACGGCCACCACTAAAACGGGCACCAGTGGTGGCCGTTAGAACAGTGCATTATTTTTTGTGCCAACGGCCACCAGTGGTGGACGTTGGAACTTTCTAAATAATATTTATTATCAGTGTTTTGTCAATGTAATCTAGCTATAGCAAATGTACCTATGATTTAACTAACATATTGCTAACAGATATAGGTTCATACATATATCTGGTGAATTTCTAGATAATGAAAATTCAACAATTTTTGACTGGTCATTGTATTCGCTTTACTACTTAATATCATTTCATTCATTTTACTATTCATTTGTAATCACTCAATGAGTTCTCGGAATTCAAGAGAGATAAGTAACTATGAATGATAATAAACGGCAAGGAGTCGAAAGGGTGTCATAAACTTTTTCAATGCGGTCCACTTTGATTTATTTTACCGAAGCAAAGAGTAAAAAATGAAACCAATATTGGGAGATGGCGGGGCTCGGTGTTATTGTTATTGCAGTTTACTTTAGGTACCAACTATTGCATTACTTAGTGCACTCCCTGCTATTAGTGTGTAACCATGTCGGATTTAGCTTGTGCAAGTACCTCTTCGGGAGATATATTTTTAAATTATGTATATTCAAAGAAACGGTGGAACAGTTTTATTGCATGCAGGACATGAGTATACGATTTAGTGCGACATTAAACTGACGTGCTTTTGGTTACGAAATAATACTATTAATGTTTACGTGATCATCTTTTTTTTTCTTTTGTTACTAGATTTTTTCAGACATAGTACCTATTGTTGTTATGGTTATGTAATGTTATGTTTTTGTTATTTAGAGTATCGTGATTTGACCTGTGATCTTAATGAAAAGAGTTTTCATTATTGTAATTATTATTTTCAAACAAGCTTGATTAAAATGCTTCAAGAGTTTCGTTTGTTATTTGATTAAAGTTATGATAATAAAGGAGATTTAAAAATATTAATTTTGGCATTTTGATTTGTAACACGTTCCACCTACAATTCGAGCTCGATTGGTCTGACTGTAACTGCCACCAATGGCAGGGGCAGTTGACACAATAAATAATATTATTCCCAACGACCCCCAGTGGTGGCAATTGAGTGGTGGCCGTTGAGACAAAAAATAATGCACTGTTCTAACGGCCATCACTGGTGCCCGTTTTAGTGGTGGCCGTTGGGAGTAAACCGATTATATAATGCTAAGAAATTGAATCTCCAACAATACTATTGAATGCTATCAATTTATTCGCCCCTGTTCTTGTGGAGCAGGACCGACATTGAGCCAAGCATTTTTGTCAGTAATATAATCGTCCAACTTATAATATGCTTGTTCACATAGTGTGCGTTTAATGCATGTTTTAAATTTCGTCTCACTCAGTTCAAGGATACTTTGTAGAATTTTATTATAGCACCTTAAACATTACCCCATGAAAGATTTGTCTACTTTAGCGAGTCTGAAGCCCGGCTGAACTAACTGGTTCCTATTTCTGGTATTGTAATTATGTCTGTCACCTCTTTTACCAAAAAGATCCAGATTTTTTCTTCCTTACATAATATTTTCATAAATGTATTGACAGTGTACTCAAACTCAAACTCAAAGCATTTATTTCAATTAGACCATTACAGGCACTTTTGAATGTCATAAAAACAAGAACAAAAAAATGATGCTGCTACAGTCCCAGTCACAAGACATAATAACTTATGAAAGTACTGTAGTTGCCCATTCCAAAGCGTCGATCTCTATGGAGAAGAATGGGCAAGAAACTCCATGGACACTCTTTTAAATACGAATATAGAAAAACGAGCACATTTAGAGCGTCCAGAGTAAAAGAAATAATTAGCAAGAGTTTAATAGATGAATTAAAACAAACCGTGCTAGCTAAGAGATGACCAGTCCCAACTGACAGCGCCCGTTCACGAACATGACGTATGGATCAGCCCTATTCAGCTCGACCATTTTGAAGGGAGCTAAATGATCCGACACACCCGCCACCATCAGCGAGACATTTAAGTGAGCATGACAATCTCTCAACCACCAGGGCAACCGTCGAGTCAATAAAATTACATAGTACTCACACATGGGCATTACAATTATACAATATTAGGAAATTGAGTCTATACAAAGCAAAGATAGTCTTACAATCTTCTTCAGCTGCCACAATAACTTCAGATGCTGATTAATTAGTTTGCCCCTATGGTTGTGGAGCAGGACCGGCATTGAGCCAAGCATTTATATCATTAATGTAATCCCCCAACTTATAGTATGCTTGCCTACATAGTGTGCGTTTAATACAAGATTTAAACTTCGATTCATTCAGTTGTAGGATGTGTGGAGGTAATTTATTGTAACATTTTAAACAGTACCCCATAAAAGAGGAGTCTACCTTAGCTAGCCTGAAACTTGAATAAGCTACGATCCATTCTGGGTAAATTAAGGACACTTAAATATGCTGTCAACAGAAAAGTATTGTTTGCCTTATACTATGCACTGGCCGACTCGGTTATCGAATATGGGTTGGGTGGATATGGTCTTACGTTCCCTACACATTTAAATAAAATTAAAATCTTACAGGTAAGATTACTTAAACTACTAGTCGATAAAAACACTAAAAAGAGATTAAATAAAAACTATGAAAAACTGTTCAAACTTTGTAAAGTACTCCCAGTCCATAACAAAACTAAACTTTATATTATGACTGAGCAATTTAATAATGAAGATTACAAGGTGGAACGTAAACATATGTACCCAACTCGTTCATCGAAAAAGAAGACACTTGCTGTCCCCAAAGTAACAAACTACTTTGGCAAGCGCACAAGAAAGTATTTAGTGCCTACATTAGTGAATGAGCTACCCCCACATTTGATAAAACATATCAAGTCGAAAATTCAATTGAAAAACATCCTAAAAAAACACTATCTGTCATTGTGTCCCTAGTTAATTTTAAAGTAAGTTTAGTTTTTAATTTTTCTTAATTTTTCATATTATAATATTATCAAAATCGAAATTTGTAATTAATTGTGAAACGAGAACGACTGCCGACAAACTGTTTTGCAGTTTGGCAGACTTTTTATACTGTATTTACTGTTGTACAGATTTGGAATAAATAAATAAAAAAAAAAAAAAAAAAAAAAAAACCTGGCTGAACCAGTTGGTCCCTATTTCTAGTATTATAGTGATGTCTGTCACTTCTTTTACTAAATAGATGCAGATTTTTCCTAACGTACATGATGTTTTCATAGATGTATTGACAAGGTACTGTCATGATGTTAATTTTTTTAAACAGTTCTCTTAGAGAATCGCGCCTACGTAGATTATACATGGCTCTGATGGCTCTTTTCTGCAGAATAAATATAGACTCAATGTCTGCAGCCCGTCCCCAAAGTAAAATACCGTATGACATTATACTATGAAAATAACTAAAATAGACTAGTCGCGCGGTATCTACATCAGTAAATTGACGGATTTTTCTTACAGCATATGCTGCTGAACTCAACCGTCCTGCAAGAGATGTTAAATGAGGACCCCATTGTAGCCTCGAGTCGAGCGTGATGCCTAAGAAAACAGTTTTATCGACGAATTCTAGTTTCTCTTGATTCAATACTATGTCACATTCATTACTTTTGACGTTTGGCAGAGCAAATCTTATGCACTTTGTTTTTTTCCCATTCAATACTAAACTATTAGCAGTAAACCAATTATGGACCTGCATTAGCGCGTTATTTAAGGCGTTAAGATTTGTTGCACGTCTGTTTACGTACTGTCATGATGTTAATGTTCTTAAACAGTTCCCTTAGAGAATCGCGCCTACGGAGATTATATATGGCTCTGATGGCTCTTTTTTGCAGAATAAAAATAGACTCGATGTCTGCAGCCCGTCCCCATAACAAAATGCCATAAGACATTATACTATGAAAGTAACTAACATAAAGCAGTCTCGCGGTATCTACATCAGTAAATTGACGGATTTTTCTAACAGCATACGCTGCTGAACTTAGCCGCGCCGCGAGGGATGTTAAATGGGAACCCCATTGAAGCCTTGAATGAAGCGTAATTCCCAGAAAACCCGTTTTATCTACATTTAATACTAAATTGTTTGCTGTGAACCAATAGGCATGACGACAGTATAAAAAAATCGCTGATTCAGTGATGACAGGGGAGAAGTCATATTAAAAAAAAAGTAAACACAGGTTTAGTTTTATTTAAAAATAACAGATTATTAAGATTTACAATAAAATAAAACATTAAAATACTGCAATCGGCCATTTTGACTGAAACACCGATCACAGCGTATGACGTCACGGTTATGTGATTTATGGGACGTTGCTATAGAAACAATGTCATTTTTATTTAACTGTGACGTCATGCCGACGCCATGACACATGCGAGCTGTTTTCGGGCACTTTTGAAAAATTATGAGAAAAATGGCTTCAAACTTTGTTAAACTTAAGTTTATTACCGAAATAAAGGCTTTTTTGTAAATAGTAAAAGTGTACCCACATTATGGAAGAGGATTTTAAAATCTTTCGTCACGCCTATTATGGACCTCAATTAGGGCATTATTCACGCCATCTAGATTTTGGGCCCGTCTATTTATCTTAAAAATTAGGGAAGTGTCATCAGCAAATAACACTAAATTTTGAGACTCATTTTTTAATAAGCAGGGTAGATCATTAATGTATACTAGAAAGAGAAAGGGACCTAATATTGAGCCTTGCGGAACTCCAATTTTTACTTTTAAACCCTGTGAATTAACCCTGTGCTCAAATATGATTTTACCAAACTAAGAGCAAGATTACCTAGTCCGTAATGCTCAATTTTCAAAAGTAATGTGTCGTGATTTACGCAATCAAATGCTTTAGAGAGGTCACAAAAGATTCCTATGGCGTCTTGGGACTCTTCCCACGCAGAAAATATATGCTTTAGTAGAGTAACACCGGCGTCAGTCGTACAACGTCCTTTGGTGAAACCATACTGTTGGTCGTGTAAGATTTTGTTGGTGTTAAAATGATTGAGCATCTGATTAAGCATTACTTTTCAAACACCTTGCTAAAAACTGGCAACACGGATACAGGTCTATAATTATTCGTATCTTTACTGTCCCCGGACTTGAAAAGAGGTATGACTTTACTGTATTTCATCAAATGAGGGAAAACTCCTTGGTCCACACACAAATTAAAAATTAAGGCTAAGTATGGAGCTACTGTCTCAACTATGGATGTACAGACTTTGATAGACATTCCCCATAGATCTTCGGTCAATTTGATTTATGTTTAAATTTAAATTCAGCCAGGCAGCCAGATACATTCGCCTTAAGTAAAGCAATTGAGACGTCAGGTGACGAATTTAGAGCTTCTGTAGTTTTTAATGGTATATCGGTAAAGAAATTTACAAATTCTTGAGCCACTTTCTGATTTGAGCTTTTAGGACCACATGCTGTTTCTAATATATAGGTAGTGTCACGTATTTTATTTCTGTTAGTCTCGTTATTAATAACTTTCCAAACTGTCTTTATTTTATTTTCTGCTGTTTTAGAGTGTTTGAGAGATACAGATTCATAAAATCCATTTTTTTTTATAAAGTTCATAGATTAGGGCCTTAAGAAACAATGTCGTGTTACCTCTGCGACGAGCTTGTTGTCCGGTATGATGGCTGAGTCGTCGGAGCTGATCGTGGACTCGTCGTCAGACGACTGGTCGCTATCCGCTAGCTGTAACGATGACAATTAATTTTACGATAAGAAAAAAAACGTGATAGATTTTTAATTTATTCGTTTAGAATTATAACTTTCTAGACTAGCTTAATATTTTTTTTGGGGTGGGAAATCATCAAATAACTTTACCCGCTCTGGGCGGAGCGGGGGGGAGTGTCAGATTTGTACTGACTAAAACCCACCCATGTTCCTTCTATTGCCCTTTACGTTCCGAGGCCGCGGTATCTCTTTCGAACAACCCGCAACCCCGGCAGGCGGAGGCCTTGGCAGGCCCCTCTGCTTCTAGACTAGTCTAGAGGACTAATCTATTGTCAAATCCAGACTATGTAACTGCTTGAGAAGCTCCTGATGAAAAACCCGAGTGACACTTCGCCTAATACAAGAATCGAATTCAGGACTTCATGCTCAGCAGCTGCGCTTGCGACCACTCGACCAGATAAATTGTTGTTCAGGTTTCGGTCGTAGAGGTAGAAGAGCGAGGGTCAGTTGACTCAATGAAAGTGGCAGGTGGTAGAAGTACAGGACGCGCGAACGAGGCCTTTGTCCGCTCGTGGGCTGCTCACCAGCTCGGGCTGTTCCTGTATGAGCCGCACGGCCTCGGCGGCGTGGTTGTTGGCCAGCCGCAGCGCGCGCGCAGCCCGGCGCCGCGTGTAGCCCATCCCGCGCAGCGCCTCCACCAGCGCCGCGCTCACCGCAGACCCGTCCTCACACACGCCGATCGCTCGACGCTGTCTGGAATATACAATCTATGTTGTACGGTGCAACCGCACATCTGCAATTCAGCAGTTTACGCCACACAATCATTTACAGTCATGCGCGCACTCAGTTCGCGTTGGGCCATCAATACAACCAGGCGTTCTCGATACAGCCAACAAGGGCCGCGTCACTCACTATATTTGTCACACCATCAGTCCATTAAACTCATCTTACCTTTAGTACCTTTGGGACAATCTAATAGTGTTCTGGTACTTACCTTCTTTTACTACATTCATCCCTCATCTAAAGTAATATATGGTCTAACAATGGACCATACATCTTTTTGGTCCTTCGACGGTTAACCTTGTACGCAATATAGTCCATTTCGCGCGCGTGGACAGTGTAGCGGGAACCTATGACTCAAAATTGTGTGCAGTATTGAGTGACTATAAAACTTAGAGACTAACAAGTGTCTCAGGGTCAACAGGGACCCGCAAACTATCAGGTGCTCAGTGAGGTGATTTAAAACTTAGAGACTAAAAAGTGTCTCAGGGTCAACAGGGACCCGCAAACTATCAGGTGCTCAGTGAGGTGATTTAAGACTTAGAGACTAACAAGTGTCTCAGGGTCAACAGGGACCCGCAAACTATCAGGTGCTCAGTGAGGTGATTTAAGACTTAGAGACTAACAAGTGTCTCAGGGTCAACAGGGACCCGCAAATTATCAGGTGCTCAATGAGGTGATTTAAGACTTAGAGACTAACAAGTGTCTCAGGGTCAACAGGGACCCGCAAACTATCAGGTGCTCAGTGAGGTGATTTAAGACTTAGAGACTAACAAGTGTCTCAGGGTCAACAAGGACCCGCAAACTATCAGGTGCTCAGTGAGGTGATTTAAAACTTAGAGACTAACAAGTGTCTCAGGGTCAACAGGGACCCGCAAACTATCAGGTGCTCAGTGAGGTGATTTAAGACTTAGAGACTAACAAGTGTCTCAGGGTCAACAGGGACCCGCAAACTATCAGGTGCTCAGTGAGGTGATTTAAAACTTAGAGACTAACAAGTGTCTCAGGGTCAACAGGGACCCGCAAACTATCAGGTGCTCAGTGAGGTGATTTAAGACTTAGAGACTAACAAGTGTCTCAGGGTCAACAGGGACCCGCAAACTATCAGGTGCTCAGTGAGGTGATTTAAGACTTAGAGACTAACAAGTGTCTCAGGGTCAACAGGGACCCGCAAACTATCAGGTGCTCAGTGAGGTGATTTAATACTTAGAGACTAACAAGTGTCTCAGGGTCAACAGGGACCCGCAAACTATCAGGTGCTCAGTGAGGTGATTTAAGACTTAGAGACTAACAAGTGTCTCAGGGTCAACAGGGACCCGCAAACTATCAGATGCTCAGAGAGGTGATTTAAGACTTAGAGACTAACAAGTGTCTCAGGGTCAACAGGGACCCACAAACTATCAGGTGCTCAGTGAGGTGATTTAAAACTTAGAGACTAACAAGTGTCTCAGGGTCAACAGGGACCCGCAAACTATCAGGTGCTCAGTGAGGTGATTTAAGACTTAGAGACTAACAAGTGTCTCAGGGTCAACAGGGACCCGCAAACTATCAGGTGCTCAGTGAGGTGATTTAAGACTTAGAGACTAACAAGTGTCTCAGGGTCAACAAGGACCCGTTAACTATCAGGTGCTCAGTGAGGTGATTTAAGACTTAGAGACTAACAAGTGTCTCAGGGTCAACAAGGACCCGTTAACTATCAGGAGGTCAGTGCAGGACTTCGGGACTAGCAGGTGTCTCGGGGCGCATTTTATCATCAAGGGCCGAGGCAAGCAGGTGTCTCAGCGGATCACCAAGGATCCGTAAGCAGTTATCAAGAACATTCAAGTAAGATCTTTCCATTTTTTTCTTACTTCAAATAAGTTCTCATCATGGAGGCCATACATGCAAATCAAGACGAACTTTACACAGCCATCCTAAAGTTGTCTACAAATATCAAAAAGGACTCAGCGGACCGTAAGACTGCTGAATATTTCAAGCGACGTTTAGAAAACCTTAATCAGTATTGGTCTGATTACCAGTACAATCACGACCGTCTTCTTACGGAAGAAAGCAAGACTCATCCGTATTTTAGTGGCCGTGAATACGAAAAAACAAAAGAGCTATACATCTCGACCAAGGCTATCATCAATCAACAATATCAAGTTTTGTTTATAAAAACGAAGGAAGCTCAACAGGGAGATTCTACACAGGACGAAAAATGTCCTGCACGATCTGAGCAAGAAGATCCGGTGGGACGTCAATCGCCAACCGTCGAGGTATGCTCTAGAGGTTCATCTAGCAAGCTCGATGAACTGATGAAGAAACCCAGGGAACTGCCAAAATTTACGGAGTTTCTAAGCTTCTTGGAGAGTAGATTCATCGCATTGGAGTCTTCGCGCAAGAAAAACGAAAATTCCAAGCTATCAACAAGCAAGCAAAATAAATCATCCTCATCAAATTTTATGAATAAATATTCAGCGAGTAAAACTTCGGGGAATAATATCGAATTAACATGTCCGTTGTGTAAAGAGTCTCACGGAATATACTATTGCAGTAAGTTTTTAAAAATGACACCAAGTGCAAAGCGACAAGCTATAACACGATTGCATTTGTGCAAAAACTGTCTTTATCCGCATGAGGATAAAGAATGTACGTCAGAAAAACGTTGCCGCGAATGTCGTGGCAAGCATAATACACTTTTACATGAAGCGTTTAACAATAAACCTTCATGTAACCCGATTACAGAGAATAAAACACCTGCAGTTCTTGCAGCTAGAACGCAAAAACAAGAATTACAAGAAAATCACGTTTCGCAACAAGGCAACAACGTGATTGAAACGTTATTAGCCACAGCAATGATCAAAGTACAAGCAAGTGACGGATCATACCACAAAATGCGTGCGCTAATAGATCAAGGCTCTCAAGCCTCCCTTATCTCGGCCAGAGCGGCACAACAGCTAGCTTTATCAAGAAAGTATTGCAGGGCCGTCGTTTGCGGGATAGGAGAGAAGGAGAGCAGTAGCAAGGGCGTTACGAACATAACATGTTGTTCACAATTTGATGCAGCAAATACCTTAGCTACTTAGATCAGTTATGCACCAAGTTTAAAGAAACGTCACATTGTGACGTCATACAAGTTCAATTGCAGCAAGAATTCTCAGAACTCGAGTACTATAACCACCTGCTGCTGAGTCAGCATTCCAGCACGCGCCGCGAACGAGACCTACACCGACGCAAGCGAGGCCTCTGGTGTCTAGAGATTCATTTTCAATTTTGAAAATTATTCCAATACCTAAACTTGTAGGTAATTCAAGCATTGCTACTTTAAGTCCGATTGCTGAACATGTTGCAATCAATTTAAAGAAGGACTCGTATTTACCGATGTCGTTAAACGACGTCCAGTCATGTCTACGTGACAATGTAGAAAACTATCTATGTCATATAGAGAAACCAATTTACCATCTCAAGAATGATGAAAAATTGTGTGAAGTGGAACCTGATTCCGGCAAATGCAAGATCAGCATTACGCCTTGTTCGAATCAATGGACAGCTCTTAGCAAAATAAACAATTATGCATTTTTCTGCTGTAGTCAGTGTCAGATAAGAGTTCTATGCAACGACAATGTGTCGCCGGGGCACTTAGTAAAATCAGGCATATTGGGAATCGAACACGACTGTCTAATTAAAACCGAAAGTTTTACGGTTTATTCACGCAATAAAGGTTTTAGCACTTTAGACATAAAAACATCTTTTAAGCTGCCTGAGATAGAACCAATCAATCATATCCTAGACGTAGACATCCCAACTCCACTGATACAAAACTCTACACTCTTTTCAAGCAACCAGGAGCTTGACGAAATCAAGAAGCAACTCCACATTCTCAAAGCAAAGGAAACTTTGCCAAATCAAGTTTCTTATCA
The DNA here is from genome assembly GCA_905475445.1 of Ochropleura plecta. Classification (NCBI taxonomy): domain Eukaryota; kingdom Metazoa; phylum Arthropoda; class Insecta; order Lepidoptera; family Noctuidae; genus Ochropleura; species Ochropleura plecta. The sequence continues at coordinate 731,958 of FR997722.1, read as the reverse complement.
TGATATTCATCACTACACAGCATTTTATGTGGTGATCGGAGTTGTGTTGGTGATTGGAGCAGTCTTCATGGTACGACGGCTGCGGAACAGTCGAACCGCGTCTCTCACGGGGGCAAGGGCTGCATTGACAAGTCTACAGAGCACGCAACACGCGACAGCGGCACAGGCAGAGGCTGGGGCCTCTATCTCATCATCCACAGTGCAAAATAGTGTTAGTGCGCGTAATCAGTGTGAAGTTCCGTGTGTATCGGATTACAGTGAAATTCCAAAGGTGCATAAGATAGACAAGTGTACAGCGCCTATGTCTCGTAAAACGGAGTTCAAGTAGAGACTCTAAACATAGAATAAGTACCAATTGGAATCACCTTGTCAATCATTTAGTATAAGGACCAATTGGCATCACCTTGTTACTCATCTTTTCATGTTCATCTTATATTCATCTTCCCGCTCGGGAGCATGTACGGTGCAACCGCACATCTGCAATTCAGCAGTTTACGCCACACAATCATTTACAGTCATGCGCGCACTCAGTTCGCGTTGGGCCATCAATACAACCAGGCGTTCTCGATACAGCCAACAAGGGCCGCGTCACTCACTATATTTGTCACACCATCAATTCATTAAACTCATCTTACCTTTAGTACCTTTGGGACAATATAATAGTGTTCTAGTAGGTACTTACCTTCTTTTACTACATTCATCCCTCATCTAAAGTAATATATGGTCTAACAATGGACCATACATATGTTTTAGCTCTAATATTATTTAGCCCAGCTCCATTAGTGCCTACCTGTCCACCCAATGCGCCTCCCTAGCCCGGTCCCGCTGCGCCTTCCTGTCGGCCAGGTAGTGGTGCGCGCAGTCGGAGCTGCCGCCCGCCGCGCGGGACCAGCCCAGCTCCATTAGTGCCTACCTGTCCACCCTATGCGCCTCCCTAGCCCGGTCCCGCTGCGCCTTCCTGTCGGCCAGGTAGTGGTGCGCGCAGTCGGAGCTGCCGCGACCAGCCCAGCTCCATTAGTGCCTACCTGTCCACCCTATGCGCCTCCCTAGCCCGGTCGCGCTGCGCCTTCCTGTCGGCCAGGTAGTGGTGCGCGCAGTCGGAGCTGCCGCGACCAGCCCAGCTCCATTAGTGCCTACCTGTCCACCCTATGCGCCTCCCTAGCCCGGTCGCGCTGCGCCTTCCTGTCGGCCAGGTAGTGGTGCGCGCAGTCGGAGCTGCCGCGACCAGCCCAGCTCCATTAGTGCCTACCTGTCCACCCTATGCGCCTCCCTAGCCCGGTCGCGCTGCGCCTTCCTGTCGGCCAGGTAGTGGTGCGCGCAGTCGGAGCTGCCGCCCGCCGCGCGGGACCAGCCCAGCTCCATTAGTGCCTACCTGTCCACCCTATGCGCCTCCCTAGCCCGGTCCCGCTGCGCCTTCCTGTCGGCCAGGTAGTGGTGCGCGCAGTCGGAGCTGCCGCGACCAGCCCAGCTCCATTAGTGCCTACCTGTCCACCCTATGCGCCTCCCTAGCCCGGTCGCGCTGCGCCTTCCTGTCGGCCAGGTAGTGGTGCGCGCAGTCGGAGCTGCCGCCCGCCGCGCGGGACCAGCCCAGCTCCATTAGTGCCTACCTGTCCGCCCTATGCGCCTCCCTAGCCCGGTCCCGCTGCGCCTTCCTGTCGGCCAGGTAGTGGTGCGCGCAGTCGGAGCTGCCGCGACCAGCCCAGCTCCATTAGTGCCTACCTGTCCACCCTATGCGCCTCCCTAGCCCGGTCGCGCTGCGCCTTCCTGTCGGCCAGGTAGTGGTGCGCGCAGTCGGAGCTGCCGCGACCAGCCCAGCTCCATTAGTGCCTACCTGTCCACCCTATGCGCCTCCCTAGCCCGGTCGCGCTGCGCCTTCCTGTCGGCCAGGTAGTGGTGCGCGCAGTCGGAGCTGCCGCGACCAGCCCAGCTCCATTAGTGCCTACCTGTCCACCCTATGCGCCTCCCTAGCCCGGTCGCGCTGCGCCTTCCTGTCGGCCAGGTAGTGGTGCGCGAAGTCGGAGCTGCCGCCCGCCGCGCGGGACCAGCCCAGCTCCATTAGTGCCTACCTGTCCACCCTATGCGCCTCCCTAGCCCGGTCGCGCTGCGCCTTCCTGTCGGCCAGGTAGTGGTGCGCGCAGTCGGAGCTGCCGCGACCAGCCCAGCTCCATTAGTGCCTACCTGTCCACCCTATGCGCCTCCCTAGCCCGGTCGCGCTGCGCCTTCCTGTCGGCCAGGTAGTGGTGCGCGCAGTCGGAGCTGCCGCGACCAGCCCAGCTCCATTAGTGCCTACCTGTCCACCCTATGCGCCTCCCTAGCCCGGTCGCGCTGCGCCTTCCTGTCGGCCAGGTAGTGGTGCGCGCAGTCGGAGCTGCCGCCCGCCGCGCGGGACCAGCCCAGCTCCATTAGTGCCTACCTGTCCACCCTATGCGCCTCCCTAGCCCGGTCCCGCTGCGCCTTCCTGTCGGCCAGGTAGTGGTGCGCGCAGTCGGAGCTGCCGCGACCAGCCCAGCTCCATTAGTGCCTACCTGTCCACCCTATGCGCCTCCCTAGCCCGGTCGCGCTGCGCCTTCCTGTCGGCCAGGTAGTGGTGCGCGCAGTCGGAGCTGCCGCCCGCCGCGCGGGACCAGCCCAGCTCCATTAGTGCCTACCTGTCCACCCTATGCGCCTCCCTAGCCCGGTCGCGCTGCGCCTTCCTGTCGGCCAGGTAGTGGTGCGCGCAGTCGGAGCTGCCGCGACCAGCCCAGCTCCATTAGTGCCTACCTGTCCACCCTATGCGCCTCCCTAGCCCGGTCGCGCTGCGCCTTCCTGTCGGCCAGGTAGTGGTGCGCGCAGTCGGAGCTGCCGCCCGCCGCGCGGGACCAGCCCAGCTCCATTAGTGCCTACCTGTCCACCCTATGCGCCTCCCTAGCCCGGTCCCGCTGCGCCTTCCTGTCGGCCAGGTAGTGGTGCGCGCAGTCGGAGCTGCCGCGACCAGCCCAGCTCCATTAGTGCCTACCTGTCCACCCTATGCGCCTCCCTAGCCCGGTCGCGCTGCGCCTTCCTGTCGGCCAGGTAGTGGTGCGCGCAGTCGGAGCTGCCGCCCGCCGCGCGGGACCAGCCCAGCTCCATTAGTGCCTACCTGTCCACCCTATGCGCCTCCCTAGCCCGGTCCCGCTGCGCCTTCCTGTCGGCCAGGTAGTGGTGCGCGCAGTCGGAGCTGCCGCGACCAGCCCAGCTCCATTAGTGCCTACCTGTCCACCCTATGCGCCTCCCTAGCCCGGTCCCGCTGCGCCTTCCTGTCGGCCAGGTAGTGGTGCGCGCAGTCGGAGCTGCCGCGACCAGCCCAGCTCCATTAGTGCCTACCTGTCCACCCTATGCGCCTCCCTAGCCCGGTCCCGCTGCGCCTTCCTGTCGGCCAGGTAGTGGTGCGCGCAGTCGGAGCTGCCGCGACCAGCCCAGCTCCATTAGTGCCTACCTGTCCACCCTATGCGCCTCCCTAGCCCGGTCCCGCTGCGCCTTCCTGTCGGCCAGGTAGTGGTGCGCGCAGTCGGAGCTGCCGCGACCAGCCCAGCTCCATTAGTGCCTACCTGTCCACCCTATGCGCCTCCCTAGCCCGGTCCCGCTGCGCCTTCCTGTCGGCCAGGTAGTGGTGCGCGCAGTCGGAGCTGCCGCGACCAGCCCAGCTCCATTAGTGCCTACCTGTCCACCCTATGCGCCTCCCTAGCCCGGTCCCGCTGCGCCTTCCTGTCGGCCAGGTAGTGGTGCGCGCAGTCGGAGCTGCCGCCCGCCGCGCGGGACCAGCCCAGCTCCATTAGTGCCTACCTGTCCACCCTATGCGCCTCCCTAGCCCGGTCCCGCTGCGCCTTCCTGTCGGCCAGGTAGTGGTGCGCGCAGTCGGAGCTGCCGCGACCAGCCCAGCTCCATTAGTGCCTACCTGTCCACCCTATGCGCCTCCCTAGCCCGGTCCCGCTGCGCCTTCCTGTCGGCCAGGTAGTGGTGCGCGCAGTCGGAGCTGCCGCGACCAGCCCAGCTCCATTAGTGCCTACCTGTCCACCCTATGCGCCTCCCTAGCCCGGTCCCGCTGCGCCTTCCTGTCGGCCAGGTAGTGGTGCGCGCAGTCGGAGCTGCCGCGACCAGCCCAGCTCCATTAGTGCCTACCTGTCCACCCCATGCGCCTCCCTAGCCCGGTCGCGCTGCGCCTTCCTGTCGGCCAGGTAGTGGTGCGCGCAGTCGGAGCTGCCGCCCGCCGCGCGGGACCAGCCCAGCTCCATTAGTGCCTACCTGTCCACCCTATGCGCCTCCCTAGCCCGGTCGCGCTGCGCCTTCCTGTCGGCCAGGTAGTGGTGCGCGCAGTCGGAGCTGCCGCCCGCCGCGCGGGACCAGCCCAGCTCCATTAGTGCCTACCTGTCCACCCTATGCGCCTCCCTAGCCCGGTCGCGCTGCGCCTTCCTGTCGGCCAGGTAGTGGTGCGCGCAGTCGGAGCTGCCGCGACCAGCCCAGCTCCATTAGTGCCTACCTGTCCACCCTATGCGCCTCCCTAGCCCGGTCGCGCTGCGCCTTCCTGTCGGCCAGGTAGTGGTGCGCGCAGTCGGAGCTGCCGCCCGCCGCGCGGGACCAGCCCAGCTCCATTAGTGCCTACCTGTCCACCCTATGCGCCTCCCTAGCCCGGTCGCGCTGCGCCTTCCTGTCGGCCAGGTAGTGGTGCGCGCAGTCGGAGCTGCCGCCCGCCGCGCGGGACCAGCCCAGCTCCATTAGTGCCTACCTGTCCACCCTATGCGCCTCCCTAGCCCGGTCCCGCTGCGCCTTCCTGTCGGCCAGGTAGTGGTGCGCGAAGTCGGAGCTGCCGCCCGCCGCGCGGGACCAGCCCAGCTCCATTAGTGCCTACCTGTCCACCCTATGCGCCTCCCTAGCCCGGTCCCGCTGCGCCTTCCTGTCGGCCAGGTAGTGGTGCGCGCAGTCGGAGCTGCCGCCCGCCGCGCGGGACCAGCCCAGCTCCATTAGTGCCTACCTGTCCACCCTATGCGCCTCCCTAGCCCGGTCCCGCTGCGCCTTCCTGTCGGCCAGGTAGTGGTGCGCGCAGTCGGAGCTGCCGCCCGCCGCGCGCAGCCCCGTGCGCGCCGCCGCGCGGGACCAGCCCAACTCCATTAGTGTTAGCACTGAGTTCTCGTCCACCTGACCAAATCATTGCAATTTAACATTCTAAAACCATTATCATAAAAATTAAGAATACTGGGCGAAGAGGTGCTACAACTGCATATAGTAAGTGTACAGTACGTTAGGGTTCAATATTGTTTGTAGACACGGTTGTAAATAACTTAAACGTCCACTCGCTTAGATGATTTATTTTGTACTGAGTAAAGTTTTTGAACAAATTTAACATAAGTATCGGACATACCGCCCACCAAAAACAATAGTTTTTAAGTAAATTATAACAATATTCATGCAATGGACTGTAATCTAAATCTCAACAAAAACTAATATGAAACTTAACATACATTATAAATTCGAACCACAATCTCAATGTAATTAAATTCACAATGGTTTCATGACATTATCTTTACCAATTAGTCTAATTTTTACTGAACATTCACGCGGTCAATCAACAAAATCCGCCCACCGTAACTCACTCGTACTCAAACCTTTTTGGGCAGTGGTATTAGTTTAGACAGGGGTCGTTTCAATTCATGGTTACCTTTACACTGTACTGTAACCACTCTTACAAGGTTATCGGCTCCAGGATGCAATTGCCTGATCCTGCCAAGTAACCATTTTGCGGGGGGTGTCTCTTCATCCTTGATAACCACAAGATCACCTACATTTGGTGATGAAACAGGAATTTGCCATTTATATCTCTGCTGTAGCGTGTGGAGATATTCTACCTTCCACCGACGCCAAAATTCTTGAGTCATCCTTTGAACCATTTGCCATCTGGTAAGTAAACTGATGTTTTGAAATTCGTAGTTAATTTCAGGTACATTTATTAGAGACTCGCCCACAAGAAAATGACCCGGAGTCAAGGCTGTTTCTGTAGTGGTGTTATCTAGCTGACAAAGTGGTCGGGAATTCAGACAGGCCTCAATCTGAGTCAACAGAGTGGCCATCTCTTCGTAGGTCAGTTTGGTGTTTTTATTCACTCTAGTGAGATGTCGCTTAGCAGACTGGACTCCACTTTCCCATAAACCTCCACAGGTTGGCATTTTTGGTGGGATAAAGTGCCATGTAGTACCATCATTGGCTAAGAGTTCGGCAACTTCAGCTGCTAAATTGTCCTTTCCTTTCTCAAAAAGCTTCTTCAGTTCCTTGGCTGCACCCACAAAATTTGTGCCATTGTCACTCCACAACTGCATGCATGGGCCTCTGCGCGCCACAAATCTTTTGAAGGCTGCCATAAACGCTTGAGATGTCAGATCTGTCACAGCTTCCAAATGGATAGCACGTGTAGCCATGCAAACAAACAAGCATATGTATCCTTTTGTAGCATGGTGTCCTCTGCCTTTAGATGTCCTGATTAGCACGGGTCCAGCATAATCGACACCGCTGTTCAAAAATGCTCGATGTGGGTTGACTCTTACTGCTGGTAACTGGCCCATAAATTGATTTTTCACCTTTCCTTTATCTATAATGCAAGTTTTACAGGTATGTATATATTTCCTTACAGCTGATTTTAAACCAATAATCCAATACTTGCTTCTCAAGTACGCTATCATCAATTGGATACCACCATGCAGTGTTTTTGTGTGAGCTTCACTTACTAATAATTTTGTGATGTGTTGATTATTAGGTATTATTATAGGATGTTTAGTATTTTCTGCTATAGAAGCATTTTGTAATCGTCCTCCCACTCTTATCAAGCCTTTTTCATCTAAGAATGGTGAAAGCGTAATCAGGGAACTTCTTTTCTTTACTTTTCCATCCTTTAATAATTCTTCCACTTCCTTTTCATAAATTAAATTTTGATAATATTTTATACAGTTCTCAACTATCTTTTCCATTTCATCTGGTGTTAGATTTTTCTCTCTATGTAATGTCTCCTTTTCTTTCAGCATTCTTCTACAATATGCCAAAACTCTTTTCATTCTCGTCATTGTCGAAAATCTTTCCCAAATAGGTTTCTCTTCTATCGTGTTTTGTAATGAAACCTTTAATTCTAATCCTGTTTGTTGAATGACTTGTCTTTGGAAATCTACCCTTTCTTGTTTAAGCCATCTGGGTCCAGCCCACCAACTCTCTTTGGCTGCTAGATCGCATGCTTTGATGCCTCTTGTAGCGAAGTCAGCAGGGTTATCAGCAGACTGAACGTGTCTCCATTGGCTGTTATCTAAGACCCGAATGATATCAGCTACTCTGTTGGCTACAAAGGTTCGCCATCGATTAGGTTGAGATTGTAGCCATGCCAATACGACCATTGAATCGGTCCAGACATAAATTTGGTCTTTAGTAATTTTCAGGATTTCCATAAGATCATTGACAAGTTCAGCTAGCAATGCAGCAGCACATAGCTCCAATTTTGGAACAGATATTTGTTTCAGCGGTGCAACTTTAGTTCGGGAGGCAATCATCGTTACATGTACTTCACCATCTTCAACGAGTCTAAGGTAAGTAACTGCAGCATATGCTTGAGTAGATGCATCTGCAAAGCCGTGTAGTTGTAGTTTATTGTGATTAAAAGTTGTAGTTTTAAACCATCTTGGTATTTCGATGCCTTGCAAATGCACTAGCTCTTGTCTATAAGCAGTCCACTCTTCACTTAATTCGGACGGTAACTCGTCATCCCAGCCTAGATTACATAACCACAACCTTTGAATAAGAACTTTAGCAGTGACTACGACTGGTGACAGCCATCCGAATGGGTCGAACAGACGGGCAACATCGGAAAGTATGGATCTCTTCGTTATAGGATATCTCATATCTGGTAAGTTTACTGTAATTTTGAATGTATCATCTTTTCTATCCCATGTTAAACCGAGAATCTTTATAATTTTGTCTAGCTTTATTTCTATTTGGTCATGTGTACTTCTTTCTCCTTGTAGGTATGTTAAAACTTCTTCAGAATTACTGGACCATTTTTGCATGTTAAATCCTCCCTTGTTTAGTATAGTTCTAATTTCCTCACACATTTTCTTTGTTGCTTCTATATCTTCATTTCCCGCCATTAGGTCATCCATATAAAAAGATGTTTTGATTACAGTTGCAGTTCCTGGATAAGTTTCTGCTTCATCATCAGCAAGTTGATGCAACGTTTTTACGGCTAAATATGGAGCTGCAGCCGTACCAAAAGTAACTGTTGTTAAATCGTAACATTCAAGTTCCTGTTCTGGATCGTCTCGCCAAAGTATGCGCTGTAAACTCGTGTGTTCTTCAGTCATATTTATCATACGATACATCTTCTCAATATCTCCAACTACGCATATTTTGGATGTGCGCCACGCTGTAATAAGGCTTCTTAATTCAGGTTGTAGAACAGGTCCTACCATCATGGTGTTATTCAAAGATTGTCCATTAGAACCTTGTGCAGAGGCATCGTAAACTACTCTAACTTTACTTGTCTCTTTATCTGCACGTACTACTGCATGATGTGGAAGATAAATTGATATTTTATTATCTTCTGGTTTAGATTTCTTCATATGACCCATCTCTTTGTATTCATGAATGACCTTTGTGCATTCTTCTTTAAATTGTTTATTGTGTAGAAATTTCTTTTCTAAGCTTTTAAATCTGTTTATTGCTTGTTGTTTAGTATCTCCACATAGTTTTACCGTTTCTTCGATACTTTGTTTCAAAGGCAATTGTACTATGTATCTTCCACTATCATCTCTTTTTGTAGTTTGTTTGTAAATCTCTTCACAGAGCTCTTCTTCTTTTGTTAGTATTTTCTTCTTTTTGTACAAATCTGTTTCTATTTCCCAGAACCTTCTTAGCAAATCATTATCTTCAGCTACCATTGTTGTAACATGTAATGAAATTAAATTGTGTTGATCTCCCTTGTTATCTTTTTGACCTGAAAGTATCCATCCCAAACTTGTCCTCTGAGCCACAATCCCATTTGGCATTCTGACTAACCCTTCTTCAATAATCTTGCCAAAGATGTCGGCGCCGAGTAAAATGTCAATTTTACCAGGCGTGTGATAAGTAGGGTCAGCTAATTCTAAGTTTTGGATCTCTGGCCAATCAATCACGATGTTCTTTGAGGGAAGACTTGTAGATATTGACTTTAAAACATAAGCCTTCACTTGTATGGTTACCCTTTCATTTAATCGAGACTTGACTGACAGGTCAACTAAGTGTTTGATTGGTACTCTTGTTCCCTCTGCCACTCCAGAGACTGCACCGTTGATACTAGTCCTTTTCAGGCCCAATAGTTCCACTACTCTTGCAGAAACGAATGAAGCCTCGGACCCTTGGTCAATTAAAGCACGAAGCAAGTGTGTGTTACCATTACTCGCTGTGACTGCGACTTGCGCTGTTGCTAATAATACCTTATGACCAGGTTGTTCTTGAGAGAAGTGTGCAGCTGTAATCTTCTGTTCTGGTTGTGAGTTTTCTTCTTGATTTGTGTCCTTAGTTCGGTGCAAAAGCGAATGGTGTCTTCTATGACAGACCCTGCACGATGTCTTTGATTTACATTTGTATACGTTGTGATTAGGAATGAGGCAATTAAAGCATAGATTTTTCTTCTTAACAAATTCATGTCTCTTGTCTACATCCAACTTCGCATATTCTTTGCAACTAAAAATGTAGTGGCCGACTTCATTGCAATAGGTACATGTTTGTTGTGATGTTACACTGGAATGTGCAGACTGAATTTCGTCATGTTCAGCTTTTTCGGATGTAATATGAAATGATTTTTGTGTTGCATGTTTCTCTTTCGCAGTTGTTGTTGTGATTGGAGCTATTAATTCTAATGTTCTGAATTTAAACTCGAGAAACTTCTTCATTTCAGGCCATGTAGGTAGTTCATCAAAGTTATCCTTATGTGCATGTTGTTCCCAATCTTTTAGTGACTCTGTATCCAATTTCTGCCCCACCAGAAATACTATTACTGGATCCCAAGAATCAGTAATTATTTTCAAATTATTTAAACTGGTTATACATTCTGCAGTAGTATCAAGTAGTGATTTAATTTGACTTGCTGACTGATTGGTAACTTTCTTCTGTGCAAATAACCTCTTCAAGATCGAACTCACTATCATTCTTCTATTTCCAAATCTTTCTTTCATAATATTCCAGGCCTGTTCGTAATTACTTCCGGTTGTTTGTATATTGCGTAATAACATTTCAGCTTCTCCAGAGACACTTGTTTTTAAATAATGTAGTTTTTGTACATTACTTATTGACGTGCTATGTACGAGCGCTTCGAATAAATCTTGATATGTAGGCCAATCCTCATATTTTCCTGAGAAAGTAGGTAAATGTATTGTAGGTAGCTTAGCGAACGGCTGTTGTTCAATTTGTGTAGACATATTTGCAGACTCGTTTGACCGCTGTTGAGTTATCAATGTAGATAAAACATCTTCTAAATCCGCTCGTAAACAAACATACAATTCTTCAATATTATAATATTCTTCATTCAGGAAATACGGCAGAACGCCCCGTTGATCGCGCGGTGTGCACTTATTTAGGTTATTATGTGCTTGCTTGAACGTATTCCAATCATCTTCGACAGACTTCAACCTAGTTTTTACATAACCTTCTGTTAACCTTTGTTTTGGGCATTTTTTAATGTTTATTTTTGCCTTTTGTAACATTTTAGCCACATCTTCTAAAGTGCTTAATAAGCTGCTTTGTTCCGCAGTCGGTGAAGTCATTTTTCACGTTATAATTCGATAATAGCACCGTAATAAGTCAATCGTAATTATGTTAATCACTTAAAATCACAAGTTCGCACACAACTGTTCCTTCAACACAGAAAAAAAACAAGTCTCTTATCTAAGGAATGCGGTTCCCTATTGTATTCGTGCTAATGAGTTGTCTTGCCGTGCCAACTACTTATCCGGCTCGTAATGACCACTATGTACAGTACGTTAGGGTTCAATATTGTTTGTAGACACGGTTGTAAATAACTTAAACGTCCACTCGCTTAGATGATTTATTTTGTACTGAGTAAAGTTTTTGAACAAATTTAACATAAGTATCGGACAGTAAGTGTTATACAAAGTGGTTATGATAATACGACAATAAATGAAAACAGTGACAATACTAGTTCATAAGAATAGTAATTCTAAATTATGAAAAAATACCCTAACACCAAAAATCAAAATTTCGAACTAACTAAATGGCAAAAAAAGTGGAAGCAAAAAAATATAACAGCCTTTATAAATAGGTCACTCACTTGCGAGGTACGTGCAGCACAAGTAAAGAACAAATACCGAGTGACGTCTATAAGGCGATGCGCTACGGGCCAATCACTGCACTTTCCCCGCCCCCGCGCCTCACTTCGTATCGTAACCACCAAAGGGACCCAATAACTCATTTTTGCGCAGCTGAAGGTCAGCGCTCAAGAATCGTGCGCCGGTCGTTAAGCTGTCAGTACTTCCCTATTATTAGATACATCGTGTAGCAAATTTAAAAAAAGTAAAATAATTTCCTGTGACTAAACTACTGGATATATTCAAATGATTTTTTATAGGTAGACCGAGAACGTCTTGAGGTATGCGTAGTTTAATTTACTGTCGTATTATCTTAACCACTTTGTATATTTCAATATGTCGGATAAAGCGCCATTGACGCGCGCGTTGGTTTGTTCCTTTGTTCTCTGTCTGAGTGCACAAAACTGCTTCATCTAGGTATTCTAATATTACACAGAGATAGAGTTTGACCAATGAACCAATTTCTAAAAATTCACAAGTTGAAATGCACATTATTCTTGAGTAACATAGGCTATTTTAAGCTTTTGAACGCCAAATCGTAAATGCACGTGCCCGCCTCCCACGCAAGCCACAATTTTACCTTAATTGTTTGTCACATATTTGTGTCGTTTGCGTCCAGGGCACGCGCTTGCTTGTCACATATGTGTTTTGACATAAAAATGGCGTTCAGAAGTTAAAATGGTCCCGTCGGATTAATTACGACCATGACGCGAGCGAAACCGCGGACGAACGAACGTTTAATATTATTTTTGTGTTCACTATCACATTTGGTAACCCTGTTCGATTTGATAGTCGTAAGATACTAATATTAATAACTTTATTTAGATGTGCTGATCATGATCAATAACAATTTTAATAAATTGGCTATATGACAAAAAAAATAAGAACAGCTAATTTTATTTGACACTGAAATACCTTTTTTTGCAGTCTGTATAGCATGCAACATATTCAGCAACATAGAAATAGGAATGTGCGTCAGGGGATACTAAACTTACCCTTAACGCGTTGAGTTCTGTCTCAGCCTTCGTGAGCAAGGCCTTGGCTTCAGCGCGCTTGTTCTGATGGTACGCCACGATGCCTTGCAGCAGGTACAGGCGCATCAGCAAGACGCGCTCGTTCGCTTCAAAATTAGATCTGGAGTTATCTAAGGGGAGAGGGGACAGGCGATCGGCGGCGGGGACTTCTTGCGTCCGGCCCTGGTTCAGTGTATGGTCCGGGGTGAGAGGGAATGGGAAGCGGTCACGTCGCGGAAAGTGGATGCGTCTACAAACTATTAAACTCACATTCACAAACAGCCAGACCCTGAACAACTACCTGTAGGTCATACAAATATTTGTTCCGGGCGGGGCACTAACCCACGACACGCAGTGCAGCTGTCAATCGCTCAGCCATTCCGCCAATCGTGCCGTCAGTTCAGTCATGCATTAACTTTGCTGTATATTTTCTAATATTAATATCATTTTCCGCAAAAGAAAATTAAACATACAAAGTAAATTTTGCGTTGAATAAGAACATTTGAGAAACCTTAGATTTTTAAGAACTGCTACTTCTAACTTCAAGCGTGGTTGAATTTGGAACTAAATTTAAATGTACTGGATTGGACAATTGGTAGAAGTCTATCTGAGCAAGCAGCCCCACTCTGATGTCTCAAATTATGCTGGTCGAGCAATACTTATCTAAACTAACCTGCACTGCCCTTCAGCGCGATGAGTCTCTGGTGATCCTCGCCGTACGTGTCCTTGAAGGCGGCTTCGGCGGCCGCGAGGCGCTTGGCGGCGTCGCTGGCGTGCGGCAGGCTGCGCAGGCACAGGTAGCACCACGACACGTCTAGTTGCAGCACGGCCCAGTTGTCTACTGTCTTTAGGATTGAGGACCTGCATTCACTGCACGAGTGGAGAATATTATGGTTAAGTCCGGCTATATTTTAAACCAGTTTCTGAAAAATAGGAGGTATCAGACTAATCGGATGTTAATGAGCAGAACTGAGGCACAGAATTGTGATTTCTTATGAATATAGAATAATAAACTACTATAGAATAAAAAAAACATAGAAACCGATGGACGTTTAATTTATTTATGTACATAAAAGAGGACAAAGTTACCGCTTATTTTATTTAAAAAATTCTTCCAGCAACCCTGCGATAGGACAGAGTGAAGGTGATTTGTTTGTTTTTAACCGAATTCCAAAAAAGGAGGAGGTTCTCATTTTCACTGTATTTTATCTTGGAATTTTAAGAAAATTTCAACTGTTTCTGTGGGGCCTGGTTACTTGTCTTCTTTGGTGGCAATACAAGCTGAACGGAGTTTTTTAAAATGTTCGATCTAAATATGCGTCTAGCTACAACAATGTGTCCATAACTCCATACAATGCAATGTGTCCGTAATTGTACCTACCTTAGCTTTAAGCCCATTGTAAGATCTTTACACATTATGGAATGCAAATAAAGATGTGAATATGAATAACTCTTCTATGAATAATTCTTCCTTATTTTTGTATTTATATATAAGTATTTTTTTGTTTTATAAATGTAACTATTCGGTCGTAAAATGAAACACCACAGACTACCTACAGTACTGTATCTCTTCCTTTAAATCCATCCAAAGGTTGTCTTGAAAAGATCGCTTTTAGCGATAAGACCGCCCATTGTGTCACCCTATTTTTAATAAAGAATATTCTATCTATATATCTATCTATATAATGCAATGCATCACCTGAGCTGCCGGTCCGCCTCGAGTAGCAGCACCAGAGCCAGCGGGTAGTCGTGCTGCTTGGCGGCAGCGCGGCCGCGCTCGTGCAGCGCGAGCCCGACCAGCAGCGAGCGACGCTCCGCAGGCGGCAGCTCGACGGCCTTGCCTGACTGGTCTTCAAGCTGTGGGGAAATTCATAGTCACAGCATTATCTTCCCCATTTATATATTATCTTTAATACAAATTTTAATATATATAAATCACGTGGTAGGTAGGGTAGGTAGCGTAGGTAGCGTAGGTAGCGTAGGTAGCGTAGGTAGCGTAGGTAGGGTAGGTAGGGTAGGTAGGGTAGGTAGGGTAGGTAGGGTAGGTAGCGTAGGTAGCGTAGGTAGCGTAGGTAGCGTAGGTAGGGTAGGTAGGGTAGGTAGGGTAGGTAGGGTAGGTAGGGTAGGTAGGGTAGGTAGGGTAGGTAGGGTAGGTAGGGTAGGTAGGGTAGGTAGGGTAGGTAGGGTAGGTAGGGTAGGTAGGGTAGGTAGGGTAGGTAGGGTAGGTAGGGTAGGTAGGGTAGGTAGGGTAGGTAGGGTAGGTAGGGTAGGTAGGGTAGGTAGGGTAGGTAGGGTAGGTAGGGTAGGTAGGGTAGGTAGGGTAGGTAGGGTAGGTAGCGTAGGTAGCGTAGGTAGCGTAGGTAGCGTAGGTAGCGTAGGTAGCGTAGGTAGCGTAGGTAGCGTAGGTAGCGTAGGTAGGGTAGGTAGGGTAGGTAGGGTAGGTAGGGTAGGTAGGGTAGGTAGGGTAGGTAGGGTAGGTAGGGTAGGTAGAGTAGGTAGGGTAGGTAGGGTAGGTAGGGTAGGTAGGGTAGGTAGGGTAGGTAGGGTAGGTAGGGTAGGTAGGGTAGGTAGGGTAGGTAGGGTAGGTAGGGTAGGTAGCGTAGGTAGCGTAGGTAGCGTAGGTAGCGTAGGTAGCGTAGGTAGCGTAGGTAGCGTAGGTAGTGTAGGTAGGGTAGGTAGGGTAGGTAGGGTAGGTAGGGTAGGTAGGGTAGGTAGGGTAGGTAGGGTAGGTAGGGTAGGTAGGGTAGGTAGGGTAGGTAGGGTAGGTAGGGTAGGTAGGGTAGGTAGGGTAGGTAGGGTAGGTAGGGTAGGTAGGGTAGGTAGGGTAGGTAGGGTAGGTAGGGTAGGTAGGGTAGGTAGGGTAGGTAGGGTAGGTAGGGTAGGTAGGGTAGGTAGGGTAGGTAGGGTAGGTAGGGTAGGTAGGGTAGGTAGGGTAGGTAGGGTAGGTAGGGTAGGTAGGGTAGGTAGGGTAGGTAGGGTAGGTAGGGTAGGTAGGGTAGGTAGGGTAGGTAGGGTAGGTAGGGTAGGTAGGGTAGGTAGGGTAGGTAGGGTAGGTAGGGTAGGTAGGGTAGGTAGGGTAGGTAGGGTAGGTAGGGTAGGTAGGGTAGGTAGGGTAGGTAGGGTAGGTAGGGTAGGTAGGGTAGGTAGGGTAGGTAGGGTAGGTAGGGTAGGTAGGGTAGGTAGGGTAGGTAGGGTAGGTAGGGTAGGTAGGGTAGGTAGGGTAGGTAGGGTAGGTAGGGTAGGTAGGGTAGGTAGGGTAGGTAGGGTAGGTAGGGTAGGTAGGGTAGGTAGGGTAGGTAGGGTAGGTAGGGTAGGTAGGGTAGGTAGGGTAGGTAGGGTAGGTAGGGTAGGTAGGGTAGGTAGGGTAGGTAGGGTAGGTAGGGTAGGTAGGGTAGGTAGGGTAGGTAGGGTAGGTAGGGTAGGTAGGGTAGGTAGGGTAGGTAGGGTAGGTAGGGTAGGTAGGGTAGGTAGGGTAGGTAGGGTAGGTAGGGTAGGTAGGGTAGGTAGGGTAGGTAGGGTAGGTAGGGTAGGTAGGGTAGGTAGGGTAGGTAGGGTAGGTAGGGTGCGCAATTCGGGCATTTCGGGTAATACAGTTCCGCTTTCCTGATTTGCAGGTACCTCCTACCTGCAGTTTTTGAACTTGCGACTTATTGATTTATACTAAATTTTTCCTTTCCTTCCCTCTTTCTCCCTCATATCCCACTTTAAAAAAAAACTGCCTTTGTCCGTCTCCTGGGTCCCAACTATCTCTGTACCAAAATTCATCAAAATCGGCTGGGCCATTAGTCATTAGGCGTGAAGACGTAACAAACAAACTCACTTTCGCTTTTATAATATTAGTAAGGATTCATTGTCTGCTTAGAATTTTCCTAAATACTGTTTTGTTTGACTTCCAGTTTAACCGGATACAGCTCAATAACAGTAATTGGAACAATGGTCTATCTGACCTCCACAAACCAGTTAGTACCGGGTAATACGACAACTAGAGACTGGTTGTCTGTCTTTTGGGTCACTGACTTCTTGAAACGACTGGCAAAAAATTACAAATGAGCGCCGGTTCTGAAACAAATATTCGTTTGGAACTGTATTGTATTGTATAACGGGCTGGTGTCCGCAACTCCACGTCTGAGGCGCGTATTTTGCGTATGGGTGGGAATATTATTCGATCCACCCCAGCTCCACGAGAAACGTCAGCAGCGCCTTGGTGTTGCTGACGATCTCGCGAAGAGTACCTGGGTTACCGAAGTACTTTGCCCTGTATGGGGCAACCTCTGGGCAGTGCAGAAGCACGTGGGCTGCTGTTTCGCCTACCTCCATGCAGGCTCGGCACAGTGCGTTTGGAACTGTATGTTTCTAATAAATAGTGAAAATTGATTGTTTACCTTCATATACTCGTCATCATCAGCCAGCTCATCCACATACTCTGACAGTAGTGTGGCATCGTCACGGACCGTCTTCATCTCCATATACATGGTGTCCTCTTTCTTCACCTCCTCAGGAGTTTCTGGTCAGGATATTTACATTTAAAACTTGTTGGCAAAACCTTATATGTCTCAGTACAGTAGTTGAATTAAGTTAAATAAAAATGTTAGCAATAACCTTGCTCACTGGTCATAAGCACAGGGTCCTCCTGAGTTTTATTCCAATGTCAGGCAACGTGTCATTGTATGTTTCGATCACAAATTACTCCGTCATAAATCAAAAGTCATTTATTCAAATTAGGCTGATAATCAGTACTTTTTGAATGTCACGTTACAAGAGACAGTCCCACAAAAACGCCCTGCCCTTCGCCACTTCCTAGTCTTTTAGCTGGGAAGAAGAAGTGGCAGAACAAACTCCCCACCAACACATCTGTCTGTCAGGTTAGTAGCAACCACAGTCTGGATTCGTGCTCGGAAAATGCTTGCCTCTATTACATGGGACTTAAACATGACTCACGAAATGTTGGTTTACTATTAAGTACATCTCTGTGTAACATTATGCAGATTACATGGCGTGATGTAACCTTTAATATAATAAAAACCGTTTTGGAATAGATATACTGTTGTTTTTGATTTATTCTAATCCTTCTCTTACACTGGAGGACCGACAGTCATTTCTTGTGTTTTTTTTTTCCTTTTTTAACTTGCATGCCTGTTTAGTTTAAATAAAAACACATAATGTAATTTCGTGTGCATATTGAATCTTAAGCGCACGTCGCATTGTATCTTGTAACAAATTGATTTCATAAAATGTGGAAAATGTTTCGGTTATACATTTACTCATCTTATAGCTGTAATGTTGTGCAATACTGTAATGTGTAACCGTTTGTTTTCCCAAATAAATAAAATAAAATAAAAATAATCATCCAATGAATTTTCTCGCTTTTCTCTCTAGCTCATCTCTGCCTTACTAAACTAAACTATTATTATTTATACATTTATTTCACTCGGCTACCCGGGTAGCCGGAAAGTACTGATAGCACGGGCCTAAGCCAAGTGATTATCAGTTGCGTTTATTATTATTATGAGCCAGATGTGGCCCACTGCAGGGCAAAGGTTTCCCTTCCTTCCTCCCATTTTTTTCTGTCATTTACTGTTGTGGCCCAACCCTTATCGTGGAAGTCTAGCTCGTCACGCCGTCTCCTTCTCCTACCACGTCGTCGGGTCCTGTTGTTCGGAACCCAATCGGTTGTTACTTTGGCCCAATTTTGTTGCGACATGCAGCAGATGTGGGTCGGGTCTTGAAGTGAAGCATACAGTTCCTTATACGGTCAGAAATGTTGATGTTTATTATGCTTCGTTCCATAGCTATATATAAACTGAACTAATTGCCTAAAATTAATAAGATATCAAGCTGAATATTTAATCTTTCATTCTACATGAAAGATTAAATATGATGTACAATAAAGAATAATGTATCTTCTTCAAGCAATCACTCACATATGAAATAGTAGTGATGTAATGACCAGTGAGAGACATACCTGCCATAACAAGTGCCATCAGTGTGGCGCCATTCTTCAAACCCTGCTCCTCCAAGCTTGGGGAAGGTTTTATAACCTTGCCATTGAATATTATCTTCACCCTGAAAAAGGTTAAATTCCAATAATAATGTACAAATTGGGTTCCCTCTATCTGGCAGAATCTTGATGCTCCGAAATTTATTTGGCATAACACACTTAGCATAATTTTCTTTAAACGAACATTTTAAAGGCATAAAAATTATTTGGTATAATTATCGTTTGGCATAATGTTTAAAACTTCGAATTATCAATGGCATACTTTTAAGATGGCAGAATTACATTTAGTATAATTACGATTGGCAGAATTCAAATTTCGCAGAATATTTAGAGCGATGATTATTTGGTATAATTTCACTTGGCATATTATGCAGATGACAGTAATGGCTAGGTTAGGTTAAAACTGTGACCTCCTACGCACGACCCGAGCGAGCGAAACGAGCGGTGCCGCGGCAGCGGCCGACGAGTGCCAGAAACGACTTGCATTAATAGAAAAAAGAGATTGTTTTAAGTAGTTTACCCAGAACTGAACTATTTAGATTAGGATAATTACTTATTGAATTCAATGACATTATTTCAAATTCAATTAAACAATAACTACAGTAAATGACATTATTTTATAGAAATAATTAATTAAAATAAATGACAACTTATAATGACAAAAATGATCCTAACTATAAACTTTCTGCGATATGACAATTCTGCCGTTTAATGATTATCGATATAAAATATATGCCAAAAGACGATTCTGACTGTGATGTTTCTGCGATATGATGTTTCTACTTTTTAAATATTATAGATATGAAGTTTATGCCTAGAGATGATTCTGACTTACAAAATTATGAGTTAAGAATGTATGATAAATGAGTGTCTGCTGAACAATTTTCTGCGAAGTGAAGTTTATGCTATCCATTGTTATGCAAAATAAAATTATGACATAAAAAGTTCTGCCATAAAGGGTAGACCCGTACAAATTGTGGTATACTCTTGAGAATTCTTCTTAATCCTTATCCAAAACACTTTTTTTTATAAAGTATAATAACTGTGACTACATGGGAGATTCTTGTTAAACTCTAGCATAAATAACTATTTCATACCTTGTATAATAATGATAGTAAATCTTAGTTTACTGAGGTTAAGAACAAGGGCAATAATAATAATTATTCCTTTTTTAGCATATGGGAATCATGAAATATTTATTGAAACTAAATGTGACATATCAAAAGTTTAGTGCAAATATTCATCTCATCTGCACCTATTGTACAGCAACTATCATCTTTTTAGAGCGAATTTTGTTATTTTATTTTGGGTATTAGAAATTCTTTGTTTAAAATGTTAAATTGTTAGATATAAGTAACTTAAATCTAGATTAGCTAAATTAAGTAATTTTTCTTGTACAACTTAAATATGCATGCGGTGTTTACCTTTAAGTGATTGTTGCACTAATATATATTACTTTTAGCATAAAACCAGTGTGGACAATTGTTGGTGAACCAATAAAATAAAATAAAAAAAAAAACTAACACCATTCTTAATTAAACAGGAGAACATACCTAGCCTCAGCCACCCCAATTTCTCCAGAAATAGCAGTAATCAACTCCTGCCCCATGGCTTCCAACTTCTTCTGCATCTTCAACATCCTAGGTTTCTCTCCGGGTATTGTCGCCTTAACCCTCAAGGTTGCAAAACCAGTCTCCTTGAATTCTGCATTGTCTTTAGATCTCTCAATAGAGTGAAGCTGCAGTTCACGTAATGCTTGGAGTACCACTTCATTTTCAAATGAGAACTCTTTTGCATACTTTGCGACGAGATCCTGTGAAAATTATGAAGTTTATTTTTAATTTTTGTTTCATTCACTCAATGAAAAATGCCAGAGACAAAGATTCTTTTAACTGTTTGGGATACCAGAAACTGTCATTTTTAACATTTCTTTTCTTTGTGAGTCAGCAAAAAATACAGATGACACAAAAATACAAACTGAATGTTTCAAAATTGGGTCAAATCAAATAGTCATTATAATAGGTCAGTGGGCCATCTATATTCAGAAAATGGATGATTATTGGCCTTGAAATAATTTACAAATAAGTTTACTTATCACTTTCAATCACAAAACCTAACATATAAACAAGATGACAACTATTTACCTATTATGAGGTCATTGTGAATTAATAATAATTAATTTGTTTTAGATGAGCCTCTGCCAAACGTAAAACTGCATAAGCCTTGATATTTAATTAATTCATGGACAATCTTTAAATTATATAGTTCTCTAAATAGACCGGACACAAAATACTTGAAAAGCCGATATCAACAAAGAATGTTTATGTATTTTTCCATACCTTGAAATTTTGAGTTATTTCATTATCCGTTGTGATAAAAGGCGCTTCCCATAATTTCACCTTTTCCTCGTTCAATTTAGCTCTTAGTTTTATCAACAAATCTTCATGTTGGAGATTATTCTCCATTTTTATTAAGACAATGAATGATGATGATTCGCAAAAAAACAAATCAACAATTTTTCCTTAATTTAACCTTCTGTTTTTGACAGAGCAACTGACATTGACAGCAAAAAGAATCATGCTTGTTCGATTCATGCAGAAATCAATTTACTTAAAGATTGTTGATAATTTATTATGTCTGTTAAATGAAGAAATGAGTTAATGAAATATAACACTATATTTTGGAACAGTAAACTGTTTTTTTCTATTTCATGACTATATTAAATTGTGTTCATTTTGCGCAGGTATAAATTCATAGTAAAAAAACTATGGGGTCTAACTTTTAGTTACAATTGATACGATTATGGTAATTGTTTTTATCCTATAATCTCTCCATAATAATAAAAAGTAATTTTAACGTACTGCTATTAATTATGCTACACTCGATAAATCTCGATAATTCGTTTTAGGTAAATAATTAATGAGCTAATATACATTTCCTATAACAGTTTATGTTGATCAGTTTAAATTAAATCATGTTAACAAGCAAGATTTGTTTGGCAAGTAAGTTTTAAATAATGGAATTAATCGAAGTAAATCTGATGAAAACTTAGTAATTTTCATAATATCTATAGATATAGTATCACATTTACCAAATTCGTAATCTAGAATAATCTTTCGGATCGCCATTACCTATCGTACGTGAATGGTATTTCCCATTGCTCACGATAAAATGGGTTCGAACTGAGTAGGCAGTTAGTTGGGGCTAGGTACCACCGCCACTAGTAACGCACTCAAAACATTGTGCTGTAGGGTTACCATGACATCTTATAGCAGTTCTTATTCCTGTGTGAGAAAGGGATGGTGCTAGACACCCTGTATAGCCCTGTCTCTTTCCCTCAGTGGAATAAGTTCGGCTTTAAGACGTCATGGTAGGGTAGCTGATGCATGTATTGAATAGAACAGTGCAGGGACCTACGCGTAAAAAAATTATAACTTTTTTACCTTAAATAAGTAAGTACCTCTGTAACTGTGGCGCATCAAAATGATCGCACTGACGGAAAACACAAGGTCCCTCTCGGCTTCGTTCGATACGGGTTTAGTGCTGTTATACATACTTAGGTACCTACAAAATGTTACAAAGCAAACATATTGTCAGCACGGGTGATCATTAATATGCGGTAATGGGCAAACATTTGAATAACGTTTAATTAATTAACTGTCATTATGTGGGTAACTGCCGCCATTTTAATGAGTGTTGTTTAATTGTTGTTCTCCTATGCATAACAAAGATTTATATAATAAGGCTGGGTTTCTGCCTATCCTGAAGTTTACAAAGTAGTCAATAATGGTCCCACATGAGTGCCATTAACAGGATAGTTATTACAGTGTCTAGGTTCCTATATTACTATGACATTTGGAATTTTGGATAGAGGTTTTCATTTTTGATGATATGAGCTGCAGAGACGATGTCAACGTACTTATACTAAAACACGATTATCCCGCATCTGAAAAAAAACTTTAAGGTGTCAAGGGACACCCGGATGGAACGAAGTTATTATTTATTATGTACAAAAACCTGTAAACACTCAACAAAAATAATCGTCGCGACACCACACTGTTCAATGCGAAATAGAAAGACGAAACGAAAATAACTGGCTTGCTTTCTATGAGAGAGAGAGACAGAGAAACACGCACACGCCGAATGGCTCACAATTATAGCAAAAAGTGTCGTTACAACTTTTAGTCTTTATTTTTTCCGTCTAGCCCCCTTTCGCAACGCGCGATAAAGAACTTCGTTCCAAAACGTGTCACGAGTTTTTTTAGCAATATAGTAAGTAGGGATATTTATACTTACTGAGTAAATTCAAAAATTTGACGTGGCTGAACAATCACATTTACGCGCACTGATCAACACTTCTGACACTTTGAACTGCATCTCGCTAATGTAAGAGGTCGATGAAGTAAGATGTAGATGATGTGAATGAATGCAGACTCTTGCGACTGGGCCTCTCACTCCACCAAATGAAGTATACTTACTTATCATACTAATATTATAAAACTCGGTAGTGGTGATCCGTGTGATTTCACCCTTATTCTGGCTCAATCCGATACCATGTGCATAGCTGTGGATTCCCCCTAATTGATTAATGTTTTCCAACAACCTTTCTATTTTAGGTAAAAACCTTATCCATTTTAAGATTGTACCTACCTATCATATTTATAAAAAATACTTACGACCATGTAAATTCGTCGCCGTCGGTGACGATTTTATCTCGTTATGGTGTCAAATCATATTTATTTGATTTGAATTCAGTCATACCTTCCCCTCACCCCGCTTCTCCAGGAAATGTCACAACAAAATGGTTTTATGAATAAATCCGTCGCGGAGCTAAGGAATTTGCTTCAGTAAACCAATTAGGTAGGTACGTACCTACGGTATACAGAATTGGAGCGACTAGGATTTCTTTCATAAAATATTTGTCAAATTCCCTTTAATCTTATTTTTCACTCTGTGTTCTGTCAAAATAATCCAAAGAATTTTTGTTCGTTGATACCCACACAACGTTAGAAAATTACAATGTCCATTATATTAAGATTTAATATCATAATTCATGAGAAATAACGAGAGCTCGTGCGGCTGTCATTGTTGACAGCCGCACTGGTTGTAGCACTTTTCAAGGTCAGTCCGTGGATGGGTGACCATCCATTACATACCGTGCCTAAGAATAGTCAGTGGCCGGAAAGTTTGACAACCAGTCTTACCAAGAAATAATCATGAGTACTTTTTAGGGGTCCGAACTAAAATGGCTAAAATGGAAACCTTATAGATTCGACGGACAGGCCGTCGGTCTGTTTGTCCGTACCTATGTCCCATTTTACTCCAAAACTACCACACAGTTGAGATTCGGACAGTAGGTGCCTTCTAAATATACCGCTACACAGAATGAAAGTAAAATAAAAAAAAATATATAAAATTAGGACTCTCCTCTCCATATAATTAAGTTAGGGTTGAAAAAAAAACTACGTATATAACTGGGTGGTCTATCTTTCGATAGCTCTTAATTTAAGTCCTTTTTTCCTTAAGTCAATGGTTTGGTGAGACATTTGCTTTTAAAATGCAACAATTGTGTCCCACCCCCCATCTAATTTCTAAAGTAAGAGCAAGAAAACTCTGAAAATAATTGGGTTTGTAGAAACTTAAAAAAATTTCAACGAAAACTTGTTTGAACAAGATTCGATTATCAGTTTTTGAAATATAGGATTTTTTTGCAAAAAAAAAACTGTTGAGTGTCAATTAGTTATTTTATACTTATTATGTGCTTTTAAAAAAAATATTTTTCTGTTGAGTGTCAATTTTTAAAATATTGTTATTGTATATTATATGGTGCTTTTAAACATCCTTTATTTAACAACAAAATAATACTGTTCTAACTTAAACATATTGATTCGGTGCTTCTAGACCGAAGAAACGTTCGAGAGAACAGAAAAAAAACGTGCAGCAAATCGTAACAAAAATGGTTTCATTAATTTTCAAATTCTTTGGTCAAGTTTCGTTAAACTCGAGCAGCAGTGTTTGTGACCCAAATTATGTGTGAACTCTAAACTCTACAAAGGCTTCAAGTACTTTGTCTTTTTGTTTATCTTTCACATCCTTCTTCCTGAGGCATTTACTGACTGGCAAGCCCATTTTCCAATGTTTGTCTTCAAGATGCGATTTTTATTCGACTCAGAAATTGTGTTACAATTTCTGGAGAATACGTTTTCAAAATCAATGTTTCTAACGTAACATTACACTCTGAGTTGATACTTACTCTCAAGGAATGGAGAGGCGCCACGGTATCCTCACAGATTCCTGCACATAATTGGCGTGTCCTCGTAGAGGCGATCGGCGGCGGCTACATCTCGCGTCCGGACCTGGTTCAGGCTAAGGTCCGGAGCGAGAGGGAATGGGAACCAATCACCTCCTTCAGAAGTTGTTTTCTTAGCGAAGGAAATGGCTGGGCGTTTGCGGGAGAGATCCTCAAACCATCTCAATGCCGCACGAGACTCTCTGGGAGTTAGGAGCCGCAAGACGACTCCCGGTTACCATATCCTAGCTCCCAGAGAGTCTCGTGCGGCATCACTATCCACAGATCCGCTTATAGTATAAGCGGATCCGCTTATAGTATAAGCGGATCCGCTTATAGTATAAGCGGATCTGTGGATAGTGAGCAATGGGTAGTTCACCAGTTCACCGTCCGTTCGTTTACTCAGACGACAGGCTGTGTCGACGGAGCGTTCGTGTTCCACGCGTGCTTTAAAGAGATGTAAGCAAAGGGCCAGGGCCACTTACTGCCGCGGTTGCAGGTTCAAAAGAGATACAGTGGCCCCAGAACACAAAGGGTAAATAACCCTCCTTTGCAGTGCGCAGTCGGGTAAAAAAGGAACATAGATGGGTTTTAGTCACCCCTTCGCCTGCGCCCACTGGCATAAGTCGTTACATGATTACCCATATGAAAAAAAAACTTGAGAGGTGTCAACGGTCACCAGAATGGAACGAAGTTATTATTTATTATGTACAAAAATCCCGTATACACTCAACAAAAATAATCATCGCGACACCACACTGTTCAATGCGAAATAGAAAGACGAAACGAAAATAACTGGCTTGATTTCTATGAGAGAGAGAGAGAGAGAGACAATAGAGAGAGAACAATCACCTACGGGATATCTTCCTTGATTTGTTATTATTGTGAGCTCACGATATTTCCACCCGTTTCAAGCGATATGATCGTGGGATGGAGAAAACGAGGGGGTGGTAAAGAATTGTTAAATGCTGACAGATCTGACTGCCCTCTTTCTTAGAATTTTTGGACGCGCACTACTGGAACTCGAAGTCACGGCAATACACACTCTTGAAACTCGATCCAATGATTGCGCCCTGACTGCAGGAGATGTTCAGCGATTTTTGCACGTCGTTGGTTTTCACTGCCTTTCTGTGCTCTTTAATGCGGCATGAGACAGTTCGCTTCGTTTGATCGACTTATTAATTGCCGCAACATAACAGTATCGAAATATTAGGAGCTCACAGTAATAACAAACCATGAAAGATCTCCCGTAAGTGCCAGTTTTTAAATATGTAGGTATAACATGTTTCTGGAGTTTCAAAAACTGTTTAGATATAAAACCCTACAGTAAACATCCAGTCTTCACAAAGGGTATGTGGAACCCAGTATCTGGATTTTAAGACCAGTTACACAGTCTCGTTATTCACTTACGTTTCAGTTTGACTGGATCTCCAATATAGTGGAGAACTGGGGAACATATTTATCATCTACCTGGCATTTTCCGAACTTCTAGTCTGACTGATGCAGCTGAATATCAGTATTTTACATGGAGCGTGTGCATATCTGACCTCCACAACCCAGTTAGTACTGGGTAATAATATATGATATGTCTTTTATTGTCGGCTTATAATGACTCAACAAAAGTCCCTTTTTCTTACAGCGGTGCTGCTGTCTCTCCACGCAGTGAACTCCTACATTCTTCTGACTGCGAACTTGGAAGATATGAACTCTTTAGCCAAGCAGATAGCTGAGTCCCCGGTGGCCAATCAGCTCAACAACATCATCCGGCGCGCCGCCGCTATGTTCAAAGAAACTGGAGCACACGGGCGGCATATTTCCAGCCGCAAGGCACAGATGCGATCTGACCCCCAAATTGATGATGAAAAGTCTGAAAAACAGTTAGTACAGCCTCAAGTAGATGAAGAAGTGTCTCGAAAACATGAAATAGAACCACAAACAAATGAAAGACAGCCACAAACAAATGAAGCACAACCACAAACATATAAAGAACAGCCTCGAAAACATGAAAGCCAACCACAAACAAATGAAGCACAACCACCAGCAATTGAGGAACAGCCTCAAAAACATGAAATTGAACCGCAAACAAATGAAAGACAACCACAAACATATGAGGAACAGCCTCGAAAACATGAAATAGAACCACAAACAAATGAAAGACAACCACAAACATATGAGGAACAGCCTCGAAAACATGAATTAGAACCACAAACAAATGAAAGACAACAAACATATGAGGAACAGCCTCGAAAAAATGAAAGAGCACCACAAACAAATGAAAGACAGCCACAAACATATGAGGAACAGCCACAAATAAAGGGAGGAGAGCCTCAAATAAATGGAAAACGGCCACAGACTAATGAAGCGCAGCCACGAACAAACGAAGACCAAGATAAGGTAGAAAAAACTGTCCAAAATCCGTTGAATCCGGCGAAAGTACAAGGAGTAGCGGACAACACTGGTACGTATTTATGTTCGAAATCGATAGTCAATTACAACGTAGCGAGGGTCAGACCGACGACTTGTCGTTGACAGATCCGTGTCTCCGATAGACTGGATGTAAAAGACGAGGAGCTGCGGTGCAACTTTGGGCAAACTTATGGACATAAGCATCCTCTCCAACAGTGGGCATTTTTTATTTGTTTTATTTAATTTAAAGAACCATAGTCATAGACTAAAATAGCTTAGTGTCTAATAAAAAAAAAACAGTTTAATACAGTTAAATTTTTATTAATTATCATTGTACTACAGATTTGGCATCTGAAAATGAGAAACGAAACATAGAGGTCTGGAAACCGGACCAAAAAGGTAATTAGCACATTGAGGTACAATTATTAGGTTTTAGTGATAACGACATCTGGGAAATTAACTACAATTGCAACGTTTTTTTTTCTGTGTAATTATTTTATTTCACCACTGCTGTTAAAATGGAAAATATCGTGATTAAAACGGTGTGTTTAAACTGAGACTGGGATACAAAGAAGAATTGTGTTTTCTGCAAACACGCACTGTGCCGACGTGGTGGGTGACGGTCCAATCCCACTAACAGAGAAGAAACCTGTGTCCCAGCCAGCCCAGACGTTACAGGTTGATATAAGATAAAATATTGCTTACTAGCTTTTGCCCGCGGCTTCGCTCGCGTTAAACTCGGGGTAAATAGCATATGTCCGTCTCCTGAGTCCCAACTATCTCTGTACCAAAATTCAAAAGCAGTTTAGCCATTAAGGCGTGAAGAGGTAACAAACAAACAAACTCACTTTCGCTTTTATAAAATTAGTAAGGATTTTGCACATGGTTTGAGCTAAGAGAAACTTCATCCAGAATCTAATCTAAGACCTTCTTTCGCCAGCTTTATCAGCAGAGCTTAAAAAGGACGCATCGGATTCCTCGAACGAATTGTCAAGAGATACTCATGGAAAAAAGCTGAATGCCACATCGAGCAGGCGTGAGCCCGGCTTCGCTGAGCTGGGCAGGAATGCCAGCTACTACCTGAACTCCATCAAGAAGATCTTTGAGAACCTTTAGCTTGATATGGAATAAAGGTCTTTGAATTGGGTGTTGAATTTCAGAGTTACTTTGTTATTTATAACCTTACAAAATATTACAGTTGCTTAATTCGAGGTCAAGGTGCGCTTGCCTCGATTGGCGCCTGGATGGGTAACCACCCATTTGAAACCTAGTTTCTACCGTGGCTCGGAAAGCAAGTAAAACAGTTTGTGCCGTCTGTTATTTGTAGATCTTTTACAGTGGTTGCAGGTAGTCACTGGTCCAATAGTCTGACAACCAGTCTTAGGCTATTCCCCAGCAGGCCAACGTATGAGACGCGGGTCTGTGGACGGTAACCAATGGGTGGTTTGACCAGACACTTTATTCCAGAACATTAGTTCTTATGATCACGTCATGATGATGTTTAAAAGAGATACTCCGGCCCCGGAACACAAAGGGCGGAAAACAAAACGATGGAACCAGTGAGGGTTTAGGCAACAAAACGTTAGACGTTCGTTCAGTTTCGTGTGTCGAGAGCAAAATCGACTTGTGAGTGACAGTGTTAGTGGTAACGAACGCAAAAAAACGAATAAGAAAGAGGGTAGATCGTTTTGTCTGCTCGTAAACATCCACCCGCAATAACTTCAGTTCATCCGTGATCATGGCGTTTGCGACATCGCCGAAATATCGGAAACTCGATATAAATAATAAACATGGTATATATCCCGTTTCAAGTGTTAATTAGTGAGTACAAGTCTGACACTCCCCCCCGCTCCGCCCAAAGCGGGGGAAGTTATATGATGATTTCCCAACCGCAAAAAAAATGCGCAGTGTAATTGTAACGACGCTCACTCGTGCTTGGACAAATCTGTTTCGGAATTTGTACTCCTTCGTAAAAGAAGATACGGAATTTAAAAATCCGTAGATCTTCGATGCCCTGTAATTATTTTAACATTTTGATACTTGTACATAATTATTTTAGTATTAGCTTATATCTATTTGGAGTTTGTAAATAACTACATCTATGGTACAATAGTCTTTTGTCAAGACATCAATAGATCCTGACTATAGCGCCGTGCGGTAGACCTATTCATCGGAAAGCAATTACTGCATGTTAATGAGGAGTAGAAGCGCTGTTGTAATGTGACGTCATGACATGCGCCATCTTTGTTACTAATAAGGTAAGTGGTGAGTTTAGCTCGTCCATGTCAAGGAGAGAACTTACCACTTTCTAATGTTTTAGATCATTATTGTGCTTTTTGAAAACTCCTAAGCCAAAAATCATATGCTTGCCAAAGCGGTAAATATTGTTGATGATTGGTATTGGAACTGTGAGCGCTAATTAGTTGTACTGCTGGTATTCCCTAAAACAAAACTTTGGCTCACACTAGGAATTTCTCTTTGTATCGTAGATGCATTTACAAACATTTAAACTCATATACATAGACAGCTAGACCCGTAACAACTATCTGTAGGTCATTCAAATATTTGTTTCATGCGGGGCCCGACCCCGCGACACGCAACGCAGTAGAAAAGTTACAAAGGCGGACTTATTGCTTTAGATATCCGGGGTTGCGGGTTGTTCGAAAGAGGTACCGCGGTCCCGGAACGTAAAGGGCAATAGAAGGAACATGGGTGGGTTTTAGTCAGTACAAGTCTGACCCCCCCCCCCCCCCCGCTCCGCCCAGAGCGGGGGAACTTATTTGATGAATTCCCATCCGCAAAAAAAAACTGCTTTAGATATTCTCTGACATACAATTATGGATAGAGGACAAAAATCAAACACCTGTTTTTCTTTCGTCTTCTCCAATTCTTTGTTAAAAACTATAAAATTAGTTTAAAAGAAAAAAAAATGTTGAAGTCATTTATCTAGCCTTGTCTCCCAATATAATCCCTTAACCGTTTTCCAAGACAGTGACAGAATAAGTAATGACGGCCTAATTCTTTGTCAAAACAACCAGCCTTGTCAAGATGCAAATGAACAGCCTGTATATCTAGCGTACGGGGAACGAGGCACCTTGTATGCATGGTGAAGCTTTGTCATCCTCTTTTTGGAGTTAATTAGGTTACCGGAAATTTACAGGATACACCTGTCGGTATTACACGAAATAAGGAGAAGGAATGAACTATCTTAACAGTTATGGCCCAGTGGTTAATGGCCCCGATTTATGTGTTGTGGGACGTGGCTTCGAAATTGAATGGGGACATTATTTTGTGTAATTTATTTTATGTGTAAAGGAAAATATTGTGAAGGTATCTAGAGTTAAATCACATTACATTATTATTTTCATTATACTAGGATAGCCCAGCGGTTTCACCCGCTGTTCAGCTTCTTAGTGTCATGGCGTAACGTTATATAGGTTTCCTATCTATTCCTGGCTATCCGAGACTTGAATATTTTTCAATTCGAACCACAACTTCTTGAGATATGCGCGTTTAACAAAACGAAGTTTTCAGTTTTATAATATTAAAATAGCTGACGCTCGTTTTCACTAACTGATATCTAATTAAAAGCGTTACTTTTATTAAGGTATTGCTTTATTAGGTACTAGCTTTTGCCCGTGGCTTTGCTCGCGTTAACTTTGGGGTAACACAGTTCCCCTTTCCTGATTTGCAGGTACCTGCTACCTGTAGTTTTTGCCCTTGCGCCTTATAATAGCAAAGCTAAGCTTTCCCCTTCCTTCCCTCTTTCTCAATATATTAAAAAAATAGCCTATGTCCGTTAACAAGATCCCAACTATCTCGGTACCAAAATTCATCAAAATCGGTTTAGCCATTTAAGCGTTAAGATGTAAAAAACAAACTAACTCACTTTCGCTTTTATAATTAGTAAGGATAGTGTGAATGATGAAGGATTTGAATAGAGGCAGACTAAGACATGCATAACAGACCAATAGCTCCGGCATTGAATGCCGTCCTTGCTTACTAGTAGTTAGTATGCTAGACCACGCTTGTTATATCACAAGCTTGGCTTTGGCTACAGAATGCTAATCAACTGCAGGAGGCTAATCCAGTTTAATGCTAAAAAAGTAATTTCAAAGAATAGGATCGTGAAACGTGATGAAATCTGGTGAGATTGCTTCACAATAACATTACATTATACTTATACATTTTATTGCAGACTATAATCTACCTCTGTGCCAAATTTCATTAAGATCCGTTCAGCCGTTTTGACGTGAAAGAGTAACAAACGTCCAAACATCCTCACAAACGTTTGCATTTATAATATCAGTAGGATAGCTCCAAGGGAGCTTTATATTATCCATGTTTGAGTATATGGATGGTAATTCGATACCTCCACGCAGTCCCGAGATAAAGGGTTTTGACAGACAAACAGAGAACAAAGTTATCCTGGGTACCTACGTTTTTTTTTTTTGAGGTACGTACTAAGCCTTAAAAAGAGAAATCTATTAGCGCAGATTGCTAACCGTAGGTTCGTTATTAAGAAAAATGATTGTCTACTGAATCTTTTGAAAGGTTCAGCTTACGGGATTCTTTCAAGGTTACGATGGGTGAGTAAAATTATCAATCCTTACTCCTTACTAATATTATAAAAGCGAAAGTGAGTTTGTTTGTTTGTTTGTTTATTTGTTTGTTTGTTACCTCTTCACGCTTTAATGGCTAAACCGATTTTGATGAATTTTGGTACAGAGATAGTTGGGAACCAGGAGACGGACATAGGCTAACTTTTTTAAAAAAAAGTGGGATGTGAGGGAGAAAGAGGGAAGAAAAGGGAAAACTTAGCGTTGCTATTACAAATCAATCAGGCGCAAGAGCAAGAACTGCAGGTCTGCTTAGTGTGTTATATCGAATTTAACGCGAGCGAAGCCGCGGGCAAAAGCTAGTTTACTCATAAAAGAGCATTAACAGAAGTTGTAGATATCCTGATAAATTGTACGTTCCCTACCAACAACGAACCAAAATGTATAAGAGTAACTCGTACTGTATGGCGATTCGTATTTATAATAAATTACCGAATGAGCTAAAATGCCTCAATTTAAACTCGTTCAAACGAGAATTGTTCGAATTTTTATTAAGTAAAAGCTATTATTCAACAATAGAATACCTCAATGAAAAATAAATATAATTTATAAAATAATCTTTGGTAGTGAAAAAATAGTGTTGTGTTTTCTTTTTTTTTGTTTTAGTTGTCTCTGATGTTTTAATTATAATTGAATTTAGATAAATGCAAATATTTGTACACCAGAAATGGTAGAATATATGAGTCTGTAATAACTGTAACATCTTTTGTAAGTACTATATTCTGACAAATAAACTTTTCTTTCTTTCTAAAAGCTCTAAAAACGGGTTCGTTCTATCAATGCCAAGCACGTGCAATAACATCTCACTTTTAATCAATCAAAGGCTCAGCAGCGGCGTCTTATATAATAGGAGGGAGGCTATTGTTATCGTTCTGTTTAAGTGCATAACAAATAAGGATAGTCTTTTAGTGGATGTTCTGAAACTCATTACATTTTCTCATCATGATGTTCGAAATAGAGCAACTGTCAAAGTTGCAGTTTCAAAGAGGCTAATTTTTATATTAAAATTAAGTTCATTATATTAAAGCAAAAGTTTAGCTTTAAATTTTCTAGGAATATAAATATTTAGGTGAGTTGTAGCTTGTAGAGTACTTGGGAGATATTATTTAGGTTTATGCTTGAAAGAGGTGTATTTGAAAGAGTTGTGACTACAGTCATTTAGGATATTGTGTTATCATCTTTTTTCCTGCCCTTGTTATATTCTATTTGGGGCCGGCGCAACACGTTTACTATATATGATGAATATTGTGTGGTCTTCATTAATTAAAGTCTGTAATTAAGATTTTTTCTTAAGTATTTATTTTGCTGTACCTACAGTTAAAACAATCAGACGTTAAGCTTGTGGCTTAATAGTAATAGCCGCTCGGGTTGATCTGTAGGTTAACGGAACGGAAAACTCGTTTACAAAATGTTTCGATGATTGGAGTATTCGTTGGCGTCAGTGTTTCGTTTCTAAAGGAGCATACTTTTAAGGCGATTTATATACATTTGGATTAATCCTTACTAATATTATAAAAGCGAAAGTGAGTTTGTTTGTTTGTTACGTCTTCACGCCTAAATGGCCGAACCGATTTTGATGAATTTTGGTACAGAGATAGTTGGAGCCGGACATAGGGTATTTTTTTTAATTGAGAAAAGGAGGAGAAAGAAGGAAGAAAAGGGGGAGTAAGAGGGAAAAAAGGGGATAATTACTTTTCGATCATCACGCGGGTCAAGGTTAGCGTTAGCACAAAGTTACTATGCTACGCGGACGAATTCGCGGGTGGACGCTAGTTACAAATATCTGGTCCCGGTTCTTTCTTGACAGAGTAGTACTTTATTCAGGCAGTTAATTGAGCAATTAACCTGCATGATTTTATAAGGCGTAATAAATAATATATAAATGTATTATTTATATTTTATTTTAATGAGAGATAGTTTTAACAAGAAAGTGGCCCAGGTGTTCCACATGCGCTGAAAAAAGTGTCTAATGTTCTAAATACTTAGTATGACCAGACATTTTAAAATAGATGTTTAAAAACACTATTTTCAATATTTATCACGGATAATGTAGGACGACAATGGTAAAATAAAAATTCTTAAATAAACTTGAGAACGAAGGCTCTTTCATAGACACGAAAAAGAGATAAAAACATTTTCACATGAACCAGCATTTTTATCAACCAAGCATTGCACTGAAACAGTTTAAGAATAACAAGACATCAGTATGGCCACAATAAATAATCCCATTCATCAAGAAATCCCGTCATTATTATCTAAGCCTATTATTAACTTTAATAATAATTACTCAAAACTAATCAAATAAAATGTCATAGAGACACTGAACTATAAAAGTAATTTATAAAGTTTAGAGTCGTTAGGGTTTTCCTAGAATTTGTCGTTAGGAATTCCTAGTGTGGGGCAACGTTTTAAAAAAAAAAATAAAAAAAAAATCGCCACCATACACTGTAGACCTCCTTTAAGTAGGTACACAGACAGTTATATCTACATACACCTATAACAGGTACATAGTCAGGTCATCAATCAAATCTAATACATGAACGACAATAGGAAAATGTCGCAAATGGTTTCTGACGAAGCAAGTAATTCTTGTAGACTAAAATATTAATCAAAGATTTTACTAGACTGTTTTTAGAGTTCCGTCCTTAAAAGGGGAAAAAACGGAACATTTATTGGCTGGCTCTGTTGTGCGTCTGTCTGTCTGTCAAGGCCCTATTTTATTTTATTTTATTTTATTTTATTTATTAGGGAAAATAAACAGTTGCACAATACAGTAACACATAAAAAAAAATTAACACAAAGAGAAAAGACAAATGTACAACTAACGACATTTTCCACAGAATACAAAAAAAAAAAAAATACAAATCAGAACGACGTGCGCTTACAAATTAAAAGAAAAAGAAACAAATAATTGCAAAAAAAGGAATGAATAATTAATATACAATGAATATTTTTAAAAGAATAATGATAATAGTAAGATTTTGATAATTTGAACAGGCTTCCAAGAATTAAAAATAAGAATATACAGAATAAGAATAATAAGAATAAAATACTGAACATACAGAAACTAAACAATTCATATATCAGAATTAATTTTGGAATTATCAATAGTTTCACAAACAAGTCGTCTAAACTGCCCTGATGGAACAGCGAATATATCAATATCAATGAAAAGTTTATTATATTGATCAGCCAGGCGACGCAAGGGTGCTCGTAAACCTGCATTCGTACGTGTAGATGACACGGCAAACAAGGGCCGCATACGTACCCCACGGCATATGGTTGTTCTTGGTACTACGTAGCTGATCTTATTGATAATGTTAGTACAATCAAGTGTGTTTTTGCATAATTGATATAGAAGCATTGTTTCCAAAAAAATACGTCTTGATTTGAGGTTTTGAAGCTTATACTTATTCAAAAGATCACCGTAAGATGCGTAAGTTCGAAAACAACGGCAATGCACGGCTTTCAAAAACTTTCTTTGAACGTTTTCAATTGCGTCTGAGTACTTACTGTACAAGGGACTCCAAACTGCAACCGCATACTCTAACTGGGACCTGATTAACGATTTATAGAGATATATATATGTATAAGGACGGACAAATTCAGTGGCTGATCTCATTACAAAACCGTACATGCGGAAGGCATTATTTACAATTTTTGCTATATGAGAGTCAAGGTGTAATTTATCATCTAACATAACTCCGAGATCGCGAACTATTGTTTCTCTCGTTAAGATGACGTTATTTAAAGCGTAAGGAAATTTTTTAACATTTTTGTTTTTCGTAAAACTTATACAGCAGCATTTGGACACACTAAGTTGGAGCTTATTTTTTGAGCAGTATGAAGAAAACCTATTTAGATCTTCTTGTAAAAGGTGACAATCATTCATGTCTTTGATAGGCCTAAAAATTTTGAGATCATCTGCGTACAGCAACAACTTGGAATGTTTGAAACATGTGGTGATTTTGAGCCCTGAGGCACTCCAGATGTTACACTTAAAGTGCTGGAAGTGAAACCGTTTATCACTACCCTCTGAGTTCTATTTGACACATAAGAAGCGAACCATCTTAAAAGATCGCCACGTATACCATTGAATGCAATCTTATTTAAGAGCAGCTGATGATCTACTTTGTCAAAGGCTATCCGGAAATCAGTGTAAATAGTGTCCACCTGAACACGAGAGTCCATGTTGTTAAACAGGTAGTCAACAAAGGTAACCAGGTTGGTTGTAGTTGACCTCCTTTTGACGAATCCATGCTGTTGTTGCACAATGTTATTGTGTAACAAAGGGTATATTTTATTATGTACTAACCTCTCGAAAACCTTTGACAAAGCAGATAGTATAGATATAGGGCGATAGTTCTCTACGTCATCCTTAGATCCCGATTTGTAAACTGGGGTTATGTTTGCGAGTTTCCATGCTTGAGGAAAACATCCTTGGGAAATGGATAAGTTGAATATTTTATGCAACGGTACACATAGATTAACGGCTGTCTGTTTAATGAAAATCACCGGAAGTCCATCCGATCCTGGCCCTTTAGAGGGGTCCAATGTGTTAAGCGCACTCAGTACTTCATCAATAGTAAATTCGATGCCATTCATCAGAGTGCAGCTTTCAGAGCAGTCGTCGTACGTAAATGATAAATTAGTAGAGGTCGATGGTTCATAAACCGAATTAAAATAATTTGAAAAAAGGTCACAAATGTTTTCTGGGCTGTTGGTGGAGTTGTTGTTATACGTCATAGTGGATGGAATACCGGTAGATTTCTTTCTGTTGGATACAAATGTCCAAAAATGCTTAACATTGCTTCGTATACCATCCTCAACGGAATCCATATATTTTTTGTAGCAGATTTTACATTCATCTTGGAATCTAGAACGGTACAGCGAAAACTGCTCATAATCGGAGACATTGTGATACAATTTCCACCTAACCCAGGCTTTGGTTTTATTTTTATAAATATGTTTAAGTGGTTTTGAGAACCACACGGGAAACTTAGAAGATCTGCAATTAGTCAATGGTACATGTCTTTTAATAATTTCATAAATGATATTATAGAACGTATCAAGAGAAGTGTCAACAGATTGATTACATAAGATGTCATTCCAATTTATTTCCTTTAAGTCGTCATTAATTTTGTCATAATTTGCCTTATAATAATTAAACCTTTTGTTTGTCTTGTGTGTCATTGGCATATGAGGCAAATGTCGCAAGATGAGAATACAGAATGGAGGATGGTGGTTGTCAAGCTGTAATAAATAATCGGTGGGTGTAGAAATCGAGCAATTATCGTTACTTATCACTAAGTCCAATATTCTCCCGTTCAGATTTTTAATAGTGTTATATTGATAAGCGTTCAGAAGGGACATAAAAACACTCATGTGAATACATACGGGCGTATGGCCTCTGCAGATCTGAGCATTAAGAGAATTACCATCAGAGCTGGCAACCCAATCGACTTCAGGTAAATTATAGTCACCAAACAAATAAAATTTTTCGGAGTTGTTATCCTCAAGTAGCGCGTGCAATAGGTCAAAATATTCAGAATAAATGAATTCAGGTGTATTAGGCGGTATGTACACTGCCCCAATAACTTGATATTTGCCTGTAGCTGAGTTTGGCAACTGTACAACGACCTGTTCAATGTACGCGTGCGCAGATGAACGCAGAGTTACTCTGATCGATCGCACCCCCTTTAAAATCGCTATGAGGACACCACCTCCATCCCTCTTATTAGTCGCCGCGCGATCACGGTCACATCTATGTACTTCGTAACGCTCATCAATGAACTCTGTGTTATATATCTCTGGCGTCAACCAGGTCTCAGTCAAAACTATAATGTCATAGCAGTTAGCTAAAATATTCATATAAAGAATATGCAATTTGGTACGAATTCCCCTGCAGTTTTGGTAGTATATGGCTAATTTATCAGTCATTATGACATTTTAGTCTACAGAGAATTGTAGTCATCCATGCATTACCCGTCATTAACGCAATCACAATTTTCACAAATAAAAGAGCAAGATTGTTTGATAATAAAACAACAAATTGAAAGATACTAACAAATACAAGAAACAAGCAGGCTACAAGAAACAGATCAAAAATAGTAAAAATAATCAAAATACCAGCCAGATCACAAAGTGTTAGATTTAAATAAATATAAACACACATAAAAAATAAAAATATACGAACGTTACCGCCTATCAAAAAGCTCATAACAATTGTTAGCAAAAAATCGCTTTTATGGTTAGCTATTACACAGGTAGGACAATATTTTATAAAAGTTAATTCCATCTTATTGACATAAATATAAGTACATGTATGCAGGAAATTAGAGAAAAATATACTCGCGAACTCAAAAAGCCGTGTAGATCCTTTGGCAACAAGCAAGCCATTAAGGGAAGCTAGCAGCACTCTGGCTGTCAATTGTTGGCGCCGCAGCAGCGCTCTGGTTGTCAATCGGTTGCTCCTCGGCAGCGTTCTGATTATAAATTGGCGGCGCCGCAAAACCAGGCTTGATTCTAGCGATGTCTTGCAAAGTTCGGACAGCATAAGCCCTTGCCCCTTCCCTTTCACGAACAAGAATAGTTCCGTTCTTAACCCAGACGAACTTATAATTGTGCTTTTTGGCAAAATCGCGAGACTCGCGAAATAAGTGCTTATTTTTTAAAGTAAGATGCTCATGCATATATATTGGCAACGATATTCCAGATATGCCAAGTTGGTCGGTGGCAAGACCCTTACTTAAGCGATGAGCACTAAGGATATTGTCACGCAATATACGTGAAGCCAATTTCACGACTATATTTTTGGGTCTATTATTCTGCTGGTGTGCGTGTGGTACGCGGTGAATTGAAATGATTTCATTATGATGAACATTGCACTTTATTGCAGACCCGATGTTTTGCATCAACGACAAAAGATTTTCATTTCGTCTCTCCGGGACATTGCATATCTCTATGTTGCAATTCCGAGCATTTTGCTCCAGATTGTCAATCTTTGCCACAAGTTCTACGACTATAGGCTTTAAATCAATGGTCTCTTGTAATCGCTTGTCAATGTTGTCGATTTTTGTGCTGAGATCAGTGTTCTCGGCAGTAACAAAATTGATCGAAGTCTTGAGGGAATCAATATCTTTCGTCGTAGTTTTATACCGTGCGTCTAACTCGGAGACTCTCTGTTGTATCAACAATTGCTCAGAGCGAAGAGAATTAATGTCGTTTCTGATTTCTGTCGTGATTTGAGTGAGCGATGCAAGTTCATTTTTCATCAGTAGTACATTCTCAGATATTTTGTTGACACCTGATTCCATATCCAGTCGCCATTCATTCAAGGTAGTTTTAAATTCAATAGACATTTGCTTAAACGCCATCTCCCACTCGGATTCCGGTTGTTTGCGCTTACGTACTGATACGTTTTGTTCGGCGCTCATTTCCGAACTCGATGCTAGGTCTGTGTCCGAATGGAATTTTTTTTTGTCTGGTGAGACGAACATTTATAATTATTATTTCTTAACGGACGGTTAGCGCTATTTGTTCAAATTAAGTGATTTGAAAATAGAAAAAGAGTTGCGTTTGGTCAGATCCGAACCGGCGACTCGCTGTGTAGCCGCAAGAAATCAAAAAGCTACAGCAATGCCACTCGACCACGGTGTCTTACTCGTTGTTGACGAAATTTCGAAGTAGTATTTAGAGCTTAATTTATCCAATGACTTGCAATATTATCGTGAGTAATGAGGTCCTTTGTTCTTAAATACACAAGTCACTTTGAACACTTAAAAACGTTGAATTTTTGAACTGTTTTTAGTTAATTTTGGATATTAAACTGTGTTTTTCGCAAAACAACTGTTGATTATGGTTTCACAATAGTCACTGTATATAGCACAACGAAAATTTTACGTATTTAGCAGATATTTGCCACCTATTTCTAATTATTATATTGGACTGACTTAAACACACTGTGTACAGAGCAAAGGTCGCACGTCGAGGGTCCTATATCTCAGGAACACGTGGAGGTATAAAATTAAAACTATATGCTCAAGTCTCAGGTCCTTTTGTGCTGTTAAAAATCAACCCTTTCAGTCTACGCAGTTAAAAGATATGGCTGTTTATGTCGCAAGTTAATTGTACGGAACCCTGGGTATGGAATCTTGGATGGGTTTTATTTCAAACTAGCTTTTATAACACAACTAGCTTCTGCCCGCGGCTTCGCTCGCGTTAAATTCGGTAGCGCCTTATTGATTTGTAATAGCAACGCTAAGTTTTCCCGTTTCTTCCCTCTTTCTCCCTCACATCCCACTTTTTTCAAAAAAATATGTCCTATGTCCGTCTCCTGGTTCCCAACTATCTCTGTACCAAAATTCATCCAAATCGGTTTAGCCATTAAAGCGTGAAGAGGTAACAAACAAACAAACAAACAAACTCACTTTCGCTTTTATAATATTAGTAAGGATAGTAAGGATTCCCCTTTCCTGATTTGCAGGTACCTGCTACCTGTAATTTTTGCCCTTGCGCCTTATTGATTTGTAATACCAACGCTAAGATTTCCCTTTTCTTCTCTCTTTCTCCCTCACATTCCACTTTTTTTTTTTGAAAAAAACTTAGCCTATGTCCGTTTCCTGATTCCCAACTATCTCTGTACCAAAATTCATTAAAATAGGTTTAGCCATTAAAGCGTGAAGAGGTAACAAACAAACTAACTCACTTTCGCATTTATAATATTAGTAAGGATTAACACTTATTGTTGTGATTCTAGTTTGCATAATTCTGTTTGTTTATTTTTCGTTTAAAATGCGAATAATTAAATCATCTGTGTTTGGCATTAAAGTGCCTACTCCAGGCTACGGCGTAGCTAGTACTACGGCGTAGCTAGTACTACGGCGTAGTTGCTGTGTCAGCTACGCTGTCAGCACCCGCTCGTATATAATAATTAGTCAACAATACAACTCGCTGATGATTCGTAGAATTTATAAGATACATTGAATTTCATCAAATAAAACGTACTAACTTCCTCCCACGAATTGTTTTTACATAATCCTTACTAATATTATAGAAGCGAAAGTGAGTTTGTTTGTTACATCTTCACGCCTTAATGGCTAAAGGCGCAAGGGCATAAACTACAGGTAGCAAGTACCTGCAAATCAGGAAAAGGGAACTGTGTTACCCCGAATTTAACGCCAGCGAAGCCGCGGGCAACAGCTAGTATCTTCATAAATAAAGGCTACTTGTTATTCGAATCTTAAAGGTATACTGTGAAATTTCATCAAAATTGTTTCCGTAATTGTCGCGTAAAAAAACAACTTTCATCTTTACAAACCTTTGCACTTATTATTGGAATAGTAATATGTAATAAGTTAAGATTAGTATAGAAGTTCACTTGTACGCAAAAAACTTTTAAGTAAAATAAAATATAATCACTTGCAAAATCAAAATATTTTATTTCACATACGCACTTATAAAACGCCTAGAAAAGGTGCACGGTTCATGTAACATTTTACCAACATTAATAATGCAGACAACAATCCTTACTAATATTATGAAGCGAAAGTGAGTTTGTTTGTTACGTCTTCACGCCTAAATGGCTGTACCGATTTTGATGAATTTTGGTACAGATATAGTTGAGGCCTTGGAGACGGATACAGGCAATAGAAAAAAAAATTGAGATATGAGGGAGAAAGAGGGAAGAAAATTGAAAACTTGGCATTGTTATTACAATAAATAAGGCGCAAGGGCAAAAACTACAGGTAGCAGGTACCTGTAAATCAGGAAAGGGGTACTGTGTTACTCCGAATTTAACGCGAGCGAAACCGCGGGCTAAAGCTAGTTATTATTCATAAAGGTGACCTAAACCTATTTACCTAACCACCACGTAGGCTAGGAATTCAGACAATACAATGTAGCTCAAACCTTACATTCCACAAATGCACATACAAACACGGACTCAAAGGGAAGTACAAACAGTAGCAATTATATAGAATAGAAATTTTTCTAAGTAAAAAAAAAATGTATACATATCCTCCCTGCTCCACCCAGAGCGAGAGAATATAATTAATGATTTTCCTAACTAAAAAAAAATGTATACGTATCTCACCTGCTTCGCTCAGAGCGAGAGAATATAATCAATGATTTTCCTAAGTTATAAAAAAAATTATACATATCCTCCCTGCTCCACCCAGAGCGAGAGAATATAATTAATGATTTTCCTAACTAAAAAAAATTTATAAGTATCCCACCTGCTTCGCCCATAGCGAGAGAAGATAATCAATGAATTTACTACGTAAAAAAAAATGTGTACATATTTGTGGTACGTGACTGTACAGACATATATACCTGTATACGTTCACGTGTATAGAAACCTCTGACCTAGTAGCATTATCCTTTGCTCCGTCGCCTTGCTAATAGAATGTCAGTCATCTGCAATGTTCGCCTCTCGAATCTATTCAAGCCCAGTATAGCGTCAATCTTACATATCTGACATCGAATTTAAATTCAGGTATACATCACTATGTAGGTAGTTTGAATGGTCCATTCTATTTATCAAAAATAAGGAATGCGATGTTTATTTTCACAGTCTGTTTATTCTTGTAAATAGGAGTGAGGGTCACGTATATGGATAGTGAATAGTGGTGGCCGATTTAGGACGCGTAAGAGTTTTCTTTTGAGTTTTTTTTATTGAAACTTCTTCATAGGATTTTTTTCTAGTTGATCACGTGGTGGCAAGCATCACTGCTTAGCTGGACTTCTTGACTTTGATTGTCAGTTAGACAGTCATTGTTATTGAGTTTTTCCGTCTATTTCTTAGCATAAAGCTACGAAACTGACTTTGTGCCTGGGGTCTACTGTCTAAGTCCGTAAACAAAGACATGGGCACGTTCGAAAGTAGCTTTATTTTCACATGGGAAATCGTCTGGGGGAGATGTCAGACTTTTACTGACTGAAATCCATCCATGTTCCATCCACCTTTCTTTTACCCTTTGTGTTCCGGCGTCACAGTATCTCTTTCGAACAACCCGCAACTTCAGCAGGCAGTGGCCCTGGCAGACTCCTCTGCTTTGTTGACATGTCTTTGAAATACGAACGCACCGTCGTCACGGCCTGTAGTAAATAAACGGACGGACGGTGAGCTACCCATTGCTCACCGTCCAAAGACCCGCGTCTACGGTGGCCGGAAGTCGTCTCACGGCGCTCTGAGCATCTTCAGCGGCGGCTGGGTTGGTTTGAGGTTCTCTCCCTCAAACGTCCAACCACCTCCTTCGCTATTCGGAAGTAGGTCGATACTTCGAAATGAACCCCACTCCCTACTGTATTCCGTTTCATGAGTTTTGGAAACATATCGCGAGTAGAAACATCTGTCCAATACAGGTTGTCATTCATTGGGGTTACGTTCCTCAAAGTGAAAAATCCGATCCCAAATAAGATCACTCTGTCGTCCGTCTGTCTGTCAAGACCCTTTATCTCAGGAACGTGTAGAGGGATCCAGTTAAAATTAAAACCATATACTTAAGTCTGTATGTGTGTGTGAAAATCAACCCAATAAGTCTACGCAGTCAAAAGATATGGCGTTTATGTCGCAAGTTTGTCCGGAACTTTCAGTGCGGGAGTTCAACTTGGCCAGTTATTAGTTAGAGCCCCTAACTAATTGTATGTCCGTAACTGATACGAAGTAAGAAACGAGCGTAACTTCGGCCCAAACTAGGATTTCCTACTTATAGGGTAGACGTCATTTCGTCAGAAAAGAGTATGGATTAAATCCTTACTAA
Organism: Ochropleura plecta; assembly: GCA_905475445.1. Classification (NCBI taxonomy): domain Eukaryota; kingdom Metazoa; phylum Arthropoda; class Insecta; order Lepidoptera; family Noctuidae; genus Ochropleura; species Ochropleura plecta. Next base: position 688,526 of record FR997722.1, on the reverse strand, counting down.
TATTATTAAAGCGAAAGTGAGTTTGTTTGTTACGTCTTCACGCTTAGATGTCTAAACCGATTTTGATACAGAGATAGTTGGGACCTTGTTGACGGACATAACTTATTATTTTTTTAAATATATTAAGAAATGAGGGAGAAAGAGGGAAGAAAAAGGAAAACTTAGAATTGCTTTTACAATAAATAAGGCGCAAGGGCAAAAACTACAGGTAGCAGGTACCTGTAAATCAGGAAAGGGGAACTTGTTACCCCGAATTTAAAACGAGCGAAGCCGCGGGCAAGAGCTAGTATCATATATATGAAAAATAGCAGGCGAAATGTAGGAATACCGCTGGCGTACATACATCTCACTAATACTACGGGGTTAACAGGCGTGTCATTATTTTGAAATGTGGGTAGTTGAAAGGGTTTGTGTTTGGGATGAAAAAAGTAGGCACGAACACGGCATACCCGATATGTTTTCACAGTGTTACACTCTTTTCGTGAATGGAAGTTTTGTGATTGAATGGAATATATTCGGTTTGATTCTGGTTAAGCTGTTGTTATCTAATATTAAGAACGAGCTTTCGCCTTGGGCTTCGCTCGCGTTAAATTCGGGGTAACACAGTTCCCCTTTCCTGATTTACAGGTACTTGCTACCTGTAGTTTTTGCCCTTGCGCCTAATTTATTGTAATAGCAATGCTAAGTTTTCCCTTTTCTTCCCTCTTTCTCCCTCATATATCAATCTTTTAAAAAAAAATAGCCTATTTCCGTCTCCAGGGTCCCAACTATTTCTGTACCAAAATTCATCAAAATCGGTTTAGTCATTTAGGCGTGAAGACATAACAAACAAACAAACTCACTCTCGTTTTTAAAATATAAGTAAGGATAAGGATGTTGTGACGCCCATTGGTTAAAGCCTCTTATCTTGGTTATCTCGGGGTGGGTTCAAAAACATACGTACTGCAATCATAAGCGAATACTTTTTAAGTTTATCTTGGGTATCATTAAAGATTGTTACTCTTGACGAAAAACCGGTCAAGTGCGAGTCGAGCTCGCGCACCGAGGGTTCCATACAAACTTGCGACATAAACGGCCATATCCTTTGACTGCGTAGACTTCATGGGTTGATTTCACAACTCCATGGGCCCACAAATTTGAGTAAGTAAATGGTTTTAGTTTCAAATCAATACCTACACGTGTTCCTGAGATAAAAGGTCTTGACACGCAGACAGACGCACTACAAAGTGATCCTATATTTATTTATTTATTCTCACAGTTTAAAACCTTAAAATTACACAGTTACAATACAATACACAGTGATTGTGGTTTCATAGTGACGGTACGGGTCGCAACTGGCATCTTAGCTCAAACTCAAACTCAAACTCAAAGCATTTATTTCAATTAGACCATTACAGGCACTTTTGAATGTCAAAAAAACAAGAACAAAAAAATGATGCTGCTACAATCCCGGTCACAAGGCATAATAACTTGTGAAAGTACTGTAGTTGCCCATTCCAAAGCGTTGATCTCTATGGAGAAGAATGGGCAAGAAACTCCATGGACACTCTTTTAAATTATAATATTTTTACAAAAACGTATTTACATCATTCGTGTTGAGATTATACAAATATGTGAGAACGATGTAGAAAGACGTGCACAGTAAGAGCGTCCAGAGTAAATAAAAAGCAAAATTCAATTTAAAATCTAAAGAAGTTAAAAAAAATGACCGTGGTAGTTAAAAAATGACCAGTCCCAACTGACAGCGCCCGTTCACGAACATGACGTATGGATCAGCCCCATTCAGCTCGACCATTTTGAAGGGAGCTAAATGACCCGACACACCCGCCACTATCAGCGAGACATTTAAGTGAGCATGACACTATTAACCACCAGGGCTTCATCAAGTCAATGATAATACATAGCACTCACATATGGGCTTAATAATTATACAATACTAGAGAATTGATTCTATACATTGCAAAGATAGTCTTACAATCAGCTTCGGATACTTATCAATGAGTTTACCCCTAAGCTTGAGGAGCAGGACCAGCATTGAGCCAAGCATTTTTATCATCAATATAATCCCCCAACTTATAATATGCTTGCCTACATAGTGTGCGTTTAATACAAGATTTAAATTTCGTTTCATTCAGTTGAAGAATGTGGGGAGGTATTTTATTGTAGCATTTCAAACAGTACCCCATGAAAGATGAGTCTACTTTAGCTAACCTGAAACCCGGCTGAACCAATTGGTCCCTATTTCTAGTATTATACTTGTGTCTATCACCTCGTTTACCAAATAGATGCAAATTTTTTCTGACGTACATGATGTTTTCATAGATATATTGACAAGGTACTGTCATGATGTTAATTTCCTTAAACTGTTCTCTTAGAGAATCTCGCCTACGTAGATTATAAATGGCTCTAATGGCTCTTTTCTGCAGAATAAATACAGACTCGATGTCTGCAGCCCGTCCCCAAAGTAAAATACCGTATGACATTATACTATGAAAATAACTAAAATAGACTAGCCTCGCGGTATCTACATCAGTAAACTGACGGATTTTTCTGACAGCATATGCTGCTGAACTAAGCCGTCCTGCAAGAGATGTTATATGCGGACCCCATTGTAGCCTTGAATCGAGCGTTATCCCCAGGAAAACAGTTTTATTGACGAATTCTAGTTTCTCTTGATTCAATACTATGTCACAATCACTACTTTTGACGTTTGGCAGAGCAAATCTTATGCACTTCGTTTTTTTCCCATTTAATACCAAATTATTGGCGGTGAACCAATCATTTACCTGTAATAGGGCGTTATTTAAGTCGTCTAGATTTGTGGCACGTCTATTTATCTTAAATATTAAAGAAGTATCGTCAGCAAACAACACCATTTGTGGTTGGTTTTTAAATAAATGGGGTAGATCATTAATATATACTAAAAAGAGGAAGGGACCTAATATCGATCCTTGTGGTACACCCATCTTTACATTTAAACCCATTGAATTGACACCATTTATTTGCACTTGCTGCTGTCTATCATTTAAATATGATTTTACTAAACTAAGCGCAAGTTTTCCTAGGCCGTAATGTTCAAGTTTCAAGAGTAGGGTTTCGTGGCTAACACAATCAAACGCTTTTGAAAGGTCACAAAAGATTCCTATGGCATCCTGTGCCTCTTCCCACGCAGTAAATATGTGTTTTAACAAGGTAACACCAGCGTCAGTCGTACAACGTCCTTTGGTGAAACCATACTGTTTTTCATGTAAGATCTTATTGGTGTTAAAGTGGTTGAGCATTTGATTAAGCATTACCTTTTCAAACACCTTGCTGAAAACCGGCAAAACGGATACGGGTCTATAGTTATTGGTGTCTTTACTATCCCCAGATTTGAAAAGGGGTATAACTTTACTGTATTTCATAAGGTCCGGAAAAACTCCTTGGTCCACACACAAATTGAATGTTATGGCTAAGTACGGTGCTATTGTCTCAATAATAGCTTGACAAACTTTAATAGACATTCCCCAAAGATCTTCGGTTAATTTGATTTTGATTTGCTTGAAAGCTTTAATGACTGCAGTGGGGTTAATATGCTTAAATTGAAACTCAACCGGACATGGTGGAACATTTGCTCTTAATAAATCAATGGAAAGCAAGGGTGAAGAATTTAATGTTTCAGTAGTTTTAAGTGGGATACTAGTAAAGAAATCTACAAATTCTTGAGCAACTTCGTTTTTAGTGGTTAGAAGACCACGCGAAGACTCTAGTGTGATCTCATTATTACATTTTTTGTTTCTGTTAGTTTCACTATTAATGATTTTCCAAACCGTCTTAATTTTATTATCGGCGGATTTAATCTTGTTGCTAATGAATAAAGATTTAGCTAATTTGCAGGTGTTTTTAAAAATTTTTGAGTAAGTTGCAACATAGTGATTGAAAGTTTCTGAGTTGAAGTAAGGCTTAAGGCCGTAAAGCTCAAACAATCGTTCCCTACTTTTTCTTATACCCTTAGTTGCCCAATCACTAAACATAAACTTTGGGCTAATAGATTTAGTTTTTATTTTTAACGTATCATTGAACTCTGTGTAGACAACCGAAAAGAATTCCTCATAAAATTGATTTACATTTTCAATATTAAATCCCGGAGTGCTTAAATTACTAATTAAATTATTATTAAATTTATTCAAATTGCTGGGTGTTATTTGTCTAGATTTTATCTGGGTTTTTTGTGACGGTGTGTAAGACTCGAAAACGACGGTTTGACCGCTGTGATCAGATGGAAGGTAATTTACAATGGCTTTATTTAAGTAGTCGCAGCAACAAAAGACATTATCAATACATGTAGCAGTGTCTGTAGTAATTCGGGTAGGCTCCGAAAAGACATTTATCAAATTAAATGATTTAAAAAGATGTAAGAATCTACTGCTATTTGAATTTATATCTAAAATATTAATATTAAAGTCACCACAGATAACTAGTAATTTATTACCTTTTGCAAGTTTTGCTAAAGCATCTTCCATTACTGACTCAAATACAGAGTAGTTTTGATAATTTGGGGGTCTGTAAACGCACACTATGACATGCTTATCTAGCTCAACACAAGACATTTCAATATTATGTTCAACCGAAAGATCAATTATATCATTACGAGTTTTAAATTTAATGCCATTTTTAATTAAGATAAGTGAACCCCCACGCATCTTAGATTTGCGGTTAAAGGAACTGCCTACACTGTAATTCTCAAAGTTAATTAACATTTCATGATCTTTTAGCCAATGTTCGGTGAAACATACAATATCAAACTTGGTTTTTTCTAAAAACAATTCAATCTCTAGTTGTTTCGAAGAGAAACCTTGAATATTTTGATGGAATAATTTCAAGGAATTCTGCTTAGCCCCTTTTTTAAATTTAATTATTTGAGAGCAAGAAGGTACCTTGGTGTTAGTGAGTGTAACACTTATGTTATTTATATCTTCTGTTGTCTTACTAGCTAGTTTAAATGAGCCGGAGTGAGTGACAATACTCCCCCGCCTTCCTTGTAAAAAGGTATATTAGTATAAGTACTAATATTAGCAGTGTTAATAATAGAAGAAAACATAGACATAATATTTATGTCCGAGTGAATATTATAAGCTAATAGCCTAGCTATTTTGTGTCTACAACTAGTAGGTAGAAACACATTACCCCGTGTCGACCTAAGTTTATCAACAACATTGTTAATATCCAGATACATTAGTTTGTCACAATAGTGACCTACCAAAAAATGAACATGCTTATTCAGCATGTGAATATAATTGTTAATTCGTTTCGATAATCTTTCAAAATATGGAAAAGCACACAATATTATTTTACGACAGTTCAACTTTAACAACTCAGTTACACTATCTGTGATGTCTTCTTTTGTAATTTTTGAACTATTTCCTATAAATATAGTTAAATCAGTATTTTTACTATAAACATTTCCAGTTACTAATGCCATTATCTGTTTATAATTTAACCCTGGCATACAATTATTTTGACTGGGAAAACTCAGGTTATTACTTAATAATTTACCTACACCCCTTCCTATACTATCTGAAAACATTACTGAGTGAGAACATTCACAACTATCATATATCTCAGTTTGTACCACTTGTAAATTATTTTGTGGAATATTAACTGCATCTTGGTTGAGTATACAGTCCAGAGGCAAATTCTCAGCCTGGGACGGGTCCTCCATTACCTCAGGCTGGGTAGTGTCATGGTTGGAAACCGTATGGCAACTACATTGACTCATTACCAACTCATTTGCTGCAAGAATATGTTCCCTTATTTGGTTTTGAGAACTCACATATTTACTAGAAAGGGAACGAAGTGAGTCCTGAAGTACCTCTATTTCAGACTGCAATTGCTGAGTATCTATATTATATATTTTAATACTGTCTTCTAACTTTATTTGATAATTTTTTAACTTGTTCACTAAATCAACACGTTCTTTCCTTAGTGGAATGTTTTTAGAAAAGTGTCTATATTGTTTTTTAAATTGATTACATTTTTTAATTAGTCTATTTAACTTGGCATATTTTTTTATTTTCTTATTGCTTACTGAATAATTTGGTTTTAGTAAGGAATCTTCAGTCAAATCAATAGTTATTAAGGAAGGGGAGGTACAATTACTATTTAACAATTCCTTATATAAGTGGTTAGTTTCAATAACCTGACTAGTTTGTCTTTCTCTCTGTAACTTTAAAATACAACTATTGGCATGAATCAATTCCTCTTCTAGGTCCCTAATCCTACATAAAGCCTCCTCATATAAATTACTGCAATTGCTGAAACCATCTGTGACCACCTTTAGCTGATCCCGTTCATCAACAACGTCCAAGTATTGCTGATGAAGGTCTACTAACTGCTTTTTCAAGGAAGAGTTTTTGCTGTTGACTTTAACGACTTCCACCTCACTTTCTTCTCTCTCTTGTAACAGTTGTTGGACTTGGAGTTTTGATTCTTTAAGCTCTTGGAGGGCCGTTCTCAACTTGTGCTCCATCTCCTGAGCAGTAGCCTTACGGGTCATCACAGGCATGGTTTCAGGATTAGTTACTGAAAAATAGAAATAAAGAAACGGTGAGAACTAACAGAATAGACAAATACAGAAAAGTTAGCGGTGAAAGGGGAAAAAAAACAAAGGGCAAGAAGTTCAGATATGTAATTAAATGAGGTAGGATGTTATATTAAGTTTAAAAGATTATCTTTATATTAAATTAATCTAAAAGAATATTGAATTTAACTGGTTTTTATCAACCTATTTATACTTTTTCTTAAGTGGGCCTACCCACTGCTTTGATAAAAAACAAAAAAAAAATTAATGTAGTTCATTCAAATATTATTTTTAGACAAAATTATCATTAATGTTATTATTAAGCTTGAATGTAAGAATAACAGAGTTATGGAAAGAATAACATAATGTTGTTGTGTTTTTCAATTACAATCTTAGGTTGTCAACAAAGCGATTAAGAACCATTATAGGGTAATAAATAAGCACAAAATTAAATCTGGAATTGGCATAGATGTGCTATATAGTTAAAGTGACGAGTGTGTGCTATTATTTAATAAAAGTAACAATACTTCCCTGAATTGTCCGTATAATATGTGCAGGTAAAAACGTCAGCTGATGTTTGTAGGTTACCGGTAACGATGTATTACCGAAAAACGTTATGGATTATCGGGAAAACAATAATCCTGGGATTACTAGCTAGCGGAGCTAGATTACAAAGTAACCTGTGTTAAAGAAACCAGTCCCACTTCCCTTTACAAATTCAAAACATTTTCACATGAGTTTAAGTACATAAGCAATCTAAAGTTTATTAAATAGAAAACAAAAAAAAAGAAAATAATTAAGAACTTAGAGCTAATAGAAAATTTTCCATTTATGCATTCGCGCGTGAGCGAGTGTTAATGTGTGCGTGAGAGTGTGTGAGGGTGTGAGTATGTGTGTGTGTGTGTGTGTGTGAGTATGTGTGTGTGTGAGTATGTGTGGGTGTGAGTATTTGTGTGATATACTGATGAATATACTACACCATTGTACTTAAAAGGTTTTCCGTCTCTTGGTAGTTCAGCCCTTGAAGCCATTTGGTAATTTGATTTTTACAATCACGGCTAGATAGTTGATAAAGTGGAAGCAGTTTATTCAATTTGTTGTACAATGATGGTGCAAGAAAGTAATTAAACCTTCTCGAATGTGTAAGGTTACTTTTTCTAGTTTCGCAAACTATATCTTTTCGCCTTTTTGAGGTTTTCTTGAAAGGGGTCGCAGCATGCTGTATCATGACCATTTTAGCTATAAAAAGTTGCCTTACAGTCAAAACTTGACAATTTCTATAGAGTTCGTCAGTAGGAAACAAATAGTTTTTGAATTTGCTCACTTTTAGGATAACCCTCATAAGATAGTCTTGTTTTTGGCGCACCTCCCCAAGTCGAAATGCAATAAATAAGTAGTGATTGGCACAGTGCAAAATAGACTTGTTTTATATCCTCGAAGAGTTCTGCTTTTTCCTTTTGAGTTACGGAACCCTAAAAACTACTGAACGGATTTTTAATTAACTTTCACACACAGATAGTTTATTGCCTGAATTTACACATAGGCTTCATTAACAAATATCTTTAATCCCGATACCATGTTCTCTTGGGATACATTTCAACAAACGAGTCAATAGCTAGTTCAAAACATTTCACTAAATCCTGCCAGCTGTCAATGAAGGGCTGTCAACAATTGGCCAGACGCTGGGGTACAATTCTGACACATTTCAGGCTCAAAATTACGAAAATCTATCGATAAACTGTCTTTAATGTAATCATATTTCACTCAGAAATGTGCCACTTTGTTCGTGGACAGAACAATCATTTATTTAAGTGGACTGACAGTGTCGGTATAAACTTTTTAGTTATTTATATTATAACATTGTTAGTCAAATGAAAGTGAACGCGATCAGCATACTTAACCGCGTTCAAGAGCCTCATAATTCATCATCTGTCTAGCCTTTTCTCTCGTTTCTTCTTATGTATGGTGGTGTGTGTGTTTTTTTTAAACTCACATATACAAACAGCCAGACCCGAAATAACTATCAGTAGGCCATACAAACATTTTTTAGGTGCGGGGATCGAACCCACGACACGCAGCGTAGCAGTTCATCGCTTAGGCACTGCGCCAACCGTATCGTCAAATTTTGATTTGGCTTTAAACAATACCAACGTGCTATGACAGCACGTTGGTATTTTTTCAAACTAACAAATTCTTCAAGTTAAGCTAAATTGCCTGGATATGCTTGCAGATATGTACCAGTAATTCAATGTCAGGACACTTTTGATCTTTTAAGAATTCAATTTTGCTCTTCAGACCGACCTAATTGACATTGGACGATCACCGCATTAATATTAAAAAAAACTTAAGCTACCCTTATTTAATAAAGATTGGCAAAATTGTGAGAATCGTGCAATTCTTTTAATGAAAGAATTTATTACCGTTTAAAGGGATTCTCAATGAAAATCTTAATTGAATTAATTAATTGGACACCCGCAGCATTCGACAACGATTTAATGAGTTTTCTTTGAGAAATAGCAGTTATTTCTTTTTATTTTACTTCCTTTGAATTTATTGTGAGTTTAAATGAACTTCTCTCAAAAAAAATAAAGAAATACAAGTACACACTTAGTACGGCAATATAACTATCATCATTTTTCAGTCCTTATTGATATTAATTTGAGTTAGGAACAGCATAATCTATTTTCCACACATCTATCAGCTATCATTACTAATTTATGATTTTTATTTTACGTTGACACTTCTCATTAGATAATTTCAATATTTAGACCCATAAAAAAGTTTTTATTAGCCAACTTAAGGAGTTTTGTTGAAGCCATGAAAAGTAAAGTAAAACTCTTATCGTCAGACTTTGAAGAAATAGTATGAAAGCCTTGCTGAGTTGCATCGAGTTCATCCGTCAGTATCGTGCCGGACATCGCGCGCTACGCTCGTAGGCTCGTAGCAGCTCGTAGCCGCGTAGCGCTACGATCGCGTATACACTAACTTTTCAAGTTATTTCGTTGAGGTGGAGTTTGGTGAAAAGTTTTTTTTTTATGGATGGAGAATGTGTTAATCGAATCGATTAAATATTATCGAAATTTACGACTGTCATAATATAATTGTGGTTAATAGTTAGACTAACTTTTAAACTAAATCAGTTTAGTATTACGTATATGAAAATATTACTCAATGAATTTGGAATAAAAAATAAAATGGTATAAATTATTATTTTATGAGTCAGTTAAAGTATAGAAAGTTTATCTAAAGAATGAACAGTAAAAAAAAATAGCTATTGTATTTATAAAACAATAAAAAAACAGCAAAAAATTTCATTCAAGAAAAACAATGCCTACAACTTGCATAATTTTCTGAATCAAAACAATATAAAAATCCAAAATGGCGGAATTTTTTCGCGCCAACGAAACCACTAGCCAGTTCCTCCACCGGTGCACAAACTCGTCCTACTTCGATTGTTCAGAAGAAGAGATGCTATGGCTGATGATGGGTCCTCGGACCCTGCCTCTTCAGAAGATAGTACCGATCTCTGTGCTCCTCCTGGTGATCTTCCTGACGGGTGTGGTGGGCAATGTGGCTGTCTGCGTGGTGATCGTGAAGCATCCCGCCATGCATACTGCAACCAACTACTACCTGTTCAGTTTGGCCTTGAGCGATCTGCTCCTACTGCTTTTTGGTGAGTGAGAATCAGTCAATACTTTTTGTAATCAGTCTTTTATACGTAAGAATATATACAGTCATCAACACCAATATTTATATACTTACTTAGCAAAATTTAAAAGTTATATTCTCGAGATAAAAGGAGGTTTATATTTTGAAACGAGAACTATTTCGTTGTAGTATGCCGTCTAAAATACTATTAAATGATAAATGATGTTTATTTTGCTAGTAGGTATTCAAAAACACTTTTTAAAAATCTAGATGAGGCTGGTGTTTTGTACCAGACTACTCTGAGAAGAAACAGCCGAAACAACTCAGAGGTTGTAGTCTCTTTTAAGGTCCAGACAAAAATCTTAGTCAACTTACATGAGGACTATGCAGATTAGTGTCTGAAATGGTCTTATTAAGAAAGCACCACACAGATTGAGTGGACCTGTCCAGTCAGTGCAAGCATTTGTCAGTTATCGTGTAGCTCGACTCATAACTCAAGGAGCTCAACGACACATTATTGAGAAAACGTTAATAGGAAAAAATACTTTCAGACATATATATTGATTGTGACCCGGTGATTTGGAGAAATCTAAAAAACACTGTATATGTATCTCAATACGCACATTTCAAATTTGTAATTTGGAGTTTTGCAAAATAAAATCTCAGATACAGAACGACAGCCAATTTTTTTTCGATACGATTTCGAAATTCATTGACGTATTAGCTAGAGTAACGCTATAAAAATATAATTTTATCATGTAATATTCAACAATCGGTAAAAAATCGGACACGATCTGAATTGTATTTCAGTTTTGTCTCTTTTTTAATCTACATAATTAACTTTCATTTGAACAAGTCTTCAGATTTTATCTTTGACAGCTGTCTGCTAAATGAAAGATAACTTCAATTAAAAAATTTAAAACTTTTTGATAGAGATTTTTCTGAATATATTTAACCTACACGTAACAATAACACTATGTAATTTACATTGTTTTCTATTGTTTCATTGTGTAGTTCTCCCAATCTTTGGGGTAAACATAACCGTCGCTAAAACAACATTGTAAGAGAAATTCTTTTATCATTATTCTATGATACAATAACATAAAGACAAGTTTTATATCAAATCTGTTTTAAATGGCACGCACGAATCGTATGCTGATTGTACTAAGAAAGAAAGAAAACTACTTAAATTTAAAGCACTAAAATTACCTAAATCTCAACACTAAAAACCGGCCAAGAGAAGTCAGACTCGCGCAACGAAGGTTCCGTACAAACTTGCGACATAAACAGCCATATATTTTGACTGCGTAGACTTAGAGTCTAAATTTTTATTGCTCTACTAAGGGACCACAGAATTGAGTATATGGTTTTAATTTCAACTCGATAACTACACGCGTTCCCGAGGTACAAGGTCTTGACAGACATACGCACAACAAAGTGATCCAATGAAGGTTTCGTTTTTCCTTTTTAGGTATGGAATCCTAAAAAAACTGAGTTTTCTCACAAAACGGTCCATAAGCATGAAAATCAAATTATTTTTTTTTACGTCGTTGCCCCACTCTAGGAATTTCTACTGTATCGTGGGTGCGTTTACAAACATATAAACTCACAAACACGAACAACCAGACCCGAAACAACTATTTGCAGGTCATACAGATATTTATTCCGTGCGGGAATCGAACCCGCAACACGCAGCGCAGCAGTCGAGCCCTCAGCCACTGCGCCAACCGTGCCGTCAAATAAACCCTATAGAACAAAAAAGAAGCTAATATTGTGTGTCTCACGCTTTGCCAAATAGACCTAATTCAGCAAACTGTCTAACAGCTAGAGCCCAACGTTGGGTTTCAATTGAACCTGATTATGTTCACATATACGCAATACAGATAACAAAAATAACCAAGCTTGCCAAGGGGTTGTGTGTTACCTGCAACTGGCTTATGAAGCTCTGATATCGCTTCATGTAAAATTTTCCAATTCCACCGGTTAGACTAGAAGCCGACTTGGGGTCGGTTTCTAGTCTAACCGGTGCATCCAGTTAGACTGAAAGCTAACGACTGAATTGGAAAATTTTATATGGTACTAAAATATGGTATATGATACTAAATTTTATATGGTATACGGTATTTCGTAGCACCAAATATTATAAGAACAATATTTATGTAGCTCATCTTTTTTAATATTATTAAAGCGAAAGTGAGTGTTTGTTTGTGACATCTTCACACCTAAATAGTCAAACCGATTTTGATGAATTTTGGTACAGATAGTTGGGACCCTAGAGACGGACGGACATAGGCTATTTTTTTTAATAAGAAAAGGTCCCCCTTTTCTCATTAAGAACTTAACGAACGAGGGAAGGAAAGGTCAGAGAAAGATATTTTTTTTTTATCATCATTAGCGTTAGCCTAAAGTAACTATGCCACGCGGACGAAGTCGCGGGTGGAAGCTAGTACAAATATAAATTAAATGTAAAACTACTCAACCGCAAAATTTAATTTGGTTTTCATAGAATCTTAAAGAAAAACAAATGTACGGCTGCAGTTTTATGAATAAGCTCTATATCTCAAAAACTAAATATCAGATCCAGTTCAACCCTATTGTCGTTGAAGGTTTTTTTATACCTACGCTGAGAAAAGCAAATTATGATAATAGGCTATGTCTTAATAAGCCACAGTATTGCATGAATCTAAAATAGACGACTGTCTCTTAGAGTGAACTAAATTTATCCTGGAATAGTTAAATAGAAGGACCTTAAATAATGTTTTTAATTAAAAGGAACAAGAGAATCAGATCAGTTTCACCACTTCAATTGTGAGAATTTTGATTAAAATCGAGTGAGAAGCACTTGAAGCTTGACACCTAAAGAACAAGATGATTTCACTTTTAATTTAGTAAAATTTTACATTGTTGAACGAAATTATTTAAATCTATGAAAATTAATTAGTGTTGTCAGATTTATGTCTCTAAAATATATTGTTGTTCTTAAGTGTGGAAGTGGAGAATTGCTTGCTTGAATAGGGTCGTTTCCAGGGTCAAAGTAATTACTTTATATTTAGTCCGTCTTTTAGAATATTTAAAAATAAGGAACACGTATTTTTTATTTGTAAATTAGACCAAAATTGACAAAGTTAAGCCCATTCAAGTTACGTGTGACGTCACTTTCACAAAATATTTTTGAATAATCTAAGAGACGGACTAATAAATATTTTTTTGGTAACTAGCTTATTGTATTGAGAATTGCTCACACCTGCCTCGATTGGTGTAAAATAAATGTTTCATACAAACTTTAGATCGTGAGAGGAGCTCGTGGCTAAATAAATAGTAGCCGCTTGGGTCGATCTTTAGGTTAAGCCGCGCTTGCCTAGGTTGGTCTGTGGATGGGTGACCACCCGTTACATACCGAGTTTCCTCCGTGCCTCGGAAAGCACGTTAAGCCGTTGGTCCCGGCTGTCATTTGTAGATCTTTGACAGTCGTTAGTCTTACCTCCATGTAAAATACTGATATTCAGCTGCATCCGGTTAGACTGGAAGCCGACCCCAACAATAGTTGGGAAAAGGCTAGGCAGATGACAAACTTTAGATATAAACGTCTATTGGTATTGTTGATTTTTACACAGCTCTAAGAAACCATAAAATTGAGTGCATGGTTTTAATTTCAACTCTATAGACATAGAGACAACAAAGAGATCTTATAAGGGCTCAGATTTTCAAAGTCAAAGTCAAAAGTCATTCATTCAAATTAGGCTGATAATCAGCACTTTTTGAACGTCACATTACAAGAGACAGTCCCACAAAAACGCCCTGCCCTTCGCCACTTCCTAGTGTTTTAGCTGGGAAGAAGAAGTGGCGGAACAAACTCCCCAGCAACACATCTGTCTGTCAGGTTAGAAGAACCAGATTTTATACAATTTATATTATGACAAAAAATTATAAAAAAATAAGAAATTATTCATTCATTGTCACTTGTCAGCTAGCAAACACCAATTATATATAAAAACAAAAAAAAAATACCCAAGTCTAAATAATAAATTCACCAGTCTAAAGGGTGTGCCCGCTTACACGTGCAGTGAAGAAGTCACAGGTGATAAACTAGGACCATAGTGCAAAAGAAATAAGCTAAGCATAAAAAGATAAATATAAATAATTATATTCAGTCAATGCTCGAGGTCACTAGTTAACCACATGCCAATAAGTAAAAACACACAAAATGAAACAAGTATATAAACAAAAAAAAAAGTAAAATATAAAATTACATGACGAAGACATGTAACGTATCAATAAGCTAATTTGGCGAAAAAACATGAAGGAGAAAAAAATAAAAATAATCGTCTTGAGTTCAACACAGTGACCAACTATGCTTATCATCTAAATAGTCGTTAATGGAATAGTATGCTTTTAAACAAAGGTTAGTTTTTACTTTAGCTTTAAATGCATTAAATGGCAAATCTAGAAAAGAAGCAGGTAGCTTGTTATAAAAAGTTATACCAAGCCCTACAAATGAATTATGAACCTTATGAAGCCGGTGGAAGGGAGCACGTAGTTTATGCTTATTTCTAGTGTTAATGTTGTGAATATCACTGTTTTTACTATATAGATGGATATTTTGCCTAATATATAAAATGTTGGCCAAGATGAATTGAGAAGCCACAGTGAGAATACCAATCTCTTTAAAAAAATCTCTCAGAGAAACCCGGGCACCTAGCTGGTAAATTGCACGAACCGCTCGCTTCTGCAGAACAAATACATTCTGGATATCAGCGGCTTTGCCCCACAGCAGAATACCATAGGACATGACGCTATGGAAATAACTAAAATAGACCAATCGTGCCGTGTCAACGTCAGTGTATTGTTTAACTTTTCTGACGGCGTATGCGGCCGAACTTGGCCTTCCCGCTAGGCTTGATATGTGTGGACCCCATTGTAATTTTGAATCTACTGTTATACCCAGGAACACTGCTGAGTCTACAGTTTTAAGCTTCTCATTGCCAAGGACAATGTTGGGACCAAGATTTCTAACATTGGGTAGAGCGAATTTAATACATTTAGTTTTATTGGCATTAAGAACAAGGTTATTTGACGTGAACCAATCCGTAACCATTGATAGCGCGCTGTTTACATCGTTAAAATCTTGTCTATTTCTATCTACTTTAAAAACAAGAGACGTATCATCAGCAAACAGTACAACGTCACAAATACCCTTTAAATGATATGGTAGGTCGTTAATATAAACCAAGAATAAAAATGGACCCAGTATCGAGCCTTGAGGTACTCCTAGCTGAACAGGTAGCCCAGAAGATTTCGCGCCATTAACATCTACACATTGGAATCTGTTTTGTAAGTATGAGCCTATTACATTTAAGGCTTCATTTTGAACACCGTAATGACGTAGTTTCCGTAAAAGCGTGTCATGGTGAACGCAATCAAAAGCTTTAGAGAGATCGCAGAAAATACCGATTGCATTTTGAGCGTTCTCCCACGCATTAAATATGTGCTTTAACAAAGCAACACCCGCATCCTTTTGTAAAGCCATATTGATCATTGTGAAGAAGGTTGTTTAAATTAAAATGTCTCAACAACTGCTTGAGTATTAACTTTTCAAAAATCTTACTAAAGGCAGGTAAAATAGAAAATGGCCTGAAGTTACCCATATCATTTTTATTGCCAGATTTAAAAAGATGGATCACTTTACTGCTCTTCATAAGGTCAGGGAAAGTACCTAAATCAACGCATTTATTAAAAGTAATAGCTAGATGAGGGGCGACAATGTCGATAATATTACTCAAAAGTTTAATTGAAATGCCCCAATAATCACCTGTGTTTTTCGACTTAAGAGAATTAAAAACATTAACTACATCACGAGGTGTTACATGATCAAAACTAAATACGTGATCGCATTTAGGCACGCTAGTTTGCAAAAGATTTTGAGCTTTAGACGGGGATGAATTTAAGGAGCGAGTCGTAGTTATTGGTATACTTGCAAAAAAATTATTAAATGCCTCTGCTATCTCCGCTGCTTTGTTAACTAATTTGTTATCAACCATTATTTCAACTTGATGCTCTCGCTGAACCGATTTACCCGTTTCATTGTTTATAATTTTCCAAGTGGCTTTTACTTTATTATTAGAATTTTTAATAGTATCGCTTAAAAATTTAGACTTTGCAATGACACAAATCTTTTTAAATAATTTTGAATATTTTTAAACATACTCTAGAAAAGTAGTATCAAACCTGTATCGTTTCAGACCATACAACTCATATAATCTAGCTCGACTTTTATAAATTCCTGGCGTAGCCCATTGGTTGAAGCCAACGGAAGGTCCACTAAAGTTAATAGTTTTACTCTTAAAAATAGATTGGTACTCATTTTGCACAACATTAAAAAGGGCTTCATAGATTTCATTAGGACTCCCGTGTTCTACTAATGACGGTGTAACTTTAAGAGCTATATTATTCTTAAACTTATTGCAACGACTAGCTGTATAAGGCCTGCACTCTATTTTGCGAGACTTTTTACATAATGGCATAGGAAAGCTGGCTATTAATCCACAGTGATCTGATGACAAATCATTTAACACTAATTTATTTTCAGCATCACAATCACTAAACATGTTATCAAGACAAGTCGATGACGATGCCGTGATTCTAGTTGGTTCAAAAAACAAATTAACTAGATTAAAAGATCTAAACAGGTTAAGAAGCCTAATACTTAGTGGAGTAACATCTAAAATATTAACATTGAAATCTCCACATAAAATTATATTTTTTTTACTTGCTTTTAACTTATTAAGTGAATCCTCCATTACAGACTCAAAACAAGTAAAATCACCAGAAGGGGGTCTATAAACACAAATTATAATGTATCGGTCCAGTTCAACACAAGACAACTCAACAGTGCGCTCAATGGAAAGATTTACTAAATCTAAACGTTGTTTACATTTTAACTTATTTGACACAAGAACTAAAGATCCTCCGCGAATAGCATTTCTTCTAACAAATGCACTCTTTACTGTATAGAATTCATCGTTGATAAACACTACTTCATGTTCCTTCAACCAATGTTCAGTTAGACATAATACCTGAACATCATAGTTCTCTAAGAACAAACTTAACTCTAATTCCTTGCCGGACAATCCCTGCATATTTTGATGCACAACATTCAACATATGCGGTCTACCCTTTGTCGCACCTAACAGTTTAAAGTACATGGTGTATCATTACTAAAATTTTTTCTTTGGGTTACAAAACTATAAAGAAGAACTACCTTCACAGATTTTGAGCCTTTTATTTTTGCGGAGTGTCAGACTTTTAAAAGACTAAAACCCACCCGTGTTCCTTCTTTTGCCCTTTATGTTCCGGGGCCGCGGTATCTCTTTCGAACAACCCGCAACCCCGGCAGTCCCTTCTACTTTCCCGACATTATTTTGAGTCGCGCGTGGAATACGAACGCGCCATCAACATGGCCTGTCGTCATGACGACGCGATGGACGGTCGGTGAAAGATTAGACCCGCGTCAATTAAAAAACCCGCGTAATTATAATCTGTAGATTACACCACGAACCCCTTAAAACATGATATGATAGGTAATTGATCCCACAACGTACACTAATGGTCAATTAGGAATGAATAGTTTCCAATTTAGAGTTTAATGAAAAAGTACATGTTATATGTGAGCTGTTATTTTTAATGGTCAACATGTTGAGCTAGAAGATCAATCTTAATGTTTGTTTTCTATAAAACTAATATTATAACGTTTTATAATGGACATGATTAATAAGCTTGTCGGTGACAGGCAATTTAGTTTTAATTCAGGTAAACTTTTTGGTAAATGCATAGTTGTAATTACTGTAGATAAAGCTGATGTGCTATTAGCTTTATTTTTCGTAAATTCCGACCGATCAAATTGCACAACAACTGTTATTTATTTTAATATGCGCCGTGTTTAAATAAAGCAGGTTGGACGGCGCCTAATGCTACTGCTACGTTCATAATTATAACATTGGATAGACGCAGCTGCCGTTAACTTAGACTAATATAAGTTGCTAGTCAGCGCTACTAGGAAGTGGCGAAGGGTGGCCGTTTCGGCGGACTCTCTTGTAGTATTGATGATCAAAAAGTGCTGGTCTTCAGCATAGTTTGAATACATGAATCCTTCCTAATATTATAAGAGCGAAAGTGAGTTTGTTTATTTGTTTGTTACGTCTTCACGCCTAAATGGCTAAACGGATTTTGATGAATTTTGGTACAGAGATAGTTGAGACCCTGGAGACAAAAAAAGTTAGTGTGAAAGTCAAAGTGATAAATGAGTGAGAAAGAGGGAAGAAAAAGGAAAACTTAGCTTTGCTATTACAATAAATAAGGCGCAAGGGCAAAAACTACAGGTAGCAGGTACCTGCAAATAAAGGAAAGGGAACTGTGTTACCTCGAATTTAACGTGAACAAAGCCGCGGACAAAAGCTAGTTGATCATAAATATTTATTCATAACACGTCGAACTAATAAACAGCATCGTATTTATGTATACAGCATACCTACATCAACATACAAACATACAGTCCAGCTTGAATTCATTTTTAGGGTTCCACACCTCAAAAGGAAAAATCGGAACCCTTATTGGATCATTTTCTTGTTCGTATGTCTGTCTGTCAAGACCCTGTAACTCGGGGACGCGTGAAGGTATCGATTGGACAGTAAAACTCAAATCTATGGTCCCTTTGTGCTGTGAAAAAAACCAACCCTCTAAGTCTACGCAGTCAAAAGATAATATGGCTGTTTATGTCGACAAGTTTGTACGGAACCATCGATGCGGGAGTCTGACCCGTTCGATTTCAAGTAATCACTTAGTTAACTCCAGATTGTTTTTAGGATAGTTTCAATTCGTTCCTTATTGGTTTACCGAACAACCTCTCAAACTAAGTAAAAAGTAAGCAAAGAGGGTAACTATATTAGTAAAGTTAAGGGCTACCGGGTCGGAATAGGTTAAACTTACCATTGCTCGTTTTAGGGTTAGTTAGCGCACACACTTTTGAAGGAAATCACTTCTACTGAAGAAGAATAGCAGCTTGGATGAATCTTCAGGTTAAGCTGCGCTTGTCTAGGTTAGTCTGTAGATGGGTGAACACCCATTACATAACGAACTTTTTCCACGCCTCGAAAAACATATTCAAGTAGTTGGTCCCGGCTGTCATTTGTAGATCTTTGTTAGTCGTTACAGGTATTCAGTGACCCGAAAATCTGGCAGTCAGTCTTACCAAGACTGTTTTGTTAGTAAGTTTTGTTTAACCCAGTAGGTACGAACTGGATTATGGAGGTGAGAAAGCTCCGTGTAATATACTGGTACTAGCTTCCGCCCGCAACTTCGTCCACGTGGCATAGTTAATTCGGGCTAACGTTAACTTTAACCCGCATGATGATCGAAAAAAATATATCTTTCTCTCCCCTTTTCTTCCCCTTTTCTCACTTTTTTTAGCTTATGTCCGTCTCCAGGTTCCCAACTATGTCTGTACCAAAATTCATCAAAATCGGTTTACCCACTTTCGCTTTTATAATATTAGTAAGGAAGGATTCAGCTGCATGCAGTAGGACTGATAGCCGACTTCAACAGTGCTGCAAAGAAACGTGCAGCAAACGATGAGGGTACAACTAACCAATCACAATAGTTGTCCAATCACATTTAATATACAACCTTTGTTCTGAATAGTTACAGTACTGATTTTCAACACTCACTCTTTTGTCACTTGTTTCATATCGTTATTTTTTCCTCTCATACTTAAGGAGTAGGTAACACTGAAACAACATTGTAAAACTGAATGATTTTAAGAGTAACCATGGAGTTTCTTACCGGTTCTTCTCCTCCTTCTTGAAGTTTTATAAGTGCCCATGTAGGCTTATCCTACTTCCTACTTAATCCTTACTAATATTATAAAAGCGAAAGTGAGTTTGTTTGTTACGTCTTCACGCCTACATGGCTAAACCGATTATGACGAATTTTAGTACAGAGATAGTTGGGACCCAGGAGACGGACATAGGTTAACTTAAAAAAAATGAGAGAGAAAGAGGGAAAAAAGGGAAAACTTAGCTTTGCTATTACAATAAATGAGGCGCTAGGACAAAAACTACAAGTAGCAGGTACCTGCAAATCTGGAAAAGGGAACTGTGTCATCTCGAATTAAAGGCGAGCGAAGCCGCAGGCAAAAGCTAGTAATATTATAAATGCGAATGTTTGTGTGGGTGGATGGATGGATGTATGGAAGTTTATTACTCAAAATGGCTGAGCGGATCTTAATGAAATTTGGCACAGAGGTAGATTATAGTCTGGAATAACACATACCTAGGATATTTTTTTTTCAAAATATAGCTAGTGTGAAATAAAAATATTTTGATATTGATATAGCTAGCTTACCTTAAGCTGCGAAAAGTAAGCCATATCATTGTGGTTAATTTCACGCACACCCCTCGCTTCGCATCCTCACACATCTCCTGTAAAAACGTACCCTTACAGCTGCTTAAGGAAGATACTCCACCAAAACACGGAGTAGATATTTTTCCGCAGTCACTTTACAGTAATTCGCTCACGTCCTCACCCTCAATCAGAATCTTCGTTAATGTTATCATGGCGGGTTCTGGTGCCTTTTGATGCTGTTCGTAAGTTGTTGACTCCGCAATCTTTACTGGGATCTAATCAGTGCGGGGTAAAATACATTCTATAGGGAAGGAACTAGCATTCATATTTGATTTTCATGCTTGTGGACCGTTTTGTGAGAAAA
The DNA here is from genome assembly GCA_905475445.1 of Ochropleura plecta. Lineage (NCBI taxonomy): Eukaryota > Metazoa > Arthropoda > Insecta > Lepidoptera > Noctuidae > Ochropleura > Ochropleura plecta. The sequence continues at coordinate 667,560 of FR997722.1, read as the reverse complement.
CTCTGTTTTTTTAGGAATCCGTACCTTAAAGAAAAAAAACAGATCCCTTATTGGATCACTTTGTTGTCTTGCCGTCTGTCAAGACCTTGTATCTTGGGAATGCGTGGAGGTTTCAATTTGAAATTAAACCAAGTCTGTAGTCTCTAGGAGCTGTCAAAAATCAACCCTCTAAGTCTACGCAATCAAAATGTATGACTGTTCATGTCGCAAGTTTGTACGGAACCCTCGGTGTGCGAGTCTGACTTGCTCTTGGTCGTTTTTTTTATTCTAATACTAGCTTTTGCCCGCGGCTTCGCTCGCGTCAAATTCGGTATAAAACAGTACCTGCTACCTGCAGTTTTTGCTTTTGCGCCTTATTGATTTGTAATAGCAACGCTAAGTTTTCCCTTTTCTTCACTCGTTCTCCCTAATAACCCACTTAAAAAAAAATTGTCTATGTCCGTCTCCTGGTTCCCAACTAGCTCTGTACCATAATTCACCAAAATCGGTTTAGCCATTAAAGCGTGAAGAGGTAACAAACAAACTCACTTTCGCTTTTATAATATTAGTAAGGATAAGGATTATTATTTGCAACTATTGCAGTTTAACTATGCCAGTTCCAATCTAACAGCGTCCATACTACACGGAGTGGACTTTATCACAAGGCTTGTTAGCTTGGTCATGTTAATGCGCTGAATGAGTCTGTGTCAACTGCATAAATGATAAATGATGTTTAATATGCAATTAGGTTTTTACAAACACTTTTACACGTCTTTTTTAAAACTAGATGAGGCCGGTGTTTCGTAACCGACTACTCTGAGAAGAAACTGCCGAAACAAACTCAGAGGTCATAGTCTCTTTTAAGGTCCAGACAAGAAAATCATGGTCAACTTACAGGAGGACTATGGAGATTAGTGCCTGAAATGGTCTTTTTAACAAAGTACCACAAAGATTGAGTGGACCTGTCCAGTCAGTGCATTTGTCAGTTATCGTGTAGCTCGACTCAAAACCCAAGGAGCTCAACGACACGACGAACAATACCAAAAAAAGGACAATTGTGTAGGTCCCTTATAGTACTGAAACTGCCAGACAATCGTCAAAAACAAACAAAGTAGAAAAAGTTATGATCCACATGGTCTACACATTTACAATAAACTAATAAAGGACTAGAAAATATTTACAAAATTAACCAATTAACGTCAGTCTGTGGAACTCACTGCCGGTTTCTCTTTTCCCCCTAAAAACACTCGTCAAATTGATTCAACTAGGCACAAACGACCAAGGTTATTCATCCATTATGTGTCGTGGAAGAAAATGCAAAAAACACAATCTCATTCCCATAATTTGGCGAATGGATACAAAATTACCTATGTAGGTCATTTCCGTTGGGAAGCAAAGTACAAAGGACCTTGAAAGGGCTTTTGTTTAGTATTGTAATCGACGCGTTTCCGTAATATCACTGTTCCTGGCCTGACTGCCTGGCCACAAGCTACACGAATCATGCGACAATGACTGCGACTAATAAATTAAAGTTAGCTAGGACATGAAACGAATCACATACGAGTTAGTTCAAATATATTACATACCTAGTCAGTCGAAGGAAACGTGGGTCGATTTGCGCAAGTCACATTTTCCAAGGTTGTAATAGGGCCTGAGGCCTAGATATACTAACATTATACCAACGACAACCCAATAAAAAAAGCCTGCCATTTTGGCTATAACAAATGAATGCGACAATCATTTCTTTCGATTTGGTTAGAACGCGGCTCTGCGTACCTAAGTAGGGGTTTAAACCACAGAGCAATTTCCAGTGAAGCATACTTGAGATTATCCGCGCAGTTTCAATGGTGGAGCGAGTTAAGCTTACGTGACACAAGCCCTTTGATACATTGTTTAGTTATTTACCAGCGAATCGAGCGTAGTTCGTACGGGTGCCGCGGTGGCATGTCAATACATTGAGATGATCGTGAATGTGAGATTTCGGTGTTAGACCAGGTATTGTTGGTCTACCAGTTGCAAGCTCTACTGTTAAACATGAGGACCTGGGTTTTATTCTCTTCATTTTTCCATCAGGGATTTATAAGTAACAAATACGTGTTTTTTTAAAAAAAAAAAAAACGTTGCCCACCACTTGGATTTTCTCCTGTATCGTGGGTGCTTTTACAAACATTCAATCTCACATACACAAATAGCCAAACCCGGAACAAATACCTACAGGTACAGGTAGGTAGTTGTTCCGGGTTTGGCTGTTTGTTGGCCATACAAATATTTTTTCCATGCGGGAATCGACCCCGCGACACTCAGCGCAGCAGTCGATCGCTCAGTCGCTGCGCCAACCGTGTCGTCAAATATATTTGAGCACTAAACATAAAACCCCACTGCCTACCCTCTTAGTAATTAAAGGTGTAATGTAACTCACCAACTGCTCGGTTTTTTTTTTGTTGAAAGAAAAGAGTATAAAGCAGTACAAACAATTAGTTAGAGAGTTAAAAGTTTTTAAAACTCACCCGCACTGCAGCGGATCGAAATGTTCTCGCTAGCTTTGAAACCTGACTTAGTTTACCAATTAATTAGCTACCTACAGCACTTTGTAACGCTTAGACACTTCCTACCTGCAATTAATATGATTCGTGGAAAGTTTTAATACGGTTTTCATTAAAGTAGGTGAGTTGTAGCGCAGGGGATGAATGGAGGTACTTATCGAGTACAGAAACGATATTATGATCTACTAGCTTTTGCCCGCGGCTTCGCTCGCGTTAAATTCGGGGTAACATAGTTCCCCTTTCCTGATTTGCAGGTATCTGCTACTTGCAGTTTTTACCCTAGCGCCTTATTTATTGTAATAGCAAAGCTAAGTTTTGCCTTCTCTTGCCTCTTTCTCCATCATTTCCTTTTTTTTTAAAGTTAGCCTATGTCCGTCTCCAGGGTCCCAACTATCTCTGTAACAAAATTCATCAAAATCGGATTAGCCATGTAGGCGTGAAGACGTTACAAACAAATAAACAAACTCACTTTCGCTTTTATAATATTAGTAAGGATAATAATGTCGATATGGTTTGACAATTGATACAACCAATAGAGTAATATTGCCGTCACAATATAAATATAAATTGAGCAGGAAATTTGGCAATTGGAAATTCTTTTCTAACTTTTTCCGCGACTTTATTATTATTTAAAAAAAAAAACGTTGCCCCACTCTATGATTTCTCCTGTATCGTGGGTGCGTTTACACACATTTAAACTCACATACACAAACATCCAGACCCAAAACAACTATCTGCAGGTCATATAAATATTTGTTCCGTGCGGGGATCGAACTCGCGACACGCATTTTTTGTTTTAATTGCTTGATTTCGTCGTTTTCATCATCCGATATTGTAGGTAAACTGTGTGTGGTGCCATCTATAGATTGATTGAGTACAGGTACGCGTCCGTCGGAGAATTGAAAAGGGTTGTACTTAGGGATTTTCTGGCAATAATTCGAACTTTACCATCTTTGGACTTCAACGAATATAAAAGAAAAAAAATTGGTAAAATTAATCCAGGCGTTGTTGAGTTATGCACTTTACCAACACATTTTGCGATTTATTATTATATTATAGAAGTGGAGCGACACAAAAAGATGAAAGTAGCAAAAAACTACTACAGCGCCATCTATGCAGCCACTAAAGAACTAACGGCAAGATTCCTACATCGCGCAAGCAAAGTTGTACCTACGCGAAGTTAGCATATATACGAGCACCCAACAAGCAACCGTCGGGCAGTGGCCCACCAGACGCGACACCCGTCTGGTCGGAGAATCCTCCCTTTTCCATAGAGGATGGAGAACTTTACACCCTGTTCTTCATACGTCTAAAGAAGATTAATTTCAAGTCGATACCTTCAAACGTTCTTGAGATAAAGGGTCTTTTTAGACAGAGAGACGGAAAACAAAATGATTCTTTAAGGGTTATTTTTTTACTTTTGAGGTACGATACCCTAAAACAAACGGTTATGAAGATTGTCTTAAAATTCTCACGTGTACAGTCATGAGCATCAATGTTAACACTTAGCAATATTTAGAAGTGATTTTCTCCGACTGTACTATTAAAATTTCATGTTGGTTTAAACATAGTAAATTGGAAGTAATATTATAATAGGGTATTTTACTCTCTATGAAAGAAACTCTAAAAATATACAATTCAGATAGCTTAGGCAGTAAGCAGTCGGAAAATGTTAGATTTAAGTTAATAAAATAACTAAATAAATTTTAAAATTGATTTCAATGTTTTCACTTTTTTTAGTCTGTTGTTTTACTATGCGAAACAGTGTCCGCCATGATTATTACGTCATACGGTCATGTAAACAAAAAGTGACAACTGTCAACTGAGCAACGTTTGTTATTTTTGTAATAAAAAACTTTACATTTTATTTTTTATTGAAATAATAATACCATGTAAGACGCTAAGGTAATGGTAAGGGTAAAAAACTCATTTTTAAATTATAGTGAAATATACAACTAAACAGAAAGACTAATAACAGCGCATTTGTTTACATGACCAACTGATGTCATGACCACAGAGTAACATGGCGTCAAGCGTTTTTATGATTTTACGCGCGAAAATAGAAATTGTAAAATTGAAATGCAGTTTTAAGGCACTTATCGATTGTATTTTTTTTTTTTTTTTTTTGGTGATATACTAGGACCCTAGGATCAAAATGAGATACTTTTTAAAAATGGGTGTAATACCGTATTATATATACGATTGTAATAAAAATTGTATTGTGTCATATCAAGCACAAAATCTCTTTCACACAAATCAACTATTAATCAATTTAGATGTTAGTGCTTGTTTTATGTGGGTGTAATATTAGGTGCACCTCTACCTAACCCTTCGGCATTACAGGCGCGATGTTATATTATGTTATACAAGCTTTTGCTCGCGGCTTCGCTCGCGTTAAATTCGGGGTAACACAGCTCCCCTTTCCTGATTTGCAAGTACCTGCTACCAGTAATTTTTGCTTTTGCGCCTAATTTATTATAATATCAAAGCTAAGTTTTCCCTTTTCTTCCTTCTTTCTCCCTCATTTCTCACTTTTTTACTAAACTTCACTTTTATAAAAAAATAACCTATGTCCGTCTCCAGGGTCCCAACTATCTCTGTACCAAAATTAATCAAAATCGGTTTAGCCATTCAGGCGTGCAGACGTAAGAAACAAACAAACAAACTCACTTTCCCTTTTATAATATTAGTAAGGATTATGCTCAAAACTATAGGTGCTGCTGTCGTCGTTAAAAACGATATTTTTTTTTAAATCGACTTTTTTAATCATTTGCTCGGTATTAATTTTATGCTGATAGAGTGTCGATGTCGAGGGAAAATGGAGGTTTTATGTCTCATGCATGACTGGTTTTACGATGCAAAATACTATCGCGGACCGTGGTCTATAGCTTTATTGTGCATCCAGTTTTATAGCATGTTCGGGCACTTCATAAATCAACCTAAAACTTTACTACCGACCCAGCCTTAGTAAAATAGTATGGCGTCATTTCAAATTATCCAGATTTTTGTACGAAGAGCTTAATGGTGGTAAAAACCATTATTTACAGTGGGGTTAAAAGATCAAAGTTGTATATAAATCAAATTTCTTACCACTTTGGATTCTAAGAAAAACTCAACAATACAATATGACAAGCCCGGAGATGTCGTGCGGTGTCCCACAGGGATCGGTCTTGGGGCCGCTCCTGTGGGACATCGGTTACGACTGGGTGCTGCGCGCCGACCTCCCCAGCGGCGTCAGTGTAGTTTGCTACGCTGACGACACGCTCGTCCTGGCTCAGGGGGGGTCGCACCAGGCGGCGGCCGACAATATGACACGCGGGAATGCGATAGTCGCGGAGAGGATCCGGCTACTGGGTCTCGAGGTGGCCTTGCACAAATCCGAGGCCATGGTTTTTCATGGCCGCGGAAACACGCCACCGTCGGGATCCCAGTTGACGGTAGGAGGGGTTCGCATCGGCGTCGGGTCGACGATGAAGTACCTGGGAATCGTCCTCGACAGCCGGTGGAACTTCGTCGAACACTTTCGACGTTTGGCTCCCAAACTCGAGCGGACGGGGGCTGCTTTCAAGCGGCTCCTGCCCAATCTGAGGGGGCCAAACGCCTCCTGCCGTAGGCTCTATGCCGGAGTCGTGCGGTCCATGGCCCTTTACGGGGCCCCGGTATGGGCGCGTTCCTTAGGGCGGCGCGCCGCCCACTACCTGAACGCGCCCCAAAACGTGGTGGCCATACGGCTTGTCCGGGGCTACCGCACGATCTCCGGCGAGGCAGCGAGCCTCCTTGCCGGACTGCCACCGTGGGATCTGGAGGCGATAGTCCTCGCGCGCCTGTTTGAGTGGCGCGCGGAGGCACTACACCGGGGGGAAAACCCGCTGCCACGGCAAGTTGCCGCTCGGCGGGCAGACCTCCGGTGCGATCTCATGGTGGCATGGAGAGAGCGACTGTCGCAACCCCGTGCAGGGCACGCCACAATAGCGGCGGTAAGTCCCCTCTTTGAGGAGTGGCTGGAGAGGCGTCATGGCGTCCTCACCTACCGCCTGACGCAGGTCCTCACCGGACACGGAAGTTTCGGGAGGTTCCTGCACATCATCGGGCGGGAGGAAGCGCCTGGGTGTCACCATTGTGACGATCGCCCGGAGGACACGGTGGAGCACACAGTGGCGGTCTGCCCAGCTTGGGCGGAGCACCGCCGTGCCCTCGTGGAGGCGATCGGCAGCGGCGATCTCTCGCGTCCGGCCTTGGTTCAGGCCATGGTCCGGAGCGAGAGGGAATGGGAAGCGGTCACCACCTTCTGCGAAGCAGTAATGCTAGCAAAGGAGGTGGCCGGGCGTTTGAGGTAGAGAACATCTGCCCAACCCAGCCGCCGCGGGAGACGCCCAGGGCGCCGGGCGCCGCGAGACGACTTCCGGCCACCGTAGATGCGGGCCTGTGGGCGGTGAGCAATGGGTAGTTCACCGTCCGTCCGTCGATTGACGACAGGCCGTGTCGACGGCGCGTTCGTGTTTCACGCGCGCCTCAAAGAGAGTCAGCAAAGCAGAGGGGCTTGCCAGAGCCTCCGCCTGCCGGGGTTGCGGGTTGTTCGAAAGAGATACCGCGGCCTCGGAACGTAAAGGGCAATAGACGGAACATGGGTGGGTTTTAGTCAGTACAAGTCTGACATGCCCCCCCGCTCCGCCCAGAGCGGGGGAAGTCATTGGATGATATCCCAACCGAAAAAAAAAAAAAAAAAAAAAAACCCCGGTTAGTTATCTCACTTGCTGACTGTAAAAGTCATAAAATAGGAAAAAATCACTGGGCGTCAAAAAATTCATCCACATCACTGTGAACAGAAATAGTGCCCAGAAGGCTGGCAACATTGCATTTAGATGGCAATACAAATTCTTTGGCCAAAAAAAGAAATTTGTATGTGTATGTAAATTACAATTTGAAAGTCGTCCATTTGTGTGAGTTTAAATGTTTGTAAACGCACACACGATACAAGAGTATATATTCTGGGGCAACGTTTTTTTTTAAAATAAATGAAACAGGTTTATAATATGGAAAAAATGTGTCCATGGAGTTTTTTGTCTATTCTTCTCCATAGAGAGCTACGCTTTGGAATGCGCAACGAGAGTACTTTCACAAGTTATTATGTCTTGTGACCGGAACTGAAGCTTCAACACTTTGTTTCTTGACATTCAAAGTGTCTATAATAGTCTAATTGAAATAAATGCTTTTGAGTTTGAGTTTTGAGTTTCAAACATATTTTGAAAAGACTTTGAATATTATAAAAAAATACTTATATAACATTCTTCTACTATACGTAACATTGCGACCGACGCGACGTCTTGAAACATCTTATTTCAAGGATTACGTATACACACATTCACTCTTGGTACACTGTACCTATATAACGTAAATAAAATATTCGTTTCACAATCCACTAGAAACACTGCCACTACTCATTATGAAAGCGAGCTTTACAACTGTTAAACTTGTGCCATTTTTGCTTAGGGAACTAATTTATGCTTAAGTCATTTATACCTTCTACAACTTTTAATTTATTTTCGTTTATTTATAGTGGTAGGAATAGGGGGTGGCATTGGCATAAGTGTTTACTAAATAATAATAATAATAGACAGTAGGTAGTAGGCCATATACTGTATACAGATTTATATTGTCAGGAAACTGCTCTTAAGCACAATTTTTCCAATATGGCGGCGCGCACGACAAAGTGAAACTGAAAAAGAGCACGTCGAAATCTATTAAAATCACCCGTTTTAAAACTCCCGGAAACCTTTCCAGGTAAAACTTCCAAATGACTGTACTATGGACATTCATCCAGACTCCGTGGCTTTGGTATAATATATAAGTTCTGGCACGCTTCCTTGAGACTCTAGTGTGATATTTGCTGCCTGTCTAATCTGTTTAAATAAAAATCACATAAAAATTATAATTTTAAAAGTGAACATTTTTGATTGGATTAGTACCGCATTTTCAATAACAGATGGCGTTGTGCAGTGACGTCACTTTTCTAAATCGCGGTGTTAAGATTTTCCTGCGGAACACGACCTAACTGGTCTCACTCTTGGCAAACTTGTTAGGGAAACTAGGGAAACACCCTTCGTAAATTCAGACGCAAACCGCCGTCATTCCTTCCTCGCCGACAAGGCCCGTCGCGACGTCCCGGTACCTGCCCCACCCGTCCCTTGCTAGAGCCAGCCCGCGATGCTGAGCCAGTATGTTTAAACCAATCCCCGAATAATATCACTCCGATTCAGCCTGTCTCATTGCTGTCCTCCCCCAGCGACGCCCTAAACCGAGGTTCGTACCCCACTGGGGGTGTCCTTAGCGTGTAGTCGCTTAGTTTGTAAGTTTTTGCCCTGGCTGGAGGCCTTAATTTCAAGGTATCCACAGGAATCGCCTGAGCAGACGACAACCTCCTAGGTTGAACTGCAAGAAGCAATTCATAAAAAAAAAAACAAACTTGTTTTATATTTAAAAGCGAGATGTTTCTAAGATTTTAACACTGGCTGTACAAGTGTACACCAAAAAGTTTGTTCTAGTGTACACCACTTCCAGTCACTACACAACAACACAGCACTCTACAAGAATTACTGAGATTTGAAGCTCTTACACGATTACTGCACGACTTTAACTGTGGCTTCTAAAACCTTTGAGTTGCGACCTCGAGTCGTTTAGTTAAAGTGAGTGTGCTACTACAAAGTAAATATTTAACAGAGATGTACTGAGAGAGCTCTTTGAGGTTACGGCACGCTTGGTGTACACACAATATAGACGGTAAGTGGCATTCAGTGTTCTATATACGTGAGTATTAAACGATTCAATAAAAAATTAGGCTTTTTAAGAATGTTCTCCTTTTTTTAGAAGACGCCTGGATCGATTTAGAAAATTCTTTTTTTACCCGACTACCAAGGATGAGTTATGTTCATCGTGCGTATCTTGTATGTATGCATGTAATATTATTGATTATCTTCATCTCATATCTTCCACACCACTATACGGAATTATATAATTAACATATCATTAGATTCGTCTTGATAATCCAAGTATTTTTGGTTAAGGTAAAAAAAAACAAAATGACTGTGAGACGCGATAGTTTAAACTACAAAATATATATCTACTGTACATATACTGCAATATAGATATAAAATTAAAGGAGTCATCATGACGATAAACTAAAATGGTAAACATTGACCATTAAAAAAAAACAATAGTAAGATGTTTTAAATATGATATAATTATTTCTGACAGAAAAACTCAATAACGCTATCTCGACTCAGGAATCTAGCGCAGGACTTCATAGCCAGCAGCCACGCTTGCGACCACTGACCTACGACGCAGTAAATATAAAAACCGGCCGTACGGAGGGTTCCGCAGACTGCGCAGACTTAGAAGGTTGATTTTTTTCACAGCTTCAAGGAACCACAGATGTGAGAACACCGTTTTAATTTTAAATCGATACCTCCACGCGTTCCTGAGATCAAGAGCCTTGACAGACAGACATACGGACAACAAAATCCTTATAAGTGAGTTTGTTTGTTACGTCTTCACGCCTTAAGGGCTAAACCGATTTTGATGAATTTTGGTACAAAGATAGTTGAGACCCTGGAGACGGACACAGGCTATATAACAAAGCCCTGTGAGAGATGAAGGAGAAAGCGGGAAGAAAACGGAAAACTTAGCTTTGCTATTACAATGAATAAGGCGCAAGGGAAAAAACTACAGGTACCTGCAAATCAGGAAAGGGGAACTGTGTTACCCCGAATTTACCGCGAGCAAAGCCGTGGGCAAAAACTAGTAATCCTATAAGGATTCGGTTTTTTTTGAGGTACAGAACCCCAAACATGATGGATTGATTAAAATTGAAAAAAAGTCCAATTGTGAAATAGTAGTTATTTCGTTTCGTTATTAAAAGTAGGTGAACTTTAGAACAATATGACCGTCCTGTCTGTGACCCGAGCTGTCCCTCACTGACATTTTGACTGATTTGTAACCTTTACTAAGACGCGTGACTCCCAAACTGCCCTTTTGTTTAACATCCAGTGACTTGGCCATTAATTAATGGCATGTTTTGTCGTCCCCGGATAAGTGTCAGTCAACTTGATTGGTTGATAAAATTTATTTTTTAAATTACAGTCATAACTTTTTATAGTTTGCAGGCTGCCTTAATTTTTTTTGTTTTAGTAAAAACGTTGCCCCACACTAGGAATTTCTCCTGTATCGTGGGTGCGTTTACAAACATTTAAACTCACATACACAAACAGCCAGACCCAGAACAACTTTTGACGGGCCTGTTGGTCTAGTGGTTAGTGGCCCTGACTGCTGAGCCGGAGGTCGTGGGTTCGATTCCCACCCAGGACAAACTTTGTGTGATGAGCATGATTGTTTGTACTGTGTCTGGGTGTGATTTATCTATAATATGTATGTATTTATAAATTATATAAGTATGTATATCAGTTGTCTGGTTACCATAACACAAGCTCTGCTTAGCTTGGGATCAGATAGCCGTGTGTGAGTTGTCAAAAAAAAAAAAAAAAAAAAAAAAAAAAAAAAAAAAAAAAAAAAAAAAAAAAAAAAAAACTATCTGTAGGTCATACAAATATTTGTTCCGTGCGGTAATGGAACCCGCGACACGCAGCGCAGCAGTCGATCGCTCAACCACTGCGCAAACCGTGTCGTCAAAAATTGAAAACAGGTCTTATTGAACAAGTTTTATTGACATAAAAAGATGTTACATTATAATAAGAAGCTCTGACTCCTGAGCTAGGTGAGACCTGTGTTACAGAAGTCAGTGTCTTCACCCGTTTTGGAACTAACAGTTTATGTAATAAAAGAAAAAAAAAACATAAATCGCTTAAAATTAAATTTAATACAAGCATACTCTTGTGTGGAAAGTGTGTGTGTATGTATGGGTGAAAGCGTGTAAGTGTGCGTGTGTATAATATCAATTTTTATTTTTGACTTTTTAACTGTCAATTTTATTATACTTGCGGAGAGGACGCCGCGCGCCATTGGTCCACCAGCAGGTGTCGCTAAGCATGCTACTTTGGTTTCTCAAATATTTCCGATGTGTCATTTTAGGGGCTATTTTAAAATCCGGCAAAACCTGCAGTATTGAAATTATAACCTGGGTGTCTAATATGCCCGCTTAAGCAAAAGTGTAATTCATATTATTATTGTATTATGATTCTGCTAAAACGGCCATTTTGAACCCCCAGATTGATTGTGCTCAGTGTTTAGTTGTAATTTTAAGTAATTTATCGGTTTAATTAATAATAATATAATATTAATAATATCTTGGGACAACTCACACACGGCTATCTGATCCCAAGCTAAGCAGAGCTTGTGTTATGGTAACCAGACAACTGATATACATACTTATATAATTTATAAATACATACATATTATAGATAAATCACACCCAGACACAGAACAAACAATCATGCTCATCCCACAAAGTTTGTCCTGGGTGGGAATCGAACCCACGACCTCCGGCTCAGCAGTCAGGGCCACTAACCACTAGAGCAACAGGCCCGTCGAATTAAAGGCCGAAGCACACCAGATGCGTGGCGTGACGTGATGCGTGCACGCACCAGTTGTAATGTATGAAACTGTAAGAAAGGTGTCAGACCAGATGCGTGACGTGTGCACGCGCGTGACCCACGCACGCAGAGCCGCATCTTGTCACAAACCGAGTCCATGCGCGTGTGTAGCGGAACGGCAACGTCGCACACGCGCCTGCTGTGATGACGTTGTATTATATGGCGCTCCCTGTTAGATGCCAGACCGGGCACGCACGCATACGCATCCGCCATTGCTGCACGTGCGCACGCACGCAAAGTTGTATTTATTTACAAACAGAAAGCAGCTTACGTGTGATTTTTTCGCAATGGAGACAATTTTAAAGGAAAAACTAATAGAAATCGTCAACCCAAAGTCTCTTTGTAGCAGCAGAAGATTTTTAGCAGCAATAAAGCTTCTTCATCAGAAGAACTGCTGTTGTCTAACATCTTTTCGCTATGATCTCAACTCCAAATGCCTGCTGGCAAGCCGGCTCGCACGTGCGTGCAGCAGTTCTGCGTAACGTGATGCGTGCGCGCGCGACGTGTGCAGCACCGATCTTGGCCGGTGTGACAGTGCTCGCACGCGCGTGTGCACGTCACCTCACGCGTCACGTCACGCCACGCATCCGGTGTGACCCGGCCTTAAGCAGTGTATCGTGCAATTAAATCCATATTTTGTCGGAATAGGACTCCTCCTAATAATAAAAATACGAATGTTTGTGAGGATGTATGAATGTATGTTTGTTTGTTGCTCTTTCATGTTAAAGCAGCTGAACGGATCTTGATGAAATTTGGCACAGAGGTAGATTATGGTCTGGAATAACTCATAGGATTTTTTTCGATTTCACGCGGGTGAAGCCGCGGGCGCCAGCTAGTACGTAATAAATCTTGAGCTCCAAGTCAAAATTTATTACGTTACCAAAAATCCAATAACCTTCTCAACTTTCCTTGACTTGGAAATCAAACTCAGAACTTCATGCTTCAGCTTTAGAAGCGTTTGCAATCACTTGTTAGAAAAACTCCATAAATGATTCCATAAAAACACTTTTATTGCAAATAGGCACGCAAATAGATACGCATAATACATCATAGAACAATATCATATTACCTTAGGTTTTATCGACACACTTCACAACTTATTTTAAAAGATGTTCACTAGCAGAATCTCCGAACGACTGACTATCTAGCCGGGCTGTTAAAGTTCGTTATTTCCAATTACCGCCATTTCAATAGTGAAATGCGCGCGTTCCTGTGATTGGTTGGTTTTGAACCAGTCAGAGGACACTTTTTGAGTGTTGCCAATTAATAAAATAATGGTATAGTTGCATGTTAATAAACCGAAAACATATCAAATTATAGACGCTAACACACTAGACTATCGAGACAGCTTTTGTTAACAATGGAACAATAACATCAACTTAACAACGACGATGAAAGCCCTTCTAAATTGTCCTTTACACGCGAATACAGCTTAAGGCACCGGTCCCACTTAAATAGGAAGCGACCAGCTGTGGCCTGTTTCTTATTTAAGATATATAAAATGCGCTGGATGTTGATTTAACGTCTAACAAACAATTCGATTCATGTTTAGGGTGCACGTTGTTTTTTCGTCTTTAAAAATAACCTTTATTGCTAAATAAAGGCTATTTTTAAAGACGAAAGATATAAATAACTAGCTGTTTTGCGCGGTTTCACCTGCTGCCCCGCTCCCGTGGGTACTACCAGGAAGTAATATAAGCAATATGTATGATAATATAGCTAGATAAAATCGGTCCAGTAGTTTTGGAGCCTATTCGATAATAATAAACAAACAAATCTTTCCTCTTTTATAATATACTAGTGACCCGCCCAGCGGTTTCACCCGCTGCTCACCTCCTAAGAGTCACAGCGTAAAGCATCATACATATAAACCTTCCTCTTGAATCACTCTATCTATTAAAAAAAACCGCATAAAAATCCGTTGCGTAGTTTCAAAGATTTAAGCATACAAAGGGACATAGGGACAGAGAAAGCGACTTTGTTTTATACTACTATGTAGTGAAGTATGGAAAAGAAACGGTAGGATCCCCGCACGGAACAAATATTTGTATTACCTATTGATAATAGTTATTCTAGGTCTGGCTGTTTGTGTATTTACCTAAATATAATTTAAATGATTGTAAACGCACCCACGATACAGGAGAAATTCCTAGTAGGGCGAAGTTTTTTTATTTAAAAAAAATGACTTTATATTATTACATTTCTAATGTTTATTAACCATTCATATAATTAACCAGCTACCAGGCCAGGCTCCCTTGCGACCTAATATATTTCCCTTCAATTCACAACGTATTTTTATACCTAGGCAGTATCACTATAACATAAAATCAATTAAAAAAAACAAATATTTTCAAAAGAGTTTTTATAACCACGAAGTTTCCTGTCGATTGAAAATACCCGACTTGGAGCGTACACCTTTATTTTGATGTTTCATAATAAGTCCCTGTGAGGTACATAGTGGACTTAGTATTTATTATTTATTCACTTATCATTTTAATTTATAAGTGCCTATTTCTAAAAAAAACATTTAAAATAGTAGTCCGCCGATTTAAAATAGTAAACGGGAGCAGGGTCCAAGCTACGGCTGTTTAGGGCTCTAAAGACAGAAAGCTCCGCAGAATGCCGGCCGTATCCAGGAGTTCTGCCTTCTGAATCAGGCCTTCGATGAAACCTCCCAAGGAGAGCTTCGACGGATGCTCGAATTAATATTATTTCAGACGCATTGCGGCCAAATATAATTTGACGGCACGGTTGGCGCAGTGGCTGAGCGATCGACTGCTGCGATGCCTGTCGCGGGTTCGATTCCCGAACGAAACAAATACATATTTGTATGGCCTACATGTAATTGTTTCGGGTCTGGCTGTTTGTGTATGTAAATTTAAGGTTTGTAAACGCACCTACGATACTGGGGAAATTCCTAGCGTGGGGCAAAGTTTTCTTAAAAAAAAAATGTAAACCTATTTAGTACATTTTTAAGATACAATTATAGATTACTTTGTACGGAACCCTTGTTATTTTTATTCTAGTAGCTAGATGTTCGCGTATCGTTGCATGTGGGACAGGTCCCTTACCCTAGCCCAGTTTAAAGCAAGCTCCCACCATGCAGGAATGTAAAGCCCAACAAAAAGTTTGGTTGAAACAAAACAACTCGTCCGAAACGTGCGAGGTTTAATATTGAAAACGGACGGATTTTATCGTACTTTGTAACAATAAGTACAAAACAAAATCGTTGCATGTTATGCGTGTACTGTTTTGTAATTTTGAGTTTTTTATTTTTCTTTCTGAGGGTAAAGTTTAAGGGTTGTCTTAAATAGATTGGCGCAAACAATAAGAGGCTTATACCCAGCAGAGGGTAGTAGGGTGAAGTCAGGCTAAGGATGATAATGTTGATGATCAACCACTGGGCCACGACCTACATGCTCAAGGAACACCAGTCTTGTAGTAGCGACTGTAGAGGAAACTAATAAAAGAACGAGATGCAAGAAATACGCAAGTCGTGTTAAAGCATTTATTTCAATTAGACCACTATAGCCACTTTTTAACCTCTCAAGAACCGCCATTGTTTACGTCAACTATCCGTCAAGCACCGTCGCGCGCGTTCTTAACATTCGTTTCGAAACGATTTTAAGACTTATCTTTACTACAAATACAGTTTTAAATCGGTCGGGGTTTGGTGGCACAAATTTGTGCCAGCGGAGCTCAACGGTAATACTTGTTTACTGGCACGTTTTTGTGCCGCTGGGGCTCTAGAGGTTAATGTCAGAAACTAAAGAATGAAGCTACAGTCACAAAGCATAATAACTTGTGAAAGTACTTTAGTTGTCCATTCCAAAATTTTGGCAAGAAACTCCATGGACACTTTTTTAAATCAATAATTTTACAAGAACATGTTATATATCATTCATGTCGAGATTATACATATTATATGTGAAAACGATGTAGTTAAATGTGCACATTAAGAGCGTCCAGAGTAAAAGCAAAAATGGCGATAAAATAAACCGTGGCAGCTAAGAGACGACCAGTCCCAACTGACAGCGCCGCCCGTTCACAAACATATTACAAGTCGCATTGCCCAGAACAGTGAACGGGGCCTAATAACCTATGACCTTAATTAACACTTTCGCTGCCCAGAACTCATCGTATTATTATTTTGGACTCATACGCTTAATTCTAGGCAGCGAAAGTGTTAAGGTTTGGGTAATAAATTAATTAAATAAAAAAACATGCTTAATTTAACCAAGGGAACGGTTTAAATGTAACTTTTTACGCTAAAAGTAATGTAGCTTTTGGTCAGTGAAGGATTTTCGTGATCAGGTCAGTAATTAAAGAGATTACTCTTTTAGCCATATATATTGGTGTCGGCTTCCAGTCTAACCGGATGCAGCTGAATATTAGTATTTTACAAAGTCTAACTGCTTAATAATGTCCACAAACCAGTCGGCTCAATGGCAGAGTTTTGGGCCAATTACTACCTGAAACAACTGTCAAAGATGTATAATTGACAGCCAGCGTTAGGAAGTCGGCGACTTTAGTTTGTTTGATTCAGTTTTTTTGACACCGACTTCTTTTATAGCTAAGACATAACTTTAGCGTTGAAAAAAGTTATAATTATTGAGTTTTCGAAGAAAATATTTTATGATTTCAGGTAAAATACTAGCATTTAGGTGAATCCGATCAGGTTGAAAGCTGAACCTAACATTCTTGAGAAAATATCTCTGTTTATCTTAGCCAACCATTTATCTTTACAAAATTGCTAATTCTCTTTTCAAGAAATAAACTCGTGCACTTATGGTTCCGTAAATATTTTGACTGCGTAACTTAATGTTAGGTACGCTCTTACAACATGGGCCCACAAAAAAAGAAAAATAACCAATAGCCATTGAACTTAGTTCAATTCCCGTGGGTACAGGGCAATTAATAATACCGGAGTTTTTAATTTATCGGAATTTTCAATAGCAGGCTGCGCCCAAACTTATTTGAAACAGGTGGATGGAAATTGGCCCATAATCCATGGGAATTTATGCCACAAAAAGTAGGCTGTACATCATGAAAAGATGCTATAAATTTTTCAATCGGACATCAGCAGAAATAATTTGACATTGACAATATCTTTCGTAGCTTTAAGGTTGAATTTCATAACGCTATTATAACCACTGCTGATAGGTATGCTAAATAGATAGTTGCATATTTTTAACCGACTTAATAAAAGGAGGAGATTCGATGTTCGATCGTATATATTTTTTTATGTATGTTAACCGCCAACTATTCCGCCAACTGTGGACCGAATTTCATAATTCTTTTTTTGTTCGAAATATAATAAAAAATATATAGTATATTTCCGAGGTGGTTCCATATTAATTTTATTTATATTGCTTGGGTAGTTTATGAGTGTCTCCGATTTTGCAAGAAGGATCCTTTTAAGACGTAGGTGCTAACTAAGACGGGATTTTAAACAATTCAACCCTTTTTTTTGGGGTGGGAAATCATCAAATAACTTCCCCCACTCTGGGCGCAGCGGGGGGGAGTGTCAGACTTGTACTGACTAAACTCCACCCATGTTCCATTGCCCTTCACGTTCCGGGGCCGCGGTATCTTTTTCGAAAAACCCGCAACCCCAGCTGTTTCAACCCATAAGGGTCTGCCGGGGTTGCGGGTATAATTGTTAGTTTATATAAAAATAAATAGAAAGCGCCACCTGATGTAGAGTATGTCTATGGTTACTTGCTAGTATTAGTTTATGTCTATGATATTGTCTATGATGTCATGTATGTAAAGACTAAAGGATTCATTACAAGTTCGTTCCAAGTTGAATACCCAACACGTTGTTTTATTAGATTATGGGCCCAGAATTTTAGCCTTTAGGTGTTTTTCTAGTTAATTATCGCGAAAGTTTAAGTTATCAGTCTACTATTGTGATAATAGTGATAATAAATCGCAGTAGGATAATTAGTTTAGCTAGATTAGGACAAATAAAATTGTTGGACTGCACATAGCAAGCTAAAACTGGCGGCAAATTATATTGTAAATGTGCCGAAGTTGAGAGGCAGAGAAAATTACAGTGAATGGCTATTTGCGGCAGAAAACTTCTTAAACCTTCGCGCGACAAAGTGTGCACACGGGTGCAAAGTTTACATACATTGTTACCCTACATTTTTGTAAACAATCGTGCAACGGGTTAATCCTAGAAGGGATGATGAAATGCATCAAACCAGAAGAAGATGTAAAAGTGTCGGCCGAAGATGATGCAAAAACAAAAGCAAAACTGATTCTCACGATTTAACTCTTCATTGTACGTGCACATAAGAAACGTGTCTACTACCAAGAAATTATGGGAGAAACTAAGGGCTTTATTCGACGATTCAGGTTTTACAAGGAGAATAAGCTTACTACGTCATTTAATTTCTATTAGATTGAATAATTGTGGTTCACACTCCCCCTTTCCAGCCAGAGCGGGTGAAGTTTATATATCCTCGATAAAAAGATATTGGGATATCTTTTGGGATAGTCAAGTCAATCCAGTCAAGCATTTTTTCGGACCCATCCGAAAAAATGCTTGAACTGGATTGACTGGATTGACTTGACATTTTGCATAGCCATTCTTTCACGAAATTATTGACTTTATAAAATCACGCTTTCTACGATATTAAGAAGCTCCACAGAGGGTGAAACCGCTGGGTACAGCTCATTAATAATATAACTTCTGCTAACTTTCCGCTGCCTTTTTCTCGTTGTTCTTATAATAATATCAAACAGCCAATATTTTGTGAAATATATTTTCACACTTTCATGTTGATAATAAATCCTGCAAGTTTCGGGAACTTACATACATACATTGTTTTCTTCTTGTATCGGAGTAAGCTGTACATTTTACGAATAGCTCATATTGCGTTCTTTTACATTCAGTTTGTATTTCTCAAGTATATTGTGTGAAATAAATATTTGGAACAGCAGAACTAGCTTCTTATGTATCGATATAACTAAATATTTAAGGAAATCTTAAGAAAGTAAGACCTTTTCCCCGTTTTTCAATTAAACTGAAATTGTTAAAAATTGTTTCTCCCTCACATCTCACTTTTTTTTTTAAAGTTAGCCTATGTCCGTCTCCAAGGTCACAACTATCTCTGTACCAAAATTCATCAAAATTGGTTTGGCCATTTAGGCGTGAAGACGTAACAAACAAACTCACTTTCGCTTTTATAATATTAGTCAGGATGAATACGGATTGCCAGCATTCGTCTATTACCTTCTATTAACACCGATCTCTTTAGCAGTAGTTAAGTGTATAGTGTTGATACCCAGTCACATGTCATCACCACCAGCCTAGCCTTTTCCTAGCCATGTTGGGGTCGGCTTCCAGTCTAACCGGATACGGACCAGTATTTTACATGCAGCAACTGCCCATCTGACTTCAACAGCCTAGTTGTTACTGCGTATTACGATACCTCTTGGTAAGACTGGCTGTCAGATTTGCGGGCCACTGTAACGACTGTCATTTGTAGATCTTTGTCAGGCACGAAAACCGAGACATAGAGCTACGAAATTATGATACTTATTCATTCATTCAATAATCATTATTCACGATACAGCCACAGCACCCATAGCAATGTGACCAACGAGGACGCACGCAACAATAAGCTTGGCCAGCTCTTCCCCATTATAGATAGTGTTGAAATATCTAAATTTAATACAGTAACCACTGTGATAAGGTTTAAGTAAGTTTTGTTTTGCAGATCTTCTTCGGGAACTGTGCCAGAGGAAACAGTTGTTTTGTGTGTTCCGCGGAGCGATAGACGAGCAACTTCGAATCGAACGCGCGGAGCAAACTAAACCAACTTTATTGAAGTTTGCATCAAACAACACAATTCACTAGTTTGTTTTAACGGGGTTTATTCAAAAACAGAACCAAACGATGCAGC
Organism: Ochropleura plecta; assembly: GCA_905475445.1. Lineage (NCBI taxonomy): Eukaryota > Metazoa > Arthropoda > Insecta > Lepidoptera > Noctuidae > Ochropleura > Ochropleura plecta. The sequence goes on along the minus strand of FR997722.1, from coordinate 647,520 downwards.
ATTTGTTTTCTTTTTGCTCAGCACCTAGTAATCGTTATGATGATAAAAAGCAATACACTTTCTTAATTTATATTTCCAGAGATTAGCAAATCAAACAAGCTCAAACTCAAAGCATATTTCAATTAGACCATTACAAACCTTTTGAATGTTAAGAGAAAAAAAAGGATGAAGCTATAGTCACAAGGCTTAATAACTTGTGACAGTACTGTAGTTGCCCATTCCAAAGCGTTAATCTCTATGGAGAAGAATGGACAAGAAACTCCTTGGACGCACTTCCCCATCTCCCTCGAGTGTCGTCTAGTTGTTACAGGGGAACTTAAAGTATGTGGGTATCCGAAGAAAAAAATCAAACAAAATATGAGTTAAGATCATGGTTTCGTCATTCATGTTGACATTATACATATATGTGAGAACGATAATTATAGAAATGCACTTTAGAGCGTCCAAAGTAAAAGCAAAATAAAAATTAATAAGTTAAAATAAACAGTGGCAGCTAAAATATGACCAGTCCCAACTGACAGCGCCCGTTCACGAACATGACGCATGGATCAGCCCCATTCAACTCGACCATTTTGAAGGGAACTAAATGACTCGACACACCCACCGCCATTACTGATGACATTCTCTCAACCACCAGGGCATAGTCGTGTCAATGATAGTGCATAGTACTCACACATGGGCTTATACAATACTAGGAAATCCTTAGGTACTAATATTATAAAAGCGGAAGTGAGTTTGTTACGTCTCCACGCCTAAATGGCTAAACCGATTTTGATGAATTTTGGTACAGAGATAGGCGAGACCCTGGAGACGGACATAGCCAATTTTTTTTAAGTTAGATTTGAGGGAGAAAGAGGGAAGAAGGGAAAACTTAGCTTTGCTATTACAATAAATAAGGCGCAAGGGCAAAAAGTACAGGTAGCAGGTACCTGCAAAACAGTGAAGGAGAACTGTGTTACCCCGAATTTAACGCGAGCGAAGCCGCGGGCAAAAGCTAGTTGAGTCTATAAAAAACAGAACAATTAAATTCTTCTTCATTCTTCTTCGAACCTTAAAACAGTTCTCCAGCTTTATATTGTTAGTATAGATAGAATACTACATTTCCACCCACACCTACTACACTGAGTGTTAGCTACTAGAAATTCGATTTTCGTATCGTTTTTTTTTGTGAACTCAAGTCCGTTTTAAATTGTATATTTACACGGTCTGTTTGGCGTATTTACAAATAAAGTGTCTCTAAAGTATATTTATTCATTGCTTTTTGTATAATGGCTGCTCCGATTGATTAATCAACTGATCTGATTAATCATCTGTCGCTTACCATCAGGCGAGATCGAGGTCAAGAGTGAGTTCATTATAAATAAAAAAAAAAAAAAAAAAAAAAAAAAATTAAACTTCTTGTCAGAAGCGTACTTTCTATTGCTCTCGTGATATAAATTGAAGATATCATCATCATCTGTCTAGCCTTTTCCCAACTATGTTGGGGTCGGCTTCCAGCCTAACCGGATGCAGCTGAATATCAGTATTTTACATGGAGCGACTGCCTATCTGACCTCCACAACCCAGTTAGTACTGGGTAATACGATACCCCTTGGTAAGACTGGTTGTCAGACTTTCGGAACACTGACTACCTGTAACGACTGTCAAAGATCTACAAATGACAGCCGGGACCAACGGCTTAGCATGCTTTCCGAGGCACGGAGGAAACTCGGTATGTAACGGGTGGTCACCCATCCACAGACCAACCTAGGTAAGCGCGGCTTTACCTAAAGATCGACCCGAGCGGCTACTATTATTTAGCCACGAGCTCCTCCATAAATTGAAGATATATTGTAACTATATAACCATAGCCTCTTACATGTAATGTCGTGATGGCTCAGAGGTAAAGCGCCTCGCCTCTCATGCATGACGTGGTGGGATCAAATCTGGGCAAGTACTAATATGACTTTTTCAATTCATATGTAGTTTCTTTACCATGACTTATCCTATCCTACTATAATATTATAAATGCGAATGTTTGTGAGGATATATGGCTGTTAGTTACTCTTTCATGTCAAAACGGCTGAACGAATCTTGATGAAATTTGGCACAGAGGTAGATTATGGTCTGGAATAACACATAGGATACCACATATTCTTTCGATGATCTCGCGGGCGCCAGCTAGTCTAATATATAAAATTCTCGTGTCACAATGTTCGTTCCAATACTCCTCCGAAACGGCTGGACCGATTTCAAAGAAATTTTGTGTACATATCGGGTAGGTCTGAGAATCGGCCAACATCTATTTTTCATACTCCTAAGTGAGCAGCGTACTTTATATAAGTTAAAAAACGTCAACCCGCGTTGAGCAATAGTGGTGATAAATTCTCGTGCTCTTCTCTATATGAGAAAAGGCTTATTTGCCCAGCAGTGGGACAGTAACAAGTTGGTATTATATTACTTTTATAATTGCCTCTTTGGTATAGTGAATGCAAGCGCGACCACTGAGCATAAGGTCCTTGCCCATCAAGTTCGATTCCTGGGTCAGGCTAAATGATATTGAGTTCTTTCATCAGGAATTTGTCAGTGGAGTCTGGATTTCTGCTCAGTTGACGGCCATGATATTAAATGGGGCTTAAACATAACTGGCCAAATGTTACGTATGCACTACACCTCTACCTAACCCAGGGATTACAAGTTATGCCATTACACTAATAAGACCATGATAACTGGGTTGAATGAAAAACACAATTTTATAAAAGAAAGAACAGCAAAGATCAACCAAGCAAAAGATCTTTCTTAAGTACGAGTACAACTGCAAACTTCCATTACCTATTAATCCATTTCTATTCCTAAATCCTTACTAATATTATAAAAGCGAAAGTGAGTTTGTTACCTCTTCACGCCTAAATCGCTAAACCGATTTTGATGAATTTTGGTACAGAGATAGTTGGAACCCTGGAGACGGAAATAGACTATTTTTAGGGTTCCGTAGTCAACTAGGAACCCTTATAGTTTCGCCATGTCTGTCTGTCCGTCCGTCCGTCCGTCCGTCCTCGCTTAATCTCTGTGACCGTTAGCACTAGAAAGCTGAAATTTGGTACCAATATGTATATCAATTACGCCGACAAAGTGGTAAAATAAAAATTGGAAAAAAATGTTTTATTAGGGTAGCCACCCTATATGTAAAGTGGGAAGTGATTTTTTTTTAAATTTCAACCCTAACGTGTGATATATTGTTGGAAAGGTATTTAAAAATGAATAGGGGTTTACTAAAATCATTTTTTGATAATGTCTATAATTTCGGAAATAATCGCTCCAAAAGTAAAAAACAATGTGTCCCCCCCCCTCTAACTTTTGAACCATAAGTTTAGAAAATATGAAAAAAAGCTGAAAAGTAGAACTTTATAAGGACTTTCTATGAAAATCATTTTGAACTTGATTGACACAACAGTTTTTGTACAAAAAAGACAAAAAGTTGTACAAAATAATTTCCTCCTCCACCTTTAAACTCATAAGTGGGAACACTTATTGTGACGGACGGGAAACTACGGAACCCTACACTGAGCGTGGCCCGACACGCTCTTGGCCGGTTTTTAAAAAATAAAACGAAGAAATGAGGGAGAAAGAGGGAAGAAAAGGGAAAACTTAGCTTTGCTATTACAAATCAATAATGCGTAAGGGCAAAAACTGCAGGTAGCAGGTACCTGCAAATCAGGAAGGGAAACTGTGTTACCCCGAATTTAACGCGAGCAAAGCCGCGGGCAAAAGCTAGTCCATTTATAACCCTAAATACTTATTATTTTCTCTTGTGCGAAATGTTATTCTTCTAAACCCAGCATTTAACGGTGCCTTGTCTATAAGTAGTTTAACTTTAAGTAGACTTAAGAAACTAGGTCTTAGTTGGCTCATCTCTCACGGAGGGACGGCTCATATTTTCCAAGAACCTCTCTCAGTAAAACATCATTTACTCTTATTAAATAAGTAGGTACTTCATCATACATCTCGCAGTTCATAGCGATCACTCAGTGGGAGGGCTAACATAAACGTCATTGTATGCTATTGTTACCCCATGACTCTATAGCTGCTGGTATATTGAAGAGCGTCGTATTACGACCACACCCTTCCTCCTATCCAGTGAAACCTTATGTATCCTACTTTCTTTACCACTAATATTATAAATGCGAATGTTTGTGAGGATGGATGTATGGACGTTTGTTACTCTTTCATGACAAAACGGCCGAACAGATCTTAATGAAATTTGGCACACATTTAGATTACAGTCTGGAATAACACTTCGGATAGTTTTTTTTTCGATCATCACGCGGGCGAAGCCGCGGGCGCCAGCTAGTTATACATAAAGGCGCTTTTGGATTGACACAGTTGTTAATATTAAGTTTTCAAACAAAATTTAAAAAAAACTATTGAAAGATTAACTATTCTGTGATGACGCCAAAGAGCTGTTCAAAGATAGTCAGATAGTGAGTGCAAGCCAAAGATATAGTGGTGTTACGATCTGGACATAATCTTAACAAACGGATTTGGAAAAGGCACGTGATAAACAACATTGCAAAGACATAGGACCAGCAGTGAGACGGATTTGGTTGATAAATAACCGGTCAACTGCGAGTCAGATATGACTTTTTTTTCATCTTTCAGTTATGTGTATGGATGTCTCGTATTTACTTATTGTTTATCATTTACGTCAAACTTGTGCAGCCATAGAAGGCATCTACTCTCCACAACGATGTGGTGCCAATAGTCTCGGAGTGAAACGGCTGAGACACAACAGACATTCGGTTAGACGGTCAGACGGTCAGGGCAAATCTAAGTATATCCATTTTTCCCATTTGGCAACGGAACTCTAAAAAGCGCTACTTCATGTCAAAATATTTTAAAACAAAATGATGCAAAATTTAAAAACTACCTGCAAAGGATTCTTTTTTTTTGCGAATGGTTATTGATCAAATAACTTCCCCCGATTTGGGCAGAGCGGGGGGGGGGGGGGAGAGTCAGACCTTTACTTGCTAAAAAAAATAATGTCAAAAGTCATTTATTCAAATTAGGCTGAAAAACAGCACCTTTTGAACGTCAAATTACAAGCGACAGTTCCACAAAAACGCCCCGCCCATTGCCACTTCTTAGTGTTTTAGCTGGGAACCCATGTTCTTTCTTTTGGGCTGTATATTCTGAGGCCGTGGTATTGAACTACCCGCAACCCCGGCAGGTCAAAGGATACTCCGAGATCGTTTATTAGGGTCATTACCTGAAAAAACGCAGCCATTACGTAGGAGACCGCTCTTCGGATCCGCTCCGTAATAAAAATGGCAGAACGAACATAAAACGAACATAAAACTTTTCAAATTGAAAAAACATGTCTAGACACATATAACTTACATTTGTATTTATAACGTTTTACGGGGATTGAATACTTCAGGACCTTAAAGGATCCTGTGAAAATGTATGTCACGTTCACATGCATATTTATCTAGTGTCTGAAATAAAAGCTACACCCGTACTTACTGAAACAGGAGTCCTTACTATCCTTACTATCTCTAATATATAAAATTTCCGTGTCACAATGTTAGTTACCGTACTCCTCCGAAACGGCTCGACCGATTCTTATGAAATTTTATATGCATATTCAGTAGGTCTGAGAATCGGCCAACATCTATTTTTCATACCCCTAAGTGAGCAGCGGGTGAAACCGCTGGGCACAGCTAGTAATATTATAAAAGCGAAAGTGAGTTTGTTTGTTACCTCTTCACGCTTTAATGGCTAAACCGATTTTGATGAATTTTGGTACAGAGATAGTTGAGAACCAGGAGACGGACATAGGCTAACATTTTTTAAAAAAAGTGGGATGTGAGGGAGAAAGAGGGAAGAAAAGGGAAAACTTAGCTTTGCTATTACAAATCAATAAGGCGTTAGGTGAACTGTGTTACCACGAATTTAACGCGAGCGAAGCCGCGGGCAAAAGCTAGTACAATATTATAAAAGTGAAAATGAGTTTATTTGTTTGTTTGTTACGTCTTCACGCCTAAATGGCCAAACCGCTTTTGATGAATTTTGGTACAGAGATAGTTGGGACCCTGGAGACGGACATAGGCTAAAAAAAGTGAGAAAAGAGGGAGAAAGAGGAAAGAAAAGGGGAGAGAAAGATATTTTTTTCTATCATCACGCGGGTTAAAGTAAGCGTTAGCCCAAAGTAACTATGTGACGCGGACGAAGTCGCGGGCGGAAGCTAGTAAGTTATTATTATATTAGTTAATTATTAGTCATTCATGTTAAGATATCGGTCTCCAGAAGCGCACTTGTGTGCTTCGTTTTGTATGATTTTCATAGTCAGGATAAACTACAGTGTGGAGCTCGTGGCTAAATAATAGCAGCCGCTCGGGTCGATCTTTAGGTTAAGCCGCGCTTGCCTAGGTTAGTCTGTGGACGGGTGACCACCCGTTACATACCGAGTTTCCTCCGTGCCTCGGAAAGCACGTTAAGCCGTTGGTCCCGGCTGTCATTTGTAGATCTTTGACAGTCGTTACAGGTAGTCAGTGTTCCGAAAATCTGACAACCAGTCTTACCAAGGGGTATCGCATTACCCAGTACTAACTGGGTTCTGGAGGTCAGATAGGCAGTCGCTCCATGTAAAATACTGATATTCAGCTGCATCCGGTTAGACTGGAAGCCGACCCAAACATAGTTGGGAAAATACTAGGCAGATGAGGATAAACCACAGCGCTAGATAGCCGCGCCACGCATGAATGCGTTAAGCCTGACAAACAAACGAAATGCGCAGACACTTCTCTGTGCAAATAGTACGTAACAGTGGACGGCCGAGTTTCGTTCTATGAAATACTGTGTAGTATGTATAGGCTCTGTCTAAACTAAAGCGAATCCGACGTGGGATGCAGCATCAACTTCGCTCAAGTCGATTGTGCCAACTAATTTGGGTGGAGATGTTAAAACTGATAGAAACAGTCGCGTGACTAAGCTTCGCTCACATCCTCAGGTGAAAAGACTAAAGCCCAATTTACATAGGTCTAGTGTTTTTTGTTAGTCTTTGTTCCAGTATGACATTACCCAATTGATGGCGAACACCACATGAAAATTCGTTGCCTAGTTTTATCAGTATATTGTGATCACGCAGACAGACACGATACATTACGCTTTTTTTTTAACGTAACCCCACAATAAGAATTTTTCCTGTATCGTGGGTGCCATAGATATAGATTGACATAGATAACGCAAGGGTTACTACTACGCGTGCCACTTTTTGAGCCAAACTTACGATCAAAAATCGCAAGCTGCTACTTTCGCGCTCAGTCTGCATCGGTGTGCCACTAGTTGGACGTCAGGTATCAAGATTAAAATAGTTAATTTTGTGTAACAAATTGTAAAAACTTTCGTCAATCACTAAATAGACGTCACTTCACTAAATTATAGTGCATGAGACGTCATAAGTAGGTAGTTAAAATATGGCACGCTGCGTTTTCATACAGATCGTGATACTTGCGTTATCTATGTCAATCTATATCTGTGGTCCTATCGGTTTACACCACTGCTGCACTGTCCTTACTCACGACGGCGCGTTCGTGTTTCACGCGCGCCTCAAAGAGATGTCAGCAAAGCAGAGGGGCTTGCCAGAGCCTCCGCCTGCCGGGGTTGCGGGTTGTTCGAAAGAGATACCGCGGCCCCGGAACGTAAAGGGCAACAGAAGGAACATGGGTGGGTTTTAGTCAGTACAAGTCTGACATGCCCCCCCGCTCCGCCCAAAGCGGAGGAAGTCATTTGATGATTTCCCACCCGGAAAAAAAAAGGCAAAAACTACAGGTTGCAAAATAACACCTGCAAATCAGGAAATTAACGTGAGCTAATCCGCGGGTAGAATCTAGTTTAATATAAAAAAGCCTCGTAAATTCTGTCACAAGACAGGTGCTGGTTGAACCTGTAGTTTGTGACCAAGAGCTAAAGTCGCGTGCAGAATGTCCCGAGCGGGATTCGCCTCAAGTGTGACCACAGCTTTACAGTTTACTAGACTCGTGTCCGTAATGGATGCCCGCTCACGACTGTATTCGAATCGATTCTATCTTACATGCAACTGTGAGACAGGCTAGGTATGGATTTTGCTTTCAACATATGTGGCCTAGTTTAAACAATGCTAAACGAAACGGTTCACACATTTGTACAGGCTAATCTAATATATAAAATTCTCATGTCACAATGTTCGTTCCCATACTCCTCCAAAACGGCTCGACCGATTATTATGTTTTTTTTTTTTTATGAATATTTAGTAAGTCTGAGAATCGGCCAACATCTATTTTGTATACCCCTAAGTAAGCAGCGGGTGAAACCGCTGCGCATAGCTAGTTTACTGTAAATTTTCTTTCTTTTCTTTAAAAATAAAAAAACGTTGCCCCGCACTAGAATTTCTTCTGTATCGTGGGTGCGTTTATAAACATTTAAACTCACAAACACTAAAAGCCAGACCCGAAACAACTATCTGCAGGTCATACAAATATTTGATCCGAGCGAGAATCGAACCCGCGACACGCAGCGCAGCAGTCGATCGCTCAGCCACTGCGCAAATCGTGTCGAACTAAAACTAAATTGAACTTTGAGATTTATATTTTAATTTTCTTTTAACAAGTTAGTAATGTCGTTGAGAAAAAAAATGACGTAAAAACTATGAAAATATAAAATAAAACCAATTAACCCCACTAAGGGAGAGAATCCGGGTAAGTTCTTTTAACGCGTTCATTGATTTTTAATTGTGTCCCAAGTTTTCTATAATTTTTGTCATTTAGAAAACCATTTAAAGCAGGCACATAACACATAGAAATCTACGCACTACAAGACAAAGGGCCCTCAACAAAAACAGCAACAGGAAAGGACAGTACCGTTACTTGCTGGATGGTTATTAGCCAAATAGCCACTACGATATACCGTTTTTGCGATAGACGGTTTTCCCTAGTCCCTTTAATCGCTTGAATGTACCAATTTTTATGGCAAGTAATGCAGAACGAAGTTATTATTACTTTTTAGCCAACATACAGACAGCATAATTAAGTCAAATTCCGCTTGAAGTTGTGTTAAAAGAATTCCTAGTTGAGGCATATTACAGGCTATGCTCATTTTTTAGACATAATTATTAATAGCAAGACGTTATTTAAAGTTTATCGGGACTAGTCTGAATGTCTTGTCTGTCTATAAATATAAATATCTTGGGACAACTCACACACGGGCATCTGATCCCAAGCTAAGCAGAGCTTGTGTTATGGTAACCAGACAACTGATATACATACTTATATAATTTATAAATACATACATATTATAGATAAATCACACCCAGACACAGAACAAACAATCATGCTCATCACACATAGTTTGTCCTGGGTGGGAATCGAACCCACGACCTCCGGCTTAGCAGTCAGGGCCACTAACCAATAGACCAACAGCCCCGTCAATGTTTGACATTTGTTCAGTGAAATGACTAAAATATATAGGACTAGCTTTTGCCCGCGGCTTCGCTCGCGTTAAATTCGGGTTAACACAGTTCCCCTTGCGCCTTATTGATTTGTAATAGCAACGCTAAGTTTTCCCTTTTCTTCCCTCTTTCTCCCTCACATCCAACTTTTTCTTTAAATTAGCCTATGTCCGTTTCCTGGTTCCCAACTATCTCTGTACCAAAATTCATCAAAATCGGTTTAGCCATTAAAGCGTGAAGAGGTAACAAACAAACAAACTCACTTTCGCTTTTATAATATACTAGCTTTTGCCCGCGGCTTCGCTCGCGTTAAATTCGGTAGCGCCTTATTGATTTGTAATAGCACCGCTAAGTTTTCCCGTTTCTTCCCTCTTTCTCCCTCATATCCCACTCTTTTAAAAAAAAATAGCCTATGTCCGTCTCCTGGTTCCCAACTATCTCTGTACCAAAATTCATCAAAATCGGTTTAGCCATTAAAGCGTGAAGAAAACAAACTGACTTTCGCTTTTATAATATTAGTAAGGATAGTAATGATTAGTAAGGATGGACGGGTATCGAGGATGGGTCCAGTACATCATTCCGAACGATTTTGTTCGGAAAAACAAATTGATTGTTAATGTTTGTGCGTTGATGACCACAACCTGAATGAATAGATAAGATAGATAGAAACAGAAACAAAAAACAGAAAGTAGATTACAGAAAAAGAGAGAGTGTCGAGAAAGTATCAGGTATTATTAATTTTGTTTATACATAAGCCGCGCTTACCAAGGTTGGTTTGTGGATGGGTGACCACCCGTTACATACCGAGTTTCCTCAGTGCCTCGGAAAGCACGTTAAGCTGTTGGTTCCGGCAGATAGTCAGTGTCTGACAAACAGTCTTACCAAGGGGTATCATGTTACCCAGTGCTAACTGAGTTGTAAAATAAAATAAAAAAAAAAATTGGTTGTTTGTAAAGTAGGTTTACGATCGAGATGTTTACGTGATAACGTCTTATTGGTGATATAAGTTTTTCGAGCCAAGTAACAGATGGCGCTACCATCTTTATATCTCGTGAGGTTTTGGCATAAGTTTCTGAACATGTCACCCGACTAAAACGATTTTAAAGACGTTATCACGTCAAAAAAAATTATTCAAGTATAAGTAAAACTATGATTTACATTAATTGTCATAGAGGAAAATTAATTCTAACTATAATGTAGACCTGCCTGATCTAGGTTTATGAAAACCAGGCCATCAATTTACGTCAACATTTTTAAAAAGAGGACATTAGTAAATTTATTAGTAGCTAACTTATAGAGAAGACATATTATTTTCAACGACTTAACAAGTACATTATTTAGGTATATAATATTAAGACTTCTATATTATTAAATATTATGTTATTTTATCGAATGTAAGATTATAATATGTTGGCTCTGTATTCTCACAGAGAATATAGTCCTAGTTTTAAATATGAAAATCAGCTATTGCTCAGGTTCATAGCTTTTTAAAATAAGTCGTAGAAATAATAGACACATGTTCATGTACTTACTTTATATTTTCCAACACACAAAATCAACAACAAAACACTTCGAATATTCTTTATGCACAAATGGGGATGTAATCGACCACTCGACCACTAACGCACGAACGAACTTACTGGATTAGCACGACAACCAAACTGGCGTTCTCCCCACCAATCTACCTACATTCCAGTAAAAGCGATATTATTGGTTAGTCGTGCAATCCGCAAACTCACTCGACTACAGTAGTCAAAACAATACTTTTTAATATTAAAATAAGTTTTAATTTAACAAAAATAACCTAATAAAACGTGGTATAATTAACTATTGATAACAGTCGGCCATCCAAGTTACAGTATATGTCCTCGTATATAGAAAGAACAAAAAAAAATTTAAATAAACCTAGCTAATAATTAACGTTGCATAACATATAGATTGACATGAATTAGCACAATACATTTTAATACTAGTATAGCATTATAATTAGTATAATAACCATAATTTTTATAACAAACAAAAGAACATAAATAATCATAATTAATCACAATTTTGGGCATTATTTCATGGCCCGTTATAATTAATGGCGAGCATTATTTCATGGCTCGATGTACATTTATGGGCATTATTTCATGGCCCGCTATAATTAATGGTGAGCATTATTTCATGGCTCAATATACATCAGGCTTTATTTCATGGCTCGATGTACATTTACGGGCATTATTTCATGGCCCATTCTAAGTAACTGGCATTATTTCATGGCCAGAGATTACCATAGTTAAATCATAGTTAGGTTATTCGCTGTCATTACCAGACGATTCATCATGTGGCCTATTAAAATTCAACCAAGCCTTAATTTTATCACTTGCAACAACTGTCGAATAAGGCCGATTAGATTTTCGTGTAAGGGGAGTATCCTCAATTTGATAACGATCACAATCATAGATTTTTTTGATTCTATAAGGTCCCTGAAACTTTGGAACAAGTTTTTTGCTATTTCCTGTAGCGGGGACTTGACGTTCGACCCTCACAAGATCACCTACTTCATATTTTGGAGCTGGACAATGCTTTGCGTCATAAGCCTTCTTTTGCGACTCTTGATAGGAACTGACATGAGAGTTAATTTCATCTCTAATTTGTGACAGACATTGACTGTTGGAAGAGCCAGTTATCTCGTCTGACAGTTCCGATACAATTTTACAGTCACTAGGACCCGATGGTCTGATGCCGAATAGAGCCTCTGACGGCATTCGATTTATGCCTTTGTTAAACGTGTTGTTCATGCCCCACTGAACATCAGGTAGATGTTCATCCCATTTATTTTCAGGGGAGCCAATACATTTCGTAGTCAGAGCATCAACAAGTGTCCTGTTATAGCGTTCTACCTGACCATTGGCCCTTGGGGTTGAAACAGCATTTAACACGTGTTTAATGTTCTTTTCATTCATGAATCTTTTAAAGGCTTCGCTGGTAAACGAGGTCCCACGATCCGTTATGACCCTTCTTGGAACACCGAACAAACCAAAATACTCACGGAAAACCTTTATAGATGTAGAAGTTTTTGTGTTTCTTACGGGTTTCAAATAAATATACCGAGTAAATGCGTCAATCAGAGCTAAAATGTACATATTCCCTCTTGCACTACGTACAAAAGGACCAACATGATCTGCGTGGACCGTATCAAAGGGAATATCGATTTTTGGTATTGGGTGTAAAGTGCCAGGTTTCTTTCCTCCAGAGGCCTTTGAATAAGCGCATTCTAGGCAAGAACCGATATACTTTTTAACAAAGTTACGCATTTTTGCAAACCAGTATGTCGCTTTGATCCGTTCCAGAGTTTTGTCAAGTGCAAAGTGGCCTATATCGTCGTGATTTTGTTTTACGATCTGCCATCTCACCCCTTTTGGCACTACCCACCTATCACCATCACTAGTAACCCTATAAAGCCTTTCATTTTTCAACTTATAATTTGATTTAATGTCAATTACGTCATCAAACTGAGGGTCTTTCAGAATGCCAACTATTCTTTGAATCTCGCTATCTGCACCTTGGACTGTGGCTAACCAATCGCAATCACTAACGATCATAACATCATGAGCCTGCTGCATAGGGTTTCGACTGAGGGCATCGACATGAGCCATACGATGACCGGCCCTATACTCAATGCAAAAATTATATTCCTGCATCTGTTCCCACCACCTAGCAACGCGTGGAATCATATCTCGCTTTTGAAACGTTGCACGAAGAGAGTTGCAATCAGTTATAATTTTAAAAGGGATTCCTACTAAATAAACGCGGAACTTCTGTAAGGAAGAGACTACGGCAAGTGTCTCCAAGTCATAAGACGAGTAATTTTGTTCTTCCGGCGTTGTCTGCCTACTAAAGTAAGCGATTGGCCTAAGTACATCGTCGTGATCTTTTTGTAACAAAATACCTGCCACTCCAATCTTACAGGCGTCCGTGTGAAGCTGGGTATCTGCCTTTGGATTGTATAAGGCTAAAGTTGGACGTTGTACGAGCTCTTTCTGTAAACGACGGAATGCAATTTCTTGCTCTGTGCCCCATGACCACTTAGAATCCTTCTTCAAGAGTTGTGTAAGAGGTTTTGCAATAACCGAGAAATTTTGGACAAATCTTCGGAAGAAACTAGACAGCCCTAAAAACTGTCTTACATTATATTGGCTCTGAGGAGTTGGGAAGAGCTTCACAGCCTCTACTTTTTTCTCGCCAGGTCGAATGCCATTCGCAGAAATTTCGAAACCCAAGTATTCGACAGAGCTACAGAAGAAGAAGCATTTGGGGAGCTTTAACGTAAGACCAGCATCAGCGAACAGGCTCAGTACTGACTCCAATCTCGACATTCCTTCGCCAATATCCTTTGAAGGGATAATCACGTCATCTAAATATGCTAGGGCTTCTTTGTGTCGCAATGACCCAAGGACTTGATTCATAGTACGTTGAAATGTAGCCAGAGCATTTGCGAGGCCAAACGGCATCCGATTAAACTCGTAATGGCCATCTGGCGTCACGAACCCAGTCTTGTGTTTGTCTGTTTCCCGGATTGGAATTTGGTAATAACCAGATGCAAGGTCCAAAGTCGAATAGTATTTATTACCAGACAGAACATCTAGTTGATCGTCAATAAGCGGCATGGGATAACTTTCGCGGACAGTTTTTTTGTTAAGAGCACGATAATCGATACATAAACGGAGTTCCCCAGACTTTTTCCTAACCACTACGATAGGACTCGCGTAACACGACGTTGATGGTCTTATGATATCATTCTCCAATAACTCAGAAACCATTCCTCGAACTTTCTCCTTTTCGCTGATCGACAAACGATAGGGTCTATAAACAACGGGTTCGTTGTCTTGGAGGTCTATAGTCATATGACTAACCTTGGTATTCCCTAATTCCGATAAGTTGAAGGCAAAACAGGATCGATACTTATTGAGTAGGTTGAGCAGTTGGATTTTACGCTCGGGAGTAAGTCCATCTTCCAAATTTAAATCAGCCTCAGTAATAGACTTAAACTTATTGGTAGTTGAAGAAATGGTTAACACTTGCATACTGGGCTCTTCCTGGGCAACACGACCACGAGCAATGAGAAAACCCTTGGAGAGCACTAAAGGGGTTGACGAAGTATTACTGACAACGATTTGTCCTGTTCCACGTTCTCTCGTCTGGAACAATCCAGCGGCTACCGAATATCGAATACCTTTCTGGAATCGAATACCCCCCTCGACAAAGATATCGCCCTGGTGTGGCGGATCTGTATACACATCCACAATAGCAAGACCCAAAAACTCAACAGAATCGGTACAAAACAAATTTATCTTGCCATTAGGCACTATATGTTGGAGCTGGAGTTCAGAGATCTCTAAAGCGTTACTCGTTTTACTAATGACCACGTGTGACTGCTCCGTGAACGTTTGACCAACTAAAAGTGGTACATGCATGGCATCATCTGCGACTATCAGCAATTCGAGATCAGCCTCCACGTTATCAATAATTATTTGGACTCTTTGTTTACCTATGCAAGGAACAAACGAATTGCCAAAACCTCTTAGTACTGGAAGATTATCGACACTATAACTTGAACCTATATTTCGAAACGCTGACAATCTAATCATTGAGCATTCACTCCCGAAATCTATAAATGCAATGATTGAGAAACCGTTAATAGTAGCAGTTTTAAAATACTTCTTGTTTGATTCTGATACAGGAGTGGTTATTAATGAGGAATTAACCGCGCCTACGTCGCCCCCATTCTCTACCCGCATGACCTTTTTCTCTTCAGCCGACGGCATTTTGGCATAGCAATGTTCCACCTCATGGCCTACTCTATTGCATCGACTACACTTCTTCAGGGGTTGGGTGCACTGGGATGTGTCATGACCATCCTTTTTACAATTTGAACAACGTGGTGGCCTTAGGTTAGAGCTATTTTGGTGTTTTTGAGGTTGTCCTTTTACTATTTTACGGTCGCTATTGAATTTTGTATTCCGAGCGTTACGTAAATATGAAAGGAGTTTGTTAGGGTCATCAAACTGAGCTGCCTCAGCACCTAATCTAACCGACCGGTCGTCGACGCCATGTAATATACATTCTACTGCTCTTTTCCCACTTATACCACATCTATTGATTAGGGACAGCTTATCATAATAGTACTCTTCTAAGGAGTCCGTGAACCTAGCCCGTTTGGCCAACATATCGCTCAGCATTTGACCATAGTTTTCTTCCGATGGGAAGGTAGCCAAAAGTTTCTCTTGCCATTCAGCCCAAGTAAATAAGACCGACGGTAGGCCTTCGTACCATCTTTGGGCGATACCCTTTAACTTTGGTAACGCAAAATGAATGGTTTGTTTCTCCGACCATGCATAAATGGTTGCGCATTCATTTACTTTATGCAACCACATTGTCATGGTCTGTTCCCGTTTACTTGGGTCAAACTCGGGAATCGTGTTGTTCAGAGAACCTAACTTGTCAGTACTATTGGACATAGCTTTTAAAACATTAACAAGATCCGAAAGAGCAGATAGTTGTAATAAGGACGTTGGCTCACCTGCGGTCTTATCTTGAATCGCGGCTTGCACGTCCCTGACAGCGCTGGCTCGCGGCTGCCTTACTGGGCTACGCGATCGGTAGCGGCTTGATGCGCTATGATCCAGCCCGCGGCTCCATGCGCGATACTCCAGCCCACGGCTGGATGCGCGATGCTCCAGCCCGCGGCTGGATGCGCGATGCTCCAGCCCGCGGCTGGATGCGCGATGCTCCAGCCCGCGGCTGGATGCGCGATGCTCCAGCCCGCGGCTGGATGCGCGATGCTCCACCCCGCGGCTGGATGCGCGACGCTCCAGCCCGCTGCTGGATGCGCGATGCTCCAACCCGCGGCTCAATGCGCGATGCTCCAGCCCGCGGCTCGATGCGCGATGCTCCAGCCCGCGGCTCGATGCGCGATGCTCCAGCCCGCGGCTCGATGCGCGATGCTCCAGCCCGCGGCTCGATGCGCGATGCTCCAGCCCGCGGCTCGATGCGCGATGCTCCAGCCCGCGGCTCGATGCGCGATGCTCCAGCCCGCGGCTCGATGCGCGATGCTCCAGCCCGCGGCTCGATGCGCGATGCTCCAGCCCGCGGCTCGATGCGGAGCAGCGACTCACGTGCCCTCTTGATCGAGGGGTCGCCCGACTGCGTGACCGTTTTGAGTCCCGGCTGCAGGCTTGACGCCTTACGGGGCTGCGTGACCGCCGGCTAGCAGTGAGTGACCCCGTCGGGTCTGTTGGTGTGTAAAGAACACGTTCTCGTTCGTTGTTCTCCATGGGGACAACCTGAAAATGTCAATTAAATCCCACAGAATTCGTAATCTATAGACATAGAATAATATAAGCAAGCTATGTACGTAAAATCATATTTAGTTGGATTTTATAAGCTACTAAGTAGAAATGGATCAGCCACTTAGAACATCAATCTTCATACAGCGATCATAAGTATGATTAGGGCGTAAGTAACATACCAACGATCGTCATGATTAGGGAAAGTTAAATTAAATTCTACTATTACTAAAACGTCTATATTTTAGTAAAGGTATTTATTAGCAGTGATTATAAAATAAAGGAGCCATTTTGTATTTAAGAAAATCAGGTGACATACCGACAGCAGCGGTCCAATTGTGTTTTGAAACTATCGAGGAACTCACCTTCAACTCAACAAAATGTCTTCTTAATCGGTCCAGCAAATAAGGAGGAGTAAGGTGACATGTTTGTATCCGAAACAGTCATTTCAACGTCATTAAATAGCCAAGAACCCAAACAACTGTTTTCGGACCTACCCGTTATTATTTTACACAAAAGAAAAATAAAAGTTAAGAACCAAATAAAATAACATTATGCTCTATTTGGTACGGGATGTACCTTCTGGTAAGTACAGGTACATACCAAACGGTAGAGGAACAATAAAAAAATAAAATTTAAAAAATAAAATTTAAAAAAATAAAAACATAAGAAAACAGGAATCTTTATCCCACTTCTGAGATGTTGGCTCTGTATTCTCACAGAGAATATAGTCCTAGTTTTAAATATGAAAATCAGCTATTGCTCAGGTTCATAGCTTTTTAAAATAAGTCGTAGAAATAATAGACACATGTTCATGTACTTACTTTATATTTTCCAACACACAAAATCAACAACAAAACACTTCGAATATTCTTTATGCACAAATGGGGATGTAATCGACCACTCGACCACTAACGCACGAACGAACTTACTGGATTAGCACGACAACCAAACTGGCGTTCTCCCCACCAATCTACCTACATTCCAGTAAAAGCGATATTATTGGTTAGTCGTGCAATCCGCAAACTCACTCGACTACAGTAGTCAAAACAATACTTTTTAATATTAAAATAAGTTTTAATTTAACAAAAATAACCTAATAAAACGTGGTATAATTAACTATTGATAACAAATATTATGTTAAAATAAATTAACGAATAATGTTAAAGTAGATAGAGTAGATTAGGTAAACAGAGAGACTTTTATTAGAGTGTGTACATACAGACTTTATTTCACAATTTCTAGTAGTATTTCCGTGTCTGCATAATTGTGTTTTGCCAGGTATTCCTGAACTAGTAGATTACACCTATTATAACTTAAACTATAAATCTTTGGTACTCTGTTAAACTGGTTATATAAGTAGGGTCCCAAAAATAAGTAAAAACGATTAGCAAAAGCATGTTTCGTCCGAAGGTTAGCACAAACCAAATCTTTTCTCCTCCTATCTGAGGGTACTGGGTTAAAATAAAGTTCAGTGTGTTGTAATAAGATCACGTTCAAAACAAACAATTGACGTACTGTTAGCACCTTGCATGCTATATAAAGCTGATGTGTAGGGAATCTGAATGGACGAAAAGTAGCAACCTTTAAAATTGCTCGTTGGGCGCGTTCTAGGGGCAGCAAAATTGATTTAGCGACACCACCCCAGGATGTTATGCAGTAGGTAATGATAGATTGACACAGAGCCAAATAATCCTGCCTAATTAATCGAAAATGGGCAATGTGACGTAAGTTTTTGAAAATGTAGATTAGTTTACGCACTCTGGTGCATAATAAATCGATGTGTTTGCGGAAGTTCAGATTTGAGTCAATCGTAATACCTAGATATTTGATATGGTCTGTTTTCGCTAAAGTGGGACAAGTGCATGCAATGTCAGCATTATGTAAATTACAATTGTTATGCGATTGAATGCTTAGATTAGTAAGAGTTGGATAAGCGTTTCTCATTGTAAATAATAGGTATTTTGTTTTGTTTATATTTAGTGTTAAGAGATTTTTATGAAGCCAGTTAGACACAGTATTAAAACCTTTCTGTGCAACATCATAGACGTCGACTGTTGATTTAGCTGCAAACAGTAGAGCTGTATCATCCGCATATGACATAATGACACCATTTTTGAGTGTCAAATTGCATAGGTCATTTATATATATTAAGAACAAGGTAGGACCCAAAATACTGCCTTGTGGGATTCCGTAACAGGTATTTTTAAGCTCAGAACTGATGCACTGACCTATTTTTACACACTGATGGCGGTCGCTGAGGTAATCAGACAACAGTTGCAATTGTACACCCCGTATTCCCATCATCTCCAGCTTGGATGGCTTCGTTCGCTCGCTTCGCTCGCTCTTGAATTAATTATTCGTTAGGGAATTAATCTAGCTGACAGAGCCCGGGTAAGGTCGACGGAGGCCCCTCCGGGGCCTCCTCTCTCTCTGACTCCAAGGGTCAACAGTAACCTAACACGAACCTAAACTGTCCGTGTCGGGGTGCCCCGAAATTTTTTCTAAGTCCAGGACGCCTTAAAAAGGAAGGTTACATTTTACCTTCTATCTTAGCGGTTATTTTTCAACCGAAAATTTTAATGTTTCCAAATTTAAAATTTTCTTTTGAAAAATGCTACCATTCCATCAGTATTTTCAAGACGTTGTCACGTTCAACTATCGTCAGTAAACCGACTTTACAGACAACCAATTTTTTTCTTTCTTTCTATTTAACGGGAAAGGAATATTTTCGAAATTCCCTAGCTGCGTGCTTTGCAACAAATGTTTGAATTTACTGTACAGTACAGCTGCACAAGGTAATAAATCCGCTTACTGCTCCACATACGTAGATTTTATGCAGGGCTGTCACTGTCAACTTATCCTACTAACTACAAAATCGATTGGAAACACTCAAATAGTACTGAGAAAGTGCAAACTGAACAATCTCTTTTGAAAACGTGCCAAGGGGAAGGATAATCCTTACTTCCTTACTTAATATTATAAATAAAGCGAAAGTGAGTTTGTTTGTTACGTCTTTATGCCTAAATAGCTATACCGATTTTGATGAATTTTGGTACGGAGATAGTTGGACCCTTTTTTTTTTTTTTGGTTGGGAAATCATCCAATGACTTCCATGGGCATGTCAGACTTGTACTGACTAAAACCCACCCATGTTCCTTCTATTGCCCTTTACGTTCCGAGGCTGCGGTATCTCTTTCGAACAACCCGCAACCCCGGCAGGCGGAGGCTCTGGCAAGCCCCTCTGCTTTGCTGACTCTCTTTGAGGCGCGCGTGAAACACGAACGCGCCGTCGACACGGCCTGTCGTCAATCGACGGACGGACGGTGAACTACCCATTGCTCACCGCCCACAGGCCCGATAGTTGGACCCTGGAGACGATTTTTTTTTTAAGCAAGTAATGAGGGAAGAAAAGACAAAACTTAGCTTTGCCATAACAATATATAATATTTAATATAAAATTTGCTATAATAATATTATAAAGAAAGCGCAGAGGCAAAAACTAATTTCATGCGAGCGAAGACGCGGGCAAAAGTTAGTAACTTATAACTTTATTTTCCAGTTTTCATTATTTTTTATTTTATTTTGTAGTGATGTCTAGTCACCTTAAATCGAAAATACGGGATAAATGTGAATGCCAGCCATAACCGAATGAATGGTGTTTCTACACTAACCCCGCTTTTTATATATTTTCTAGTAATTGCCTGTCCTAAACCTAACGTCATGGAAAATGGGACTGACAAGAAATGATAAACTGTAACGACTTAGAAGCAATTTACTAGTGCCTAGAAGAGAAAAATAACGCAGCCTTCTGGCAACCCTAACGTTGCAAAATTCTTTTGATTTTTAATAAAAATTCGCCGCGTGGGTATTAAATATTTGTTATACAAGTAACGCATTTATATACATGCATTTACATACTAGCGACCCGCCCCAGTTTCGGACGGTTTTTTTTCTGTGTCCTGACTAAAGTACCTTAAAAATTAATAATATTTGTAAGTATTTAAACACATAAACGTTCCAGTATGACATTACCTAAGTGATGGCGAACACCGCATGAAAATTCGTTGCCTGGTTTTATCAGTATAATGTGACCACACAGACAGACACGATACATTACGCTTTTTTTTTAAACGTAACCCCACAATAAGAATTTTTCCTGTATCGTGGGTGCCATAGATATAGATTGACATAGATAACGCAAGGTTTACTACTACGCGTGCCACTTTTTGAGCCAATGAATTTCTCCTGTATCGTGGGTGCGTTTACACACAATTAATCTCACATACACAAACAGCCAGACCCGGAACAACTACCTGTAGGTGATACGAATAATTGTTCCGTGCGGGGATCGAACACGCGACACGTAGCGCAGCAGTCAATCGCTCAGCCACTGCGCCAACCGTGCCGTCGATACATTGTTACATTATTTATTTATTTATTTATTTATTAAACTTTATGCACAAATATAAAAACATTGTACAAAGGCGGACTTAATGCCTTGGGCATTTTCTACCAGTCTACCTTAGGGTGATGCAGAGAGAAAACATAGTAGTAATAATAATAGTAGTAATAGTAGTTATAATAATATAACACACCTTTAATCCCCGAAGGGTTAGGCAGAGGTGTAATACGAATTACAAACTAACCCAGCCGCCGCGCGAGACGCTCCGAGCGTCGGGTGCCGCGAGATGACACCCGGCCACCGTAGACGCGTCTGTCCGTTCAATGACGACAGACCGTGTCGAGGGCGCGTTCGTGCCCTAGGCGTGCCTCAAAGAGATGTCTGCAAAGCAGAGCGGCCTGCCAAGGCCACCGCCTGCTGGGGTTGGGGGTTGTTCGAAAGAGATACCACGGCCCCAGAACATGAAGGGCAAAAGAAGGAACATGGGTGGGTTTAAGTCAGTAAAAGTCTAACACGCTCCCCTTGCTATGCCCAGAGCGGGGGGGAATCTTTGACGACTTCCCATCCGAAAAGAAACAGGTGTAGAGGTAGAGTCTACCTACATCCACATTTCACCAGTAATATCTTAACTGAAAAACTCTATAACACTCTGCCCGAGCTAAGAGTCGAACCCTTATGATCAGAAGTCTTGCGAGCGACGTCTATATCTTATTGATAACGTTTCAAAAGCTTAGGTATTAGTAACATTATAGTAACATGGACCATTTTCCAACAATTTTTCTATTTTTATTCTTGTTTGTCAATTTATTGTTATTTCATAACATACAATGTGTTCAAATCGTAATCAATTTTATTCAGTTTGTTAGTACTAACCGTTTTGGTACCTACGTGGGTGATTGAAGTGTTTTATTTGTGGGTTTATTTTACTCGTGGTGTTGTTAGCATTCTCATAACGCTTGTGTAAACCCTGCCTAATGAATTGGGTACTACCGAAGTTTTGATTGAACGCAGATTTATAAAAATGGTTATTTTAGGAACGTTTTATTCTGCGACTCAAATCAAATAAAAAGCTTTTATTTCAAGTAGGTACTTACGTTACAGGCAGTTTTAAATTGTCGAAACAATGACAGCAATAAATTGAAGCTACAGTTTTTTTTAATCAAAAACGTTGCCTCACGCTAGGAATTTCTCCTGTATCGAGGGTGCGTTTACAGACATTTAAACTCACATACACAAACAGCCAAACCCGAAACAACTACCTGTATGTCATACAAATATTTGTTCCGTGCGGGGATCGAACCCGCAACACGCAGCGCAGCAGTCGATCGCTCAACCACTGCGCCAACCGTGTGATCAAAGTCCCAGTCACAAGGCATAATAACTTGTGAAAGTACTGTAGTTGCCCATTCCAAAGCGTAGATCTCTATGGAGAAGAATGGACATGTAATTCCATGGACACTCTTTTAAATCAGAATAATGTTACATATCCTGGGTTACATCATTCATATTAAAATGGTATATTATGTGAGAACGATGTAGCAAGACGTGCACGTTTAAAAGTGTACATAGAAATGACAATCCATACTAATATTATAAAAGCGAAAGTGAGTTTGTTTGTAACGTCTTCACGCTTAAATGGCCAAACCAATTCTGATGAATAGAGATACCTAGTTGAGACCCTGGAAACGGACCTAGGCTAAAAAAAGTGAGAAAAGGGGGAGAAAGAGGGAAGAGAAAGATATATTTTTCCGATCATCGCGGGTTAAAGTTAGCGTTAGCCCAAAGTAACTATGGCACGCGGATGAAGTCGCGGGCGGAAGCTAGTAAAAATAAATTGAATAAGCCGTGGCCAGTAAGAGAATATTATTTAAACAAAAAAAACGGCCAAGAGTGACTCAGACTTGCGCACTGGGGTTCCGTACGGCATAACCGCCCATATCTTTTGACTGCGTAGACTGAAAGGGTTGGTTTTTTCACAGCACAAGGGGTTCGATATCTACGACGTGTTACCGAGATAAAGGGTCTTGACAGACAGACGGACAACAAAGTGATCCTATAAAGGGTTTTTTTTCTTTTTAGGTACAGAACCATATAAACAGAGCTTTAACAAACAACTAACTAATATAATACCTAGAGTGTATTTAGGGGTGTTTCCACAAAAAAATATTTAAACGTA
The DNA here is from genome assembly GCA_905475445.1 of Ochropleura plecta. Lineage (NCBI taxonomy): Eukaryota > Metazoa > Arthropoda > Insecta > Lepidoptera > Noctuidae > Ochropleura > Ochropleura plecta. The sequence continues at coordinate 624,145 of FR997722.1, read as the reverse complement.
ATCTTCATTTTAAGGAAAGTTGGTATTTAAACATGTTACCTGTTCAACAAGACAGGCCCTTAATGTTGATATGAGTTTTTCAGATCAGCGAGAATTAGTTAAGTTTTGTTTTAAATAGCTTGCGCCCGCGGCTTCGCCTGCGTCATATCGAAAAAAAACATCCTATGTGTTATTCCAGACTATAACCTACCTCTGTGTCAAATTTTATCAAGATCCGTTCAGCCGTTTAAACGTGAAAGAGTAACAAACAACCATACATTCGCATTTATAATATTACTAGCTTTTGCCCGCGGCTTCGCTCGCGTTAAATTCGGGGTAACAGAGTTCTCCTTGCGCCTTATTGATTTGTAATAGCAACGCTAAGTTTTCCCTTTTCTTCCCTCTTTCTCCCTCACATCCCACCAAAATTCATCAAAATCGGTTTAGCCATTAAAGCGTGAAGAGGTAACAAACAAACAAACAAACTCACTTTCGCTTTTATAATATTATTAGTAAATTAGTAATTAGTAAATATTAGTAAATTAGTATTAGTATATTAGTATAAGTATATTAGTAAGGAAAGGATAAGTAGGATTTAATAGCCACATCGTTCATATTTTACCACAAGACAGGCTCATGTAAGAGGAAGCGTCCAGGGGTTCTAAATTGGCCGCTTCAGTAGAATCATAGTAGGATAATAATATGTATATAATAGATATATGACGGGTATTCGTCGTCGGATGGTCGAGACATCATGGCGGAGGACACGAAATCATACTCGCAAAACTTTTGTTTACACTTGTATTGTCCTTTCACAAAATCAATAAAACAAAATAATTAAAGATGCTAATGATCGATACAGATTTAAATCAGAAACGCGGTAAGTTCGGTACAGGCTGGCAAAACGACCTCTCACGCTCGTGTCCATCCAAAAAGTAACGTCTCTTCAATCTCATTCCTCTAATGCCCACAAATGACAACTGACAGCTATTAAACCAGACTTGCCACACCGTACCGACCTCACCCAAGCCTACTGCTTGACGTTTCCGACAACCGATAATAGATGGCGTTGTTCTAAAATAACGATTTCAATCATTTCTCTTTGTTGATTCTGCGACATATATATAATAATAATTACGTTAAATTCTTAAAATAGTAACAAACGCAGTTCCACAAATTGTATTATATTGTTTGTAAATACTTGACATTGTGAACAGTGCTGACCCAGAGGTGAAGGCCCAGGTTCGCACCTAGGTAGACGCTATGTAATTGTCTGTTATTCGTGTGTTAATCTCCATTAAGAAAAGCATCATGCGCAAACCAAATGTCATTCGTATTCGTTAAACCAGCGACATCATCAAACCGCACGGAGTACTTAAAACATAGACCCAGATTTGAATATTTAACCAGTTACATGCCTAAGATTAGACCCAGGTAATGGCAGTCGTTACTTAAGTCTTATTTATTTATTTATCTTAGGCACTAGCCTATTCTTGGATTACTTAGTGTTAGAGGTGTGCCGGTTCTCCGTCATTTCTCACTTAAAAAAAAATTGCATATGTCCGTCTCCAGGGTCCCAAGTACCAAAATTCATCAAAATCGGTTTAGCCATTTAGGCGCTTTTATAATATTAGTAAGGATTAAAACGGTATAAGTAACACCAATACAATAATTAACATAGAAACAGGAAATAAAATAGAAGTCAAATATTAAGTAAACATCATGCCTGCTATCCCCGAAGTGTGGGGCAGAAGTGTACTTATACCATCCAATTTTCTTCGTGGACTAGGAGGCCAATCTATTGCCATCAATTGGAAACAAATCTAGACTCAGACTTTTATTTTTGAAACAGCAACAAATACCTATGTTTTTACGTAAAGGTTTAAGATTTAAACATATTATGGACGCGGCGCTATATTTAGCTGTGAAGCCGTACAAATATTGCATAACAAAATAAAATGACAGCAAATAATAAAACTAAAAAAAAATACAAAATTAAGTACTTACAAGAAAGAAACTATTCTATATTGAAATAGATGACACCATGGCTGCGATTTAGAAAATTATGGAAAATTCGAGTAAAAAATTGCTGGGAATCGGCCCCCAGGACCTTACGCTCTGCATTCGCGCTTCTTCACAAACACTAGAACAACAAGGCAGTCAATACCGTTCAAGGTCCGGGGTTGCGGGTTGTTCGAAAGAGATACCGCGACCCCGGAACATAATAGAGGGCAATAGAAGGAACATGGGTGGGTTTAAGTTAGTACAAGTCTGACGATCCCATCGCTTCGACACTCCCCCCCGCTTCGACACTCCCCCCCGCTTCGCTTCAAGGCTTTACTAAAAACTAGACAAAAACTAAACATTTCGAGTATGTAGTTATTCTGCTATCATCTCGTACAATTTCTTACTGAGATAAAATACTGATCCAGATTACAGTTTGCGGGCTTTTTATAATAGAATCCTTATATTTTTCGTAACATTTGTCATTTATCTGAGGCTGAACATGTTGCCAATTATTTTGGCATTACCCTTGGAGACATCGGTTACTCACAGAGGGATCCACGAATATCGCTGTAAGTCGCTGGATTGAGTACGATAGGCCACCTGTCAGTGGTTACGGAACAACTATAAGCTGGGCTCTATTTATGTATATTGTACACACTCTATACTACGCTAGCTCAATATCTCAGTTACCACTGAGGTGTGGACTGCTGTGCCTAAGGTTATCAATTTTTTAAACAGTCATGGTCACATACATAATTATCAAAACAGGATTTTACGAAGTTTGTTATTTACATCGAGTTATTATTTTTCAAATGCTATGATCACTGAGAAACTGAGGTTATTGCGTAAGTTATTGTTATTTGTAAAATGGTAAACATCCCGTTTCAAATGATATTCATGGTTGTCACGTTCTTGTAAGCTAGAATGACAATGAAATGTGTATTTATTTGGATTTCGCATAACCTTTGTTATAGTGTATTGTTGACTTACTTATCCAAAGCGAACACAAAATACCAATTATCTTATATCGCCAAGCGGTTGGTCGACTCTTCTCGTGACCAGATGGCTGGCCTGTTTTTTGCACCAAAAATAAGCATTGCCATCCCACGCAGTAATTAATGCTGCTAGCCTTCTGGGCACTTTTCCTGTTGCCTGCGATGCGGACGAATTTTTTGACGCCCTGTAATTTACTATATTTTACTTGTAAATATTTTTATTATTAGTTTGTGTATATTTATAGTTTGTATATAGTAATTAATTAAACAGAAAATAAAGAAATCTTATCATCCAATCTCATAATTGACCCTATACATCTACATAGTTAATTTTAATCCTGATTGAGATTCTGAACTTAGAAATATATACCGTCGAAAAAGTGCGATGAAGTCCTTCGTTCTTTTTTTTGTGTATTGCACCTCGCTATTCAACTTATGAGGTTGTGGTTTACTTAACCAGACAATCCTGTGGATACCTGAGAGTAAGGCCTCCAGCCAGGGCAAAAGACTAAGCGACCACAAACTAAGACTGGTTTGGGATTACTGGCTCAGCATTGCGAACTGGCTTTAGCAAGGGTCAGGTGGGACAAGGACCAGGACGTCGCGACGGGCCTCGTCGGCGAGGGCGGAAAGGGGGCGGTTTGCGTCTAAATTTTTTAGGGTACTAGTTTCCCTACTGCTCTCTAAGGGTAATAGCGACGTTGGGAGTGACGAAAGTAAAAGTAGAGAACGATGCAAAAAGAGTTTTCATACTCCTTTTTGTTGGCTAATTTTGCGTGATTTTAATTTACAAATAATTCATTATCTGCTATGTCAACGGCTTCTACGGAACATTATCCAGTGTTACAGTAATCTAATATAACATTATTATTACCTGCACTACAGTAATGACGCGATTTCATGTCTGATACACAGACACGAACTGTAAACTATAGAGTATAGGGAACTTTATTGTGATTTTCTGGTACTAATGTAGTTATTAGTGATTCAATCAAGGTCTTATAAATATGATAGACTAGCTTTTGCCCGCGGCTTCGCTCGCGTTAAATTTAGGGTAACACAGTTCCCCTTTCCTAATTTGCAGGTACCTGCTACCGGCTGTTTTACCCTTGCGCCCTAATTGATTTGTAATAGCAAAGCTAAGTTTTCCCTTTGCTTCCCTCTTTATCCCTCATTTCCCACTTTTTTCTAAAAAAAATGCCTATGTACTCGCGGACTCTAAACGGCTCACATCAGCTGTTCGTTTTTTCACTCAATTAAATCAAACTACAGTTAAATTGAGCAAAGTTTTATATTACCAGTGACACGATAGTGAGACCTACGGAATAGTTCGTTTTCAAGTGAAAATACAGTGAATTAGCAGTGATCCTTAAAAACTAATTGTACATTTTGGATATTTTATTATTTCTTTTCCTATTTTGAGGTATTTGCAGAATTTGTGTAGTGACCGATACCACCAAAAAGTAACTTTTTTGAAAAGTGTTGCAAGTATTGAACTTTATTTTGGTTTTACATCGATTTTTGCGGAGTAAGGGACATCTAGCGTCGCTTGCGTAACAACTGCGAAGGGCTCGGGCGCGCCATCTATTGGTTACTATCCGTACCAAGAGGAACTATGGTCAAGTGCGCAGCGTGTGGAAAGTTCCTGGCGGCGAAAGGGGGCGCTACGTGTGGCAACTCTACTTGCCACAATAGGTACCATCTCACCTGCTTGTCTGATACGACGCAATTAAGTAGTGACTGGTTGTGCCCGGACTGTAAAAAAGGAACAAAGGGCGAAACTAGCACCATACCCGTCAGGAGCATAGGCAGTGGTACCCCGGCTGGTCGAGCGGTTGCAGCAGGTACGGCACACTCAGCACCGGCAGCGACCGTGGTTGCTGAACCAGACCAGGTTTCTAAGTGCAGGACGACGGTGGAAACAGTCCAGGTTCAGGGCTGTTTGACTAAGCCCCCTGTTGCAGTAACCAAGCGCGCGGGCAGCGAGCAAGGAACGGACGGGGAGTCTTCGCCTGACACGCAGCTCACCCTTCGCGAGGAAATTAGGCTCTTCAGATCCGAGTTGCGGGAGGTTCGGGATGAAATGCGGGAGTTTCGGCGGGAGATGGCGGGCCTTCAATCGTCAGTGGGTGACTGTACCCAACGAGTGGTCAATCTTGAGGCCAGAATTGAGGCTCTGGAGAGCAAACAGCTGCCTGTGTCTGATGGCAGAGTCGGCCAACTTGAGCAGATTGTGGGGCAGCTCCAGCTTGAGCTCAACGACCGCGAGCAGGATCTATTGGGTGCAGACTTAGAGATATCTAACATCCCTGATATCTCTGGAGAGAATGTTCTGCACACTGTCGGGTTGGTGGCAGCTAAGCTGGGGGTGACGCTAGAGGAACGCGACATTGTGTTCGCGCAACGTGTGGGTGTGCGGGTCGATCGCGAGGCCCACACAACTGGTGCGGGTGCAGCGAGTCCAGCGGGAGCGGCGACCGCAGCGGCGCGTGGGCGGCGCATTGTGGTGCGTCTGACGCGCCGCGCTGTGCGCGACCAGCTGCTGCAGGGCGCGCGAGTCCGCCGTGGATCCACCACGGCGGACTTTGGTCTCTCCTCGCCCCCATGTCGCTTCTATGTGAACGAGAGGCTAACTCGCACGAACAAGCACCTCTTCTTTCGTGTGCGTGAGGCCGGCGGGCGTCTCGGGTGGAGGTACACCTGGACGAAAAACGGGCGCATTCTCGCCAAGCAAGGTGATGGCAAGCCGACCTGCTGTATTCGCACGATGGAGGACGTTACTCGTGTTTTTGGGCTGGATTTATCTAAAGATGTTTAGTTTATTATTCAGTTGTACTTTTACTTCTCAGTTTTTTTATCGTATTTTTATAATTTTAAGTTTGTTTTGTGCGAGGTCAGCAGTTCTCCTGTCCCAGTATTTTCTTGTTCTGTTTTTTGGTTCACGTGTACGAGCAGTAGTTATTTTCACATACACTTATTATTTATCCATAAAACTATTATCTTCACGCTATTCTACTAAACTATATATATATATGTTACGTATTTACCTAAAATATTTTACTTTCACATACTATTTTGGAAATGATTAAGACTAAAAATCTTACAGTTGGCTTGTTTAATGCGGGCTCGCTAGGTTCCCGCCATGATGAGTTTCTGGTAGCCATGGAAAACATTTCTGTGGATATCATGGCGATAAACGAAACGTGGCTGCGTGCGGGAGAGGAAGGCCGCGCGCCGGTGGTCCCGGGCTACCGGCTGCGGCACGTGCCGCGCGTGAGCTCTGTGCGCGGCGGCCGCGGCGGCGGCGTCGGGTTCTACCTGCGCCGCGGGCTGCGCGCGCGCGCCCTCCCGCACCCGGCCGCGCCACAGGTCGAGCAGATGTGGCTCCGACTGAACGTCAACTCACACGCGGTCATTGTTGGCACAGCGTACAGGCCGCCGTGGCTTGATGTCAATATCTTCTTGGATGCCATTACTGACTCTCTTTCTGCATTTACAAGCGCAGATGAAGTTATATTGTTAGGTGACTTCAATATTAATATGCTAAGCCAATTAGATAACAAAACCAAGTTACTTAACAGCTTCTTACTCTCCTGTAAATTAAACCAGATCATTACTGAACCTACACATTTTACTGAGCACAGTGAGACACTAATTGATATTGTATGCACTGATGCTCAAGTACGTAAAGTTTCAGTATCGCACATTCCTGAGCTGGGCCAACATGCAGTTATAGCAGCTGAATTTAATTTTAAGCTAGAGAAGCCATCCCCGCACTGGGTTACCTTTAGACCCCTTAAAGACATTCTGCTTGACCATTTTAATAAGGATCTTAATAGAGTAGACTGGGAGTATATTGAAAGCCTGGAGGATGTCAATTCCATGGTGGAAACTTTTAATAAATACATGCTTAATTTATTTAATTTACATGCGCCCCTTAAAAAAGTTCTAATTAAAGAGAATTCTCTGCCATGGATAACAGACACTGTTAGGGAAATGATGAAGCTGCGAGACCGAAGCCATATCAAGGCGAAAGCTACCAAAGCATCAAAACATCTTGAGTCATATAGGGAGCTCAAATATCTTGTTAGGGCTGCCTTTGAAAGTGAGAAGTGTGCATTTTTCAAGACCAAGATAACTTCAAACATTAACCACCCTAAGAAGTTATGGTGCCACTTAAAATCATCCATTGCTGTCTGTAAAAAGCCTGAGTCTACCCTACCCCATTTTTGTAGTGATCCAGAAAAAATTAATGAGCACTTTCTCGATGTACCTGGTAATGGCGTGGTTGATAATGCTGACCTAACATACTTTGAAAAGCATAGATTTAGTAATGGCCATTTCCAACTTGAGCCGGTTGATGAGGATATGGTGTTGAAGCTACTGTGCGGCCTGAAGTCAAATGCTCAGGGATCTGACTCGATCTCGCTAGAGATGCTGATGATGACTCTTCCTCGGACTCTCGGAGCTATAACAGCCATCATTAATCGCTCCATCACCACTTCTTCATTCCCGGATCTGTGGAAATTGGCAATAGTTAGACCCATTCCGAAAGTACCTAACCCTGTCAGCATAAAAGATCTTCGCCCTATCAGCCTGTTACCCTGTCTGTCTAAGGTCATAGAAAAGGTTGTCTCCAACCAGTTTCGGGCATACCTTGAAGGGCACAATATTTTGCCGCTTCTCCAATCAGGCTTTCGTAAGGGACACAGCACTGCCACAGCCCTTCTTGATGTCGTTGGAAACATCCTTGAGGCCAGGGACAAGAGCATGGGCACCATGCTTGTCTTACTGGATTTCTCACGCGCTTTTGACTCTATCAATACTTCTCTCCTTCTCTCCAAGCTCTCATACTATGGATGTCAACCTGAGACATTACAATGGTTTCAAAGTTATCTCACTCACCGATCTCAATTAGTCCAGGTTACAAGTGATAATGGAGATGTTAGGTCCTCTGTTCCTAAGTGCGTGAGCAGGGGTGTGCCACAGGGCTCAATCCTAGGTCCACTTCTCTTCATCCTCTATAGTGCTGATATCACAATCTGCCTGCTGAATGCCAAGTTCCATCTATATGCGGATGATCTGCAGATGTACTTGCCTTTTCATCCTCAGCAGACTGTTGACACTGTAAAAAATATGAATGAGGATTTGGATAGGATCTCAGCCTGGTCAGTGAGAAACTCCCTTGTTCTGAATCCAGTCAAGTCTAAATTTCTGGTGTTGGGAACAAGAGATTTTTTAAATAAAGTGAGTAATGTCAGCATGGACTTAAAGATTGACGGGTGTTCCATTGAAAGGGTAAAGGAAGCCCGCAATCTTGGGGTGGTATTTGATGAGCAATTACATTTTGAGTCTCACGTCATGGAGGCTGTGCGCAACTGCTTTTACCGTCTCAAACTACTGTACCGTATCCGCCCCTACATAAGTGTGGATATGCGTGTTATGCTCTGTGAGTCACTCATTTTATCCAAGCTTAACTACGCTGACACTGTGTATGGGGCATGCATTCTCGGTAGAAGCGAAAGGTTGATTCAGAGAGTACAAAATGCATGTGCAAGATTTTGTTTCGTTATACCTCCTAGATCTCATATAACTCCTTTTAAATAAGGGTAATCTGATGAGAATGTCAGACCGGAGAAAGCTTCATCTGGCTACCCTGTTATTTGGCACAATTCTCACAAAAAAACCAGACTATCTCTATAACAAACTAACATGGTCACGAGATGTAAACAAAATAAAAACAAGAGCATCTGCTTACCTTTTGTTGACTTTGCGTCATAAAACTGCTGCATTCCGTGGGAGTTTTAAATTCGCAGCTTCACGCATCTGGAATGATTTGCCGCCTCCGTTCCGTGCTATAGGAACAGTCGGTACGTTTAGTTCGAATTTCAAACGACACCTTTTAAACATTCAACAGCAGACTCCATAAACATTCCAGAGTTTTGCACGTAATTAGAAATTTTATTGGTGAAAATACACTGCACTACACTCACACTGTCCGTAATTATTTGGATCAACAATATAATGCGTCTTAGAACTGCGAAAGTCAACTTAACTATAACATAGGTACAACCATTACCAATTAAGTACATTTGTAATTTGTTTTGTTTGGTTTGAAAATTTGACAGCCGACTTGAGCGTGCCATAGACTCCCACGCGTTCCATCGTTTTGTCTCGTCGATAAAAGATATTTGGAGCGCTGGGCTATTGGGTACTGGCCAATTTGGTAGTGTGTTTAATAAATTATATAAGAACTTGCATGAAGAATATCATAATTATACTTTTTTCCATCTGTATTTATTTATTATTTTGTAATCTTTGTATCTGTAATTAGAATATGTATTTATGTATGTGCTCCGTTCTGTGTCCGTGATACCACTAACTGGCCCTGTCAGAATACCAGCGCTGTGTTATTTTAATCTCAAAATATCGCAGCTTATGCTGAGACAGGGACCTTTTTGGCCTCGCACAGACAATAACCTCGTCTGTACTATTTTATTTTGTTACTGTTTTACTTGTTTTGTGCGAGTCGCAAATAAAAATTTTTCTTTCTTTCTTTCTTTCTTTCTATGTCCGTCTCCTGGGTCCCAACTATCTCTGTACCAAATTTCATCAAAATCGGTTTAGCCATTAAGGCGTGAAGATGTAACAAACAAACAAACTCACTTTCGCTTTTATAATATTAGTAAGGAGTAAGGATTTAGAACATGCTCGCTTCTTCATGGCACAGGACTTGGTGTGAGGTAGGTTGATGTGTGTGTGTGTGATTTAGTCAAGTTTATTTGAGCAGCTCGTGTGTAAATAATAACTGCCGCTACGGTCAACCTTTAGGTCCAGTCGCGACTACCTAAGTTATAAATATTTAAACTGACATGGTTACTAATATTATTATTAAAACTTGAAACGGGATATTTACTGTGTTTGTTATTTATTTCGAGTTTCCGATATTTCGGCGATGTTGCAAACGCCATGATCACGGATGGGCCCCTCTGTAGAACATCGCCTAGATTATTAAAAAGGATACTTTTTATGTTGATACGTTCTTATATAGTTACTAGCTGTGCTCAGCGGTTTCACCTACTGCTCACTTAGGGGTATGATAAATAGATAGTAGCCGATTCTCAGACTTACTGAATATGCATAAAAAAATCATAAGAATCGGTCGTGATTGTGACACGAGAATTTTGTATACTAGCTTCCGCCCGCGACTTCATCCGCGTGGCATACTTTGGGCTAATGCTAACTTAAGCCCGCGTAATAATCGAAAAAAAAAAAACTCTTTTCTCCCCCTTTACTCACTTTTTTTTAAAAAATTGCCTATGTCCTTCTCCAGGGTCTCAACTATCTCTGTACCAAAATTCATCAAAATTGGTTAGACCATTTAGGCGTGAAGACGTAACTAACAAACTCACTTTTTTGTAATATTAGTAAGTATTAACGAGTTTCACACTGGTAAAGCCGTAGTCAAAAGTTAGTAAAACAATAAAAACAACTCACAAACGTTCACAATTTCCTAAAACACTACGCTTTCTATGCATTACTTTTATAACACTCTTTTCAACAATTGAACGAAAACAGCGAGCGTCGGAAATCGGTTGTGTTAAGGACACGTTCAGAGCATCAAAGGTGAATCTACATACAAAACAGTTGAACATCACCCTAATGCCGTGTGGAACCAACTAGATAATGTTATCTCTTGAAAATAGCTCCGATAATAATACAAAGGGTTAACGTCTTCGAGATGGAAAATCCTTAAGTGTTGCCTGTTGGTCTAGTGGTTAGTGGCCCTGACTGCTGAGCCGGAGGTCGTGGGTTCGATTCCCACCCAGGACAAACTTTGTGTGCTGAGCATGATTGTTTGTTCTGTGTCTGGGTGTGATTTATCTATAATATGTATGTATTTATAAATTATATAAGTATGTATATCAGTTGTCTGGTTACCATTACACAAGCTCTGCTTAGCTTGGGATCAGATAGCCGTGTGTGAGTTGTCCCAAGATATTTATTTATTTATTTTGGCTAGTTTCTTAAATGTAAGAATGTAATTTCAACTCAATACTTTCACGCGTTCCCGAGATAGTCTTGAAAAACGGACAGACAGACGGACAACTATTATATGTCGTCGCAAGCATTTTCAAGACGGCAACATTTCAATTTTGAATCATAATGTTGGTTTACCTGTTAATTCCTTAATGTTGGTCAACTGTCACTGAGTTCTCATTCGTTGATCGGCTAGTGCAGTGAATGCCGTGAGTTGGCGCTTCAATTTCCCGCCAAAACATGTGGACAAAGTCGATCCAGATAACTACTTTTTTTTTCGGGTGGGAAATCATCCAATGACTTCCCCCGCTCTGGGCGGAGCGAGGGGGCATGTCAGACTTGTACTGACTAAAACCCACCCATGTTCCTTCTATTGCCCGTTCCGGGGCCGCGGTATCTCTTTCGAACAACCTGCAACCCCGGCAGGGATCCAGATAGCTTAGACTGGGATTGCTAAAGCGGACACCGTACTGTTCAGATCATACGATCGAAACTGTCACGTTCACCGTAAAAGCCGTTATTCTACGCTACCTTTGTAAATTATTGAATTAATAAACGTGACTGTAAGTGATTATAACAACGTTTAACTGGTTTTCCCGAGTACCCACATTCCTCATGGAATCTGTAGGTACCAAGAAACGCAGATGAAGACCCTGCTATCGCTACGCCCCCGCTCCCGCCGTCATATATATATATGACGGAGATTCGTCGCAGGATGGTCGAGACATCATGGCGGAGGACACGAAATAATACTCGCAAAACTTTTGTTAACACTTGTATTGTCCTTTCACAAAATCAATAAAACAAAATAACTAAAGATGCTAATGATCGATACAGATTTAAATCAGAAACGCGGTAAGTTCGGTACAGGCTGGCAAAACGACCTCTCACGCTCGTGTCCATCCAAAAAGTAACGTCTCTTCAATCTCATTCCTCTAATGCCCACAAATGACAACTGACAGCTATCAAAACCAGACTTGCCACACCGTACCGACCTCACCCAAGCCTACTGCTTGACGTTTCCAACAACCGATAATAGATGGCGTTGTTCTAAAATAACGATTTCAATCATTTCTCTTTGTTGATTCTGCGACATATATATACCTTTTGAGGTACAGACCCGTAAAAAGAGTATACTCCATCCAAACTACAACACATTGTGAATAAAATAATTCTTACAAAACATTCAACATAACGATCACATTAACATTAAAACCAGAGTCTAAATGCCTGTTATTTGTTTCGTCACGAAACACAAGACTTACGCACGTAATATTCAAGGGTGGGTTTTGATGAATGACAATTTTAATTACAAACTCATCCCTCCCAAAATAGATTCCTATGATCCCAACATTCGGGACGATTAGGACCGTCCGTAAAACAGGTAATGGGACCTTTATAACTTCATTGTTGATATGATTGGGGCTCATTCTTTGTGCGAAGCTCTTAGAAAGGTCTTTGTCGTGTTAGAAACGTCACAGCTTATGATTTTGAGTGATTTCTTTAAAAACGATGAATACAGCGGTTTTCACACGACACCACTCGTCGTCGTTCTGGTACTGAAGCGGACCACAGCGTTGTATTTGCTTGTATGAAATACTAGCTTTTGCCTGCGGCTTCGCTCGCGTTAAATTCGGTATAACACAGTACCTGCTACCTGCAGTTTTTGCCCTAGCGCCTTATTGATTTGTAATAGCAACGCTAAGTTTTCCCTTTTCTTCCTTCTTTCTCCCTCATATCCCACTTTTTTTTTTAAATTGCCTATGTCTGTCTCCTGGTTCCCAACTATCTATATCTGTACTAAAATTCATCAAAAACGGTTTAGCCATTAAAGCGTGAAGAGGTAACAAACAAACTCACTTTCGCTTTTATAATAATAGTAAGGATAAGGATGTTGATGCCTAACAGCGCTGTCGCGAAAGAATCTCTTAAAGGTGAACGAACAGACCAAGCCGCTCTCAATAAGAGAGAGAAAATTCAGGAGAGTTGATGCTGACTCGACTTGATGTTGTAGTTAATAAGGTTATACGTGAACCTATTCTGAGTTAAAGATTCTTCTCATACATAGAAGAGATTAGCATTTATCACTACGCCTGCCGATTGTTTGGCAATCTATGGTAAAATAGTGATCCATAATATTTTTAATTAAACCCGCAACCTCCACGTGTTTTTGAGATAAAGGGTCTTGACAGACAAAAAGACAAAGTAATCCGTAAGGGATCCGTTATTTCCTTTTGTTGAACAAAACCCTACAAATTTTTATGTTAAATCTTTACTTTTCAAAATACCTCTACAACCCCCGTACGATTCAATACTTTGTTGATGCGCCGTGATTTTTCATATAAAATAATGTTTTCCAGCCATCATTCTTGCGTCAAAGATCCGTTTACACCCTGTTTGACGCATTCTTTCATGAAAATCATGTCTTACACGAAAAATCAGAAACCGAAAATGTGATAATGGGAGTTCTTAACAATAAGCCACCTACATAAAAAAATATTATTTATTTCTCCCACAAAGAATAACATTAATCTTACAAAAATTGTGAGGTCCAACAATATTAGAGTCGAGTCAATAAGGAAAAGGTCATAGAGCTTTATGTGTAAAGTTATTTATATTAATATATATATAACGTTATTAATATAGTTATTTAGATTTATATCATTTTAGAATATACAAGTTTGGGTGTTACCCCCGAGCGCAATCACAAAAGACGAATTACTTAAAAAATAAATTTTAAATAATAGTCATTGAGATTTTTTTATGCTAAACCATTCTTGCAATCCTAACTATCCATATATCCAGGGTACAAGCTACCAGTGGTTAAAGCTCCAGAGACAGGAACCTCCTCACAATGCGGGCCGTATCGAGGAGTACTGCCTTCCGAATCAGGCCCTTGATTCAACCGCCTAAGGAGAGCTTCATGAGACTCTCTTGATCAAGACGTTGACGCTCGTGTCAGTAATAGCGTGTCATCATCATTTGTCTGGCCTTCTTTAAACTGTGCTGCAATAGGACTGGCTTCCAGCCTAACTAAATAAACACCAGTATTTTGCATAAGGTGACCACTTTTCTGATCTCAAAAATCTACGAACTGGATAACAGGATACCCCTCAGAAAGCCTGGTCCCCAAACTAAATACCCCGCTCTAAAACAGTAGATGACACCAGAAACTCTTCTGTTCCAGGTCTGCCAAACGATCTGTCTGTCTCCTGGCACCAGTACCCCTACAGCCTGGGTATCGTCTTCTGTAAACTGAGGGCACTCATATCTGAAGCGTAAGTACCATTTTTTTTAATACCTATTATAATCCTTACTAATATTATAAAAGCGAAAGTGAGTTTGTTTCTTTGTTTGTTCCGTCTTCACGCCTAAATGGCCGAACTGATTTTGATGAATATTGGTACAGAGATAGTTAGTGATAAAAGGGGGAGACAGAGGAAAGAAAAGGGGAGAGAAAGATATTTTTTTTTTGATCATCATGTGGGTTAAATATAGCGTTGGCCCAAAGTAAAGTATGCCACGCGGACGAAGTCGCGGGCGGAAGCTAGTATTATATATTGCAAGCATCTGATTAATGCGGGCCTGTGGACGGTGAGCAATGGGTAGCTCACCGTCCGTCCGTCTAATGACCACAGGCCGTGTCGACGGTGCGTTAGTGTTCCACGCCTCAAAGATATGTCAGAAAAGCAGAGGGGCCTGCCGGGGTTGTGGGTTGTTCGAAAGAGATACAACGACCCCGGAGGAAAAAGGCAAAAGAAGGAACATGGATGGGTTTAATCAGTAAAAGTCTGACACTGCCCCCAACTCTACCCAGAGCGGGGAATCCGCAAAAAAAGAGGTGTAGAGTCTACCTACATCCACATTTCACCAGTAATATCTTAACTGAAAAACTCTATAACACTCTGCCCGACCTAAGAGTCGAACCCTTATGATCAGAAGTCTTGCGAGCGACCTCCATATCGTTCATTTTTCCAACAATTTTTCTATTTTTATTCTTGTTTGTGAATTTATTATGATTTAATAACATACAATGTGTTCAAATCGTAATCAATTTTAATCTGTTTGTTGGTACTAACCTGATACCTACCTATCTAACGATGCCTACGTGGGTGAAGGAAAAATGCTTCTCATCAGCATCTGATAAAAAAGTAATTAGTGAAAAAAAAAAGGTCTAAGTTATGTTTCGGCAGTCGAGAATTTAGTTAAAAATATCTAACAATTAACTTAAATTAAAAAAATGGGATATTAGGCTGATGGATATCAGACTAAATTAAATTGTAAAGAAAATAATTATATAAAATTTGCGGAAATGCGTAGTTGCAATACAACACATGCTGGTGATGGCTGCTTATCATAAACAACGGTTATGATAGCTCGTAATTCCCGACAATATTAAATAAGAAATAAACAAGTTTAGTAGAACGTAAACTCTGCAATTGCATGATCAACACAAGATTTCAATTATGATGTTTAACATAAGTCTACGACATCGCAATAACTGAATGTAGCAAATCTTTCATATTTCTGGTTATTAATATAACTTACTAGCTTTTGCCCGCGGCTTCGCTCGCGTTAAATTCAGGGTTACACAGTTCCCCTTTCCTGATTTACAGGTACCTGCTACCTGTAGTTTTTGCCCTTGCGCCTTATTTATATATATAACGTAAAGGGCGATAAAAAAGGAACATGGGTGGGTTTTAGTCAGTACAAGTCTGACACTCCCCCCTGCTCCGCCCAGGGCGGGGGAAGTTATTTGATTAATTGCCACCACAAAAAAAAAGTACTTAACGTGTACGCGGCTCTACTCTCGTAAATACAATTAGAACGCGACTCAATCCATTTGTAAAACATTAATTTAATCCAGTACAATTCTGCCAACTGACAAACTGCTTGAAACTTCAAAAGAGCCCATCAACTAAAGAACTTGTAAACTTTAACAACTATTGAGTTGTTGAGTTCTACACTGAAACTTCAGTTTTGGACCGATAGTTAAGATGAAGCGAACTTTCTAAGAATTTGTTAAAGGTAATTTTGACTTATCTTTGCATGCAAAGCAAAGAGAAGTTACTTTATTTACTTGATTACACATTTTTTTTACATTTTTAATCTTTTCCAATGTTGTAAAAGCGAAAGTTAGCAGGTACCTGCAAATTAAGAAAGGGGAACTGCGTTACCCCGAATTTAACGCGAGCGAAGCCACGGGCAAAAGCTAGTATTTCATAAAATAACATTAAACAATATAAAAACAGTGGTCCGCCGGTATCGGGAGCAGGGTCCAAGCTACCGGTGGTTAGGGCTCCAGAGACAGGAACCTCCTCACAATGCGGGATGTATCGAGGATCACTGCCTTCTGAATCAGGCCCTTGTTCCAAGCACCTAAGGAGAGCTTCAACAGATGGTCGTCGAGGCTCTTGGCAGGCCATTGGCCGTTACAGCAAATTATTTTTTACCTCTTTTTAGATAAGTTTTTTGGAAGACAAAAAAACATAGCATAGTAGTAGGTGGCGTTCTATCTACCCGTATAGAGAAATGCTATAAATGTTTGTTTTCTTTGCGATAAATTGCTCGCACCTATATATTTTTCTATAACTAGTACACAAATACTGTATTTTACCCGTGTGTTCTGAGTTGCGTGCGTATAAGGGTTGTTTATTAAGGGTTAGTCTATGCGCAGCTTATAAATGAGTGAAGTGTTTGGACACGAACACGCTAGCCTTAGGGTAGTCAGACAATAAAAATCCGAAGTTCTTTTGAAAAAAAAAAACTCCGGTCTTGTTCAAGATATTTGTAATCCTTACTAATATTATAAAAGCGAAAGTGAGTTTGTTTGTTACACCTTCACGCCTAAATGGCTTAACCGATTCTGATGAATATAGGTACAGAGATAGTTGAGACCCTGGAGACGAACATAGGATATATTTTTTTTAGAAAAATTAATCATTTCTCAATTTAAAAATTGAAAAACCGGCCAAGAGCATGTCGGGCCACGCTCAGTGTAGGGTTCCGTAGTTTCCCGTCCGTCACAATAAGTGTTCCCACTTATGAGTTTAAAGGTGGAGGAGGAAATTATTTTGTACAACTTTTTGTCTTTTTTGTACAAAAACTGTTGTGTCAATCAAGTTCAAAATGATTTTCCTAGAAAGTCCTTATAAAGTTCTACTTTTCAGATTTTTTTCATATTTTCTAAACTTATGGTTCAAAAGTTAGAGGGGGGGGGACACATTGTTTTTTACTTTTGGAGCGATTATTTCCGAAAATATAGACATTATCAAAAAATGATTTTTGTAAACCCCTATTCATTTTTAAATACCTTTCCAACAATATATCACACGTTAGGGTTGAAATTAAAAAAAATCACTTCCCACTTTACATATAGGGTGGCTACCCTAATAAAACATTTTTTTCCAATTTTTATTTTACCACTTTGTTGGCGTGATTGATATACATATTGGTACCAAATTTCAGCTTTCTAGTGCTAACGGTCACAGAGATTAAGCGAGGACGGACGGACGGACGGACGGACAGACAGACATGGCGAAACTATAAGGGTTCCTAGTTGACTACGGAACCCTAAAAATGAGGAAGAAAGAGGGTAAGGAACAATGAATTTGCGCTAACGAATCCGGCGCGGCCGCATCATCGCGTCACATCCGGCGAGTTGCGGCCATGTACAAGCCTATTTAGTATGAAAAAAAAAGTTTTAAGTATTTTTTTTAATGTCGATTAGTCAAAAGTGACATCCCTAGCTAGCAGTGGCGTCCACGTAATAATCTACGATGCCATTATTCTTTAGCGCCGCTCGGTGGACCTTTAGATCATGTAGGACTAAAGTAAGCCGAACACGTGACACGTTGCGGTTTACCTCACGTTGGCTTATTAAAATTAATTAGCAATAATACTGTAACAGAGACACAAGGTTCTATTGATGATAATTTATGCAAATTCAAATATAAAATGGCGGCGTAAGTTCCGATTAAAAAACTAAATGATCTTTGTTAGTTGAACAAATTGCTCATGCTTACTCAAAGGTTTGAAGACTACATGTGGACTGAAGACGGCTGTGTCATAAATGGATTTAGTTATTTAAACATTCAAAGAATTAGCTGTATTCACAGAATTATTGGTTCAGTCGCTGGGCAATATCAAATTCATTTAATTGTCTGAATATGGTACATTTTTATGGTCTTAAATATAAACAAAGGTTTCATCATATTCTGCCACTGGGGGCGTGCAAATATTTGGTACAAAACAAAATTTTAAGACAAACATTAAATAAGAATTAAAATTACAGTTAGTGGCGTGTCAATTAAATTAATACTATCAGTATTCAATACAATGTCAAATTATTATTCAATGTCAAACTTTAATAAAGATGTCTATGATTATATGATTACAATTTAATTAGGATGTCAAAGTATCATTCAAATAGTCGTTTAAATTATAGTAACTTTTCTATACAACAAAGCTTAAAGTTCTCTTTTAAACTCTCTTTTTAAATGTAATTCTTTGATTTGCTTTGGGATTTTGTTATAGACTTGCGGGGCTATGCAGAATATGCTTTTCCACATTAAAGCTGTTCTGGCTCTACATCCACATAACATATCAATCCGCCTCGCGCCTGTTCCGTTTGACAGTTTGCTTCTACAGGCTGTGCCATAGATTGTTTGGCGGAATGGTTAGACACAAGCCTTCTTTCAAAGAGCGGGAGTGGGCCGCAACACACCCCTGGGGCCCAGACCAGGTTGATGAATAGACGGAGGAAATTTAATTTCATTGCGTAAAAGAGGTTTTAATCAAAAACGTGTTTGAAGAACTCTTTGTGTGCTTATGTTCAAAGACTTTGACTCAAAGAAAAGTTCAATTGTTGATCGAAAGCCAGGTGGTGGTGTTATCAAACCAATTAAGAGTGTCTATCGAAGCGAGTGAGGCTGGATGTAATTTGTGAGCAAATTGAATGTATTGTCTCAACTCAGAGACGTGCCTGTGTGAACGTTTGTGAAGCCCGACGAGAGTGATGACGTAGTATGTATGTATGGTGTATATTTAGTATTTGTAAACACGAGCTTACTTATGTTATAGTACGTACCAACACCTAAAACTGCAAGAATGCATCAGCCTAGATAACGCGTATAGAAACAGCCGTTTGCCTACCTACCAAAGCGCTGACGCCGCTTGTGACGTTCACCATACGATGCCCCCGTTTACCAGACTAGAGTGTTTTTTTTTTAATAAGTAATAATGTGAAGATTTGGCATTTATTCTGTATCTAATATCGATCCGAATAGCAATTCTATTTTATAATAACTAATATTGTAATCTTATCTTTTTAATTAAATTTAGTTCAAGACAGTGACATCCATATTTTATGTAATAACTAGCTTTCGCTGGCTTTTTTGGCTTCGCGCGCTTTAAATTCGGGGTTCAGTTCCCCTTTCCTGATTTGCAGGTACCTGCTACCTGTAGTTTTTGCCCTTGCGCCTTATTTATAGCAATGCTAAGTTTTCCTTTTTCTTACCTCATATCTCAATTTTCTTTTTAAATAATAAAAAAATAGCCCATGTCCGTCTCTAGGGTCCCAACTATCTCTGTACCAAAACTCATCAAAATCGGTTTAACCATAAAGGCGTGAAGACGTAACAAACAAACTCACTTTTGCTTTTATAATATTAGTAAGGATAGCAGCCTATAACTGTCCCACTTTAGGGAAAGCCTTCTTCTCATACAAAAAAGGCACGAGTATTGATATCACGCTCGAGACGGGTTGGCGGTTTCTGACTTATATTAATTAAGTCCAGGTTTATATATTTTTCTTCACTGATATCTGTGATACAAAGTATTGCATGAGTATTTTCGTGTGTGCCGAAAAGCCGAACTGAAGCCGCATCTTATTTCCTGCCAGTGTGTTGCAGGTTGTTCGAAAAAGCTCCGGAACATAAAGGGCATAAGAAGGAACATGGGTGGGTTTTAGTCAGTAATAGTCTGATATTCCGTTTCGCCCAGAGCAGGGAAAGTTATTTGATGATTTACCATCCGCACAAAAAAGCTGTATCATATTTTTAGAGCACTGTAGTTCATTTTTTATGTAAATGACATCTTATCGCTCTTTTAACTCTCTAAATGTCAAATGGTAGGCTTTACTAACAAAAGGCGATATAAAATAGTTTAAGGAAAATCTCTCATTCATCTTAGTAAATCCTCAGCATCTCTTTGTACCAGAGCCTGTCTTAATCTTATTGTGCTCCTAAAATATATTCTACAACGGTTATAGAACTTAAAGCTTCCCTTTTTAAAACATCTTGACATTTATTAAACGTTTTGTTAATGCTAACTTACTTCGTTGATTTTCTTTGATGAAATAAAGCGACTAAATGTTAAAGTCCATTCACATTCATTCGTCCGTATCCGCACCTGTGCACACATGCACGATCAACTTTCCACGTGATTGCAGCGCTTGCATCCACGTAACAGCTATATTTTTAACGCTTTAAAGCGCTTCCGACTGTAAAACGACTGACTATCGCTCCTTCGCACACCTCAACCGTTTCGAAAGGGTGCATGTAATAATAATTCGAATAAATACGAACGTATGCGATAAGGGTAGCTGCGACTCGATGTTGCTCCACTTTAAAGTTGAAATTCGTTTGAAAGGTTTTTGTCGGATGGTTCTAACTATGACTTTGATATTGCTTTAAGCTTTTCTCATGAAGCAATAGCGTTAAGAGAGAAAAATGTATTATGTTATAACAAGAACTAAAAGTTTAAGAAATATTTGCTTTGTATTTTATCTGAACGTATGACGTATGAGCATTTCTTTGTACATAGTGTACCACATACAATGTGTCCGGTCACGGACTAGCGATATTCTTTGTACTTTTATAACAAACATTCTAGTACTCATACTTTATTGATTTTCAAAAAAAAACTACCATTTTTTTCACGAAAAAGTTTACAAAACTTTCGTTGATTTGCATATTTTTTTGGACTTTAATTTTGTTTTCTAAAGTCACGAAAATGTAAGCTCATCTTTACTTTAATTTAAACGATAGACAATATTGTTGCCCTCTGAATAAACCTATTTTCGTCTCAGTAAGCTCAAAACTTTGAGAGATATGATTATTTTTTGTACACGCATAGAGATGATATCTCAAAATGGTTGCCAAAAAGCGAGGAAATGATTCGAATTAGACCCAAGTGTGTATCGTACATTAAAATACTCGTTACATAAGTATCTAGAAGATCGCTAGTCCATGACCGGACACATTGTGCATGTGGTTGGCCATTGTTTAAATAGTAGTCTAGTAGTCGCAAGCGTAATAAAAGGTACCTACAGTTGAACTTTTCCATCAGGAATTACACTATAGCTGCCATGGAGTCAGATAGAGAGACCGGATGATGGTAACCGCTTTATTATATGTAACTAAACTTTAATAGTAAATTCATCCACACTTCATAACTGATGAAGTAAATTAACTATTAACACAACTCTGCATACCTAAACCCTTTGTCGTATGTTTATAAATAAATATCTATTTTGACTTCCATATTTATTCGATGAGGTAGAATTTCAATATAGTTAAAATGTAACGCAATATTCCACAAATAAAATATGTATCTTTATATGTATATAATTCTTCTGTGAGTGTGTATGTCACTGAACTTCTCTCAAACGACTGGACCGATTTTGATGAAATTTTTTGTGTGTGTTCAAGGGGATCTGGGAATGGTTTAGATTCACAATTTTGTCCGCTGGACAATGTTTTTTTAATTATTTTCAATTTATTAGTAGTTGTTGATTTTGGAATGTTTTACATTGGATCCGACAGACGGCGCTACCATCGCAGTGTCAAATTTTAAATAATATTCGAATTTTAATTTTAGTCTGTCCCGACAGTTAGCGCTGCGATCAAATTAAAAAAAAGTTTTGTTATCATTGTGTCATTGTAGACCATGTGCTGGATCAATTTCAAATTAAAGACGTGTAGACAGGACAACGTCTGTCGGGTCCGCTAGTTTTCAATAAATTTCAAAGCCATAGACATCGTTTATATTCCTACATTAATCGAGACACTTCTGTAATTAGTCTTTGGGTAAAAAGTTTATGAGGACTAAAAGTGGTCGCCTAAAAGTTTTTCGTTCAGAGCCTTTGAGGGAAAAGTTGTGCGGCTTCGATTTCTTCGTAATGTCCGACCAAACGAGAAAAAGGCTCCTTTTATAAATTATGTCAATTTAATTTGGGTCCCTTTATGATCAGCGGTGTCCCTGCGGCATCGGGATCGTGCCTAAATAATAGCAGCCGCTCGGGTCGATCTATAGGTTAAGCCGCGCTTGCCTAGGTTGGTCTGTGTATGGGTGACCACCCGTTACATACCAAGTTTCCTCCGTGCCTCGAAAATCACGTTAAGCCGTTGGTCCCGGCTGTCATTTGTAGATCTTTGACAGTCGTTACAGATAGTCAGTGTTCCTGTGGTATCGAGCCTGACTCACGACGAGCACAGACTGTGCACAAATGAAGAGAGAAATGCTGCTGAGTGATATACCCTGACTGTGTCGGTGTTCTTGAGTTTATATTACCTGCGTTTATTTCAGTCATGAGTCAATAGGCTTCTTATTTATTTATTTAACACTTCAAGTAACAAAGCACAGAGGCGGACTTAATGCCATAGGCATTTTCTACCAGTCAACCTTTGGGTGATGCAGAGACAAACAGTGGTAGGTGTAAAATCCTTACTAATATTATAAAAGCGAAAGTGAGTTTGTTTGTTACGTCTTCACGCCTCAATGGCTAAACCGATTTTGATGAATTTTGGTACAGAGATAGTTGGAACCCTGGAGACGGACATAGGCTAATGTTTAAAAAAAGAGTCCGAAATGAGGGAGAAAGAGGGAAGAAAAGGGAAAACTTAGCTATGCTATTACAATAAATAAGGCGCTAGGGCAAAAACTACAGGTAGCAGGTACCTGCAAATCAGGAAAGGGGAACTGTGTTACCCCGAATTTGACGCGAGCGAAGCCGCGGGCAAAAGCATGGATATATAAAATACTATAAATATATAACAAAATACTATAAATACGTATACAAAATTTTGACGACACGGTTGCCGCTGTGGCTGAGCGATCGACTGCTGTGCCGCGTGTCGTGGGTTTGATTCCCGCTCGAAACAAATATTTGAATGGCCTACAGATAGTTCTTTGGGTTCTGGCTGTTTGTGTATGTGGTTTAAATGTTATTAAACGCACCCACGATACAGAAGAGAAGTTTTTTTTTTTATTATGTATACAGGTGTACCAAAATAAAAAGACAAACATTAACGATGTGACGAAACTTCTTCTGGGTTAGCTCGTCCATCGTGACCTCATGAGCCAAAGGCATCACCAAAGTCAACAGTACGCTTCTATAAAAACAAAGTTCAAAAAGTAAGTAAAGGATAAAATCGTAAGGACACTGAAAAATCATAAAATCAATCATTCGGAGATATCTGACGTCTTGAATTACCCTCTCATAAAGAGAGGGGATAATGGAGTCAAATCTACTTAAGTACTTAATATCTAATGTAAATTCAACATCAGTCCATTTCATAGGCTTGGCTCCTCAGCACTCCTCATAGTGTTTGCCTACTTAGTCGTAAATATCATCATTACCACCCTACACCAGTCTACTGCTGGATATAAGCCTCTTCGAACCCCACGCAACTTAACCCAATTTTCATCTTTTCTTTCAAATGAGAAACCATAAACTACTTCTATTACTCTAGGCGGAGCAGAAGCGACTTGTACTAACTAAAATCCATACATGTTTATTCTTTTGCCCTTTGTGTTCCGCGGTATCTCTTTCGAACGAACAAGCAGCCAAAGGATACGCCCTTTTTTTGGGGTGGGAAATCATCAAATAACTACCTCCGCTCTGGGCGGAGCGGGGCGGAGTGTCAGACTTGTACTGACTAAACCCCACCCATGTTTCTTCCATTGCCTTTTATGTTCCGGGGCCGCGGTATCTCTTTCGAACAACCCGCAACTCCGGCAGGAAGGATACCTAACTTTCAATATTTCCGCCGTAACTTACAGAAGTCTAGTCTTTGCCAAGAATTATCTGAAGTGAAAATCAAACTAGTTAAGCCATTTCTCTCAGAAATGTAATCTTTTTAGCGGCTCTTGGATACTTTCTTTGTGACCGCCTTAAAGCCACGACTTTCATACAATTACACAGAAAAAAATCCTTAAAATGTAACAGAATATTAAAAGGTAAAATTCCCCATTTTAAATAAAAACCGGCCAAGTGCGAGTCGGACCTGCACCGAGAGTTCCGTACAAACTTGCGACATAAACAGCCATATCGTTTAACTGCGTAGAATTAGAGGGTCGTTTTTTTCACAGCTACTAGGTACCATAGAATGGAGTAGTGGTTTTAATTTCAACTCGGGACCTCCACGCGTTCTCGATATAAAAAGTCTTGATAGACAGAAAGACAGTCAGACAAACAAATGGACAACATAGTGGTTCCATAAAGGTTCCTTTTTTTTCCTCGACGAGACCCTAAAACAGCCAAACTTGTATTGCGTATACCCTCATCTATGATTCTGTCGATATAAGATTCTTTAGAATTCTTGCAAAAAAATAATGAAATTCTGGCTATTATAACACTTGTCAAAAATTGGTAGAAGCCACTATCGACTAATCCTAACTAAGTTCTAAATCGACTCAATTTTCATTCCGATGCTAAGAAAGAAATTGCTTAACCACTGACTCATTTTTAAAGATATTCAGAAGAAAATGAATTATCAACCAGCAAGGCGCTTTCTTTTTCTCTGGGTGGAGCGGGGAAGAGTGTCAGACTTGTACTGACTAAAACCCACCGTTCCTTCACCATGTTCCTTCTATTGCCCTTTACGTTCCGGGGCCGCGATATCTATTTCGAACAACCCGTAACCCCGGCAGGCGGTGGCCCTGGCAGGTCCCTCTGCTTTGCTTAGCCGTCGACACGGCCTGTCGTCAATAGACAGACACTAGTCCTAGCCTAGCCTAGTGCTACACCTTTTCTCGACGTTTTATAAGTGTCCATGTACGCCTATCACTATCACTACATAGTATTAAACAAAGTCGCTTTCTCTGTCCCTATGTCCCTTTGTATGCTTAAATCTTTGAAACTACGCAACGGATTTTTATGCGGTTTTTTTTAATAGATAGAGTGATTCAAGAGGAAGGTTTATATGTATGATGCTTTACGCTGTGACTCTTAGGAGGTGAGCAGCGGGTGAAACCGCTGGGCGGGTCACTAGTATTAAATAAAAATATTTTGATTTGATTTGAGAAGAAAAAAACGCGAGTGGTTTTCTTTTTCGATCACGGATTCCTTAACCTGAATTCTTTGAGGTGCCTTCCAATTTAAAAACGTCGGTCGTTTTTGTTGATTACTTTTAGATAAACGGCGAAAAGATAAGATAATATCGAGTCTATTTCTGTAGGCTCTTAAACGATTTCATGAAAGGTCTATTAAGATTTCTGAGTAAATAAAATGTTTTCGGGTTAGTTTCGTTTTAAGATTACAATCTGTAGCTACAGGTTATTTGAAAGGCCTTGAATGGGTGGGCGTCTCAAAATTAGACGGACGAAAATGTTTTTTTTGTAATATCACCTAAACTGAATACGATTGGTGCCGCTGTAGACATAACTTTGTAGTTGGGACTGAGTACTTTATACATCCATGTAGTATCCTTACTAATATTATAAAAGTGAAAGTGAGTTTGTTTGTTTGTTACGTCTCCACGCTTACATGGCTAAACCGATTTTGATGAATTTTGGACTGAGACGGACGTAGGACTTTTGTTTAAAAAAAGTGAGAAATGAGGGAGAAAGAGGGAAGAAAAGGGAAAACTTAGCATTGCTATTACAATAAATAAGGCGCAAGGGCAAAAACTACAAGTAGCAGGTACCTGCAAACCAGGAAAGGGGAACTGTGTTACCCCGAATTTAACGCGAGCGAAGCCGCGGGCAAAAGCTAGTAAATTAATCATTTATTTTCTGTTTTACTACTACCACTATTCAATGGTACTCGGGTCGATCTTGAGGTCAAGCCACGATTGCCTAGGTTGTTCCTCGGATGGGTGACCACCCGATTCATAGCGAGTTTCCTCCGTGCCTCGGAAAGCACGTTAAGCCGTTGGAACCGATTGGCACTCCCTCCGCTTCACCACAACACGTGGTGATGGATACATTGTATAGTACAGGGTCGGGGAGGTGTTTAAGGCGCTGTACACAGCAAACACTTCGTAAAACGTCTAGATTTTCGTCGCAAAGTTAGCCGTATCTGTACATGCCAAAAAACATACCGTGTATAGTTCAATACATAAAGTAAAGACTTAAACAAAATCAGTTTACAAAAGTGGTCTAGTACTATGAAAAAAAAAATGTTTAAAAAGACCACGAAAAAATTTTTTTCGTCTCGAAATTCTCAATTTTTTCAACGACAACCATCATATTTTTTATATCTATAACAAAGGAAATTTTATAGACTAAAGAGATATCTAAAATTTTTCAAACACGGAACTGTATTTTTTTTTTATTCAATTAAAACTGCAAAATAACCTACATTTTGGCGGACATGATATTCAAATAAAATCAAACACCGAAATATCTTCCACCTTATTTCTATTCTTTCGATGCAATACTGTCGTGTACTTGTGTCAGATCATGCCTAGTATGCAGCTAGCCTCACTTCCGCGAATACCTAAAGATTAGCTTGTTACCGCGCCTTAATAGTAGTAATAACATTAAAAACTTTGATAAAAATAAAACATGTGAAATAGTTGGAATTTTGACCCCCATTATCTCCGTTACTAGCATCATAATGACGGGGAGAAGAAATTACATTCGGCTAAGATGGGAGTATATAAGAGGGTACTTTAACACCCTCTAAAGTCAGCTTATTTAGCAAATAAATTGATTACAAGAAAAAAAATTGTGACCATTTTATGTCAAGATTTTTCTTTTAATTTGTTAATGAGGACTAGGGGATTTATATAAGAAGAAATGTGGGGATTATTTAATCAATAATTCAAAAACAATGTAATTAAAATAAAATTACCACATAGAAATATAATCAAGAATTGTTCCGACGAACAAGTCATTTGACAGTTGAACAAAATTGAGAATCTTTTACATGACTTTGAATAAAACGTAAGTTTCAAAACTTTTAACAAGTTGAGCGGCTGCACGTGCACAGTTAGACAAAAGCGTGCATCGCGGCTCGTGCATCCGATACGACGCTGTTCCAAATATTACAGCGAAGTCGCATGACATATGTCGTATAACTTTCGCGGGGAATTTGAAAGGTCCTTTGTTTCAGACACAGATTCTACACGTGCAGGGGAATTATAGGCTTAATTTGTATGTGACACGGTTAAAGATTGTAATTTAAAGCAGAAATATTGTTGACTAGCTTTTGCCCGCGGCTTTGCTCGCGTTAAATTCGGGGTAACACGGTTCCCCTTTCCTGATTTGCAGATATCTGCTACCTGTAGTTTTGCCCTTGCGCCTGATTTATTGTAATAGCAAAGCTACATAAGTTTTCCCTTTTCTTTCCTCTTTCTCCCTAATTTTTCGCTTTATTTTTTTTAAATAGCCAATGTCCGTCTCCAGGGTTCCAACTATCTCTGTACCAAAACTTATCAAAATAGGTTTAGCCATTTACTCGTGAAGAGGTAACAAACAAACAAATTCACTTTCGCTTTCATAATATTAATAAGGATTTGTATGTGACATGGTTAAAGATTGTTTTTTAAAGCTGAAATATTGTTGTTGATGTCTTCATTGTTCGTCACATTTAATTTTCAGGTCGAGGAAACTTTTTTGTATATTTTCACCAGAAGTATCTCATTCCCAGCCCATAGGGTGGATTAAAAAAAAAAGTGATGGATCTGAATGTTGATGGACGGAGAGCGAGAGGAAGGCCAAAGAAAAGATGGATGGATTATGTAAGGAATGATATGAAGGAGATAGGAGTAAATGATGCCGTGACGTCTGATAGGGGAGAATGGAAGAAGAAAACGTGTTGCGCTGACCCCAAATAGAATGGGACAAGAGCAGGAAAATGATGATTAGGGTGGATTTGTAACCGGTTGGTTGCAATAGACTTACCCCTTTAATACGGGACTTAAATATAAAAAGAAAGTGTGAAATGTGGTTGAACAATCGTTGTAAGTAAGAAGGCTGCTGTAATGCTTTTATGTCTTAAAGAATGATTTTTTGTGTAATATTTTATTTATATTTTATCTATTAGGTTTATTTTTATCCTTTATTCATTTCCTAAATTTTAAATTAGTGTTTCTTTAAAAAAAATATGCATAAAAATAAGTTTCCGCCGGTATCGAGAGCAGGGTTCAAGCTACCGATAGTTAAGGCTCCAGAGACAGGAACCTCCTCACATTGCGGGCCGTATTGAGGAGTACTGCCTTCTGAATCAGGCCCTAAATCCAAACGTCTATGGAGAGCTTCGAGAGATGGTCATCATTAGGTTTTATTATTATTTATTTTTAACTAGCTTTTGCCCGCGGCTTCGCTCGCGTTAAATTCGGGGTAAACCAGTTCTCCTTTCCTGATTTGCAGGTACCTGCTACCTGCAGTTTTTGCCCTTGCACCTTATTGATTTGTGATAGCAACGCTAAATTTTCCCTTTTCTTCCCTCTTTCTCCCTCACATCCAACTTTTTCTTTAATATCCTATTTCCGTCTCCTGGTTCCCAACTATCTCTGTACCAAAATTCATCAGAATCGGTTCAGCCATTAAAGCGTGAAGAGGTAACAAACAAACAAACTCACTTTCGCTTTTATGAAATTAGTAAGGATGTGCTCGTCAAATCTTTGTTTTTTATTATGGGCTTGGAGCTGAATTAAATGAATTTGAATTAAACAGAGTAGACTCGCCTAACTTTAATGGTTATAAAAGCCTATTTAAATATCTTAAGTTCGGTAATACATCAGCTCCGAAAGAGCGTGCTTATTTTTTCGAGCAAGATATTTAATAATTGTAGTACCTACACAGCTAGGTTTTCTTCAGACATTGTATATGTAGGTTGGCTTGTTCGTTTATGAAATAGGTGTGAGTATTGTAAGGTCACCCTAGGGAAATCTATCAAAAATACCTGTATCTATATTCACCATTGCTCGAATCACCATAGACACGTCCTACTATGGCCCATGGGAATTTATTCCATGTATGGTGCGGTTATTTAAGGAATTCTCGATACGACTATTGTTGCTATGAACTTGATAACCTAATGTCAGTGACAAGAATTCGCGTAGCTGTATTTTGAGCCGTATTAATACATTATTTGAATTTAAAATGGTGAAATAAAACCCGGCCAAAAGCAAGTCAGACCCGCCCCGAGGGTTTCGTACAAACTTGCGACATAAACAGCCATATCTTTTGATAGAGTGTTGCTTTTTCATAACACAAAGGGACCAAAGAGTTTTTTTTTAAAAAACGTTGCCCCACACTTTGATTTCTCCTATATCGTGGGTGCGTTTACAAACATTTAAATTTACACATACAAACAGCCAGAACCGAAACATCTATCTGCAGGTCATACAAATATTTGTTGCGTGCGGGAATCGAACCCGCGACACGCGCAGCAGTTAAGTATAAGGTTTTAATTTCACCACGATACCTCCACGCTTTCCCGAGATAAATGCTGTCGACACGCAGACAGACGCACAACAAAGTACCTAAACCAATAAGGGTTCCGTTTTTTCCTTTTACAACAACCATTACAATCCATACAACTTTAATAACAGTTATTCATTACACACATTACCTATACTGTGATAATCAAATTTATTATTATTTTTAGTATTTAAATTCGAAATCTTTCCTACTGACAACCCACCTACATAATATTCGCCGCACATTTTCTCGACATCCGTGTGTCACTAGCAGGATTCAGTAGAAGACCAGCGTCAGGTAATCTACCTGGCATTATGCTGAGCTGATACACACACCGCCCAGTAGTGGGCGACCTTAATAAATATATGTAATGTGTCTAAATGCCTATGGGTCAATCTAACTTAGTCTACCTTACTTTTTTTTTATGTGTTCCTTTTTTTTCTGTGTGATGTTTTTCTTTGTTTTAATTCTAAAATGATTTATCTATCTATATATCTTTTGAGGTACGGATACACACACCTAATGTAAACCACGTCTTGACACGCAAGATATGCTGATTAATATCGATTTCTGGCAACACTCTTCAATACAAAACAAGAGCCATCTAAGAAGTGATTTACAAGTACCTTCATGCCCCATCAAATTAAACTGAACATCTTATTTCCTACCGCGCCGTTAAAAGATGATTTATGCTTAGTTAAGTCGATTCTCTTCCGTGGCACGTTCGCGGCCGCAGGTAAGGCCGCACACCAGATGCGTGGCGTGACGTGATGCGTGCACGCACCAGTTGTATGTATGAAACTGTAAGAAAGGTGTCAGACCAGATGCGTGACGTGTGCGCGTGTGTAGCGGAACGGCAACGTCGCACACGCGCCTGCAATGATGACGTTGTATTATATGGCGCTCTCTGTTAGATGCCAGACCGGGCACGCACGCATACGCATCCGTCATTGCTGCACGTGCGCACGCACGCAAAGTTGTATTTATTTACAAAACAGAAAGCAGCTTACGTGTGTTTTTTTCGCAATGGAGACAATTTTAAAGGAAAAACTAATAGAAATCGTCCACCCAAAGTCTCTTTGTAGCAGCAGAAGATTTTTAGCAGCAATAATGCTTCTTCATCAGAAGAACTGCTGTTGTCTAACATCTTTTCGCTAAATGATCTCAACTCCAAACCAAATGCCTGCTGGCAAGCCGGCTCACACGTGCGTGCAGCAGTTCTGCGTAACGTCATGCGTGCGCGCGCGACGTGTGCTGCACCGATCTTGGCCGGTGTGACAGTGCTCGCACGCGCCTGTGCACGTCACGTCACGCGTCACGTCACGCCACGCATCCGGTGTGACCCGGCCTTTAATAAATGGTACCACCATTTGTATCGATTAGTTTGTGTTCAAGACAGTATGGATGGACTGTGGGACTGTGTGGAAGACGATATGACAAGAAAGGAGGTCAGTAATGATATCCTACTAATATTATAAAAGCGAAAGTGAGTTTGTTTGTTTGTTACGTCTTCACGCCTAAATGGCCAAACCGATATGGATGAATTTTGGTACAGAGATAGTTGAGACCCCTGGAGACGGACCATAGGCTTAAAAAAAGGAAAGATAGAGAGAAGAAAAGGGGAGAGAAAGATATTTTTTTTCGATCATCACGCGGGTTAAAGTTAGCGTTAGCCCAAAGTAACTATGCCACGCGGACAAAGTCGCGGGTGGAAACTAGTAACAGTAATAAAGAAGTATGGAGGAAGATAACATGCTGTGACCCCAAATACATTGACTTAAAAATAGCAGAAGCATGACGATGATGAGTTTACGTTTAACCTCCTGGCTTAATAAAGCTGCACAAGTTGTTCTTTAAGGTTAAACAATGCCTACTGACATCCTTACTATATATAACATTATAAAAGCGAAAGTGAGTTTGTTTGTTTGTTTGTTACCTCTTCACGCTTTAATGGCTAAACCGATTTTGATGAATTTTGGTACAGAGATAGTTGGGAACCAGGAGACGGACATAGGCAATTTTTTTTTTTTAAAGTTGGATGTGAGGGAGAAAGAGGGAAGAAAAGGGAAAACTTAGCGTTGCTATGACAAATCAATAAGGCGCAAGGGGAACTATGTTACCCCGAATTTATCGCGAGCGAAGCCGCGGGCAAAAGCTAGTTGGACCATAAAAGAGAGTCTATCCATTGCAAAACTAAACCCAGAAATGTTTCGGAAAGCAGGTTAAACTGTTAGTTATTTTCCAAAGTCGGTACGTAGTCAGAAGCCAATTCAGAAATTACCAAGGGGTATTGTTCTACCCAGTAACTGGGCTGTGAACCTCTACATTGCTGGGGAAAAGCTCGAGAGTTTGTGTAGTATTCAAGCTAGGCTAGCTAGATGTGCTTTGATTTAGGTCGATACTTCCGCGCCTCTGTTGTAAAGCTGGTACGATGAAGTACTGACCAATCCTTTAAATGGGTCGATTTTAGCGATACCTATTATGGTTGATTAAACGCTTTGTTTTAAAATCCACGGTAGGAACGTGCAGAATCGAAACGAAATACTATCTACTAATTAAATCTGTAATTACTACATAAGAGAGGTTTATTTCTGCCCAGCCACGAGCTACGCGGTAAAGCGACCTGTGTTGCGATAGTCCCTTGTTAGCTCCGAAGTAACAAATGAAAGAATGCCATGAGTCACCACAACGCAACTTAGAGCTTATTTACACGGCATATTTTTTTCTGCTCAGATGACACGCTGTACATGAGATTTATTTGCAACCAGATAACTTTAGCACACGTTAAAAAATTCTGGAGCATCGTAAACTCGCGTCAGTAAAACGTGCGTCACGGGTGTATAAAATAATGCGCCGTATGTGTGGGCAGATATCACAAACGAGTTTCAGACGCACGTTTCGCGCATGTTTACATCGCTTCGTACGGATTTGAATCACAATCTGTTTTCTCGGCGCCATAACTGTGAGTTTGTTGAACGCGCGTCATTGGAGCGCATAAAATACGCCCTTATGGTGCTAAGCGCTACAGAACAAATGCTTATTTCCTTTGCGTGAGTAAATTTGGCGTTACAATTTAAAGCTCATCTCGAAAATCATGTGGTGATACACTCGTACAACACGCGTATCGCTTGACGCAAGTCGCATCGCCCTAGGGCCTGCACGGGGCATTCCAGTATGAAATCCAACACAAAACTACCTAGTGATGTGAAAACATCGATAATAACAATGAATGGCTGAAGGATCATTTATTAAACGCTGGATTTCCATTCGTTTGCATTACATTCCAATCACTTTGGCTGATTGGAAGATGGCCGCGTTAACATAGGTATTCTAGACGATGTTAGTCTATTCATTAGGATTATAAATGACGGCCCTACTGTCAATGTCGATAGATTGGTGATTTAGTAACACGTAATTAATTTACAAAAAATTAATTTAATATTAAGTCTGGCTGTTATTTGTAGATCTTTGACAGTCGTTACAGGTAGTCAGTGTCCCGAAAGTCTGACAACCAGTCTTACCAAGGGGTATCGTATTACCCAGTACTAACTGGGTTGTGGAGGTCAGAAAGGCAGTCGCTTTATGTAAAAACCTGGTAGGTATTCAGCTGCATCCGGGGGGAGTGTCAGTCTTGTACTGACATAAACCCACCCATGTTCCTTCTTTTGCCATTTGTGTTTCCAGGCCGCGGTATCTGTTTCGAACAACCCGCAACCCCGTTTAAGATCGGGCTGGATGCTGGTAGTTCTAGGATATGGCGGTTTCCGCACGATGTTATACATCACCGCTTTGAGAGTAGTGTTAATAGCAATAAATTACCCACAAGTTAAAACACTAAAAACGGGACAAACCATGTTTTCCGATATTTCGTCTCTGTTGTCTGTAAAATAAGTGAGTGACAAGCTGAATTCACAATTTCATGGTGCAGGGCAAGAGAGATCAGGAAGCGGTCACTTACTTCTACGAGCAGTCATGCTAGTGTTAACAAGTACCAAATAGATACTCGACGGTTATGACGTAGTAGTTGCTTAGTTATTCATAAATTACTTCCAAATATTCTGATTAATATCTAAATAATATTCCTTGTATTTTTTTTTCTTACAATAAGTCGTTTATTTGATTTTTATAACAATAATTTAGTATTTCATAACATAATGATAAATAATTGACAGTTGATTTAAAATATGGCGGTTAGGTGTATAAAAAGGGAGGCAAATCATTTCTAACATGCAATATATTGTGAACTAGTGATAAGAACGTTACTCTGCCGAAATACAGACTGAGTGTGAATTATAGTTCGTGTTTAATTGTGTAAAACCTGCTACTGAGTAACATTTCAGAAGTGGGATAGTGATAAAATGTCAGGACCGTATTTTCACGGTTTGGGGAAACGTAAACGAAAGTGCAGTGAGTCAACCAGTTCGGAAGATGAAAATAGTGAATTTTTTTTCTCTGAAGACCTTTATAAGACCAAGTCGCACAAAAAACGACATGTTGCTCCCAGTGATGCCGAAGTCATTCCTAAATTTCGACCCGAAGACAACAGCAGCAACGTTATAGGTTGGCTCCACAAAATAGACCAACTAGGCGATGTCTACGGCTGGGACAACACAGATCGAACATTTATCATGCAACTGCGGTTGCGTGGCGCTGCTCGAGAATGGTATGACGACCTTGATAACTACAATTTGACATGGGATGGTTGGAAGGAAATGCTTCAGGTCGCTTTTCCTCGATCGACGGACTACGTGGACAAATTGGAACGAATGCTGGCAAGGGCAAAGGAAGATAAAGAGACGATGACTAAGTATTATCACGAAAAATTATCCCTATTGAAGAAATGCAACATAGGCGGTGGAGATGCTATTTCCTGCATAATACGTGGACTACCTTCTGAACTGAGAGCTAATGCCAAAGCATATAGTTGTGAAACTCCTGAACAACTATACTATGGCTACCTATCTTCATTGGAAAATTTCAAACGAGTGGAGACATATACGGTGCGGAAATCGACGAGTACGTGGAGAAGAGGAGCGAGCAATACCATGCCAACTCAACACCGGGTCATCAACTCCAGCCGAAGATATGCTACACGTGTCGGCGGCCGGGGCACGAGGCGCGGGACTGCAGACAGCGGCAGCACTGCGAGACCTGCCGGCGCAGCGGGCACACGACGGCGGATTGCTGGTTTGGCGCCGGGAGTTCGCGACAGCAACCACAAAAGGTTAGTCAAGTGCTGCATATTACCTATGATATTTATATTGATGTTTACAAAAGAACTGTGATGGTAAATGGACAGCAGCTCAGAGCTTACATAAATACTGGCAGTAAAATCAACATGCTTTGTCTCACACAAGCTGAAAAATTGAAAATTAAAATGGAGCCTAGTGCAACTGTCATGAAAGGCTTTGGAGGAGCATGTGTAAACTCACTCGGTTCATGTTGCCTAAGTGTTTTGATAGATAATGTAAAATTAAATGGAATAGTCGAAATAGTTAATTATATTACATCAGATATTGAGCTATTAATTGGACAAACAATGATTAATTGCAAGAACGTTAGTTTAGTCACTTCTGCTTCTTCTGTACGTTTTGTTCCAAGTGAAACTATACAGTATATATTTACGGATTTAAAATTACATGCAATGGACTTTATTGAAAAAATTCCAGTTTATATAAAGCATAATATTATAATACCAAAGCAAACTCAATTATATATAGAAGTTTATGTTGACTGTACACAAAACATTGGAAAAGAGCACACATTTTTAACGCACACAGTATGGATGCAGTTGGGTAATTTAACGTATTTAATACCTTCAGCTATTGTTAATTCAAACCATTCTTATTTAAAAGTTGTTCATATTGATGTCGTTTGGAAATCTCATAGGTTGATAGCTAGAGCGGAATTGGTAACAATACCAGCATTTAGTAGTGGGTCCACAGTACTAGCCATAAATAGTCCTGACACAGAAAATATACAAATTAGCTTAACAGAAGATATTGATAAGGGCCACCTTAGTGATAATGAAAACAAACAATTACTAGAGCTTTTAAATAAGTATGCTCACTCATTTGCCAGAAGTACTAAAGATTTAGGTTGTACTGATGTTATAAAAATGCATATTCGTACAATAATTATATACGAATAACCAGCCTGTTTGTTGCAAGCCCTATAGATTGTCGCATAGAGAAAATGAAATTGTTAATGGAAAAGTTAAAGATTTATTAGAAGCAGGTATCATTAGAGAATCAATGTCTGATTACGCTAGTCCAGTGGTACTGGTTAAGATTACAGGCTTTGTGTTGATTATAGGGCATTAAATGCTAATACTGTGAAAGATAGGTATCCTTTACCGCATATTGAAGACCAGGTTAGTAAGTTATCAGGCAAATTCTATTTCACCACCCTTAACCTTGCCCAAGGGTATTATCAAGTCGGCCTTCATGAAGACTCAATACCAAAGACTGCATTCGTTACTCCATCAGGC
The DNA here is from genome assembly GCA_905475445.1 of Ochropleura plecta. NCBI lineage: Eukaryota > Metazoa > Arthropoda > Insecta > Lepidoptera > Noctuidae > Ochropleura > Ochropleura plecta. The sequence goes on along the minus strand of FR997722.1, from coordinate 587,977 downwards.
CAGTATGAGTTTTTGAAAATGCCATTTGGTCTGGCCAATGCACCGGCAGTATTCTCTCGTTTAATTCAAATGACGCTAGGTAGAGTCGATCAAAACATTGCCCTGTACCTTGATGACGTCATGTTACCTACGGAATCAATTCAGGAAGGGTTTGTGCTATTAGAGAAAGTATTACAATTATTGACCCAGGCAAATTTAAAACTAAATTTACGTAAATGTTCTTTTCTTAAACGTACCGCTACGTACTTAGGCCATGAGATTTCAGCTGGGACAATACAACCAGGCCAAGTGAAAATAAAATGTGTCGCAGAATATAATAGGCCGCGGAATGTACATGAGATTAGGCAATTTATCGGTTTGACGTCATACTTTAGAAAATTCATTCAAAATTTTGCCCAAATTGCTCGCCCCTTAACAGAACTCACGAAAAAGGATGTCAAGTGGCACTGGGGTTCTGATCAAGAAAATGCATTTCAAGGCCTCAAGCAGCGTCTGATTGAAAGACCAGTTTTAGCCATTTACAACTCTGATGCAAAGACTGAATTGCACACAGATGCTAGCAAAATAGGCTTAGGTGGGATCCTTATGCAATACCAAACAGATAATAGTTAAAAACCAATTGCTTATTTTAGCAGGGTGACAAGTAATGAAGAAAAGCACTACCATAGTTACGAGCTTGAAACCCTCGCTGTCGTTGAATCTCTTAAGCGATTTCGAATATATTTGACGGGGATTAAAGTTAAAGTCGTTACAGACTGCTCAGCATTAAGAACAACTCTGGTAAAACGAGATTTAATACCGCGGATTGCTCGTTGGTGGCTCACAATACAAGAATTTGATCTTGAGATTGAATATAGGCCAGGGGAACGCATGAGGCACGTAGATGCGTTAAGTAGAAATCCCGCGACTAATGCAATACTTATGATTGAAAATTCCGATTGGTTAATAACTCTACAGATACAAGATGATAATATACAAAACATTATTTCTAGACTTCGTGATAACTCCAATTCAAATTTGTCTGCAAATTATGTAGTAAAAGATAATATACTCTATAGGAAAACTGTTGCTGGAGAACGGTTTGTCATCCCTAAATTAGCGAAATACGGTTTACTTCAAAAGCTTCATGATCAGATAGGCCACCCCGGTTTTGAAAAATGTGAAAATTCTATTAAGGCTCAATTTTGGTTCGAAGGCATGACTAGATTTATACGAAAATATATAAACTCTTGTTTACAATGTGCGTTTAATAAGGGCAACTATGGTAGGTTGGAGGGTGAATTATATCCAATTAACAAGCCAGCCATACCTATGCATACGTTGCATGCTGACCATTTAGGTCCTTTTGCCAAAACTCGTAAAGGAAACACCTATATCTTAGTGGTTATCGACTCTTTTACTAAATTTGTATTTTCCCGACCAGCTAAAAATTGTAGTTCAATAGAAACCATTCGATTACTAAAAGAAATTATTATGCAGTTTGGCTATCCAGTTAGAATAATAACAGACCGAGGGAAAGCTTTTACGAGTAGGTACTTCAAACAATTTTCCGAGGAAAATCAATTCAAACATATATTAAATGCTATAGCCAGTCCTCGCTCCAACGGGCAGGTCGAACGAGTAAATCGTACATTATTAAATGGTCTTAACACTATGTCCGAAAGCGAATGTACATGGGATAATAAGCTAGATGATATAGTATGGGGAATCAATAATACAACCAATGCTACTACTGGCTTTTCGCCATTTTGCCTTATGTTCGGTCATTCTAATTCTAGGTATCCATCCTTCCCGTCTGACGCACCCTCTACTTCTGAAACTCAACAGAACCAACTGCAGGCCAATAGGGAAACTGCTAAGCTCCGTATCGATAGAAATATGGCTTCTATGAAAACGCGATTCGACAAAAATCATAGGAAATGTATTAAATACACCGTAGGTCAACTAGTTCTTTGGAAAGGTGGTGTAGCTAGAGATGCAACTACTGGGGTTACTAGAAAACTAATTGGGCAATATACAGGTCCCTACAAAATATCTAAGGCCGAACAGTCGTTGGACCGATATACAATCTCGAGTATAAAGGGTATGAAAGGCTACAAAAAGTTTAGCGCAGTAGTTCGAGGAGAAACTCTTCGGCCATACAAACCAACTATATCTGAGGAAGAAAGTTCAGGCAGTGACCGAGAAGTAGACAGAGATGACTTGATCGATCTTCTTGAAAGTTAATTAACACAATATACTGGTCGTTACAGATGTGTGACTCTTCATTATTTGATTCTTGTATTTTCTTATAGCTAAGTTTAGTGAAGTTTAAGTAATTTCCTAAAAAAAGAAACCAATACAGTGAATAGTTATTTCTCTGAATTTCACCTATCACTAATAATCATTTCACTGTGTGACAATAATTATTGGCAACAAATCCACGTACTTATTATAACGATACGATTCTATACATGTAGACGAGGGCAGCTGTGTGATCAAGTCCATCAGTATATTTTTATGGCTACGTGATCTAAAATCTATTAGTAAAGATTGCTGTGTGATCTAATTAATATTAATAGGGACGGCTTTGTGATCAAGTCCATAACAGGGACAGCTTTGTGATCAAGTCCATAATAATAGAGACAATAAGTATTGCGCTGTGTGTACAAGTTCATGATAAGGAACGCTTTGTGATCAATAGGAACGGCTTTGTGATCAAGTCCATAACAGGGACAGCTTTGTGATCAAGTCCATAATAGGGGCGCGGACGGCTTTGTGATCAAGTCCATAATAAGGACGGCTTTGTGACCAAGTCCATATCTTAGCTGTGTGACCATTTGTAAAAGATAACTGTGCAATACTTCTAAATGCGAGATCTGACCTATATTCTATAAAAGGAACTACATATTATTTGGACAAATAAAAACAAATCTTAAGGCTGTGTGATAAGTGGAAAATGAAATAACATAAACCAAGGTCAATAACTAATATATTCAAACATATTATATTTCACAAACAACAAGTTACTGCTGTACATTATTTCTATTTCAGGACTCCAGGCAAGCCGCTGAAGGAAGCAACGAGAGCCGTGGGACACGGCCTATGCAGGATGGCCGAGTGTTAACAAGTACCAAATAGATACTCGACGGTTATGACGTAGTAGTTGCTTAGTTATTCATAAATTACTTCCAAATATTCTGATTAATATCTAAATAATATTCCTTTTATTTTTTTTCTTACAATAAGTCGTTTATTTGATTTTTATAACAATAATTTAGTATTTCATAACATAATGATAAATAATTGACAGTTGATTTAAAATATGGCGGTTAGGTGTATAAAAAGGGAGGCAAATCATTTCTAACATGCAATATATTGTGAACTAGTGATAAGAACGTTACTCTGCCGAAATACAGACTGAGTGTGAATTATAGTTCGTGTTTAATTGTGTAAAACCTGCTACTGAGTAACACTAGCGAAGAAGGTAGCCAGACGTTTGAGGAAGAGAACCTCAAACCAACCCAGCCGTCACGCCGCTCCAGATGTAACTAAAATCACAATTCAAATCATCACAGATTTGGATAAAATGTAGAAAGTTACAAAAAGCTTAGGTATTTGTATAGTTGTTTATAGTGACACAACTCAATTCACCAAATGAAACAACTGAAACTAAATAAGTAGGCTATTACAAATTCTTGTTGAGAGCTTTCAAGAACCAATAATATTGTCTGTATTCAGTTATTTCATGCCACTTGTGGCGTCAATAATCGTCTAATTTGCGACGGAACATGGACTTGAAATCCGTGCGGACTATCTGTGTAAACTCTGTGGAAAAGTTAAATCCGTTTTTGTGTGAAACAGGAACAAATATCAATCCATGTTTATAAACTTTCGCATTTAAATAGCACTAACATTTACAACTTCATTGTAAAAATAGCTTCTGCTTTTTTTTGCGTGTGGGAAATGATCAAATAACTTCCCCCGCTCTGTACGGAGCTGGGGGGGAGTGACTTGAGCTGACTAAACCCTATCCATGTTCGTCCTTTTGCCCTTTATGTTCCGGGGCCGCGGTATCTCTTTCGAACAACCCGCAACCACGACAGGCCCTGGTAGGCCCCTCTGATAGCTTCTGCTTTAATACGAATTGAGTTTTTACCAGTTTTTCTTTTACATACAATACATAATTACATTGACGCCCTTTTCTCAAGGGGGAAGGTTGGAACCACAGAGCACCACCTGCTCCGATCCTTGCACAGTTCTTATGCCTCGTGCACGTTTATACCTACATCTTCTGTCTTCTTTCTTTCCTTTCTGTACAGCTTACTTACAAGGGGATTGTACTACAAAATGAACAACAATCACACGTAGGTATTTCTCCAGTGTCTGATGGTGTGAATATTCATGCTCATATCGATTATTATGAGCATACGTGATGGGGTCCCTTCTCGCAACTATAATCGAATGTTCTAGCTAGAGAGACGTACAAAACCGTTTGAGTGTGTTGTTTCTATATATTTCATTTGTTTTCCGACTTTGATTGTTTTTTTCTTCTGTGGTACGAATTGCTTAAATTCAATCGATTCGCAGGACTTAACCGCGATTTTGGCTGCGTTCAAGAGTTGTAAGTGTCAACATTCAATTTCAGTTCATTCATTCAATTTCTTGACATTCAATAGTGCCTCTAAGGTCTAATTGAAATAAATGCTTTGAGTTTGATTTTTTAGGTTTGAAATAAAATTTTGGCTCTTAAAATTATTATGTTCGTTTCTTGCGCCACCGGTTGAAAATCGATTAGTGCAATACCTATTACATAGGCATTCATTTAGGTATCTCTTAGTGAAAACAGGTTGCTAAAGGTCTTACCTAATTGGATATTGATTGAATGACTGAGTTTTATTTCAAAATTCTTAATTTTATTTAGAAAATGTACAAATCCATACGGTGTTATTAACTTAAACTTGTTATCTAATATTAGTAGCACTTATACTCCATACAAATGTTTCACAATTAGGGAACCAAAACTCTTCGCTACTTTTCGTTATATTCGTGAGTTGTTTTCACAGCTTTACCTGAAAAAAGCCTTTTCTGCCTTCGTACTCAAATTTACTAATTTCAGTTAGAAATGAATTAAATATTTCACAAGTCGCTCTAAGAAAATTCACGAAAAGAATTTCAATTTCAATGTCACGGCCGTGAAAGCAAGCGGCGGAAAATAGATTCAGGTCACGCCCGATAGAGGGCGCGCTACTGACCCGGCGCAGTGGTCAGCCAAGAGAATAAACTTAACGCCTAAGTATTGTGAAGAATTGAGTTCATAGATCTACTTAATTGAAGAAATTTTCATAACGGTTTTACCGCTTATTTGTTTAGTAGTACGTAGTTTGTTAGTTAGACAAAGTCTTCTTATTTCTGTGTAGAGTTGAGGATAGTTTAGCCAATTGCAGGATCACTATTTAATGTTGAATAGTTTCTTTCACTAATGATCACCTGCAGAACGGATAAAACCAATCTAGAGCTAAAAGATTCAAAGCAACTTCAACTCTTCATTAATGGCTTTTGTGGATGAGAGATACCACAATTTTGCCAATATCACGTGTAAACTGGTAATAAACTATCAAACGCTGGAGAATATTTAGCAAGTAATCACAGTAGGTAATTAAAAACAATAAAAGTATTTCTTTGCAGATTTAAATTATGAATTCATGACAGAATAACAGAAACAGCCTTCAAGTCAAAAATAAAAATCGAAAACCGATATTCAAAGCACGCAGCACTACAAATCACAGTTGACAATCTTTGACAGTTGTATGAAATGCCAAAAGATCTGGGGCTGCCATTAAATAAATAAGTGAAGTGAGATCTTCGGCAACTAACAGCCTGCACTGAACGCACTTAGATCCCAACAATGCAACCTTCATAGACTGACTATGCTCATGAGCATTCAGCAACGGATATTTGAGCAATGGTTTAAATAAAATTTGTATTGTAGCTCTCCAGGATCATTTACAAGAACGTCTTTGTACGCTCACAATATTTTTACAAAACCTCTGAATATTTGACGTTTCAAAGGCTCCTTACTCTAGTGAACGACACGCCTGAGAAGCAAATCTCACGTTTTGTCAAATTCAAGTATACGTTCGCGGTACATAATTTGAATACCAGACGCCTCCGTGAAAATTCTTGCCTTTATGTGCTTATATTAATATTCGTCTATTCTTTTTTCTTACTTCTCACATTTAGAAATATTCATTTATATGAAAAAACGCGGTTTGTGGCTAACAGTATTAAAAACAACCGGTCAATAGCGAGTCGGACTCGCGCACAGAGGGTTCCGTACAAACTTGCGACATAAACAGCCATATCTTTTGATTGTGTAGACTTAGAGGGTTGATTTTTTCACAGCACAAAGGGGCCACAGAGTTGAGTATTTGGTACTTATTTTAACTCGATACTAAAGTGTCTTGACTGACAGACAGACAGACAGACGAACAACAAAGTGATTCAATAAAGGTTCCGTTTTTTTCCCATGAGGTACTAAACTCTAAGAACTTAGTTTGTAGCCAAAAGTATTAAAAAATCTCCCTGTCGTTAAAAACGTACATCTACATGATGTTATATGTGTTCGCAGGCGTAACAAAGGTACCACATAGCACGGGATCTGGCATCCCTTTTCATAGCCATTGTAGGGAACTAGGGACAACAATAGAATTGTTGACAAGGATTACTTTTGTCGTATAGCATCCCGGAACGCTAATGGTACTGATTCTGTCTGACATTTACTTTACTGAACCTCTATCAATATTGCGTGTGTACGTTTTTAAAGAATTGTTACTGTAGTCGAATGTATGTAAGGGCGTGTCTTTGCCCAAAATAAGTTGAATTTATCACAATATCTCCTAAATCATCTGATTCATTTTAGTCTAAGTAGCACACTTCTGAGACAGAATTTCTGCATCCTACTTAGTGTATTATTAGTGGATTTAGCCTTTTAGGGAACTTGAAGAGGTCATCCAACGGCCTCGCTGGTTTTTTTGCAGATGGGAAATCATCAAATAAGTTCCCCCGGTCTGGGTGGAGCGGGGAGGAGTGTCAGACAGTACAAGTCTGACATCTGTTCTTTCTATTACCCTTTATGTTCCGGGGCTACGGTATCTCTTTCCAACAACCCAACCCCGGCAGGCGGAGGCCCTGGCAGGCCCCTCTGCTTTGCTGACACCTCTTTGAGGCGCGCGTGGAACACTGACACGCCGTCGACACGGCCTGTCGTCACTAAGACTTGTTTGACGGACAGTGAGCTACCCGTTGCTCACCTTCCAGTGACCCGCAACTACAGTGGCCGGGAGTCGTCTCTCGTCGGCGGCGCCCGACGCCCGGAGCGCCTCCAGCGGCGGCTGGGTTGGTTTGATGTTCTCTTCCTTAAACGCCTGGCCACCTCCTTCGCTAGCATGACTGCATCGCATAAGGAAGTGATTCAACGGCTTAACGTGCTTTCTGAGGCATGAAGAAAACTTGGTATGTGATGGATCACCCATCTACAGACTGACCTCTCAAAGCTCAGCTTAACTGCGAAGATCGAACCGAGTGACTGTGTTATGTTGTCTCGGGCTTATATTTAATTAAATAAATTGCAACAAATACTTTTTATGAAGACACTTTAGAATCGATAAAACTGCAGTTGAAATGTGTCACTTAGCGTTTAATATTCTCTATTGCATTATAAAGTGGTAATAACGACCGCGATAGCAGGCTGGAGTGGCGGCCATATTGAATGGCGATATTTACGTAAGTGGTGATATTTACTAGCCCCACGCGTCGTGATGAATAATAATTATTCCGTGCCAAACTAACACTAATCACCATTAATTTGATAAGTGTTATGATTATAGCGATTTATGTCCCAGATGCTTGAATTGTTGTTGCAGACTGGTTTTTAACAGAACAACAGATATTATCCAATAAACATCTCGCATTTCCTTAGGGTTGGGTAGAGGTGTTCCTTAAATAAGTAATTCACTCCCTCATCTAATTAATCCTCACAACAGACACATTACCCATTTTCACCTAATTTTTAATTTAAATTCTCTTAACTGGAATGATGTACACCTATGACGGGCCTGTTGGTCTAGTGGTTAGTGGCCCTGACTGCTGAGCCGGAGGTCGTGGGTTCGATTCCCACCCAGGACAAACTTTGTGTGATGAGCATGATTGTTTGTTCTGTGTCTGGGTGTGATTTATCTATAATATGTATGTATTTATAAATTATATAAGTATGTATATCAGTTGTCTGGTTACCATAACACAAGCTCTGCTTAGCTTGGGATCAGATAGCCGTGTGTGAGTTGTCCCTAGATATTTATTTATTTATGTACACCTACTGTTACCCACTTCCGGAGTCTGGAGAGGCTGGTAATCTGTCATACAGGTCTCCTAGTACAGAAACCAGTCTCTCACATAGATTATAATCCACCGATGTGCACTTAGAATTATGTCAATTATTTCTTGTATATTTCTATGTGAGAGAGAAAATAAACTTTTTTGTATTTGTATTTTTGTAATTGGGGTCGAGCCTATTGTTATCAACCAGGCAACAATTGGGATAGGTATGGAAAAACATAATCTTACTTGCTTACTAATATTATAAATGCGAATGTTTGTGAGGATGGATGGATGTTTGGATGTTTGTTACTTTTTCACGTCAAAACGGCTGAACGGATCTTGATGAAATTTGGCACAGAGGTCTGGTCTAGATTATGGTGTGGCCAGCCGCTCAGCCATATTTTTTGACTGCGTGGACTTAGAGGGTTCATTTTATCACAGGTCCAAGGAGTTATAGACTTGAGTATATAGTTTCAACTCGATACCGCAACGCGTTCCCTACATACATATAGGTTTTTGACAGACAGAGGGATAACAAAGTGATTTTATAAGGGTTTTGTTTATTCCTGTTGAGGTACAGAACCCTAAAAAGGTTTCAGAGATCTCATTTAAATCTTTTTCCTTCATCTCATTTCTATAAAAGAAACCCACCTTAAATACTTTAATCAACTGATATCCAAAAATTCACAGATTAAACCCAATTAGCTGTGACTTCCACCCACATCCAAAACTTAACAGAATGTCATGGGTGTCACCGCCCTTATGGTAAGACTATACTGCGGTAGACAGCGTGGGCACGTGGGTACTTGGCAATCGTGTCCCAGATTTATTGAAATCCAATCAGCCGGGACTACCGTTGGTCTAGTTAAGTAGTCGCAAGGACGACTGCTGGTCATCATTAAGTTCTGCGTTCGATTCCTAGGTCGGGCGAAGTGTAAGTGTATTTAATATTTTATGTACACACAGTATACAAGACCAGAAAAAAACATATGAAATTCGAGTACAAAGTTACTGCTTATTTCTTAAGAAATTTCTGCCAGCAGACCTGCGAAGGGAGATATGAAAACGAAATGTAGACGATAGTGTGTGAGAGAGTACGAGAAAAATATGTGTGTGCGCCTTAACATATTATAACTTACATATTTAAGTTAGTATTAATAAATCCTTACTAATATTATAAAAGCGAAAGTGAGTTTGTTTGTTACCTCTGCACGCCTAAATGGCCAAACCGATTATGATGAATTTTGGTACAGAGATATTTGGGACCCTGGAGACGGACATAGTCTATTTTTTTTAAAAGATTGAGATATAAGGGAGAAAGAGGGAAGAAAAGGGAAAACTTAGCATTGCTATTACAATAAATAAGGCGCTAGGGCAAAAACTACAGGTAGCAGGTACCTGTAAATCAGGAAAGGGGAACTGTGTTACCCCGAATTTAACGCGAGCAAAGCCGCATGTAAAAGCTAGTACTTGTAACTAAAACATGTAAAAATGTTATTGAGATTTCCCATCAGAAATTTCTTAGTATCATCTACGGAGTCAGGATTTGTGTCCGGTTAATGGTAAAGGCCCTATCACATGTGACTTAACATAACATTTAATCATATATCAATAATTTTATTTTATTTTAACTTATATACCTATTTTATATATTTATACCTATTTTAAAGCAAAATTTAAAAATGACATTTGTAATCTTATGTATGTGTAATAGATTGTATAAGTTGCTGCTCAAATTTGTATGGGAAAATTTCCTGAAATAAATGAATTATTATAACTGGCGAAAAAAGGTAAACTATTAGATACCCACACCTCTGCGTACCTCTTTAGATATTACAGGCGTGATGTTATTAAGTGTTAGTTATGACGACATGGTTGGCGTAGTGGCTAAGCGTTTGACCTGCGCTACGTGTCGCCGGTTCGATCCCCCTGCGGAACACATTTGTATGGCCCACAAATAGTTGTTCCGGGTCTGTCTGTTTGTGTATGTGAGTTTTAATGGTTTGTAAACGCACCTACTATACAGGAGATTCTTTTTTTAAGAAAAAAAAGTGTATTTTTTAGGACGATCACTATTACAAGATAGACGTCCATCGATGAACCGCAGCAGTCTGTTTACACCCTTTTTTTTCGAGTGGGAAATCATCAAATAACTTCCCCCGCCTTGGGCGGAGCGGGCGGGGAGTGTAAGACTTGTACTGACTAAAACCCACCCATGTTCCTTCTATACGTTCCGGGGCCGCGGTATCTCTTTCGAACAAGCCGCAACGTTTGCACCCTGTCTGTTTACACCCTTACACTTGGACTGTACGACTCACTACATCGAGTGAGGTTAACCGCGCGGATTGAATTCTTCATTAGCGTTTATTGGCGCGGCTTTAAACATTATGTTTTTACGATACTTCATATTGCGGTGTATAATAATTAAGTGTTATCGCCCACTTTGTGTTCGTTGTCTGTTATAACTTGGTTAACCGCTCTGGCTTTATTTATGTGCGTTTCATTCTGTATTTGTTTTTTTCTTTCGTTTTATGTTAAGTGGCAAAGCGGATTCATAAAACGCAATCATCTCCTTGATTATATGGTGATCTCTAAACTTTATTTTATTTAATTACGTCATAAAATTATCCATATTTATTCCCAAACCTTTTCTAACGATTATCCCTAATTCCCCAGTACCGCATAACTTTTCAGTCTGTGGCGCCACATTCAGACTTCCTCTTATGTGATTCTAATGAAGTTCAAATTAGCACTTCCGTTTCCTAACTCCTTACCGCTTCTAACTTTGCTTAAGTTTGAGGCGGAACCCGTTTATAAGTAAACTTGGCTGCACACGCCACCGGTGGGAAGCCAGACAAATGCATGTCATTACACCCACGACATACGGGATTACCTGACAAAGTTTGAAGACATCATGAAGACTACAAGTAACTTAAACCGTATATGAGTATAGGGTTTTTAAGTTTAGTTAAAAGTTCTCCGGAAATAAAAACGGGAGTTTTCTTTCCTTGGCATCAAGCCGAATAATTTTATATTGCGAATTATATTTACAAAGAAAAATTATGATGACATTAATCAAATAATTAAAATTCACGTGTCGCAGTGTTAGTAACCATACTCCTCCGAAACGGCTCGACCGATTTAAACGAAATTTTATGAGCATGTCGGGTAGGTCTGAGAATCGGCCAACATCTATTTTTCATACCTTTCTCTAGAAAAAGGAGCTGAGCAGCGGGTGAAACCGCTAGGCTAATATATAATGTCTTACTTTTCAAATTCATCAGAATTTCGCACGTTTTAGAATGCCTGCATTCCGGACACTGAGCTAAAATTACGGACTTGTCTAGTAAAATCTGAACGTACTACAACGTACCTACATGTAGGACTAATTAACGGGAATTCAATTAATCAACCGATCAGCTTGACACGGTAATGCGTGATTAACTTGATGCAAAGCCTTTAGCTGATGTAGGAACTAATTGACCCGCATTCACCATAACACTGAGGTCGCCAATGTCATTTATCTTTCCTTTTTAGGGTACTAGCTTTTGCTCGCAGCTTCGCTCGCGTTAACTTCGGGGTGACACAGTTCCCCTTTCCTGATTTGCAGGTACCTGCTACCTGTAGTTTTTGCCCTTGCGCCTTAGTTATTTATTTATTTATTAAAACTTTATGCACAAGTAAAAACTGTACAAAGGCGGACTTAATGCCTCAGGCATTTTCTACCAGTCTACCTTAGGGTGATGCAAAGATAAAACAGTAGGTGCGATAGCTAACTTTTAGCTAACTTTAGCTAACTTTTTAAAAAAAAAATTAGCCTATGTCCGTCTCCAGGGTCCCAACTATATCTGTACCATAAACTTATCAAAATCGGTTTAGCCATTTAAGCGTGAAGACGTAACAAACAAAAACTCACTTTCGCTTTTATAATATTAGTAAGGATTGTACTTCATGGAAAAAAATACGGACGGAACATTTATTTCGCTCAAAAAGAATACAATTATTCACTTTTATAAGGAAAAACATAATAATTAAGATAGACGACGTTTCGCATTCTTATAAACTAAAATTAGGTTAAAACACAAATGGAAAAAACTTAAAATTATTTTACATTGTTCAGAAAAAAATCAGAACCCTTATAAAAAATGTACCCTTATGCATTATGTCTGTGACCTCTTGGAGCTGTGAAAGAGATCAACCGTCTAAGTCTACGCAGTCAATAGATATTGCCATTTATGTCGGAAGTTTGTACGGTAGCCTCGGTTGTTTTGTTTTTATTTTAAAGACTATTAAACCATGAAGTTTGTCTCAATTTGAGAGCTGTCTTTTGTAACCAAATAGGTGATTTTTTACTGATTCACTATTTAGATTACAGTAATAAACTTGAAATTCGAAATATCTTTAGATTAGTATCACATTGACAGCTTTGTAAGTTTAACAAAAAGAGATCAGGGTAGTAAAACCTGGTTTTAGGGTTACGTTGTACGAAAGAAAGAACGGAACCCTTATTGGATCACTTTGTTGTCCATCTGTCTGTCTGTTAAGACCTTTTATATCGGAAACGCGTAAAGGATTCGAGTTGGAATCCTTACTAATATTATAAAAGAGAAAGTGAGTTTGTTTGTTACGTCTTCACGCCTAAATGGCCAACCCGATTCTGATGAATTTTGGTAGAGATAGTTGGGACCCTGGAGACGGACTAAGGCTATCTTTTTACAAAAAGGGGGAGAAAGAAGGAAGAAAAGGGGAGAGAAAGTTTTTTTTTATCATCACGTGGGGTAGAGTTAGTCAAAAGTAATTATTAGCGGAAGGTAGTTAAAACTATACCCTCAACTTTGTTGGTCCTTTGTGCTGTGAAAATCTACCCTCTAAATCTACACAGTCGAAAGATATGGCTGCTTACGTCGCAAGCTTGTACAGAATCCTCGGTGCCCGAGTTTGACTCGCTCTTGACCGGTTGTTTTAATACTTTAAGCCACAAACCGCGTTTTTTATATATACGATATTGCTGGTTTCGTTTTAATAAGGGTTTTCTGAATAGCAATACTCATCCCTTTGAAGGACGAATACATTCTGTTTCTGTTACTGAACAAAAATTCGGTACAATAGAGAAGTATGCGGTATGAGTTACTGCTCACAGGTGGCGCGGGCGGGAGTGTTGGCAAACTGCCATACATATATTGAAAGCTGGGTTTTTTCTTTTGTAAGGTTTAATTAATTTTATAAAACAGTCTTTAACGTTATTTGTTGTGAGTTTGACTATTTCCGATTTAACTTGTAACGTGGTCTCAACCAGGTGACGTTTGTTGCACTCTAAGAGGGGGAATATGGAGGATTGTAGAGAGAAGGAACAGGTGAGGGATGAGGGAGCGAACAGTCGAGTGTTTCGGTGGTTCTAAATATTTAAGCTTAAGTGTATTATTGCTTTGGAGGTTATTGCAAGCTGAAATCTAAGTGTGCTGAATTAATGTTTATGAACAAGTAATAAAGTGTACAGACGCCTGCACATCAAGCTACTACAATCTGTCAGATTTCTTTGATAGATTTTCGACTTTATTGCTAAAGTATTAGGTTCAAGGTTCATTGGGAAAAATTGACAGTTTCGTGTAGCTTGACCTGCAGCTGGCGTCTGTACATTGTGATTTTAAACTGGAGTTTATTTTGGGTGTTTCTTACACTTTGTATTGTTGTTCGATTTCAATATAACCAGTCAACTACTACTACTAGTCGGAAAAGCCAAAGTTTATAAAAGTAATCATGATAGTACATGACGGATAGATCAAAAATTTCTTAGACATAGTAAGTAACGCACAGTACCGTTTCATACGAAAATAAACCTTTTTGGTTTCAGTTTTAAATGCATATTCCTACAACCGACTTTCACAAAGCGTATAGGTTTTTTTTTTATTAAACTGTTATTACTATTGCTATTGTGGGTGCGTTTACAAACATTTAGACTCAAATACAGAAACAGCCAGACCCTAAACAATTATCTGTAGGCCATACAAATATTTGCTCCGTGCGGGAATCGAACCCGCGACATGCAGTGCAGCAATCGATCGTTCAGCCAACGCGCAAACCGTGTCAAACCGTGTCAAATATGAACTTAAAAGGTTTTATAAAGTTTTTTCGTAAAAATTCAGTTCATATGTTGAAATAGAAAAAATGTCACACCTCTGGTTTAAACCTTTTTTTCTCATTAAATTATTTTGTTACTAGCTTTTGCCCGCGGCTTCGCTCGCGTTAAATTCGGAGTAACACAGTTCCTCTTCCCTGATTTTCAGGTACCTGCTATCTGTAGTTTTGCCCTTGCGCCTTATTAATTCTAATAACAAAACTAAATTTTCCCTTTTCTTGCCTCTTTCTCCCTCATTTCCCACTTTTAAAAAAAATATAGGTATGTCCGTCTCCAGGGTCCCAACTATCTCTGTACCGAAATTCATCGAAATCGGTTTAGCCATTAAGGCATGAAGACGTAACAAACAAACTTATTTTCGCTTTTATAATATTAGTAAGGATTATGTAGGTCTTGTGCATATATAAATATACTATTAAAACATAAAATGATTTCAACATGAATGTATTTGCAATTCGTCTGAATATAGATAATATTGTCAATGTTGATGCTGTTTAAATAAATAAGAGAAGTTAACCAACATCTGATAACAAAATAATAATTTCCACGTAGATCGTATTTTCACGTCCAAAATGAACTAACAGGAACACATAACATAATGTTACAATAATATATTGTTATTACAACATGTTGTTACAGCGACCACAATGTTACAAACACGACATGGGTAATGAGGCAGCCATTTTTCTTTATTATGGCTTTTTGTTATCTGTACATGTTTGTTTGGGAATTATTTCTATACGAGGTTTTGCCCGCGACTGCGCTTATAAGTACAATTGGCGGAAACGACCCCCTAAAAAAGTCCTACGTGTGATATGTATATTCGCATGCTGAATTTAATTTTTTTTTATCATCAAAACGTGGGTTGCGGGTTGTTCAAAAAACATACGCGGCCCCGGAAAACAAAGGGCAAAAAATGGATGGGTTATGTCAGTAAAAGTCTGACACTCCCTTCAGCTCCGCCCAGAGCTGGGGAAATTATTTGATGATTTCCCATACCTAAAAAAAGACATGGAAACGTGTCGCGTGACAAACAAACTCACATTAAAATGTTGCTAGCTCTTGTCCGCGGCTTCACTCACGCGAAATTATGTTACTGTCCCACTGAATCATACGTCTGGGATAAAAAGTTCTATAGAAAGAAAGAAAGAAAGAAAAAACATTTATTAGTCGCAAATTACGACGAGCAACATAATAACAAAAAAAAAAAAAATAAACATTCAACATGCAAAGTATCACAAACATTTACAAATACATATAGGTATGGGACAAAATAAAAATAGCTTGCACGTCGTGACTGCGACAGGTAGGTCACCACTCAGCATGATGCTGTGCCATGGGAGCCCACAGCACAGCGCTGGTTTTCAGTGGTCAACCCGTGAGTAAAACGTACGGAAGTCAAAACAGCATACATAAATCAAATAGACAAAAACTAAAATAAAACAACCCAATAATTTAACTTGACACTATAAATATGTCGGCAGTCGGCACGTCATGTCTATAATGTCTATAATACAGATTATTAGCCGTCTGTGTGTTACATCGCAATCCGTTCAGTAGTATTTGCGTGAATGAATAACAATCCATCCATTGGTCCATCGATCATAACAGACGCATGCATCTAAAATAGTTAGGGCATAGTGATCACTCTAATATTCATATCTCAAAATCCTTAGATACTAATATTATAAAAGCGAAGGTGAGTTTGTTTGTTTGTTACGTCTTCACGCCTACATGGCTACACCGATTTTGATGAATTTTGGTACAGAGATAGTTGGGACCCTGGAGACGGACATAGGCTAACTTTTTTTAAAAAAAGATTGAAAGGTGAGGGAGAAAGAGGGAAGAAAAGGGAAAACTTAGCATTGCTATTACAATAAATAAGGCGCTAGAAAACTACAGGGCAAAGCCGCGGGCAAAAGCTAGTAGTATTATAATTCCAGCAAAATTCAAGTTTCTCGGATAATCGAATGGGTCTGGTACCTTATAAGATAACCTTATTTTGAAGGCTAGGATCACTTCAGAGAAGTAAGACCATAATAAAGAAGATCATTGTTTAGTATCCAGTCATTAACCAATCCATCTGTTACATTTGCCTGTGAGTTTAAAACTAGATTAACCTGCATATCGGGGCGCGGGACTTTGTTTTCAGATTAGAGACCAAGAGAGGAGCTCCTAACTAAATAATAACAGCCGCACCGGTCGATCTTCAAAGTTACCAAAAAAAAAGCCATTACATTCATGCTTGCAAATAAAAAGGCAAGTAAATAAGATACCCTCGGGGTTTCGGGTTGTTCGAAAGAGGTTCATAAAAGGAACATGGGTGGATTTTAGCCAGTATAAGTCTGACACTCCCCCTCCCCTCCCCCAGAGCGGGGAAGTTATTTGATAATTTCCCATCCGCAAAAAAGTAAATAATTTACACCGAACAGGAAAACTAAATCCTCACACTTATAACTAAGTCACTAATATACACACATCAAAAGTGTCTAGGGATCAAGCATTTTTATGCGGATTTCTTGAGATTGAGATGTGGCTTTGTAATAAATTTATGATTTTATAAATTTATATGGATCCTTTTTGGTGCATTTCATAATTTGAATCAGGAACTCTCAATCAAATTCGAGTAAAAGATGAAAATAAGCTGTCAATATTTTCCCTATAAAAACATACAACGCATTGAAGACATTATTAGTGCTACTGTTTCCCTACTACTGATTAAAACCAACGTTATTATGGAGCGGCGACGACATTTAAGCAGGGAAGAAATGCTCAGAGCCGTGGGAATGATAGAAGCTGGTTCCCGGCAATGTACTGTAGCTTTAGCTCTGAATACAAGTCAGAGTGTTATCAGTCGACTTTGGACACGTTACCGAAGCACTGGTACCGTGGCTGAGCGCCATGGAGGACGGTATCGCTGCACCACACGGATACAAGACCGATACCGAATATATTGACGGGCCTGTTGGTCTAGTGGTTAGTGGCCCTGACTGCTGAGCCGGAGGTCGTGGGTTCGATTCCCACCCAGGACAAACTTTGTGTGATGAGCATGATTGTTTGTTCTGTGTCTGGGTGTGATATATCTATAATATGTATGTATTTATAAATTATATAAGTATGTATATCAGTTGTCTGGTTACCATAACACAAGCTCTGCTTAGCTTGGGATCAGATAGCCGTGTGTGAGTTGTCCCAAGATATTTATATATTTATACATTCAAATCTTAACTCGAAGAGCTCCAACAATAACCGCCATGATGTTAGCCGTGAGGCTTCATCACTCTTCAGGGAACTTAATTAGCGACCAAACAGTCAGAAACCGCTTGCATGAAGTGAACCTTCATTCCCGAAGACCGCTACGGGTACCACCTATAGCAATGCACAATCGTAGGATTCGATATCAATGGGCTCTTGAACACAGAAATTGGGCAGAAGAACAATGGCGTTTCGTGTGCTTTTCTGATGAGTCTCGTTTTGGTATGAGACCGGATACAAGACGTATACGACACTGGAGAACCCCTGGACGCCAACAGCGATTAAAATCCTGCCAGGAAGTCCATCCTTATAGTGGTGGAACCATCATGGTATGGGCGGGTATTTGGATCGGCGGAAGAACTGAGTTGATTTGGATCAGAGGCAACCTCAACGCTCAAATTTATGCTGAGACGATTGTATCAGACGTCATCGTTCCTCTACAAGTGCAAATCGGTCCCTTATTTCAGTTAATGCATGATAATGCACGACCGCACACCGCAAGAGTTGTAAGACAGACTCTCGCCGCAGCTAACATCAATGTCCTGCCCTGGCCTGCTCAGTCGTCAGACTTGAACCCGATTGAGCATGCATGGGATATGCTACAGAGAAGAGCTCTGCCGAATATGGAGGGTATCCAGTCGCAAGAAGACCTTTTTTTGTTGTTGCAACGAACATGGGCGGCCATTCCACAGCGTGATTTGGATGAACTCATTTTGAGTATGCCAAACCGATGTTCTTGTGTTGTTAGTGTTCGCGGTAGAAACACGGATTATTAATTGTTTAAGTTACCCAATAAAATTTTAAAGAAAACTGTTATTTCAGTCTTTTTTTCGAACTTTAATGTTAGTGGTTCAAATGTCAAAAATCCCTTTATTAGGATTTTTAATGCAAAGGTGACTTGGTTTATCGTTACTGTGACAAACGAAAACACTTTTTTTGATGAATCCTTACAGAAAATTTTAATTAATATCAATCAGGAGAAAAGTTATTGCAAAAATATATGTTGATCCCTAGATACTTTTGATGTGTGTAGCTCTAACAATCGACTGATGAAGAGAAAATGAACTGATGTGCGGTAGACTAGTTTCGTTCCAATTTATCGCTTTTAATTTAAAATTCAATTCAAAATATATTTCGTAATTGCGCAAATGAAATGAGAATTTAACACGGTAAGTACTCAGACCACATGAGATTAACAAATAATATTTTTAAAGCTGGCAAGACTTTCAATTGGAAAGTTTCGGGCAATATTTAATTTGAGTTGAGTGTGTGTTCGGGCGATTCCCACAACCGGGACGTAATTGCCTGTATCCACCTGGTTTCATTAATAAAAGAAATAAAACTGGGTACGATTCAGTATTTGACAGTTTCATAACGTGGTTGAACTGGGTCAAAGTTATTTGTGCTGGATTTTGTAGCACTAGACTGTTTTAGTAATGGTAAATGATGTTTATTTTGCAAGCAGGTTTTCACAAACATTTTTACACGTCTTTTTTAATAACTAGATGAGGCCGGTGTTTCGTATCCTACTACTCTGAGAAGAAACAGCCGAAACAAACTCAGAGGTCAGTCACTTTTAAGGTCCAGACAAGAAAATCTTGGTCAACTTACATGAGGACTATGCAGATTAGTGTGTGAAGTGGTCTTTTTAAGAAAATACAACACAGATTGAGTGGACCTGTCCAGTCAGTGCAAGCATTTGTCAGTTATCGTGTAGCTCGACTCATAACCCAAGGAGCTCAACGACAAGAGATTAACCTAACGGAAGCGCGCGTATTGTTGAGTAAAAGCTCTGGGACTTTCTTGTCAGACAGACAGATCATTATAGTTTTTGGCTAGTCAAATCAAGTTTAAAAAAAGACATTTCCTCAGACTAGGAATTTCTCCTTATATTTCACATTCACAAACAACCTAAAACCAGTCTCTGTAGGCCAAACAAATATTTGTTGCGTGCGGGGATTGAATCAGCGACACGCAGCGCAGCAGGTTGATCGCTCAGCCACTGCGCCAACCGTGCCGTCAATAAATCAAGTTCTTTACGACTTTTACCAAATCCTACTATTTAATATTATATACGTGAAAGTTTGTATGGATGGATGGATGTTTGTTACTCTTTCACTCTTTCACGCGAAAACTACAAAATGGATTTTAATGAAAATTTACAATTCTATAGCTTATACATCAGAATAACACATAGGCTACAATTCATAAAGATATATATTGTATAATGTATCACCACGCGAGAGAAATAGCGGGGCGCAGCTAGTGAAAGATATACTCTAAAAGTATTACCAAGAACCAGAGACATAAGTAGTATAAGGCCGTACAAACATTTGTTTTTCTAATTTACCTTATCCTTTGTTCCAGAGCCTCTTACGTGTCAGTCCTGACAATTGTGGCGTTTTCTCTGGAGCGTTACCTGGCCATCTGCCACCCGCTGCACCTGTACGCCATGGCGGGACTACGGCGGGCACTTCGCATAGTGGCGGCACTATGGCTAGTGTCATTACTGGCTGCATCGCCATTTGCACTCTACACTACTGTCAGCTACCATGACTATCCGCCAGGTAAGAAGTTATTTCTTGTTAGGCTCTCCTACAGGGAGCACTACGCGCGTCACTCGCGGCGTCTTAGTTTGAGGGATCCAGCCTCCTTCTTCGCTAGCATAATTGCTTCGCAGAAATTGGTGCCCACTTGCCTCTTACATGTTGTAGTCTATAACAAAAGTGAAGAACGTCTTATTTTACACACTATAGTAACCTGATTGGGATATACAATGTGTCCGGTCATGGACTAGCGATATTCTAGATACTTATGTAACGAGTGTTTTAATATACTACTAGCTTTTGCCGGCGGCTTCGCTCGCGTTAAATTCGGGGTAACACAGTAATTCCCCTTGCGCCTTATTGATTTGTAATAGCAACGCTAAGTTTTCCCTTTTCTTTCCTCTTTCTCCCTCACATCCCACTTTAAAAAAAAAATTAAATTAAATTTGATCAAAATCGGTTTAGCCATTAAAGCGTGAAGAGGTAACAAACAAATAAACAAACTCACTTTCGCTTTTATAATATTAGTAAGGAAAGGATTACGCTACACACTTGGGTCTAATTCACTTCCCCGCTTTTTTGCAGCCATTTTGAGATATTCTCTGTGCGTGTACAAAAAAAATCATATCTCTCAAAGTTTTGGTCTTACTGAGACGAAAATAGGTTTATTCAAAGGGCAACAAAATTTTCTATCGTTTAAATTAAGAAATGATGAGCTTACATTTTCGTAACTTTAGAAAACAAAATTTAAGTTAAAAAAGGTATGCAAATCAACTAAAGTTTTATAAACATTTTTGTGCTAAAATTTGAGTAAGTACTAGAATGTTTGTTATATAGTACATCGAATATCGGTAGTCCGTTACCGGACACATTGTATATCCCGTTATATTTTTTATATTCGTACAGTCCAACCAAAGGTTGTCTGGAAGGTATAGCGATAATTTCTGCAAAACAGTTCTGTTGAACTTTTAGTATGCATCAAGAATATTCTATTCGATTTCCACTACCTACTAAATGCTATGATATGTTCTCACCCATGACGGTGCCAACATAATTATCACCTATCGGTCCATCGTCCTTGTTTCGTATAGTCTCGCAGCCTTAGGGGTTCCCAAACGATATATTGTATTTGTAAATGTTTCTTTGAATGTTTATTTTTATTTTTTTGTTATTTTGTTGCTCGTCGTAATTTGCGACTAATAAATGTTTTTTCTTTCTTTCTATATATAAAACAAGACGATAATATCCTTTAAGAATATATAGTCGTCTAGTATTCCAATGACTTTACGACCATAAACTAGATAACGAGATCATCTTTCTTCTCTTTCCTCCTACAAGAACTACTTGATACTTCCCTAGAGACACTCGGATTCCTCTATCGTTTGTTTAAAGAAGAAAAATGCGCTCTGAAATATTAAGTTACATAAAACCAACAAGATAAAGAAAATGATCTTATTTATGAGAGCTAAAACTTTGAGAAATATCTCCTGTTTTCTGAGAAATTATCACATTATTATGCCGTTGCGTCTCATGTTTACAAAAACTACAGACAAAATAAGTAAGTTAACGGAAATTGTGAAAAATGAAACAACATTCCATTATGATTAATTGTCACCGATAGGAGAACTCAAACTGCAAATTGAGACGACATGGTTGGCACAGTAGCTGAGCGATCGACTGCTGCGCTGCGTGTCGCGGGTTCGATTCCCGCACGGAACAAATATTTGTATGGCCTACAGATAGTTTTTCCGAGTCTGGCTGTTTGTGTATGTGAGTTTAAATGCTTGTAAACATGCCCACGATTTAGGAGAAATTCCTAGGGTGGGGCAATGTTTAAAAAAAAAGAAACAATCGGTAATGACAAATGACGGCTTAAACTAGAAAACGTGTTTTCCTGGATACTACACAAAGAACTGAATACAATTACCTACCTATCTGATCTATATACTGAAAAGAATAACGTACATACATTCGATTGTTCATATCGAAAGAAAATATTGGAAACTGAATGTCTGAAGGCGATATTTCGGGTTGTCGATATCTGCTCTGACAATCGTAACGGATGTATGTCATCCGTCTTTTTTCCAATGTTCTAGTATCTTATGTATCAAACACCAAGGTTATAACTAAAACATTGTTTTGTTTCTTTCGGCAAGTATTTATAGGGTATTTGTGTCACCGATCTATTGTATTTCAAGGACTTTTTTAACTTAAGTTATTCACAGATCACTCATGTCAACGGTATAGACGAATGATGCCGAAAATAACTCCTTGTTTTCGTGTGTCATGTATAGAAATAATGTTATTTTTATAGATAGGTACTTGTGTAGAAAATTGTAAAGATTATCATCAACGACCCTCCACCATGTCCGAGTCATTTGAGTGAGCATGACAATCTCTCAACCAACAGGGCACATTCGAGCGCACACAGTACTATAATGATTTGGTTGTGTATTTCAATAAAATGCGTATAAATCCTTTTAGATTATATTTTAAATTATATTTTTAAATTACATGTCACACTTGTATCGCATTTCTATTCTGATGTTTTTTTCTAAGTTCTCTCTTTAAAACGACCTGAGTATTTGAACATTATGATCAACTAGCAAGCATTGGTTAGGTTATAAAACTTCTAACAGTACTCAAACATGAGATTCAATACCAGGAATTTTACAACTTCAGAGTGGTAGAAGTCTCGATGTCAAAAGTTTGGACAGGCTGAAACAATTGATTGATTAATTGAGTAACCGCCGTAATTAAAGAATCAATGTACAAGTTTCGCAATAAAAGCAATAAGTTCTTCAAAATACTTCATACATGGAGTGCAACGTTGGG
Organism: Ochropleura plecta; assembly: GCA_905475445.1. NCBI lineage: Eukaryota > Metazoa > Arthropoda > Insecta > Lepidoptera > Noctuidae > Ochropleura > Ochropleura plecta. The sequence goes on along the minus strand of FR997722.1, from coordinate 564,847 downwards.
ATGGTATGTTGATGCACATTATTTGTACAATTCTTTAAAGCTCTACCTTTGCAGAAGATTGTAAGACTATCTTTGCAATGTATAGAATCAATTCTCTAGTATTGTTTAATTATTAAGCCCATATGTGAGTGCTATGTATTATCATTGACTTGACGAAGCCCTGGTGGTTGATAGTGTCATGCTCACTTAAATGTCTCGCGGATGGTGGCGGGTGTGTCGGGTCATTTAGCTCCCTTCAAAATGGTCGAGCTGAATGGGGCTGATCCATACGTCATGTTCGTGAACGGGCGCTGTCAGTTGGGACTGGTATTTTTTTAGCTACCACGGTTCATTTTTAATTTATTTAGATTTTTATATTGAATTTTGTTTTTATTCTGGACGCTCTTACTATGCTCGGCTTTCTACATCGTTCTCACATATTTGTATCATCTCAACACGAATGATGTAAATACGATTTTGTAAAAATATTATAATTTAAAAGAGTGTCCATGGAGTTTCTTGCCCATTCTGCTCCATAGAGATCAACGTTTTGGAATGGGCAACTACAGTACTTTCACAAGTTATTATGTCTTGTGACTGGGACTGTAGCTTTAACCTTTTGTTTTTTTTTATATTAAAAAGTGCCTAATTGAAATTAATGATTTTGTTTTCTTTTATACGAAATAGTTATTATATTCTGTCGTCCTGATTCCAAGGTTCTGGCAACGCGTCCCTGGAGTCAGCGTTCTGCGCCATGCTGGAGATGCCGTCCTGGTACCTGTGCGAGCTCAGCAGCCTGCTGTTCTTCATCCTGCCGGGGCTCATCATCCTCGGCCTGTACGTCCGCATGGGGCTCCGTATTAGGTACGTGCTGGGGTATGTATCATTAGTTTATTATTTTTCTTGTAGTGATGTTTGTTGCATTTTTGTTAATGTTTTCTTACTGTGGCTTTTTGATTAATATTAACAGTATAATACCTAGGTATAGTCTGAAAAGGGTTTCATAAATATAATGTTAATAGAAAGGAGATGACAGGTATTATGGAAGTATACAAGGACATGTTCATTGTTACGCGCGCTCGTCGCATACAGACGTATCCATCAATGCATTATTAAATAAAATAAATTAACGCTTGCAATAAATTCTGACCCAGTTTAAGTGTATTAGTCTGTTATACAAATCAACGTAGTAAGTGATTTTCACCCATTACTATGGACTAACTGGATTATAAACAGGTTTTATAATCTGAAAAATGGAAGGCAGTCCCTTTAATCGAAGTGGGCGGACACAACGCAGCCCTCCGTCGACACCAACACCGAGACCACCTCAACAGCCCCAGCAATATCAAGAAGAAGCCGTTGCTACAGTCTCTACTTCGGAGATTCAGAGCTGGCTTGGGTCCATTGATAAATACCTTGATGACATATGTGTCATTGCTTCTGAGGGCAAACTAAATTCTGACCAGAAGCAAAAAATTGGCATTATTTGCCGAAAAATTGGACATGGCGTTTCGCAAATGGCTGTTCAATACCAGTCCCTAAAATCAAGAGCCCTACAAACACACACTGCCCTGCAAACCATGACCGAAGCCCGAGACCTAGCGGACTGTCTCACGGAGATGAACCGCACTATTCAGGAGTCCTGTACGAAACAGAGTGCATCTCCTACATCTTTTGCCGATATGGTAAAGAAGGGGTCCAGCAGTTTTATTCGTCCCAATAAACATAGCTCCGTGGCGATATATCCGTGCGACAACTCGAAGACCAGTGACGAAACCAAGAACATGGTGCAAAAAATCATATGCCCTGGTGACTTGAAACTGAAGGTGCGAGGCGTACGCAAAATAGGGAAAGGAGGACTTATCATCAGCACTGAGACTAAGGATGACCTAGATAAGCTCAAAAAAACAGTCCAAACCGCTTCGTCAGGGCTTACCGTCGACGAACCTCGAAAACGCAAACCTCGTATTATTGTTATTGGAGTTCCCGCATCCATGGCTGAGAATGATGTTTATAAATGCATTTATGACCAAAACATAACAGAAAAACTGTCAGATATAACCCTGGAATCTTTTTTGCACTCAATTAAGCTTAGCCACAAATCTGGCAGAAAAGACGCTGAGAATTGCAATTATATATTAGAAGTTCCAGCGGTCATTCGCAAGGCGCTCATTACACAGGACAGACTATTTATAAATTGGACATCCTGCCCGGTACGAAATTTCACCCTGGTAACGAGATGTTACAAATGCCAGCAGTACGGACATGCAGCTAAGACATGCAAGATAGCTGCCCCCACTTGTGGACATTGCGGTGAAGAAGGCCATACTAACCAAGACTGCACTAAGAAAGCCGATGACCCAAAATGTGCTACATGTTTACGCTTTAAAAAGCAAGCTAATCACAAAACGGGAGACGCAACTTGTCCAGCCAAAATAGCCGCCGAATACAGGTACATAAACTCGATTGATTATGAAGGCGCCTAAGAGCGCCACATATTTGTTTAAATCTTAGACGTAATTCTTTGTTGTTATTTTTTAAATATAATGGATATTAGTTTAATTACTGACATAGACAACTCATTTCTAACTGAGTCAAAGTCATGCGATGTTGAGGACTGCAAACAACTTCTTTCCCAGCATCAAAAGTCACTAACTGTACTAACCCAAAACATTCGTAGTGTTTATAAGAACATAGATAGCTTTAACATTCTTCTTCACAGGCTAAACTTTACTTGTGATATCATGGTTCTAACAGAGTGCTGGCTAACAAAGCGCCAAGATAATCTCCCGGCAATACCAGGATATAAGTTATTTTACACTAAAATGAACCATAATCAAAATGATGGTGTCGTTGTTTTTGCTAAGGAATCATTAAAGGTCAAAGTTGAAGAACCTGACCTACAAGATTGTATGAGTAACTGCCTAATCATTAAAATTGACTCAACTACAGCGATTATTGCTATGTATAGATCCCCTTCCGCGAGAAATTTAGCCTTTTTCCACAGTTCCCTTAACCGGATCTTTCAAGCGCTTAGCCCATTTAAGAATGTGATACTAACAGGAGATATTAACATTAACATTGGCACTCAAAACTGCGATGCCAGGGCCCAAGATTACCTTAATATCTGTTCATACCATGGTTTTCTCCCTGCTCATACTTTACCCACCCATCAAAGCGGTTCTTGCCTCGACCATATGATGATCAAAACCAGCTATTCATATATTACGCTTGTTACTAACTCAACAATAACCGACCACCATTCTGTCTTACTAGCCATAAAATTATCGCTGCCTAAGCAAAATCGACTGCAGAACAAGACTAAACTAAACATAAACACACTCGAATATGATTTACGCAACATTGATTATAGCCTAGTTTATAATACTGCTGACGCTAATTCAAGTTTATCGTACTTAATAAAACATGTACAACAAGCAATATTGCGTAACACGACCATTGTGACTGTACCTAATCGTCTTCGTAACATTAAACCTTGGATTACTCCTGGACTTATTCGGTGTATTAGACACAGGGATAAACTTCACCAGAGGACCAAGAAATACCCTGACAATTTAATAATTCTAAACAGCTATAAAAGATACAGAAACTTCTGCAACAATCTCTTAAAAAAAGTTAAAAGTAATTATGATAAAAAAGAATTAACTAAAGCAGGTAAAAATAGCAAACAAATTTGGAAGCATATTAAAAGCGTCACCTATATGACTAAACCACGTGAATCAAATTCGAGGTTATTGCTTACTAATCCTTCGCCTCTCCTATCCGCTAATAATGTTAACAACTTTTTTATAAATGTCGGGAAAACTTTGGCCGAACAGATTCCGAAACACTGCGCACAGCCACCTCTCAAAAATGTAGATAACAATTGTTCTGTGAACTCATTTGTTATGCTGGATACCGACGAAGACGAAATAACCCGCATCATTTCTGGCCTTAAAGATGACTGTGCAGTTGGATGGGATAATATAAGCAATAAGATCCTTAAACTCTTTAAGCATATATTGGTACCTCCCTTAACGCATATATTTCAAATCTGTCTGACCAAAGGAATTTTTCCTAAGTGTTTAAAAAAGGCAGTTGTCATCCCTATCTATAAATCTGGGGATAGGGACTTGGTTAATAACTATAGACCAATATCATTACTCCCTTCAATCTCAAAAATACTTGAGAAAATTATAAACAACAGGCTAGTTAGCTATCTAGAAAAAAACAACTTCTTATCACCTGCGCAATTTGGTTTTAGAGCCAAGTTATCTACAACCGATGCGGTGCATAGCTTGACCGATTATGTCTCAGAAGAGCTAGGTAAAGGGAACCAGGTCTTAGGAATCTTCCTTGATTTAGCAAAAGCCTTCGACACTGTCTCTGCTTCATTACTCCTAAGCAAACTAGAGGCTATAGGGATAAGGGGAACAACGCTGACATTACTTGCTGACTATTTAGCCGACCGTTATCAATGTGTTAGAATTGGTAAGGTACCGAGCGATGAGCAGAAAAATACGGGATTTGGTGTGCCCCAGGGAAGTATTTTGGGCCCTACCTTATTCCTGGTGTATATTAACGACTTATGTAATCAAAATCTCAAGCACGGTAAAATCATATCATATGCTGACGACACGGCGTTATTATTTACTGCTAAAAACAATACCGAACTGTTCGAAATCGCTCAACTAAGTTTTAATACTGTGACAAATTGGCTTCAAAACAACCTACTAACATTAAATGCTGACAAGACCAAATATATTCACTTTTCAATGCGCAAGCCACAACAAAACACTGCTAACTTTCACATGTATGCCCATCAATGTGGTAACCCATCAGTCAGTATGTGCAATTGTCCTTCTGTCCTCAAAACCTCTAACATTAAATACCTCGGCGTGATAATAGATGATACCCTCTCTTTTAGAAATCATATTGAAAGTTTGGTTAAAAGAGTGCGCAAGTTAATATACGTATTTAAAAAAATACGAACTTTTTCAGACTCAAAATTAATTACACAAGTTTATTTCGCCCTATGTCAGTCTATAATTCAATACTGTATTACTTCATGGGGTGGCGCACCAAAAACTATCTTGCTTCCACTTGAAAGAGCTCAAAGAGCAATTTTAAAGGTAGCAAACTTCCTTCCTTTTTTCTTTCCCACAGATCAGCTATATAAATCCTGCAATGTATTGACTGTTCGCCAGCTTTTCATTATGCACTTAGTACTAAAACAGCACACTAAGCTCGCGTACAATAATGACAATATTAACAAGAGACGGAATGATATTGTATGCACGTTTAATGCAACCTCCAAACACGCCTTTGTGGAAAGATTTTTCTTGTTTTTAGGTCCATTTCTGTACAATAGAATAAATAGGAAACTAAGTATCTATAAGTTAAACTATTATAGCTGTAAAAAAACAATAATTGAATTGTTTCAAACCTTAACTTATGCACAGACAGAAGATCTACTTGTTGTCTGCAAATAAAATGCTCACTAGATTTTGTGTAATTTATAATTTTTGGTACTCTAAGTTTATATTACTGTTAATTTATTTATTTTAAATTAGTATTAATGCTCTTTTTAGCCTGAAATACAGGTTCAACCTAGTTCAGGCAATTTAAGCAACTGTGCTCTATTGTTTGTTATGATGCTTTATTTTATTGTATTTGTATTTGTGCCCCCTTTTTATAAATAAACGATTTTTATTTTATTATGCGCGACGACCTCAAAATTAGGATTAGATTAGGATAATGATGATGTTTGTGAAAATAGGTTCTTGCAACGATGATATCGTCGTACCTGTGACTGTTTTTGGGATGTAAAATCATCAAATGACTCCTCCCGAGCTGGGCGGAGTTTAAGGGAGTGTCAGACTTGTACTGCCTAAAACCGATCCATGTTCCTTCTTTTGCCCTTTGTGTTCCGGGGCGGCGGCATCTCTTTCGAAACCGCAGCCCCGGCAGACCGTGGCCCTGACCTAAGACTGGTTGTCAGACTTTCGGGACACTGACTATCTCTAACGACTGTCAAACATCTACAAATGACAACCGGGACCAACAGCTTAACATGCTTTCCGAGGCACAGAAGAAACTCGGTATGTAACGGGTGGTCACCCATCCACAGACCAACCAAAGCAAGCGCGACTTAACCTAAAGATCGATCTGAGCGGCTGCTATTATTTAGCCACGAACTCCTCAAAAAAGAAAAAATATAATTTAATCTAGCGTATTTCGAACTCTGGTACCCCAAAGTAAAACCATATCACTATCAAGACTGTGTCGTATTCCGTAAAAAAATAACTTCAAAACTCAAACTTTGCTTAAATACATTAGGCCTGTACTTTAAAATCATCATACAACTTTATAATTACAGACATAGGCGCACCCCTTTGTGGGAAATTAACACTATAATATTTGAAGCTAAACGACGAGCTCACGTTGGGACCTACCATAATACTGAAAGCTTAAGGAAAACTGAATTACTTGTAATACTAGGTGTGAACTAATTTTCGGGCCAAAAAGGCCATTCGTGACTCTGAACTCGGATAATTTATAATTATACTATATACAAACTCAAACTCGGCACGCGTGTACATCTCTCCTCAGGGACCCAGGGAAATTGTGTTTTTGTCGAAATTTATAAATTCATTTTAGTTTGTGTTTAATATTTATTTTTAATATGTGCTCCACTTAAGATTATTATTTACCTCTTTATTCATTCATTATACTTACAAATACATTTTTAAATATTTCTTTAAAAAAATAATAGAAAAACATTTAAAAATATAAAAATAGGTTTCCGCCTGTAACGGGAGCAGGGTCCAAGCTACCGGTGGTTAGGGCTCCAGAGACAGGAACCTCCTCACAATGCGGGCCGTATCGAGGAGTACTGCCTTTTGAATCAGGCCCTTGATCCAACCATCTAAGGAGAGCTTCGACAGATGTTCGTCGAGGCTCTTGGCAATTAAGCCATTGGCCGTTACGACAATCGGCACAATGATAGCCGAGTTCACATTCCATATGTCAACAACCTCGTGTGCCAAATCAAGATATTTTAGTTGTTTTTCTTTCTCAGCTTTCACGAGGTTCTCGTCATGTGGGATGGTAACATCGATTATCATTACGCGACGCGCTGATCGGTCTATCACCACTATATCAGGTTTATTGGCGACAATAGTCCTGTCAGTAATGATAGACCGATCCCAGTACAGCGTAACATGGTCTTTCTCGAGAACTGGGTCGGGCACATACAAGCAAAGCGCTTAAACTTGAATGTAAAATAAATAATTATCTTGGGACAACTCACACACGGCTATCTGATCCCAAGCTAAGCAGAGCTTGTGTTATGGTAACCAGACAACTGATATACATACTTATATAATTTATAAATACATACATATTATAGATAAATCACACCCAGACACAGAACAAACAATCATGCTCATCACACAAAGTTTGTCCTGGGTGGGAATCGAACCAACGACCTCCGGCAGCAGTCAGGGCCACTAACCACTAGACCAACAGGCCCGTCAAAAAAATCCGTCCGTGAATGAATGAAAAGCGAGATTAAAATTTATGAACTTGAAAAAGTACGCAAATAACACATAAACTAGCCTATAATTACGGAGTTACAGGATGTATATTTATCAGGATCTCAGCCCTTTTCTTGTCGTTGAGAAATCATCAAATAATTTCCCCCGCTCCGCCCAGAGCGGGGGGGAGTGTCAGACTTGTACGGATTAAAACCCACCCATGTTCCTTCTAGACTATTGCCCTTTACGTTCCGGGGCCGCGGTATCTCTTTCGAACAACCCGCAATCCCAGTAGGTGGTGGCGGCGGTGGTTCGTCTGTATCTATGTATATTTTGTTGTTTGTTTCAAAACAGTAACACAAATTAGTATGAGTTATATCACTGATTTGAGTTACTTGTCCAGTAAAAAATTCATAGAAGTTATGCCAACTCAACTAGTGACTGCGCTGGACGTTTTGTTTCCAACAATTTCACTGATTTTCAACAATGGTTTCAGAAAAACTTTTGTTCTAAACATTCCCATCTGTTTATGCTCTCGTAAGTTTTGAACACCCAATATTTCAAGCTTTCTGTAAAGAGTTTCACAGCACTATATTTAAGCGGATTGCTAACATTTATTTTGTCAGGTTTTATTTCTATACAAGCTTTTGCCCGCGGCTTCGCTTGCGTTAAATTCAGAGTACCACGGTTCCCCTTTCCTGATTTGCAGGTACCTGCTACCCGTAGTTTTTGCCCTTGCGTCTAATTTATTGTAATAGCAAAGCTAAGTTTTCCCTTTTCTTCCCTGTTTCTCCCTCATTTTATTTTAAAAAAAATAACCTATGTCCGTCTCGAGGGTTCCAACTATCTTTGTACCAAAATTCATCAAAATCGTTTTAGCCATTTAGGCGTGAAGAGGTAATAAACAAACAAACAAACTTACTTTCGCCTTTATAATATTAGTAAGGATAAGGTACTGTATTATGGTAGCGTCTAGTATTCTTCAATCAGGCTAGTTACACTACCAATTAATCGACAAACTTTAAAAAATGTTCCATACGCAATCCCCTCATAGATTTTGTGTGGCAATTGCAACCTGTGTTGTTACTAATTGGTAAACTCCATGACTCAACTATTTATTGATGGGTATGATTTAAGCTGTCACCAATTTAATTTATTTTGTGTTTCTTAAATAATAGGGTTTGCCCTCAAAATAGTAGATTTGTCACCAAAATGTTGTCACCAAACAATATAAAATCAATTCCACAATAAATTACCGAAAATCATGGAGATATAGGGTCTAGTACCAAATAATTGTTTTTGTATTTAATATAATAGGTTTGTTAAATAAGCATTTAGGCAAACTAATTGAAAGAGATCACCAATAAACGATATATATCTCTTTTTTCTATCAATGCAAGTCGATTCTGGAGTAGTAGTTCGTAGTTCGTAGGAGGTCACAGTTTTAACCTAACCTAACCTAGCCATTTCTGCCATCTGCGCCAAGCGATCGATTTATTTGGTGACAGATCTACCATTCTGAGCACCAAGCTATTATTTAAGTAATAAAACTATTATTATAAGAACGAAGTTTATATTCATGTTGGTAATTCATACCTGGGAACACTCTTTGTTTATCTGAGAACGAAAATATTTCGTGGCGATAGATCTATTTATTAGGTGATACAACTTGATGACAAATATAAATTTTGGTGACAAAAAATATAGTTCCCTTTATTGATTATCAAAACAACAATTATCGAAGAAACAAAAAAACAAAACAAACATTTAAACTCACATACACAAACAGCCAGACCGAAGGCTAGGCAGATGTGTTACATTATGTATGTATCAAAAAAGAAAATACACTTCGAAATGAAAAATGTTTTAAAGGTCGAAAAAGGATTGCTCAATAGACCAAAAATCTATACGTAAAGTTGGAAGTCTACCCAATACAACCAACCACTTAAGATTAATAATTTAAAAGGTTTTTATTATTCTAGGTAAAATGTATTCTGTTCTGCTTGAAGAGGGTTAAAATATACAAATGTGAGGATGGGCTGAGATCGTGTTAGATACGTATTCGTCTTTGTCACTTTATATTAAGAACTCGGTAATTATAGGCCTGTTGGCTTGTTTGTTTTTCCTTGATAAATTGGCTCATGTTTATTTCCATATTCCGAACAAGCTAGAATTTTCTTAAAAAACAAGTTATGTTTATTTCACTCGTCTCTGCTGGTTAAGGCGCGGTAACAAGCTAATCTTTAGGTATTCACGAAAGTGACAATAGCTGCATACTAGGCATGGTCTGACACAAGTACACGACAGTATTGCATCGAAAGAATAGAAATAAGGTCGAAAATATTTCGGTGTTTGATTTTATTTGAATATCATGTCCGCCAAAATGTAGGTCATTTTGCAGTTTTTATTGAATATAAAAAAAAATGCAGCTCAATGTTTGAAAAATTTTAGATATCTCTTTAGTATATACAATTTTCTTTGTTATAGATATAAAAAATATGATGGTTGTCGCTGAAAAAATTGAGAAGTTCGAGACGAAAAAATTTTTTCTTGGTCTTTTTAAACATTTTTTTTTTCGTAGTACTAGACCACTTTTGTAAACTTATTATGTTTAACTCTTTACTTTATGTATTGAACTTTACACGGTAATTTTTTGGCTAGTGGCATGTACATATACGGCTAACTTTGCGACGAAAAACTAGACATTTTACGAAGTGTTTGCTTTGTACAGCGCCTTAACTAATCAAAAGCATTTATTTCAAGTAGTCCAGTAACATGCACTTTTGGTCTGTCAAAACCACAAAACAGATAAAAGAGGTCCTTTATATGTTCTGTGGTCAAAACAATGACCACAATAAATAATAATTAAAAAATAACAATAATAAAATCTTTATTGAACTAAAGCCTAACCAAATACAAGGTAAAGTTAAAATTATGGGTTAGACTTATATAACTTAACAAATTAAAAAAAATATTTAAACCCTGACCTCTAAACTAGGTGAGAACCTGTATCTTAGAGATCAGTGTCCCTCCGTGGACAATGTTTGAAGTCAAACGTATTGGATTAAACCATTTTTTTTTAAATCGTAATTTAAAAAAAATAAGTTACAGTCCCCAGTCACAAGGCATAATAACTATGAACGTACTGTAATTGCCAATTCCAAAGCGTAGATCTCCATAGAGTAGAATAGGCAAGAAACTTCATGGACACATTTTTTTCAATCAGAATATTGTTACAAAACCTTGGTTACACTATTTGTCACATCTTTACGCACGAAATGCGTAGTTTTGGCCAAAGTTGCGCTTTCTTTCTACTTTGTATCTCTTACAAACATAAGATTACTTAGTTAGAAGCCCGCATTAAAAATGACGAATGACTCTTGGGGGTCTATAATTACCATTCGTAAAATGGTTACAAAGTGACAATTCACATTATTAACTGCATTGCTGTGAGACCATTTTAACGTAATTCATTTTATCGAATATATCTATAATAGGAAATATAACTCGGTACTTCGAAATTAAACATACATACTTAATATCAAAGTATTGAGATATTTTCGACGTCGACGGACTTAGGGAGCAGACGAAGTCACAAACTGCTTTTAAAAACGTCGATTTCGTCCAGCAAAATTTAAAAAAAAATGTCGTATAAGTTTAAAAGTCGTATTTACTAAAGAAGTTTTTTTTAGTTTTTGTTAGATTTCAGTACTATTTCTATAAAAAATTGCCCTCCCACCTTTTTTTTTTTTTTTTCGGGTGGGAAATCATCCAATGACTTCCCCCGCTCTGGGTGGAGCGGGGGGGCATGTCAGACTTGTACTGACTAAAACCCACCGATGTTCCTTCTATTGCCCTTTACGTTCCGGGGCCGCCGTATCTCTTTCGAACAACCCGCAACCCTGCCCTCCCACCTTGCCCTGACAATTACAAACACAACAAAAAATACCGGCAAAGTGCGAGTCGGACTCACAGACCGCGGGTTCCGTACAAACTTGTAGGTAACTAATGAAAGCACCAAACATAATTGTAACGAAAAGATAAACTGTATAGGACAAACTTAACTTTGACCTTAGAAAACTGTTGTCCCCATAGATCAGTATAGGTCGCGGTAAGTTTACCAACTGCCATTAAATCACTTTTTGTTTATTAGATAAATTTTCCTTGTTAGACAGACAGACAGACAATAAATTTATCTTATAAAGGTTCCAGGTCTGGGGTTGCGGTTGTTTGTGGGATATCGCGGCCCCGGAACGCAGAGGGAAAAGAAAGAACATAGGTGGGTTTTAGCTGGTAATCTGATTCTCCCCGTTGCGCCCAGAGTTATTTCCCATCCGAAAAAAAGAGGTTTCGTTTGTTTTTCCTTTTCAGATACTGAACCCTAACAATAACTTCTGTTTTTTTTATACAGAAAAGATTAAGATTTGAAATTTTAATAATAATATTAGTACCGTAGTGGTGACGCTTGTGTGCAAATTGTTCAAAATACCGCCTCCGGCAGCGGCTGCTCAGGGGCCTAAGTCTGCTGTTACAATAGTGTCAAAATGGTCGATCACTGATCGCATAATGGATAATTTTGACAAGTTTGGTAATCTACTACATACTAAACTTGTCAAAATCAACCATTAAGCGATCAGTGATCGACCATTCTGACACTATTGTAATAGCATACTTAGGCCCCTGGTCTCATGCTCTTCGCGGGAGACGCCCCGGACGTCGGGCGCTGCGAGACGACTCCCGGCCACCGTCCGTCCGTCTATTGACGACAGGCCGTGTCGACGGCGCGTTCGTGTTTCACGCGCGCCTCAAAGAGATGTCAGCAAAGCAGAGGGGCTTGCCAGGGCCTCCGCTTGCCGGGGTTGCGGGTTGTTCGAAAGAGATACCGCGGCCCCGGAACGTAAAGGGCAATAGAAGGAACATGGGTGGGTTTTAGTCAGTACAAGTCTGACACTTCCCCCCGCTCCGCCCAGAGCAGGGGAAGTTATTTGATATTTCCCACCCCAAAAAAAAAAGGTTTCATGCTCTACCTACAGCAACACAATGTATTTATATCAGAATCCCGTCAATATTTGACTCGCTCAACTAAAAAAAACACTTAACCGAATTGACTTTCGTTTATTTCATTCACAAAAGGTACTTGTACACTTAATTCTACAAAATCAGCGAATAAAGTAACTCGTTCAATGCGATTTATTTCGTTAATCTATTCACAATCATAAAGTTTGTCTATTGTTGCCAGTGTAAACTCAAATTGATTTCTCTTTTGTGCTTTTGAAGTTGAATGCTAAGCTGGTATAAATACGTTATATCAGGTCTCATAAAAGAGGAGCTCTTGGCTAAATAATAGCAGCCGCTCGGGCCGATCTTTAGGTTAAGCCGCGCTTGCCTAGGTTGGTCTGTGAATGGGTGACCACCCGTTACATACCGAGTTTCCTCCGTGCCTCGGAAAGCACGTTAAGCTGTTGGTCCCGGCTGTCATTTGTAGATCTTTGACAGTCGTTACCGATAGTCAGTGTCCCGAAAGTCTGACAACCAGTCTTACCAAGAGGTATCGTATTACCCAGTACTAACTTGGTTATGGAGGTCAGATAAGCAGTCACTCCATGTAAAATACTGGTATTCAGCTGCATCCGGTAAGACTGGAAGCCGACCCCAACATAGTTGGGAAAAGGCTAGGCAGATGATGAGGTCTCATAAAAGATGCAAACTGAGATTGAATTAGTTGTAGGGGCGGCTATTCCGAGCTCTGGAGACACAAGCACGCCAGATATATCGATACAAATTATCTATTGAGTGTCGATCCCGTTGTGTATTCAATACATGGCATAACGCTTGTTATCCCTACGGGCTATTCAGAGGTATATACAATGTGTCCGTGCACGGACTAGCGATATTCTATCTACTTATATAACAAACATTCTAGTAGGTACTCAAATAAGAAACATTCTAGTACACAAATATATTGATTTTCAAAAAAAATACTAACATTTTTTTTTCACAAAAATGTTTACAAAACTTTCGTTGATTTGCATATTTTTTTTAAATAAAATAATGTAATGTAAAAATTGTGAAAATGTTGAAATTAAAAATGTAAGCTCATCATTTCTTAATTTAAACGATAGACAATATTGTTGCCCTCTGAATAAACCTATTGTCGTTTCAATAAGACCAACAGTTTGAGAGATACTTATGATTATTTTTTGTACACGCATAGAGAATTACTCAAAATGGCTGCCAAAAAGCGAGGAAGTGAATTAGACCCAAGTGTGTATCATGATAGTATATTAAAACACTCGTTACATAAGTATCTAGAATATCGCTAGTCCATGATCGGACACATTGTATAAGATAGTCCCACATATGTAATACGGGACGACACTATTGTCATCAACCGGGTTACCAGCTTTCGGGATGTTACTGAGAAATTCCTGATGGACATAAGTACGCTATACAATTTGCTAGACATCCCGCAATAAATCCCATGACGCTCTCACCTCATGATTAACATAAGCGTGTCTCTCGTTCTCTCTTAAACCCATCAAAAGGTTGTCTTAAAAAGATCGCTTTTAGCGATAAGACCGCCCATTGTGTCACCATATTTTTATTTAATTTGTATTCTGTAATTTGTATATGTTGTAATAAAGGATATTCTATCTATCTATCTATAAGCGCTTGTGACCATTCGAAGCATACAAATATGTATGTGAATCAAGGACGGTTCGAATTCTAGCTTAAAACTACTTATTTCTAAAAACTCAAAGTCCTATCCAACCTCAGTCAGCTCACTATCTATTTCAATGTTTAATTTTAGTAACGTTATTAAAAATACCTAACCAAGAATTTTACTCACTGAAACCTAGATTAACTTTGATACACTAAGTACCACCCTCCCAAATCTCATCAAATGCTTCTTTAAAAGCTTAGTTAAAAGGTTCTATTTTAAGCTCACCCAAAAATATTAAAATAAAAACATCTGAGTACCTAAACTCTCTTTAAATTAAAATATTTTCGTTGTTGAAATTAAAGCAACAAGAACGAACCCACTCGCTGCGTTCAAGTTATAAAAAAGGTACTTAATCCTCTCGCTGCGTTCATTCTGGTTGTGTTGTTTGTGGTTGTATTGAATTGAGTAAAGGTTAAAGGAACCTAATGACATCGCAACACGCTTGTAAAACCCTTGGCGTTAAGCCCAGGTGTAGCTATACAAGAGCACTGAGATTTTGCCAGTTATGTTTAAGACAGTAATACGGGTAGATGCTGGTTTGTGGACGGTGACTGGTGGTGCAATGACTAGCTCACCGTCCGTCCGTCTTGTGACGACGGGCCGTGTCGACAACGTGATCATGTTTCAAGCGCGCCTCAAAGAGACGTCAGCGAAGCAGAGGAGCCTGCCATGGCCACCGCCTGCCGGGGTTGCGGGTTGTTCGAAAGAGATACCGCGGCCCTGGAACATAAAGGGCAAAAGAGGAACATGGGTGGGTTTTAGTCAGTAAAAGTCTGACACTCCGTCCAAAGCGGGGGGAGTTATTTGATGATTTCCCAATCAAAAAAAGGGGTGCTGCATTTAAACTGGCATTTTCGAGTACTAGACATAAGATAAGATAATTTATTTACTTAAACATGTGTGTACATACAATATTGCATGTAAGATATTAGGTAAGATGTGCGACACTGTCTCTGATTACAAAAGTTGCCGCATATTGTACAGGCCGCAAGCCAATAGGTATTACGAGACGGATTTGCTTCTCCTTTTAGAATACTGAACTGATTAATTATTTATTCGATAGCTAAACCATTGCACATTGCTCACTTAACTTCACTGTCAATTTATTCTGGATTGTATAGAAGATTAAAAAGATGAAACGGAGAGCTTGTACAAAAAAAAACTGAATTAGTATACAAAATTCGGCGTTATATTTTTTTTCGGTTTATACTATATATGTATTTGAAAATTTGAACTGTCATTGAATTATAATTAACACGGGATATTTACCATGTTTCTTATTAATTTCGAGTTTCCGATATTTCGGCGATGTTGCAAACGCCATGATCACAGTCACGCAGTCGCTCCATGTAAAATACTGATATTCAGCTGCATCCGGTTAGACTGGAAGCCGACCCCAACATAGTTGGGATAAGGCTAGGCAGATGATGATGACTACCTATCTTACCTCCACAACCGTGTTTGTACTGGGTTATACGATTGGTAAGACTGGTAGTCAGACCTTTGGGACATTGAATACCTGTAACGACTGTCAAAGATCTACAAATAATGTGCTTTCCAAGGCATGGAGGAAACTTGGTATGTAACGGGTGGTCACCAACCCCCAGACTAACCTAGACAATCGCGGCTTCACTTAATGATCAATCCAAGCGGGTCCTATTTAGCCACGAGCAAGACGATTACCATGTCTTAAGTAAGTCATGTTAAACTTAAATTCAGTAAATTAAGTTCATATTAACTTACTGAAGACATGGTAATTTTTGAGTAATTATTTTCAGTTGTAATTGTAGATAAAGTACCCGAATTTATGTAAACTTTAATTTTGAAAGAGCACCCTTTTTTATTTTTGCGGATGAGAAATCATCAAACTTAACTTCCCCCGCTCTGGGCGGAGCGGGGGAGAATGTCAGACTTGTACTGACTAAAACCCACCCATGTTCCTTCTATTTGCCCTTTACGTTCCAGGGCCGCGGTATCTCTTTCGAACAACCCGCAACCCCGGCGAAAACCCTTTAATTTTAATGTTGGTATCAACCGTCAGTCATTATTATTCTGGTTCTACGTTTGAGCTAATTTTTATACAAATTTAAAACGTAACGTTTTTTGCTGTAACCTAGGAATTCATATTTTTGCTTACCAGCCACGCTTCAGAAGTACCGCAAAGAATAACTCTATGTAAAAAAAGAGATTAAATGAAATGAACACTAACAAACCGTTTGAAGTCCGTTTCCTAATTAACTTTTCTTTTTACCTTACACGAGTGTAGTAATAACTTACAAATAATATTCGCAGTGCTAGAATCGTTTTAATTAACTAGCTTGTTAAATGAAACTTATTTTGTTAGTCGACGGCGCCAATTGAGAATGAGACTTGAGAGCTCGACAAAATCAATGAGGAAAATACTTATAATTTTGAAAAATGTTTTACTAGCGGGTATTTATATTAAATATTTCTTTGCTCTTCATGATTGTTATTTTATATGTATATTAGCGGACCCGACAGACGTTGTCCTGTCTACACGTCTTTAATTTGAAAATTTCAAACTTTTTTTAATAAGCTAACAAGCTGTCTAATTTGACACTGCGATGGTAGCGCCGCGCGCCGTCTGTCGGATCCAATGTAAAACATTCTAAAATCAACAACTACTAATAAATTAAAAATTAATTTAAAAAAACATTGTCCAGCGGGCAAAATTGTGAATCTAAACCATTCCCAGATCCCCTTGAACACACACAAAAAATTTCATCAAAATCGGTCCAGTCGTTTGAGAGAAGTTCAGTGACATACACACTCACAGAAGAATTATATATATACAGATTATATATGTATTTATTTATAAGTATTTGTTTTTTTAAATGTTTTAAAATCTTTGTTTGTAAATTAATTTCGAAAAATGTTACACCACAGACTACCTACAGGACTGTTTCTCCTCTTTTAAATCCATCCAAAGGTTGTCTTGAAAAGATCGCTTTTAGCGATAAGACCGCCCATTGTGTCACCCTATTTATATGTTGTTTAGTGTTATTCTTGTTATTTGTATGGTGTACATAATAAAGAATATTCTATCTATCTATCTATTTTCTGTTATTTATTTGGATCTCCAACAAAGAATACACAGATACATTATAAAACACAATACAATGGGTTGTTTTAACTGTGTTCCTTCAATTATAGGAGACCACAGCATGCACATGTACCTAGGTGTTAACACAAAAATATTTATAGAAGTGAAAATTGAAAACTATTTTAAAATTATAACAAATCGGGAAAAGAAAACATAATGTCAACTAAAAACAAAATAATATAGAAATTAAATGAATATAACAATAGAATTAAAATGGATTCACATAAAAGTTTGTTGTATAATTATTGTAGTGGTCAAATTCTTTTTGTATTTTGTAATGGGTAGGGTTTTGTCCAAGCTAAATTGTTTTGCCAAATCGTTGTATAATGTTATGAAGGCATAACCGAACACATGGAGTTTCTTGCCCATTCTTCTCTTCAGATATCTACGCTTTGGAATGGGCAACTATAGTACTTTCACAGCTGTGCCTTGTGACTGGGACTGTAGCTTAGTAGCGTAGACACTTAGACAGTTCAAAAGTGCCTGTAACTGGTCCACTTGAAACAAATGCTTTTGATTTCTTTTCTTTTTTTTAAAGAACGTTGCCCCACACTAAGAATTTCTCCTGTATCGTAGGTGCATTTACAAACATTTAAACTCACATATACAAACAGCCACACCCGAAGCAATTATCTGTAGGCCATACAAATATTTGTTCCGTGCGGGAGTCGAACCTGTGACACGCAGCGCAGCAGTTGATCGCTCAGCCACTGCACTAACCGTGCCGTCAAATTTTATTTTTTTACGCGAATCATTACTAAAATAACATAGTGGGATAAATTATCGCGAAATACGTGTGATGTATTGGTTTCGGTTGGACGTAGCACCTCGCCGCGAGGAGGCACGCTTGTCCCAACTGTGGGAGCACTTACAGGCTCATGCTACCTACAGATGCATGTTGTTGTGGGTTGCATTCTTCATCAATGTCTGGATCTAGTTTTTGACGGTATTCAAACTATTTTTATAATTTTAGTTTCAAGGAACGCCTGATGTCATCCTTACTAATATTATAAAAGCGAAAGTGAGTTTGTTTGTTACCTCTTCACGCTTTAATGGCTAAACCGATTTTGATGATTTGGTACAGAGATAGTTGGGAACCAGGAGACGGACGTAGGCAATTTTTTTTTATTTAAAAAAGTGGGCTGTGAGGGAGAAAGAGGGAAGTAAAGTGAAAATTTAGCGTTGCTATTACAAATCAATAAGGCGCAAGGGCAAAAACTGCAGATATTGTGTTATACCGAATTTAACGCGAGCGAAGCCGCGGGCAAAAACTAGTAACTATATAAAAAGTAAATCATGCCTAGTTTGTCTAGAACTAGAATATATATAATAATATTTCTTACTTTATTGAACCCGAATCAAACTATTTCCTTGGTAATCCTGATAACGTAAAGTATGAGAGTACTAATAGACTTTGTTGGAATATTCCAATAGATTGGATTAAACGCGCTTCAGTTTTCAATTCAATTGAAATTTCTCGGTCAATTGGACCAGTAAGTTACGACTTGTTGGTTCTAATCAAATATCAAACATTCATTCAATTTACCCTGTATAGTAATCTGCTGGCGTTATTTGCAATTAGCCTTACTAATATTATAAAAGCGAAAGTGAGTTTGTTTGTTACGTCTTCACACCTAAATAGCTAAACCGATTTTGATGAATTTTGGTACAGAGAGATAGTTGGGACCCTGAAGACGGAGATAGGCTAACTTTAAAAAAAAGTGAGAAATGAGGGAGAAAGAGAGAAGAAAAGGGAATGTTAGCTTTGCTGTTACGATAAATAAGGCGCAAGGGCAAAAACTGCAGGTAGCAGGTACCTATAAATTAGGAAAGGGAACTGTGTTACCCCGAATTTAACGCAAGCGAAGCCGCGGACAATAGCTAGTCATCTATATTAATTTTACATTAATAGTAGCCCTGAACATAATCGGTATTTACAGAAATCCTCTGACTGCCTGAATGGTCGATAGGTCGCACGCGCGACTACTAAGCATGAGGGTTCAATTCTCCGGTCAGGCAAAAATCCCAATACCGCATGCATTGGGTCGTTTCATTAGGAATTTCTAAAATAAATATTTAAAGGATTGCAAACAAACGACATTGAATTGCAGACGCAAATAAGCAGTGATTATTAAACAATCAATTAATTTATACATTTAATGAAATTGATAAATAAATTTAATGTTTAAAATTAGTTCTAGACATTTTATTATAGAAATACAAATGTTTGCTTTTATCTCCAAAAACATTCAATTATTGATAAATTACATTTTTTATTACTGGATCAAAAATAAAGAGAATACTTATATAGAATCATCAAAACACTTTGTGAACATTTAACAATTAATTGTCAAAACAAATTAATTCAGATAAGTTTTATTTTACAAAATTACATCAACTTTGAAATAAAACTTCTTACTAGTTTCGTAGATCTTTAAGATTTAAACTACTAATTTAAGTTTAAGCCCAACTTCTTTAATCAAAATTGATGGCACTTTTATTGCGCACTTAAGTTTCAGCTTAATGTGTAGTAGCGAGAGTTGGGAATCCAAAAGTACAGACAGAATCATGATTGTCGCAAGAGATGCGCTTTGTTAGATCCTCCATGCTCCTTTCAATTTATTTAACGTCGGCGGAATATGTTTTCTCCTTTTAAACTTCTCTGTTACATACTCTTTTTCTCATGAGACCAACTTTCTTGCTGCATAATCCTTGACAGAGTCCATCCATCGTTTCTTCAGTACTCCTCTACTCTAAAAAATCTTACTAATATTATAAAAGCGAAAGTGAGTTTGTTCGTTTGTTACGTCTTCACGCCTTAATAGCTAAACTGATTTTGATGAATTTAGGTACAGAGATCGTTGGAACCCTGGAGACGGACATAGGCAATATGATAATCATATACATAGCAAAGTGATAATCGAGGGAGAAAGATGGACAAATGAGGAAAACTTAGCTTTGCTATTACAATAAATAAGGCGCAAGGGCAAAAACTTCAGGTAGCAGGTACCTGTAAATCAGGAAAGGGGAACTGTGTTATCCCATATTTTACGCGAGCGAAGCCGCGGGCAAAAGCTAGTCATCCATATTCGTACAAAATGAGAGGACAACGTAGGGCTGACAATAAGTCATTGCTTACTTTACAAAACGTAAAATAAGATAAGAAGTTAACAAAAGTTAACACTCATTCGAACGGAAATAAAAAATAATAATTAGTAAAAATTAATTTAAACAAGGAATATAAAAAATATTATAAAAAGACTAGGTATATTAAATAAGTAACATAAATGTTGCCATCAGTACTGTAATTATTCTGAAGTGTTTAAAAAAGCGTGATTTGAAAACTATAGTAAGAACTAAAAATAAACCGATTAAATCCGCTCGCTTACACCACACGCCCCCCAAACATTCTCAGCCTAGCCACATCAATTCAATAGTAGCTTGACTAATTAAAAAAAAAAACTTGAGAGGTGTCAAGGGACACCCAGATGGAACGAAGTTATTATTTATTATGTACAAAAAACCTGTTTACACTCAACAAAAACAATCGTCGCGACACCACACTGTTCAATGCCAAATAGAAAGACGAAACGAAAATAACTGGCTTGCTTTCTATGAGAGAGAGAGACAGACAGAGAAACACGCGCACGCCGCACGGCTTACAACTATAGCAAAAAGTGTCGTTACAACTTTTGGTCTTAATTTTTTCCGTCTAGCCCCCTTTCGCAACGCGCGATAAGGAACTTCATTCCAAACAAACAGTGTACAATTCGTCCGTGGCATAAAGGCTTACCGTAGCTACTTTCGATGTCGTGTTATGTGCGATAATGCTCATAAATAATGCCCTGTCTTCTTTATAAACGTGAGTATGCGTGTGGACGTTTTGTCCGCCTTATAGCTGTGGGACGAGATAACGCTAATTACGTGTCTGTCATCGGCAGTGTAGTAGCCTGTTTCGTTTACGAGTAGGGTGTGCGGGAAAGTTGACAGCCGTAGATCATATTTACTTAAAATAAAACAAATTAACCCTTTGCGGTACTTCATAATACCAGGCGGTTTTCCTGTGGAATACGCTCCCTCTGAATATCAAGATGGCCACCAATCGGTTCACTTTCAAAGCAAAAGCTCGGGAACATTTGCTTAAGAAGCTGGCAGATTCGTCTCCTAATTCAATGGTTGTAGTTTTTCTTCATGCAATGTATCTTTGTATTTTTAACTCTCTTTTAATTTTTTTGTTTGTATGTGTATGCGTATTTATCGTTATATTTTAATTGTAAATATTTTATTTTTTCGCGTTCTCTCTGTTTTGCACCTTATATCTACTATGGTTTCTCTCTGCATCACTCTAAGGTAGACTGGTAGAAAATGCCCAAGGCATTAAGTCCGCCTTTGTACAGTGTTTTTATACATGTGCATAAAGTTTAATAAATAAATAAATCATACCCCTCCAAAAACATTCTGAGCACCTGGTTTTGTACCCTTGTGTTACCCTGCAACGGCCAAGTCACACAACATTAACTATAATATAAAGAAATCGCAGTAAGGAACCTTAGACTTGGCACGACTTTGTCTAGATTTCATTACTTTTAGAGATAAACAAACAGCTCCATCGAGACTTGCCTAGTTTTTTACAGAATGTTTTTGGCGTTTATTCATGTGCTTAAAGTTTAATAAATAAATAAATCATTTTATCTTTTCCCTTATTTACTTTTCTTCTTAAAATTACATTTTTAAATATGTAATTCTTAAAAATAAACGAAAAAATATAAAAATAGGTCTCCACCGCCGGTAGCTTGGACCCTGCTCCCGTTAGGTGTTTAAGGTTCCAGAGACAGAAACCTCCTCATAATGCGGGCAAGGTAAGGAGAGCTTCGACAGATGTTCGTCGAGGCTCTTGGCAATTAAGTCATTCTCTTGATTATTAACTTTTGCCAGCGATTTACTTCTATGGAGTTCAAATAATATCCTATATATACATACGGGAACGTTACGTTAACGTTACGAGTTAAGAGTAGGTATACCTTGTACTGTCTACCTCAAAGGTCATGATCTATTTGTGTATCTTCACCCGTGTCGATGCGAAAATATAACACTATCTATAAGCCATGACGACGAGACATACGGTTGGCGCAGTGGTTAAGCGATCGACTATGCGTTTGGAACAAATGCCTACATATAGTTGTTTCGGGTCTGGCTGTTTGTGTATGTCAGTTTAAATGTTTGTAAACGCACCCACGAGACAGGAGAAATTCTTAAGAGTGGTTTAAAAAATTGCAAGAAATTCCTCGTACCGAGTTAGTTTCTCTATATAAAATACTGGCATTGATTTAGCTGCATTCAATTACACTGAAAACAATCCCTAACATAAATGATAGATAAATGATGTTAATTTTGCAAGTAGGTTTTCACAAACACTTTTACACGTCTTTTTTGTTAAACTAGATGAGGCCGGTGTTTCGTATCCGACTACTCTGAGAAGAAACAGCCGAAACAAACTCAGAGGTCATAGTCTCTTTTAAGGTCCAGACAAAAAATCTTGGTCAACTTACATGAGGACTATGCAGACTAGTGTCTGAAATGGTCTTTTTAAGAAAGCACCACACAGATGAGTGGACCTGTCCAGTCAGTGCAAGCATTTGTCAGTTATCGTGTAGCTCGACTCAAAACTCACACAGCTCAACGAAAGTTCATAGTTGATGATGGTGAATTCTGACAGTCCCACACTGAACTTATTCACCACTGCTTCCCTTATTTATTATCCGTAGACTTAAAGCTCTGAACACTAGTTAAGCTCTGGGCATGACCAGCATTTAATATTTTCACTTTCCCAATCTTTATTGAGAAACCTTGAACTCGTTCGAAGGTCACAAAATTAATTAGGGATCAATAATTCATCGCAATAAGCCAGCCTCCCTATCAACAGACGTGCCACGAATTACATGAAAGTATCTAACACCTATCCACTTATCTACACTAGTGTGCAATTACACAGATTAAGGTTTAGTAAGGTTAGTATTGTATTAGAGTTTTTGCGGTGTCGTCGTGAATTTAATGAGTTTGGGAGTATAAGCTTAAAGTATGATCTTGAATAAAGTCTAAAAAGTCTGGCTCAAGCATCCTCGGGTTGCTATTAAACAAATTGAAAACACAGAACTTTCCACCTATTATTTACAATGAAAGTTAGCCTTTCACGTTCTCTTGGTATCTGACTAGCTTCTTGTCAACTTCAAAAGGACAAACGACATCATATTTATAATTTATTGTTTAGTAATTTTTTTATTGATTATCATTTATTGTTTTTGTATTTTTGCAATTTACTATTTATTGTTTTTTAGCTATTACAAATTAATGAATGTAGGACTATTATTTACGGTTAATTAATGTAATTCAAACACAATACAAAATATTATATGAATAAATAAATAAATTATAAAATTGAGGTATATTCCCCAGTAATAACTAGGTTGTGGAGGTTAGATAGACAGTCGCTCCATGTAAGATACTGGTATTCAGCTGCAACCGGTTAGACTGGAAGCCGACCCCAACAAAGTTTGGAAAAGGCTAGGGAGATGATGATTTAGATCTTCCCGTTGAACTAGGTGCAACTGAATATCAGTATTTTACATGGAGTTAATGCCAAAAACAAAACCAGTATCTGGGTAATATGATACTTCTTAATAACACTAGTTTTCAGACTTTCGACAATCTGAATGCTTGTTACGACTGTCATACTGAACTACAATGAGCTACATCTCATTTTAGTTGGTTCCGGTACCAGGTGCTTCCTTGTGTTGTTATCTGTCATTAGGTATGCCGAGCTGACCTATTAAATATTTAATTTTAGTCACAATTTAAGTTTGTGTTTTATCCGTGTTATAATGAAAGCCAGTTATTATTTAAATGTATGGACTTAAATATGTCTTAAACAAATATAAAAATAACTTACTATACCTAATATTATAAAAGCGAAAGTGAGTTTGTTTGTTTGTTACGTCTTCACGCCTAAATGGCTTAACTGATTTTGATGAATTTTTGTACAGAGATGTTTCAGACCCTGGAGTCATAGGCTATTTTTTTTAAAGTGAGTATTATGGGGGAAAGAGTCAAAAAAAGGAAAACTTAGCTTTGCTATTACAATAAATAAGGCGCAAGGGCAAATACTGCAGTTTTTTCTTTATTTCTTTTCTGTACATCACAGCATATACATAGACAGATATGCAGAGGCGAAACTGTTATAAAAGCTAAAAAGTCTGGCTTGCCCCAAATTATAACACCAAACATACTAATAGTTATACAAAAAACAATCTGTACCTAAACTAACATAATAAAATTCACGGACAAAAACATTTAAACGTTATTAAAGCAGTATTTCGATTGAACCAAGGACTCCTAACAACAATTATAAACACTAATACGAGGGGGGGAGGGAGTGAATTCAAAAGACGAGGGCTTACTCTTCAATCAGACCCCCGGTTCGCCACTGCAGATATGAATGGCAGCTAAGACCAGCGGCATCTTACGACGAAAAAAAAAAGGCACTCAGCCAGCACCAAGTCCCAATCGATTATTTACAATGAATAAATTCAATACCTAATGCAGAAAAATAAACATAAAACTCATTTTAACCTGATGAATACTTATGCCATTCTCTCCCGACCCGTGGGTGCTATCAGAGTAAATTGAATGATGAGTAATGAATGCATTAGGAGGCCATTATCACGCCATTACCGCACAGTATTCCGGAAGATGAGCTGGGTGCTCGATGGATGCTGGCTTCAATTAGATGTCAGTGAGGTGGGGCTGTAGTAGGAGAGTTCAATCGCGAGGTGGGGTTGCTGTGTGCGGGTTATAGACAACTAGCTTTTGCCCGTGGCTTCGCTCGCGTTAAATTCGGGGTAACATAATTCCCTTTTCCTGATTTGCAGGTACCTGCTATCTGTAGTTTTTGCCCTTGCGCCTAATTTATTGTAATAGCGAAGCTAAGTTTTCCCTTTTCTTCAATCTTTCTCCCTCATTTCTCACCATTAAAAATTAGCCTATATCCGTCTCCAGAGTCTCAACTATCTCTGTACCAAAATTCATCAAAATCAGTAAAGCCATTTAGGCGTGAAGACGTAACAAACAAACTCACTTTCGCTTTTATGATATTAGTATAAGGATTATCCATGACTACATGGCGCATCGGCGAGCATTTGCGTTCTGTTTGCCCGTGTGAATATTATTCTTGGTCATGTTTCGAACAAAATCAACAAAGATTATGTCAAAGAAGTTAAATGAATGAAATTGTAAAATAAATAAAAAACCGGTCAAGAGCGAGTCAGACTCGTGCACCGAAGGTTCCGTACAAACTCGCAACTTATATGGCTATATCATTCGACTGCGGAGATTTAGAGAGTTGATTTTTTTACAGCACAAAGGGACCACAGACGTGTGCGTATTTAAGGTTTTAATTTTAACTTGATATCTTCAAGCGTTCGCGAGATAAAGGGGGTTTTAACAGATAGACTAAGTAACCCAATAAAGATTCCATTCTGTCTTTTTGAGGTACAGAGTTCTTATAAGAGATTTTAGAACTGTTTGTGAAAGTGACTTTTCTGAAAAAACCTTAAGACAGTGTACTTTTCCTCTAATTTATAAACCTGCACATTTCTACCACAGCCGCTTCAAGTATTCCTCTATCAAATAGACGGCTTTCCAAACACTGCGATCACAATCAGAAAGAAAAATGTGGCGCAACTTCGCAAGTAGCACCCTTTCACCAAACATTACCAAAAGTGATCGCGTCAAATGAAACGCGGGATTGCTTCGCGTGATTTAGAGCGGTTCCTATGTAACGCTGCACGGAATTCCGGATCTACGGAACTCCGGAATTGAAGAGTAATCGTTGTGGTTATTGTTATTTGATTTTAGTACATTGTTTTGTTATTTATTTATTTATTTAACACTTCAAGCACAAAGTACAGAGGCGGACTTAATGCCACAGGCATTTTCTACCAGTCAACCTTCGGGTGATGCAGAGACAGTGGTAGGTGTAAATAAGAAATAAAATAATTAATTATAAGTTTATACTATATGGATATATAAAATACTATAAATATAAAATAAATAAAATAAAATAAATAAAATAAGCCTTTATTGCTGTTCTACAGTTTACACACATTTTCTTATTACTAATAATATTCCTATATGAACAGATCGACTACACGATCGGTTTCACTTGACAGCTTGTCTTCCGACAAAGGCCTCCTCTAAAGATTTCCATTTCTGTCTGTCTCTCGCTGTTCTCGTCCACTCTGGACCCGCAACCTTTTTGATGTCATCTTCCCATCTTTTTGTTTGACGCCCTTTACTTCTTTTCCCATTCCTGGGATACCACTCTGTTATGGTTTTTGTCCATTTTCCATTTGTATCTCTAAGCATATGTCCAGTCCATCGCCATTTTAAAGTTTTACATGTTTTCTTTGCATCCTTAAATTTAGTTGTATTTTTAATTTTTTCCAATCTTATCCTATCTTTCCTCTTGACGCCCAATACGCTTCTCTCCATTCCGTTTTGACATACCTTTATTTTGTTTATTAAGTTCTCTGTCAATGCCCATGTTTGGCAACCATAAGTTAAGCATGGTAAAATGCACATGTTATAAACTTTTCTTTTGTCTTTGATAGGCATGTCCTTGTTCTTCATGACTTCGCTGAGTGACCAATATCTCTTCCATGTATTGGCTATCCGTCTTTCAATCTCTTTATGCATGGTGTCTTCAGCGGCTATGAGTTGTCCTAGATATACGTATTCTTCGACATATTCTATCTTCTCGGAATTAACTGTGATGGTATGCGTCTGTGAGGAGTTAGTCATAATCTTTGTCTTTGCCGTGTTCATTGTAAGTCCAGCTTTCGCGCTTTGATCCGACAGTTGTTGTAACATTTGCTCTAATTTTATTGGACATTCTGCAAATAAGATCTGGGGCCTTAGTCTGCTATTACAATGGTGTCAGAATGGTCGATCACTGATCGCATAATGGTTGATTTTGACATCTACTACATACTAAACTTGTCAAAATCAACCATTATGCGATCAGTGATCGACCATTCTGACACCATTGTAATAGCAGACTAAGGCCCCAGGTCATCTGCAAATCGTAAGTGGTTTAGTTTTTCGCCGTTTATGTTCAGGCCTTCGTGATCCCATTGCAGATTCCTGAATATCATCTCCAGAGCCGCCGAAAACAACTTAGGAGAGATTGGGTCTCCTTGCCGGACTCCTCTCTCTATAGGAAATTCTTCACCTGTATTTTCAAGCCTGATTTGGGCTGTGCTTTTGGAGTATACGTTCCGGAGCAGACGTATGTACTTTCCATGTATTCCCTGTATACCTAGTGCTTCCCAGATATACTCATGTTCCAAGGAGTCGAAGGCTTTATTGTAATCAACAAATCCCAGATAGTATTTTTTATTGTACTCTTTATATTTTTGTAGAACCTGCCTTAGAACATGTATATGGTCTATTGTTGAATATTTACTGCGGAAACCCGCCTGCTCCCTTGGTTGGTTTTCATCGAGGGTAGAAGTGATTCGTGACAGGATTATTTTTGAAAAGACTTTATATACATTGGACATCAAGCTTATAGGTCTGTAATTATTTATATCTCCTTTATCTCCTTTTTTATGTAATAATATTATTGTTGATTTATGTAGTCCAGTCTTCGGGGATAATTTCGGTCTCTATTATTTTGTTAAATATATCTGTTAATATAGGACCAATGACTGGTGTAGTAGATTTTAAGAGTTCATTTGTGACTTGATCAGCACCTGGTGTCTTGTCTGTCTTTTGCGTATTGATTGCTCTAATTGTTTCTTCATTTATTATTTTAGGGATTGCCTCAGAATCTTCGTTATTCATTTTATTTGTTGTTTCTTTTTGGTTTTTGCTTTGGTAAAGCTTTCGATAATAGTCCGTAGCTGTCTTTAGTATTTCTATTCTTTTGTTTGTATAATTGTTATCCATGTTCTTTACTTTTAGCATCCAATCTTTTTTATTGTTCATTTCCTTTATTGCTTTTTTGATTCCACCGGTTCTTTCTATATATTTCTTTAGTGTGGAATGCCTTTTATTTTCCTTGTCTTTCCTGATGTTTTGGTTGATCTTTTTGCTGAGTTCTGATATTTTGGGACGGTTAACTTTCTTTTCTTTCTGTTGTAATAATTCCTTCCTTTCTTGTAATAACTGGTATGTCTCATCTGATATTACTCTTTTACTCTCTGCGTTTGTTTTCTTCGTTTCTGTTCTCAATAGGTTTATAATCTTCTTGTAGTGTTCCTGAATCGACAGTGGTTCTTTTGTTTCATTATTTGTTAGTTCCTGTAGGTTATTCAAAAGTTGAGTGGTATTACCAGTACATACAATGGCTGAATTATTTGTACGAAATTGCCTTTTGGTCTTTACTTTTGTTCCTGTTAGTTTTGCACGAACCATTTTATGGTCCGAATTGAAATTCAGTTGGTGTATGACGGATACGTCTTTGATGATTTTGGCATTATTAGACATAATAAAGTCAATTTCGTTTTTATGGAGTCCGTTTGGGGAGGTCCATGTCCACTTCTTTGTTTTCTTTTTCTTATAAAAACTATTCAAGATCTTAAGTTTGTTTTCTAGAGCAAAGGAGACTAGTCTGGATCCATTTTTGCTCCTTTTTCCCTGTCCATATTGTCCCACCGTATATTCTTCTCCGCTGTTGTTGCGTACTCCTATTTGTGCGTTGAAGTCACCCATTACTATAACATTTTTGTTGCAACTTTGCATAGTAATTTTCAGATCTTCATAGAATTTTTCAATATTGGCCACATCTTCCTTCTTATTCGATTCAGTTGGAGAGTATGCCTGGATGATTGACCAGTTTTCTTCTTTATTTAAAGGCAATGTTATGTTCAATATTGTTATTCTTTCAGATATTCCTTTTATTTCTTCTACTCTGTGTGCTAGGTTCTTTTTAATTAAAAATCCCACCCCATATTGTCCATGTGTTTCGCCTTTATAATATAAAATATATTTTCCATAATCATGTATCCCTTCTCCATACCTTCTCATTTCGCTTATACCTATTATATCCCACTTTATGTCTGCTAAGGCTAATTCGAGTTCCAGGCGTTTCTCAGTGGTTCTTAGTGACCTAGCGTTAAAAGTGGCTATGTATAAATCCGATGTAAGTTCCGATGTAAGTTGGTGCGTCTTTAGAGGGTCGTGGTCTTTTTCCCCCACGAAGACCAGTCGGCTTGGGGGAGGAGGTTTCGTTTCTTTGTTTGGTTTCTTATTTGGTTTGTGTTCCCGATCGCCGGTGTTTAGTTGCTATTGTTTCGTTGCAGTTGGGCTGGTTGAAAAGGAGTTAGACCGAATCCTCATCATATCAAATGCGTTTTTTCTACTGGTTGATGATGGGGTTAGTAATTGTTGTTTTCTTGGTTGAGCGTTTTCTTGTGGGGAGGTTGATGTTTCTCTCTTCCTTTTATCTTTACTGTTTGAGTTTTCTTTGATCACGAGTTTATCATATTTTATGTAGGCGAAATTTCCTTTTTTCCTCTCTTCTATTAGCTTAGGTTGTAATGCTTTCCTCTTCTCTAAAGTTTCTTTTGAGTAGTCTTCAGTTATATAAAATTCCTTAAGTTTCTTTTTGTTTTTCATGATCTCACTTTTCCTCCACCCACTAACTAATGAAAGGACTGTGGGCCTCGGTTTCTTGTCTTTATTTGATTTTCCGATACGATAGATTTTATTTACTTCCCAATCTTCTAATGTAAAGTTTAATTCATCCGAAAAATGTTTTTTCACGTTATCAAGTAACTCCCGTATAGATTTCTCATCCTCCTTTAAGCCATGTATTATTATATTGTTAATTTTCCTGTCTCTCTCCAAATATTCTAACTTTTGTTCCAAGTTTTCTACTTTATCTTTCAAGATTTTATTTTCTTCCAGTACAGGTTTTAATTTTTCTTCCATTTTTTCCATTATCGTATTAGTTAATTCTACTGTTTGGTTTTGCATTTCAAGTTTCATTTTATCAAATAAAATTTGGAATTGACCTTCCATTTTTGTGTGTAACGGAACGTATTTTAGTTTATGGGGAAATTAATTATTTTTGTTGGCAACACTTGAATGACGCTGTCAGTTGTTGACACTTGACAGGTAATGTCAATGCCTGACAATTTTTGATAGGTAATAATTTCTAACCTTAAAATTTCTTCGGTTTTATTCCTTCTAAATCCTCGCCAAATTCCGTGAATATGTGGATGGTTTTATATCACGAACTCTTTTCCTCACTCAGATGTTCAATTTGAATGTAACTTTCTTGTGAAACTGTAGTTTTTTCTATTAGTTTACAATATTTCTTTGGAGCGTCAGGCAAAGTGATGTTTACGATACAACGACCATAAATATAAAATAAAATACTATAAATATATATCAAAGTATAGATACACAGATACACAAAATAAAAAGACCAACAATGGGGAAAACATTAACGGTGTGTTGAAACTGCCGACTTTTTACGAAGAAATTCACGAACTTTATGTTTAAAAGATAAACAGTTGGTTGTCATCCTGATTTCCTGGGTTATTCGAGTTGTTCAATTAATTTTGTACCGATGTCAGATATTCTCGGTGACGGGTGTTTGTTGTGGAATGCGGTGGAGGGGAGTGAGAATTCTGTTGTCTTTGGGTTGGGAAATAGAATTCACTTTGACTTGCTAAAGGGTATTATAGGTGAGGGAATAGGTCGGATTAGGGCGATGTGTTGTAAACAACACACATACACTCACACACACATACACAGACATCTCGAGGGGTAAGGTAGAGGTGTACCTAATTCTGTTAGTCCCGTGTAGTCCAGACTCCGAGTTTGCAACTGAAAAAACAAATAAACCGATTAGAAATATCACGTTTCAATTAACTTGTAAGAATTGTTCAGTCTATCTGTTGCGGATAGCGTACGGTGTCCTGCGCGGGATTCGCATCGCTTTGACCAGAGCTTTGCAGAAAGCAACATTTTTTGTTTATAATTCTATAAAATATGCACACATGACCATTTTTTTTACAATTGCGATAAATAAATAACGTTTTATTGTACTGTCCTAATAAAAATCATCATTCTCCTGCCCTTGTCCCATTCTATTTATGGTCGGCGCAATACGTTTTCTTCTTCCATTCATGCACGGCATTAATGATGCCGTCCTGTTAGACGTCACGGCATCATTAACCCTTTTCCCCTTCATATCATTCCTTACACAATCCATCCATGTTTTCTTTATCTTCCTTTGCCTTTCCATCCATCAACATTCATATTTATCACTATTTTAGTCACATTAGCAATTCATTAGTCTTAAAAAAAAATTACTCGGAATATTCGACGCAAAACGATTGCAGCTGATTCGCCCCAACACTTTATTTATTGTGCTTTATTGCCGCTATTTATTTTATTTGTTGGTCTTCGTTTGTTATTTTTCACACACTAAGTCTGCCTTTTAACACAATATGTTTTATTCAACGAATTTTAAACGTGAATTTATTTTCGTAATGGCGCTCATTCAGCTGGAGACGTTTTATTTTTTATAACAAAAGAGCTAAAACGTGATACGTAAGCGATAAATTTACCATTTGTATACCTTTCAACGCTGTTAGGTCTATATTGTATTCTAATACAAACGAACTGCCAATGAAAATGCGATCTTAATGTCCTTGGCATAGAGTTTACATAACACACCACACAATATCACGTCTATCAACGCTTTTTAGCCCCCAAATCGTTAGACAGAGGTTCACCTAATAGTTTACAAGCGGCGTTCAGCCACTAATTATGTTTAAGTCCCAAATGGGCCTGTTGCCGTTGCATCAACCTGTCGCTGTTGCATCAACCTGTTGCTGTTGCAGCAACCATGCATAAACCGTGACCCTGTCGCTGCTACTCAATATCAATTCATTTGTCCTTCAATATCTGTAATACCTACAAAAATATTAATCAGGTTCAAAATAAGTGAGCAAGAATCACGGGGTTTCACTTTTGAATGCGTTTCTTTTACTTTAATCGTTTCTATAGCCAGCATTATTCAGAAGTTTGAAGTCAGTGTTCGTGCTACAAAAACCTACTGAATGTTCTGAATAAAGAGCTACGAAAACTCTAGAATTTACACTAAACGATTTAAAGGGGATAGGGTACATTTTGCCGGGAGTTCGTGCCTTAATTAATAAAAACAACCGCACGGGTCGTAGTTCTAGATTCAGCCGCTTTTATCTTGGTCGGTTAGTTGTTGGTTATGAATGGGCTTCCATTACGGATGGAGTGTCCTCTGTGCATTGGAAAGCATATTAAGCCGGTAGGCCCGACTGGCATTTGTAAATATTTGACAGTCGTTACAGGCAATGAGTGGCATTGCATTATCCAGTACTAACTGGGTTATGGAGGTCAGATAGGCAGTCCCTCCATATTAAATACTAGCTTTTGCCCGCGGCTTAGCTCGCGTCAAATTCGGGGTAACACAGTTCCCCTTTTCTGATCTGCAGGTACCTGCTACCTGTAGTTTTTACCCAAGCGCCTTATTTATTGTAATAGCAAAACTAAGTTGTCCCTTTTCTTTCCTTTTTCTCCCTCATTTCTCACTTTAAAAAAAAATTAGCCTATGTCCGTCTCCAGGGTCCCAACTCTCTGTACCAAAATTCATCAAAATCGGTTTAGCCATTTAGGCGTGAAGACGCAACAAACAAACAAACTCACTTTCGCTTATAAAATATTAGTAAGGATTAGTATTCAACTGCATCCGGTAAGACTGAAATCAGATACCAACATTATTGGGATAAAGTTCTGTCAGTTATTTGAAGATGGGAGAAACAAACGACATTTGAAATATAAGTCTTTAAACGATGGTTTTTTTTTATTTGTATAAACAACATTATTTAATTACTATTTACAACCTGTAAATAGACACAAACTAATAATAAAAAATATAGTCTTTAAACTGACATGGTTACTAACATTATTAATTAAACTTGAAACGGGATATTTACCATGTTTGTAACTTGTTTAGAGTTTCCGATATTTCGGCGATGATTTCAGTTCATCCGTGATCATGGCGTATGCAAATACGCCATGATCACGGATGAACTGAAGTTATTGCATGTGGATGTTTACGAGCAAACAAAACGATCTACCCTCCTTCTTACTCGTTTTTTTGCGTTCAGTACCACTAACACCGTCACTCACAACTCGAAACAATTAACAAACATGGTAAATATCCCGTTTCAAGTTTTAATAATAATGTTAGTAACCAAATCAGTATTTTTTTTTAAAAAAACGTTGCCCCGTTCTAGGAATTTCTCAAGTATCGTGGGGCGTTTCCTCAAGACATTTGAAATGTCTTGAGGTTTGTCGCCTGAAGTCATTGTCTCATAATATCTCCCAATGACATACCTACTCCTTACATTAAATCATTACATCGTAACAAGACGCGGTAGGAGCACATATCCATGGATGATGTTCACTCAAGTTTCCCATGATTAACTCCCTAAATCTTTCAGAACAACGCACGCCAACAAGCCGGGGAGCCCGGGTACGTTGAACGGCGTCAACGGCAGCGTGCATGGTGAAGCGAGGCAGGCGCAGTCCAAGAAGACCATCATCAGGATGCTGGGTAAGAACTTCTCAACTACTCATCAAGTAGTGTGCCTACTACGGGCCAACTATGTGACAAGCAAACTGTGAAACCCTAACATCATAAAGAGTAGAAGGATACAAGACCAGACCAAGCCTTGAGGCTTGTATAAAAGTACCACCACTCTTTCGCATTAGGTTTTTAACAAACATCATACATTATTTTAAAAAAAAAATGGGTTTCCTCACATAATTTCTCTTGTGTCGTTGGTGGGTGAGTGGTGCGTTTACGAAAATTTTAACTCACATGCACAAACAACCAGATCCGGCACTATTACAAAAGGCTAATAATGCTCTGCGTTTCCAATATAATAATGCGTTCAGGGTATTGCTGCGACTGCCACGCTTCTGCAGTGCCTCAGCAATGTTTGCTGACGCACGCACTGCCAGTTTTGATGCATTGTGGCGAATAAAATCTGCCTCTCTACTCCACAGGCTGCGTGGCAGTCCCAACACTATCCTGCAATCGATAGCTGACCGGGCAGACAGCCCGCTAATGTGGGCTAACTAATCGCACTTGATCTCTTCTAGTTGTCGGGCCTGTTGGTCTAGTGGTTAGTGGCCCTGACTGCTGACCCGGAGGTCGTGGGTTCGATTCCCACCCAGGACAAACTTTGTGTGATGAGCATGATTGTTTGTTCTGTGTCTGGGTGTGATTTATCTATAATATGTATGTATTTATAAATTATATAAGTATGTATATCAGTTGTCTGGTTACCATAACACAAGCTCTGCTTAGCTTGGGATCAGATAGCCGTGTGTGAGTTGTCCCAAGATATTTATTATTTATTTATTTATTTATTTATTAAGTACTAACATAGGCTAAGTCATATTGTTACTAACACACTGGAACTCATTGTAGTCTGTAAAATAATAAATATTACCTACTTATAGGTCATTTAAGTACGCGGAAATCAACCCGCGATACGCAGCGCAACAGCCAATGGCTCAGTCATTGCGCTAACCTTGCCGATAGAGTATTTACTATAGTTATCGCTTACGCAAAGTGAAAAGAGAGCCATCAACCACTCTGTAAATAATGTTTGATACAACGAGCTGTGCTTGTGGGAGGGTGATGACTAACAGCGGACGTTTTTCCGCGAACTATTTTGATATATATTCTGACATTCTAGCACAAATTTCCGAGTATTGGCGTAATAATCAATCGCGGTTTAGCTAACTTTGTCGTCAATTTGTGGCGAGCTTTGACAATTAGCCGTGTTTCGGCTAAAACGTTAATTGGAACAAAGGGATTGTTTTTTCTTTTTCAATTTGGTTTTTATTTTATTATTAAAATCATTTCAAATTAACTCTATAACAACCTACAATTTATTTAATAATGAATCTTACGGTAATCTATGAAAAAATAACGTCGATGTTTTTCCTGATTTATTTTACTGTCCATTTTATAGGCGTGCTCGTAGTTGGTATAAAACAAAGAAATTCAAACATTCTTTTGTACCTACAGAAATTAAACAATTTGACGAAACGGTTGCGTGTCGCGGGTTCGATTCCCGCACTGAACAAATATTTGTATGACCTACAGGTAGTTGTTTCCGGGTCTGGCTGTTTGTGTCTATGAGTTTAAATGTTTGTAAACGCACCCACGATACAGGAGAAATTCCTAGTGAGGGGCAGTTTAAAAAAAATATATATACCACCTTCACCTAAAACACCACCTATAAATATTCAAATATTAACGAGTGATGGGACTAGACAAAGAAAATCGTAAACCAATACTTATTACTTAGTAACAAATCGTCTACTGTCAAAATCGAAAACGTTTGTCTTCAAAACTTTGTATGAAAATATTACCCTAGATCCGCTCAATAAGTCTTTAAATCTCTTTGCTTAAATGACTCATATACATATTGCACGAATAATCCATAATAAATCTAGAAATACGAAAGTTTCTCAACCACTTAGTAGATAAAAAAAAAATGTTAAAACATATATAATATTCTTATGAAAATAATAACATCAATATGTCTTCTATTATCGCTGTTACCATAACTACAAAATATTTCGTACAACATTTCACTTCCTCTCCAGTGAACTGCGGTTTCTTTTCAACCCAACCATAGATGCCAATCTCCAACATATCCTCCCTTTTACATGTAAACACATAAACGACGCGTTTGTCCTTGTCATCGTGACAAAGCTGAGGGACACATCTCGTCAATGTTGGGGAAAATAATCCCTTGGAACATTTATTTTATACTTTTTTATCTTTACTTATGAGAATACGTGTGAGAATGTTGTCTACATCGTTTAGTAAAGGGGATCCTGCGATCCGTTATAGGGCAGCAAGAGCCTTATATGGCACATTTTAACTGGTACGTTTGTGTCAGATTGTGACCACCCGTTACATACCGAGTTTCCTCCGTGCCTCGGAAAGCACGTTAAGCTGTTGGTCTCGGCTGTTATTTGTAGATCTTTGACAGTTGTTACAGATAGTCAGTGGCCCGAAAGTCTGACAACCAGTCTTAACCATACATATATCGTATTACCCAGTACTAACTGGGTTATGGAGGTCAGATAGGCAGTCGCTCCATGTAAAATACTGGTATTCAGGTGCATCCAGTAAGACTGGAATCCGACCCCAATATAGTTGGAAAAAGGCTAGGCAGATGATGGTCGTGTCAGATACGAACTGAAATATTAGTCAGTGTCCAGTGTCCAGAGCTAGTCCTCCGTACCTTTACAGAGGGCCTACAGAAAGTAACATTGTATTAACAAAATGAAAAAGTAAAAAATATATCTGTACCGCCACCGAAATGCTTATTTCAAAAATATTTCGGTTTTCATCCTTTACAAACTAGCAGTCGCTATAACACAAACTTAGAACATTTATTTCAATAAAACGAGAACTTTGCAATTGTCAAAAATAAAAAATATGAAGCTTCAGTCCAAGCAACAAGAAATATTATACACTAGCTTTCGCCCGCGGCTTCGCTCGCGTTAAATTCGGTATAACACACCAAGCAGACCTGTAGTTTTTGCTCTTGCGCCTGATTGATTTGTAATAGCAACGCTAAGTTTTCCCTTTTCTTCCCTCGTTCTCCCTCATATCCCACTTTTTTTAAATAAAAAATAGCCTATGTCCGTCTCCTGGTTCCCAACTATCTCTGTACCAAAATTCATCAAAATCGGTTTAGCCATTAAAGCGTGAAGAGGTAACAAACAAACAAACAAATAAACAAACAAACTCACTTTCGCTTTTATAATATTAGTAAGGATTATAAAAGCACTGTAGTTATTTACTGAATGGCCGTAAAGAGTGCCTCAATATAAATATATACATATATTATTTAAACTTTGCCCCACACTAGGATTTCTTCTGTATGGGGCACGTGGGTGCGTTTACAAACATTTACTCACATACACAAACAGCCAGACCCGAAACAACTATCTGTAGGCCATACAAACATTTGTTCGGAGCGGGATTCGAACCCGCGACACGCAACGCTGCAGTCGATCTCTCAGTCACTGCGCCAACCATGTCGTCTAAACTAATTCACTGGCTCACAGTCTGACTAAACTTACACTCCTCCAATTAAGGCTCACACCGTTCAGAGATTAATCCGTGTTCAGCGCTCCCATATTAGCCAAGGTCAGACGGTGTCTGGTCAGAGCTAGCCGTGTATGTCACGCCAAATCGGGTGGAGATCAGGCATCTGCGCCACAGACGGCGGACAGCGGGAAACGGTAGCAAAAACTAACAAAAAGTGTGTGTTTTTGAATAATTTAGTCGCAGAGCTTTTGATGCGCGAATAGTGATCTGTAAAGGTGGCTCCAATTGCGCAAGGTGAACAACAGGGTGTTGTGACGTCCAACAGTGGGACGATTCCTGTGAGACGTGCCCAGCCACTTGCTATTATGCAGGCAGGTTTCTTAGAAAACTCTTGTCGTTGCGAGAAACTAGTATACAGAAGACTAGCTTTTGCCCGCGGCTTCGCTCGCGTTAAATTCGCGGTAACGCAGTTCCCCTTTCCTGATTTGCAGGTACCTGCTACCTGTAGTTTTGCCTTCGTGCCTTATTTATTGTCATAGCAAAGCTTAGTTTTCACTTTTCTTCCCTCTTTCTCATCATTTTTTTTTAAATTAGCCTATATCCGTCTCCAGGGTCCAAAATTCATCAAAATCGGTTTAGCCATTTAGGCGTGAAGACGTAACAAATAAACAAACTCACTTTTGCTTTTATAATATTCCCAGTGTGGGGCAACGTTTTAAAAAAAAAATATGATAATAATTATAAGGATTTTCACTGCAATTATGAAGCGATTAACTATGCATCCAGTTTCCAAAATTCATCAATATCGATTCGGCCACTTAGGCGTGAAGACGTAACAAACAAACTCACTTCTCAACTCAATCAAAATAAAGTGACTTATAATATTAGTAAGGATTCAGGTTTTTTCTATACTCTTTTCAACAATCTCACCATGGCGTGAAAGTATTTACCATCGGGGTGTTATAATAGGCCTGTTCTTTCGTGGTAAGTAATTAATATAGAATACTTGGATCTTGTCGTTATATGTATGTTGTGCAAGTACGTAGTTCTTTTTAGGGTTCCGTCTCTGAAAAAGAGTAAACGGAATCCTTATAGGATCATTGTTGCCCGTCTGTCTGTCAAGACTCTTTATCTCGGGAATGCTCAAGACTCTTTATGACGGCACGGTTGGCACAGTGACTGAGAGATCGAGTGGCTGAGCCATCGACTGCTGCGCTGCGTGTCGCGGGTTCGATTCATTATTTGTATGACCTGCAGATAGTTGTTTCGGGTCTGGCTGTTTGTGTATGTGAATTAAAATGTTTGTAAACGCACCCACGATACAGGAAAAATTCCTAGTGTGGGGCAACGTTTTATTTAAATATAAATAGAATGCGTGGAGGTGTCGAGATGAAATTAATACAATTAATAATGTCTACGCAGTGAAAAGAAATGGCCGTTTATGTCGCAAGTTTGTTTGAAACCCCGGCTCGCACTTGCCCGTTTTTTATAGGAAATCCTCAAATGACTCCTCTCGCTGTGAGCGTCATGGTGTACCGCATGTTCCTTCTTTAGTTTTATTGTGTTCTTGGTAGCGGTAACTTTCAGATTACCCCTGACTTGGTGTGACTGTTAAAAAACATAGTCAACTTTATTGCTGTTGTTATAAAGTAGGTGTTGACTTGTTTCCACCGACAACTCTGTCAAAATTACAGTGACTTTTATTATCGTTGCCGTAAGATTGTTGTTAGGTTATATAATAAACTAGCTTTTGACGTCGGCTTCGCTCGCGTTAAATTCGGGGTAACACAGTTCCCCTTTCCTGATTTACAGGTACCTGCTACCTGTAATTTTTGCTCTTGCGCCTTATTTATTGCAATAGCAATGCTAAGTTTTCCCTTTTTTTCCCACTTTCTCCCTAATATCTCAATCCTTTTTTAAAAATAGCCTATGTCCGTCTCCAGGGTCCCAACTATCTCTGTACCAAAATTCATTAAAGTCGGTTTAGCCATTTAGAAGTGAAGACGTAACAAACAAACAAACTCACTTTCGTTTTATAATATTAGTAAGGATGAAAGAACTGTTTGGAAAAAAGAAAAATTGCAGTGGTGCGTTTAAATACGCACCACTGAGTCTATTGCTCTATTCAAGTGCTTTATTATAAAAGGCTTTTAACGTGAGTGCAGTGAGGTAAATAGTTATGGAAACGTCGTGGAAGTATCTAGATGGAATAACACAGTCTAGTTTCAATTAGTGCTAGACTAGACTAATGCAAATCTCATGTAGTCATGTCTAATGAAAGTTTCTGAGTACATAGTCTAGTAGTAGTCATAGTTTTGACATTGTTATTGCGAAATCCTTACTTAATATTATAAAAGCGAAAGTGAGTTTGTTTGCTTGTTACGTCTTCACGCCTAAATAGCTAAACCGATTTTGATGAATTTTGGTACAGAGATAGTTGGGACCCTGGAGACGAACATATACCTACTTTAAAAAAAAATGTGATATGAGGGCTTTGCTATTACAATAAATAAGGCGCAAGGGCAAAAACTACAGGTAGCAGGCACCTGTAAATCAGGAAAGGGGAACTGTGTTACCCCGAATTTAACGCGAGCGAAGCCGCGGGCAAAAGCAGTTTGAAATAAACTGTTTTTGCCAGCAGCTTTACTCACGTTATGCTCTGAATTAATCCAACGGGAACGTTTTTAAAATAGCCCGTAACACTCTGAGATAACGTATGTAGTTTTCCATTAGGTAGGTATTGACGGGCCTGTTGGTCTAGTGGTTAGTGACCCTGACTGCTGAGCCGGAGGTCGTGGGTTCGATTCCCACCCAGGACAAACTTTGTGTGATGAGCATGATTGTTTGTTCTGTGTCTGGGTGTGATTTATCTATACTAATATTATAAAGAGGAAAGATTTGTTTGTTTGTTTGTAATGAATAGGCTCCGAAACTACTGGACCGATTTCAAAAATTCTTTCACCTTTGGAAAGCTACATTATCCCCGAGTAACATAGGCTATATTATATTTAAAAAAAAATTAGGGATCCTTATTAAAACTCCAATAATGTAACACAAGGTGTAAAAAAATGACCTGAAAAATTCCTTACGTCGCGTGCGCTGCGAAAACTATTGATGATAGAACAAAATCATTTACTACGACTTTGCAGAACTCATCATTATCTACAAAAAGTGTCGCGACAGCATATGTCTAAATATTATAGTTATGTCACAGTAAGCGGTTTTTTGTTCTAAAAATTTAATTTATATGCCGCCGCTTGAAAAGGCTCTTTATTTGTACCTTGCTATTAATCCTTATCAAAATAAATTATTTTCTATTCAGGACGGCTTCAATACCTTTTTATAACTTTTTGAATTATTCAATTCGGACATTTCATTCGGAAGATATCACGAGTTTTAAAATGCAAGTATTAGAAAAAAGTCGCGTAGTTGCCGCTCACCGCGCTCAGCTAGCCAGCATGCGATGTAGGCTCCATGTAAGCGTCTCTGGGGTACGGGGGGGGGGGGGGGGGGTCAATGTAATAAAATAAAGTCGCGCGGTCGGCTCCCTACGCAGCGGTCGTGTGCGTGATCGTATGATTTTAGCTTGAAGAAATTTTGAATTCGGTTAATAACAAAGTACTTAATCACATAAGAATGGAACAAAATGACAAATCCATACTTCCATACTATATATACTATATAATACTATATATACTATATAATATTATAAATGCGAAAGTAACTCTGTCTGTCTGTCTGTCTGTTACTCTTTCACGCCTAAACGGCTGAACGGATTTTGATGAAATTTGGTATGGTGATAGATGATAACCTAGAAATGGTCATAGGCTATAAATAATCACGCCATCGTTCTTAGGGGGTAGGCAGTAGGCAGATAACTAAATTGAGTTAGTGATTTTTTTGATTTTGTTGGGATTTTTGCTCTTTCAGGTCTAAACGGCTGAACGGATTTTGATGAAATTTAGGTAATAGATGGTTACCTAAAAACGGATATACGATCAAAATGATCACGTCATCGTACTTAGGGGGTAGGAAGTAGGCAGAAAACTGAATTGAGTTAGTGATTTTTTTATGGTTTTTGCTGGGAGTTTGTTCTAGCATGCCTAAACGGCTGAACGGATTTTGATGACATTTAGTTAGGTGATAGATAGTAACCTATAAAAGGATATGGGCTATTAATATTCATGCTATCGTACTTAAGGCGTAGGCAGTAGGCAGAAAACTAATTAAGTTAGTGATTTTTAATCGTTTGTTTTAAAAGTTTACCTCATTCACGCCTTAACGTCTGAACGGATTTTTATAAGACTTGGTTAATTTAAAGATAGGATTCTAGGCACGGACACATGCTACTTTACGGCAGGAAAATACCTCATTCCTGCGGAAATCTAGCGTGATCGTGTCAAGAAGCGCATGACGCTATAGCTACAGAAATGATTTTGATGTTTTTTTTTAAACTGAATGTTACTAAGACTTCAAGTTAGTATTTGATCACTTTTCTAACTTAGAGGGTAGGTAGGCGCCATAATTTAGGGAATTTATGATAACATTTTGATGCAACTGGCTTTATTTAACAGTTTTACTTGGATCGAAACTTAGCGACATTCCATTACACTACTTAACTTATAGGGTAGGAAGGTACCAAAATTCAGACTACTTTTTACTTCGGAAAAATATCTCATTCCCACAGGAACCTATACATAGCTACCTATCTACAACATTAAAACTCTGTCTAGAATCACATTACGCCAAAACTATTGATCTGATTTGTATAATTACGATTTTTTATTCAACTGACTGTTACATTACATACAGATAAAATCTAATTACCTAAACCACAGAATTAATAGAGTACCACATAACTAGCTACGCTTTAAACTTGAGGAGGTAATTAGATAGTCATTTATACGAACTTTAAGCCCAGTAATCAATCATAGTGAAAAATGTACTACAGTAATAAGGCCTCTTATTTTTAGCTTCCTACATTATTATACTACTTACATTAAGTTAGTACTTCCTACGCAGACGATGTTGCGGATGTCACACTGTCTAACATCGGGGGTTGGCAGGTAGGTAGTTAATGATAAATGATGTTTATTTTGCAAGTAGGTTTTCACAAGCACTTTTACACGTCTTTTTTCAAAACTAGATGAGGCCGGTGTTTCGTACCCGACTACTCTGAGAAGAAACAGCCGAAACAAACTCAGAGGTCATAGTCTCTTTTAAAGTCCAGACCAAAAATCTTGGTCAACTTACATGAGGACTATGCAGATTAGTGTCTGAAGTGGTCTTTTTAAGAAAGCACCACACAGATTGAGTAGACCTGTCCAGTCAGTGCAAGCATTTGTCAGTTATCGTGTAGCTCAACTCATAACCCAAAGAGCTCAACGAAACGACAAACAATACCAAAAAAAGGACATTAGTGAAGGTCCCTAATAGTACTCAACTGCCAGACAATCGTCAAAAACAAACAAAGTAAATAAAAGTTATGATCCACATGGTCCTCACATTCACAATAAACAACTACAGACTAGAAAATATGTACAAAATAAATTAATGAGATCATAATGAAATCATAAAATTTCATAATAAAAAAAATGTAAAATTAAATTAAAAAAATAATAAAATATAAAACAAAGTAAATACTAATATCAAATCATTAAATGTCAGTGTATAAAATAAAGGAATAAACAATAAATAAATGAAACAAAGAAAAATTTTGACACTCACTGAGTAAATTAAATTGGAGCAGCTTAGTAGCAGCAGTTAGTAGTATTTTAAACCGATTTACATTATTTACTTTTTATATTTACCAAGGAAACATTCGGAGCTATCCATTATGTGCTTAGGTTGCTTTTGAACAAATTTTGATGTGAAGTTGAGGACCGGAACACGATAGTGGGACATTGTTGCAGGGGGACTTACAGCCGGGAGAAAACAAAAAAACTTATGCGGACGAAGTCGCGGGTAAAACATAAAATTGATGGAAACACAAAAAAAACGCGAAAGCGAAAGTGAGTTTGTTTGTTTGTTACGTCTTCACGCCGAAATGGCAAGACCGAGTTTGATGAATTTGGTACAGAGATAGACCCTGGAGACGGACAGAGGCTATATTTTTCTTTAAGTGAGAAAAGGAAGGGGGAATTTAAGGGAGAAAGAAGGAAGAAAAGGGAAAACTTAGCATTGCTTTTGCAGTTGCAAGGGCAAAAACTACAGGAAACAGGTACTTGCAAATCAGGAAAGGGGAACTGTGTTACCCCGAATTTAACGCGAGCGAAGCCGCGGGCAAAAGCTAGTCTATAATATGTATGTATTTATAAATTATATAAGTATGTATATCAGTTGTCTGGTTACCATAACACAAGCTCTGCTTAGCTTGGGATCAGATAGCCGTGTGTGAGTTGTCCCAAGATATTTATATTTATTTATTTATTAGGGAAATAATTTTAGGAATCGGATCAGTTGTTCTGTAGATTACCGCCGACATCGAAACGTACAAACTTTAGCACTTTGTAATATTAGTATAGATCACTCGGACTTGTCAAAAATTGTGTCAGGGGACCAGATCCTACTAATATTAGAAATGCGAATGTTTGTGAGGATGGTTGGATGTATAGATGTTTGTTACTCTTTCACGTCAAAACGGCTGAGCGGATCTTGATTAAATTTGGCACAGAGGTAGATATCTCTGGAATAACACATAAGATATCTTTTTTTCGATATCACGCGGGCTTAGCCGCGGGCGTCAGCTAGTTAAATATTATAATTGCTGTGTTGTACTTTTACGCTATAAGTTTACAAACTGTAAAACCGAATTGTTGAAACTAAACAAGGTTGTGTGTCATGCGGTAAACTTCTTGTTCCTTTATTTTTTTTTTCTTTAAACTTTTGATGCTCACGGAAGTAGGAACAACCCCTCGTCTCATTGCCCGTCTACTCCCTGTCCCCAGCTAATGTATCCCCTTTGTTCCAGCGGCGGTGGTGGTAGCCTTCTTCGTGTGCTGGGCGCCGTTCCACTTCCAGCGGCTGTTCTTCATCTACGGCACGTCTGCGAAGCACTACCACACCATCAACGAGTACCTGTTCTACGTCGCCGGCGCCTTCTACTATATCTCGGCCACTG
Source organism: Ochropleura plecta (assembly GCA_905475445.1). Classification (NCBI taxonomy): domain Eukaryota; kingdom Metazoa; phylum Arthropoda; class Insecta; order Lepidoptera; family Noctuidae; genus Ochropleura; species Ochropleura plecta. Next base: position 520,159 of record FR997722.1, on the reverse strand, counting down.
TCAACCCGATACTGTACAATGTCATGAGTCATAGGTGAGTCATTATAATATATGACAAGTACGTGACAGGACGTTACAAGTAGGTGACGGGACGTTACAAGTACGTGACGGGACGTTACAAGTACGTGACGGGACGCTACAAGTAGGTGACGGGACGTTACAAGTACGTGACGGGACGTTACAAGTAGGTGACGGGACGTTACAAGTACGTGACGGGACGCTACAAGTACGTGACGGAACGTTACAAATACGTGACGGGACGTTACAAGTACGTGACGGGACGTTACAAGTACGTGACAGGACGTTATTAGTACGTGACGGGACGTTACAAGTCCGTGACGGGACGTTACAAGTACGTGACGGGACGTTACAAGTAGGTGACGGGACGTTACAAGTAGGTGACGGAATGTTACAAGTAAATGACGGGACATTACAAATACGTAAAAGGACGTTACAAGTAGATGACGGGACATTACAAGTAGTTGACGGGACGTCACAAGTAGGTGACGGGACGTTACAAGAAGTTGACGGAACGTCACAAGTGGGTGACGGGACGTTACAAGTTTGTGACGGGACGTTACAAGTAGGTGACGGGACGTTACAAGTACGTGACGGCACGTTACAAGTAGGTGACAGGACGTTACAAGTAGATGACTGGAGGTTACAAGAAAAAATCCGCGCGTAGCCGCAAACTAGAACTTGTTAAGTAAGTAAGTAATTGGGTTCCGTGCGCGTACCTCGCGTACCACGGAACCAATTACTTACTTAGTCCACAGTTTAAGTCTTGAAAAGTTTGTCGTTTTAACTTCGGCAACTCGGCTTGTACAGTTTATCATACTATCACGCCTGTTTTTACTGAGGGGTTAGTCTGAGTGTGTTTGTTCTACAAACTGGATTATATGCAACCTAAAACCGTCGAAATCTGCATGTAAATATGTAAAAATAATGTCAAAATATGCACAAAAAAAATAACTAAATATAATACCAGGCAGAACTGTACTTAATATTTCACCCACATTTCGCCAGTAGAAGGTGGTTCTGTTATAATATTAACAATGTGAATGTGAATCTTTAAAGAAAAATATTCTTTATTACGGACAACATAAGATTCACTGTGTTAGTTAGGTAGTAAGTTTTTCTAAGGATACTTATTCCCAGAATTAAAATAAGTTACAAGTATTCTACAAGCTATTTGAATAACCCTGTTAAAACTTGCAAAACAATTCGACTTTAAACGTTATCGATAAAGATTACTTGGGCCATTAAAACCGCATTAGGTACGTAAATATCAACTTAGCCACGGTCTAGAACTTTAACAGAATAAGGAACGCAATCGATTCAAGGTCTTATTTGTATAATAAAGCTGTTTTTTAATGCGGTCTCGCTGGCGAAAAGGTACAAAATAAAATCATGTAGTCTGACGCTATAGAATAGTTTAGTTAGAATATAAATGTTAATGGATAGAGAAGGAGAGGAAGAACAAAAAGAAGATGAAAAGAGCGTGTGATGAATGATTTGAAAGAAAAGGAAAGATTTTTTTATAGATATGTAAATATTCTTTACTCTTTCCGTCTTTTTTGTCTTATTCTCATTTTATTTTTGTTTGTTTATTTTTTCTTTTATTTAGCAGTTTTGTACACATTGCATATAAGTTACAGAAGATCGAAGAGCGAAATGCTACAGGCTTTTCTTCTAAAAGAATGCTCCAAAAAATAGTTCAGCAGTACAAAACTTGTAACACTAAATAAAGCATTTGGTATTTTATTGTAAAGAATTGACAGAATGAAAAAATAGCGTGCTGCGCCAACCCCAAATATCATAGGATAAGGGCAGGAAGGTGATGAGCCTGATCAGATACGAGATTTCAACTAAGAAAACATAGAGAGAAATATACACGTATACAAAAGAACGTTCAATTACGTGATCTGTTTGTCTTTCAATTTGAAGTTTTCAATATATTCTAACTAAATAATCTCCTCAGGTACCGCATCGCCTTCACTGAAACCCTCTGCTGCGGCAAGGTTGGCAGTAAGAAGAGCAGGTGCCGCGAACACTCCAGCATCAGGGAGACCACGGTCAACCACACCTCCGAGGGAACACACCTCGTGAGAGTACGCTCCGAGGTTCAGGACAAAAGGAACCGCCTCGACAGAAGAAGCAGAAGGTGCAGCTATTATGGAACGGAAACCACCAGCCTCTGCAGTGAGAAGTGGAGACAGGATACGCCGAAAAAGATGAACAGCATCCTCATCAACGATAGGAACAGTGTGACGTCGACACTATGTAATAACAATGATAGTCAGTTGCTGTACAGTGATTTTAAGATAGATGGTGACGTCACATAAACTTGTAGTTATGTAGGTATGGGTAAATGAAGATTTTTCTGCAGATATTGTGATAAAATGATTTTAGGTACGTAATTTTAATATTAGAGCAAGTTTTCTGATTGTCTATTAAGGTCAGTAATTACCGTTATTTACTGTAAGTTATTGATTCAAGTATCCATAAGATGTAGATATTGTTGTGGGCAAAATAAATCGCCTAGCGGAACTCCACAGGTTTGATATTATTATCTAATGACGATAAAACAAAAATATTTTCTTAAGTGTCACTATCACAGAGGGGACCACTGTCTGCCGAGGTTGCGGGTTATTCGAAAGAGATACCACAGCCCCGGAACACAAAGGGCAAAAGAAGGAATATGGATGGGTTTTATTCAGTACAAGTCTGACACTCTCCTCCGCTCCACTCAGAGCTGGCGAAGTAATTTGATGACTTAACATCCGGAAAAGAAAGCCTCTATTGAAGTTGGCCCTGTAGTCAGCCTTAGAACAGTTTTTGGAACGAAGTTTCTTATCGCGCGTTGCGAAAGGGGGCTAGGCGGAAAAAATTAAGACCAAAAGTTGTAACGACACTTTTGTTATAGTTGTAAGCCGTGCGGCGTGCGCGTGTTTCTCTGTCTCTCTCTCTCTCTCTCTCATAGAAAGCAAGCCAGTTATTTTCGTTTCGGCTTTCTATTTCGCATTGAACAGTGTGGTGTCGCGACGATTATTTTTGCTGAGTGTATACAGGTTTTTTGTACATAGTAAATAATAACTTCGTTCCATCCGGGTGTCCCTTGACACCTCTGAAGTTTTTTTTTCATAATTACGTATACCTACCCATCAATTTAGCAAGTTTTGCTTCCAAATTTTGCTTGAGCCTGTACATTCTAGAGAATCCAATTATCACATTTTGCAAGTCAGGACACATTAACATAGCACCATTCCTTTTGAATCAAATACCGATTTTATTATTCTTTGAACAATTTAAGATTTAATTGATCTTAACTTTATGGCGAATAACGAAAACAATCTTCAATAGATAAGCCTATGGTGCGGAGGCGCAAATGGGTACAATTTGCTCCCATCAGACCTGAATAAATTACTCTTCAATTTCTATTATAGTTACCAAAATACAACTCCACCAACCATTTATTATCCGTAGCCACAAATATTATTTTTGTGTAAGTACCTTACCTTTCCAATTTGTTCGTTATCTCAAGGGAATAAGGCCCAAGTTGGTCGATGTTCTTGTGATTGCTTATGGTTTTGTTATGAAGCGAACAAGTACAGTCACGATCACCAATGTGTATGTTACAGCTAACGATAAAAAAAAAACTTAAGTGCCATTTCAATATTTTGTAACATTTTTCCTATTTCTTGTATAGATTATATTTATTACCAATTCTTTATGAATGAGTGGACATGGTGGACCTTGTAGTTTCCTAGACGCTTTTAAACTTTTGTTAACTTTTAATTTTACGTTTGAAAAGTAAGCAATGATTTATTGTATGCATTAATTATAAAATAACTTTAACATTAATTGGTTGCCATCACTGTACTAATGTATTCTACGAGGAGTGGACGAAACTAATTGAATTTCAACGAAAATATAATTTTGGCGTATTATTACACACACACAGTCAGTCGTTCACTATTGAACAACCAGTTTCAATGTAAGTTCGGTTGTGTGGGTGTCATTACACCCTTATATTGGAGCTGTGTGGTGCTCGTAGCATTTTACTTAAATATGTATGTCGAAATATAATTCAATAGTTTCATCTTTGACTCGGACGGTACGCCATCGTTACCGCTAATTGTAGAAGATTGACAGTAGTTACAGGTATTAACCTGAAATAATAATTTTAAAAGAGTAACCATGGTATTTTGCCGGTTCTTCTCCATAGGAAACCACCAACCCGAACCGTGCACCTTTTCTCGACGTTTAATATATAATAAGTGCCCATGTGAAATAAAAATATTTTGATTTTGAAATTCTAGCAACCAGTCTAACCAAGAGGCATCGTAATACCAGGTACTAACTGGGTTGTGAAAATCTCGTACGCATGCCCTCCATGTTAAATACTGGTATTCAGCTGCGTCTGGTTAGACTGGAAGCCGACCTAATATTGATTTCGAAATATTTACCTATTTAAATGGTTAATATGCATACTGTTTGGTAGATATATCTATTTCTCTGTCCTGTTCATTGAAACAGTTCGAAATATACCATTATTTAGTAAAGACGTGTGTGTTATCAAGTCAATAAAGTCCTGCAATCAATACTGAACGTTAATCACTTCAAGACATACTTATGTAATTTTATGAAAATTTCAGAGTGATTTAGGTTTGTTTCTTTTTAAATCGTATTTGCGCAATGTGTGTTATGTTATTTTTAGTTTATATTTGGTGTTCAATAGTGAGAGGGCCAGTATTATATAATTATTGTTAAATAAAGTTAACTTTGAACAAAACACCCTCATGATACAAATTCCATTGTTCAATATTCACATTTGTCTACCAAATTGTATTAAACAAGACTCTGTTATTGTGTGTTATAATTGATAACGTAAATAAATAAATGGAACGAGTTAAACAAAAATTTAAAATACGTTGTACAAATATAGATTACTTATAATACTAACTAACTAAAAATGTAATGATTTTATAAATATCATTATAACAACTGCATACTTTTAACTAATATTAAAAAAAAAACATGTAAATTATGTTAATAAGAAAATAAACTGAATTAAGTCTAAAATAAATAGCTTGTGTTTAATTATCTTCGAAAAATCAAAACCTTAAAAAAATATGTTTTAAAGATAACCTTTTAAAGTAAATTGTGGTAAAACGTAGCCAATTAAATACTTGAGCCGTCGTGTCTAAAGTGGCACTTAGTTAACGTTTAATTTCGTCTAAAAATCATAAAATTATTTTATCATAATTACTTAACTATACATGAAGGATCAGAATAAATGCAAATTAGTCTCTTCAAGCAATACGTATTTAAAACTAGAAAAATATCGTTTCAAAAACGGCATCCTTACTAATATTATAAGAACGAAAGTGAGTCTGTTTGTTACCTCTTCACGCCTAAATGGCTAAACCGATTTTGATGAATTTTGGTACAGAAATAGTTGGAACCTTAAAGCAAATAAGAAATAAGAAAGAGGGAAGAAAAGGGAAAACTTAGCTTTGCTATTACAATAAATAAGGCGCAAGGGCAAAAACTTCAGGTAGCAGGTACCCGCAAATCAGGAAAGGGGATTCGTGTTGCCCCGAATTTAATGCGAGCAAAGCCGCGGGCAAAAGCTAGTCTCAAATAAAAAAATGGATCTTTCAGAAACTCGTTTCCAAAAAAAACTTGGGCGAATCCACACGCGACTATTCAAGTTAGTGCAAAGAGGAAATACGTGGGGTTGCGGGTTGTTCGAAAGAGATATCGCGGCCCTGGAACATAAAGGGCAATAGAAGGAACATGTGCGGGTTTTAGTCCGTACAAGTCTGACACTCCCCTCCGCCAGAGCGGGGGAAGTTATTTGATGATATCCTATCCGCAAAAAAAGGAGAAATACGTTCCGTATGTAAGTGTTCCGCTCGGAATTTCCTTTATTTTATCGTAGTGTTAACAGAATATATAAAGTTGAATTTAAACCGTACCAACCCATAACCTGTCCTTAACGCGAGGGTTTTATAACATTACTGTTTTCACTGCTGCGTACCACAATGTTAATCAAAATCCAAGTCATATATAACAAGGGATAGACTAGTAACAACAATATAAACCCACACAACGAGCACAGTACGTCGCTTTTTATGGAATCCTTCAATTTGTATTGAATTGTAAATCTGCTCCAGGAAACAGCTATTTTGAACTTTGTTTTGTAGAAAATAAGGTACAGTATCGTTAGAGATGTATTGGTAAGTTTTTACTTAAGTCGCGCGGATTGAACAACACCTGTATAGAATTCATTTTATTCATACAAATAAATTATATTTATGATAAATTAATTTAATTCACAACTAAGTGGTTGGTTTTGAGAAATTGCTTTTAAATTGGTCTGCACTTCCAATGCTTGTAATGGTGTACTATATCACAAATATATAGGTACACAGTTATCCATCATACATAAGAGGTTATTAAATGTCACCGGTGTACGCTCGCAGTATGGCTTAGACTCATAGTATGGCGTAGACTCGTAACACGGCGTAGGCTCGTAGCACGGCGTAGGCTCGTAGCACGGCGTAGACTCGTAGCACGGCGTTGGCTCGTAGCACGGCGTAGGCTCGTAGCACGGCGTTGGCGCGTAGCACGGCGTAGGCTCGTAGCACGGCCGCGGCGTAGGAATAGTCAGTAACGTCAGTCAATGACCGTCACGCCGGCTAATCCAATTGTGTTTATCCTGTTGCATTTGGCCAGTCGTGAGAAAAGGATTTTTTTTTAAATAATACTTGTATCAGAAATCGTTCATTCAAATAAAGCCGAGAATCAGTACTATTGCAACGTCAAAAACAATATGGTTACCCCAGAAAACAGTCTTCAGTACTTTATAATTGCTTTTTTTTCTCACCAAAATCCCTTACGTCACAAAGGCCTGACAAATGAAAACATCAGACAAGGCCCGGACAAAAACGAAAAATGGTCATTTCCGGAAAAATCCTTATGGATGGTTACCCATATCGGTTCGGAGTGATGGTCACTGCGGGCATAATCCATTCACTGACAAAGCGATGGATTGTATAATAATGTATAGAGTCACATGGACAGAAAGAAACGAAGTTGATAGTTGTTCTTTTTTGTTATTTGTAGACTATATAACAAGTCAAGCTTAACATTGTGAAACTTAACTATTGACCGATGAATTTATATTTTAGCGGAGATGGAAAATCCTTATCCTTACTTAATATTATAAAAGCGAAAGTGAGTTTGTTTGTTTGTTTGTTTGTTACGTCTTCACGCCTAAATGGCTTAACCGATTTTGATGAATTTTGGTACAGAGATAGTTGAGACCCAAGAGACGGACATAGGCTATTTAAAAAAAAAGATTGAGTTATGAGGGAGAAAGAGGGAAGACAAGGGAAAACTTAGCATTGCTATTACAATAAATAAGGCGCAAGGGCAAAAACTACAGGTAGCAGGTACCAGCAAATCAGGAAAGGGGAAATGTGTTACCCCGAATTTAACGCGAGCAAAGCCGCGGGAAAAAGCTAGTGTAATAATAAAATATACACCTAAGAAACATGTCAAGTATTGGCCGAATGAAGGCTGCAAGTCGGTGCAATCATGCGAACACATCGAATCCCGCGGGACACGACAACAATGTTGTGGCTTGTTATACCCCGCCCAATCCCACTTGTTATATTCGACAATGCAGAATAAGCCGGGACTGTATTGTGAATTGAAATTGCTGAATTTTCTGTGAAACCTCGTATAATCTTAAGTGACTCGATCTTGTGAGAAAAGATAGTAAGTCCTTACTAATATTATAAAAGCGAAAGTGACTTTGTTTGTTTGTTTGTTACGTCTTCACGCCTAAATAGCTAAACCGATTTTGATGAATTTTGGTACAGAGAAAGTTGGGACTATGGAGTCGGACATAGGCTATTTTTTTAAAGTGAGAAATGAAAGAGGGGAGAAAAGGGAAAACTTAGCTTTGCTATTACAATAAATAAGGCGCAACGGCAAACACTACAGGTAGCAGGTACCTGCAAATCAGGAAAGGGGATCTGTGTTACCCCGAATTTAACGCGAGCAAAGCCGCAGGCAAAAGCTAGTTTGATATAAATATCGCAAGTAAAAGAAACAGATTGTATTATTTCATTACCACTGCTTTTACAACTATGAAGGAAAGAGTCATAATATTTACCGACCCCCACTACATCTGTCTATGTGACCCCCACATTAATTCCCTGTCATATTCATTCTGACGCAAATAATCAAGTAGATGGAACTATTTCTATACTATGATTATAATCATGAAGTGCAAACTCTTCAATTTGTCTGCGATCATCGTATGCATAAGAAACTGAATTACCCGTGTAATTTACGGAACACACAATCAGATGCGATTGGTATACATAATGAATGCAGCTTTGGTGCTCTTTTTACGAAAAATATATACACAGACTAGAAATTGCGGATTTGCGGTTTCTTCGAAAAAAATACCGCGGCCTCGGAACATAAAAGGCAAAAGAAGGGTCATGGGTGGGTTTTAGTCAGTACACGTTTGACACCCCCCACCCCAGTTATTAAATGATTTCCCATCCGCAAAAAAAGACCAGAAAATGTAAAGAAAAAGCTTCTTCGCACTACCCATTATAAGTGTTACCAAGCTTTCTTATGCAGATTGAACAGTACAACATATAAAGCTTTTAGCACACGGGTGATGGTTATGATGCTGTATGGCATATGCAACAATAGGTTCAATTGTATAGAACTTTCAACTAGATTTTGATACGTAGTACTACATAACAAAATTACATAAAAAAACTAGGACGTTTATCGGTGGGAAGTGGGACTGCCCCATTTATGTAAGAATAGAACTAATGCTGGGGAACGAACTCCTCTCTGCAGATTCTCTGAAAAGTACAACTCACATTTAATAAATATAGATATTTTCGCGCTTAACCAGTTTTTTTTAATGGCTGCAGAATATTGGTTATTGTGATCTTATAGGATTTGTTAAATTCTCTTTTTCTGTATACATCCGTTTTTCTTATTGCTTTATAATACACTTCCTTGAAAGCTTCCTGAGGAGCTCGTGGCTAAATAAATAGTAGCCGCCCGGGTCGATCTTTAGGTTAAGCCGCGCTTGCCTAGGTTGGTCTGTGGATGGGCGACCATCCGTTACATACCGAGTTTCCTCCGTGCCTCGGAAAGCACGTTAAGCCGTTGGTCCCGGCTGTCATTTGTAAATCTTTGACAGTCGTTACAGGTAGTCAGTGTTCCGAAAGTCTGACAACCAGTCTTACCAAGGGGTATCGTATAACCCAGTATTAACTGGGTTGTGGAGGTCAGATAGGCAGTCGTTCCATGTAAAATACTGATATTCAGCTGCATCCGGTTGTTATATTAGATTCTTAATAAATGATATTCCGTTGGGTATGATACTGTTTTATTAGCAGGAGACACAGGTTGTACACACAGTAAGACATCACAGGAAGAAGTGTGGCAGAGTGCCGGCAGATCACAGATAATACATAGACTAGTGAAGACCATAATAGTAACATACTAAATAGTGATGTTACAACATCCCCCTTGTTGAGTTCAAATTAGACCCCTGACTGACAATTAATATAAGTGCTATGCTATTTAACTTTATACAAGACAACATGCTTAATTATACTTATAGTTATACTTAAACTTTACTTATGACTTTATTTATAACTTAACTTAATCAATTTCTTCAATTAACCTTCTGGTAGGTTTTATAATACGACCTGACCTAGTTGTTACATTTGAGGATTGTTGAGATGAGGATCCTTGATGCCTAGACTCCTGTCTGTCACCTTCCTCTCCCCTTTGTGACGAGTTGGATTGCATGGGGGGTTAGCACAATTATGAGAATATTTATGTCTTAAGTGAATTCTATTCCTCCTATACCTAACTCCATTGACATCCTCAACAACATATGATCTATTATTTGACAATCTTTGCTTAACAATAGCTTGTTCCCAGTTGCTACTAGGGTTTCTCTTAAAATAGACATGATCATTATGATGTAACATAGACATTGACTTGGCATTTTTATTGTAGTATTTTGACTTATTTTGATCATTTTTCTTGACAGACTCTTTGTAATCTTTAAATGTTACCACTTTTGGCTTTAACTTCTTATATGATGTTGGAATGTTATCTCTTAAGTTCCTAGACATGAGTAACTGTGCTGGTGATGAAAAATTATTTTTACCTGTATTTCTATATTGTAACAATGCTATGTATGGATCTGATCCATTTTCTTTGCATTTTCTTAGCATGTTTTTTATAATTTTGACTGAACTCTCTGCTTGTCCATTAGACTGTGAATGATATGGGCTAGTAACAACATGTTCTATGTCCCATTCTTGCAAAAAAAAATTGAATTCGATTGACTGAAAAGGAGGTCCACCATCTGAGACTAGTGACAATGGTATTCCATGGCGTGCAAAAATTGTCTTTAAATGAGTAATAACATTTTGAGATGTACTATTTTTATTTAATAATGCTATTTCTATGTATTTTGAGTAATAGTCTGTGACAATTAAATATACTAAACTATCAAAATGCATTAAATCAATACCTACTTGTTGCCATGGGTATTTACAGATTTCAAAATTTTGTAGTGGTTCCTTTTGATTGCTTTGTTTAAACTTAGCACATATAAGACATTGCTCTACTAAATTCTTAATATCACTTGACATATTTGGCCAATACAGAGATTCTTTAGCTAGTTTTAAACATTTGTTTATACCCTGGTGACCTTTGTGAATCTGTTCTAACATTCCTTTGTACATAGACTGTGGTACTATTAATTTTGAGCCTTTGAAAAGTAAATCTTTAATTACATGAATTTCCCCTTGAATATTCCAAAATGGTTTTACCAATGGACTGACATTGTTTTTATTGTTTGGCCATCCTTCATTATAATATTTTTTTAATAATTGCAAGGATTCATCCTTTCTGGTTTCCTGTGCCATTTGTGTACTATATTCTTTTGTAATTGCTAAGTTAGCATACATTAGATTGACATGACAAGACATTTCTGATTCATTTTCAGGTATATAGTGATCTTTCAAGGCGGCTCTTGACAAAGTGTCTGATATAAACATTTCTTTACCTGGGACATGTATAACTTCTAAATCATATTTTTGACAAGTTAACATCATACGCTGTAATCTAGCTGGGACGTCATGTAATGGTTTTTTAAACAGATAGACTAATGGTTTATGATCAGTGTGAACTGTGACTCTGTTACCATATACATATTGGTGAAATTTTTCACAACCAAATTGAATTGCTAGCAGCTCCTTCTCTATTTGAGCATACCTTTCTTGGGTTTGAGTTAAAGTTTTTGAACTGTATGCTATAGGTTTATTTTTTTGTAAAATGACTGCACCTAACGCTGACTTTGACGAATCGACTGACAAGACTAATGGAATCTTGGGATTATAATGAGCTAAAACTGGTGAATTTGTAATTTCATCTTTCAGTTTCCTCAGACATTGACTATGATTCTCATCCCAAGTCCAGACTGCATCTTTTTTTAAAAGATTTCTTAACATTTGTGTTTTTTCTGACAGGTTACTTATAAAAGGTCCTAGGTAGTTTATCATACCTAGTATTCTCTGTAACTCTTTGACATTTTGTGGTGTAGGCATGTTGACAATTGCTTTGACCTTCTCAAGATCTGCCCTTGCACCATCTTTACTGAAGACATAACCTAAAAAACATACTTCTGACAGTGAAAATTTACACTTTGACTTGTTAAATTTTAAATTGACTTGACGAGCTCTTTGCATGACTTTATGTAATCTTTCATTGTGAATTGACTCGTTTGGACCATACACTAAAATATCGTCAATAAAAATTAGAACTCCTTCTATATCACCAAATAAATTCATCATGACTCTTTGAAATATTTCTGATGAGGCATTTATGCCGTATGGTAATCTTAAATATTTATATCTACCAAATGGTGTTTGAAAGGTACATAATTCTGAACTATATTCATCTAAACGTAGCATCCAAAACCCTGAAAATGCATCTTAGTGAGAAAAACATACAGCCCCTTCGAGCTGAGACCTAATCTCATCAATTGACTTGAGTGGATAATGTTCCCTCATGATATTTTTATTTAAATTTCTAGGATCAAGACAAATTCGTAACTGACCTGAACTTTTTACTGTTACAACGACTGAATTAACCCACTCTGTAGGTTTTGTTACTTTCTTAACTACTTGCATTTTCTCAACAATGCTATGTATGGATCTGATCCATTTTCTTTGCATTTTCTCCATGCGATCCAACTCCTCACGCAGTTTCCCTTGTAATGCGAATGGGACTTTCCTGGGCGGATCCACACATGGTACTGCATCAGGCTTGAGTTTTAGATGACAGACTGGAGGCAGACAGCCAAGACCCTGGAATACATCATTATATTGTGTATGAATTTGTTCACAAAAGTCTTGTTTTGATACTGAAAAGACACGTTTTATTATACCTTGTTATGTTGGATTCTTAATAAAAGATGTCCATTAAGTATGATACTGGTTTATTGACAGGAGACACACGAATGTACACACAGTAAGACATCACAGGAAGAAGTGTGGCAGAGCGCCGGGAGATCACAGATAATACATAGACTAGTGAAGACCATAATAGTACAACTAAATAGTGATGTTACAACATCCCCCTTGTTGAGTTCAAATTAGACCCCTGACTGACAATTAATATAAGTGCTATGCTATTTGATTCTATACAAGACAACATGCTTAATTATACTTATGGTTATACTTAAACTTTACTTATGACTTTATTTATAACTTAACTTAATCAATTTCTTCAATTAACCTTCTGGTAGGTTTTACAATACGACCTGACCTAGTTGTTACATTTGAGGATTGTTGAGATGAGGATCCTTGATGCCTAGACTCCTGTCTGTCACCTTCCTCTCCCCTTTGTGACGAGTTGGATTGCATGGGAGGGTTAGCACAATTATGAGAATATTTATGTCTTAAGTGAATTCTATTCCTCCTATACCTAACTCCATTGACATCCTCAACAACATATGATCTATTATTTGACAATCTTTGCTTAACAATAGCTTGTTCCCAGTTGCTACTAGGGTTTCTCTTAAAATAGACATGATCATTATGATGTGACTGGCCTGTTGGTCTAGTGGTTAGTGGCCCTGACTGCTGAGCCGGAGGTCGTGGGTTCGATTCCCACCCAGGACAAACTTTGTGTGATGAGCATGATTGTTTGTTTTGTGTCTGGGTATGATTTATCTATAATATGTATGTATTTATAAATTATATAAGTATGTATATCAGTTGTCTGGTTACCATAACACAAGCTCTGCTTAGCTTGGGATCAGATAGCCGTGTGTGAGTTGTCCCAAGATATTTAATTTAATTTTAATTTAATAGACATTGACTTGGCATTCTTATTGTAGTATTTTGACTTATTTTGATCATTTTTCTTGACAGACTCTTTGTAATCTTTAAAAGTTACCACTTTTGGCTTTAACTTCTTATATGATGTTGGAATGTTATCTCTTAAGTTCCTAGACATGAGTAACTGCGCTGGCGATGCTAAATTATTTTTACCTGTATTTCTATATTGTAACAATGCTATGTATGGATCTGATCCATTTTCTTTGCATTTTCTTAGCATGTTTTTTATAATTTTGACTGAACTCTCTGCTTGTCCATTAGACTGTGAATGATATGGGCTAGTAACAACATGTTCTATGTCCCATTCTTGCAAAAAATTCTTGAATTGGATTGACTGAAAAGGAGGTCCACCATCTGAGACTAGTGACAATGGTATTCCATGGCGTGCAAAAATTGACTTTAAATGAGTAATAACATTTTGAGATGTACTATTTTTATTTAATAATGCTATTTCTATGTATTTTGAGTAATAGTCTGTGACAATTAAATATACTAAACTATCAAAATGCATTAAATCAATACCTACTTGTTGCCATGGGTATTTACAGATTTCAAAATTTTGTAGTGGTTCCTTTTGATTGCTTTGTTTAAACTTAGCACATATAAGACATTGGTCTACTAAATTCTTAATATCACATGACATATTTGGCCAATACAGAGATTCTTTAGCTAGTTTTAAACATTTGTTTATACCCTGGTGACCTTTGTGAATCTGTTCTAACATTCCTTTGTACATAGACTGTGGTACTATTAATTTTGAGCCTTTGAAAATTAAATCTTTAATTACATGAATTTCCCCTTGAATATTCCAAAATGGTTTTACCAATGGACTGACATTGTTTTTATTGTTTGGCCATCCTTCATTATAATATTTTTTTAATAATTGCAAGGATTCATCCTTTCTGGTTTCCTGTGCCAATTGTGTACTATATTCTTTTGTAATTGCTAAGTTAGCATACATTAGATTGACATGACAAGACATTTCTGATTCATTTTCAGGTATATAGTGATCTTTCAAGGCGGCTCTTGACAAAGTGTCTGATATAAACATTTCTTTACCTGGGACATGTATAACTTCTAAATCATATTTTTGACAAGTTAACATCATACGCTGTAATCTAGCTGGGACATCATGTAATGGTTTTTTAAACAGATAGACTAATGGTTTATGATCAGTGTGAACTGTGACTCTGTTACCATATACATATTGGTGAAATTTTTCACAACCAAATTGAATTGCTAGCAGCTCCTTCTCTATTTGAGCATACCTTTCTTGGGTTTGAGTTAAAGTTTTTGAACTGTATGCTATAGGTTTATTTTTTTGTAAAATGACTGCACCTAACGCTGACTTTGACGAATCGACTGACAAGACTAATGGAATCTTGGGATTATAATGAGCTAAAACTGGTGAATTTGTAATTTCATCCTTCAGTTTCCTCAGACATTGACTATGATTTTCATCCCAAGTCCAGACTGCATCTTTTTTTAAAAGATTTCTTAACATTTGTGTTTTTTCTGACAGGTTACTTATAAAAGGTCCTAGGTAGTTTATCATACCTAGTATTCTCTGTAACTCTTTGACATTTTGTGGTGTAGGCATGTTGACAATTGCTTTGACCTTCTCAAGATCTGCCCTTGCACCATCTTTACTGAAGACATAGCCTAAAAAACATACTTCTGACAGTGAAAATTTACACTTTGACTTGTTAAATTTTAAATTGACTTGACGAGCTCTTTGCATGACTTTATGTAATCTTTCATTGTGAATTGAGTCGTTTGGACCATACACTAAAATATCGTCAATAAAAATTAGAACTCCTTCTATATCACCAAATAAATTCATCATGACTCTTTGAAATATTTCTGATGAGGCATTTATGCCGTATGGTAATCTTAAATATTTATATCTACCAAATGGTGTTTGAAAGGTACATAATTCTGAACTATATTCATCTAAACGTAGCATCCAAAACCCTGAAAATGCATCTAAATGAGAAAAACATACAGCCCCTTCGAGCTGAGACCTAATCTCATCAATTGACTTGAGTGGATAATGTTCCCTCATGATATTTTTATTTAAATTTCTAGGATCAAGACAAATTCGTAACTGACCTGAACTTTTTACTGTTACAACGACTGAATTAACCCACTCTGTAGGTTTTGTAACCTTTACTATGACTTGCATTTTCTCCATGCGATCCAACTCCTCACGCAGTTTCCCTTGTAATGCGAATGGGACTTTCCTGGGCGGATCCACACATGGTACTGCATCAGGCTTGAGTTTTAGATGACAGACTGGAGGCAGACAGCCAAGACCCTGGAATACATCATTATATTGTGTATGAATTTGTTCACAAAAGTCTTGTTTTGATACTGAAAAGACACGTTTTATTATACCTAACTTTTCACAAATTGGGAGACCAAGGACATTTGGACACTCTATATCTGGTATTATAAACATTATGCTTTCAACAATGTTCTTATTGTTTAAGCAAAAATTACAAATTAAGTTGACTTTGCCTAAAATCGGAATGGATTTTCCACCAAATCCTGTGACATTTACTTGACATTTGACAAGTGACAATTTTGACAGCTTATTTTGACCTTTAACATTTTGAAATGTTTGTTTTGACATTATATTGACATCTGCACCTGAGTCTATAATGCATTTGACTTTGGTATCTCCTACCAATAAGCTAATTTCCCACGACTGCTTTGAGTGATTCAAAGTATTGACCACTGATGATCCATTGTGTGACTGACTGGACGACTGTGCCTTATTGTGAAATCCCTCAGACATGTGACTGATTTCATCATTGAGACTCTGACACTTTTTCTTTTGACTTTTTGACTGGACATAGGACCTGACTGGACTGACTGACTGGTCTGACTGACTGACTGACCGTGACTTTTTGACTGGACATAGGACCTGACTGGACTGACTGACTGACTGACTGGTCTGACTGAGTGACTGACCGTGAGAATGACTATTATGACTTTGACCATTATGACTTTGGCTATTATGACTTTGACTATTCAGTATACCTACGAAATAATCTTGACTACCCTTATCTGAATTAAACGATTGCAACTGACTGACTTTTTTATTTTTGAGACAAAATTTAGCAAAATGATTATAAGATTTACATGACCTGCATTGAACTCCTTGAGCTGGACACTTGTAGCGATGAGACTGTCCACAGCGGCTACATGTCTTCGAGCTGCTTGAAGCTGAAGGTGACTCGCGACTGCCTGAAGCTGGCTTGCGACTGCTTGAAGCTGACTTGCGACTGGAAGCTCGCTGTCGACCATCTCCTCGACTACGGCTCCTCCGACTGAGATGCATGACGTTTTCACTGGCGATGCTGCTCCCTTTGACTATTTTCTCAGCATCCTGCTGTGCGACTATGAGCGTCCTCGCTAGCTCTTGCATTCTCTGATATGTTAAGTCATGTTCTTGCAGTAACCTTTGACGCACATGTGACAAGTCCAAATTGAGGTTTGCAATGAAAATATCTTTGATGAGCGATTCCCTGAGCGTGCCAAACTCACATTCTCTGCTTTTATTCTCCAAATCCATGAGGAATTCGTCGATGCTTTCGGATTTTTCCTGCTTACGTGTGAAGAATAGGTATCTGCACATCGTGATATTTTTTCTTGGCTCGAAATATTTATCAAATTTTGTTTTCACCTCTTCAAGCGTGCTGCCATTGATTGTTAGGTTAAAGGTATTGAAAATGTTCAGACCTCGCTCACCGATTGAGTGCAGTAGAATGGCTATTTTGCGTTTCTCAGTTGCTTTGTCAAGGCCTGTCGCTAGTAAATATAGCTCAAATGCTTGCGACCATTTTTTCCATGATTCAGCGTTGTTATGAGCTGGATCCGACGATATGTTGAAATTTTTGATATGTGAGTTGAACGTTGACTCACCGTCATGGCCGACTTGCCGGGTCGCGTCGACAGGGTTAGGCATTTTCCTTTGGATTTCGTTTCTTCAGATGACTTCTGACACCATGTTATGTTGGATTCTTAATAAAAGATGTCCATTAAGTATGATACTGGTTTATTGACAGGAGACACACGAATGTACACACAGTAAGACATCACAGGAAGAAGTGTGGCAGAGCGCCGGGAGATCACAGATAATACATAGACTAGTGAAGACCATAATAGTACAACTAAATAGTGATGTTACAACATACCTAACTTTTCACAAATTGGGAGACCAAGGACATTTGGACACTCTATATCTGGTATTATAAACATTATGTTTTCAACAATGTTCTTATTGTTTAAGCAAAAATTACAAATTAAGTAGACTTTGCCTAAAATCGGAATGGATTTTCCACCAAATCCTGTGACATTTATTTGACATTTGACAAGTGACAATTTTGACAGCTTATTTTGACTTTTAACATTTTGAAATGTTTGTTTTGACATTATATTGACATCTGCACCTGAGTCTATGATGCATTTAACTTTTGTATCTCCTACCAATAAGCTAATTTCCCACGACTGCTTTGAGTGATTCAAAGTATTGACCACTGATGATCCATTGTGTGACTGACTGGACGACTGTGCCTTATTGTGAAATCCCTCAGACATGTGACTGATTTCATCATTGAGACTCTGACATTTTTTCTTTTGACTTTTTGACTGGACATAGGATCTCTCAGACATGTGATTGTTTTCATCATTGAGATGTTTATTTTTATTACATCTCTCAGACATATCACAGTTTTCATCATTGAGATGATATGAATTGGGACTCTGACTGTTTGAATGGACATTGGATCTCTCAGACATGTGATTGTTTTCATCATTGAGATGTTTATTTTTATTACATCTCTCAGACATATCACAGTTTTCATCATTGAGATGATATGAATTGGGACTCTGACTGTTTGAATGGACATTGGATCTCTCAGACATGTGATTGTTTTCATCATTGAGATGTTTATTTTTATTACATCTCTCAGACATATCACAGTTTTCATCATTGAGATGATATGAATTGGGACTCCGACTATTTGACTGGATAATAAATCTCTCCGACATGTCACTTTTCTCATCATAGGGATGGATGGATGGATGTGATGTCTTACTGTGTGTCTGTGTGTTCCTGTGTCTCTGACTGAGTGACTGACCGTGAGAATGACTATTATGACTTTGACCATTATGACTTTGACTATTCAGCATACCTACGAAATAATCTTGACTACCATTATCTGAATTAAACGATTGCAACTGACTGACTTTTTTATTTTTGAGACAAAATTTAGCAAAATGATTATAAGATTTACATGACCTGCATTGAACTCCTTGAGCTGGACACTTGTAGCGATGAGACTGCCCACAGCGGCTACATGTCTTCGAGCTGCTTGAAGCTGAAGGTGACTCGCGACTGCGTGAAGCTGGCTTGCGACTGCTTGAAGCTGACTTGCGACTGGAAGCTCGCTGTCGACCATCTCCTCGACTACGGCTCCTCCGACTGAGATGCATGACGTTTTCACTGGCGATGCTGCTCCCTTTGACTATTTTCTCAGCATCCTGCTGTGCGACTATGAGCGTCCTCGCTAGCTCTTGCATTCTCTGATAGGTTAAGTCATGTTCTTGCAGTAACCTTTGACGCACATGTGACAAGTCCAAATTGAGGTTTGCAATAAAAATATCTTTGATGAGCGATTCCCTGAGCGTGCCAAACTCACATTCTCTGCTTTTATTCTCCAAATCCGTGAGGAATTCGTCGATGCTTTCGGATTTTTCCTGCTTACGTGTGAAGAATAGGTATCTGCACATCGTGATATTTTTTCTTGGCTCGAAATATTTGTCAAATTTTGTTTTCACCTCTTCAAGCGTGCTGCCATTGATTGTTAGGTTAAATGTGTTGAAAATGTTCAGACCTCGCTCACCGATTGAGTGCAGTAGAATGGCTATTTTGCGTTTCTCAGTTGCTTTGTCAAGGCCTGTCGCTAGTAAATATAGCTCAAATGCTTGCGACCATTTTTTCCATGATTCAGCGTTGTTATGAGCTGGATCCGACGATATGTTGAAATTTTTGATATGTGAGTTGAAAGTTGACTCACCGTCATGGCCGACTTGCCGGGTCGCGTCGCCGGCTGGATTGGGCATTTTTCTTTAGATTTCGTTTTCTTCAGATGACTTCTGACACCATGTTATATTAGATTCTTAATAAATGATATTCCGTTGGGTATGATACTGTTTTATTAGCAGGAGACACAGGTTGTACACACAGTAAGACATCACAGGAAGAAGTGTGGCAGAGTGCCGGCAGATCACAGATAATACATAGACTAGTGAAGACCATAATAGTAACATACTAAATAGTGATGTTACAACACCGGTTAGACTGGAAGCCGACCCCAACATAGTTGGGAAAAGGCTAGGCAGATGATGATGACACTTCCTTGAAAACTGGTTCTTATTTCTCATTTATCGTAAGGAGGGCTTACATTTTTTGCTTATTTCACCACGGATAACAATAAACAACTGCTCAAATTCCTTTAGCTGCTGGTGACTTTTTATTGAGTAAAGGAGGCGCATGTTTTTAAATCTTCGTATTTGTTTTAAAAAAAAAGTGTTTTGCAACAGAATATTATCTACAAATAAACATGATTATTTATAAAGTTATAACAACAAACAGAGATTTATTTTATAACTCAATTAAAAAATAATTTGTATTTCTTATTTTAATTTTAAAAACAAGGATTTTTTTTGGGATGTCATACTTTTGTTTCTCCTTTAGTTTGAGAAGAAAAGCTCGAGGAAAAAAGAAATTGAGTCATGGTTTCATTTTGATTAATGATGAAAGTACTTTTTGATCTGTTATTTAATTTCTCCGTAAGTGTATTGAAAAACGTCGTTTGATTAACTTGAGAATTTGTTACTGCTGTTCTCGGCTCTATAACACCCTTGCCTAGTGGTTTGGGCATTAAATCCGCTTCGGCTGCAATGATTGTCTTTGTACTTGAATGTATGTTTGTATATTATTTGCTCATGTTTTAATATTTTTTTTTCTCTTTTTTCTTTACGCACTGTGTCTACATCTCTTTTTATTTACTCTCCTTTCGCAGATATGCTGGAAGAGATTTCTATAGAAATAAGCATTACCTTTGTACCTGTTTTCTGTTCCTGTCTTTTTTTTTCCTGTATTCAGTGTGTATGTACATAAATCGTTAAATAAATAAATAAATAAAGTTTCCTCACTTCAATCAAAATGTACTATTTAATATCGTTGCTATTCCGTGGACATTGGTGTGGGTTACGCTTCCATATTGCGACGTGTAACTGTTTTTTATCCCAAATACATTTATAAAATAACATCAAGCTCTTTGGTCTGTGAGGCAAGATATTAATAGGAATTACTTTGTCAATGTCGAGCGCAAACACTTCCACAAAAACAGTTTGGAATAAAGACATTTTTTGGATAGTTTTCGTATAACGTTGAAAAATCGAAGCAAAAACACCTTTGGCACTTCACGGATGATTCTTTTGTCCTGAAACTTTCAGGATACCTATTCAATGAGAATAAGACGTCTCATTGCGTCACGCATTAAAGTGTCTACGTTTATATTGTGCTCTGGTGAGGAGTTTTATTATAGTTTGAGTCTATGTCGGGCTCTTTGTGTACATAATAATCGAATGTATTCTTAGATTGCCTTTCTTTAAATAATTATTTACGTAAATTCTTTATCTGTACCTAGCCTTTTCCCAACTATGTATGTTGGGGTCGGCTTCCAGTCTTTCCGGAGGCAGCTGAATACCAGTATTTTACATTGAGCGACTGCACCCTCCGCAATCCAGTTAGTTTTCGATAATACGATACCCCTTAGTACAGGACACTGAGTTCTGTTAACGACTGTCAAAGATCTACAAATGACAGCCGGGACCAACAGCTTAACGTGCTTTCCGAGGCACGGAGGAAACTCGGTATGTAACGGGTGGTCACCAATCCACAGATCAACCCAGGCAAGCATGGCTTAACCTAAAGTTCGACCTTAGCGGCTGCTATTATTTAGCCACGAGCTTACGAAATTAATTTTGTAGAAATTTAAAATTAACTGTTATAAGCGCCACACCCAGCTTTCTTTTTTAAAAAAAACGTTGCCCCACACTAGGAATTTCTCCTGTATCGTGGGTGCGTTTACAAACATTTAAACTCACATACACAAACAGCCAGACCCGGCACAACTATCTGTTGTTCACTCAGCCACAGACGCCAACTGTGCCGTCAATTATTTCGGGATAAAAGTTGTTGTTGCACATAAATCGACTAGCTAGCTGACTTCAATAAAACAGTTTCCTTGGTTAAAATGGCTATCAGTTTATTCACGAGCTAATAAAACCCGTAATCCTTACTAATATTATAAAAGCGAAAATGAGTTTGTTTGTTTGTTACGTCTTCACGCATAAATGGCTAAACCGATTTTGATGAATTTTGGTACAGAGATAGTTGGGACCCTGGAGACGGATAAAGGCTATTTTTAAAAGATTGAGATAATATAAGGGATAAAGAGGGAAGAAAGGGGAAAACTTAGCTTTGCTATTACAATAAATAAGGCGCAAGGGCAAAAACTACAGGTAGCAGGTACCTGCAAATCAGGAAAAGGGAACTGTGTTACCCCGAATTTAACGCGAGCGAAGCCGCGTGCAAAAGCTAGTTACTAAATAAGAACGATATCCTTCAGATACACCTGTCTCCATATTCTGTGATTTTGATGGATAGCAAACGTTCACCTCAAAAATAAAAACGGAACCCTTATGTGATCATGACTCTGTTGTCTATATGTCAGTCTGTCTGTCTGTCAAGACCCTTTATCTCGGGAACGCGTGGAGGTATCGAGTTGAAATTATATTCAACTAGCTTTTGTCCGCGGCTTCGCTCGCGTTAAATTCGGGGTAACACAGTTCCCCTTGCGCCTTATTGATTTGTAATAGCAACAATAAGTTTTCCCTTTTCTTCCCTCTTTCTCCCTCACATCCCACTTTTTCTTGAAAAAATAGCCTATGTCCGTCTGCTGGTTCCCAACTGTCTCTGTACCAAAATTCATCAAAATCGGTGTAGCCATTAAAGCGTGAAGAGGTAACAAACAAACAAACTCACTTTCGCTTTTATAATAATTATTAGTAAGGATAAGGATTCTGTGGTCTCTTGGAGCTGTGAAAAAATTAACCCTCTAAGCGGTAAAACATATGGCCGTATACGTCGCAAGTTTACACAGAACCATTTGGCCGGTTTTTTACAATTTAAGAGTTTTTCAAGAGGCCCAATATTAAATTCTCATTTAAATCCAATTTATCAACATAATTACGTCCATTTGATAGACTCTACAACATTTAAATTCAAATAGGTTCGCCAACTTTGAAATATTCACGCAATTTTCCATAAAACGCGATGCTCTCAAAGTTACGTCTCGCTTCATTTAACTTTAAGATTTTGCGGAAACGATCCAGTTTGCGGAAAACCGTTTATTCCGTGACTTATAAAGTGCAGAATATGTTAAATAAAACATGTTTCAAAATATCACGAGGATATAACTATCATTTAAACTCAAGAAACAAGACACGACTAGTTGTAATGTTTTTGCTTAGCTTTTGCCCGCGGCTTCGCTTGCGTTAAATTCGGGGTAACACAGTTCCCTTTTCCCAATTTGCAGGCACCTGCTACCTGTAGTTTTTGCCCTTGTGCCTTATTTATTGTAATAATAAAGGTAACTTTTCCCTTTTTTTCCCTCTTTCTCCCTCATTTCTAACTTTAAAAAGAAAACTATCCTCTGTCCGTTTCCAGGGTCCCAACTATCTCGGTACCGAAATTCATCAAAATCGGTTCAGCCATTCAGGCGTGAAGACGTAACAAACAAACAAACTCACTTTCGTTTTTATAATATTAGTAAGAATAATTGATTTATCCCATCAATCATCATCATTCAGGCGATATACATCTGCTGGAGATGCCTTATCAACTATTCCCGTGTTTATAGAATCTAGCGCATTCTAGCGACCTTAACGTATCAAAAAACAGTAAATTAAATAATAAATCAATCCCTAAAACACTAGCAGATGGCAAAGAGCCTTTTTAAGACCTTCTTAAACATTATACATAATTTGATGTTATAAAAGCGAAAATCAGTTTCAGCCAAATATGAATATACTAGCTAGCGCCCACGGCTTTACCCGCGTGATGATCGAAAAAAAATCCTATGTGTTATTCCAGACTGTTATCTACCTGTGTGTTAATTTCATCAAGATCCGTTCAGCCGTTTTGACGTGAAAAAAGAGATGTGACAAATATCCATACATCCATGCATCCAAACGTTCGCGTTTATTATATTAGTTGGAATAGTATGATGATTTTTAATACCATTGCATTCTATGAGAGTTGCTTGTTACTAATATAAACGAACCGGCCACAAGGTAACGTCAACGACTGAATTACAGCTACCGTAACAAGAACGAATGAATAACAGATCAGGCGTGAATGATTGTTATAACTGGATTAATGGCGTGACATGATGTGCATCTTGCGCATTATGCGTCTCATCAATAGTGATGGGTGGACATAGGTCCCGGCTCATTGGCTGCTGCCTGATTGTGTTTCTAATTTATATCAAGGTAACCACCGAAAATTATATTAACATACACACACGCACATGCTCACAATGAAACAAAGTACTGCGCACTGTACCTTTCAAATAATTATGATTGATGCAAAGGACGTTCAAATCAAATCAAATCAAGATGTTTATTTGTAAGAATATGGTACAATAGATGTTATAATATTAGTTCCAACATATCCTGCCATACTATGACGTACAAATATTTCCATAAAAATAATAATTAAGGCTTATATTAATCTATTAGTAATTATAATTTGAACATTTAAATTGTATTGTAGTTATAATATTGATTAGCATTGAATAAAAGTATATTTGGTAGATATGATACAATAAAGGTTTTTTTATGTTACTAACGACTTATCCTCTAAATATTCTTTGACACTGTAATAATTTTTCGATAATAACAGTCTAGCCAATACCCTTTTAAACAATGATGATGGCAAATCTTGGATATTATTTGGCAAATGATTGTATATAATGATTGCCATGCAATAAACATTTCTTTTAAATAACATTAATTTGATTTGGGGTAGTTTCAATTTGTCGTTGTGTCGTATTCTACTATTTACTTTGTAACTGTTTTTTTTCAAATAGATTATAATTTAGTTTTACAAACATGCATGTTTCAAAGATATAAAGACATGGTAAAGATAGTATTTTATGTTTTTGGAATAAAGGTTTACAGCTATCTAAAAAGTGGGCTCCAAACATTGCACGAATACATTTTTTTTGTCCTTTAAAGACTCTTTCTACGTCTACTGAGTTGCCCCAAATTATAAGACCATATCTAAGTAAAGATGCTACATAAGCATGGTAAGCAACCATTGCGGTATTTAAATTAACTGTTTGTCGTATACGTTTCAGGACATACACAAAGCGATCTATTTTTTTAGTATTTTGTCTATGTGTGGTTTCCAACTGCAATGATTGTCCACGGTTATACCTAAGAATACACATTCATTGACAGTGTTTAAGCAAGAATTGTTATATTGAATGTCTAGACGATTTGTGTTTGTGTTAAGTGCTTGAAATTGTATTATATTTGTTTTCATCATGTTTATTTTTAAGTTATTTTTTTCTAGCCATTTGATTGCCTTGTCTAATGCTTTAACAATCCGTTTTTATAAGTCCTTGTTATCATTACTTTTCACAATTATGGTTGTATCGTCAGCAAATAGTACGCAATCTTCATTAATTGCCTCTGGTAGGTCGTTGATGTATACTAGAAATAATAGAGGGGATAAAGTTCCCCCTTGTGGCGTTCCAGAGTTGTTTTGTCTGTATGTTGATCGAAATTGCTTTCGTTCATTTTGATAGGTTCTTGTTATTTCTACGCATTGCTGTCGGTCCGTAAGAAAGCTTTTGATCCAAAGTTGTTCTGCGTCCTCACATTGTTGGCCAAGAGCATCGGGAAATTATGTATTGTATGTATTCTCTAACATCCATAAACTCCTGTATGCTATCTTAATAGCTATTGCCCGCGGCTTTGCTCGCGTTTAATTTGGGGTAACACAGTTCCCCTTTCCTTATTTGCATTTACCTGCTACCTGTAGTTTTTGCCCTTGCGCTTTTTTGATTGTAATAGCAAAGCTAAGTTTTCCCATTTCTTCACTCTTAAAAAAAAAGTCTATGTCCGTCTCCAGGGTCTCAACTATCTCTGTACCAAAATTCATCAAAATCGGTTTAGCCATTTAGGCGTGATGACGTAACAAACAAACTCACTTTCGCTTTTATAATATTAGATACTAAGGACTTTTATGGCAAACTAGCTGCAGAAAACATATATTTTAAAAAAAAATACTAGATTTTGAGGTTATAATCGAACCATAACAACGAATATTAGGTATGATTTTTCATAACTCGTTTTTTCGAGCTATTCACATTGAAAATGTTATGAAAACATAAAATAGGTACATTTTAATAATCATTTTCACAATTTCCTATCACAACGCGAGTGAAACCACGGGGCGCAGCGTTCACGCAAAAACTACTGAATGGATTTTGATGAAACTTCACTATAATATAGCTTATATATATCAGAATAACACATAGGCTACAATTCATAAAGATACATTGTATATTCTCCAAACTATAAAGATAAGTGTCAAGAAAGTCGAAAAAAAAACTGTCAAATATACTTACACACATCTTCACAAACTTTCGCTTTTATAATATTAGAAGGATCATTTTTCATAGGTCCAAGTGATTTTTAAGGTACTGAAAAAGTTATCATAATACATTTAGCTATTTTTAATACCTACCTAAACAATTAGGTAGGTACCTATGCATTTTTCCTTCAACTTTTGAGAGGGTTGATATAAAGCAGCTGTGATCAACATTAAGATCATAGCCGATCTCAATATAGTGGTGAAATAGCTGGACAGGTCTACATCTACTAAACAAAAGAACTCCCAGAATGTCACACATTCACAAAGCACAGTCATTTCGCACCGCCACCGTGTCCCTCTATTCCTACACAATACGGAGCTGCATTCAGGAAATTGGACGAGGCTCGAGTTCAATCGAATTGGTTTTAGGAAGCTACTTTATACAAATATCTCAATGCAAATAAATCTGTCCCTACCAAGACATGTGCACGTCAATTTGCATCCAGACATTTTTTATGGTTTTTATTTGTAAACCAACCTTTTATTTAATTAGGCCAGAAAAGGCGTTTTTGGACGTTACCCTTTAAAAATTCAAATTCATTTATTTTGAACTAAAAATACATGGTAAAATAAGGAAGTCTGAAACTATCTATGTTCGGCCGTTAGGCATACATTTTTTTCTCAAATTAAGGTATTATATTTAATTATATAAAGTAATTAACACAATAACAATTATTAAAACATTAGATTAAATAAAATGTCAGCTAGATGTCAATATGAAAAATACATGCACAAAACGTTAGTAATATCAAAACAAGTAATTAAAAGCAAGAATAAATTAACAAAATGTCAACATTCTAAAAGTTTGTCATTTAGGAATTCGCTAACTGAATAATACACTATGTCAATAAATAAATAGTGATCGTTTGTTTTAATATCCATTGAGGCTTTTGCACTCTTTAATTTGTTTTTATTGTACAGTCTGGGTGCCATTGCAAATACACTTTTATACATCATTATTCTGTTTTAGTAGGCAATGTGTGCAATTTGTCAGAATGACGCAAACTTTTAATAGGTTTATATAAGGACATATTGTTTTTGACAAAAAGAACGACTCATAGTAATTTATTCGCGCGTGTTAAGTTCGGGGTAACACAGTTCTCCTTTCCTGATTTACAGGTACCTGCCACCTGTAGTTTTTGCCCTTGCGCCTTATTTATTGTAATAGCAAAGCTAAGTTTTCCCTTTTCTTCCCTCTTTCTCCCTCATTTTTCTTTTTTTTCAAAAATTTGCCTTTTTCCGTCTCCAGGGTCCCAACTATCTCTGTCCCAAAATTCATAGAAATCGGTTTAGCCATTTAGGCGTGAAGACGTAACAAACAAACTCACTTTCGCTTTTATAGTATTAGTAAGGATATGCTGAATTACCTTTACGATTACATTAATTTTTTAGGCTTGCCAAGCCGAGTCACAACTCAAGCTGTTTTCGCTGTAGCATGGCGCGGGTGACATTAGCTAAACATTTCCTCTTCAATACGGAGCGTTACCGTGATTTGCAATCATTACTGAATATAGGCTTTACCCTGAATATCATAGTCGTTAAAGACTACCCAACATAATAATACATTCCATCACTAAACATGTATTTTTATCAAATGAAAACACGGTTGGCGCAGTGGCTGAGCGATCAACTGCTGCGCTGAGTGTCGCGGGTTCGATCCCCGCACGAAACAAATATTTGTATGTATATAAACTAAGAATCCAAAAACAGACGAACCACTGTAGTATACCAACTAATGAATACTTGTCTTAATTTAGGTTTATTATTGAATTTGATCATCCTTAATTTGGGTGTGCGGATATGTGTTCCGTGTTAGCCAACTTAGTTAATGTCTAGATAGGAAATTACAGTTTCAAGATCAAAAGTCATTTCTTCAAATTGGGCTGAGAGTTTTTGAACTTATAATACAATGTACATCCACCCTTAACAAACGTCACGTAAGGCCGCAATACTGTCAAGGGTGTGATGGTACATGGAAATATATGGTATGAAATATATGGTATGGTAGATAAAGGAACCTACAGCGACCTACAAGCCTAACAGTCCCTATGACCCTAAGCCCTATAAACCCTACAGCCCTAACCTACCATATACCTAGTATGTGATAAATAAATATATAAATAAGTTCAGGATGTCTGCACCATGCGACCTAAGGTTACAGACGGATAGTAGACAGGAATACCAGGTTCGGGAAGGATAAACTCACTGCCAATCCCGCAGACTCACGGGACTGATCCGAAGATGGCTAAAGGTGTCTTGGCCACAGCGAGGGGTAATGAGACAAGAATATAAAATTCAAATCTGATTTATTTACAAAATGTTCGGCTTATATACTACTTTTTCTTAACACACACTATTATACTAATTCTATGTATTCTATGCGTGTAAGATGCAACCAAATCATTATTTTAACTGGGCCGCGCGTGAGCCAGGCCGAGTGCTGAGTCAATGTCCAAAGGTAACATTGAACATCCTGGCGACTCTCAGGAACGGGACTCCATTTGGTACAGCTCGATGGTCTCGTATGGTCTGGCCTGGCCTTGTTCAGTTTGTTGTGACTGACGGGTGGGCACGCTGTGTGGTATGCCGTACCGCTGTTGTGTTTGTTGCGTTTGTGATGTGCAGATCGTTGGTTGCTGCACAGGCGGCACCGTTTTCCTTCTTGCTGCAATGGTGGCTCGAAATTTATTCAACACCTGTGGACCGAAATAAATAAAAACACATGCTAAACTTATCATAACAAGTGAAGTGGTGATGCTAGCGATGTATGTATGAGACTCTAATTGTTTCCAAATTGTGTTTTGTAGCTCAGTTTGTAAGTTTGTTTCGGATGTAACTAAGTGGTCGAAAACTCCTTTTGCCTTGTCTAAAACTAATTCCTCCTTGGATATATCGTTTATATTTGTTGGTAAGATCTGCGTATTAATGGAGAAGTTCATTGTTTTAGCATAAGAAGCTAGTACTGTTACAGTTGTTGTTCTTTTTGCAGCAAGTATGTTGTTAAGTGTTTTAATGACGCAATTCTCGGAGATGTGTAGAATTCCGACATCATGAATAGTAATTTCTTTTCTTTGACCGTCACACACAATCGATATGGCTACGGATTTAGTTGTAATGAAAAGCCAGGTGTTTTGCATGTATAATTGCTTCCATACAACATCCGTCGATATTTTGTAGGTCTTTGACGTGCATTGGGTGTGGGTGTAATTCTCTGTTCTAAAGAGTTGTTCAACTATGCAATTTTTATTTAATTGCATGTTCTTGACAGCTACAGGATAGCAGACAAACCCTGCATCACTATGAAAACAGTCTTTAAATTCTTCTTGATTTAATTCAAAGTAGCGCTCGTTGTTGTAATCGAAACCCATAAATGTCTGCTGAATAGTTAAGCACTCGAATGATCCATCTGTTTTTCTCTCTGGAATTGATGTTACGTGTATCAGAGTATACTTTGTTATATCGTGTATTGGGAAATAAGCGTACACTCTTATGTGCGTAGTATTTACATTCATCTCAGTGTGTATTATTTGATCCTGAATAATTTTTAAGTTTGATGGTAGTTTTTGATTGGCCATTTTTATTATGTTGCTGATGTGTTTTGGTGTTAGTATACTATATATAGTTGCTTTTTGTAAATATATTTCAAGTAACCCTTTATAGTAGTCCATAATCTCATTTATAAAATTGTTTGCTAACTCGTAGGTTTGCATTACTTGTATCTTAATATGATTTTTGTCAATCGATTTATACCAAACATTGTGGTTATTCATGAATGATATTGCTTCATTTAGTTTTGCTTGGAACTTCTCTAACTTTTTCTGGATTTGTTCTTCGGTTTGGTTTACACCTGCGATGGTAGATATCATTATCTTTGTTTGATGGTTGGCAGCGTCTATAAGTTTCTGCTGATTGTTATTCAATGTATCTATGTCCCTGTACACTTCATCGTTAACTCCGAACACCGATGTTAAAAGTTGTCCCAAGAGTCCTCGTTTCTTCCTATTTTTCTTTATCTCTGTTAGGTATTCTTTTGTTGTCTCAAACTTTGTTTTTTCTTCGTTTAAATGGTGATAAAATTCGTTGCAATGCGTTTCATCCATGATGTATTGAGTGTCCTTGCAGAGTTGTTGAAATTGTGTTGTTATTTTTTCGATCTTTTTATGGTCTATTTCCAAGCTTCCTCTCTCGTAATCCGTTTCAATTCTAAACGTTCCTCGATTAATAGTTGTGGTTCCTATATCTTCTACATATAGTCCTGCGTTTAAACTTTTTAATGTGTATGTGGGCGTAGTCGACACAGTGCCGATTAATAGAATAATTATTGTGTGAACTAGTAAACCCTTTATCCAACTTTTCGGTGATCGTATACCTTTTTTGTTTATTGTGGCTGTTGATATGTTACATTGCGTAGGTGTTTGCCTGTCTTTGCTCGTTGTATCAATTTCTATGTTTTCGTTCACAGGGAGCGGGATCAACGTGTGGATTGATCTTTTATGACAAGCGCCTGTTGATTTTTGAAGAGTTACCACTCTAACTACACCATCATCTCCCGGGTGTACTTCTGTGATTTTTGCTAATGGCCATTTACTTGGATTTATATTGTCGTCTTTTATTAGTACTACAGTTCCAATTTTTGCATTTTCATGTGCTTGTTTCCACTTGTATCTTTGCTGAAGTTGGTGTAGATAATCTTTTGTCCAACTGTTCCAAAAATCTTTTTTCATCTTTTGAATTTGTTTCCATCTGTTTACTAGGTCAGTGTTAATGTTTTCGATCGGGTCTGGTGTTCCTACTGCTTCTCGGCCAATAAGAAAATGGCTTGGAGTTAGTATTGTGTTGTCATTAATATTTTCGGTTTGTGCACACAATGGTCTTGAATTCAAACATGCTTCAATTTGGTGGAGAAAGGTTGTCATTTCCTCGTATGTTAGTGTCGAATCTCCGATTACTCGACGTAAGTGATGTTTCACTGACTTTACGCCAGCTTCCCAGATGCCACCAAAATGTGGTGATGATGGAGGAATAAAGTGCCACTGTGTTCCTATATTTGTTATTGTGTTTTGAAATTGCGGCGATTGCGTGATTTGTAATATTTCTTGATGTAAAAAATTGGCTGCTCCAACGAAGTTTGTTGCATTGTCACTGTACATGTGTAACACGTGACCTCTTCGTGCCATGAATCTGCGTAGCGCTGCGATAAATGTTTCTGTCGTTAAATCTCCCACCAATTCTAGGTGTATTGCTTTTGTTGCTAAACATACAAAAACAGCAATGTATGATTTATAGGACTTGTGACCTCTTCCTTTCATAGTTCTTGTTTGTATTGGTCCCGCATAATCCACTCCCGTATAACTGAATGGGTGGGATTGCGTTACTCGTGCTTTTGGTAGTATTCCCATTTTTTGAGAGTTTGTGTCTGCTTTGTATCGTATGCACCTCACACATTTATTAATTAAACTCTTCACTTTCCTTTTCCCACTAATGATCCAGTATCTTTGTCGTAAATAGGCCAATGTCAATTTGTTGCCACCATGTAATGTTTTTAAATGTGCGTCTTGTATAATTAATGACGTTACATGATGGTTGTATGGTAAAAGTATTGGATGTTTTTGATTGTAAGGCAATTCGGAGTTTTGTAATCTGCCTCCAACTCTTAGTAGTCCATCCTCGTCTATAAATGGGTCTAAAGTGGATAATGTTTTGTTTTTCTTCAAGGGTTGTCCACCTTGTATAGTTTTCAAGTCATCTTTGAATTCCTGCTGTTGTATTTTCAGGAGTATTCGTTTTAATGTCACGTTTAGTTCATTACAAGTAAGTAGTTTATTTGTTGTTTGTTTGTTTGTAAATTTGTAGCAATAAGACAACACCCTTATCATTTTGTCTAAGCTGGAGAATCTATTCCAGAGGTCATTCTTCTCAATCTCAGCTGTAGTTGTATGACATAATTTAGTTTCTTGGTTCGGCTGCGGCATACGTTTCGTGATAGGAATCTGATCGGTTTTTAACCAATGAGGACCGTTCCACCATAATGAGTATTTAACCATTTTTTCCGGTTCAAGACCTCTTGAAATGATATCAGCCGGGTTATCTGCAGAAATTACATGGTTCCATTCTGCGTTTGGTAATAATTGTTTGATTTGTGATACCCTATTGGCTACGAACGTTTGCCACCGCTCAGGCTCTCCTCGTACCCATCCTAAGGTGATCATAGAATCCGTCCAACAAGATATCGTGATATTCTTGCAGTTAAGCGCTTCCTTTACTTTTTCCATTAAGCCGGCTAGTAGCAGTGCAGCGCATAACTCAAGTCGAGGTAGAGTAGTTTTTTGCTTCTTTGGTGCCACTTTTGATTTTGCTTGTAATAATGTAACGTAGTAGATGTTATTGATTTTTACACGGCTATATACCACCGCTCCGTACGCTTTTTCAGAAGCGTCGCTGAAACCATATAGCTCAATCTCTGTGCTGTCTGTTATGTAACACCACCGTGGAACCTTAATTTCTTCTATACTTTTAAGTTGGTTTTGTAATTCAACCCATTTTTTCTGGAGTATGTCATCAACAGGTTGATCCCATCCTATGTCGTTCGTCCAGAGTTCTTGTATAAGCAGCTTCATTTTAATTATAATTGGTGCTAACCAGCCCAGGGGATCGAATATTTTTGCAACTTCTGACATAATAAATCTTTTCGTTGGTTTTTTATTTTCCGTTATAGTTATTTGGAAATAAAAACTGTCTTCTCGCGGTGACCATATTATGCCTAATGACTTCCTGGACTCGTCTAACGGTAGTTTGAGCAGTTGATCGTCTTTGTCTTCCACCGGTATGTTTTCCAGTAGCTCTGAACTATTTGACGACCATTTTCGAAGTTTAAAACCGCCCTTGTTTAACATGGATATTAACTGACTCTGCAATTCCTTAGCTGCACTTTCCTGGGAATCTCCGGATAAAATATCATCTACGTAGAAATCTTGTAATGTAGCTTGACTTGCGATTGGGTAATTGTTTTGTTCGTCTATCGCAAGTTGTTGCAATGTTCGTACCGCAAGGTAGGGGGCACTAGTTGTACCGTAGGTTACCGTTGTAAGCTCATATTCACTTATTGGGTGTTTTGGAGAAAATCTCCATAGTATCCTTTGATGTGTGACGTCTAATTCATTAATTTTTATAAATCGGTACATTTTCATAATATCCGCCATGAAGGCAAACTTATGTTTTCGCCATCGTAGAAGTATAGTGGATAAGTCTTGTTGTAATCGTGGTCCTTTATACATATTGTCATTAAGGCTTATTTTTGTGCTGCTTTTACTGCTCGCATCAAAAACCACGCGTAATTTTGTAGTTAGTGAATCTTCCTTAATTACTGCCTGATGTGGTATGTAGTATTTTCCTGAGTTGTAGTTCGTTGTAGCTACTTTTCTCATATGACCCATAAGTAAGTATTCATTCATGAAGTCAATGTATTGTTGTCGTAATTTTTCATTTTTTGCGAACTGTCGTTCTAGTTGTAGTAGTCGTGCAGCGGCTTTCCTGCGTGATTCACCGTTCAAGTTTAAGTTTAAGTTTGAATCCTTTAAAGGTAGTCGTACCGTGTAAGTTCCGTCTGAGTTTCTTACTGTTGTTTCTTTATAGTAGTTTTCACAGGTCTGGTCATCCTGTGTTAGTTTGTAGTCTTGTGGAATTTCTTCTAATTCCCAAAATTTTGTAAGTTGTCGTACATCTTCGGTGCACGCCACCATACTAAGTAGTTTTACCCCATTCTTCGTTTCATTGGGATAAAATCCGGATAAAATCCACCCCAATTCTGTGTTCTGGGCGATAATTCCGTCCCTTAGTCTTTCGAATCCCTGTAGTAATATTCTGCTGTATTCTTGGGCACCTAATATTATATCAATTGGTCCCTTTTTATAATAAGTTGGGTCTGCTATAAGAGCGTTATCCAAGATTTTTTCTTGTAATTGTTGTAAATCGTTCCTTGGTAATGAACTTGTTAGTTTTGGTAGTACTATTAGCGTCACTGGCAGTTTGTAATTGCTGGAGTACCTTGGTTGTAGAGTAATGTTGATTGTGTAGTTTGAAGTTTTTGGTTTTTCATCTCCGATACCCTTTATTTCGGCTTGGATTTTTTGTCGTGGGTAAGACAACAATTGTGCTACTTCTTCAGTGCAAAATGACGCTTCTGATCCCTGATCACATAATACTCTAAGCATCTGCGGCATCCCATCGTACGAGGTAGTCCTTACTATGGCAGTAGCTAGTAAAGTTGTATTTTTAGCATCATTTTTAGTTGCTGATAAGTTCGATGTCGCTATATTTTGTGACTTCTCTGTACCTGTATTTTTTGATGTGTATTTTCTAGCGTTGTCTTTGTTTTGAAACGGCCTAGATTGATGCAATAACACGTTGTGTCCCTTATGTTGACAAATTTCACATTGTTTATAAACTGCACTCACACATTGTTTCTGATCATCGTGATTTAAGCAACGTTTGCACATTCTTTTTTGCGTGACGGCCTTGTATCGATCGTTGACGCTTAACGCCTTGAAACTAGGGCAGTGATGAATAATATGATCATTCTTTTGACAAAACCAACAGCGCTTATATTTTTCTGTTGTTTGTTTTTCCCGCGATAGTTGTTTTGAGGTATTAGTATATGAAGTAGATCCGTCAAAGGACTTAAGGCAATTAAAACGGTTTTCCATGAATTTCATCATCTCGTCAAAGGATTGTATTTTATTTCGGTTTTGTAGTTGGTCTTCATACTTCGTATTAGTTTCTTCATCCCATTTTCTACTGACTATTCTTATCAATAGAGGGCCCCAAGACGATGTGTTGATGCGTTGATTTTTTAGTGCCTCAAGACATTCATTTATAGTGTCATGCATATCTCGTAATTGTGCCGCGTTTGCTCGTTGAATCTTAGGTAAATCTAATAATTTGTCAATAAATTTAGTAGAAATCATGCGCTCGTCTTCATATCTCTGCGTCAGCAACTTCCAAGCTGTTTCATAATTTATTTCGCTTATTGTTAGATGACGTATTAATCTTGCTGCGTCGCCTTTTACGTGTGTTTTTAGGTACTGCATTTTTTCTGTTGAAGAAATTGAGTTATCTTCGTGAATTATTTTTCTGAATAAGTCTTGGAATGTTTCCCAAGAGTCATAGTCCCCCGTGAATATGGGAATACTTATTCGTGGTAGTTTTCCCGAGGATTTTGTTGAAATACCTTTTTCATCTGAGATTTGAAAAATTCTTTCTTCCAATAACTCCGTAGTAATGTCGTAATCTTTCTGTGTTTTTTCGAAACAATTATCTCTGAAGTAGCTGTTGTCCAGTGTACTTTCGGCCATTAGTAGTCCGATGTGAGTTTCTTCAATTTCTAGCCATTGTTTTTGTAAAGTTTGTAACAGTGTTTGTAAATGCCATATCGGCTTGTTTTGAGTTACGGATTCCTTAGCCTGAGATATTTTCTTTGTTATCTGCGACATTCGGAATAGTTGTATAAATAGTTTTGGGCTACTGACTCCGTCCTTGTCTTCATCTTCTTCTAACAGTCTCGGTTCATAGACACTTTGCACATGTTGTAGCCTTTCTTCGCATTCTTCAAGGTACTTGATTCCTTCGTCGTAATATTTTTTAATGTTGGCAAAGTAGTTTGTAGTAATATATTTATGAGTTGATAACACCTCCTGTTCCTGTAGTATTAAGTGGTTTTCTTGAACTCGCTGAAAAACTTGTTTTAAAGTTTTCTTTCTTTCGTTGATGTATTTTTCGGTTTTTCTTGTGGGCGAGTCTTTTTTTATGTTTGTCAACAACCTTCTGATCTCGTTGTAATCCGCTTCCTGGCTCCTGATTAGTTCGTTAACTTCCTGTGTCTCCATAGTGTTCTTCTCTCCTCTTCCCTAACGCCCTACCCTACTCTAACTGTTAAGTCCGTACTAGTGGTATCTGCGCTCTTGTTATATCCGTGCGACTTCTCAATCAGCTGGTGAGACCCGCTTGTGAGAGGCCAGTGACCGATCCGCAACGAGAGGCTTTCCGACAGAATACCCTAGTACAATGTACTTCAGATTACTGAAAACTGATGCTTTATTGAGTACACCAGCCCCCAGTTCTCTGAAGTGTCAGTCTGTCAACGTATATCCCTACAATGGGCGCGCGATTCAAATGCTCGAAGGACCAAAATGTACATCCACCCTTAACAAACGTCACGTAAGGCCGCAATACTGTCAAGGGTGTGATGGTACATGGAAATATATGGTATGGTAGATAAAGGAACCTACAGCGACCTACAAGCCTAACAGTCCCTATGACCCTAAGCCCTATAAACCCTACAGCCCTAACCTACCATATACCTAGTATGTGATAAATAAATATATAAATAAGTTCAGGATGTCTGCACCATGCGACCTAAGGTTACAGACGGATAGTAGACAGGAATACCAGGTTCGGGAAGGATAAACTCACTGCCAATCCCGCAGACTCACGGGACTGATCCGAAGATGGCTAAAGGTGTCTTGGCCACAGCGAGGGGTAATGAGACAAGAATATAAAATTCAAATCTGATTTATTTACAAAATGTTCGGCTTATATACTACTTTTTCTTAACACACACTATTATACTAATTCTATGTATTCTATGCGTGTAAGATGCAACCAAATCATTATTTTAACTGGGCCGCGCGTGAGCCAGGCCGAGTGCTGAGTCAATGTCCAAAGGTAACATTGAACATACAAGATAATACAATAATATAATACTTATCTTCATAATACAAGAGGCAGTCCCCCAAAAAGCCCACCCTTCACTACTTCAGCTTAAAAGAAACAGATTTACTGATCTTAAAGTTACTTTCGATTCAGAAAGAATAAGAATAAATAAAGTGTTGCAAAGTTGAGTTCTAGAGCTTTAACTCTGATCTAAAATAACCTCAAAGTTACCCTTCCTAGAAAAGCTTTGAAGTTTTGACACTGAACTTTGATGATGAAAAATGCATTCGTATGCGTAGGTAGCGTTGTTAGTCCCCAAGGATGTTACGCGGAAGTCGTATTTGCGGGTAACATCTTTGGGGACCCGTCAATGTTAATAAACAAGAAAAGCAAGCCTCCTCGGATCGTTTTGAGCTATATTTTCAGTTTAATAACCTTTTAAGCAGTCCCTAGGTACAACTTTGGGAAAATTAACTGCATTTTTTGTAGCTTCATTTCCGTAAACAAAATTTAATATCCATAAAATTAATGCCATCTCTCTTTTTAGACGATATGGTGTTCCTGCGACGCTAGAGTAAGTATATGATGAAACTTATAGCTAAAGAATATTCGATCTGACTAAAATAACAGTTTGGTATTAAAACATAAAACTGAGATTCCTGAAGGGGTTAAATGAGAGATCCGCATAAACTGGTTTTGTACAAGTTGATGTGTCGTCGTGTGTACGACCGATAACTTGTATGTGTGGTGTTTACTGTTAGTAATAAAAATAAAAAAATAAACATAACTTTGACTTGTATACCTAAGTGTTGTGCAAAATGTTTTTTTTTATATAGAAATAAATATGACTTACTAAATTTAGCTTATTTTTATAATAACCTCACTGCAATGTTTGAGACCGGTGTACAATAGCTACATTATAATTATATCTGTATTCGTTATTTTAAAAAAAAACTTGTACTACATTTCCAGTGTGCGGGTGATCCATGTTACGCAGGGGTAAGTCTTTATATCAGTGT
Organism: Ochropleura plecta; assembly: GCA_905475445.1. Taxonomy (NCBI): domain Eukaryota; kingdom Metazoa; phylum Arthropoda; class Insecta; order Lepidoptera; family Noctuidae; genus Ochropleura; species Ochropleura plecta. The sequence goes on along the minus strand of FR997722.1, from coordinate 482,150 downwards.
ATAATTTATATCAGTGTATAATTTATATCAGTGTATAATTTATATCAGTGTATAATTTATATCAGTGTATAATTTATATCAGTGTATAATTTATATCAGTGTATAATTTATATCAGTGTATAATTTATATCAGTGTATAATTTATATCAGTGTATAATTTACTGGTAAAACGACACTGGCGTCATGATTGACGTGGTTTACTGATGCCCAGTATTTCGATAAGACGTACGAAAACAGTTTAGATATGATTAAAAGTAATAAAATACTTTTATTTTATTTTAGTTTAGTGGAACAAGGTGTATATCTACAGTAAGTACCAAACAAAAAAAAAGTGTGTGTGTCTGCTCCGACGCACGACTGGAGTTTACTCCTTAACTACGATTGTCTAAACATACGCTTATAACTAATCGGCGAAAAATATCACTGACGGACGACAAATTTCATAAAGCGCCATCTAGTAATATTCAACTGTACGACAGGTGCGTGTGCACCAAAAACGTAACGAGGTCTTTCATCAGTAGATTTTACACCTCACATTTTTCTCATACCGGGCGCCTTATATATGAAAATCGATTCTTAAGGAGTAAACTCCAATAAAGTAAGAATATCCTTACTTCCTTACTAATAAATTATAAAAGCGAAAGTGAGTTTATTTGTTTGTAACGTCTTCACGCCTTAAAAACCGATTTTGATGATGATTTTTGGTACAGAGATAGTTGGGACCCTGGAGACGTACATAGGCGTATTTTTTTTAAATAGTGAGAAATGAGGGAGAAAGAGGGAAGAAAAGGGAAAACTTAGCATTGCTATTACAATAAATAAGGCTCAAGGGCAAAATCTACAGATAGCAGGTACCTGTAAATCAGGAAAGGGGAACTATGTTACTCTGAATTTAACGCAAGCCAAGCCGCGGCCGAAAGCTAGTTATACGATAAACATGACAAATCGGCGACACTTGACAGCATGACGAATAAATCTATCGTTGCTTATTTTCTTAGTTAAGGCGCGGTAACAAGCTAATCTTTAGGTTTTCGCGGAAGTGAGGCTAGTTGCATACTAGGCATGGTCTGACACAAGTACACGACAGTATTGCATCGAAAGAATAGAAATAAGGTCGAAAATATTTCGGTGTTTGATTTTATTTGAATATCATGTCCGCCAAAATGTAGGACATTTTGCAGTTTTAATTGAATATAAAAAAAAATACAGCTCCGTGTTTGAAAAAATTTAGATATCTCTTTAGTCTATACAATTTTCTTTGTTATAGATCTAAAAAATATGATGATTGTCGCTAAAATAATTGAGAATTTCGAGACGAAAAAAATTTTTTCGTGGTCTTTTTAAACATTTTTTTTTCGTAGTACTAGACCACTTTTTTAAACTGATTTTGTTTAAGTCTTTACTTCATGTAGGTATTGAACTATACACGGTAATTTTTTTGGCTAGTGGCATGTACAGATATGGCTAACTTTGCGACGAAAATCTAGACGTTTTACGAAGTGTTTGCTTTGTACTGCGCGCGCCTTAAACCCCAAACTATTATAATAATATTTCTTGAGTATGCATGTATTTGTATAGTCCCCCTAGTGGGTAAAGGTCTCCCCATAGCTTTCCAACCTTTCCTATTGAATACCTCTGAAAGGAATAATCATTTATATATTTTAAACAGTGCATAGGAACCATGTGCTCCGCGGGAGTAAGTACATATTGAAAATATCCTAACATAATTGTTTTATTAGTAGTATGAATCTTGTTTTATTAGTAGTATGAATCACTGCAACATTTTAGTACCAGCTTAGTTTTCTTACAACTGTAAGATAATATTTTACAGATAACGTATTGAAAAGAGAATTTGCCAGTATGTCAAATTCGTATGTGTAGGTGCTGAAACACAACTAGCAAAGATAATAACTTAAAGCTTCACATAAACTTTAAACTATTTACTTTAAAACCAAATCTGAGGAAATCTGAGGGTCGTTTCTAAGCACGAAACTCATAGTTTCGACCTACTCTACTCTACTCTACTCTCTACTCTACTCTCTACTCTACTCTCTACTCTACTCTCTACTCTATTCTCTACTCTACTCTCTACTCTACTCTACGATTTATTTCGGATGAATGCGACCAGTTACATTATTTATAATTTGAGGCTAGGACTAAGATATACAACCTGTTGCCATAAACAATATCTCACAGAATTAAACAAAACGATTTGCATAATTTGCGTAGAAAAAATAAACACGACTGAAGGTAGTAGGTCTGATTGCCAATTTTCTTGTAATTATTAGTTAATTTCGCGGAAAGTTCGATGAGTAATTTGTAGGGACCCCATAACATGATTGATGGTTATTAATGGGCTTTCAAAAAAAGCTGTACATGAGGTCATAGCCCTTGTAGGCTGAGTATCAGAAATTGTGAATTGTAGCTGCGCTATTCATGGCAATGTTTTGTCAAAAAGGTGAAGGAAATCATTGTGAGGAGACGAAATATGACATACACCAACCCGCATTGGCATGGAGGCTGATAACCCAGTGCTATACATAGTGAAAACCTTCATTGTGATAAACATCCTCACTGATATCTGAATGCAACTTCGAGCAGTCAATGTAAAAAATTAAAAATGAGCATGGAAGAGACTAAAAGAATTTGCAAGAATCGTAGCAATTTGACGACACGGTTGGCGCAGTGGCTGAGCGATCGACTGCTGCGCTGCGTGTCGCGGGTTCGATTCCCGCACGGAACAAATATTTGTATTACCTGCAGACAGTTGTTTCGGGTCTGGCTGTTTGTGTATGTGAGTTTAAATGTTTGTAAACGCACCCACGATACAGGAGGAATTCCTAGTGTAGGGCAACGTTTTTTTATAACAAAAACAAAATGGTGGTCTGCCCAGCTTGGGCGGAGCACCGCCGTGCCTTGAAGCGATTGGCCGCGGTGATCTCTCGCGTCCGGCCCTGATTCAGTCCATGGTCCGAGAGGGAATGGGAAGCGGTCACATCCTTCTGCAAAGCACTCATGCTAGCGAAGGAGGTGGACAGGCGTTTGAAGGAGAGAACCTCAAACCAACCCAGCCGCCGCGGGAGACGCCCTGGGCGACGCGCGCCGCGAAACGACTCCCGGCCACCGTAGATGCGGGCCTGTAGACGGTGAGCAATGGGTAGCTCACCGTCCGTCCGTCGATTGACGACAGGCCGTGGCGACGGCGCGTTAGTGTTTCACGCGCGCCTCAAAGAGATGTCAGGAAAGCAGAGGGGCCTGCCAGGGCCTCCGCCTGCCGGGGTTGCGGGTTGTTCGAAAGAGGTACCGCGGCCCCGGAACGTAAAGGGCAATAGAAGGAAAATCACCCATGTTCCTTCTATTGCCCTTGGTTTTAGTCAGTACAAGTCTGATACTCCCCCCGCTCCGCCAAAAGCGGGAGAAGTTATTTGATGATTTCCCATCACCAAAAAAGGCTGATAAACCAGTGCTATACATAGTGGAACCTTTATTGTGATAAACACCCTCAGAGCGAGCAGTCAATGTGGAAAATTAAATAACTGCCCAAGTGCGAGTCGGAATCGCACATTATCTTATCAATGACGTGACGACACGGTTGGCGCAGTGGCTGAGCAATCGACTGCTGCGCTGCCAGTCACGGGTTCGATTCACGCACGGAACAAATATTTGTATGGCCTACAGATAGTTGTTTCCGGTCTGGCTGTTTGTATATGTGAGTTTAAATGTTTGTAAACGCACCCACGATACAGGAGAAATTCCTAGAGTGGGACTATGTTTTATCAAAAAAAAAAGGAATCATCGATCATTGCTCTAACAAAAAGATAAACTGTATTGAAGGACTATAACTTAACTCTGTCGTTGATAAACTGTTGTCCCCATACATCAATATAGATCGCAGTTAGTTTACCAACAACAATTAAGCTTGTAATCACAATTTTTTTCTGATCATCAACGGTTTTCGGATTTTTCCTTTGCTTCCTAGTATTCCTTATTGCTTCTTGCATAATTTCATGAATCTAAGTTAACGTGAGTATCTTATAGATCCTGCCTGAACAAAGGCACGTCGTAAGTCGTGTCACCTACAGTCGTGAACGGAGCTTAAGTAATCCGTCTGTTTGGACTACACAGATAAATATAGTGAAACATTCGCCATTCGCCCGACTAATAACATCAACACCGCTAGGGAAATAAGATCGCACCTCATTCGTCCGTATGACATCTGCCTGCATAGCCTAAATTTGACTTGGGGTATATCAGAAGATATATTTGGCGAGTTCTAAAACTTAGGTACAGCCGGCGCACATTCCTTATAAGCCAAGTTGGCAAACTTTCTGATTACTTAATTTTTTGGTTTCTACACGAAATCCTTACTTAATATTATAAAAGCGAAAGTGAGTTTGTTTGTTTGTTACCTCTTCATTCTAATTCATAAATGGCTAAACCGATTTTGATAAATTTTGTACAGAGATAGTTGGGACTCTGGAGACGGACATAGGATATTTTTTTTAATGAGAAATAGGGGAGAAAGAGGGAAGAAAAGGGAAAATTTGCTTTGCTATTACAATAAATAAGGCGCAAGGGCAAAAACTACAAGTAGCAAGTACCTGTAAATCAGGAAAGGGGAACTGTGTTACCCCAAATTTACTGCGAGCAAAGCCGCGAGCAAAAGCTAGTATTTTAGTTTCTTACTTGAATTTAAACAGGTAATCTACTTTTTATTTTTCTCGGATGGAAAATCATCCAATAACTTCTCCCGCTCTTGGTGGAGCGGAAGGAAGTTGCAGACATTACTGACTAACACTCACCCATGTTCCTTCTATTGCCTTTTACGTTCCGAGGCCGCAGTATCTCTTCCGAACACCCCGCAACCCCGGCAGGCGGAGGCCCCGGCAGGCCCCGCTGCTTTGCTAACACTGCTGTTTCTTTGAGGCGCGTGTGGTACACGAACGCGCCGTCTACACAGCCTGTCATCACAACGACGGACGTACGGTGGGCTACCCATGCTCACCGTCCACCGACTTGCGTCTACGGTGGCCGGGAGTCATCTCGCGGCTCCCGACGCCCGGAGCGTCTCCCGCGGCCGTTGGGTTTTTAGTGGATGCATAAACTACTGGACGAATGTTGATGAAACAACAATAATAAATAGCTTTTTCATCAAGTTTACAGTAGTTGACGAAATTCTGTTTTTCGATATGGAATCAATTAAAATCATGAAATTCGTATGATTACTGATATCATTGGTTTGTAATTTCTGATGGAAAAATACATAGAAACGTTCAGCGTCGATTCAAAATCTCGTCAATATTTTTAGGCAATATGTGATGAAATGAAATTAATGCAGTTTTGTATCGAAATATGTTGGTACTACATTGTTATGTTAAAAGTAATTACACGTAAATATTTAAACTTAATATTACAGTGTATTGGAGAAAATTGCGTGTCAACAGTAAGTTAATATTATTATTTTAGTACTCATTTATTAAATGAAGTTATTTTCAAGATTAAATATTTACGCTTTCTCGATTGTACTAAACAAGTCAACGACAAAGTAATATTTTAAATTACAGTGTAAAGGACTAAAGTGCTCTGCTGGGGTGAGTTTTTGTATATTTTATTGTGACATGTAACACATATTTGGCCTCTTTATGAATTTACTAGCTTTTGCCCGCGGCTTCGCTCGCATTAAATTCGGGGTAACAGAAATCCCCTTTCCTAATTTGCAGGTACCTGCTACCTGTAGTTTTTGAACTTGCGCCTTATTGATTGTAATAGCAATGCTAAGTTTTCCCTCTTCTTCCGTCTTTCTCCCTCATTTCCGTATGTCCGTCTCAAAGGTCCCAACTATCCCTGTACCAAAATTCATCAAAATCAGTTTACCCGTTAAGGCGTGTAGACGTAACAATCAAACAAACAAACTCACTTTCGCTTTTATAATATTAGTAAGGATTATAGTTTTCTAGAAAATATTGCTTTCAGCTTTAAGAACTGTGTCACCCTGTAATTTGTGTTTGCATTTTAACCGACTTCAAAAAAGCGGAGGTTCTCAATTCAACTGTTTTTTTTTTATGTTTGTTACGTGATTTCTGTTGGAATGTAAACATAATTACAAGATACTAAAATTCACTCTATGTATGTTTTTGCTTATCTGTATTGTTGTCTGTGGTAACTGTGATTATTTATGCTATTCATTACTTTTTCTGTACCATAAACACGTACTTTTTTCTATCTCGTGGTATTATTTCCTACAATTTCTTCGTCAAATGTGGGTCGATTTTCAATTTTTTTTTATAATCGAAAGAGTATACTCCCGAAGAGGTCCCATATCAAGTCTTCTAAAATACATATTATTCTTCTAAGGCATATGTTGACTTGCTTATATATTTTAGTAACAATGAAAAATTAATACTTGATAAGAATGTGTGTGAGATACTATCATATCACAACTAAAAAGTCTGAAAGTAAATATTTATTGGCAAGAAAATAACCGACTCAAAAAAAAACCACCATTAATCCAACAGAAGTCACCGACTTTCGCAAGTAAACTTGATTTCCGTCTTTTTAGTGTTTTTGGAAATCAGTTATTATACTTTTAATTTGTAAGGCGTATGTACTACATTATAAAGAGTATTAGTATTTAGAAAATATCCCACACGTAAGCCACGTCTGGGATGTTACGTATGTAGTTGTCAGACCATTTAAACTCTATTCTCAGAGTAAACTATTGAACTGACCACAAATTGGTGCTAGCACTTTACATCAAGTTTATGCTGGCCTAGCGTAGTACACACGACGACACATCATCCTATACAAAACCAGTTTATGCTGCTCTCTCAACAACGGATCGTACACCATAGATTTCAAGTACAATGAGAGATCCGCATAAACTGGTTTTGTATAGGTTGATCTGTCGTCGTGTGTACCAAGTCACAACAGAATAAGAGACCAGCGTATTCTGGTCACTTAGTACACACAAGTAGATAAAACTGAACCCAGAACAAGTACTTTATTGAACACGAGAATTGCGTTTATTAGATTTTTATTAAAAAATACTGTTGCGACGAGATTGAGTCTAGTTCTTATTAGATATCAACGATGAGTGCCGGCACTCACTGACATATTAAAACTTAATACCAATTATATGGAGTGATGTGAACAGAGTATGTGCAAGAAAAGAAAAAAAAGTAGTTATTTAACTTGCATCATGTGCCTAGCCTTTTCCCAACTATGTTGGGGTCGGCTTCCAGTCTAACTGGATGCAGCTGAATATCAGTATTTTATATGGAGCGACTGCCTATCTGACCTCCATAACCCAGTTAGTACTGGGTAATACGATACCCCTTGGTAAGACTGGTTGTCAGACTTTCGGAACACTGACTACCTGTAACGAGTGTCAAAGATCTACAAATGACAGCCGGGACCAACGGCTTAACGGGAGGAAACTCGGTATGTAACGGGTGGTCACCCATCCACAGACCAACCTAGGCAAGCGCGGCTTACGCTAAAGATCGACCCGAGCGGCTGCTATTATTTAGCCACGAGCTCCTCGTCCTCGTCCACGTCCACGAATTATTTAACTTGCACAGGACAAAAGAAAGGAAACATAAAATGTCTGCTCTCGTAGATAGAATGAAAGCTTTAGACCTCACATTCCTCCACAAATTGTTTCACGGGGCTGTCGACTGTGCTGAGCTTCTTGGTAAGCTGCAGATAAGCGCACCATCTCGCCTACCGAGGAAGTGCAGCTATAATCTCTTCAACGTGCCAGGTTCTAAAACCAACCTCGGTCACTTCGCCGTTCTGCCAAGGCTCTGTAGAAACTACAATGAATTGTCGAAGCCCACAGTCTTGATATTACGTGTAAGATGTCAGTATACGACTCATATTGTCAAAACTGTACTGACTCCAACTTTATAATTATGGTCAGATTGTTATAATGTACTTTTATTTTTGTTTTCTTTTGTGTCTTTTTCAAACTTTATTGTCTTGTCAAACTTTTTTGTAACTAGTTAATAAGTGAATGGTGTGGTTTCCTGTAATTGGAGGAGCACAATAATCAGTTCATATTTGTTTTTTTGTAATCACGTAATTTGTGTATTCTCTGTTGGAAATCCAAATATACAAATAAAAACTATATAGATATAGGACACGCTAGAGCACACTGTGGCGGTCTGCCCCGCTTGAGCGGAGCACAACCGTGTCCTCGTAGAGGCGATCAGCGGCGGCGATCTCTCGTCCGGCCCTGGATCAATAAGTGATCCGGATCGAGAGTGACCGCTTCCCATAAGCGGTCACTTCCTTCTGCGAAGCAGTCATGCTTGCGAATAAGGTGGCATGACCTTTCTGTTCCTTGAGGTTTTCAAACCAACCCAGCTGCCGCAGCTGACGCTCCTGGCGTCTGGCGCCGCAAGACGAATACCGGCCACCGCAGATGCGGGTCGATGGACAGTGAGCAATGGGTAGCTCACCGTCCGTCGTTCGGCCTGCCAGGACCACCGCCTGCCGGTGTTGCGGGTTGTTAAAGAGAGAACAGAAAGGGGAAAAGAAGGAACATGGATGAGCATGTTCCTTCTTTGCCCTATTTGTTCAGGAGCCGCGGTATCTTTTAAAACCAGTCCACAAACCTGATACACAGTGGCACTGACGGTTTAGTCACTAAAAGTTTGACAGTCCTCCCCGCTCCGCTTAGAGTGGGGGAAGTTATTTTATGATATCCTATCCCCACAAAAAAATCCGACTATTGTATGTTAGTGTAGTTGTACTGGTTAATCGTTGTTAGACAAACCAAAATGTACGTAAAGCTATTTATTTATAGCAACTTTAAGAAAATACCGACTCGGTAGTCCACTCGTCGTAAGCGCTAAATTGAGTTTTACATTCTTGGTTCGAATCCCAGCTCCATCAAGAAGTTCTGGGTACCAGCCCTTAATCTGGAGCTGGAGCTCACGCATAAAATATAACCTATTGTGTATTCTTCAGGGAAAAGCGACATTTAAAGATTAGAAAACGTACAAATACGCTCTTCTAGCTGACGAAGCGAAAATCAACTTAACTAGCTTTTTAGTTCAAAATGTTATAATTTTAAGAGAAACGAGGACTAATTGCCATCACTCTTCAAAACACAATGTGCGTTCGTTACTTTCGTAATTAGACTATTAAATTATTTACCCTTGGCTAATTGGAACCTATTTGTCGTAGCCTTAATTAATGGCCGTCAAAATTATTTAAATTATACATTTACATGGCGTCATTGATAATATGTTCTATTGTGGTATAAGGTGAAGGGGGAGGCGAATTATAACATCAATATAATCCTTACTTCCTTACTAATATTATAAAAGCGAAAGTGAGTCGGTTTGTTACGTCTTCACGCCTAAATGGCTATGCCGATTTTGATGAATTTTGGCATAAAGATAGTTGGGACCCTGGAGACGGACATAAGCTAAAAAAAGAGAGAAAAGGGGGAGAAAAAGGAAAGAAAAGGGGAGAACTTTCCACTGAAATCCATATGACCGTTTTTACACATTAAGACTTAAGTCTCGTATATACGAATATATAGAGGGTGTATGACCTTAACAGACAAGGAGACTGACAACTAAATGATCCTATAAGGGTTTCGGTTTTCGGCGGCGGCGATCTCTCGCGTCCGGCCCTGGTTCAGTCCATGGTCCGGAGCGAGAGGGAATGAGAAGTGGTCACCTCCTTCTGCGATGCAGTCAGGCTAGCGAAGGAGGTGGCCGGGCGTTTGAGGGAGAGAACCTCAAACCAACCCAGCCGCCGCGGGAGACGACTCCCGGCCACCGTAGATACGGGCGTGTGGACGGTGAGCAATGGGTAGCTCACCGTCCGGCCGTCTATTGACGACAGGCTGTGTCGACGGCGCGTTGCCGTTGCGTGGCCTGCCAGGGCCTCCGCCTGCCAGTGTTGCGGGTTGTTCGAAAGAGACACTGCGGCTCCGGAACGTAAAGGGCAATAGAAGGAACATGGGTGGGTTTAAGTCAGTAACAGTCTGACACTAAGAGCGGGGGAAGTTATTTAATGATTTCCCCCCACCAAAAAAAAAACCTTTTCTTTTGAGGTACGGAATCCAAGAAAGAAAATTAACAGAAAACTGAATGACAGAGTTTTTTGTTAACCAGTTTGTTTTTCAGTGATTTTTTACGGTTTACGTTATATCTATTTAGTAACGTTAAGTTAGCACTAATGGCCAACACAAATTAATAAATTCTAATGATTTATTTTCCAGTGTACAGGTGTCAACTGCCTTGCGATGGTAAGTTCCCTAACCGCTCGGCCACGATCGACTACTGTGGTTGTATAGAGCATGCCTCGAGTCTTCGATCAATAATGATCGAAGTCTTGAGTAGACGCGAAGGTACTCACGAACGAAACAAATGACGAGCGGCCCTGTTGCAGCTCGTTTTGTTAAGATATTGATTAGGGCTTAAATATCGTCAAGCAAAATCTCTCTTAAAGAATATTCGCTACGTTTCAATAATTACTTAGAACTTCAAAAGTACCATTTTTCAAATTTTGTTTATCAACATCATCATCATCTTCCTGCCCTTGTCCCATTCTATTTGTGGTCGGCGCAACACGTTTTCTTCTTCCATTCTCCCCTATCAGACGTCACGGCATCATTTACTCCTTTCTCCTTCACATCATTTCTTACACAATCCGTCCATCTTTTCTTTGGCCTTCCTCTCCCTCTCCGTCCATCAACATTCACATTGTTAAACTACAAAATTATTTGGTAAACCTAAATGACGTTCAATTTATAAACTTCAAAACTGAAACCTCAACTATAACAAAGGACTGCAATTTGTAAAGTACATTTGCCCATAGATCATGTTTTGAAACTAACACGTTGGTTTATTATTTCCAGTGTATCGGATTTAACTGCCATTCATTTGTAAGTATATTTTGCTCCGTTAACATTTTATCTTTCCATTTTATTTGTACCACATATACCCAACGACTCTTAGAGCTTTCACAATAAGGTTGCTTTTCCACAGCAGCCCACAGTAAAGGTACGGTTTGTAAAAAAATGTGGGTGACATCGTTTTCAGCAAATTTTGGATGTAAAGCCACGCCACGCATGAAGACGAAGTTCGCCGACAAACGAAATACGGATATGCATGTGTGCTTTTTCGCGACTTTTTTGTTGTTTTACAAACACTGCTGTGTCAAATCCTTACTAATATAATAAAAGCGAATGTGACTTTGTTTGTTACGTCTTCACGTCTAAATGGCTAAACCGATTTTGATAAATTTTGGTACAGGGATAGTTGAGACCCTGGAGACGAACATAGGCATTTTTTTAAGTTAGAAATAAGCGAAAAAGAGGGAAGAAAAAGGAAAACTTAGCTTTGCTATTACAATAAATTATTATTGCAAGGGCAAAAACTACAGGTAGCAGGTGTCTGCAAATCTGGAAAGGGGAACTGTGTTACCCCGAATTAAAAGCGAGTGAAACCGTGCGCAAAAGCTAGTATTCACATAAAAATATAACAAATGTTCCTATTCGTATTGATAGTCAAAACTGCTCACTATTCACATAGATGTGTGTCTGGTAAACAAATAAACTGTACGGCTAACGTGCAAACCTCTTCGTGCACATTCCGCGCAGCAGAGGACGATCGACTCAACTCAAAGGATACTTGCCAAGAAAACAACAAGAACATAATTTGGTGACATCTTCACAAGCCCACAGGCAATCTTATGACGTACCTAATTACTTTTCAAACAAAAATCTATAATAGGAAAAGTTTTTGACCTACTTTGCTGTAACAGTTAAAGCGTAGATATATAGAATAATAAACGTATGTGTGTTTGTCACGTCTTCACGCCGTAACAGTTAAATGGATTTTGAAGTAATTTGGCTGATTTGTTAGAATTGTGGGTTAGGACATAAGATAGCTACTTTTACCCCGGTTGACTGATCCTGTGGTATAATTTCCATTCTCCAAGCTAGCTTGAGCGAAAGCTAGCTTAAATATAAATATGGGATTCTAGAGTTATAATTTAAATGAATTTGTTTCAGTGTGACGGCGTGGGCTGCAGGTTCGAATCCAAATTATGGACATAAATAAATAAATGTAGTTTTTATTGATTTTGTATTCTTGATATGCAATAAAAGATGTTCATATTCGTTGAGAATTACAGAAAAAAATATTATTTTTACATGTTGCGATAGAACCCTAGAATGACTGTTAACCTACCCATCCACCCCCCAGGGTAGTGGAAAGGACGGCCAACTCTACATTATTCAAAGCGTCCTCTCTTTTGAAGATAATGTTTTTGTGCTGCAGCGGGACTGATATCCATGGATATTCAAAATTATATCACCATCACCATGGCTGGTCCAGTTACTGAGGATTACTAACACTTCTTCAACTGTTACTATACAAGGTGAACAGGTAACGTTAAAACATTCAAAATGTATGAAACAGATGTAAAACGTGTTAAAGTAAACCGTGCCGTCCAAGACAATTAAAGGCTTAAAATAATTATTGTTAATTAAAGTGAAGTGAGTTAGCGAAAGTGAGTTTGTTTGTTTGTTTATTACGTCTTCAAGCCTAAATGGCTAAACCGATTTTCATGAATTTTGGAACAGAAATAGTTGCGACCCTGGAGACGGACATAAGCATTTTTTTAAGTGAGAAATGGGGGAGAAAGTGGGAAGAAAAGGGAAAGTAAGCTTTGCTATTACAATAAATAAGGCGCAAGGGCAAAAACTACAGGTAGCAAGTACCTGCAAATCAGGAAAGGGGAACTGTCTTACCCCAAATTTAACGCGAGCGAAGCCGCGGGCAAAAACTAGTGTTGTTATAAATACACTATGCAGTCTCTGTGATTATGACTATGACCTACAGATAGTTGTTCCGGGTCTGGCTGTTTGTGTATGTGAGTTTAAATGTTTGTAAACGCACCCACGATACAGGAGAAATTCCTAGTGTGTCGCAAGGTTTTATTAATAAAGAAAATAAAAAAATCTGTCATCTTTCCGTATCACAACACGACTTCAGATCAGGGGCCTTAGTATGCTATTACAATGGTGTCAGAATGGTCGATCACTGATCGCATAATGGTTGATTTTGACAAGTTTAGTATGTAGTAGATTACCAAACTTGTCAAAATCAACCATTATGCGATCTGTGATCGACCATTCTGACACTATTGTAATAGCAGACTAAGGCCCCTGGACGTTACCCATGTGAAGTCGCAATTAATAAATTATTAAAAGCGGGGATCAAATGGTTGTTGCTGGAAAAGTAAAGCTGTAGGTCTTTACTTAAAGATTTGGCCGTATATTTTATGGTAGATAAATAACTGCTACTTTTTGAAAAACGTAATTCTGACAAATCATGTTTAATTTTAGGACGCCCTTGACGGCAAACATCTAGATCGATCGATCAATAAAAACTTGTTTTGATTTTAACACGTTGAGCGCCATGTGTATCTTTCTGGAAACACAAAGTACCACATTTAGAGAAACACAAGCATTGCTTTATTCGTAGGCCAGTGTGTCCGCCACGAAACACATTTTATTTCACTAAAAAAGCATTAGAATACGAATTAGAGGAAATAATATCTATCAAAAATCACGATTTTTAATCTTGGCGCTCATCGTGTTATGATATAAAATAAGTTATAAGTTTATTTGGGCATGCCACAAGTGTACAAACAAAGAAAAATAACAACATCAAATTAAAAAACTTAAATCTAAACACAAAAACCATAACATCATTCTAACCGTTATCCTTACTAATATTATAACAGCGAAAGTGAGTTTGTTTGTTTGTTTGTTACCTCTTCACGCTTTAATGGCTAAACCGATTTTGATGAATTTTGGTACAGAGATAGTTGGGAACCAGGAGACGGACATAGGCTAATATTTTTTTGAAAAAAGTGGGATGTGAGGGAGAAAGAGGGAAGAAAAGGGAAAACTTAGCGTTGCTATTACAAATCAATAAGGCGCCAGGGGAACTGTGTCACCCCGAATTTAACGCGAGCGAAGCCGCGGGCAAAAGCTAGTCGGTTATAAACTGCAATCTCCTATTAAATATTACGTATTAGTTAGTGGATCCTCCGTCCCACACACGAAGTTTGAAAGGGCTCTTCAACTGCGCAATCATCCTTTTAGCAGGATGACCGCAGATAAGGACGGGGCCGAGGGGGTGGCGGGGGCGGGGGGGGGGTGACAGAGGGTCGTAATTAAACTACCTTTATGTGGATGACAAGTTGTGACTGGTCTCTGATAATAGGTAAGCACCTACTTATTGGTTTTGTTTGGGAGTTGGGTACTGTGTCACCAAAACAATAGCATTCAACTTTAAAACGTACTTAAAGCTGTCCTGTCTCTGCAATACAAGTTATATCGCTTTTCGCTACCTTTTTTTTTGCGGATGGGAAATCATCAAATAACTTCCCCCGCTTCAGGCGGAGCGGAGGTGAGTGTCAGACTTGTAATGTCTAAAACCCACCCATGTTCCTTCTATTGCCCTTTAAGTCCCTGGGCCGCGGTATCTCTTTCGAAAAACCCGCAACCCCGGCAGGCGATGGCCCTGGCAGGCTCCTCTGCTTTGCTGACATCTCTTTGAGGCGGGCGTGAAACACTAACGCGCCGTCGACACGGCCTGTCGTCAATAGACGGACGGACGGTGAGCTACCCATTGCTCACCGTCCACAGGCCCGCATCTACGGTGGCCGGGAGTCGTCTCGCGGCGCCCAACGCCCGGGGCGTCTCCCGCGGCGGTTGGGTTGGTTTGAGGTTCTCTCTCTGAAACGCCCGGTTTCTATATTCGAATGCCTAACGCAAGCAGGTTCCTAGCCTGTCCCGTTTCACCATACGTTTTTAAACAGGAAACGCGTAACCTTCGGAAACTACACTTATGTGTTTCTCAATTCTGTTAGAAATCTGTTTAGGTCGCCTGAATTGGCCGATCGATGTACGGCGGAGGCTGAACAGCTGCTTAGCAACTCCCGCAACCCGTTGCTACTAATAAACTTTTTTTTTTTTGATAAGATAAGATAATGATTTATTTCTCACTACAACAAATAAGTAGTTACTTTACATTAGGTTTCGTGAACAAACATGATTAAGTTATGTTGTAAAAGACTCACCAGTCTTTTATAACATAAGCTAAGCTAGACGAAACGCCTGTATTTCAGGACACCAGGACTCCACCCCTTAGGAGGTGCATTTAAACGTAATTAAATCGTAAAGCTAATCCACAGACTGCACGTGTAAAATGATTGACAGAAGGCTCTGAAAAGTAACAGTTTTACATCTGTACATCGTGCGAATCTGCGGGCCAACATATTGCAGCGGACTGCCAACGCCCTCCTTTCCCTCTCTAAGTCTGCATCATCCTGTGGGCGATCCGTCAGCATGTGACCCAAGTATTTTGCTTCAGTCTTCAGTATAGAATCACTTTGTCTGTCTGTATAGACCCTTAATCTCGAAGGCGTGGGGGTATTGCGTGAAATTAAGACCACATTCACACGTTTGTAGTCCATTTGAGCTTTTTAACCCTACGCAGTCAAACGAAATGGCCGTTTATGGCGCATGTTTGCACGGAACGGCACGGTTAGCGAGTCCGACTTGCACTTGCTTTTTTTAGGGGAGGACTATTATTTAACAATATATTAACCACAAAACATATAAAAATGGTTTTAATATCCATGAAATTGCCTTAATATGAATGATTAATTTCCCTTTAAATAATTATAAATACCTATGTCTATGTTCCACATCAAAATCCGTATCCAAATAATGAATTGATGTTGTGTGTTGTGTAAATTAAGTATATCCATAAATTGAATTGCTTAAAAGGTTATCACTTAATTTGTAGCGTATACGGAATTCTGTGTTTAAGATTTTAAATCCATAAATGTCCTATTTTTCAATTTTATAATTCATGAAATAAAAGTGTTTGAATAGCTTTCAAAAGAATATAAGACTTATAAAAAAACTTGTATATAGCGAAATGAAAACTAAACATATATTTACAAACATTGCGCACTACTCTACTCGTATACCCTTACTAATATAAAAACGAAAGTGAGATTTTGTTTGTTTGTTACGTCTCCTCGCCTAAATGGCCAAACCGGTTTTGATGAATTTTGGTTCAAAGATAGTTGGAACCCTGGAGACGGACCTAAGCTATTAAAAAACAAAAACAGTGAGAAAGAGGGAAGAAAAGAGAAAACTTAGCTTTGCTATTACAATAAATAGGCGCTAGGGCAAAAACTACAGGTAGAAGGTACCTGCAAATCAGAAAAGGGGAACTGTGTTACCCCGAATTTAATGCGAGCGAAACCGCGGGCAAAAGCTAGTATAACCTATGTGGAAGCTCTCAGCGGTACCATCAGCCGCATACACAAACAGACTCTAATATGAAAACGTCCACAAGAGCAACACAAACACACTTCTCTGCGATGTTTATCTTACAACGACTAATAATATTTTATTGCAGTTACCATAATGTTTATGTTTTTATTAATTGAAAATATGAACTGAAATAAATTAACAACGCAGTAAGAAATAATAACTAGTTCAGTATTTTGACCTCGCTTAACCTCTCAAGGACCGCCATTATTTACGTCAAGTATCCGTCAAGCACCGCCGGGCGAGCTCTTATCGTTAGCGTAATTTGATTTTAAGACATAACTTTGCTACAAATACAGTTTTAAATCGGTCGGGGTTTGGTGGCACAAATTTGTGACAGTGGGGCTCTAGAGGTTAATATAAGTTGGATATTTAAACCAAGCGTTGGGGGACCACTATCCCACTGGCAAAGGCCCCATGACTTCCATTTGGTACGATCTAGGCTTAATGTAGACCACTGGTAAAAGAAACGTAAAAACGATAAATATTAGTCGGACCCGCGACGCAACGCCACTTTGATTATAAGATTCTACCATTCAACGTAACGCAATAAGACGTATTTAGATAATATTTTTTTCGTTATTGTATTAGCAAATAACCTTATTTGCTTTGGGTTCTTTTTGTATCGTCATATTTGATGACTGGCTAGAACCAGTTACTTTTTAAAGTAGAAATATTTACTTCAAAAATAACTGGTTCTAGTCATAATTAGTCTGATGACGAGCTATTACCATTACATAAACAAATAAACAAACAAACGCTATAAAAAGAAGAAAAAACAATGAAAATTACTCATAAAAACTGATGACACTTTATCTTCAAATGACCAGTGAACTTAGCACGTGAACTATACAATAAGAATTCTACAGTCCGCTGGGCAAAGGAATACAACTAGACGTATTCTGAGATATTCTCGACATTCCCAGCAAATACCAGACAACTGGTCACCTTGTACATAACTGCGTCAAAGGGCGGGTAGGTAACTACCATTTAACTTGGGATAGCTTTATATTAAGCGATCCCAGCTCGTGGCTAAATAAATAGCAGCCGCTCGGGTCGATCTTTAGGTTAAGCCGCGTTTGCCTAGGTTGGTCTGTGGATGGGTGACCACCCGTTACATACCGAGTTTCCTCCGTGCCTCGGAAAGCACGTTAAGCCGTTGGTCCCGGCTGTTATTTGTAGATCTTTGACAGTCGTTACAGGTAGTCAGTGTTCCGAAAGTCTGACAACCAGTCTTACCAAGGGGTATCGTATTACCCAGTATTAACTGGGTTGTGGAGGTCAGATAGGCAGTCGCTCCATGTAAAATATTGATATTCAGCTGCATCCGGTTAGACTGGAAGCCGACCCCAACATAGTTGAGAAAAGGCTAGGCAGATGATGATGATGCTTTATATTAAGCGTGTCTTTACGCGGAGACGGGATAAGTTCGTAGTAAATACTTTGATATTTTTCCTATTTTAAAGTTTTGTTTTGGAATTGTACTAAAAATTCCCAAAGCAACTGCATCTGTAAACTAGCTCAGCCACCATGGCTGGCCGCAGTGCGATAGTAGCGTTTTCATTTACTTTCACAGAAGCCAGCGGCATCACTTCGGTGGTGTCACCCTACTAATATTATAAATGCGAATGTTTGTGAGGATGGATGGATGGATGGATGTATGTATGGATGTTTGTTACGCTTTCACGTCAAAAAGGCATAAAATAACTTGATGAAATTTAGCACAGAAGTAGATTAACCTACTAATATTATAAATGCGAATGTTTGTGAGGATTGATGGATGTATGGATGTACGGATGTTTGTTTTCTACTTTTTCACGTCGAAACGGCTGAACGGATTTTTATAAAATTTAGCACAGAAAGTAGTAGATTACAGTTTGTAATAACACAAAAAATGCTTTTTTTTACGATCATCACGCGGGCGAAACCGCGGGCGCCATCTAGTCAGTTATAATATTAGCTTTGTCGCTGAATTTGTTATTGCAGCTGTCTTTAGTGCATCTTATTAAAAATTTAAACCGTTTTCAGTACAAGTGGTCTACTCTCTTAAGCGGTCAACGAAGATACGGCCCGTTGGATATTAGTTCAATACTTCGAAATGTTCCCTATTCCCTATTATATTCCGAATCATGAGTTTTGAAAACAGACCGAGAGTTCGGGCGGAGCGTGGGGGAGTGTCAGACTTTTGCGCGCGTGGAACACTAACGCGCCGTCAACACGGCCTGTCCACACTAGACGGATGGACGATGAGCTAGCATTCGCCCCCTGGGCTGAAATTCAAATTTATTTATTTATCAGAATATGGTAGGTACATTATATGGTTTTAAAAACTTAATAAACTATCTAATATATCCTATAACATATATATAATATAACATATAATACATAATATAATATAACATATAATACATAATATAATATAACATATAATAAACTATATATAATATATCCTATAGACAAACCACATATAAATTAGGCACTACAAGTACGTTGACGTGGTAAATGCTAATACTGTAATACCCTGCAAAACCTCTTCATAACTCGACATGAACGTAGTCGTTACCGAAACCAACATAAAGTAGTTAACTGTGAATACCTGTGTATGTACATAACGCAAGATTATCCCGAGCGCGCCTTTGTTCGCTCATTCCCTTTGAAGTTACCGCGCAGACTTAAGAACACACTGCACTCTTTATTTTTGCTGTAACTACTGTAAGTAAATTAGGAGCTCGTGGCTAAATAATAGCAGCCGCTCGGGTCGATCTTTAGGTTAAGCCGCGCTTGCCTAGGTTGGTCTGTGGATGGGTGACCACCCGTTACATACCGAGTTTCCTCCGTGCCTCGGAAAGCACGTTAAGCCGTTGGTCCCGGCTGTCATTTGTAGATCTTTGACAGTCGTTACAGGTAGTCAGTGTCCCGAAAGTCTGACAACCAGTCTTACCAAAGGGTATCGTATTACCCAGTACTAACTGGGTTGTGGAGGTCAGATAGGCAGTCGCTCCATGTAAAATATTGATATTCAGCTGCATCCGGTTAGACTGGAAGCCGACCCCAACATAGTTGGGAAAAGGCTAGGCAGATGATGAACTACTGTAAGTAAATGAATTATAATGAAATGGGAGCTGTAAAGGTACGATCCAAAGTTTCTTGTTTTGGGAACATATTCTCAAAATAATAATGAGGGTAAAGTCAACAAGATTTTTAGAAGTAAAAAGTACTAAAAAATCCAAATACAAAAATCCACTAAACTAAATCATCCAACAGCAAAATCTATCATTTATGTCCAGAACTATAACACCTTCACCATCATCGACAGTCGATCCAACGACAGAATCCGACGACAAGCCAGTGCGAGTTGCAAGAAGTGACGTCTTTGAAGGACGAAACCGCTTTCCTCATGATATTTTACTTCTCCATCTTGAGAGCCGTGGTGGTACTTGTTGCTCTGCAAGTTGAGACGCTGAAAATTAAAAACACATGTACAGAAGTGGCTTTATTACAAAAGCGACACATTTTGCCTATCTACATATCCCTGTTGATAAAATACAAGTGTGCTATAACCAGCAAATAATCTCGAAATCAAACAAAACTAAGTGGAGCACCAGTGTAAACACCCACACACAGCCGGCAAGTTGCCGCATCGCATAACAAGTTATTAGTAAGTCGACTGCATCTACCATCGCGCCACCGCTTAGCTCAGATCCAGCACAGTATGAGGATTATCAGTAAACCAAGTAAAGTTTGTTTGCGATTGAGTTTTCATACATTTACATGTCAAAATATGAGTATTTGGAAAATAAAAACATTTAGATACACAGTTTTTGTTTTAATAAAACGTTGCCCCACGCTAGGAATCTCCTGTATCGTGGGTGCGTTTACAAACATTTTAACTCACATACACAAACAGCTAGACCCGGAACAACTATCTGCAGGTCATACAAACGTTTGGTCCGAGCGGGTATCGAACCCACGACACGTAGCGCAGCAGTCAAACGCTTAGCCACTGCGCCAATCGTATCGTCAGTTAAGTTACTACTACATCTTTAAACATTACTCAGACTTTTTATAATTATTTATTTAAATGGAAATAACCGCAATAAAATTCGAAACAGTGATTTTATAAGCCTTTAGATTTCAGTGTCTGGTCTAATTTACTCCGTGTTGTAAGAAATGACGAAAGGCGTGATGGTTAAAAGAGGAGAATGGAGGGAAAAATAAGTAAGTATTACGGGGATCCCAAGTAACATGGAACTAGATGATGATGATGTCAGTCATCATAGGCCCGTTTTGGGCAATAAACTAATGTGGCTGTTAGGACTGTCAACTACAGTTTGATATAAATTTATAATATTTTGTTTTATATTTATAATATTTTATGAAAATATGTAGGTAAGTAGTATAAATTAATATTTTTTTTTTGGAATATTTGTGAAATCACATATTTATATCACCCTTGTTCTGAATAGTTACAGTACTGATGGCAACATCTGTGTGACTCGTCTCATAGTTATTATTTTTGTTCTTTAATATTTTTTTTTGTTCTTGTTTAGATTATTTTCTACCAATTCGTTGTGAATGAGTAGACATGGTTGGCCTTGTAGATTCTTAGACGCTTATTAACTTTTGTTAACGTATTATTTTATCTTACTTTCTAGCAATGAATTAGAGTCGGGCCTACGCTGTCCTCTCATACTTAAGTACTAACGCTGAAACAACAACATTGTAAAACCAAATGATTTTAAAAGAGCAACTATAGAGTTTCTTGCCGGTTCTTCTCCATAGGAAACGACCAACCCGAACCGTGCATCTTTTCTCCACGTTTTATAAGTGCCCATGTAGGCCTATGTGAAAAAAATATTTTGAATTTAGATTTATTTTCTGTGTTCACACTAAAATGTTTGTCTCTGCATCAACCAAAGGTTAACTGGTAGAAAATGCTTATAGGTATTAAATCCGCCCCTGTTATTTGTGCTTGAAATGTTAAATAAATAAATAAACTTTTTGGTAACTTGTACCAAACACATAAACATTACCAGTTATACGACAGCAACGACTTACTCACGAATAACATGTATCATGTTGAAGCATGCTCAGATCTCTTGTATACGCTTGGATGTGTGTGTGAGGCGATCTCGAGTATTTGTTCCTAGTTGTAATACTGTACCACGTCATAACAATATGATCTGTGGTTGTGGTGCCTAATTAAAAGTTGTGCATTCACACAGTGAACTCGAGTTGGGGAATAAAACTTGTATTATATAAACGTGAAAGTTTTGATGTTTGTCGTTGAAATGCTATGTTTTGCTGATGGACATTTCTGGAATTTGGTAAGATCCCTTTGTCAAATACCGTTTGATTTACATTCCCGTGGACCCTCACGTTTCCCTACATTTTTTCACTATAACTTTTCAGACGCCGTTCTAGACCAGCTGACACTTGCCGTGTCGACGGCGCGCTAGTTCCAACGCGCGCCTCATAGAGATTTCAGCAAAGCAGAGGGACCTGCCAGGGCCACCACCTGCCGGGGTTGCGGGTTGTTCGAAAGAGATACCGCGGCTCCGAAACATAAAGTGCAAAAGAGGCAATATGGGTGTGTTTAAGTCAGTAAAAGTCTGACAGTCCCCTCCCGCTCCGCCCAAATCGGGAGAAGTTATTTGATGAAATGCCGACCGTAAAAAAATAAGGTCAGCTGATACCTGCGCAACTGACAAGATTTTAACTGCATGAGCCAGCGGTGTCCGCAGAGCTCAATTTTGTACCAAAACATTGGTCACTAGTATATTATAAATCAACATACAGTGTTGAAGCAACAGCTGCGTTTTACAGAGGCATTAAATATGTCACAACATCCCTTGATTTAAACTGTTGTTCAATAAACGACACTTAATTTTACACTCGGATATCGATAGCCACTGGACTTGTGAAAACATTGAATTGTAAGAATATTTGCATGATTATTTCAAGTGTTTGAATACACGGTTAATTCAGTATATAATGAACTAAAATCTAAACACTATAATCATAATTATTGACAGCACGGTTGCCGCAGTGGCTGAGCGATTGACTGCTGCGCTGCGTGTCGCGGGTTCGATTCCCGCACGAATCATATATAATATTTGTATGGCTTACAAATAGTTGTTTCGGGTCTGGCTATTTGTGTATGTGAGTTTAAATGTTAGTACATGCACCCACGATACAGGAGAAATTCCTAGTGTGGGGCAAGGTTTATTATTAAAAAAAAAACTGACAGCAGTTCAAACTAACAGAACGCATACTCATCCAATGCGTTGGACAGAGAAAGAGAGAGAGAAAAAAGAGTTATATTTTTGTCCCTTTTAAATAGGGAGCGAGGTTATTACAATCCCGGGGTTGCGGGTTGTTCGAAAGAGATACCTCGGCTCCGGAACATAAAGGGCAAAATAAGGAACATGGGTGGGTTTTAGTCAGTACAAGTCTGACAGTCCTATACACGAAAAAAAACTTGAGAGGTGTCAAGGGACACCCGGATGGAACGAAGTTATTATTTATTATATACTAAAAATCTGTATACACTCAAAAAAATAATCGTCGCGACACCACACTGTTCAATGCGAAATAGAAAGACGAAAAGAAAATAACTGGCTTGCTTTCTGTGAGAGCGAGAGAGAGAGATAGAGACAGATAGAGAAACACGCGCATGCCGCACGGCTTACAACTATTGCAAAAAGTGTCGTTACAACTTTGGGTCTTAATTTTTTCCGTTTAGCCCCCTTTTGCACCGCGCGATAAGGAACTTCGTTCCAAAACTTGTTTAATACAATCTACTGCGCAACGAGCTGCTATAGAAAAATATTGATGCAAGTTTTTATTTTCATCAAAAATCCTGAAAATTTCACAAGTAACTGGCTTAACGGTAACTGGCTCTTAATCGAGTGACTATCAATTCTGTCGCTCTACTTACCCCCGCGATGACTCACGGTAAGTAGAGCGTGAGTGTGAAGGTAGTTATTACGCCATTTTTGATACCCTGTCAAGATTTAATACATTCAATATGATCAACGATGAGTAGCATGAATATGTATGTTATGTAACTGATATAATAAAGGTGAAAGCGAGTTTGTTTGTTTGTGTTGGCTTCACGAAATAGCAAAACAATAAACTATGACCTGGGTAAGAGCATAATACTATACTATTCTTACTAATATTATAAAAGCGAAAGTGAGTGTGTTTGTTTGTTTGTTACGTCTGCACGCCTAAATGGCCAAACTGATTTCGATGAACTTTTGTACAGAGATAGTTAGGACTGGAGACGGACTTGGCAATTTTTTTCTAAAGTGAGAAAAGGGGGAGAAAGAGGGAAGAAGGGGAGAGAAAAATGTATTTTTTTCGATTAGAGGTTAAAGTTAGCGTTAGCCCAAAGTAACTATGCCACGCGGACGAAGTTGCGGGCGCAAGCTAGTAATAAATATGTATGAGCCACAAAGTCTGGACGAATGCCCAGTTGGTGGCAGTAAACTCGACCTTGTCACACGACACTTAAATATTACTGCCGAAATCTTGGTGTAGTTTAGATACACCTCTGCCAAGCCCTACCGGGATTATAAGCGCGATGTTATGTTATGTTATCCAGGTTGGTTCGATCTTCTTGCCAATACCATCCATGCGAGCAAGCCCTGGGCAAAACCTAACTTCTATAATATTAATAAAAGTCAATTCCAATACCGTTCTGGGACATAAGTTTTTTTTTTGTGAAGATTTTCTGAATATGAGTAATTACAAAATACTGTAGCCATGTTCTGAAAGCCTATTGAATTCCAACGGTCGGGTACAACGCTGCTTTAGAATTCTATATTTTTATTTAGGTGTTTGCTTTTAACTCACAATCGGCTTAGATCTTTTTCTTTCTAAAGAAAGGGAAGAGGCCTTCGAGTTTTTCTAAATAAAGATCTATCAATTCCCCCTTTCCTGATTTGCAGATACCTGCTACCTGCAGTTTTTGCCCTTACGCCTTATTGATTTGTAATAGCAAAGCTAAGTTTTCTCTTTTCTTTCCTCTTTCTCAGTCATATCCCACTTTTTTTTTAATTAGCCTATGTTCGTATCCTGGGTCCCAACTATCTCTGTACCAAAATTCCCCAAAATCCGTTTAGCCATTAACGGCATGAAGAGGTAACAAACAAACAAACTCACTTTCGCTTTTATAATATTAGTAAGGATTTCAAGTTTTTTTTTTAGTTTATGTTAAGAAACAATAACAAGATGATAAATTACATTCACAAAATAAATATTTGTTTTTCGTAAAAATGATAGATCCGCGTTAAAAAAGCAAAATCACGAGCGACATTTTTCCTTATTTTTCCGTGCCTAAATACCGTAGGGAAGCATTCTAACTTATCAGAGGGACGACCATCATAATAATTATGTTTACCAGTAGAAAAAATGAGTCAAACTTTCATCCATTCATTATTTTTCATTGCCAATGCAAACGTAAGTCCCGCTCACGCTACGCTGCGTCACAGCTGCGCTGGCTCGCTAATATTTAAAGAATGAAAGTCAGTTCTGACTAAGTGCACTGAATATTTGTAGCTCGCTTTTTTCCATATATTTACTTACTAATATTATAAAAGCGAAAGTGAGTTTGTTTGTTTGTTACGTCTTCACGCCTAAATTGCTAAACCGATTTTGATGAATTTTGGTACAGAGATAGTTGGGACCTTGGAGACGGACTTAGGCTATTTTTTAAGATTGAGTTATGAGTGAGAAAGAGGTAAGAAAAGGGAAAACTTAGCATTGCTATTACAATAAATTAGGCGATTGGGCAAAAACTACAGGTAGCAGGTACCTGCAAATCAGGAAAGGGGAAAATCTAGTATTCCATCTATTGGGGCAATTGTACCGAAAGAGAAAGTATTTTTAAAGCCCAAACACGCTGCCTCAGAGCAATATTTGGTCTAAAGGTAACTGACAGCTGTGTTCCAGTTTTCAAAAGTCATAATTTATTGACCTTTCCGTGTCTTTATAACCTGGAAACTGGACTTTTTGTAAAATGTAATCCTCGGATGTCAATGGATGTCGAAATAGAAATGATTTTAAGCCGATCAGAAATACCATTTTATAAAAATAAAAATTCAATAGTCCGATGCGGAGACAAGTCGCGTTGCCTGAACCCTCACGAGACGTTTGACATCTTTTTCACTCTTAGTGCGCATAAAAATAAACCTTAATCTGAATTTACATATTTATCTGATCGACTCAATAACCGTATATCGCTTCCTAACAAGCTGTGGTAGTGTGGGTTGTTCCTAATTTAATTATTCGTAACAGATGAGTGAAAATATTTCAATACTTGTAGATAACTTATAGTTGTAAACAGGTTAGAAACTTGGTGCTCCATTAAGTTGTTTGAAAACCAAATTAACTAAGAAAATTAAAAGATTTCGGGTACTATGAGTTTTGCTAAGTTGCTGTTAAGAAGTTACTAACAATATCAATAATGTATTGGTTTGCTGAATGATGCTAATACGACAGTGTTTTGCGAAAAAAAAAACGAAAGTTTTTGAGAATGTTATTCTTTCAGACAAAACTACTGAATGGATTTAAAAATGACATTGCTACACCGATATGTTCGCGCATACGATGTACTGGCGCATACGATGTATTGGCGCATACGATGTAATGGCGCATACGATGTATAGGGGCATACGATGTATTGGTGCGTACGATGTATTGGTGCATACGATGTATTGGCGCATACGATGCATTGGTGCATACGATGTATTGGCGCATACGATGTATTGGTGTACGATGTATTGGTGCACACGATGTTTTTTTATTGCGGTACTACGATCACGTAAGACAATTAGCAAACTCCAAGCGAGTGAAGTCGCGGCAAGCATTAAGCTAGTTTTACGTATATTTGCACCTTTGGACCAGATCCGAATATCCGACGTTTAAATAAGCAAACATGTTTTAATATTACATTCCTCTGAAAATCTCTGGGCAATATTACTTCGGTGTTATATGTTATATATTGTGTAAAGAATTGCACATCCATTCAATCTACTAGTTCATTCTCAGAACCATTCGTTCCATTCAACTAACTTGTCACGCTACAGACCCTTTTAGTAAAATCACCAATCACGAAAAAACGTGAAATGTTCTGAATGCTATTCTGTGTTTCACTGACCAAAATTGTCCGAACTTAAAACAAATATAATACTCAATACTCAATATCTTTATTGCTTTACCATAATGTGTACTTAGGTGTTAGTTTATAATAATGAGATCATTATGGACCCTGTAGGGCACAGCAAAAGGGTAGAGGAGAGGAAGCTCTGTTTTATAATATAGTTGCTAGTTTTTACAATTATTTATAGAAATGTGTTTTCTTATATATTTACATCTTTATTTTTATTATAATTCTGCTGATTTGTATGTGAAGGTATTACTGTGGTGGTGTGTACTTTTAAATGTTTTTTTTTTGTATTATAATAAGATTTTAAATTCAATAATTTCAATATTTATTAAAATATTAGTTTATTGATTATTTGTAGTTGCTTTATTTATCAGTGGTATAATTTATGAATTATTAGTGTTATATTATTTAATTATATCTATCAATTTCGTGGATGTCATTTATTGTTGTTGTTTTAATAATTATTATTGGATTCCTATATTATAAATGTATTTAAGCATGTCTTTAATTTATTATTGATTATTAACTATTAATATTTTTAATTTATTTTGTAGGCAAAATAAATTAAAATATATTACTATTAGTTTTTTATGTTTTTTCATAAATATATTTAACTTTCTATTCTATTATATATATATTGCGTGATTATTATAAGAATTATGTATGTCAATTTTTAAAATTATTTTATGTAGGTATTGTATTTTATAGTGAATTATCATTTATTTGTTGTTAATTAGAATGTCATGTATATTTATTATTAACTATTATTAGATTTATCAGCTAGATATTCGTCTATCGTATAATAGCATTTATTAATTAAGATTTTTTTTAATTTATTTAAAAATATATTAGTTTTATTTTCAAGTTTTATATTTTCTGGCAATTTATTGTATATTTTAATAGACATAGAATATGGACTAGAAGAGTGCAATTTTAGGCGGGAGAAAGGTAAATTTAGTCTATTTTTATGGCGTAAGGAGTATTTATTTTGTATTTCTTCCCTCGTGGTATAGGAATCTGGTTGTTTACGGACAAGTTTACATAATTCCAAAATATAAATGCTGGCTAATGTTAGTATATTGTGTTTTTAAAGTATGGTTTGCAACTGACAGTTTGTTCTATGTTTGTTATAATTCGTATTAGCTTTTTTTGTAACGTAAATAGTGAGGGAGCTTCTGTACTGTTTCCCCATAATATGATGCCGTAGCTCAACCAAGCATGGGCATACGCATAGTATGTGGCAAGAGCGGTTTGCAGGTTTGTAGTCTTTTTAATTTCGCGCAGGGCGTATGAGAACTTTGAAATTACATGTGCTTTCCAATTTAAATGTGTAAAGGGTATAAGTATATAAAGGGTCACAAATAAAATACTCATTACAAATATGCATTTTATTGGAAGTATTTTACTTGGAGCGGCTAAAATGTCGTGATGGCCTAGAGGTTAAGGTCTCACCTCTCATGCACGAGCTTGTGGATTCAAATCCGGGCAAGTAGTAATGTGGCTTTTTAAATTCATATGTACTTTTCTAAGTTTGTCTTGGATATCGCAGACATCGGTAAAGGAAATCGTGCGGAAACTTGGACTTATGATTAATCTCTATATATAACCTGTAGGTCATACAAATATTTGACCGCACGGAACAAATATTGAATTCGGATAATTTCGGGAACTCGGAAATTCGGATTGAACCCGCGACACGCGACGCAGCAGTCGATCGCTCAGCGACTGCGCCAAACATGCCGTCATGCAGTGGTGTAGTAATAGGCTTAATTATGATATACTTGTAGCGATTGCCTATCTGACCTGACTTAAGGTTTATGAGTAAACCAATACACCGGCTTGATACAACAGTTTATCAGAATTTTGGCTCCTTACACAATGAAACGGATGGCTATAAGACTAGGTGAAGCACAAACGTGACTAATGGGATGTGTGTCCAATGATATGGCTAGACAGGGAGTGACTCGTGAGGTCACTAACCGAGGAGAATGGAAGTAGAAGACATGACACGCCGACTCCAAATATATTGCGAAGAGAAAGAATGATGATAACACAGACAATGAAGTTCAAAACAAATAGCACAATATATTGCGACCGACACAAATATTCTGCCCTTATCCTTACTAATATTATAAAAGCGAAAGTGAGTTTGTTTGTTTGTTACGTCTTCACGCTTAAACGGCTAAACCGATTTTGATGAATTCTGGTACAGAGATGGTTGGGACCCTGGAGACGGACATAGGCTAACTTTTTTTTTAAGTTAGATATGAGGGAGAAAGAGGGAAAACTTAGCATTGCCATTACAATAAATAAGGCGCAAGGGCAAAAACTACAGGTAGCAGGTACCTGCAAATCAGGAAAGGGGAACTGTAACCGAATTTAACGCGAGCGAAGCCGCGGGCAAAAGCTAGTGTTGATATAAAGCTGAATATTGAACAAGTCATTTGTATTCTGAACAACGTTGTATTTATCGTGACTGTACCGGCCCCCTTTCTTCTGTATCATGATTTGCCCATTTTTTTAAACTGCCCTTCGTGAAACATAAATATTTGTATCGGACATTTTTAGGGTAATTTATAACGCCATATTTACGTTTTAATCGACTTAGGAAATGAAGCAGCCATCTTGTTTCATTTAATTTTACTAACTTCATAACGGTACGATGTATTTTTATGTGAAAAATGGAATAATTTTGATTTGTAATCACATTTTTTGGTATATGTACGTCTACAAATTTACAGTATTCCATTTTTTCCTGTTTCTAATGCTATATAATATAGTTACTTATCATATTTCATGATTTTAAGTCAACGGAAAGTACCCCATAGGTTTTGATTTCCTTTACAAATGTATGGAAAATGTGACATAAACAGTTATATATTTTGATTGCGTAGACTTATAGAGTTATTTTTTCAAAACTTCAAGTACCTTCAGACCTCTATATTTGGTATTAATTTCAGTTCGATCCTTTAAAGCGTTCCCGATATAAAGGATGCTGATGGAAAGACAAAAAAGGAATCTTCATCATCAGGTTCCGTTTTTTTTTTCCTTTTAAGCCACAGAGCCGTAAAACTGCGGAATAGTCCATCTATGCAGATCACGTGTAATGTTCAGTAATATACGAAGATCATTCTCCCTACGCCAGGTTTTGCAGGGTTGTGAATGACTGCAGTGATCGGATCGACCTCCATTTTGACAGTTTAGGCTATTTAAAAGCTAGTTTTTATAAATATCTCCCCGAACAATGAGTCCCAAGCCCTGCATTGTCTGAGTTTAGGCTATATGAAACTTGTTTTTTGTACCATCGAGTCTCATTGGGTTAGATTGTTTTTAATGATTTTTTTTTCAATGTTCTAATCTGTTTGACTTGAATTTTGTTTACATTTAGTTTAATTTATCTGTTAGGCCCATAGTCCATAGTCTTTTATTTATTTATTTTTGTAAACTACAACAACGTTTTGTGTGCATGCAATGTTTACCTATAAGTGATAGTTACACTTTGTCCTGTTATTTTGCTTGTTAAGTTTGTTTATACCAGTGGATGCAATTGTTGGTGAACCAAATAAATAAAGATTCGTAAACTTAGACGAAGGAGGAATGAACACAGCGCCGAGAATACCGTAGCTCATAAATTAAACATGCACAAACATAATGCACAATTTACAAGACAAGTACACATTCGCTAGTAAAGAGTTCATAACATTAGTATCATAAATACATATTCTATGTGTCGGTAACCACAAGCCTTTGATGTGAATATGGTCGACCAAAATACTATAATAAACGCTGGGTATTCGGTTTAACATCCCAAATTAATTATTGACGATTTACCGCACTAATATTGAATCCCAAATATAATAGATTTATTAGTATTAATACAGAATTGGGACGTGAGTTTTTCAAAAATACAGGATGTTTATTTATTGACGATTAAATTTAACGTAACACGTTGCGAAAAGGGGCTAGATGGAAATAATTAAGACCAAAAGTTGTAACGACACTTTTTGCTATAGTTGTAAGCCGTGCGGCGTGCGCGTGTTTCTCTGTCTCTCTCTCTCTCTCTCTCATAGAAAGCAAGCCAGTTATTTTCGTTTCATCTTTCTATTTCGCATTGAACAGTGTGGTGTCGCGACGATTATTTTTGTTGAGTGTAAACAGGTTTTTTTGTACATAATAAATAATAACTTCGTTCCATCCGGGTGTCCCTTGACACCTCTCGAGTTTTTAATCTTCACCGTCGCACAATGTCGATCTAATAATGAATGCTATATTTAGACTCTCACTGTAGCGGTGAGTCCAAAAACGTTCAGCCCTATGCAAAGTATAAATAACTTCAACATTTTTTTACAGCAATTTTGAACTTTTTAATAAATCGGAGCGAACCACAAGTGGTTGATGCTTGGCGGAGCACTTGCCTCCAGTGTTCAATCATGAATTTAATTTTATTACATTTATGATTCAAAGTATTCAAAGCACAGTTTAACTAAAAAAACTGTTCAAAATGATTGAGCTCATTTATAAGTTCAAAATCGAACACTCGAGATAAGTGTTCTGCCGAGCACCAACCACTTTGCTTTGCACCGTTTTTTAGTTTGGGAAGTGTTTCTGATTATTTTGTGCCAGTCAATAAAAAACCGACGTCGTCTCGCGCACCGAAGGTTCCTAGCGACATAAACGGCCATATCTCACAGCTCTAAGGGACCAAAGACTTGAGAGTAGGTTTTAATTTCAACTCGATACCTCCACGTGTTCTCGAGATAAAGGGTCCTGACTGACAGACAGACAACAAAGAGATCCAATAAGGGTTTCGTTTTTTTTCTTTTGAAGTACGTAACCCTAAAAATGAGATTGAATTGGTCAGTCACTTTATTAAAACCCTCTTATTGCTTTGAACAATAAGAGGGTTTTTGTATTTTTATTTCGACGTCTCAATTGTCAAACAAAGAAAACAATAATATCGGACAAATCCTAGCTTGAGAGCAGACAGACCCTTTTCAAGTAACAAAGCCTTAATCTGTTTAAATAAAAGGTGATGGAAACTCAAAGGAACACAGAATCCAATTAACTTTTGGACCGCTTTCAGAAGAGTACAATAAAGAATTGTAAAACAAATAAAGTTTTCAATCAACTGCTCCAACATTCACTATGACTTAGACTCACTCATTCGAAAATATGATTTAATTTTTATATCGATTTCAGCATTTTGTTTAGCAGTTTCGTTACATTTTAGAGGTATAAGCATAATAAAGAGGAGGTCGTGGCTAAACACTATCGATCAGGTTGATCTTCAAGTTAAACCGTGTTTGCCTGGGTTGGTCTTTGGATGGGTGACCACCTACTACGGCACGCCGAGGCCTAAAGAGGCGAAACCATCTGGACGCGCATCACGAAAGCTGGTTCGAAGTGGTTGCAATATTCCAGTTATTCACTTGGAAGGATATGAGGTGGCCTTTGCCCATCACTGGGTCATACAAGGCGCCTACCGAAAATTTTGAAGACAAAGAAACAACATTTGGGAAGAACTTGAAGCTTCGTTATTCCCAGTAAAGCAGAGGGGTCAGCCAGGGCCACTGCCTGTCGACGTTGCGGGGTGTTCGAAAGAGATACCGAGGTCCCAGATCACAAAGGGCTAAAGAAGGAACATGGATAAGTTTTAGTCAGTAAAAGTCTGACACTCTACCCCCGGTGCACTCAGAGCGGGAGAAGTTATTTGATGATTTCCCATCCCTATAAAAAAGGTTCGTTATGCGTCAGCTGTGTCTCTGCATCAGCAATCTACTGTTCCTGGGACTCTATAAAACATTGATACTCTACTAAAATCTCACGTTTTACTCAACTTAATTTAACATTGACTGGTACTTAAAGTGTTAAATAAATAAACTTGCACTCTTCTACTATGTATTTCCATAAGATTAAGAATTTATAATAATAATTTTGTTGGTTTAGTTGACTTTTTTGCCACAGACTTGAGTAAAAAAAAAAGAATTTTACAAATCGGTCCAGACGTCTTTGTGTAATCGGTGAACATACATAAAAAATAAAAAAAAACCGACGAATTGCGAACCTCCTCCTTTTTTAATGTCGGTTAAAAAACGAGCGATAGACACTCAAGCCTCTCATACTACTTTGAGATACCAACAAAATATTGACTTTATCAGCGAGTTTTATTATAGTCATAAATACTGATGAAAAGATATATTTTAAATTGGTTGGACTTTTCATAAGTAAGAATTACTTTTGAACGTTCATATGCAAAGGGGTCAGATCGGGATCGGGCTGTTCTTGTAATTTGATTGAAACGACACTTTAATATAATGCTGTAAGGTTCTGAAAGAAATTCTTGGGCTTTATTCAAACTGTAATAACTTTATCGATTACAATAGCTCCTGCAGATATTGGATCTTTCCAAAAGACAATATTTTATAAACTTTAACGCTTTTTATGCTCAAAGTGGTGGGTTCAAATCTGGGCAAGTAATAATGTGCATATACTTTCTAATGTTATCTAAAACATCACTGATATCTGAAGGGTAAAATCTTGTACAAACCTATTTTTATAAATTTTAAATAGACAGTCATCTTTCTACAAGTTCTTCCTTCTTTCAAAAACGTTGCCCCACACTAGGAATTTCTCCTGTATCGTGGATGCGTTTACAAACATTTAAACTCACATACACAAACAGCCAGACCCGAAACAACTATCTGCAAGTCATACAAATTTTTGTTCCGTGCGGGAATCGACCCGCGAGACGCAGCAGTCGATCGCTCAGCCACTGCGCCAACTGTGCCGTCATCATCGTTCATGAGAAGAGTCCTTTGCTTTATCATCATTATCTGCTTAGCCATTACTCAACTATGTTGGTGTCTTACAGTCTAACCGAATATTTTACTTGGAATAACCTCCACAACCTACTTAGTACTGGGTTATTCCGTTTTCCTTGATGAGACTGGTTGTCAGACTTTTAGATCACTGACTATCTGTAATGATTGTTTGCAAAAGACAGCCGGGACCATCCGTTTAACGAGCATGGTTTTCGTCCTGTAGAGGGACAATAAGCTGGTAATATAAATACACTAGCTTTTGCTCGCGGCTTCGCTCGCGTTAAATTCGGGGTAACACCTGCTACCTGTTTTTGCTCATGCGCCTTATTTATTGTAATAGCAATGCTAAGTATTCCCTTTTCTTCCGACTTTCTCCCTCATTTCTCACTATTTAAAAAAATGCCTTTGTCCGTCTCCAGGGTCCCAACTATCTCTGTACCAAAATTCATCAAAATCGGTTTAGCCATAAAGGCGTGAAGAGGTAACAAACAAACTCACTTTCGCTTATAATATTAGTAAGGATACATACATGCATACCTGCATCACACGTTCGTGGTAACGTTAAGTCTGCTCACGTCGATGGCAATGTCAGCATTAGTTGTGCAGGGCACGCGTCGCGCCCCACGCCATCATCGGCACAGACACCAATTAATGAGATTTACTGCTCCACCAGTTATGCAATTAAGATTAGTGAAATTAAACACTCGGCGAGTTTAAGTACGCGGCCATGAGAGCAGCGGGAGCGAGCCAGGCGCCGCATAAAACATAATCAAATTGAACTTAACATTGTGAAGCTTAGACTAAATAGTGAATACTAAATGTCTTATCGCCATAAATGTTTATTATTTCATGGCCTTTTTTTATCTGTGGACTTTTAAGTATCCTGGCCTTGCCTTGCCTACAACTGCAATATCTCAGTCGAAACGACCGTGTGCAAAAAGCTTTTTTTTTGTATTACATCAGTACTGCTATAAAACCTGTAATGAACGTAGGTCCTCGTAGTCCGATTCCGCCCTATTCCGTTTGTCAGAACCTTTTGTTTTTTTTTCTTTTCCGTGTGGACATCCTTAATGGAAGAGGGGTCTGTCAAACTCCTACTAACTAAAACCTCACGGTGTTCCTTCTCGTTACTTCTGGCTGGGCTACACCATCACCCCAGCTAAGTGATCTTTGGTGCAAACAAAATGTTTAGGGTGTAGGTACGCTACCATCAAATTGATTCTAGTCGGTTCTAGTGGCTCCCCCAAGTAATCAGAGCGTCACTCATGCACGCTAATGTATGTAATGAACTTCGGCGGACTAACACCTCACATATTACAAACTTTTATTAAATGTATTTCACTCTCGTTCATTCTACTATAATCCTTACTAATACTATAAAAGCGAAAGTGAGTTTGTTTGTTACCTCTTCACGACTAAATGGCTAAACCGATTTTGATGAATTTTGGTGCAGAGATAGTTGGAACCCTGGAGACGGACATGGGCTAACTTTTTTTTAAAAAGTGAGAAATGTGGGAGAAAGAGGGAAGAAAAGGAAAAATTTGCTTTGCTATTACAAATCAATAAGGTGCAAGGGAAAAAACTGCAGGTAGCAAGTACCTGCAAATCTGAGCGAAGCCGCGGGCAAAAGCTAGTAATATTATAAACGTGAAAGTTTCTATGGATGGATGTATGGATGTTTGTTACTCTTTCACGCAAAAACTACTGAATGGATTTTAAATGAAACTTTACAATAATACAGCTTATACATAAAAATAACACATACGCTACAATTATATTATACTAGCTTTTGCCCGCGGCTTCGCTCGCGTTAAATTCGGTAGCGCCTTATTGATTTGTAATAGCAACGCTAAGTTTTCCCGTTTCTTCCCTCTTTCTCCCTCATATCCCACTCTTTTTAAAAAAATAATAGCCTATGTCCGTCTCCTGGTTCCGAACTATCTCTGTACCAAAATTCATCAAAATCGGTTTAGCCATTAAAGCGTGAAGAGGTAACAAACAAACAAACTCACTTTCGCTTTTATAATATTATAGTAAGGATATCACCATGCGAGCGAAACCGCGGGGCGCCGCTAGTTTAATATAAAATTGACAAGAGATTAATTTAAAAGACAATTTGTTTACAAACCCGAAAGTATGATTGCCTGTATTATTGATGAGTGTCGTGTTACGCAGTAAGTGGGTTATAACGTTTAGATAAGCAATCGGTCCATGTACTGTTATTCAGCTATATCCTGTTAGACTGAAAGCCGACTACAGTACTTAGAAAAATGCCAGGTTACTTAAAATTTGCATTCATACCACCCGTATGAGTGCTAACTTTATTTGTTCATCTTATGAACTTTTTTTACTGTTTTTGTATCTTCCAAAGGGTTTAAAAAGGTCGGATGACATTTTTATTTTTTCAAATATTCCCATAAAAAAGTTGACCTCTACTTTACTATGTACAGTAACGTGAGTAACATCAACTCGGATAAGCTATGAATGTCAGATCAATTCATAAATACGATCCTATTTACATGCACCTAAACACACATGACTATGTACATAAATAACCATTTGGCAGAAAAACCAATAAAGTAAAACATTCCGTGCCGATATTGGATGATCACGTAGCAACCGGGTATCAGCTACGGCGTAGCGGAGAAAAGCGCTACGACGTAGTAGTTTACTACGCCGAGCTTCTTAGTAATAATACGCCGTTATAAGTTAAACCTAGTGTAAACAATGTAACCATTTAGTTACACCTCACTTATTCCATTAAGAATACGTCCAAATTATCCCATTAAATGCTAATTCATACTGACTAGTGAGCTTGTTATCACAAAGGGATCTGTCCACTACTCTAAACCATACCATGAACGTGGTATAAACCTATCAGTTATACTCACAGTTATAGTTAAAAGAGTGTCCATGGAGTTTCTTGCCCATTCTTCTCTATAGAGTTCAACGCTTTGGAATGGGCAACTACAGTACTTTCACAAGTTATCATGTCTTGTGACTGGGACTGTAGCTTAAACATATGGTTTTTTTGACATTCAAAAGTGCCTGTAATGGTCTAATTGAAATAAATGATTTTGATTTGATTTGATACGGAAACACACAAAAGACGGACTACAACGCCAACTAGAACGTTTTCGAATAGCGTATCATACCCGTTTAGAACGGTCATCATACTCGGTGACCCCTATATTTTTTTATTGATAAGAATTAAGCTACTACTCACTCGTCCGTTCCGTCACCGACCAACACCGTCACGTGCCAACAAATTCTCGTCAACAATTGTTGGCGAGAATATTTAACGCGTGCCGATACGCCCGGTCTCATTCTTTACAAGAGCAAATCAAAAACAACTTAAGATTTTAAAAAAGAGTTTGTAAAGTTTCGCAATATTTTGAAATATTGAAACCGCCATGATTGCTTGAATATATTTGAAACGCCACAAACACGGGCTGTCTGTCTGTCTGTCTCACAGCACGTTAGCGTGAAATCCCTTGCGTCGCAAGTGTTCAATAAAACAGTGAAAGAATTATTCGTAAAGATATATTTGAAAGCGAAACATTGTCAATTTCGTGCCGCTGAGCAAATCACTTGTAAAATTGACAATTTTATTCTCAAGAAAAAAGAAGGTAGATGTTTGTGTCGTGAATTTTAAAGGTCGGTAGGCAAGCGTACTACTGAACATGAGGACTTGTGTTCGATTCCCAAAATAAACAGCGTATTTTTTTTAATTAAAATAAAATCTTTAACCTTCACTAAGAATTACTCCTGTATCGTGGGTGCTTTTACAAACATTTAAACTCACATACACAAACAGCCAGACCCGAAACAACTACCTGTAGGCCATACAAATATTTGTTCCGTGCGGGGAACGAACCCGCGATACGCAGCTTAGCAGTCGATCGCTCAGCCACGGCGCCAACCGTGTCGTCAAAAAATAGTGATTCCTCTTTTGATTTCTTACTGGCGAAGTTTTATTTTTGTAATTGAAAAGGTAATCAAAAGGATGACTCTTTTTTGTTTAAAGGATCTGCTAATTCGTGAATGTGTCTAATTATTGATGACTCAAGTGTACGTCAGTAATGAGCAGTATCGTTACAATGCTAAGTGGCGGCAACACAATCAGTTCATATTGTATTGTCAAGTATAAAGGTACCGCTCCACAACGACCCTCGGCTAAGCCACGTACGGCTCAGTTTGTATGAAAAATTAAACCTGTTGATGAAAGTAAGTAATGACTTATTGTAAGGCCTACGCTGTCCTCTCATACTTAAGTACTAACGCTGTAACAACAACATTGTGAAACCAAATGATTTTAAAAGAGTAACCATGGAGTTTCTTGCCGGTTTTTCCCTATAGGAAACGACCAACGACGTTTCCTATTCTCGACGTTTTATAAGTGCCCATGTTGTATTTTGATTTTGAAAGATGCGATGCTGCGAAGTTGCTCACGGTTCGGCACTTCGAGTTGTTTAAACATGTTCAGGTCGCATGTATCCGGCACAACCGGGCAGAACATCATCCTCAGCCTGGCCTATCCCAACTATGTTGAGGTAGGCTTCCAGTCTTACCGGATTCAACTGAATACCAGTATTTTACATGGAGCGGCTGCCTATCTGACCTCCACATGCCAGTTAATAACTGGGTAATATGATAATCCTTGGTAAGACAGTGGAGAAGGTATATATAACCGTTTATTTGGAACAATTTAGATTTAACTATTTTACAACAGAAACGATAGTTACTAAAGTATAGGCACACTGTTTATTTATAATATACTAGCTTTTGCCCGCGGCTTCGCTCGCGTTTAATTCGGGTTATCAGGAAAGGGGAACTCCCCTTTAGTAAATTGCAGGTACCTGCTACCTGTAGTTTTGCCCTTGCGCCTGATTTATTGTACTTAATAGCAAAACTAAGTTTTTCCTTTTCTTCTCTCTTTCTCCCTCATTTCTCCCTTTTATTAAAAAAAATAGCCTATGTCCGTCTCCAGGGTTCCAAATATCTCTGTACCAAAATTCATCAAAATCGGTTTAGCTATTTAGGCGTAAAGAGGTAACAAACAAACAAACAAATTCACTTTCGGTTTTATAATATTAGTAAGGATTCTATTCTATTCCAATAAGGGTTCTGTTTTTTCTTTTGAGGTACGAACCCTACAAGGTCGTTTCCCAGCAATATTTTTGCGTAAATTCACTTGGTTTGAAGGACAGAGTGTTTGGTTGATGGCATCGTTTACACCTTAACCCGTAGTAGCGGACCACCCAAACATGTATGTTACTCCGTCGTTCAATACGAGTACAAGTAACAACCTTTAAGGCTTCTACACACACGCGCGGCGCGGCAAGCGGCGACAAAATCTCCGTAGAACAATTACTATGAAAACGCATGCTACCGTTCACACTGGCGCGGCGCGACACGTTGCGTTGTAGATATTCTTCTAAAATCTAATTAAAATCTAAAACGCAACGTGAACGGTAGCATGCGTTTTCATAAAATCAAAAGCTATCGAAAAATTCTAACCTATCCCAGGTTAGAATTTTTCGATAGCTTAAGATCGAGTAAATAACGCCTGCCGCGCCGCGCCAGCCAGTGTGTGAGGTTCGCGGCACAGCTTTGTCGCGGCGCGAAAAAACGCGCCTGTGTGCAGGACCCTTTATTTATTCAACAATTCTCTTTGATTCAAATTTAAGGGCGAACATTCCAAATCACTCTCTTTTGGTTGATAAAACGTCTCGCTGTTGCTCAAAACTCTTTATATTCACAAAGGTATACTTTTTCTGAAGATATTCCGGCTATTTGCAGAATATAAGCGAGTTGACTTGTTTATGGTTAAAAGCTCTCAGCGGATAACGTGTAGAAGGGAAAAGATACGGGAATTTGTTGTTTGATTTTCATTAATTGCAATAAAAGGCTTTTGTACAGCCAAGGGAAAGCTGACAACAACACATTTCGACAAATTAATTTAAAGGGATTACGTAAAGTTGACATCTGTTTACTAGAAGGCGCCTGTTCCAAGAAGTAAACTGATAAAACAACAACAATTGTATTTATGAATTGTTTAGATTTTTGTCTGACTTTATAACCATCATGCAAAAAGTTCTTAGTTCTCACACATTCTTCACTAACTCACATACACTCACGGTTTCCTCACACAATCACACTCACACACATAAACGCCATGCTGAGGCATTTTCTTTATTTATTTTTTATCTCTTTTTGTTTTTAATTTAAAGTGTTTTAACTTAATGTGTTTAATTAAAACCACGTCTCCATTTTATTTAAATTAAAAGGAACTCTGTAGGTAAAATATGAGAGAGCACTGGTACCCATAACACAAGTTAGATCTTACCTTGGATACAAGAGTTCATTTCATTACTTACCAAATGAAGTTATGTTAAAATTTTAAAGTTATTGTTAGTGGTTGTACAAGTCTATTTCTGGCAATAAATATTTTTTTTTAGTTCGATTTCCAGTTCAGCTAAGGTTTTATTAAGTTTTTTCATCAAAGCTTTCTCAGTAGCAGCCCGACTGATGGTAATAGAGTCGTCCCTATAAAATAACGGATGACTGCGATGGGTGTACTATAAGACAGACTTCTACCATACCATATCTTGCCCATTCTTCTCCATAGAGATCAACGCTTTGGAATGGGCAACTACAGTACGTTCACAAATTATTTTGTCTTGTGAACGGGATTGTAGCTTCATTTTATTTCTTGTCATTCAAGTGCCTGTAATGGTCTAATTGAAATAAATGATTTTACTTTGACTTTGACCACAGCCTTCAGTGTAATATAGGTGTGATGTCAAATTGTTACGTAATGTTATATTATTGTTTCAAAAATTAAAATAGTAAGGCCATTTGAAAAATATCTCTAAAAAATGTCCGCCGAGACATAATATGTATAATTAACAAATGGCTGACAAAGTCCTCCTGACCTCCTGTCCTCCCACAGCTCTCAGGCAAATGAAAGGAGTTCACTTATAAGATTACGTAGGTTCGCATACGTAAACCTTTTTTATGCGTCTGAGGGGAATAGATGGTAAATAGACACGTCTTTGTGGAAAACTACTTTTTAAATAAATTAACATATCTAGTGAAGTACTACAACTATATTTCTAAATATTACCTGTGCCTTCACAACATTCTTTATTTTATATCCAAACCTACATTATGAATGCAGAAATAACTGTGACCGTCCATTAGTTAATCGCACCCAAACGGTAGAATGAATTTCGATAACATATGGCTTGCGTACAGGTGGATCATGGAATGAGTTCGGACGTGGTTTTTCCCGGTAGTACAATTCGTGGATTAATGTCCAACAATCGTGGGATAAAAGCTGACTCTCGATTAATAAACATTAGAACACAATATGATAAGTATTTGAAACTGGTGTAATATTGTAATAACTAGTGTTTGTAGGCGAAGACACTATTATGACAGAAATTTGAAGAAAAGATTAATGAATGGGCTTACTTATGATTTTATTTTTAACGAAAAATTTGCGCAATAACTAATAACGCGTGTAACTTAATTTTTCAAACAATTTGGTCCAAATTTGTTTATTAACTATCAAAACAACACGGCAAAGTCTGACACGCCCCTTCCGCTCCGGGGGGGCGTGTCAGACTTTTACTGACTAAAACCCACCCATGTTCCTTCTATTGCCCTTTATGTTCCGGGGCCGCGGTATCTCTTTCGAACAA
Organism: Ochropleura plecta; assembly: GCA_905475445.1. Lineage (NCBI taxonomy): Eukaryota > Metazoa > Arthropoda > Insecta > Lepidoptera > Noctuidae > Ochropleura > Ochropleura plecta. The sequence continues at coordinate 441,059 of FR997722.1, read as the reverse complement.
CCCGCAGTCCCGGCAGGCGGAGGCCCTGGCAAGCCCCTCTGACGGCCCATGGGCCTGACAAGCATATAATTGTAATACATATAAAACGCGCACATGTGTCGCCATCATTACAACGTATAATATAAATGAGTTTGCCACAATAATCACATTGGACTAAACGAATAAGTGAAACGGCGGCGAACTAATTCAATCAAATTGAACTTTTTTGACTAGAAAATAAGAGACTGTAATTCGTTTTTTTTTTGTATGCGTGTCGATGATAATCTAAAATTAACTTAGCAACGACTTTGGCGCTATCAGTAAAGTCCATCAACTCCTGTAGTGGCCACGTTATCATGAGAGTCCATCGTTTGTAACAGCACCACTATCTTTTCACAAACTATTGTTATAACCACTTCGATGGTTGTATAGCTCAACTTCTAAGCATGAATCCTTAAGTTCGATTCCAAGGTCAAGCCATGGTTGCTCCCATATGACGGCAATAGCCTCGCTTCTTATTATATGAGACGTGGAATTTAACAACCCTGGAGGTTAGGTAACAGAATTGTATAAATAATAAAATTTAATAATAATAAAATTTATTCAAGTATAAGTAAAACTATGATTTACATTAATCGTCATAGAGGAAAATTAATTCTAACTATAATGTAGACCTGCCTGATCTAGGTTTATGAAAACCTGTGTTTCAGGCCATCAATTTACGTCAAACATTTTAAAAAGAGAACATTAGTAAATTTATTAGTAGCTAACTTATAGAGAAGACATATTATTTTCAACGACTTAACAAGTAATTATTTAGGTATATAATATTAAGACTTCTATATTATTAAATATTATGTTATTTTATCGAATGTAAGATTTAATATTATGTTAAAATAAATAAATGTATGTTTATTATATGTTTTTTTTTTAGTTGTATGTATATTATATGTATTTTAGTTGTATTTATATTTTTTATGTGTAATGTATAATTGTAATTATGGGTGTACTACCTGAAAAAATGAATTTTATTTATTTATTATAGGGACAGATAATCCAACCTTTTGTAAAAAATGAAAGGGAGCCGTTTGTCTTGGTATGGACATACAATGAGGAGGGACGAAACACATGTGACTAAAAGAGTGATGGATCTGAATGTTGAAGGACGGAGAGCGAGAGGAAGAAAAGATGGATGGATTGTGTAAGGAATGTTATGAAGGAGAAAGGAGTAAATTGATGCCGTGACGTCTGATAGGGGAGAATGGAAAAGAAAACGTGTTGCGCCGACTACAAATAGAATGGGACAAGGGCAGGAAAATGATGAGGATGGTATCTAACCGTTTGGGAAATAAGTGAATATTGAAATTGTTAATGTCCTTAGGCTATGTTAGGCTTGATCTCGTGGAATAACCAAATATTGCCTAGCTTTGCATGTCTATTGGAATTCTGACACGCGCCTAGTTCACCAAACCCGCTTGTTATGATGTACAGAGGTGTTTGTGGTTGTTTCAGGGCCCCTTGGACGTTTTGAATGAGAACATATTAAGAGGAAAGCGGGAACCGGCTGGTGCGGCACATCTCACCCCTACTAATATTATAAAAGCGAAAGTTAGTTTGTTTGTTACGTGTTCACGCCTAAATGGCTAGACCGATTTTGATAAATTTTGGTACAGAGATAGTTGGGACCCTGGAGACGGATATAGGCTATTTTTAAAAAAAGATTGAGATATGAGGGAGAAAGAGGGAAGAAAAGGGAAAACTTAGTATTGCTATTACAATCAATAAGGTGCAAAGACAAAAACTACAGGTAGCAGGTATTTAACGCGAGCGAAGCCGCGGGCAAAAGCTAATGATACTATAATTATCCTTCAATTCTAGTAAACATCAATACATAAGTACATAGTTACTTACCACATTCACTACGCCTACGTAGGAATACTGAGGAACTTGGATTTTCAACGTTATCAGAAGCTTGAACTTCTATTTAACTATCTCTTCACGTACTTTCCTTATCTTGGTTCCTCTATTACTAAGCAAAATGTGTTTTAGTTTTTTGTTTTTCCTCAGTCACATTAACAAATATAAAGTTGTCCGTTTCCGGAGACAAACAAACATCCGCATTGCTTTTTATGGCTCTAATTCCTTCAAATATTTGATAATAGCTTTTGCCCGCGGCTTCGTTCGCGTTAAACTCGGGGTAACACAGGTGCCCTTTCCTGATTTACAGGTATCTGCTACCTGTAGTTTTTGCCCTAGCGCCTTATTTATTGTAATAGCAAAACTAAATTTCCCCTTTTCTTTCCTCTTTCTCCCTCATATCTCATTCTTTTTTTAAAAAAATTGCCAATGTCTATCTACATCTCCCAACTATCTCTATGCCAAAATTCATCAAAATTAGTTTAGCCATTTAGGCGTGAAGACGTAACAAACAAACTCACTTTCGCTTTTATAATATTAAGTAAGGATTATAAAAAAAAAAAAACTCAGAAATCGCCCAATTTCTTTTTCACCATCTTACAAACACATTTCTCAAATCCTTTGTGAACCGTTAAAATTATGTTCTTGGGAAATTTCCATAGGTTCAAGTGACGGTGTCAAAAGGATCCGAAGGGGTCCCCACACAAAACGTGCCGACAATATTATTTTAGTACCTACATTTAACACAGAGGAAAAGAAATTCGATTGTGAATTGTGAAAGTATTCCATTAAAGTAATGAAAGGTTTTCATTGATCGGTCGGACCGAGTGGGCGAATGAGAAAGATTGTGACAGCTGCCCGAATTTATTGGGATTTTGCTGTCATGTCTGATGAAAGGGGCTGAATCTACATATAACTGAATTTGAAGAACCGTGTTATAAAACCGCGTTATACATTATTTATTCCCCGGTTATAAGCAAATTTAGTTCTAAGATGTACAACACGAGACTGTTATTGTTTATATTTTGTTTTTTTTTGTTGTTAAATGTATATTCTAAAAAAAAAAATTAAAACAAGGTGAGTAGGCTGTAATAACGGTGTTGTGTTTGCACTCGTATAAACCACAACCTGCACAACTACATGTGTAAAAATATTAGTACGCCTTGCAGCACCGCCAGGCACCACATAGTGAACCTATTTTTTTATTTATAACACCAATTTTTATGTATTTACACTAATTTTTACTTTAAATAAGTTCAAATATTCGTTTCACATAGGTACCTAACCTATGTCCCTCAGTGCGTGAGTCCGACTCTCACTTGGCAGGTTTTTGATGACTCCGTGATTACTGAGCCGATTCACGTGATTCTTTTTTTCGAACTCGCGACACGCAGCGCAGCAGTCGATCGCTCAGCCACTGCGCCAACCGTGTCGTCCGTGTCGTGTAGTTCATCAGTTAGCTTCGGTTTTTTTATTTGGTCTATGTTGACATGACCGTCTCTTAATAACTTCTAGATGCAAATGTAAAAAATATTCTAGAAATGAAATGAAATGAAATGAAATGAAATGAAATGAAATGAAATTTATTTGCTATGAATGTAGGTACAGAAATATGGTGTTGAGTAAGAGAAGGATCCAATACATTCTACCGTGAGGCATGCAACATTTTTATATTAGAATTAATTACGAAATTAATTAAATAAACAAAATAAAAGAAACAAATATTTAACTAATGTCAAGTGATAACAATCATCAATAAAAAATAAATCATTCAAATTGTCATTAAGTAGTAAACAATGTCAAAAAAATAAATTAATCATTAGTCAATAATAAAATGTTAATAATAAGTTAATAATTAGTCATCAATACAATGTCAATAATAAGTTAAATATACAATGTCAATAGCAAGTTATTAATTAGTCAATAATACAATCAAAATATAAATTAAGTTAATCTTCAGGAAAATCATTGTTAATAAATAATCATATGGATTTGTCATTCAAAAATTCATCTATTGTATAATAACATTTTTTAACGAGCAATTTATTTAATTTAGTTTTAAATATTTGTAGTGTACAATTTTTTATATCATCAGGTATTTTATTGTATACCACGGGTCCCATATGCATAATATTTTTTTTCAGCAGTGCTGTTTTAAATTTGCCTGTATATAAAAGATTTTTATACTGAGATCTTATTAATGTTGGCCTTGTTGAGTGATCAATGTGTGAACAAAATAAATTTTGATTACCCTTTACAAATAGTGCCATTTCCAAAATATAGAGCGATGGAAAGGTTAATAAGTTATGGGATTTAAACATAGGAACGCAGCTGTCTGTTGAATTTAATCCGGTCATTGATCTAATACAATATTTTTGGGCTCTGAAAATCCTTTCTCTCTCACTGCAATTACCCCAAAAAACTACTCCGTATCTTAAAACAGAAACGACTAAACCATGATAAGCTGTAATAATCGTGTCAGTGTTAACTTTTTTTGTCAAATTATATAATATGTATGCAGATTTGCTTAATTTCTTGCAGATCTCCTGGGCCTGTGGTTTCCATGTCAGTTGATTGTCAATTAATAAACCTAAAAATTTTGCCACATTTGTATTGTCTACTATTTGACCATTGTATGCAATAGTCAAAGCGTCAGGACGTAAACGCTGGTAAAACTGCATTACTTTTGTTTTTTTCAAATTAATTATTAAATTATTGTTCGAAAGCCAAATAATTATGTTTTTTAATGTGTCATTAATATTTTTTTCATAGTCCGCTTTATGTGTACATTTAACTATAGCCGTGCTGTCATCAGCAAATAATATCATCGGCTGTTGAATTTGTCTAGGCAAGTCATTTATATAGAGCAAAAACAATAAGGGTCCAACAACGGTGCCCTGTGGTACACCGAATTTGACTTCCCTACTTTCCGATAAATATTTATATTGTATTTTACTGTTGAGGCTTATCCTAGTGATTTCTGTTTGTTGATTGCGTTTGCTTAGGTAAGATTCAATAAGTCTCAAGACGTTACCTCTAATACCGTACCTGTCAAGTTTGTGTAGAAGAATGTCATGTTTAACGTAGTCAAAGGCTTTAGTCATGTCAGTATATATTGCACAAACAGGTGTTTTATTGTCAATATTCAACAATATGTTATGAAGCAAATCGTAAATAGCCATGTTTATATTTTTATTTTTTCTGAAACCTTTCTGCTCATTGCAAAGGATATTATATTTATTTAAGAAAGAAGTTACAGATTCATATATCAGTTTCTCCAGTATTTTAGAAAATACAGAAGTAAGAGCTATCGGTCTATAATTTGACATTTCTTCTTTGTTGTCTTTTTTATGTATCGGTATTACAATAGTAGTTTTTAGGCTATCTGGATAAGAATGTTTGGGATACTATAAAAGGATCAAATCAAATCAAAGTCATTTATTTCAATTAGACCATTACAGGTACTTTTGAATGTCATGAAAACAAAAAAAATGATGCTGCTACAGTTCCAGTCACAAGACATAATAACTTGTGAAAGTACCGTAGTTCCCCATTCCAAAGCGTAGATCTCTATGGAGAAAAATGGGCAAGAAACTCCATGGACGCTCTTTCAAATCATATTTTTTTTACAAAACCATGGATACATCATTCCTGTTGGATAAAACAAACTGCATTTTCGAAGTCAATAAAAAGTCAATGAAACATATAAATTCGACACAGAAACCGGCAGTGAATTCCACAGTCAGACGGTTCGCACGTGTTGAAACGAACAATCTCTTTCTGAGGCTTTATTTCGTGTTTCCTCCCCTCATCACGTTACATGTTCAGAGGCCGGTTCCGCCGGCTACACGCGCGGCCTACACAAATATATACCTGTCGAATGGAGCCGACGTGGAATCGGTGATATGTTTGCATTCTGCGTTTGCACAGAAACTCATTAACATCATCCGGCCAGTGTGTACTCATTTAAAATTAAAGCTTATACAGTGTTGTATATTTTTCATGTGTAAACATGTGTTGTTTCAAAGGACAGCATGCCTGGTAGCTGGAATCAATAAACTACGTGCCAGACGTAGAAATTTTATTCCTTTTGAAAACTAACCGCTTATTAATAATTAGCTTTTTACCGCGGCTTCGCTCGCTTTAAATTCGGGGTAACACAATTTCCCTTTCCTGATTTGCAAGTAGCTGCTACCTGTAGTTTTTGCCCTTGCGCCTTATTTATTGTAATAGCAATGCTAAATTTTCCCTTTTCTTCCCTCTTTCTCCCTCATTTCTCTTTTTTTTAAGTTAGCCTATGTCCGTCTCCAGGGTCTAACTGTCCGTCTAACTGTCTTTGTACCAAAATTCATCTAAATCGGTTTTGCCATTTAGGCGTGAAGACGTTACAAACAAACTCACTTTCGGTTTTATAATATTAGTAAGGATAAGGATGAAGTAGGTATTAATAAGCGGCCTCATTTTTTTCTCTAAATAGGGTTACATTGTGAAATGATATAGGTCCCAAATTTTCAGATGATTTTTGATTTTATGGCGTGCCTACCACATGCAGAGTCTTAACACATCAACTGGTGGCGTCACAGCAGTTCCTGAACAACATGGTGTAACAAGCAGAACAAAACAAATGACAGTAGTCAATATTTGACCTGCATAGTAAGAGCTGAGTTGAAGTCCAAGGTTAAACGGAGAAACCACTGAACCGCTTGCAAATAATTGGAGTTGAGACCTTTCGACTCGTGAGAAAGACTGCGCAAGAGTTGGCTGACCATAATTGTAGGACCATTAAATACATGTCTAATTTGACGGCACGGTTGGCGCAGTGGCTGAGCGATTGACTGCTGCTGCGCTGCGTGTCGCGGGTTCGATTCCCGCACGGAACAAATATTTGTATGACCTGCAGATAGTTGTTTCGGGTCTGACTGTTTGTGTATGTGAATTTAAATGTTTGTAAACGCACCCACGATACAGGAGAAATACTTAGTGTGGGGCAAAGTTTTTTTTTCAAATAAAAAAAGATGAGACCATTTTAGCCCAGCGCAGCAAATCTCATTCTGACACTACATATAATTCACACTTTTGCTGACCTTGAAAAAGAACTCAACAACCAAAGGGCGGGTGAGCCTGAGCAATAAATAAGGAGATTCCAGAAAAGTGTCAAATTATAAGTTGCAGATTGCCGAATATATGAAACTTCGATGAAATTATTGATCCGTGGAGGCGAGGGCGAATCATTATTACAGATGGTATAACATCTTCTAAATATTTACAAACACACGATTTACTTAATTAAATTAAATTAGCTATTCAATTTAATTAACTATACGGCAACACTTAACTTCTGGCCGCGGTAAAAGCCAGCGCTTGAATCACGAGTAGTGACAAATTAAAGTTGCTTTGCGTTCTTCAACGGGTTTTGAGACGGTTTTTATGAAAAATATTATTTTTATCATAATGCGCCTAGCTTTTGCCTAACTTTGTTAAGATCAGACTGTAAGGAATGTTTATTATTGGAACAAAGTTCTTTATCGCGCCTTGCAAAAGGGGGCTAGACGGAAAACATTAAGACCAAAAGTTGTAACGACACTTTTTGCTATAGTTGTAAGCCGCGCGACGTACGCGTGTTTCTCTGTCTGTCTCTCTCTCTCTCTCTCTCTCTCTCTCGTAGAAGTCAAGCCAGTTATTTTCGTTTCGTCTTTCTATTTCGCATTGAACAGTGTGGTGTCGTGACGATTATTTTTGTTGAGTGTATACAGGTTTTTTGTACATAATAAATAATAAATTCGTTCCATCCGGGTGTCCTTTGACACCTCACAAGTTATTTTTTATATATTTTTGAAATAATTTTAACTTATACAAATATACATAATATCTTTTTAATTTTGTTTGTGACGGATGCCTACAACAAAAATACATTAATATTACACTATCCTTACTTCCTTACTTAAAATATTATAAAAGCGAAAGTGAGTTTGTTTGTTTGTTACCTCTTCACGCTACAATGGCTAAACCGATTTTGATGAATTTTGGTACAGAGATAGTTGGGAACCAGGAGACGGACATTGGCAAATTTGTTTTAAAAAAAAAGTGGGATATGAGGGAGATCAAGGGAAGAAAAGGGAAAACTTAGCGTTGCTATTACAAATCAATAAGGCGCAAGAGCAAAAACTGCAGGTAGCAGGTACTGTGTTATACCGAATTTAAAGCGAGCGAAGCCGCGGGCAAAAGCTAGTATTTCATAAGTTAAATGAAGTCGTAAAACCGAAGCCGAGCGAGTCGCTAGTCCACCTACAAATATAAAAGGAATCCTGAGGGAAATCGGGCCGTTAAAAGTAGCCGGTGTCATACTTAGTGACGGAGATACTCTTCCTTTGTGTGGCCCTCAGATACGTGTGAGATATCAAATAAAATGTTTAGGATTTCTCTTCCTAGAAATGTACCACTTAGTTGAATATAATATGTACTTGTAAACCTTATAAATATGTAAGTACTGTAAGAGGTTTTATAACCTAACTAATGCTGGCTGGTTTACCATGACGTTCAAATACTCAGGTCGTTTTAAAATGAGAATAGAATAAGAAAAATTTCGGAAGCGTCGGTTTTGATATAAAAGTGTGAATATAAATTAAAATATGATTAAAACCCTAAAAATAGTATTTGCGCATTTTATTGATGTATTCAAATCAAACCATTATAGTACCTACAATAACAATGATCGTAAGTACATTGTTACGAAAACACTAAAATTTTTGTCCAAAGGAAACGACCAACCCAAACTATGTACCTTTTCTGTAAGACGTTTTATAAGGGCCCATGTAGGCCTATGTGAAATAAAAATATTTTGATTTTGAATGGGAGATATGCCCCCATAGCTGTGCCATTTGGAAGGCCATAATAATACCTTTATTTTATTAAAATCCACCGACAGTCTGACGTGTACAATGAAAGAATTACGATTGGTTTTATTGTAACTTAAAAGCACCCATTTTCCTTTTAACACTAGGGTTGATATCGAGGTAGGACAACATAAAAGACTTTAAAAAAAACTGCCAGCGATAAATATAATTAAAGAGAAAAGGACCATTGAGTTTTACACCAGAGAGTTTCAATTGAAACGGCTGAATATTGTTCAAATTAATATCGTCAGAAAGACAGGCACGAAGCTCCCAATAGGTATCAAATCAATATTTTGTTTAAGTTTGAGAATTGTACGGAAGAGTTTAGAACCCTGAATGGTTCCCTGGAGTCTTGTACGGAACCACCGACCAGCAAAACACTTAGGCTGTACCACGGTAGATAATATACTTACGTGATGAATTTGCTGTTCCACAAGCTCTATCATGGGCTTGACTATCATCTTACTAAATGTAGCTCTTGGTATAGTGTCATAAAATCCTTACTAATATTATAAAAGCGAAAGTGAGTTTGTTTGTTTCTTACGTCTTCACGCCTAAATGGCTAAACAGATTTTGATGTATTGTGGTACAAAGATAGTTGAGACCCTGGAAACGGACATAGGCTATTTTTTTTTAATAGTGAGGATTGAGGTAGATAGCCTGTATAAATAAGGCGCAAGGCCAAAAACTACAGGTAGCAGGTACCTGCAAATCAGGAAAGGGGAAATGGGTTACCCCGAATTTAATAGTTTTTTTTTTTTTAAATCAATAAATTTGAGTACTAGAATGTTTGTTATATAAGTACATAGAATATCGCTAGTCCGTGACCGGACACATTGTATAAAATATATTATAACTAGCTGTGCCCAGCGGTTCCACCCGCTGCTCACTTAGGGGTATGAAAAATAGATGTTGGCCGATTCTCAGACCTACTGAATATGCATATAAAATTTCATAAGAATCGGTCGAGCCGTTTCGGAGGAGTATGGGAACAAAACTGTGACACGAGAATTTTATATATTAGATTAAATAAATTCTGTAGTACCAAGATTATAGTTCCATTAGCCCCCTTCTAGTTTTAAAATACAAATTGGAAATAAATACCATTTTTCATATTCACGGAACCCCAGACCACATTATATTTCCCAACATATTAAAATGCGATCCTTGTCTCCCATACATTGGCGCTATCTCCCGAGTGTAACACGTTGTTCCATTGGCACTCCGCTCACGGAGCCATGGAGTTAACTGTCTTCTATTTCATTATATTAAGAATTTTACTTGTTCACTCTCATTCTTTACTAGTTTTTACCTGCAATTGTAACGAATATTTAGATGTTACAAGTATTTAGAAGGTACGAGTATTTAGGCGTAACGAGTATTTATATGATAGGAAAATGTAGATCTAACGAATTTTTTAAAGTAACGAGTATTTAGATGTAACGAGTATTTAAATATTACAAGTATTTAGATGTAACGAGTATTTAGTAAGAATGCTGAAAGTTCAATAAGCAGTCTCACCGAGGGGTATCTTATTACCCATGTACTGGGGCAGTCAGATGGAGTTCAGAAAAGAATGGTGATGAGCTTTAACCCGCGGCTTCGCCCGCACGTGGGCTAAAACTGCGTCCTAACTTAGATCCATCCACGCGTCAATTTTTGAGTCCGTCTGGCTGATGCAAACAAATTGATAGAGTTACTTCCGCACGTATAATATAAGTATGGACAGAGAAAGTGGTTGAAAAGATACTTATCATTCAGTGCAAGTGAGGGTCTGAAAGGTCCAGGGTGAGTAGTTTTGGGTCCAAACCACAAAGCAGCTTAGGAAGGTGACGCGGTCAAGCACATTAATGTAGACTTTCTATAAAATCCATCACAGGACATGGCGTGACTGTTTTGAAACATCATTAATTTACACACAGAATAATGAAGATGTAAGCTATGATATCCTTACTAATATTATAAAAGCGAAAGTGAGTTTGTTTGTTACGTCTTCACACCTAAATGGGACCCTGGAGACGGACATAGGCAAATGTTTTTTTTTAAAGCGGGCTAAGAGGGAGAACGAGGCAAGAAAAGTGAAAACTTAGCTATTACAATAAATAAGGCGCAAGGGCAAAAACGCGGTACACGGTACCACGGTACCTGCAAATCAGGAAAGGAGAACTGTGTTACCCCTAATTTAATGCGAGCGAAGCCACAGGAAAAAGCTAGTTGAATATAAAACTCATAGAAGACCCAAGGCTGATGAGCTACATAAAATATTTTCATAAGCAATAACAATAACAGTTGATTCCTACGAAAGTACAATACCGACACGTTTAAAATGTATAGAAGAGCAGTTTTTAGGGTTTTGTATCTCAAAAGGAAAAGAAAACGGAACACTTATAGGATCACTGTAATGAAGTGGTGGTGATGGAGTAAAATAAAAGTTATAAACTCTAGTCTGTGGTGCCTTGGTGTTGTGAGAAAATCAACTCTCCAAGTCTACGTTGATAAAAGATTTGGTCGTTTATGTCGCAAGTTAGTACGGAACCCTCGGTGCGTGCTTCCGACTCGCACTTGATCGGTTTATTGTTATAATACTTATGATAAACTAGCTTTCGCCCGCGACTTCGCATAGTTACTTTGGACTAACGCTAACTTTAACCCGCCTGATGATCGAAAAAAAATGTCTTTCTCTCCCCTTTTCTTCCCTCTTTTTCCGTTTTTCTCACTTTTTTTAGCCTATGTCCGTCTTCAGGGCCCCAACTATCTCTGTATCAAAATTCATCAAAAACGGTTAGGCCATTTAGGCGTGAACACGTAACAAACAAACTCACTTTCGCTTTTATACTATTAGTAAGGATTCTTATTTTTTTAAGCTATTGCATAGCTTCTATCGCGGGGACCGAATCCAGAAATTCCGTAACGAAAAAAAACCTGACGCTCCCCACTCCGACAAGCACGGAGGTGTGGCTTGAAGGCCGTGCATTGTCTAACGTCGTTTACACAATACGGTCAGTTATTTCAATCCCGATTATAATGTTCTAATAGCGTGTTTGGTAGAGAATCGGATAGTCAATCGACGTTACGCTGGATCAAACCCAAGGTCTTGTTTTTCTTTTTGCGACTTCTTTTCATTGGAAGTACTTTTTAAATATTATATTTAGTTTTTTATGTATTGTCTAAGTTGATAAAAAAATGTTTCTTTCTGCGACTTCTTTTCATTGGAAGTACTTTTTAAATATTTTATTTAGATTGTTTTTATTTATTGCATAAGTTGATAAAAAATGCTATGCAATAGCTTTACCGCGACAGTCCCCGAGTGCCACACGTATTTTTTTTACTAGGCAGTTTAGCTATGTTATACCTTTGTCTCTCCTTCAGTCTAGAAAGACAAAGCGCGGGAAAACCACAAATCATAGTTTCATATTGGTTATTGGCAAAAGTACTTGTTGTTCTGTTATTTAATTTTATCGGTAAGTGTATTGACAAACGTCTTTTGATTCGCGTGATAACATGTCACCGCTGTTCTCAGCTGTATAACACCCTCGCCCGTGATGACAAAGTTTTCTCACTTGAATCATAAGTATTACTTACCCTCCCCCCCCCCACTGCTAGCAAAAACAGTTGAATATCTGAAACAAGAAAAGGGTCGTTGAGAAATAAATCTTGGCACTACAAGGTGCGAAGTGCGCCCAGCTGCGACGTGGCGGCGGCAGAGATAAAATGAGCCGAACTGTAGCGACCGAGATTCGGGGTGACCCGACATATATTATATCTACTTAGGACCATGAGGGACATAGACATCTTACAGTTCATTTATTATAGGATCTGAAGAATTTGACAGCTATAGTAAGTTCTTTCATATGTTGTTATAGTTTGAATGCGAGAAATTTGTATGATGGAAGCTCCTTCATCACATATAAGCTCACGCTTTTTTCTACCAGGGGTAGGTAGAAACTATATAACGCCGCTTGCTACGATCCTTTATTTTTTGGTGGATGGGTTATCATCAAATAACTTCCCCACTCTGGGCGGAGCGGGGGGGAATGTCATACTTCTACTGACTAAAACCCACCCATTTTCCTTCTATAGCCCTTACATTCCGGGGCCGCGGTATCTCTTTCGAACAACCCGCATCCCCGGCTGCTACGATCCTTGAATATTCTTATAGTCTCTTCCACGCTCATAGGTACGTATCTTGTATCATCCATATACGTGAGTTTTTAAACACGATACGCAAGAAATTCCTAGAGTGGGGCAAAGTTTTCTGTAAAAAAATGATAACCACCATCACAGAAAGTCCTGTTCCCCCTGCTGCTGTGAAAACCCTTCACAATTCCGTGGAATACTTCATAACAATTACCTTCACTGATTTATATCTGGCTTGGAACGTAATCTAGCTAAATGCCGCGGCACCGTTTTTGTGTGTGCAAGTGCATGTATGTATAGACCAGCGGTCTAGCTAAAATGTTAGGATTCCAATAAATAGCAATATATTTTCGGGATTCCATTGTAATAACGTTCTTCATTTGGGATTCCACTGTTATTACGAAACGCTTAAAAGGGTCGATGAGGCACTCATGCACGCACACACTGATATCAAGATCAGATCACTAAGGTTTTTGGTCACAAAATTACACCTACCAGTTTCTTGTTGAACAAATTCACATCTTTTTCTTTTTTACTCTTCTTTTTTAACACTATTCCTTAACACACGCGTTTTTTTCCTCTTTTTTACGAATTGCAGCACAGATACAGAATAGTACCTACATTTTGATTTAACTGAGGAAACTTTGTCAAGACGCCCGAGCCGCTAGGCGAAGGTGTTATAGAGCCATGAACAGCAAAAACAAATTCTCACGTAAATCAAACAACGTTATAAATACATTTACGGATAAATGAAATAACAGAACATAAAGTTACTATTGTTATTAATGTATGTGAAACTATGATTTCATTTGTTTTTTCCATGCTTTGTATTCTCAGACTGAAGGACAAATAAAGGTATGTTAAACAGCCTATTAAAAATAAGAAATTCATGTATGTTTGAATTTAAAACTCAAACAAATGTCAATATGTTGTTATAAGCAAAATCCTTACTAATATTATAAAAGCGAAAGTGAGTTTGTTTGTTTTTCTTTTTCACGCCTTTATGGCTAAACCTATTTTGATGAATTTTAGTACAGAGATAGTTGGGATGTTGGAGACGGACGTAGTCAAATTTTTCTAAGTAAATGTGACAAATGAGGGAGAAAGACAGACGAAAAGGGAAAATTTAGCTTTGCTATTACAATGAATCAGGCGCAAAGGTAAAAACTACAGGTAGCAGGTACCTACCTGCAAATCAGGAAAGGGGAACCATGTTACCTCGAATTTAACGCGAGCGAAGTCGCGGGCGCCTTATTTACATATTGTAATAGCAATGCTAAGTTTTCCCTTTTCTTCCCTCTTTCTCCCTCATATCTCAATCTTTTTGAAAAAAAAGCCTATGTCCGTCCAGGGTCCCAACTATGTATGTACCAAAATTCATCAAAATCGGTTTAGCCATTTAGGAGTGAAGACGTAACAAACAAACTCACTTTCGCTTTTATAATATTATATAGTAAGAATGAGGGCCAAGGCGGCGGAGGTATAAAGATTTAATCAACACTTGCACTGCCTCTAATCTACCGCTCGTTGAAACGTCTCTTTGGCAGTAAATTACATTGAAAAAGTTAAAGAAAGAAATATGTATATTTAATGATTCAATGGAACAGGGAAGGTAACATTTTTCATTCATTTACGCAAATGAATTCTGAAGCTTTTATGAATTGGAAGTACCTACTTACCTATATTTTTGAAGTTAATGTTCCGGATATTTTATTTAATTATTAACTTATGTTCTATTCTAGTTCTAGTTTCAGAGAGCAGTGGTGGCTCAGTGCTAGATGCCCTAACTTACTGTGGTGGTGGTGGTGGGTTTGAACCCAGGTAGACAATTGACTTACTTTACCTACATTTTATCACCATCATCACCTGCTTCTTCTCTGGCTTCCAGTCTAACCGGTTGCAGCTAAATTACCAGTATTGTACTTGAAACGACAAAATAAATGGTAAATAACCCGTTTTAAATGTTATAAATAATGTTAGTGAAACTGACATGGCAGTTTAAAAACTTATACAAAACGACTGCTTATCTGACGTCCACAGCCCAGTTAATAACACAATATCCCTCGGTAAGAGTGGGTGTCAGACTTTCCAACCACTTACTACCTGTAATCACTGCCAACGATCTAGCCAGGACCAACGGCTTAACGTGCCTTCTGAGGCATGGATGACCCTTGGTATGTCATTAATTTAATGACCATTTCTCTTAATGACGGTATGGGAAATTATGATAAGACACGTCCTGGATATGGCCCCACTCGACCCTTGCTAGAGCCAGCCCGCGATGCTGAGCCAGTAGTTTTAAACCAGTCCCATAATAATGATCTCATTCTGATTCAGCCTGTCCCTTAGCTGTCCTCCCTCAGCGATGCCCTAACAGGGTACCCCACAGGGGGTACCCGCGACCGTGTAGTCGTTTAGTCTTAAGTGTATAGTCCTGACCGGAAGCCTAACGAACAAGTCAATAACAGATTTGTCCGGCTAAGTAGACGACAACCTCATACGTTGACTACGAGATGCCGAGAGTGCACATAAAAAAAACCCAGCAAAAGCGAGTCAGACTCGCGCATGAAGGGTTCTGTACAAACTTGCGACGTAAACAGCCATATCTTTTGACTCTGTAATTATGGAAGGTTATTTTTTAAAAAAAAATTGAGTTTATGGTTTTATTTCAATTTGAAACCTCCACGTGTTCCCGAGATAAAGGCTCTTTGACAGACAGACAGACGGACAACAAAGTGATCCAATAAGGGTTCCGTTGTTTTTCCTTTGACGTACGGAACCCCACAAACATGATAAAAAAAAACAAAAGTCAGTTGCTTTTCCCTCATCATATTTGTCTCACTAAAATCGTAATTTTCACAATTTTGTAAAGATTTACCTATATAAATGTACACACATGACTTGTAGCGTTTATTAACAAATTAAATCGTAAAACGACATACATAATAACATATAAACTATATAAACGCAGGTTTCTCTCTCGCATGTACCTAATCGTAATTATAAAAGTTTAGGGTAACACAAAATATTTATCGGTACCTTTTTCGTTGCGAACATAACTTTTTGATTAAATTCTGAGGTAGATAACAAACGAAAAAATATGTAATACCAAGCGCTTTTTTATTTTATTATTGTTTTCTGATTTTCTAATGTCATATGAAATAGGAGCTTTAATCTGTGCAGACACTTTGACCTTGTAGGGTTTTCAATTTCAAATTAGAATTCGTAAGCATCGAATGCAAAGCAGTGACTCTATAATGCTCATTTTTAGTTGCAAAGCGACACCTAAACATTCTTCACACTCTCGGCGCATATTTTTGTTTTGAAAAATCATTAAATAACATTCTCCGCTCTGGGTGGAGCGGGGCGGAATGTCAGACTTTTACTGACTAAAACCTACCGATGTTCCTTCTTTTGCCCTTTATCGGTGCCGCGGTATCTCTTTCGAACAAACCACAAACCACTCTAGGGGCTTAGCTAAACGATAAAAATCTAAATAAATTTTGACGTCCATTCAGTCAGTAATAATTGACACTTTGTAGAACTTACTTACTCCATATAACATTCGTACAAAACAAAATAGATAGAACAGAACTTCAACCTCAATGCTGGACGTATTTAATTGAAGCAACCTAGTTTCTATAACTGATGACTGACGGGTGGCAGTTGACTGACGAGATGAAAGAATTCTAATTTCTAGCCAGATTTCTGCATCCGATAACGCTATACCTTACATAACAAACTACACTACATGTCGTATGCATGAGCTAACTATATCCGATAAAAGATTGGATATGTTATGTATCATTCCAAGTAAGTTATAAAACCAACGAGGCGGTCATTAATCTTATAAAGACTTATTCGCTTTTTACTTTAAAACCAAAAACCTTTAACATCTCTCTAATCGTTAAAATTATTATAAAAACCGATTTGATTTTATTAATCCATGTGACAATGATGGATGACGAAGGTAGATCATTCATCACATTGATGTCAACTAATTTGTTTAGGCCTCTGGTCCCTTTCGACGTATGACAACATCGATGATCAATACACACGATTTAATATCATGGCTGAGGTTATGGTCAATTGCATTCATGGGATCCACTTTAGATTGTAGCAGTAAGAGTAAAGAAATAAAATTTAACAAAATCCTTAGGGATTAAATTAAAAAAAATCCTGTCTTAGTGAGCACCTACGTTCAAAGAGGATCCCCATGTCAAGTATCCGAGACTCCTAGAAATTGTAGTTTTTGACATTTCGAAATAAATGAGTCACTGATTTTCTCTTTTATTTTTATAGATATCTATTCCTGAAAACTGGTTCAAAGAAGACACCAATGTGCATTTTAGCTTATCTCCAAGTTAATTATGCATAGACAGAATATTTATGTTGTAGCAAAGTATATAAGCCTTTATCCAACATAAGTACATAAGCATTACGTAACATTTTACATTATTTGAGTCTGCTTTGATAATAATTTTGATGACACTGATCTGGGCGCTGCCTTAGTCACTTCGATATTTTACCATACCTATACAAAGTTCGCCAATCATCATCTTTCAGGAGGTAACGCGTTTTTTTTTTTTTTAAAAAAAACGTTAAAAAGTGGGTTTTTACCGTTTTTTTCTTTTTTTTCCTTTTTGATTCCTAGTATGGGGACACTAGTAATTTCCCCTGTATCGTGGGTGCGTTTACAAACATTTAAACTCACATACACAGACAGCCAGACCTGGAACAACTACATGTAGTTCATACAAATATTTGTTCCGTGCGGGGATCAAACCCGCGACACTCAGCGCAGCAGTCGATTGCTGAACCACTGTGCCAACCGTGTCGTCGTTATTTTACTTCCATTCTCCTCTGTTAACTGCCATGCTATCCTTTCCTTGGTCACACTCTCCCTCTCCATCTATCAACATAATTAACCACTCATTGTGTTATATTTTTTGTTATATATGTTATTTTGTTTTGGTTTATCCAGTAAAAACATAAATCCATAATCAAAAGATAACCTCTGGGCCAGCTAGTTCGATATCAACAAAAACAACTTGAACAATAATACGTTTTCTACCTAATGAATAAAATTGAATACAAGCCGCAATAATACGGTTTCTCAGGGTTCCGTAATTCAAAATCACTTTGAAAATCGTTTTTTCTGTCTGTGTGTCAAGACTCTTTTTTGTTGGAATGAGTGTAACTGTGTAAGTATTATTTCGAAATAAGTGAAATAAAAATAAATAATTAACAAAATACGACTGCCATGCCAAAAAAAATGAACTAAAAAGAAAAAAAGAAGATGATTGATGATGATGATGACAAGATTTCTATACTTTTTCAATAGCCTATGTTACTCGGGACGATGCAAGGATTCTAACGATACCCCATACATGTAAATCAGTTCAGGCGTTTAGAAGTTATGATGGAATAAAGAAACTCACATACATACAAACATACATGAACCCTAAAAACATAACACTCCTTTTTTGGGGCAGTCGTGTAAAAAAACTATATTTATCGAATATTTTGATAACAATTGCCGGTAAGGTAAAATCGATGGGGTACTTCTCTTTGACCTATAATCATAAAGGACCATGGGAAGAAACGTCCCCACCCACCAACAGATTAGAAACACGTGTCATTTGAAAGATCTACCAGAATAGAGAACTTTTTACTATGGCGACATATGTCAAATACGTGGGGTTTAGGTTTTATGATATATTGTTTTTATATATATTTTTTCTATTTGACTAACACATTTCCTTAGTGTGCGATGAATAGGGTTAAAATATGGCTATCATAATAATGTTTTCAATTATTTTAAAGAAAACGTACGATGGTAGCGTTCATCGCAGGAAGATTATGTGCGGAGTTCCGCAGGGATCTGTTTTAGGACCTCTCTTACGATGTGGTTCCGCGTACTGATCTCCCCGTTGGCGTTAATATCGTTTGCTACGCGGATGCACCCAGCTTGCATAGCTGGGACTAGAAAAGGTCGTGGCGTCGATCCGTGAAGTGGGTATAGAGATAGCGCCACATAAAACTGAGGCGCTTTGGTTCCATAAGCTGCCAAGGACCAGAGAGCCACCCAGCTTGTCAGTCAGAGTTGGAGTTGCGCAAGTTCAAGTGGGACGATACATTAAGTACCTTGGCCTGACTTTGGACGGTCGGTGGGGATTCGAAGAGCACTTCCAATGCCCCGAGTTGGAAAGGTAGTATGCGCTTTGCACAGACTGTTGCCCAATCTTGGGGGGCCACGAGAAGAAGTTCGCCGCCTATACGCGAGGGTTGTGCAGTTGATGATTCTTTATGGGGCGCCTGTTTGGTCAAATAGGCTGTCAGGCGTCCGTCCGAGATTTACAGCCGAATGTGCGCCATCAGCCATAGTAGTGATAATCTGCCAGGAATCACTGTGGCAAGGGTGAGGCGGCAGGAACGGCGACGCGCGCTAGAGCAGTGGCGTGAGCGGCTGCAACAGCCGCAATATTCACAGAAGCGTGTTGTCGAAGCCGTCCTGCCACACTTCGAAGCATGGCTGAAAAAAGGGGAGCGCATGTCCTTTAGACTAACTCAGGTGCTTACTGGGCACGGTTGCTTCGGTGAGTACCTGAATAGGATTGGAAGAGAGGCCACGGCAAGCTGTCATCATTGTGGAGGCGGTTTGGACTCTGCACAGCATACGTTTGAGGCACTCCTCGAACGTATGCTAACGAACGTACGAACGTATGTGTAGGACCCTTCGTTCCAAGTCCCACGCAGGGCATTCCCTGCGTGGAACTTGGAACGAAGGGTCCTAGTCGCTAGGATCGGGCAAGATCTGTCTCTGCCAACCGTATTTGGGGCTATGCTGGCGAACTCTGACAACTGGATAGGCGTAACCTCGTTCTGCGAGACAGTGATGGTCCAGAAGGAGGCTGCCGAACGGGATCGTGAGAGGTCAGATCGCAGTAGGAGAAGAAGTTGAGGAAGCAACCGTCTCGCCACTTAACACGCCGAAACCCCACCTGTAACACTTAAAGCAGGTGGGACTTTGGGGTCACGGGCGTTCAGAGTGGGGACTCTGAGCGTTCAGTGAGAGACCTCAGAGATGACCGGCAGCACCGTGGTCACGTGCTGTCGTGCATACATGCACAGCGAGGCTCAGGGGTGACCTATGTGTAGTCGCCCCAGGGATGTGCCTTAACAGGCGTTGCACAGAGGAGGCCTTCGCCTTTTGAAGATTTTCCCCCGACAGCAAAAAAAAGGAACTTTCATATTAAACTTACGATTGCCTACGATCAGTGCGATTGCCTGTACAATCGCATTATGGGAAGTTGTAGGCACATTATATCCATTGTATGGTGCATGGGGCAAGGGCGACATAATGACGGCACGGTTGGCGCTAGGGCTTTCAAATACCGGATTTTTTCAATACCGGTATCAGTACCGGTATTAGAAATTTCAATACTTACCGTGATCACGTGATCACGGTATTGAACTCAAGTTTTTCAAGCTATTAAAAAAAAAACTAGCGCTTGACTGTCATTGATCGGTTTGCGCTCATCGCATACAGACGTTCACCGATGCATTATACAAATAAATAAATTAACGCTTGCAATAAATTCTGACCCAGTTTAAGTGCATTAGCGTGTTAGACAAATCAACTTAGTAAGTGATTTTCACCCAGTGCAATGGACTAACTAGATTATAAACGGATATTATAATCTGAAAAATGGAAGGCAGTCCCTTTAATCGAAGTGGGATGACACAACGCAGCCCTCCGTCGACACCAACACCGAGACCACCACAGTCGAGAACTCAACAACCCCAGCAATATCAAGAAGAAGCCGTTGCAACAGTCTCTACCTCGGAGATTCAGAGCTGGCTTGGGTCTATTGATAAGTGCCTTGATGAGATATGTGTGATTGCATCTGAGGGCAAACTAAACTCTGACCAAAAGCAAAAAATTGGCAATATTTGCCGAAAAGTTGGACATGGAGTTTCGCAAATGGCTGTTCAATATCAGTCCCTAAAATCAAGAGCCCTACAGACCCACACCGCCCTGAAAACCATGACCGAAGCTCGAGACCTAGCGGACTGTCTCACGGAGATGAACCGCACGATTCAGGAGTCCTGTACGAAACAGAGTGCAACTCCTACATCTTTTGCCGATATGGTGAAGAAAGGGTCCAGCAGTTTTATTCGTCCCAATAAACTTAGCTCCGTGGCGATCTTTCCATGCGACAACTCGAAGACCAGTGACGAAACCAAGAACATGGTTCAAAAAATCATATGCCCTGGCGACATGAAACTGAAGGTGCGAGGCGTACGCAAAATAGGGAAAGGAGGACTTATCATCAGCACTGAGACTAAGGATGACTTAGACAAGCTCAAACAAACAGTACAAACCGCTTCGTCAGGGCTTACCGTTGACGAACCTCGAAAACGCAAACCTCGCATTATTGTTATAGGAGTTCCCGCAACGATGGCTGAAAATGATGTTTACAAATGCATTTATGACCAAAATTTATCTGAAAAACTGCCGAATATAGCTCTAGATTCATTTTTGCACTCAATCAAACTTAGCCACAAATCTGGCAGAAAAGACGCTGAGTTTTGCAATTACATATTAGAAGTTCCAGCGGTCATTCGCAAGGCCCTCATCACACAGGACAGATTATTTGTAAATTGGACGTCCTGTCCGGTACGTGATTTCACCTTAGTAACGAGATGTTACAAATGCCAGCAGTACGGACATGCAGCTAAGACATGCAAGATGGCTGCCCCTACTTGTGGACATTGCGGTGAAGAAGGACATTCAAACCAAGACTGCCCTAAGAAAGCCGATGACCCAAAATGTGCTACATGTTTACGCTTTAAAAAGCAGGCTAATCACAAAACGGGAGACGCAATTTGTCCGGCCAAAATAGCTGCCGAATACAGGTACATAAACTCAATTGATTATGAAGGCGCCTAAGAGCGCCACATATTTGTTTAAATCTTAGACGTAATCCTTTGTTGTTATTTTTTAAATATAATGGATGTTAGTTTAATTACTGACATAGACAACTCATTCCTAACTGAGTCAAAGTCATGTGACGTTGAGGATTGCAAACAATTTCTTTCCCAGCATCAAAAGTCACTAACAATACTAACCCAAAACATTCGTAGTGTTAATAAGAACATAGATAGTTTTAACATTTTTCTTCACAGACTAAACTTTAGTTGTGATATCATGGTTCTAACAGAATGCTGGCTAACAAAGCGCCAAGATAATCTTCCGACAATACCAGGATACAAGTTATTTCACACTAAAATGAACCATAATCAAAATGATGGTGTCATTGTTTTTGCTAAGGAATCATTAAAGGTCAAAGTTGAAGAACCTGACCTACAAGATTGTATGAGTAACTGCCTAATCATCAAAATTGGTTCAACTACAGCGATTATTGCTATGTATAGATCGCCTTCTGCAAGAAATTTAACCTGTTTTCACAGTTCCCTTAACCAGATCTTTCAAGCGCTTAGCCCATTTAAGAATGTAATACTAACAGGCGACATTAACATTAACATTTCCTCTCAAAACTGCGATTCCGGGGCCCAAGACTACCTTAATATCTGCTCATACCATGGTTTTCTCCCTGCTCACACTTTACCCACCCACCAAAGCGGTTCCTGCCTCGACCATATGATGATCAAAACCACCTATTCTTGTATTACGCTTGTTACTAACTCAACAATAACCGACCACCATTCTGTCTTACTAGCAATAAAATTATCGCTGCCTAAGCAAAATCGACCTCAGAACAAGACTAAACTAAACATAAACACACTCGAATATGATTTACGCAACATTGATTATAGCTTAGTTTATAATACTGCTGACGCTAATTCAAGTTTATCGTACTTAATAAATCTTGTCCAACAAGCAATTTTGCGTAACACGACCGTTGTGACTGTACCTAATCGTCTTCATAACATTAAACCTTGGATTACTCCTGGACTTATTCGGTGTATTAGACACAGAGACAAACTTCACCAGAGAACCAAGAAATACCCTGACAACTTAATAATTCTAAACACCTATAAAAGATACAGGAACTTCTGCAACAATCTCTTAAAAAAGGTTAAAACTAATTACGATAAAAAAGAATTATCTAAAGCAGGTAAAAATAGTAAGCAAATTTGGAAGCATATTAAAAGTGTCACTTATATGACTAAACCACGTGAATCAAATTCGACGTTATTGCTTACTAATCCTTCTCCTCACCTATCCGCTAATAATGTTAACAACTTTTTTATAAATGTCGGGAAAACTTTGGCCGAACAGATTCCGAAGCATTGCGCGCAACCATCTCTCAAAAAAGTAAACAACAATTGTTTTGTGAACTCATTTGTTATGCTGGCTACTGACGAAGACGAAATAACCCGTATCATTTCTGGCCTTAAAGATGACTGTGCAGTTGGATGGGATAATATAAGCAATAAGATCCTTAAACACTTTAAGCATATATTGGTACCTCCTTTAACGCATATATTTCAAATCTGTCTGGCCGAAGGAATTTTTCCTAAGTGTCTAAAAAAGGCAGTTGTCATCCCTATCTATAAATCTGGGGACGCTGACCTGGTTAATAACTATAGGCCAATATCATTACTCCCCTCAATCTCAAAAATACTTGAGAAAATTATAAATAACAGACTAGTTAACTATCTTGAAAAAAACAACATCTTATCACCTGCGCAATTTGGTTTTAGAGCCAAGTTATCCACTACCGATGCGGTGCATAGCCTGACCGATTATGTCTCAGAAGAGCTAGGTAAAGGGAACCAGGTCCTAGGAATCTTCCTTGATTTAGCGAAAGCCTTTGACACTGTATCTGCTTCATTACTCATAAACAAGCTAGAGGCCATAGGGATAAGGGGAACCACACTGACATTACTTACTGACTATTTAGCCGACCGATATCAATGCGTTAGAATTGATAACTTTACGAGCGATGAGCAGAAAAATACGGAATTTGGTGTGCCCCAGGGAAGTATATTGGGCCCTACCTTATTCCTAGTATATATTAACGATTTATGTAACCAAAATCTCAGGCACGGTAAAATCATTTCATATGCTGATGACACGGCGTTAATTTTTACTGCTAAAAACATTGCCGAACTGTTCGAAATCGCTCAACTTAGTTTTAATTCTGTGACTAATTGGCTTCAAAGCAACTTACTAACTTTAAATGCTGACAAGACCAAATATATACATTTTTCCATGCGCAAGCCTCAACAAAACACTGCTAACTTTCACTTATATGCCCATCAATGTGGTAACCCATCAGTCAGCATGTGCAATTGTCCTTCTATCCTAAAAACCTCTAACATTAAATACCTCGGTGTGATAATAGACGACATCCTCTCTTTTAGAAATCATATTGAAAGTTTGGTTAAAAGAGTGCGCAAATTAATATATGTATTTAAAAAAATACGAACTTTTTCAGACTCTAAATTAATTACACAAGTTTATTTTGCCCTATGTCAATCTATAATTCAGTACTGTATTACTTCATGGGGTGGCGCACCAAAAACTATCTTGCTTCCTCTTGAAAGAGCTCAAAGAGCAATTTTAAAGGTTGCAAACTTCCTTCCCTTTTTCTTTCCTACAGATAAACTATATAAATCCTGCAAGGTGTTGACAGTTCGCCAGCTTTTCATTACGCACTTAGTATTAAAACAGCACACCAAGCTCACATACAATGATGACATTACTAACAAGAGACGGAATGATATTGTTTGCACGTTTAATGCAACCTCCAAACACGCCTTTGTGGAGAGATTTTTCTCGTTCTTAGGCCCATTTCTATACAATAGATTAAATAGAAAACTAAGTATCTATAAGTTGAACTATTATAGCTGTAAAAAAATAATAATTGAATTGTTCCAAACCTTAAATTATGCACAGACAGAAGATTTACTTGCTGTCTGCAAATAAAACGCTTACTTTATTTTTGTGTAATATTTCAATTATGGTACTTACTTTAATTTTACATTACTGTTAATTTATTTATTTGAAATTAGTATTAATGCTCTTTTTAGCCTGAAACACAGGTCCAACCTAGTTCAGGCAATTAATCAACTGTGTTCTTTTGTTTGTTAAGATGCTTTATTTTATTGTATATGTGCCCCCTTTTTATAAATAAACGATTTATAAAACGAAAACGATTATCCCTTCTAAAGGATTCTTCTAAGGTTCATAAGAAATTTAATTAGGGCATTAATAAAACCATTTAAATACGTGTTTTTGTTTCCAAATCCGTCTTTGTTCTCTTTTAATAGCTTCTTCTAATTGCTTTTGTATGGACGTGTCTTCATTTTCACAACTTGAAGAAGAAGAAGAAGGTTCTTCTATCGTCATATCAGCTATATTCTCACTGTCTCTTTGAGATTGTCTTGTTATGTTATTATTATATTTTAAACGTGTAAGTAGATTAACTATAATATCTAATATTTCATCAGATGTGGGTTTTATAAAGGTGTCGTCATCGCTATCATGATTACTGAAAAAAGTTTCAGGGTCATGCAAATATTGTAATACTCCAGATATTAAAAGTCGTCGCTTCTTTATGCGTCTTCGAAGTGTTTTTGCATGATTTTGGCTTAAGTCATTAGCTTGACCATCTAACTTTGTCAACATAAATTTTAGCACAATATCCGCTTTTAGTAAATTGGCATCCCGTTTACAAATTTCTAATACAGTTACTTTGACTACAGAATGGCTGTTGTAAATATTTTTTAATATTGTCAAATCGAATTCGTCTAATTCGAAATCGGAGTTTAATTTTAGATCGATTTAAACTTTTAAAACACAATCCTTTAGTTTCAAAAAGCGTCCAATCATATCAGCCATACTGCTCCATCTTGTCTTGCAATCTAGTATTAATGTCTAATAATTATAATTGTAAAATGATTGTAATACCGTAATCACGGTATTGGCTCGTCAGTACCGGTATTGAAAAAACACCAAAATATATCCGTGATTACGGTATTACGGGATCCCGTAATACCGGTATTGAAAGCCCTAGTTGGCGCAGTGGCTGAGCGATCGACTGCTGCGCTGCGTGTCGCGGGTTCGATTTCCGCACGGAACAAATATTTGTATGACCTGCAGATAGTTGTTTCGGATCTGGGTGTTTGTGTATGTGAGTTTAAATGTTTGTAAACGCACCCACGATACAGGAGAGTTCCTAGTGTAGGGCAAAGTTTTATTTAAAAAAAAAATTACTATCGCACCAGCACAAATGCATAATAGTATTTTAATAGATGAACTCGCAATATAAAAATCAGAGCTTAACATAAGCTAGTAGTGTATCCCTAGCAGCGTCACAACACGCTTGTCCTGGTACAGGGGGGAGGTCGCACCGGGCGGCAGCCGAAGTAATGACCCGCAGGGTTGCGATGGTCGCGGAGAGGATCCAGCAACTGGGTCTCGAGGTGGCATTGCACAAATCCGAAGCCATTGTCTATCATGGCTGCGGGAATGCGCCACCTTCGGGATCCTAGCTGACGGCAGGAGGGGTTCGCATCGGCGTCGGGTCGACGTTTGAGGGAGAGAACCTCAAACCAACCCAGCCGCCGCGGGAGACTCCCCGGACGTCGGGCGCCGCGAGACGACTCCCGGCCACAGTAGATGCGGGCCTGTGGACGGTGAGCAATGGGTAGTTCACCGTCCGTCCGTCTATTGACGACAAACCGTGTCGACGGCGCGTTAGCGTTTCACGCGCGCCTCAAAGAAATGTCAGCAAAACAAAGGGGCCTGCCAGAGTCACCGCCTGCCGGGGTTGCGGGTTTTTAGAAAGAGATACCGAGGCAATAGAAGGAACATGGGTGGGTTTTAGTCAGTACAAGTCTGACACTCCCCCCCGCTCCGGCCAGAGCGGGGGAAGTTATTTGATGATTTCCCATCCGCAAAAAAAAAGTTAGTAGTTTATCGTTTGACATGCATTTCGATGTACTTACTAATAAGTTAAAATGTATATTAATTAACTGAATACTGTTATTATTATTCAAAGACTTTTCGTTTGAGAACCAAGTATTTTTTTTTGTATAGAATCGTCATTTGTTTAAGTACGTGAAAATATGCTTTTTGTTTGTAGTTTTTTTTTTTTTTTTTTTACATAAACCCAATTGATTTTGAAACTAACACTGGTACTTTAGACTTTTCTGGGTCCCAGTGAACAAATCGAGACGCATCTCAAGACTGTTGAAGGGTGGGGACGGGGTCCATACAAAATCCCCCATGGTCCTTTGACAGGACACATTTTTTTTTCGGATGGGAAATCATCTAATGACTTCCCCCGCTCTGGGCGGAGCGGGGGGGCATGTCAGACTTGTACTGACTAAAACCCACCCATGTTCCTTCTGTTGCCCTTTACGTTCCGGGGCCGCAGTATCTCTTTCGAACAACCCGCAACCCCGGCAGGCGGAGGCCCTGGCAAGCACCTCTGCTTTGCTGACTCTCTTTGAGGCGCGCGTGAAACACGAACGCGCCGTCGACACGGCCTGTCGTCAATAGACGGACGGACGGTGAGCTACCCATTGCTCACCGTCCACAGGCCCGTGACAGGACACCTTACAGCACAATAAAAGAAGAAACACGAAAATTTATCATTTGAAAAATGATAGTAAATGTGTACAAACTACACTTGCAGTTAAAAAACAAGTTCTCCCAATCCAAATAAAAAAATATATCTATTCTGTGATAAAATATTTAATAATTAAACCCGACTACGGAACCGTTCAAGGCGTGCTTCGTCATTCGGTTTAATGAGGTAGGTAAAGTGTAAGATTATGATACGTTGCAAACACTATTAAGTGCTTATCGAAGAGCGTATTAATGTGGTGCACATTGTAACGGAACTAGTTCATAAGAGCGACATTACGACTACGCTCACTGACCTCGACAGTTGTTGCGACGAGTAGATTATTCAATTTACTATTCTATCTAATACCTCATCACAATGCAAGCAACCACAGCGCTGTGCCTGGTTCTCGTCACCACAGTGGGAGCCATAGGAACCACTAAAAATGAAAGTGATATCAAGAAAAACGGGAACATTTATATTTCGGATTGTTATTTAAGTGCTATCAAACTCGGAGAAGTGAAAACTAAGACAGTTAGTCACAGAAATACCGATCCTGAAGCTACATCTACACCAGTTAGTGAGAACCTCTATGTACGGGATGATCTCAGTGCTGCAGGACCTCCACAGTCTGAACAAGGACGACTACATGGACAGACATTTTATAATAATATAAATCGTTATAACATTACGATTCGAAATATCCGTGTCAAAAACGAATGTGATGAGTGTGTGGCAAAAGAAAAAAGAATAGTTGAAGTAAAACCAACAGAAGTATTCACGAACGTACCACAAGGAACTATTCCAGCTTACACAATTATGGGTGAGAAGTGGGACATTTACCTCGTGAACTGTCAACCTACAGATACAGAAAACATCTACGTCACAGGTGACAGCGCTGCGGTACGACTCCCCAAACATATGACTGTTATTGATACTAAATGTTACAAAGTAACGCTTGAGAATACGAACGACTACGACCATTGTGTGTACGCTGACGCCCCATGCTGGCCGTACGAAAAGAGAACTATTGAAATAACGGCAACTTTATAAACTGTATTAATGTAGTATACTAAATAATCATTTTACTTTAATTTATTTAGTCAACTTTGTTTAGAACAACTGTGACAAATATTACCAACATTCTAGCATTAAATAAACTTAAACATGATCAATCGATAAGATAAATAAATAAATTCTTTATTTCAGTACAGTGAACATAGTTATAGACATCTAATATTATTTTATGGTACAAACATTGAGAACAGATGTCACCTGGCTCCCAAACTAGGTTTTCACTTGTGACTTGGGAGACAGTGTTTCTCCATTAAAAACACATTATACATATTGTCACATCGTCAAAAGTAATCAAAAATGAAAAAAGGAGACAAGAATAAAAAAATATATGTTTAACAAAAACAAATACAGTAGATAAGAGAGTTCTTACTGGCTATTTATAAATATGTACAGTGATCAACCTACCTTATTAAATTAGTATTCGCTCTCGTACTTAAGATAGCATGGTGCGGGTGACATTACTTAGATGAACCGTTCCTCTCCTATCTGGAAAGTTGCCGCGATTTACGATCATGACTGATATTAGGCTTTACCCATTTTTTGCGGATGGGAAATCATTTAATAACTTCCCCCGGTGTGGGCAGAGCGAGGGGGCTGGGGTGTACTGAATGAAAACCTTCTTTTGTCCTTTATGTTTCGGGGCCGCGGTGTCTCTTTCGAACAACCCGCAACCCCGGAAAGCGGTGGCCCTTGGAAGTCCCTCAGGCCTGAATATCATAATTGTAAAGCACTAAACGTGTCTTTTCATCTAATGTCACCCGCACCCACACCATGCTACAGCGCATACAGTATAGTTTAAAGTTTACTGAGTTCATTATCGGAGTTGGTTTAACTTTACAACTCCCTAACTTCATCAAGAGTATCTTTGAGAATGCAAGTATTGGTAGAACTAGCACGTGGCATACTGGTTTGTTAATGAGAAACAGAATACGATAAGTAAAATTAACATTTTGTCCAAATTAACTCTGAGATACTTATTGATCTGCCTGTCTTTTTTCCAAAAATGTTGGGTTTTCAGTCTAATCGGATGCAGATGAAGCATGGAGTAACATGGTATTCCTTGGTAAGACAGGTTGTCAGTCTTTTTGAAATCCTAATTATAATTAAACTAGCTTTTGCCCACGGCTTCGTTCGCGTTAAATTCGAGGTAACACGGTTCCCCTTTCCTGATTTGCAGTTAATTTTCGTTGGTAACAAAGAATGTGTGTACCGATTTTCAGCTTCCTACGTTGAAAACTGCGAAAAGTCCCAGTTAAAATTTCGCCCCCTCTTTTACATAGTGGGCATACTATTTTTTTGCTTTTTACCTTCAAAATTGCGAAATCCTCCATACAAATTTCAACCCCCCATTTTAGGGAAGTGGGGGATTAGAAAGACACAAAAAACTGTGTTCGTCTCCAGGGTCCCAACTATCTCAGTACCAAAATTCATCAAAATCGGTTTAGCCATTTAGTGGTGAAGACGTAATAAACAAACAAATTCACTTTCGCTTTTATAATATTAGTAGTAAAGCCAATAATTCCTGAACAATGTGCTGAAGACATGCAATGTCAATTAGAATTACGGACACTGCCCTGCGTTTGACAGCAAGCTTTGTCTTTCACCCTTAATTAACTCGGCTGCAGGGGAAGTAAAGAGCCGTTTGTGAGATTAATCCGTCGCGGCTTCATTCAAAAACAGAATGGGACACTTGCCTCAGAATAAATGAAATGGTATTTTTAGAAAGGTGGTTGACAATAATGGTCACCCCCAGACGACCAACCAAAAGTGTGAGTGACCTTATTAATGACGTTCTACAGCTCAGTTAGTTCATTTTCCATTCATTTAATTCAATTCACCCACCTTTCTTACCTAACATAAAGGCGTAAGTTTAATCTAGGTAAGATTAACTTACTTGTTCATATATACAACCATAATGTACAACCATAGGGTGTACCTATGGTTGTCAATCAATAAGCGAATTATCTTAATGTCTATTCGAATGTATGTTTATGCCCAAGTTGTGGTACCCAATGTAATTTTGTGGGTAGGAAGTAATCTTCGAAACTACTGCCGATGTCAAAAATATTTTTGCGGTTGGCAATACTATTGCCGAGTGTGTTTTTCAGACGGGCAAAGACGCTGATAGATGCTAGTATCTTGCTTGTTTGATTCATGTATGCTTCCAAGTTATGATTACGGCAAAATTAACAATAATATAATAACTGACGGGCCTGTTGGTCTAGTGGTCAGTGGCCCTGACTGCTGAGCCGGAGGGCGTGGGTTCGATTCCCACCCAGGACAAACTTTGTGTGATGAGCATGATTGTTTGTTCTGTGTCTGGGTGTGATTTATCTATAATATGTATGTATTTATAAATTATATAAGTATGTATATCAGTTGTCTGGTTACCATAACACAAGCTCTGCTTAGCTTGGGATCAGATAGCCGTGTGTGAGTTGTCCCAAGATATTTATTTAATTATCTTTTCACCTTAGCAGCACAAACATGCAGGTTTTGCTGCGTGAAAAAAACGTGATTTAGAACGCAGCGTGACACAAAGTAACTTTTTAATTTTTAATCAAGAGAGCCGCGCATTGTCTTTGTTACGTTCGGAAACGCGTAATAGCCTAAAATTTTAAGACTGTGAAATACATAGTTTATTGTATTATGTTTTTTTTTATGTAGGTATATGATTGTTTTTAATAGTTTTTTTTTTTTATTAATGAAAATAACTATTATTTTATATTATTCTATCCTCTTCTTGTTTGTGGCAACAAATGGCCGTCTAATATTTATGCAACAATTGACATTGAATCAGTAGGTTGTTAATTACAGAAATCAAACATAGCACTTCCTGTTTATGATACTACCCTCTTAAAAAACACGTAAACATAGACGACGATATTAAGTTCCGTTAACTTCACAAACACCGATACCAAGTTTGCCAAGAAACCAACACCAATTTCACAATCAATTATGGTTCTGAAGTTCGAGCGTACTTTTAAACTTTGAGAGCTCTTACAAAAAGGTAAAATAACAATTTTAATATTTTGTTTTTATGTTCCAAAATAAAAACTTTAAGATCGATCAAGTTTTCTCATAAATAAATTAAAAAAAATCGTTTATTTTCAGGCGTCAACGGCCCATAGCTTGTTAGTAATCAGCACAAACTTAAAAACTATGTTAGTACCTATTTAACACATAGCCACACATAAGTACAACAATAAAACTAAAACACAAATACACATTAAAAATACAGCCAAGGTGAGAAAGATTTATCAAGTCCCATGTCTGACATGCAGCTTGATAAATCTATCTATTGTAGGCCCTTCCATCCTTTCTGCAAACACCTTCAGAATGCTATTGATGCTTCCCCTCAATCTGCGTATCACTGATGATCGCGAAATAATCATTAGTGTGCGCATCCGTGAACATCCCTGACGCACTACAGTAAGGTGGAAGCCCCAACAGCGCCCTGAAGGCGTTATTGTATTGAATGCGCAGTGCGCTGTCTGCTTTTTGGGTATGATTAGCCCACAGACTGCTGGTGTAAAATATTTGACAAAACGCCTTAAAAAGTGTTATTTTAACCGGAACTGAACAACCAGCAAACCTGCGTGCCAGCATGTTTCCCCTCACAGCCAGCGCCCTGCGCTCTCTCTCCATATCTAAGTCATCTTTTAGATCCTCCGTAACAATATGGCCCAAATATTTAAATCGTGACACCCTGTTCAAAGGTAAACCGTTCAGTCTAAATGTTTAAAAAAATGTCGAAAATGTATTATTTAAGATGCAAAGTATTAAGGAATTTGGGACTGAAATGTTTTTGGCCTTGCAAACGGAGAAAATCGAAAAATAGGGTAGTTTCTGCTGTTACCGTAGAAGATTGCTTTGTTATGATCATCATCATCAAAAGAACATTATAAAAAAAGATAAGTAGCAGAGTCTACTTATAAATTAATATTTCCCATGTCCCCAAACCGCAAGTTAAGCTTTTCCTAATCGCTCATCCTGTATAACTGTAACACCTCACAATGACCACTTTATCGCCATTAATATCATAATCCCAATAATGTGTTCAAGCAAAATATGAAACGTCTTACCGAGTTTACAAACCACAAACTACCTTTGTGGGGCTCCTCAAACTTTACGGACTTAACCGTAGAAACGACGGAGATATGGCTTCATTTTACATTAAACTAGCTGTGCCTGGAACTGGAATATTAAGACCTAGCAAGAAAATATTTGACTGAAATGGTTCTAAGCTAAATTAAGTGTTCTCAGTTAGATACCGCGGCCCCGGTACGTAAAGGGCAAGAGAAAGGAACATGGGTGGGTTTTAGTCAATCAGTCTGGCACTTCCTCCCGCTCCGCCCAGAGCGGGGGAAGTTATTTGATGATTTCCCATACACAAATAAAAAACGGTTCTCAGTTTAACAGTTTGTATTTGTATGTACCATTGGTTTCAGCTGTCTTTTGAAGGTCTTTTACAACTACGGGTTATAGTTGCCCGAAATTCTGACAGCCATTCTCATCAACGGGTTTCGTATTACCCAGTACTAACTAGGTTGTAGAGGACAGATAGGCAGTCGGTCCTTGTAAAATACTAGAAATTCATCCGGTTAGACTGGCTAGATAATGATTGTTTGTATTTTTTAAATATTTCTTTGTTCCACAGTAGCCTAAAGTACTGAGCCGACTTTGATGTATGACGTGTCAATTGATTTTAACGAATCAAGTCATTACGACGGAGACGTTTTTTTTTCATCAAATGGCTTCTCCCGCTCAGGGTGAACACTCGCGCGCCGTCGACATGGACAGTCGGCACTAGACGAACGGACAGTGAGCCATACCACCCATTTCCCACTGTCCACAGAACATCAGAGTCGTCTCGCGGCACCCAACGTCCGCAGCGTCTCCCGAGGGAGTGACACAGGCTACATAATCGAAGTAGCGTGTTAAGAATATAATAAATGTTTATTGTTGTTGAAGGTGGCTAACAAATGTCAAAACAAAGGTTAAACACAGGAATTAAAGGATAAACTAAGGGTAAAAAACATAACTCTCCTCCTTTCGGAATCGAGTAAAAAAGACCAAAACGGCCTAGTAAAGATATACAATACATAGTACATAGATGAAACATACGGCAGAGGCCCTGACCCCGTACCAGGTTAACTTTAATTTGTATAGAATTGTTAATGTTATTTGTAGTGAAAAAAAAAACAATATTTATAGTGGCAACGAGTTCTTCAGAGTATTCAAATAGAAAACACTGACGTCATCTATTCTGTACCTTGTCAACATACTTTAATATTTATACAAGTGATTCTACTTCAACTTCCCCTAAACAGAAATAAAAAACATTTCACGTCATTTCGACAAAATCTAGTAGGAACAGATAGAACGCATGTCTACTTTGATTCTATGCTCCAGGTTCCCCATTTTGAATAATTTATCACACCCACACGTGTCAAGAGGATTGCCTACTTCTATTTAAACAAGGTTTTCTCTAGTGGCCCTTTACTTTTTGTCTAATTATAAATTAATGTTTTCACATCTGGGTCAGAGTCGCTTCGTGTAAAATACTGGTTTTCAGCTGCATCCGGCTTGGCCAGAAACATGGTTGGGAGAAGGCTCGACAGATAGTGTTGTTATCTGGGTTAGATAAACCTTAACTTTAAAAAAAATGTTGCCCCCACACTAGGAATTTCTCCTGTAACGTGGGTCCGTTTACAAACATTTAAACTCACATACACATACAGCCAGACCCGAAACAACTACCTGTAGTTCATACAAATATATGTTCCGTGCGGGGATTGAACCCACCACTGCGCCAACTGTGCCGTCAAAAAATCTAAATGTTTTTTTTCACATAGGCCTACATGGGCACTTATAAAACGTCGAGAAAAGATGCGTCAAATAGGTAGTCAACAAATTTTTAAGTAAGTTGCAAAATGCTTCTGAAACTCAACTGTAAACTCATTTGTATTTATGTACTAAGACTAGATATAAGGTAAGTTAGTTTATGGATTTCTGTAATCCGATTTTCAAATAAATTAAAATTATTAATTAATTCTTATTTAACATTCTTTTTATCTAAATAAACATAGTGCGGGTGACATTAGATGAAATGATACGTTTAGTGATGAGGTGTATTGCTATATTTATTTATTTATTTATTAAAACTTTATGCACAAGTAAAAACTGTACAAAGGCGGACTTAATGCCTTAGGCATTTTCTACCAGTCTACCTTAGGGTTATATTAGGTAGTCCTTGATCGTAAATCGCGGTAAAATTCCAGATTGAAGAGGAACGGTTAATCTAACTAATGTCTTCGCCATACTACAGCTAATACAGCACAGCGAAGTTCTAAACGATATCAGGTATTAACAAGTACCTTGTCCTGTATTTACGTAGAATTTTATTTATTTAACCCTCATCCTGCCTACAGCAGGCCGCTAGTCCGTATAACAAATTCCTTACTAATATTATAAAAGCGAAAGTGAGTTTGTTTGTTTGTTACGTCTTCACGC
Organism: Ochropleura plecta; assembly: GCA_905475445.1. NCBI lineage: Eukaryota > Metazoa > Arthropoda > Insecta > Lepidoptera > Noctuidae > Ochropleura > Ochropleura plecta. The sequence continues at coordinate 405,931 of FR997722.1, read as the reverse complement.
CTAAATGGCTAAACCAACTTTGATGAATTTTGGTACAGATTTAGTTGAGACCCCGGAGACGGACATGGGTTTTTTTTTGTTTTTTAAAGTGAGGGACTTTATAACTGAGGGAGAAACAGGGAAGAAAAGGGAAAACTTGGCTTTGCTATTACAATAAATAAGACGCAAGGGCAAAAACTACAGATAGCAGGTACCTGCAAATCAGATAAGGGGAACTGTGTTACCCTGAATTTAATGCGAGCGAAGCCACGGGCAAAAGCTAATTAGTTTTAAAACGCCTCTGTTTTGAAACTCCATGCTACGCTAAGTCAGCTCAAACAAAGAGCGTCAGTCCTACTATTGTCTTTTTGTAGTCAAAGCGTTGCCACCAACGACGTGCGGTCGACGTTATCATGTAAACAGTTTCACCCAAACTTGACCAACTTTTGCCAAACATTCCTTTTGTGAGAACCGCCCTCTATCGGTGGTTCCCCACAGTTAACAAAGACGGCCAGCTCATTGGACTACTCACGTTGTTGTAAAGTTCGTTATACCACTATCATGTGCTGATTTAGGGTGATGAAGACTCACCAACTGTTTGTGGTTTACAATCTCTGAATATCTAACCACATCTAGACTGTAGTTTGCGGCGTGTAAGGAATGGATGCCAGCGGTAGCGGAGCGATGCGGCATGGACCAAACTCAAGTATGAAACTCGATTAACAGAAAAAAGGCTCTAAGTTTTGGAAAAAAAGCCTTGGAGTTTGGTTTCGTTTCTTTTTTAATATAATGTCATTAAATCGTTATACTTATATGAATTCAGACATTTATAACAATCATAATTATGGATTACAAATGATGCAATATTGTGACACTTTTAACAGTTTAATCCATTCTTAAATTGAATATTTGCACACCAAATTTAATGGTAGAATGTAAATGGGTCACATTAATGATTATACATACTTATTGTACACCTACATTCTAGCAAATAAAATATTCTTATTTCTTGATTGACAAGAGTGGATGGCCACATTAATATAAATATTTTGATGGAAATTTTGCAGTCCTTCAGGTAGAACAATGTGTGCTCAAAAGAGTCAAAATTAATAACATCGAGATTGTAATGTGTTTTTGTTAAATCATTGTGAGTTTAATATGCAAATACCCCGCCGTTCAAGGTTGCTCGTATAAGATAAATTAATGTAATTAATTACGAATGCAATTAGGCCCCTGAAATTGAATTCCTCTATGTATTTCAAATAATCGTTACCTACTTTCCCAAATATATTTTACATAAATTAAACTGAAAGTACTACTTACAAATATTGACATTCTGCCTATAATATATACAGTTTGGAGAAAATGTAATGAAGGTAGGTTATCAAACAACATTTTACTAATAATATCTATCTATATTCAATGTTGGAAATAAGCAATTATTTTAATTATTTGATGGAGACTGTCGTCTGTCTGAAAACATGTTAGCATAATTTATTATCTATTACAAATTGTCATTCATTATTTAAAATATTAGAATTGTAAATGGCTAAGTTGGGTAAAATTCATTGAAGCACTCGCACAGGTACTTAGATCCTTGGCTTGCTAATAATCTCCCTGGGTAACATAACTATCTATCTGCACAAGTGCTTACAACTATAAATTTACCTCGTCGTACTCCACAAACCTGAACACTGAACAGGACCATATGAAATAACTGCTGCGGCACGCCTCTACCTAGCCCTTCGGGTATTCTACGCGAGATGTTTTTGAGAAAAAGCTGCTTCAATATAAAGCTTGCTTTACACAAAACAAACTTCGATTCTCAAATAGGTTACATTAAATAAACAGAGCTTCTTTGAACTTGATGTTGTGAACGTATACCAAAGACAAAAATTAAATTAGAAAGATATCTTTTTAAATACATAGTATAAGAAATAACACATATGTGTTTGTAGATATTTACCTAGCCAGTAACAACAGGGATAGGGACTAAACGCCCAGACTTCGACAACAAATTGTGTTAAAAGTGAAATGGTCATAAACAAACAAAAATCAAATCAAAAACATTTATTTCAAGTAGACCAGTTACAGACACTTTTGAACTGTCGAAACAATGACAACAACAATTAAATGAAGCTACACTCCTAGTCACAAGGCATAATAACTGTGAAAGTCCTGTACTGTAGTTATCACAAACCTAGATTCTGGGCTGCTACACCCGTTTCATCGTCTCGAGACTAAAATACTAACTTAAATGACGTAAACTCCCTAAAGAAAACAATTTGAAACGTTATATTTCAGGAACCACGAAGTATTATAATATTTTCAGTGGGTAATGCAGGCAAATACAACAATATGTATGCAAATAGTGAAATTCATTAGATATATTGTGAACGTGGTCACGGTCGTAGAAAATAAATATTCCTTGTATGTATTTCTGAATAATTTTTTCTGAATATAAATTAGGTAGGTACGCATAGCTACAGGTATGGATACCCCATTTATATTCATTCATAATATCACGCCAGTAATCGTCGAAGGGTAAAGCAAAAGCAGAGGGGCCTGCCAGGAGCACTGCCTGCCAGGGTTGCGAGTTGTTCGAAAGAGATACCGCGGCCCCTGGACAAAAAGGACAAAAAAAGATGAGGATGAGTTTTAGTTGTAAAAGTGATGATTCCCCATCCAAAAAAAAGGGTAAGACAAAGGTGTGCGCTACCTAATAGCTGCACCCGGGGACTCTGAGTTTGTGCCCGATGATGGCAACAGCCTCAACCACAGCCTTTCTATAACATGGGACTTAAACGGCAACAACACGTTTAGGTACAATATAAGTTACTAGCTTCCGCTCGCGACTTCGTCCGCGTGGTACAGTTACTTTGGGCTAACGCTAACTTTAACCCGCGTGATGATTATCTTTCTCTCCCCTTTTCTCCCCCTTATCCCACTTTTTTAGCCTATGTCCGTCTCCAGGGTCCCAACTATCTCTGTACCTAAATTCATCAAAATCGGTTTGGCCATTTAGGCGTGAAGACGTAACAAACAAACAAACTCACTTTCGCTTTTATAATATTAGTAAGGATTTTCTTTTAATTATTGTGTTGTATGTACGAATCCAATTAAAAGTAAGCTAATTTAGTTTAAAATACAACTGAGTGTAATTCCAGCATAATACGAAAGGCGCCTCATTTACATTACTTGGGGATCCAACTAATTTGTTCCAAGCACTAGGTTTAAAGATTTTACAGTCACCGGTCTGATGTCGATCCCTAACGCTGAATCCATTCCTATTTGCATAGGACGAGATACTTTCGATACAAAATCAGTTATTCTGGACACTCATAATGAATCTAAGTACAAAATAAAAAACTTGTGTTTACTTTTTTCTTTCCGCAACTTCGAATGAATGTTACAAGTTCGTAAATGCGGTCCAGTAAGCTTACTCCCTAATTACTGAAGTAAAAGCCCCACAGTTTATAAATACTTTATATAATTTACTGAGTGTGTCTTCAGTTGGGTGCTCTCTTCGTGTTCTGCAGGCCTGGTACCCGTGGTGCCCCTGGTGCGTTTGTCTTGATAACTCAATTAGCTAACGAACCACTAAGCCGGACTAATTAATTACGTGCTCACTCTGAGGAGACCTCGTGTGTTATAAGACAATGTTAAGATGTCGAAAGTCGAAATTTAGGTGAACGGGCACGAATATCTAATCTTTTATTTTGAAGAACCATCTGCTCCGCTAGCAAGAATAATCATTATTATAAAAAAATAAGATGATTAAAATTGTAATTTTAATCATCTTATTTTTTCGAGTAACATACAGCTTTTAAGAAATAATTAAAGAGTGTTAAAATACACTTAACAAAAGCCGAAACGCACGTTTTCTCCCCGTCATTGTTTGTTGTAGACCATACCTTAGGAGGGAGATATTGGGGGTTTAAGTTGGCAAACCTCTTCGTTCACATCTTATGATGGATGTGTATGACCCACTACGAAGCTAAAAAGGCCCTTGGTCTCCCCGTCATTCCACCTTATCGTCATTCCACATTATAGTTGCGGAGAGAGTTACGTGGTTTGATACATAGCTGGTGGCTTTGTGAACGGTTCGTTTACACCCTATATTATCAGCCTCCTGCAGGTCCTGAGCTGCATCAGCATAAGTCCTGTACCAATAAAAATGTACTACGTAATTCTAAACGTACCTAACTGATACCAGCAAGACAGTAATTTGATTGCATTTTTTTAAAATAAACAGTGTAAGTTCAGCTGTACCTACAGCTTTCTCCTATAAGTCCCAAAACATAGTGACCAGATACATACATTATCTCTAATAGATATAACCGTCAATTTGCCTCGAGCAAAACATAATTAATCCCCCAAAATAGTTGGTAAAGGCTAATCGAGTCTAACCTTTAATAATGCCAAGTCATGGAGTTCGTTCCTTGTGAATCTCGGGTATCACTTGATCCCCGACCCATAGGCATACAAAACACCATGACGTTAGCCCCATTAAACTGCTATAACTATAACTATATCACACAGCTATCTAACAAGTTGACAACTTTGTGCTTGTGTTTGAAATACCAACATTGAGATTCGTGAAGTTTCTTTAATTGAGAAGGTACATAATTACGTCGATAGTGTTAGCTCTCAATAATTGTAGATCACGGAATATATTCCGTAAGTGACAGTGTAAGTTTAGAAAAGGATGAATCAAAGTCGTACAGACAAATTGAGGACCGGCTGCGGGCTGCGAACGTCACTGCAACAATACTTTTCGTTTTGTTATGTGTATGTTACGTTCTTTGTTCGTAACTACGACACGGTTGGTGCAGTGGCTGAGCGATCGACTGCTGCGCTGCGTGTCACGGGTTCGATTCCCGCACGGAACAAATATTTGTATGACCTGCAGATAGTTGTTTCGGGTCTGGGTGTTTGTGTATGTGAGTTTAAATGTTTGTAAACGCACCCACGATACAGGAGAAATTCCTAGTGTGGGGCAACGTTTTATTAAAAAAAAAAACTGTACTGAAAAACGCCATTTGATTCACGTGGGCATTCGTCACTGCCGTTCTCCGCTCCTTTAAACCGTGGATTTCTGCCTCGCCCACAATGACAAAGTTTCCCCATTTGTATCATAATGTACAGACGCCAGCAGGTCAAGCTACCCGAAACTGTTAATTTTTCCCAATGAACCTTGAACCTAATGCTTTAGAAATAAAGTCAAAAATCTATCAAAGAAATCTGACAGATTGTAGTAGCTTGATGTGCAGGCGTCTGTACTATTATCACATACCTTCGGACTACAAATATTATGTAGATAAATCTTAGTACCTTAGTACCGCATTTATTACTATCTAGCAATCAATTAATTATGATGAATTAATAAGTACTGTAGAGGTCTGATAACATTGATCAAACCTCTGACAGTACAGGCTGGTTTGCAAAGACGTTCGAATACTTAGGTTTTTATATAGAGAATTAACAAGAAAAGGGCTTGGCCTTGTTTTTGATTATGTGACACGTATTGCTGAAACTACGAAGTAAAAATATAATTTTAAAGTAATTTATCATCTTTCAAGTACGTATATAGGGCACGCCACAATAGTGGCGGTAAGTCCCCTCTTTGAGGAGTGGCTGGAGATGGCGTCCTCACCTACCGCCTGACGCAGGTCCTCACCGGACACGGAAGTTTCGGGGGTTCCTGCACATCATCGGGCGGGAGGAAACGCCCGGGTGTCACCATTGTGACGATCGCCCGGAGGACACGGTGGAGCACACAGTGGCGGTCTGCCCAGCTTGGGCGAAGCACCGCCGTGCCCTCGTAGAGGCGATCGGCGGCGGTGATCTCTCGCGTCAGGCCCTGGTTCAGTCCATGGTCCGGAGCAAGAGGGAATGGGAAGCGGTCACCTCCTTCTGCGAAGCAGTCATTCTAGTGAAGGAGGAGGCCGGGCGTTTGAGGGAGAGAACCTCAAACCAACCCAGCCGCCACAGGAGACGTCCCGGGCGCCGGGCGCCGCGAGACGACTCCCGGCCACCGTAGATGCGGGCCTGTGGACGGTGAGCAATGGGTAGCTCACCGTCCGTCCGTCTATTGACGACAGTGACCGTGTCGACGGCGCGTTCGTGTTTCACGCGCGCCTCAAAGAGATGTCAGCAAAGCAGAGGGGCTTGCCAGAGCCTCCGCCTGCCGGGTTTGCGGGTTGTTCGAAAGAGATACCGCGGCCCCGGAACGTAAAGGGCAACAGAAGGAACATGGGTGGGTTTTAGTCAGTAAAAGTCTGGCACGCCCCCCCGCTCCGCCCAGAGCGGGGGAAGTTATTTGATGATTTCCCAAACGAAAAAAAAAACGTATATACCTACACACCTACATATTACAGTACTTAGCGGGCTTCGCTACATTTACCTAATCCTACCCACCACCCACACAGTAACAGGTGCCTACCCGAGCCCGCCTTCAATTAATGAATCAATCATTAATTGAAGGCGGGCTCGGCTCAAACGAGATTTTTGTAAAATATTGGTTCAACATGAAAGGATTTTTTAAAAAAGGTACCTTTCATGATTAACACATAATCTTCACCACGCGAAGAACCAACTGTCTCATTAGAATGAAAAAATCTGATCTAAAAAATAAATATTATGTATGACCAAACCTAAAAGACGAGAATGCTTTATTATAATTAAACAAATACTACACAGGCACATTACGTTTCTAATAATCTAAATACTAATTAGATTGCTTTCTATACAATTTTTTCGTCTACAAAATCAGACTTTGCTACCGGGTTGTGACAACTAGCGCCATCTATTAGTAAACTGTAGAACCAACAGCTCTCTGGCTGCTCTATAATTAGGCACAGCCAAAGAGTATATTAACAAGATTGGGCACAGTCCCGAACTTTGCAGAACTGGATTAGATTGGCCTATCCTGTAGGTTTACATTTTATTGTTAGCCTAAACGCTTAGTCTGTTAGCGTCAACGTCGGATAATCCGGCACTGAAATAAAAGAGTCGTCCGGTTTCAACCCCACATGTCTATCTAGGTCTATTATTTTTTTTCGTAACTGTTAAAATCCTTCCATTTGTTGTATTTCCAGTTGTATAGTACTTATGTCAATGTAAAATGAGCCTAGTTGCTTAGACAGTGTGTAAATGCATTTTTCACTTTAAACAAGTATAATGTACTTACAAACTAAGATATTTTTATTTTTGTTAGATGGAAAGCACTGAATACATTTAGTTGTGGACATTGGAGGTATTTCAAGATTTGTCATTAATTTAAAACTTATTAAATTCTTATTTTACTTATGAAGGTCGTATAGAAAGTTCCCAGGTACGGTCTAGAATAACAAAATGATCGTAATGCCTCTCGGATTCTACCAGCTAGAATTGATGGCTGGTTATTAATTGATATCGATATTATACTGGTGTTTGTACACAAAATCATGAACAATTATTTCTATCGGACCAACCATAGGTAGGTTCTCAGAAATCGCGAAAATGGTAAAAAAAAACACCTTATCGCAACAGCGTAGGTCTCTATACACTTTGCCAGTCACCCAATATAGGCAGTGGCTGTGCCCACACATCCTGGTGTAGATAATTACTGTACTCTTTGGCTAGTAACTGCGTAATGAGATGCGACCCGAGTGCAACACGCTCCGGGCGGGGCTATCCACAGGCAAGGGAATGCTTCCTAAATTCCTAATCACCTTTACGAAGCATCCTATCAAAGTAGGTCAGTTAACCTCAATCATTAGGGTAGGTAATTGAATCCAGCAGGTACCTATGACTTCCATGATACTGGAATTTGCCACGCTACTTTCGACTGTTCACACTGACTAACACTTAGGTTTGTGAAAGGTGCTCAACACCTTTCAGGTAAAACCGCGTGTTTACAAACGCTTCCATCATTCGACAAGTCTGTATGTTCAAAGTGATAAGTATACCTAAGCCCATCGTGAGCGTTTATTAAATAAACGGAACGCATATTGCAACACTAAGCAATAAAAATTTGGATTGAACTTCTTATCATACGAAAAGTGACTCACATTCCTGAAGATTGTAAAATATTGTAAATACATGGTGGCTAACTCCGCCAGACGCCTTCTGGTCACCGTATAGGTACCTACCGCATTCCGGCTCATCGTCCGTCAGTCTAGCCCTACGCGCAGGGGGGGGACAGTGCCTAACAAATGACAGTTCGAAAAGATGGTAGCTCCATCTGAAACTTGGAACCCGCAACTAAAATTATCATTAGTACTCAAAAATTTTACAGATGGCGCTGCATTCGTAAATTATTTTTTCCTCACATATTTTATGTATTCAAAGTATGTTTAATGAAGCATTATATTTAAGAAAAAACTTACTTTACTTATTAAACATAATAAATAAATATATCATACATATAAATATTCTAATTTGTAACACTGTGACAAACATTGCCACACCACTTCTCACAATCAAAAAGTTGCACAACATGGCGGCTACTTCTTTCGAGTGCGCACGTTTTAATCTTTTTTTTATTTAATACTACGTTACCCTCTCCTTTCTTCATTCCAGTTAAATTTCTTAGGTCGTATGTTGTGGCAAAATCAAAGGAGATGGCTAAATGGAAGTATGGACGACTGCCCCAGCAATGTATAAACATGGAACTTTGCAATATGTAATTCTGAATAGCTGAATATTAGTATTTCATGTGAATAAAGTTTCAAGAACTTTTCATATCTTTACAATCCTGAAAATAAAATCGTGTAACTCCTACGTCAATAGGTATAAAAAACTGCAAACAAATGACATATTGCAATGAACTTTGACCTAGGCGTTTGAATATTTCTGCAATGTTTTACGATATTTTTGACTAGCGAGCGACACATCATTTCAACCACTTATTTATATATTAACTGTGAAAACTGTCTTTACTTCAACTCATTATCCTACACGAATGTATGCCTAAACCTTCCGGAAGAACCAGTCTACCTACTAGTGACAACCCCATCAAAATCTGTTTGTTGATACCTACATCCGTAGGCAGACAGATAAATGCGCCAGGGGGACTTAGTTTAGTAGGTAGGTATGTGGTGATTGATAAATCCTGCCTAAACTACGTTATCTAGTTAAGGCACTGAGTAACCAAGGACAAAAGTTATTGAAATAAAACAACAAAAATATGATTTATTTATTTATTCCTCATTCTGTGATTTTTACAAGAATATTATCTAAATATGAAACGGCGTCTGGTCTGTTGTCTGTTGTCTGTTGTTGTATGTATGACATCCATCAGACCATAGATAATACACTAGCATAGATCTGATCTGACTTCCTTTTATATTATAGTACTCTGTGGATCTGACGTTTGTTTTTTCCTAAAGAAGGGTTGAACTTCAAGTGTAACAGAATCGATAAAATAATCGAATAGGTTGAAAGAAAAAAATAGAATTAGTTTTTATCGACCACTAATCAGTTTATATTTTTCGACACAAAATAGGTAGTAAGATTAAGAGAGGAAGCACAGTCCGAAGCTTTCAGTTATTTTTATTAGAATAAAGTGGAATTGAGTAAAGTAGATTGTCACTTTAAAACCCTGTGAAAACATAATAACAAGCAACTATACAGGAGACCGAATTGAACCCCTAAGTTTCAGAAAAACCTGTTATCAAAAATCGATTTAAGTACCTGCAGTTTCATTTGACATTCTGCAAAAGCGATAAGACCCCTCCCTAGCTTGCAGTTAGTGTTATTTCCGCTTGACCTTATCATGTAAATAAAAAAAGCAAATAAAATACTTTTTTTATGTTTAACATTCACGAAAGTTCTAGGAAATTATTAAACACTAGATAATTCATGAATGATTTTTTAAATATTACGAGTTAATGTAAGATTTCTATACATGCTGGGGGCAGTCATTTAGCCATGTCCTTTAAAACTATTACAACGTCCATTCACAATAAATTGTGTGGGTTGGTTTTGCTACAACATGAAGAAGTCGCTATAATACAATCGTCAATACTTTCACCGAAGGGATCCAATCCACACAGTGGTAGTTATGAGAATTTAATCTCTAGTCCGACTAGAGATTAAATTCTCATAACTATCTGTGTGGATTGGATCCCTTCCGTGAAGTGAAACTATGGACTGCTATGGACAATATATATATATAGGTATATATACGTAGGTATGTATACTATGATTAGTTTTGCCTCCAAAATCCAGATGGAGCTCGTGTTCAAACAGGATTGCCTTAAAAAGCCTGAAGAGGGCTCTCTTTACCCGATATATTATTATACTCTTTGCCTACGCGCCTCAAAGAAATGTCAGCAAAACAGACTGGGTCTGCCAAGGCCTCTGCCCGCCGGGGTTGCTCGAAAGAGATACCACGGCCTCGGAATATAAAGGGCAAAAGAAGAAACATGAATTTTAATCAGTAAAATCTGACACACCAACCTAATAGTAATCTTTAATCTGCAATAATTCATTATTAGTACTCAACTCAAAGATACGAGGTGAGAAGTCGTTAGATTTGACTTGACCTCTTAATGTTTTTGTGTAAAATACGAAAAACTGTGCTTGATTGCTCGCGTTGGATTTATATAAATATCATTCAGTTTTTTTTTCTATAATACGTCATGTTTGCGGTTTACAAACATAATACCTAGGTACATAGATATATAATAATCATCATTGCCCCCGATAGCGGTGGAAACTTATTCTTATACATATTTTTAATTCCTTTTTATTGACGTGATAACGTCTTTAAAATCGTTTTAGTCGGGTGACATGTTCAGAAACTTGTGTCATACCAAAACCTCACAAGCGACATTTCATAAAGATGGTAGCGCCATCTGTTACTTGGCTCGAAAAAAAAACTTTAAATTAGTACTTAATTTCATTTTAGATGTCACTACTGGTGATAACTTATATCACCAATAAGACGTTATCACGTAAACATCTCGATCGTAAACCTACTTTACAAACAACCAATTTTTTTTTTGACGTGATAACGTCTTTAAAATCGTTTTAGTCGGGTGACATGTTCAGAAACTTGTGTCACACCAAAACCTCACAAGCGACATTTCATAAAGATGGTAGCGCCATCTGTTACTTGGCTCGAAAAAAAAACTTTAAATTAGTACTTAATTTCATTTTAGATGTCACTACTGGTGATAACTTATATCACCAATAAGACGTTATCACGTAAACATCTCGATCGTAAACCTACTTTACAAACAACCAATTTTTTTTTTAATAATAATGGACAATAATTTTAACATTAAGTCATCATCTGCCTAGCCTTTTCCCAACTACATATGTTGGGGTCGGCTTCCAGTCTAACCGGATGCAGCTGAATATCAGTATTTTACATGGAGCGACTGCCTATCTGACCTCCACAACCCAGTTAGTACTGGGTAATGCGATACCCCTTGGTAAGACTGGTTGTCAGATTTTCGGAACACTGACTACCTGTAACGACTGTCAAAGATCTACAAATGACAGCCGGGACCAACGGCTTAACGTGCTTTCCGAGGCACGGAGGAAACTCGGTATGTAACGGGTGGTCACCCATCCACAGACCAACCTAGGCAAGCACAGCTTAACCTAAAGATCGACCCGAGCGGCTGCTAATTTTTAGCCACGAGCTCCTTTTAATTTAATTTTAACATTAAGTATAGGTACCTAATTGTTTAGGTTTTAATATTTACGGAGGCCAACCGAATAACTGGACCATCAGCCAAAAGTTTAAATAACAAACATAATAATTTTAAAAACGCTCATTAATGTAATATTTCATAACTTTCCTATAAATATTCGTATTCTCACCTCTTCATAAGCGTTTCATTTCATCACCATTGAGTAATTTTTAATTACGACTGTAACGACCACAGATAATAGACGGGGACGGGAAAATAGAACACAAAGAGAGAATCAAGTTTTGAAGGCCATCATTTGCCGACTTTACCGCGTTTTTGTAGCAGACGCACCAACATAACAATATTAAGCTAGCGTTTGGATACGCATTCAAAATAAAGACTGCACCATAGACAATAATTTTTGTATTGGTAGATAAAAATGGACAATAATAGTGTAAACTTTTGCCACGGGTACCGCTACTATCACTGTACTGAAGTTCTGCCCGCTGGTTTTTGTTGTTTTTCATTGTTTACACACACCAAATATTATATGACATCCTAAAATTTTATGACACATCGGAACTCAATTGGGGTCATTTGTATTTTATAAATGACATAACATATAATCTGAGTAAAGAATTACAAAAAAATAATTTACTGACAGTATAATATAAACTTAGTAAATGGTGGGTACCATTTACTAAGTTTATATTTTAGTTTCTAAAAAAACAGTAATATCATAAATAAAAAATGATCAGAGTACAGATAATATAAGTTCACTGCTGTACAGTCCGTGTTAAAGACATTATTTTACGTTCAAAACACAACATTTTTTGATATTATTGTGAAAGTAACAAAACATTTAAAAGTGAGCAACCATAGTTGAGTGTGATGATATAAGAAGAGCACCCTTTTTAAAATTTACATGTAATAACAATAAAGCTTGTGATGTGTAGTATCGTTGGACTGTGCTGTATTTTTTTTAACAATTTTAAGTTACCACAATGGCATTTATTGAGCTATTATCGCTACGAACAAGAGATATTTCATTATTAGTTATCCATACATAGTCTTTGTAAATAACATTTAAGAGTAGCATCCTACTAGAATCACATAATTTGCAATATATTAAAAAAAAACTTTAACCAGAGCACATGCCTACTTATTGATATTTTTCTTTTATACTTTTTAATTACATCCATCCATCCAAAACTAAGTCAAGTCACACTTTCTTACCGCGGCCCCGGAACATTAAGAGCAATGGAAGGAACATGGGTGAGTTTTAGTCAGTACAAGTCTGACAAACCTAGAGGAGGGGAAGTTATTTGATGATTTCACACCCCAAAAAAAAAAGTCACTCTTTACGTTTTGCCGCTATGACACTAAACTACTGCAAACCCAACCATCAAAAATCTTTTGATTCATGGCTAAAATTAAAAAAAAACACTGACATTTTGCTATTTAAATACAATTTCTATTTACTAAAACGCCATGAGACCATAATAACGTAAATTATTTCCGATACTAGCGACTTACTATTTTATATATATTAATTATGTAATTTTAAAAATGTATAAAATTAAAATGTTAATTGAAAACATGGTTTAGTAAGACCTCATTAAGAAGCCAAATACCCATTATTTAGTATTTGCAAACATTCTGGCTGAATATTTTAAAACTATAATGCCGCAAAGACAACTTCTTGACGTCCGACGCCGTTCTTTTGATACCCGTCATGTTGGCAGTGCTGTTGCTAACGCCATTTTTGTTATACACTAGAAGCTTCATAAGGTGATTTTTTTTTACTCATAGCCGTAGCCAACGAGTGCGAAAGAGAGAGTTGAATAAGACTGTAGTATGTAGCTTCGATTAAACCGAATATTTTCTTCAAAGCTTATTTACGACGTTTCTCATTGTCTATGCTGTAGATACGCATCCCGAGCGATACATACGGTGTAAAGCTTTTAGTGACAAATGTATAGTAAAAATGAAGGAAAACGCCGTACTTAAGTGGCAAAAAGTATACAATCCCACCGGTCCGCAGCCACGACCTCGCCATGGCCATCGCGCGGTCGCCATAAAAGATTTGATGATAGTTTTCGGCGGCGGAAACGAAGGGATAGTTCATGAACTTCACGTCTTCAACACCACCACAAACCAATGGTTCGTTCCTGTCACGAAGGGAGAAGTGCCCCCAGGATGCGCCGCGTACGGCTTCGTGGTCGACGGAACGCGTCTCCTCGTTTTTGGCGGCATGGTGGAGTACGGCAAGTATTCTAACGATCTGTACGAGCTGCAAGCCTCACGTTGGGAATGGAAGCGTCTCAAGCCCCTACCACCCAAACAGGGGCTCCCGCCGTGTCCTCGCCTCGGCCACAGCTTTACTCTTCTAAATGGAAAGGTATACCTATTTGGTGGACTGGCCAATGAGAGTGACGACCCCAAGAATAACATCCCAAGGTACCTCAATGATTTGTATACCTTAGAACTGTATCCAAATTCTTCAATGACAGTGTGGGATATACCCCTGACTTATGGACAGTCGCCACCGCCACGCGAATCTCACAGTGGTGTCTCCTACACAGACAGAAACAGTGGTAAATCCTCCCTCATCATCTATGGAGGTATGAGTGGCTCGCGCCTGGGGGACCTGTGGGTGCTCGACGTGGACAGCATGTCATGGTCGCGCCCTGAAGTAGGTGGCCCACCACCCTTGCCTCGCTCTCTACACACTGCTACAGTCATTGGCCATCACATGTATGTCTACGGTGGGTGGGTACCACTTGTGCCAGATGAATCAAAACTTGCCACTCATGAAAAAGAATGGAAATGTACCAACACTCTTGCCTCACTCAACCTGGAGTCAATGACATGGGACAACATAGCCTTGGACAAGTTTGAAGAGTGTGTTCCAAGAGCTCGAGCAGGTCACAGCGCGGTCGCCATCCAAACAAGATTGTATATTTGGTCAGGAAGAGATGGGTACCGGAAAACTTGGAACAATCAGATTTGCTGTAAGGATCTATGGTACCTGGAGGTCGGAGTGCCGCCTCAAGCAAATCGTGTGGCTCTTGTGCGCGCCGGCACCACCTCTTTGGAACTGTGCTGGCCCGCTATGAATACAGTAACAACTTTTTTGCTTCAAGTACAGAAATGCGGAAAGGTCACACCAGCGCGCTTCCCGGCTGCCGCGGAGCCGTTGGTCGCCCCGCCACCAGCGTCACCAGTGGCCAGCCAACCTGACGCGAGCAAAGCGTTTGGTATACAGTCGCCGCCGCCGGCCGCGGAGCCCATGCGCGTGACGCCCACGGTCGCATCCCCTGCACCAGCGCCTGTGTCCACACCTCAAAAGATTGTTCCAACTCCTATTAAGGTACCTGCTCAGGCCTCCGTCAAAGTCACACCTAACACCCCAACATTAAAACAAGCAACGTACCAAACAAAGACAGTAGTGAAGTCACCAGCGACAGCGACGGCTGGATCCTCGCAACAGATCAAGGTAGCGGCGGTGACGCCACAGGGGGTCACTAGGATCGTGAGTGGCGTCGGCACGCCGGGCACGGTACGCGTCTCCACGTCACAGTCCAACGCGCAGATCGTGCTGAGCTCCGCCACAGCAGGCGGTGGCTCCACACCCCGCTTTGTGCAAGTGAAGACTGGCACCAGCGGTGCCATGCCCGTCAAGCTCGGCGCAGGCAACATGCCTGTCAAACTCGCCGGAAATGCCTTAAAAATTGGTACTGCGAACCTTCAGGGCAAGATAACGACAAATAGCGTGCAGAAAGTAGGACAAGTTGGCAGCTCTAACATGCCTCTGAAACTTGGCCCAGGTGGTAATGTTAAAATCGGCACAAGCAATGTACTCGTGAAGACAGCAGGCGGCGTCCCCATCCAAGCAGGCGTCGCCAATCTACAGACGAAGGTAGCGGCGGGCATGCCCGTGAAACTAGGCGCGGGCAACCTGCCCGTCATAGCGAGCAGCGGTGGCGCGATACAGATCTCGGGCAGCGCGCTCGGTGGCCAGCAGGTGAAGACGCCAGTGTACAAGATCGTGACCGCCAAGTCCAGCGACCAGACGGCGACTTCCACCACAAGCGCCATTGCAGGCGGCGCTACCGTGCTCCGGCAGGCGGGCGGCAACGCCGGTATACCTGTCATCATCAAGAAGACGCCCGGCTCCAACGCGCAGTCCAGCAACCAGCCTCAGTACGTTACACTGGTGAAGACATCCACTGGCATGACGGTGGCGACCATGCCCAAGGTGGCGATGATGCAGAACCGGCCGTCAGTGCAATCATCGGCCGCGCAGGGGCAAAGCATCGCGCCCGGCGCCACCATCGTGAAGCTGGTTTCGACGAACACGGTGGGCGGCAACAAGATCATTACACTGCCGTCCAACATGCTGCAGCTGGGTAAGTCCGGCGTGGGCGGCAAGCAGACCATCGTGATCACCAAGTCCTCGAGCCAGGCGGCGCAGTCTAGCCAACAGCAGTGAGCGCGAGCAGCGCTCCGCTGAACTGACGACTATTCTCAGAGTGCCCTTAGCTAGCCGTGAGCGCAGTGAGCGGTTTGAGCGGTGTGAGCGGAGCGGTGCAGCCTCGGGGCGCCGGCACTGCCAGTGTGTGACTGATGAGTATGCGGAGGTGTCTCTAGATTGTAAATTTCAATTTAAAAACACTGAGTGCGTTTCTCGGACTACAGTATATTCTAAATCATATTGAATATAGTATATGAGTCTTTTATATGTTAAATGGGTCTGTGTAGAAAATGTCCTCATAGAGTTTTTACTAAAATATTTTATTTACTCATAAAAATTAATAATAATACTTAATGTATGTGACAATGCACCAATTCCTAGATTTTCTGATCTGTGCCCATACAGTAGACAATGGATGAAGTACCTAGTGTTCTCAATCAATCAGTCTGGTTCTGATGGCCCGAAGAGGAATTTACACTTAAGTGCCTGTTGTGCAGTTTTTGTGCTTTGATGTTGTACCGGAGGTGTTCGTGGAGTAGAGTTATTTTATTGAGACCGATGTCACATTAATAATATACAGAATAAATAATTCACGTTATATTGTAAGACTTAAGTTTTAATACTTGTATTAGATTATTTTTGTATGTTATTGGATTTTGTTATACAACTAAATGGTTATTCAAATTATTTTCAAAAAATTCTTTCTGGGTTTGTTGTGTAAAATAATTATCCAGAACATTGGTTTTAACTGAGAGCTACATGATATAATAATAAATTGGACATGGCAAGTACAAGACATTAAATTTTGGTTTAATGACAAACTGTCTTCCGCTTTATTAAGTTTCCAAAGAATCCTCCCTCAATTATAAATGATTTCGGACACATTGTGTGTATGTAGCTTGCTAGAAGATATATAGATTTATATTATATCATTATTCCCCTGATTCTAATGGCCGCATACATTAAATCGCATATTGTTCACAAAGTGAATGGATATTTCGATGCGGTCATTAGGAATGTGGTGACTTGTTTCTTAGTTTTAGTTAAATCACAACGTAGTATGCACTATTTAAGTTTTTTTATGACCAGATGTTAAAAAAGGCATTTTGTTGACATGAAGTTTTGGATCAATGGTGTATCTTTAACTGCATTCAATTCGCAAGTGCCGAGGCTATTTTCAGTATTTGAAACGCCCCATTGATCTGAAAACTGCCAATGAACAATGCTCGCCCCACGGTGACCCGCGGACCCCGCGGTGCAGTTGTGCCTGCAAGTAGAGCGGGAATTTTGATCGTGTTCACGACTTTGGCACCTCCATTTAAACTATGACAATTTCATTGATAATGCTATCAATAACTGTTCCGAAAATAATAATAAAAATAAAAATGCAGAATGTTGTTTTTTGGCGCGAATTCGTTTTTAATCAAAGGGATTGGCGTGAACTCGAGTTGTGTCAAGTTGCATGAATATAAATATTTTTTTAAATTGTGTTAAATATTTATTTAACTGTTGATCTCGTGGTAAGAATGATGTTCTGCGTTTTTATGTATTTTTTTAGTATAAGTGTCCTAGGTGTACGTACGTAGAATAATCATAAAATAATAAGGTAAGCGAGGTATGGAATGTAAATATCATTAAGTAGATAAATTTAATGTTATAGTTTGTTCATATTATGTTCATTTGCTTGAATAAACGATTTGGATAAGCGCAACTTTCATTTCCAAACCACCGGTGGCGATAACATCGTTGCGTAATGACAATACCAATTACAAATACATTATTATCTTTTGTTTATTCATGGGAAACGCTAGTAGGTCATACAAAATAAGAAATCTCAGAAATAGACAACTCTTTAATTTCTAGGAATTGAACCTAGAACCCCAGGTAGGTCACACACACTTGACAAACTGACACGTGTCGTTTGAAATTACTCAGAAGTAAAATGTCGAAATTATAGAACTTCACATTTATTTAATGCACTTCGAACGTGCAATGTAATAGTGTAAATATTTCACAATGATTGTCTCTTGGACTCTGAAGTTGCAAAACATTGAAAAGATTTATTTAGTTGACTTTAGCGCCATCTACAAAAATGTGCTTAAACTAGAAACGTGTTGCTAAGTTCTGATCTAGTGTAATATATTAGAGCTAGGTGTCGCTGCACAGCACAAACTAAACATCGGATTTGCGGACCCATGTTCGTAACTGTACTTTTTATTTATAAATAAGCTACTTAGCTGTATATTTTTTTATGTCTTATTTTTTTACAATCATTCATTTATTTTAACATTTTGAATCTTCCGAACCTTACATCTTTTAATGATACAAGATGTCGCCACCAGTATATCCGATGGCCCAGCATTTCTAGGAAAAAGGTATGAATCTCCTGATATCCAAAGACATGGAAACATTTGGTATGTAAGTTATCTAATATGCGAGTTAGTTACGAATGTATCAGCTCTTTGCTGGTCAAACTAATAAACATAGGTACAATATTAAAGTGATAGGTAGGTACTGAATCACTGCCTAAAGCACAACAAAAGAATTTAATTAGTTTAGTTACCTTCTGTTCCAGTTTCTTTCCAGTTATAAAACTACACCCTTTATTTTGAGCGGCGAACCAGCAATTTTATCAGAAAAATGCATTCATGTATTTTACCTGACTTTGGCGAATACCAAAAGGAGGATTAAACTCAAAACTCAAGCTCAAAAAGCATTTACCTATTTCAATTAGACCATTACAGGCTCTTTTAAATGTCAAGATTAATTATGTGTTTGACGCTAATGTGTATGAAGGTAAGTCCGTTACTTTGTTTAATGATAGATAAGATTCTTTAGGTACCTACCTACTCTTAAACGGATACACCGTCACACAAACGTCGTGATGTCGCAAGTGTCACACATAGGCTACATTAAAAACCGGCAACGGTTCCATAGCTCCAAACAATATCCCTAATAATATTATAAAAGCGAAAGTGAGTTTGTTTGTTACGTCTTCACGCCTAAATGGCTAAACCGATTTTGATGAATTTTGGTACAGAGATAGTTGGAACCCTGGAGACGGATATAGGCTATTTAAAAAAAAGAGATATGAGGGAGAAAGAGGGAAGAAAAGGGATAATTTAGCATTGCTATTTACAATAAAAAGGCGCAAGGGCAAAAACTACAGGTGGCAGGTACCTGTAAATCAGGAAAAGGGAACTGTGTTACCCCGAATTTAACGCGAGCGAAGCCGTGGGCAAAAGCTAGTAAAAACCGCAAAATTAAACTAATTTGTTTTTCATAGTACCTACTTATCTTAATACAAAGTTACGGTTGCAGTTTGATAAAAAAGTCCCATATCTCAAAAACAAAATATCAAAATTTGATATTTAGTTTTTGAGATATGGGACTTTATGGAACTTTCGTTGAAAGTTATACAGAATTTTACACAATATGTTACTTTAGAAATTAGAGGTCACATTTTTTTCGGCTTTAGAAGCAAATATCTCGCCAAACATTTGTTTGAGAAAAAAAAGTATTTAAGAATTCAATTTCAGTTAATTATTTTTAGACTGTTTTGCATGTTTGCATGGGTTCCAAACCCATTTTTTTATAATTTTTCATCATATTTAAATACTGGTTTACAGAATGCATGTAGGTTACCTACTGTCCGCTGCCAATAATCTCGGAGTAGTAAAATACCATACGGACACACAGAACAAATCCATTGTTTGTTTATTTTAGGGTTCCGTTTTCCATAATTGGCAACTGAACCCTAATAAGTGTTCTGTTTGTACCAATTGGCAACGGAACCCTAATACCTAAGTGTTCTGTTTGTACCAATTGGCAACGGAACCCTAATAAGTGTTCTGTTTGTACCAATTGGCAACGGAACCTTAAAATGGCGGATTTTGGGATTACTGATCTGATTTATTTGATTTCTTTTTCATTTGGTAGAATTCCGTGTTTTTTTTTTGGGGTGGGAAATCATCAATTAACTTCCCCCGCTCTGGGCGTAGCGGGGGGGAGTGTCAGACTTTTACTGACCAAAACCCACCCATGTTCCTTCTATTGCCCTTTACGTTCCGGGGCCGCGGTATCTCTTTCGAACAACCCGCAGCCCCGGCAGGCGGAGGCTCTGGCAAGCCCCTCTGCTTTGCTGACATCTCTTTGAGGCGCGCGTGAAACACAAACGCGCCGTCGACACGGCCTGTCGTCAATAGACGGACGGACGGTGAGCTACCCATTGCTCACCGTCCACAGGCCCGCATCTACGGTGGCCGGGAGTCGTCTCGCGGGGAGCGTCTCTCGCGGCGGCTGGGTTGGTTTGAGGTTCTCTCCCTCAAACGCCCGGCCACCTCCTTTGCTAGCATTACTGCTTCGCAGAAGGTGGTGACCGCTTCCCATTCCCTCTCGCTCCGGACCATGGCTTGAACCAGGGCCGGACGCGAGAGATCGCCGCCGCCGATCGCCTCTACGAGGGCAAGGCGGTGCTCCGCCCACGCTGGGCGGATCGCCACTGTGTGCTCCACCGTGTCCTCCGGGCGATCGTCACAATAATGGTGACACCCGGGCGTTTCCTCCCGCCCGATGATGTGCAGGAACCTCCCGAAGCTTCCGTGTCCAGTGAGGACCTGCGTCAGGCGGTAGGTGAGGACGCCATGACGCCTCTCCAGCCACTCCTCAAAGAGGGGACTTACCGCCACTATTGTGGCGTGCCCTGCACGGGGTTGCGACAGTCGCTTTCTCCATGCCACCATGAGATCGCACCGGAGGTCTGTCCGCTGAGCGGCAATTTCCCGCGGCAGCGGATTTCCCCCCGCCGGTTAGAATTCCGCGTGGTACCTACATTAGGTATCATTAGCCTACTAATATTAAAGGTAAGTAAATGAGAATGTTTGTTGTGAGGCTGGATGGAAGTATGGATGTTTGTTTCTCTTTCACGTCAAAACGGCTGAACGGATCTTGATGAAATTTGGCACATAGGTAGATTAGGTATAGTCTGGAATAACACATTAGGACACATATTTTTTTTTCGATATCACTCGGGCGAAACCGCGGGCGCCAGCTAGTCATCTATAAATATTATATGTTATTTTTAAGGTTCCGTGCCTTAAAAGGTAAAAACGGAACCCTTACAGGATCACTTTGTTGTCAGTCTGGAAAGCGTGGAGGTATCGAGTTCAAATTAAATCCATATAGGCATAGGTACTCAAGTTTGTGGTCCCTTATAGATATGAAAAAATCAACTCTCTAAGTCTACTCAATCAAATATATGGGCATTTATACCGCAAATTTGTACGGAACAATGGCCGGTTTTTATTTTATGTCTCAATAAATAATCTGCCTAAAACTTTTAGCACAGAATAAATTTTGTGCTTTTAGTAACAACAACTAAAGAATTACCGACAAGAATTTGTGAAAGATACATTCACACAACAACTGAAAAGCCTAAAAATAGGTACTTTTTAAAAAAATATATTTTTTTAATTCAGCAGAATGATTTAGAAACATAAGTACCTCCATACACATATAACACAGTATCTACCAACTTAACTGTTAACTGTATCAAATGTATGCAAAAGCAGTTGTCGAAGGTTGCATTTTTCCAGGTTTTGGCCAATTACCTAATCGTGGCATAGGTACGTAGGTAGTTAGTCATTTACGGAGAAACGCAGTCAATTTTCCTGCTAAGCAGGTTGAAGTATACTTAGTTTAAGTTATTTCCAATAAGTAGGTAAGTACCTATTCTGCTTAAAACATTAGGTACTTACCTAATAGATAGATTTGCTTTATTGTGTAAGTCCACGTAAGTATATAATTGAAGACTAAATAATTAGTTAGGTATCTAGATAAGTAGATTGATGTTTTTATTAAAGTCGGATTATCTGTTTCTATTTAGCTAAACTCGCAAAGACAAGCGATATTTATCGTATTTAAAGAAAACTTGTATTTTGGCGTAGGTAATCGTCTGTCTGTCAAGACTTTTTATCTTGGGAATACGTGGAGGTATCGAGTTGAAATTAAAACCTCTTACTCTGTGGTCCCTTTGTGCTGCGAAGAGTCAAACCTCTAAATCTGCGCAGTCAAAAGATTGGGCTTTTTATGTCGCAAGCTTTACGGAACCCTCGGTGCGTGAGTCTGACTCGCATTTGGCCGGTTTTTTTATTCATCCTATTTATTTTCCATTGCTCCTAAAAGTTATACGTAAGTAGATCATTCACATACAGTAGAAGAAAAAGTATGTACTATAGAACATAACTCTTAAAGTACCTATCCAAGCAATTTAAATGAAATTGATATGAAGCAAACCCCAATAACTATAAAAAAACCAGTTCAACATTTACGGAGAAATCGCGTAACAAAACATTCAAAATACAATCGAATTGAGAACCTCTTCCTTTTTTTTAAAGTCGCTTAAAAGGAAGGTCGAGGAAAAGCTTTAGGATTCCTTATAAAAAAAGGATTGTGTGGGTTAATGAAACCACGGTAAAAGTGTTTTTTTTTTTCACATTATAGACATTTAGATGTCCCTACTCCGCGGCCGACCGTTACGCGACATGCAACACACAGACGAAAAGTTTGAGATGATGTAATAAAAGTTTCACTTTAAAAAGTTAAAACCCATGTCATCATTTAAATTGGGCAGATAATGCCTATATTTTTATAATCATTTTATAGGTCGCGGGGTACAGCTAGTCCAGAATAAACTTCGGCAAGACTTCCGCTATAGGCGTTCCTGTAGCTATCGAGTTATGAATTCTTCTCATGTGTTCAAGTTGGACAACTAAAAGGAAAAGGTCATTGGATGGATATGCCACTTGACTGTGGACATGTGACAATGCTCGCACGCTCACTTTAAAGTTCTGATTGTTGTGAAGATATTTTTGAAGTGCAGCCGTTTAAAAATGGAACGAGTAGGAAGTTCGTGCTTCAATTCTTTTGACATTTTGTAGAAATGTTATTCTCTCTTCGTTGGTAAACGTTAGGAGCACAGAATTATGTCGGGGCTAGAATTTATGATAGGTACTTTATTCTTCAATGAACATTAACATAATGCATGATATGCACGATATGACATGCTTACCTGTAAGAGATTAGTAGGTACCTACACTAATCTATAAGTTTTATTCGATGAATTTCTTGATCATGTACTGTGTATTCAATTATTGGTGAGCCAAATAAATAAAATAAAATAAATAAAAATGCAGCAGTGAGTGCTCTGCAACATCATTTCCCAATATATTTCGTAATTATGTAGGTATCTCAATTTGTCGTTTTTATTTATGTAGCAGTTCTACTTTTTACAAAATTAAACTGTGACGTCTTATCAAATCATTCTTTATTTTTTTATTCTAACTTAGGTGAAAGAAAATTTAAAATTTCTTTAGTTTTTTTTTTTGCAATTTGCAGGTTAGAGTCGACCTGTATAACAGTATAGTAAATTAATTGTGTCTATTATGCACTTGTAACATGTAAGTCCGGAGAATTGAGACAGCACAATAATATTTATTTAATTTTTTTTTTTTTTTTTTTTAAATACGTTGCCCCACACTGGGAATTTCTCCTGTATCGTGGGTGCGTTTACAAACATTTAAACTCACATACACAAACGGCCAGACCCGAAACAACTATCTGCAGGTCATACAAATATTTGTTCCGTGCGGGAATCGAACCCGCGACACGCAGCGCAGCAGTCGATCGCTCAACTACTGCGCCAACCGTGCCGTCAACAATGCAATGGCGGGTCGTCAGCTGTTGCTTTCCACACTGCATCACACGCCGCCGCCGCCGTAGCGCCGCTGTCTGCTGGGTACTAACGCACTGCTATTGTGTGCCATTTATATCGCAAAATATACGTGTCTTGGACGGATATGCTGGCGAATATCATGTAACTATCTATTATGGAGAGCTTATTGATAACTTCATGACATTTGGACCTTTGGAAATCGAATTCTAAAGGAGAGCGGTGGATAAACAAACCTCCTGTCAACACTTTAAACGCCAGAGCACAAAGGCACGCGCGGGCCCTCTACGCCAAGCAACTCACTTTAGCCACATATTTGTGTTGTTGACGTTTAGGGCAAGCGCTTGCTTCCATATTTGTGACATGGTGTTCCAAAGTTAAGGCTCAGTTGATATTGGGCTTACAACTAAATACTGGACTAACGACAAGTCAGTTTTATCTAATGGCGGTGTCGTTTTTAGGAGATATGACTACAGACAGCAGTCGCTTTTTGACTTTTATTTACAAGACAAATTCGTATTCAGAAGAGATTCACATGTAAGCTCAAGTCTGAGTGTTGATTCAGCTTATCTCAAGCGTGTCATTGAGTAGGTATTGTGACGTGGGACAGTTAGTGCGGGTGCTCCTCCGACGATCGTTAGAGCTCAATCGAAGTCGTAAGAATTAATCACTGGATCGTGATCTTGCCTGCATAAGATACACCTAAGCCTCGTATAAAGAGAACTTCCCACAACAGATTTCACTGTGATCTGTTGCTCTTTTTAAAACAGGACCCTATTACTAAGACTCCGTCTGTCCGTCTGTCACCAGGCTCTATCTCATGAACGGTAACAGTTAGTTGAAATTTTCACTGATGATGTATTTTTGTTGCCGCTATAACGACAAATACTAAAAAAAAACAGAATAAAATAAATATTAAAGGGGGCCCCCTATAATAAACATGTTTTTTCCGTTTTTATAGAAAATGGTACGGAACCCGTCGTGCGCGGGTCTGATTCACACTTGACCGGCTTTTTATTATTGTGTAAAGTGAAACAATCATGATATTCACCGGCTTTGTGATGAATTATTGAGACCGTGATGCAGGATCACAATATGTATTCCGTTGTCAAAATCTATAACGAAAGTCCTATTCTAGTGCAAAATCTGTTATCAAAATACTCACCATTAGCATAGTAGGTAGGTTCGGTGTTCAGGGGGCCATGGCAGTGTCCATGGCGTACTGTGATATGTACACACGACGACAAGTCAACCTATTCTAAACTATTATAACCTGTAGGGTTACCATGACATCTTATAGCAGTTCTTATACCTGTGTGAGAAAGAGATGGTGCTAGACACCCTGTATAGCTCTGGCTCTTTCCCTCAGTGGAATAAGTTCTGCTTTAAGACGTCATGGTAGGGTAGCAGATCTCTCTACTACGAATCGCACACCGTAGTAGAGAGATCAGGTTATTTTTTTTTTGTATAGGTTGATGTGCCGTCTTGTGTACAGCTGAGTGGCTCGCATTGAGTGCATCATACAATACACTCCCGCGCACCCAGCGGAGCGGTCATAGATATTCGGAATTATATTTACCTACCTGTCATTTTTTTTATAGGTAAATCACAGTTTCTTTGAAAAAAATTGTTATTATGTCATTTGAAATGCTCGAACCGATTAGCCGGAGCTTTTTTGCTGACTATTCGTCGACTACAAATGTGATATTCCTGAAAATTTTAAGTACTCATATGGGTAATACGCAGGATAATCTAGAGACATATGTGAGGAACTTTACATCCGTTTTCGTCTGTTCGTAACTTCAGAAAAACAATTCTCATTCTAATTTCTCACTGATGACGCGTGGGCTGTCACAAACATGTTACTGTGCCCCCCCCCCCCCTCCCTCTCCGTGCCCTTCCCGCCTCATCATATGAACGTGGCAATCAGTTACCGTGACTCGGTGATGGATTTAAAACCTAATCAAATTGAAATGTGATTGGAATTATATCCTATTTGTGACGCGAGCATTAAATATGCAGCTACTTTAGCTGTTTAATGACAAAATCCCAGCACATGATTAGGTTAGGTTGATAGGTACGTTTGTAAATCATAAACCCAGCTGAAACACAACATTTTGTTTAACATTTATTTTTGATTCGTAATAAAAACTTACAATTATAATTTAAATAAATAATTATACAAAACAATTATGTCTTAAGCCTACGTGTTAAAACTAAATAATGTTATCAGTTTGCGATAAAAACAACAAAAAAACGTCATGCTATCAAGGTAATCTGCAATTTGAAATAAATCTTTTGCATATTATTTCACTGGTATTGAGCAAAACGTATTTCATTTCAAGTAAAACTCATTCAATGACAAAAAGTTGGGGAAAGCTACTGAAAGTTAAATTAATTTATCACATTCAACGAGTCGCGTTTAGAAGAACTTTTAATCTTAACTTTGCCCGATACTCCGGTCCAAGCAACATGTATGTCGATTTGCGCATTGATACGTTGAAAGCTCAACTTTCCCAAGAAAAAGTCTAAAATACCTATTCATAGTATTGCAAAAATACTAGAACATCGCTCAAACATCGTTTAGCGCGTGTTTCTTAATTTTTAACGACTTCAAAAAAGGAGGTTATTTCAATAAAACTTCACGAACGTTTAGCAACCAATAATTTCGCCTAACTGTCAATGTCATTCTATTCTATTCTATTAGAGCACCCGGTCGTAAATATGGCACAACCACTCTGAGGACGAAGAGACTCCGAGCGACGAAGACGCATTATAAAACTAGAGATTTTATAAACTTCCGTGAAGGTACTGTAAATTATTGTCAAGTTTTTGCATTATCCTACGATAAAGCCTAGATTATTTATTCCGAGAACAGCGGCGGTGATACAGTGAATAAGCACTACACTGGACCGAACACAGTACCAGCTCGGACCGTGTAGTCTAGGGCGAATAGTGTGAGACTAGTCAGTTGTGGTCGGTCAGCCGAGCAGGCCGCACGTGATCACTCCGAAGCAGCTTCGGCTCGTAGGCTTGTCGTCAGGCTTCACGGGGACCACCTTCTTCTTCTTCTTGCCGTTGGCGTCATAACGTTTTTCATCCTGAAACGTAGGGCATACATACGTTATGGGTGTGTACTTTGATTATTATAAATAAAATGCTGAGAAAAATGACAGCTGCAGAAGCTGTATTTCCCCATCATTTGGATCATCAATTGATCCTCCAACTAAAGAGTTATTATTGATCTCCCAATGATGGTAACGTAACGTTTATAACCGATTTCTACAAAAAGGAAGAGGTTATTAATTCGACTGTCCCGTTTGTTTGTTTGTCCTTTCGTTTTTGTCGATCGGGTCGATGTAAGATCTCGATTTAATCCCATATCAATTTATTAAAATTGCTTGGTTAGTTTATGAGTTATCCTTACTATACTAATACTAAAAAAGCGAAAGTGAGTTTGTTTATTTGTTTGTTACGTCTTCATGCCTACATGGCTTAACCGATTTTGATGAATTTTGGTACAGAGATAGTTGTTGGGATCCTGGAGACGGACATAGGCTAACTTTTTTTTAAAAAAATATTGAGAACTAAGGGAGAAAGAGGGAAAAAAAGGGAAAACTTAGTTTTATTACAATAAATAAGGCGCTATAGCAAAAACTACAAGGATCAGGTACCTGCAAATCAGATAAGGGAACTGTGTTACCCCGAATTTAACGCGAGCGAGGCCGCGAGCAAAAGCTAGTCTTCTATAAGACATATTTTTCTTCCATGTCCATGTGGATGATCTGCCAATAACATTTAGTACCATTACTAAAAGGGGTGAAATGAAAAACATTTTTAGTAAAAACAAAACCGAATCTACTACCGAAAGTCGATGGCATAAAAATGAAATAAAAAAAAATCACCGAATTCTGGAAGTATAGGTATTTTCCACTGTTTATTGTTTTACTCGCTGCGCGTCCGGCCGCGATCTTAACCAACAGAGCTCCTACCAAGAATTTAGACGCAAATAGTCGGACGGTCAATCCTGGTCGTCATAATTGCTAACTCTGTTGTTTAAAATCCACGGAACAACGTAGATTAATAAATAAAAGGGATCTATATTACGACGACGATGGTCTACGTATAAAAACAGACTAAGTACTATTACTATTTGAAACAACTAATCAAGCTAAAACAGTCTTATCGCTCACTCATTGTGCTTCGTTCACTCGTGAATGAACGATATTTGTCAATAGCCGTGAGTCTTTAGGTTCCGTTGTACTATTGCATTCTACTCTCAGTGCGGAACAGTAAATAATTGTATTTGATTCAGATACGATCTTGACAGAGAAGGTTCCAGACTTTCAGGAAAACTCTGTGCCTTGAAACTAAATGTAATTATTCGGTACGACTTTGCAGTGAATTTTTTTTAAACATTGCCCCACACTTGGAATTTCTCCTGTATCGTGGGTGAGTTTACAAACATTGAAACTCACATACACAAACAGCCAAACCCGGAACAACTACCTGTAGGTCATACAAATATTTGTTCCATGCGGGGATCGAACCGGATCATGCGGGAATTGTGAATTCGCTTTGACAATAACTTTTGAAAGTTTAAAGCAAGTAAATGTTATGAAGTAATATGGCAAATTTGAAAAATTGCAATTAAAGATAATCTATTTATGTAGGAAAAGCAAACAAATATACAATGTATGTTACAGCAAATATTATTTCTTGAAATTGGCACTCGTACAATGTACATTCCACGACGAATCCACGGATTACCAAAGTTATAAGTACAATTCAATTCAATATCTTTATAGTGGATCATAGGTTTGTACATAATACAGGTCTTAAATAATTTGATAGATCAGCTATGTCCCGCCCTTAGGGCATACAATAGTCATATAGGTAGGTAAATTATTTTACAAATTATTAATATTGCAAAAAAATTAAAATTTAACACCAAACAAAACGAATTAAGGTATATATAGGGTACATAAGACCTTTCTGATATTGTATGTCATAGGTAGACACAATATTATAGAAAATAAAGAAATAATTGAATTCTAGATAGATAGATAGAATATTCTTTATTATCTACACTACACCATACCAACAACAAGAATAACATTAAACAACTTATAAATAGGATGACACAATGGGCGGTCTTATCGCTAAAAGCGATCTTTTCAAGACAACCTTTGGATGGATTTAAAGGAGGAGAAACAGTACTGTGGGTAGCCTGTAGTGTAACATTTTTCAAAATTAATAGCTACATTAAAAAAAAAACAAATAATATTAATACAAAGCAAAGAAGTATTTAATATTTTGTTTAAGGAGAGAGGTAGTGCTTTTTGACCAGAATTTTAAAAGTGGACAGAGTTTGAGCGCTTCTTACAGACATGGGCAGGGCATTCCATAGCCGTACAGCTTGAACTGTAAAGGATTTATCGTAAAAGCTAGTAGAATGCACAGTCTCAGGTTTTCCGATGACCTCAGACATCTATTATGTGTGTCATGCATGAAGGAACTTAAAACGTTCTTTAAGATAAGAAGGGGTTCTAAGATTAAACAAAATATTGTACAGCTGAACAAGATATGAGTATTCCGGCGAAGTCTTATGGGAAGCCACTTGAGTTTTATACGAAATTCAGAGACATGATCATATTTGCGCAAGCCAAATATAAATCTTATGCAGACATTCTGAAGTCGCTTAAGTTAATTTAGTTATGCCTCAGTGAGATCAAGATAACTGACATCGGCGTAATCAAGGATGGGGAGTAATAGGGATTGAGCAAGCGCAGTTTTAGTAGCAGTTGGAAGAAAGTTCCGCGAACGTCTCAGGGATTTAACTGATGCAAACATTTCATGATGAATTCTTTCATTGATTACAACCTCTCTTTCTCTCTCGCTTCTCTAGTTTGGAACCAGCATGCCTTTCAAAACAAACCTATGTAAGCTCGTAATACCTTCATTATAGTTCCTTTATAGCGTACTAGCTTTTGCCCGCGGCTTCGCTCGCGTTAAATTCGGGGTAACACAGTTCCTCTTGCGCCTTATTGATTTGTAATAGCAACGCTAAGTTTTCCCTTTTCTTCCCTCTTTCTCCCTCACATCCCACTTTTTTAAAATAAAAGTTAGCCTATGTCCGTCTCCTGGTTCCCAACTATCTCTGTACCAAAATTCATCAAAATCGGTGTAGCCATTAAAGCGTGAAGAGGTAACAAACAAACAAACAAACAAACAAACAAACAAACTCACTTTCGCTTTTATAATTTCCCAACTATCTCTGTACCAAAATTCATCAAAATCGGTGTAGCCATTAAAGCGTGAAGAGGTAACAAACAAACAAACAAACAAACAAACAAACAAACTCACTTTCGCTTTTATAATATTATAGTAAGGATTATAAGCTCGTCGATAGCGTCGATACATCGAACCGTACTCGGCGGGCGAACGGAAAACTTAGTCTTATTGCGAATACAACAATATTAAGATGTCATTAATTTTTATTTATTTTGGGTTAGTAGATTTTGCGTTTTATTTAGTCTAAGTATTTATTTAAACAATTTTTTACGTCAGTGTTTTCACGAAGCCGTCAACCAACATCAAACTAAGTAATTCTACGCAAAACTTAATGACGGCTAGACTTTTTTGAAATAATAAAATACTTTTTTCGATAGACCTCAATGTTACACGCGTAAAGCATTGTTCTGGGGGATACATTGTACAGTATGGGGGTCGGTGAGGTATTTAAAGTAAAGTTATAACATTAAAAACTTAAAACTTGAATAAAAAAAAACTTGTGAAAAAGTTGGAACTTTGACTCCCAATATTTCCGTAACTTGAAAGTTTCGAGGTGTGGGCCATAGCAAAAAATATATCGCAATTAATGAATCTCTCTCTGAGGGGAAAGTTTCAGACTTTTACTGACTAAAACCCACCCATGTTCCTTTCGTTTGCTCTATATGTTCCAACATATGGGTCAACGTGGACCGACCGACCGCATCAACGTGGACAGATATTTTTTCCCAAATATGTCGAAGTTTGGTTTCCAGTCTACCCAAACACAGACCACTGTATGAATACCTTGGACTTTATCTAAAGTTCGATACGTTTAATTTTTTCTGCAAAATCTTATCAGGTCCAGACCAGTTAATACTTGATGATTTGATTATATAAAGCTGACTAAAGATAAGTTGCTGATTGTAACATACATTTTTCAATTAATTTAGTATAAATTGGTTGTTACACATGTCTGACCTCTTTGAGGGAAAAACACCGCGATTTGGCGCTTAATGATTCTGTCAATTTATTGATAAATACCCATCTGTAGGTAAAAAGATGTTTTGAGCTTCGACCAACTTAACGTTTCTAAATATTAAACTAAATAACTCTTCCTTTTCACTTTACTAGATTCCGGTAACAACAATGTCACACACGATTACAAACGGCGCGTTTCGTCGAATCGTTATCAATATTCCTTTGATCGAAAGTTTGCGGATTCGAGATTACATTGGGCGTTAATAATGTAATCTAATCGTGCTCACAGGTCTGCGCGTACGCATCGCTGAAACCATTAACACGTAGTGGGTTATCTGTCACGTTAACGATAAAATTAAAAATACTTAGCATGTTATCGTGAGCAAGCCCGGACAAGTCATTCAGATCTGCCATTCACTGTCGTGTGCTAAATTAATACATCTTCAACTAGTTCTGCCACACCCAACGTTGGTTGTTTTCACCCAACGTTGGTTGTTTTCACCCAACATTGGTTGTTTTCACCCAACGCTGGTTGTTGTCATCCAACGTTGGTTGTTTTCACCCAACGTTGGTTGTTTTTACCCAACATTGGTTGTTTCACCCAAGGTTGGTGTTTTACATTCAACGTTAGTTGTTTTCACCCCACGTTGGTTGTTTTAACCCAACGTTGGTTGTTTTCACCCAACGTTGCTTGTTTTCACCCAACGTTAGTTGTTTTCACCAAACGTTGATTGTTTTCACCCAACGTTGGTTATATATTCACCCAACATTGAGAGTAAGTCCTCCTCTGCTGCACGTATATGTAGGTACTGTTTTACATAGACCAGGTAGATAGATAGGTACGCCACTAAGATCACATCCTGCCTGACCAGTCAGGCCAGACCCAGAACTGGTCTGGCCTACCACCCGATCTCTCATATGTATTTATTATTTTTTTAAATTTACAAACATAATTATGTAAATGCGTATTTCCACTTCTGCGCTACTTAAAGTATCTACAATATTTTTGATCCCTTCGTAGATGGCGGCGCAAGTTCCAATCAGTTCACTAGCTATTACTCATGTTACACACAGAGATATCTCCAATCAGAAGTTGCTTTTAATATTGAATGCAGTTACCTCAACTATCTCTCCGATCTTGTACTTGACGAGAATGGCGCGGGCATCGGACGAGTGGCCGACGTCGTCGAAGGAGCGCGAGGTGTCCTTCCCCGCGTCCTCCATGATGGGCTCGTAGCCGCCAGGGTGCTGCAAGAGTTAACAAATGCCAAGCTATTCAACGAGCTTGGGGTACTTCTGAAAATGGTTGGTTATGTTTAGTACTGAAGGAAAAATCACGCTCGAACACCTGATGATAAGACCTTTTAATTTAGATGATTTGGTGTTGGTGCAGCTGGTAATTAGTAGTGGTAGTGGCTGAGGAGTAGCATTATGGAGGAATCCGTAGGCTAATAGAGATGTAGATATGAAATACAAAGTCGTACTTCAATGGCGCCTATTTAATTGCTTTCAATAATAACATGCAAAACGGTAGCTGACAGCTTATTGATCTTAGGATAGAAATGGACTTCACGTCAGACGTAAGGAAACCAGCTCTTAGTCTAGATACCTTCTAGTTTCCTGAAGACATGTCTCCAAAGAGACGATGTGTAAGGTGGGATGTCAGTAAGGCCGGATCCCCCGCGGGCACTGCCTTCACTCACCTCGTCGATGTACTTGGTGAGGTCATACACGGAGTCTTTGTAGACAACCCACAGCGGCTGCCCTTTGCTGCCGTCGCGCGAGGACACCTCAGCGAATGTGTAGCGTTTCACGTCGCCCATTCTTGAGCCTCTATAGTACAAAACAGTGAGTGCTGGTAAAGTGTTGGTTCGCTATGATGACAATTTAACGTGATTTTCTAAAGAGCTGACACATTTTCTGTGTTTATTTTTTCCGCGAATGTCAATGTTGAACATTATATAATCCTTACTAATATTATAAAAGCGAAAGTGAGTTTGTTTGTTACCTCTTCACGCTTTAATGGCTAAACCGATTGTGATGAATTTTGGTACAGAGATAGTTGGGAACCAGGAGACGGACATAGGCTATTATTTTTTTAAAAAGAGTGGGATATGAGGGAGAAAGAGGGAAGAAACGGGAAAACTTAGCGTTGCTATTACAAATCAATAAGGCGCTACCAAATTTAACGCGAGCGAAGCCGCGGGCAAAAGCTAGTTATATATTTGCGAGATGAATATTATTATTATAGAAAGAAGATATAAATTACAATATTATTATACACACACACACAGTATCCTACTTCCTACTATAATATTATAAATGATAGTGTTTGTGAGGATGGATGTATGGATGTTTGTTACTCTTTCACGTCAAAACGGCTGAACGGATCGTAATGAAATTTGGCACAGAGGTGGATTATAGTCTGGAATAACACTTAAGATACTTTTTTTTCGATATCACGTGGGCGAAGCCGTGGACACCAGCTAGTATAATAATATTCTTATGATTATCGTACTGATCTTTTCTCTAAAAGATGGGATAAAATGCAGCGGTGGTCCCATTTATGAGTTAATTATTTTATGAGATACATCCAACCCAAAGTAATATTGTCAAAGTGGTAATAGCTTGCTTTGTGTAAATTCAAGGGATAATTCCTTGCAGAGGGGCTTGCCAGAGCCTCCGCCTGCCGGGGTTGCGGGTTGTTCGAAAGAGCAGTTGTCTGCTCCTATCATATTGTTGTTAACAGTTTAGTAAGAACATGAGTAATGATCAGTCCCACCCACCCACTCTAATGTCCATTAATAAGTATAAAGATAAACTGGTTTTATATCCATCATCATCATTTGCAATAATCAATAAATAATAAGCGTAAAAACCCACCATTATTTAATTTCGATGATAAATAGATAATCTTAATTGTATAACCGATAAGATTTGCAATTCAATAAGAATTTACCTTCATTATCAATAGACTACAATAGAACGTTTAATAGTTGTCAGACAAAAATGTAGTCGATTAGATTTTATCATAATTCGATGTAATTGAAAACTGATATTATTCATGTTTAATTATTTCTGTACATATTTTTTATATTTTTACATATTTCTTATAAAAAAAAACATTTAAAAATATAAAAATAGTAGCCCACCGGTATCGGGAACAGGGTCCAAGCTACCGGCAGTCAGGGCTCCAGAGAAAGGAACCTCCTAACAATACGAGCCGTGTCCAGGAGTACCGCTTTCTGTATCAAGCCCTTGATCCAGCTGCCTAACGAGAGCCTCCTTAGGTATTGGTCGAGGCTCTTGGCAATTAAGCCATTGGCAGATACGACTATCGGCACAATGATCGCTGAGTCCACATCCCACATGTCGACAACCTCGCGAGCCAAGTCAATATACTTGATTTGTTTATCTTTTTCGGCTTTCACAAGGTTCTCGTCATGTGGGACCGTTATGTCAACAATCAATGCGCGCCGCTCTGATCGATCCAACACCACTATATCAGGTTTATTTGCAACAATAGTCCTGTCAGTGATGATGGATGATGAAAACTGATATTATTATTAAGGCAAACTAAACAAGGTATTATATCATAACAAGAGAGCATCATCATTTTCCTACCCTTGTCCCATTCTATTTGGGGTCGGCGTACCACGTTTTCTTCTCCCACTCTCCCCTGTCAGACGTCACGGTACCATTTATTCCTTTCTTTCTTTACCTAACGCCGAATTATTGAGTAATTTAAACAGCTCTCTCATAACATGTACGATTTAAAATCATTTTAGATACATGACATAAAAAATAAAATAAAAATAAAATAATAAAGCCTTTTATTTCTCGCAGATTGTGGTTGTGGTAGTTGAGTGTTAGTTATTTTTTTTCTTATTTCTAATGTTAGTATTACTTTATATTAATTTAATCTGTAAGAACCCCCTTTAGGGTGTAGGCCTCCTCCAAAGATGTCCATATATCTCTATCTTGAGCCACTTTTCCCCAATTTGGACCGGCTATGTTTTTAATTTTATCTTCCCATCGTGTGATGGGTCTGCCCCTAGTTCTTTTGCCTTGTGGGCCACTCCAAAATGTTATTATTTTACATGTACATTATATAGGTACATGACATAACGTCTGTTAATTCTATAGCCTTACGTATGTATCTATAGTACTTACTACCACATCACGCCGTTATGTTTAAGCCCATATAAGGGGTTATTAGGCTATTACTGAGAAGTTCTTGATATAAGAACGCATTCACACTCCCGGACTGGGAGTCAAACCCAGGACCGCGTGCTCAGCAGTAGCATTTGTGGCCACTAGTTCTACGAGGCAGTAATTATTTATCTTCCTACGCCTACATAATATCGGACGTCGTACTCTACTGACATTGACATTCTATGTCGTGGATGTTGGTCTTTCTTTGAGAGAATGAACGGAAGTTGGCTTTTTTTTATTATATTCTCACGTGGGCACATAGAAAACGTTGAAAAATATAAACGGTTCGTTTCCTATAGAGAAGAACCGACAAGAAACTCCATGATTATAGACTTTTAAGATCAATATTATTATGTTACCGCGTTAGCATGGGAGGACACCATAGGCCCGACAATAAGTCATTGCTTCCTTTACAATCTAAAAGCCCTCAAGATCTTTGTACTATATAACAGCGTGAATCTACGTCTGTTATGTTATGCGTGACGTTTATACAAATAAATAAGAATGAACTACTTTTTGCAGGAAGTAATCAAAATAAGTAAGCCGCTTAATAGATACGCCGAAAGATTCCGATATCTTTGTCTAATCAGGTGAATGTGTAATGATTCTATATCTTTGTGCTGATATCTGTGATTGAATGACACAGCCTAATTATTAGCTGATGACATAACATTTTTCCAGATATTTCCGCCATCATTAAATTAAAAACTGGACACGCCTTTACCGAGTGATTCACTTTCCCTATGAAGGTTATGGTCGGCCTCTAGAACATACCGCTATGTCTATTGTCGAATGCATATTTCAGTTGAACAACCTAATTTTAATTGACCATATATATATTTTTTTTGTTTTTTTTTTATATTTTTTTTTCTTTAGAAAAAAAAATTCAAATTCAATCTCACTTATAAAAAAAAATGTTTGCTTGCTTTATATAAGGTAGTTTTTATTTAGGTAGTTACACCTTATTTTATGCCCCTACAATCTATAGAAATAAATTTTACTTTACTTTACTATTTATACTACATTTGACTCTGACTTTGAACAATTCGAAAGACCATCATAAACAAAGATTAAGAACAGTTGCTTTGCTTTTTTCTAATTAATGAATTTGTTCTTTTATTACTATGTAATTAAAGATAACATCTGGTCATTCGTAACATAGCCGTAGTTAACTTCATATAAAGAAGTTCGGCCCAGTTCTGACGGATGGTATCCCAGTATGTATCAAGTTTGATATAATTGTTCCCATGGAGTAAGGCAGTTCTATAAAAAAAATGTTTTTGCGTCCTAAAAATCGTATTTTAAGTACGTAAAATGATTGGAATCAAAATTGAGGAACAATTATGACAGCAAGACCTAAATGAAACTAAACATTATTAGCACTAAAAACTGACGCTATTTCAATGCCTGCTGCAGCGACCAATTTGTTAACAAAATAGCAGTGTCTTGCCTTAATTAATCGCTTTTCTGTGGGGTTTAATGCAGGCCATCTTTTACTACTATAATTGAAGAGGATTGAATATTTTTTAATAACTTTTAGCAATATTATTTTATTTTGAAATTGGCAGCTCTTAGATTAAATTCATTAAATTGGAGTTAGTTTCCTAGGCAGAACTTGCTTAACCTGTTTCCAACTACAGGCCATATGCTGCTGAATGGCATTCAGCTCATCCCTATATTGGTTAGAGCGTCTACCACAACCCAGTTTTGGAGTATATACTCGCTTACGAAGCTACGTGACGGTTTTAAGCACATTATGGAATACTCGTTTACGTACATTTTTCTAACTATTGACTGTCGACTATGTATACAGACTGGAGCGGACATCGACGCACAAACGTCGTTTTTGTAGGAAACAGCTGACTTCTAGGGTTCCGCACCTCAAAAGGAAACAACGGGTCCCCTTATAGGGTCACTTTGTTGAACGTCAGTCTGTCCGTCAAGACCCTTTATATCGGGAACGCGAGGAGTTGAGTTTAAAATTAATATCAAATATTGACCGCCGGTCCCTTAAAGCTGCGAAAAAATGTACGTTATAGGTCCACGCGATCAGAAGATTTGACCGTTTAGTTAGCATTTCCCATACATTCATAAAATGAATCAAAATCTATAAGAGGCAAAACGCAATATCAGAGAGTAACAGTAAATTGAATAATCCGAAAATTTTGAGGAAATAAAAAAAATAATGTTATTACAAACTTAATTGCAGTTGGTGAACTAACTGCGATCATTGTCGATGTATCGCGACAACAGTCTTCCAACGATAATGTTAAATTTGTTTCAATACAGTTTATCTTTTCGATAAAGCAATATTCGGTGCGCGAGTGCGACCTGCA
Source organism: Ochropleura plecta (assembly GCA_905475445.1). Lineage (NCBI taxonomy): Eukaryota > Metazoa > Arthropoda > Insecta > Lepidoptera > Noctuidae > Ochropleura > Ochropleura plecta. The sequence goes on along the minus strand of FR997722.1, from coordinate 368,314 downwards.
CTTGGCTGATAAAAATTAGTATGTGGGCATGCAAATTTGTCGTCGCCGCATTCGGGGTTCAGAATGATGTAAAGAGTACTTGGTAACCTTTATATATGGACTTAAATTTTTCCTATAAACAAAATGTCCACGAGCCGGGTGATCTGTATTGCACCTTCCTCTATTCAAAGTAGTACTTATGAGGACCAGTGATCGCGTCTGTTCTAAGAAAGTTAAGTTTTAAACTGCATTTTGGCTAACTTTGAATAAGTACGATGGTATTTCCTGTGGCCACATTTAAACCCATCAAAGGTTGCAGGTTGTTCGAAAGAGATACCGCGGCCCCGGAACGTAAAGGGCAATAGAAGGAACATGAGTAGGTTTTAGTAAAAATCTGACACTCCCATGTTCCATCTAAAAGTAAAATTCAAAATCTGACAGTAAAAGTCTGACACTCCCCCCCGCTCCGCCCAGAGCGGGGGAAGTTATTTGATGATTTCCCACCCCAAAAAAAAGGTTAATGCAATTACACAATAGAGTATTTTCGATATATTTTTGTTAAAATTAAATTTTGAAAGTGTTTTTCTCTTATTAAAAAAATACAGGAAATGAATTCCCTATTAAAACAGCGCTTGGTACTCACATGTGAACACGTCTGTCGATCGTCAACTCCGTGTGATAACTGATAGTATGATAACAGATAGTTTCGGCAATGATACGCTATCAATCGCGTCAGATGCAGCCGATATCAAGTGACGTCTTAATGCATGCTATTAGCTAAATTGATTAATTCATTGGATATCCAGGCAGGAATGTCATATTCGAATAGATAAGAAGATTCATTAATATAGGTTGCGGTACATAAATGAATTTAGAGAATAAATATTTTTTAAAACATTGCCCCTCGCTTGTATTTGACGGCGCATCCGTCAATATCAGACATCAGGTTGACTTTTAGCTGTCAAAGTCAGCCTAGCGAAGCGTCATTGTCGATGGTTGTGAGGGCTGCCAGCGGAGCAGTATTGTTCGAGACGGCGCCCACGCACCACGCTTGTGACGAATCGCTGTGCATCCGAGTGATCATTTAATATAGTGTGATAATTAAGTTGGTGTCGTGCTACTTAAGCTGTACACTATTGATTGGACTGTATATTTCGGTTATAAACCCTGTGCTGATTAAACAAGTGTGATTGAAATAAGGACTTGTGATTTCTCTGCTCACGCCCACCTGCTTACCCACCTACCCACATACATCACACAAGATGAGTTTTGATGAAGGCCCTCCTGCCTCTTCATCAGAAGTGAGATTCGCTCAAGCACAACAACTAGCCTCAACTCACGAAAATCAGTGACAAAAAACGTTTGAACTCCAGCAACGGAATGTGATGCAACTGATAGAAACTATGACGCCCCGTCAGCACGCACCAACACTTCCCGAGTTTGATCCAGACTCTAGCGAGGCCGACGCACGTGCCTGGTCCTCGACCATTGACATCTGCATGGCGGAGCAGCCGTTGGAAGGAGGTGCTTTAATTATCGCGCTCAGTAAATCACTATAAGGCAGCGCCTCTCCGTGACTATCCCAGATGTCGCACTCAGGAAGTTTAATCTGACGTCCACCGTGCACCACACTCCAAAACCATCTACAAGTTCTTCGTCAGCAAGTACTTCCAACATGAAGAAGAACGTCATTTCCTATGCGTGTGGCGAGAAGGGGCATATTGCTACACATTGTCCTAATGTCGTATCACGTAGCAACAGCACCGCCAATGGAACCGGCTCCGCCGCAGGTGCAGTTTCGTCAAGTCCATCACAAGGCGTAACGGGTCAGTTACAACATAACGGTGAGTCGTTTTCATTTTATTTCGATTCCGGGGCCGAATAGAGAGCATTCGGCATGAAACATAGTGTTGCTAGCAAATTTTCGGGCATACGTTATGATAATTCTGTACACATAGGTAACGGGGATTGGTAATTCCACAATTTGTTGTACCGGGTTAATTTTGAGTAACGTTATTATTCACGAGAATAATTTGTCAATTTTATTTCATATTTTACCCGGCTATACTTTAAAACATGACGTTATGATAGGCCGTGATATTTTAAAATTAGGTTTCATTATTACAATGACTGGTTTTAGCTTGACAATTATGAAATTAAAAAAAGTTAATATTTGCGAAGTACCCTCTGAAACTATTTTTCTAAATGTCGATACAGATATCTCCTCGGATAATAGGCAAAACTTTATGTCATTACCAAAAACGCGTGTTACGATCGGGGAATTAAATATTCGGTTAATTATTCCAAACGTTATTGTTCAACATCGTCCTTACCGAGTCCAGATGAAAGACAAGTCGTACGTACTAAAATTAACGAATTATTGCAAGCTGACATTATCGTCCTAGCTGTTCACCTTTTGCAAGTCCCATTCTATTAGTCAAAAAGCGCAATGGTAGTGATCGTATGTGCGTAGACTATCGAGAACTTAACAGGAATACTGTACCTGACCGTTTCCCTGTACCTTTAATTTCGGATTTGATTGCGAGGCTGTCTGGGGCCAACTTCTTTAGCTGTTTAAACTGTGCTAGTGATTTCAATTTGATCCTTATTAATGCAGAGAGTATTGAATGTACTGCCTTAGTAAGTCCAGACGGACAATATGAGTTTCTTACAATGCGATTCGGGTTACGCAATGCACCTAGTGTTTTTCAACGTGCGGCTTCGAATGCTTTAGGCAGTCTAGTATACTCCTACGCTATATTGTACATGGATAATATCCTAATCCCATCACAAGATGAAAGTGAGGGTTTGGCCTGATTGCCTACAGTTTTAGGGGTATTAACCAAAGCTGGATTTTCACTTAATATTTCTAAATTCTCCTTTTTAAAACGTCGGGTTGAGTTCTCTGGTTATGAGATTATCGCCGGTGAAGTTAGGCCTAATCCAAGAAAAACGGCAAGTTCTTGCCAAGTTACCACCTCCTGAAAATTTCCACCAACTTAGACAGCGAATAATTTCAGTCATCACTAGTAAACCAGTTATAATGATTTAAAACCCTGATTTCACCATGGAATTGCATACAGATGCTTGTGCAGAAGGCTATGGCGGCATTCTGTTTCAGAAGACTGACGGTATATTGCAGGTCGTCGAATACTTCAGCAAGTGTACTACAAATATCGAGGTATAATACCATCCTTACGAGTTGGAAACCTTGGCCGTAGTAAACGCTGTAAAACATTTCCGGCATTACTTGCACGGTCGTCATTTTACTTGCACCGTCGTAACCGACTGCAAGTCTCTGAAGACCTCTCATAATAAAGTTGATCTGACCCCTAGAGTACACCATTGGTGGGCTTTCCTTCAGGCATTTGACTTCGACTTAGTTTATAGACCTGGATAAATAATGAGTCATGTGGACTTTCTTTCCCGAAACCCACTTCCAAACACCCCAAAGATCCAAACAGTTAAACAAAAACGTGTCGATATTGCCAATTTACCCGAAAACTGGCTTTTAGCCCAGCAGCTTCGTGACTCTGAAATCCAATCTCTTGTTTCTAAACTCAAATAAAGTCAGTTACCACCTGATGACGCTAGAACGTACGAACTGCGTTCCAGAGTATTATTTCGTAAAATTAAAAAAAAAATAATCGTACTCGTTGCTTGCCTATAGTTCCGTTGGCCCGTAGTGAATCATGTTCATGAGGCAGTTATGCGCCTTGGTTGGGAGAAGTCACTTGAGAAGTTTTACGAGTGTTACTGGTTTGAAAATATGTCCAAATATGTGCGTAATTTTGATAATTGTATTACATGTAAGGTTTCTAAGTCTAGTGCCGGCAAGGTGCAAGCTGTACTCCACCCCATAGCAAAGGTATGCGTCCCTTGGCATACTGTGCAGGCGGATATAACGGGCAAGCTTAGTGGGAAAAATGATACCAAAGAATACGTAATAGTATTCATTGACGCTTTTACAAAGTTGTTTTATTTTACCATACGTTGCGACTTGATTGATACACCAAGTGTAATTGAGGGACTTAAATCTAGTATTTCCCTTTTCGGTGCTCCCAGCCACGTAATAGCAGACCTAGGGACATATATTGGTTTAATCGAAATAGCTCATCATATGCCTGGCCTTTTCCCGGCTGTGTTGGGGACGGCTTCCGGTCTTGCCGGATGCGGCTGAGTATCAGTGTGTTGCATGAGGCGGCTGCCTGTCTGACCTTCACAGCCCGGTTGGTGCTGGGTGATGCGATGCCCCTTGGTGGGACTGGCTGTCGGACTTTCGGAGCGCTGACTGCTTGTAGCGACTGTCAAGGATCTGCAGGTGACGGTCGGGACCGGCGGCTTGGCGTGCTTTCCGAGGCGCGGGGGAGGCTCGGTGTGTGGCGCGTGGTCGCCCATCCGCAAACCGACCTGGGCGGGCGCGGCTTGACCTGGGGATCGACCCGGGCGGCTGCTGTTATTTTGGCCACGAGCTCCTCTAATATTAATCGAAATAGCTACTAGTCTTTTAAATTGTAAAGATGCCGAGACGGCGTCGGAAGATAAAGAAAGTACAACTGATTCAAATTATGACAATGATAACTCTGACACCTTGACCGTATGCTCAAACACTGTTTCCGTCGATTCGAGGACGCTCAGACACTCTCAGTGCATGCTTAGATCCTGAGACTTGGCACGCGTTGTACAAAACTGAAATTCATTCAGAACAAGACGAATCATAGCCGTAGGTAAGTGGACCGACCTGTATGAATCTATTTCCTGCCAAATAGTCGGACGAAATATGTCGTCCGAGTCGGTATCAGACTGACTTGTCACTGTGCTTTTGTTCTATGAAACGAAATGTGTCGTCCGAGTCAGTATCAGACTGACTTGTCACTGTGCTTTTGTTCTATAAGACGAAATGTGTCGTCCAAGTCAGTATCAGACTGACTTGTCACTGTGCTTTTGTTCTATGAGACGAAATATGTCGTCCAAGTCAGAGCCCTTTAAGTCGGCTGACTTGTTCTGGTTAGACGAATGTTGTCGTCCGAGTCAGAGCCCTTTAAGTCGGCTGACTTGTTCTGGTGAGACGAATGTTGTCGTCCGAGTCGGAGCCCTTTAAGTCGGCTGACTTGTTCTGGTGAGACGAATGTTGTCGTCCGAGTCGGAGCCCTTTAAGTCGGCTGACTTGTTCTGGTGAGACGAATGTTGTCGTCCGAGTCGGAGCCCTTTAAGTCGGCTGACTTGTTCTGGATGTTTTGCAGATTATGTTAAGACGAATATAGTCGTCAGAGTCAGAGCCCTTTAAGTCGGCTGACTTGTTCTGGATGTTTTGCAGATTATGGTAAGATGAATATTGTCGTCCGGGTCACATCCACCAAAGGATTGACTTGTCGAATAGTACCAATTGTGAACAGTTAACCTACATGCTGTTTAGTGACGAAGCTGTCATCTGGCTTCATTGTTGCGAGACACTCGCCTTAAGTCTTAAGTATCATAGCGCATTGTGATAATTGTAATTAGTCGTCAGTCAGGATGCCGAACGGACTATGTACGATTGCAACTCACTGTTTCAGAAAATCGCCCGAGGACGGTCGAGTGTCAGTCCGGCCGTGACGGCGCATCCGTCAATATCAGACATCAGGTTGACTTTTAGCTGTCAAAGTCAGCCTAGCGAAGCGTCATTGTCGATGGTTGTGAGGGCTGCCAGCGGAGCAGTATTGTTCGAGACGGCGCCCACGCACCACGCTTGTGACGAATCGCTGTGCATCCGAGTGATCATTTAATATAGTGTGATAATTAAGTTGGTGTCGTGCTACTTAAGCTGTACACTATTGATTGGACTGTATATTTCGGTTATAAACCCTGTGCTGATTAAACAAGTGTGATTGAAATAAGGACTTGTGATTTCTCTGCTCACGCCCACCTGCTTACCCACCTACCCACATACATCACACAAGATGAGTTTTGATGAAGGCCCTCCTGCCTCTTCATATTTTTTGCTGTATCGTGGTCACGTTTAACAAACATTTAAACATACATGTACACAAACAGCCAGACCCAGAACAACTATCTCAAATCATATAATTTATTTCAATTAGACAATTACAGGCACTTTTGAATGTTATGAAAACAAAAAAAGATGCTGCTACAGTCCCAGCCATAAGACATAATAACTTGTGAAAGTACTGTAGTTGCCCATTCCAAAGCGTAGATCTCTGTGGAGAAGAATGGGCAAGACAAATATTTATTTCGTGTGGGGATCGAACCCGCGACACGCAGCTATGATATGCTTAACTGTACGTCTAGACAAAGTACCATCGAGGTTTCGTAAAGCTCGCAGCGGGTAACCGATACTATCATAGTATCTGGTCCGAACCGATTAGGTGGGTCGCTGTGGGTACAATGAAAGCTTATGGGGTTTTATGATGAAAAAGAGACTGCGGAGACACTTCCCACACGATGCACGACTACTGTTCCTTGTCCTCCCTCCTGTCAGCATGAGGGACCTGTCCGAGGCCACCATCGAGCCTATCAAGATTGCTTACTTCATTTTAAAGGGATCTTCGTACAATATTTAGTCAAAATACTTTAGTATTTATATTTACAGTTATATGTACAAGTGATTTGTAATCTTTAGAAACAAATGAATTCAAACCGTATTTGTACTGCGTAGGGACCCATCACTCTAGTCTATATGATTACTTTTTTCGATGGGAAATCATTATATAATATCAGACTTTTACTGACTAAAACCCGCCCATGTTCCTTTTTTGCCCTTTGCGCTGGATCCATTTCGAACAACCCGCAACCAGTCTAGAGGCTGGATGGTGTTTTAAAACATATTTGTGGCTTCTGTTTAAATAGTCAAAACAATTTTTAACTTTATCAACTACTAGCTTTTGCCCGCGACTTCGCTCGCGTTAAATTCGGGTTAACAGAGTTCCCCTTTCCTGATTTACAGGTACCTGCCACCTGTAGTTTAGGCCCTTTTTTTTTTTTTTTCTTTTTTTTTTTCGGGTGGGAAATCATCCAATGACTTCCCCCGCTCTGGGTGGAGCGGGGGGGCATGTCAGACTTGTACTGACTAAAACCCACCCATGTTCCTTCTATTGCCCTTTACGTTCCGGGGCCGCGGTATCTCTTTCGAACAACCCGCAACCCCGGCAGGCGGAGGCTCTGGCAAGCCCCTCTGCTTTGCTGACTCTCTTTGAGGCGCGCGTGAAACACGAACGCGCCGTCGACACGGCCTGTCGTCAATCGACGGACGGACGGTGAACTACCCATTGCTCACCGCCCACAGGCCCGCATCTACGGTGGCCGGAAGTCGTCTCGCGGCGCCCGGCGCCCTGGGCGTCTCCCGCGGCGGCTGGGTTGGGCAGATGTTCTCTCCCTCAAACGCCCGGCCACCTCCTTCGCTAGCATTACTGCTTCGCAGAAGGTGGTGACCGCTTCCCATTCCCTCTCGCTCCGGACCATGGCCTGAACCAGGGCCGGACGCGAGAGATCGCCGCCGCCAATCGCCTCCACGAGGGCACGGCGGTGCTCCGCCCAAGCTGGGCAGATCGCCACTGTGTGCTCCACCATGTCCTCCGGGCAATCGTCACAATGGTGACACCCGGGCGTTTCCTCCCGCCTGATGATGTGCAGGAACCTCCCGAAACTTCCGTGTCCGGTGAGGACCTGCGTCAGGCGGTAGGTGAGGACGCCATGACGCCTCTCCAGCCACTCCTCAAAGAGGGGACTTACCGCCGCTATTGTGGCGTGCCCTGTAGTTTAGGCCCTTGCGCCTTATTTATTGTAATACCAAAGCTAAGTTTTCCCTTTTCTTCCCTCTTTCTCCCTCACTTCTCACTTATATTTAAAAAAAAATAGCCTATGTCCGTCTTCAGGGTTCCAATTATCTCTGTACTAATTAATAATTCATCAAAATCGGTTAAGCCATTTAGGCGTGAAGAGGTAACAAATAAACAAACTCACTTTCGCTTTTATAATATTAGTAAGGATAGTAAGGAAGTAAGGCTTAAATTTTTCATCATGTTCATCAAATATATTTGTACGCCTCTGGGCAAAACATAGAGGATCTACTTACCTACCTATCTGTAACATCTCACACTATGTAACTTGACCTATGTTTACAAATAAAGTATTCTGATTCTGATTCAGATTCTGATTTGTTTTGTACCACCTCTGCATAGCCTTTTGGTGTAAATAGGCGCGTGATATGTTTATTGATTATGAAATATTCATATTGCAACAACAAACGGTTGATTGCGATGGTTTGGATAGTCTACTTGGACTAGTACTGTACTGAATTGTGTTGTATTGAATTGTAATTTCGAATGACTATTCTTGTTTGAACATTTTTTTAATTGATTGCAAAATTGTGATGCAATTGTTTTCAACCTAATTTATATATTTGGACGCCTGAAGGGTTGAACTTGACAGATCCTTTATGTTTTGACTATCTTGCAGGCTCTGTATGTACCTACACTCATGTTTGCACAAATAGAAATATTTTGAATCTTGAACTTATATCCGACCAAGTAGCTACCAACAAGCAGCGTCGGACTGGCCATACAGTCGAGGTGGCATTTGCCAGCCGGGCCCCAGCCTGCGCGGGCCCCCCACGGGACTAGGTTGCGGGGCATGCGGCAACACAGAAGCACACAGTAGCACAGAGGGCCTGCGCAGCGTGCCCCCTGTGCTACGGTTGCCCGCGTGCATGTCTCAGAAACTATGCGTTTTACTAAAAATTTAAAAAGTCATAATTTGTAGCAAACTGCTTTGCCTACAAGTTTATATAATTCAATCTTTGACCCGCTCGAGTGGGACTCGAACCCACGACCTCCATTTATACGCAATGGTGCTCTCCCAACTGAGCTATCTAGCGGTTAAGCAAGAAACCCTACAGGAATCGGTCATGATTTCGAAGGACTGGGACATTTTTACTGAGGTAAGGTCGCGGAAAAAACGCGTAAAATTCGCAATTTACGAGGTTTTCTAGATCTAGCTAAAACTCGATGAATTCGGAACTGCAACATTTGTAAATAACAATTAAGAAACGTAACGTATTTATTCACTCTCATCTCATAATTCTGATGAAACGGAACGCATTACGCAAGTAAAGAATCTTGTGGTTAGGGTTGTTGGGGAATCCCCGACGTGCGTTCGCTGCTCCTTGAATCGCATTCCATTGTTAAGTCGGTTTGTATTGCCGTTACCGTCGATACTCTAGTTCAATTACGTTGTTTTTAAATAATATACTGACTTACTTTACATCGAGAAACTGTACAATGGAAAAGGTAAGTTGCATAATATTATTTTTATTGCTTTCTGAAAAAAAGTAACTTTGGAGCTTTTGTAATCTAATATTATATACCTAAGTATTACTCAAATTGATATAATTAACGGTTTCAGTCACGTTCAGGGGCATATAAACCTAAATCTGGTTCGGAGAAACGGAAAAATAAAAGAAAGATAGAATTACAAACAGCGGCTTCGAATCCAAAGCAATCCAGGCTTTCCTTCACGTCTACATCTCAAGAGCTTGAAGATCCTCAAAATCGGAGCGAATCGCAACCAGGTTAATATATTTAATTTAATACAGTTTTTTTTTCTAATTTAACAAATCTTTACATATTCGTTTGCTAGTTTTACCTGTAGTTTCACTTTTTAATTCCTTCTTTATAATCTAAAAATTTGTCAAAATTATCTGTTTTAAGCCAAAATTACGTCTTTTTATATATTGACTTTGATGTATACAACATTATTTTTAGTATATGCGAAACCTGAATATAGTTTGTTCAGAATAAGTAACTGAGTCGATTCCAATAGTTTTTACACCATGTTATATTTTGTCCCAAAAATATTAATAATAGGTTACGAGTTGGACACTTAGTAGGTATACGAAATCATACGGCGCGCAACAAGGTCACGGCAGGTCAAAGCGTGCGGTGCCGTTTGTCCCGCGCGGTGACACTGGTTTTGTACGGACAACCAGGTAAAATAACAAGCTTATAACTTTCTGATTTTTCATGATAAAGTTCTGAAATTTTGTACATAGATTCTTCACATAAAAAGACTAGACACGTGTTTCGGGTTTCGCATAAAGTAAAACTAATGTTGTATATAAATTTTAAGCTACAAATAGGTACGGAATATTTTAGAGTATGCTAAATTTTTTGAAATCTTAATGTATTATAAACAAAAGTCTTGGCTGATTAACTCATTAGTGCCCAGACCATACCCTTGAACGTAGATAGCTGAATTTTTGTAATGACTCCTTTACTCATATTGTAGGAGAAAAACGGATTTATATTAAACTAGCTTTCGCCCGCGGCTTCGCTCGCGTTAAATTCGGTATAACACACCAAACAGACCTGCAGTTTCTGCTCTTGCGCCTGATGGATTTGTAATAGCAACGCTAAGTTTTCTCTTTTCTTCCCTCGTTCTCCCTCATATCCCACTTTTTTTTAATAAAAGTTAGCCTATGTCCGTCTCCTGGTTCCCAACTATCTCTGTACCAAAATTCATCAAAATCGGTTTAGCCATTAAAGCGTGAAGAGGTAACAAACAAACAAACAAACAAACTCACTTTCGCTTTTATAATATTAGTAAGGAAGTAAGGATTTCTGTAACCCCTCAACCGATTTCAAGGATATTTTGTGAATGTGTATTGCTATCAAATATTTATACAATATTTTATTTTTTAGGACCCTCATCATCATCATCAATATTTGAGTTAGACGAAAAATTGGATTCAGTTTCGTATGCAAGTAATTCAGAACAGAGCATAGCAGCGGCGACTCTACCCATACTAATCACGCAAGACACAGCACCACAAGAAACAAATGCATGCGTTTCTAATCCTAAAGACACAATTAGTTCAATTACTTCTAGTGACACTGGATCTAGTGCAAATATTGATAACGTTGCGTTAAAGCCACTTACATTAACAGTCGATGATTGCAGTGAAATTCAAAAACTTTCTGAATTTGCTGCGCCAAGAAAAAATGCTACGACTGCTGAGAAATTAAGTCTCTTATCTGTTCACCCTATCCAACCTTCGGGTGATAAAAACAGTTTGCCTTTCGATGCAAATCGGGTTTACTACCGAAAGTTACCTACAGGAACTTTAATTCGACGAGAATCTGTCTCTTATTCTCTTGAATTAAATAAGCTATTTTGTACTGCCTGCATGTGTTTTGCGTCTGACGCCACGAAAGAAGAAGGAGGAGGAAGAAGTCCATTCATTGATGGCGTTACTCCATCCAAAAAACATATTTATGAGCAACTTGTCAAACACGAGGAAAGCCACAGTCATCAGTTAGCCGTAGTCGCCTTGCTTACAGCAAAAAAAAGAGGAAATGTGGAACAACATCTCACGCGAAAGAATATGCAAGAGATTTCCAATAGGCGTCTGGTCCTGAAAAGAATAATTGATATAATACTATTTATATCTAAACAAGGCATTGCTTATCGTGGAAAAAGTGAGGCCTTGTACTCGTTAGCGGATATCGCAGACGACAACCAGAATCACGGAAACTTTTTAAATTTAGTTGTCCTATTGTCGAAGTATGATCCAGTTCTTAAGGCCCACATGTCTGAGGCAATTACTGAAAGTAAAAAAAGAAAAGACTCAGGAAAAGGTAAGGGTCGAGGTAGGCTTGTTACCTTTTTATCAAAAACCACTATAAATAAATTAATAAATATATGTGCACGTCAAGTTAAACAAGAAATCGTTAAAGAAATCTTTAAGCCTTAATGTGGATTCTTGCCAGGATGTTGGTGTTGTTGACCAGGCTGCAATTTGCGTGCGCTATGTTAAGAGTGGGATCCCACAAGAACGGATGCTCAGCATGGTCCCTGTCCGGAAATCAACAGGAGAAGATTACCGAGCTCTTGTAAGCAATGAACTAGCCCAGTTAGGCTTAAATTTGCAAGATCTTATTAGCGTGTCATTTGATGGTGCCGGAAATATGGCAGGAAGGTATAATGGTCTTCAAGCAAAACTGAAGGAAGAAGTGCCAAAATTAATTTTCACACATTGTTATGCACATGTTTTAAACTTAGTGCTGGCAGGCGCGACGTCAAGCTGTACTGAAGCCAAGAATTTGTTTGGGCTTTTGGAGTCTACCAGTGTATTTATTCATGAATCATTTAAGCGCACATCTCTATGGGTGGAGAAAATTTCAGAATTAACAGCTGGACAAGACAAATTGAGACGATTACAGAATATCGGAAAAACAAGATGGTGGGCTAAAGACAAAGCCTTGACCACTGTTATGGAGAAAACTCGATATGTGGCGTTAATAAAAACTTTAAGTGCCATATCTTCGAGCACGGAGTTTGAGCCAAAGGTTTCGTTCCAAGCAAAGGCTTTGATGGATTCTTTTTTGAAATTCGAAACTATCCTGACAGCCTTCACGTTCAAGAAAATGTTTGACCTATCAACCCCAGTAAGCCAATATCTCCAAACCCCTACATTGGATTATCTTAAAGCTTGGGGATTCATCAAATGTTTAGATATGGATTTACGAAGATATTTAGATACTTTTGATGATGTTTTCAAAGCTGCAAGTATATTTGTATCCGATGTTCAAGACTTGATGCACGCTGAAAACATTGATCTCGACATACAAACCACGTTACCGTTACGAAGAATTTCTAAAAAACCGAAGAAACATGACCAGTTATGTGAAGATGAAGTAACATTATTGGCTACAGACCCAAAGAGATTTTATTCTATTTCTGTCTACAAAGTCATTATTAATACAGCTTTAGTTAAAATAAACGAAAAATTCATCTGCAACGAAGATTTAATGAAAGATGCCGCTTGTTTGGACCCGAAAAACTTCAATAAAATCAAAGAAAATGGGATTCCTAGTGACGCACTAAAGACTATCGCATCAATTGCAAATGTCGATCGAGAGTTGCTGTCAAAAGAACTGAAATCTTTTGCAAATAATTTTAATGAACTGTCTAAAACTCTTTGGGATGAGCATATTTCTCCTAGGCAGCATAAGCCAGATTCAGATTCACAAAGCGACGAAGAAAACGACGAAGATATTTTAGACTTAGACCAGGCAGCAAAGGACGCCATGTGTTTTTCTAGAAGTGGTTCGGACGTCTGTCAAAGTTGCATACCATGTGCATGTAAACTTTTATCACAGTATAACATGCATATCAGCACGTACACCACCTTATATGTTGCATATTGTGTAATTCTCACAATTTCATTCACGCAAGTGACTTGTGAGAGACGATTTTCAGCATTGAAGCGCATTAAAACGAGACTTCGTTCTCTACTGGGGCAAGAACTGTTGGATTCGTTGATTATATTAAATACAGAATCGGATCTAATCAAGGATGACGAAAACAGCAGCTTTTACGATCGAGTCATTAACAGCTTAGCTGAAAGTTCTCCTCTTTTAAAGAAAATGTTGATTGGCTAGCTTTCTATATTATTTGTAATAAGTAAATACCTACATATTATTTTACTTTATTTTAGTATTATAATCTTTGAAAATGATCGTTTTCCAACAAAACATTTAAGGGAAAATGCTTTCATCGTATTGTTTGTACACAAGGTAATTTTCATAATAAAAATTATATATATAAGTATTATAATTAAATTTTTTATAGTTTGTTTATCTTAATTTGTGTATCTCAGTATTTTTCGATAGTATCCCATCATCATGATCTAGTCTCGCATCTCGGGCCCCGGGATTGTGATCAGCCACCCGGGCCCTTCCGGCCCAGTCCGACCCTGCCAACAAGCGTTTATTGTTTCATTTGTTTAAACCCTGGAAGGTACAGGTAGTTGCGCAGGAAAGGAGGTGGGTCATGTGTTGAAGAGGGGCTCCACACTGGATTTCCCTCCATTATACAAGATCGGTAACGATGAGGAGCTCGTGGCTAAATAATAGCAGCCGCTCGGGTCGATGTTTAGGTTAAGCCGCGCTTGCCTAGGTTGGTCTGTGGATGGGTGACCACCCGTTACATACCGAGTTTCCTTCGTGCCTCGGAAAGCACGTTAAGCCGTTGGTCCCGGCTGTCATTTGTAGATCTTTGTCAGTCGTTACAGGTAGTCAGTGTTCCGAAAGTCTGACAACCAGTCTTACCAAGGGTATCACATTACCCAGTACTAACTGGGTTGTGGAGGTCAGATATGCAGTCGCTCCATGTAAAATACTGATATTCAGGTGCATCCGGTTAGACTGGAAGCCGACCCCAACTATGTTGGGAAAAGGCTAGGCAGATGATGATGATGATACAAGATCGGTAACGCTCGTCAGTTTATGTATGTACTCTCATTCGGCCTTCGTTCACTATCTGTTTCCAATCGGTTAGATAGTAAGTGCATGTTCGTCCGCACGTATCAGAGATATAGTTTATTGACCATGTTAACACTCTACTATTACAAATCAACAATTTATTTTCTAAATATTATCTGTTGCTACTGGCCCATTGATTTTATCTCTCTTTCTCTACACCGGTCTCATCGAGTACAAGTGTATTTGTCGTTAAAACCAGAACTTATCTAATATTTGTCACCGAGATAGTTTACGGGGGTTTTTCTTATTAATCTGTCAGTCGTAGAACAGTCATCTTAATATATAAAACAAAGTCGGGTTTGTTTGAACACTTATAAGTCGAGAACGGCTGGACCGATTTTCATGATTCTTGTTTTTTTTAATTTGTCTCCGTGCCGAACAGCAGAATAAGTATTATAATATACGGAAACAAGAAAAAACAAGAGGTGATTTTGATACAACCTTTGACGACGCACGTTCTTTTTGGTAGGTAGGGTAGGTTGGGTTTGGTAGGATAGATAGGGTAGGTCGGGTAGCTAGAAAGGTAAAAAATTGCATTGCAACGCATGCCGGGGCACAGCTAGTTTAAAATAAATACTCGATAATGATTGTGTGAGTTACCATCATAGCACAACTAAAAAGATTTATATAAAAAATCTTTTTGCTAAAATAACTGACTTCCAAAAGATAACAAATTCTTATCTTATTATTCTCATTTTCTACTAAAATCTTTTAATAAACAGTTCATCCACATTTTTTTCAGAAAGGAAATCATCAAATGGGTTCCCCCGCTCTGGGCGGTGCGGGGGGAGTGTCAGACCTTTACTGACTAAAACCCACTCATGTTCCTTCTTTAGCCCTTTACGTTCGGAGGCCGCGGTATCTCTTTCGAACAACCTGCAACCACGGCAGGCGGTGGCCCAGGCAGGCCATCGGCTTAACTGACATTGTTTGAGGCGCGAGTTAAACAAGATCGCTCCGTCGACGCGGCCTGTCCTCACTGGCCGGACGGACGGACGGTGAGCAACCCGTATATATGGTGACCAGGAGTCGTTCGCGGAGGCTTTTTTTTTGGGGTGGGAAATCATCAAATAACTTCCCCCGCTCTGGGCGGTGTTTGTTAGACTTTTATTGACTAAAACCCACCCATATTCCTTCTATTGCCCTTTACGTTCCGGGGCCGCGGTATCTCTTTCGAACAACCCGCAACCCCGGCAGGCGGGTCTCGCGGAGGCTGGGTCCGGCTTTCTCCGTCAGTAGCATAACTGCTTTGCAGAAGGAGATGGATGACCGCTTTCCATTCCCAGTAGTTGTAGAATACCGTAACTCAAACAGATGTGAAATTATGACAAAAAGAATTGAGAAAGAAAGAAAATATTTATTTGTATGAAACATGTGTTAACAAAAACACTAAACAGAGGAAAATACGTTTTATACATTCGGAGGTCGGTGATTTTTGTTTGTTTTATAGAGTTTTAAACCACCGACTTCCAAAAGTACAAAAGTTATTTTAAATTTTTTTTTGGTCACTAATGTATCTATAATTAAATGATTGTTTATTTCAGTCACAATATTAAAAAAAAAAAACAAAATTGTACATGTTATAACTTTATTTGTTGAGATTGTCCAAATATTACGTGTAACCAGCGTTTTTCAGTTGACTTCTTGCATTCGCGTAGTATTTTCAATATTTACCTGAAAAACATTAATTAACATTTAAATTGTTATCAATCCAATCTACTTGTTTTTGTTATCAATCCAAGCTACTTGTTTGACATGAAGCGTATTCATTAAACGCACCATTAATATTTTAATATTGAATACTTGAACAATGGAAAATTTTATTCAATGCGTCGGTCATAGTAACCACAGCTGCACTGGTGGTGCTTGATTCAGTAAAATATTATAGTGATGGATACAAAATAGTGATGCCTGTGGTTAAATATTAACAGATACGCGAACCTATTGAAGGTTCACCATATTTTACATAACGAGACTCGTGTCTTGGAGAGCTCGTGACGCAACTGGTCCCGGTCGTCATTTAAAGATCTTCTTCAGTCAGTATAGGTATTCAGCGGGGCGAGAGACTAAGGGGTATCAGAAACGTGACGCTTTAGAATTTTTTGTGTCATACAAAATATGATTAGGTATTGATACGATATCAGCTATTGATTTATATAGGTTTTCTGCGTAGCCGCTATTACCTAATATTTTTAACCAACTTCAATAAAAGGAGGAGGTGCTCAATTCGACTGTATTTTTATTGTTAGCGCACCTCAAAAGGAAAATACGGAACCCTTATTAGATCACTTTGTTGTCTGTCTGTCTGTCAAGAGCCTTTATCTCGGGAACGGGTGGAGGTATCGAGTTGAAATTAAAACTAAATACTCAAGGCTGTGGTCGCTTTGTGGGATGAAAATCAACCCTTTAAGTCAACACAGTCAAAAGATATAGCCGTTTATATCGCAAGTTTGTACGGGACCCTCGGCGCGAGTCTGACTCGCTCTTGACCGTTTTTTTATATGTTTGTAACGTGAGATCTCCGACAGTTGGAGGCCGATTTTACTTTGATTCATCCATTTTTTTGCCATCGACTTTCGGATTTTTGTAAATTTTTTGCAAACAAGATTTTTATTAACCTATGTCCTTTTTCTAAGTACAGGTCTCTCCCAATCTTCCATTTTTATTCTACAAGTTTCTTTTTAAAATCCAATTTGAATAAAGCATTCCTCCTTCGTAGGTGTAACATACAAGCTGGTACGACTCACAAGCCTCCCCACGACGAATCTCGTCAACAGCACGTCGAACACCCGCGCAGGCATGCCGGACGCCAGCATGGCGGCGGTGGCGTCCTGACCGCCGAACTTCTGCAGCATGCTGGACCCGCCCAAGTGCTGCGGACGAGAAGATAACTGGTCAGCAGCCTAGTTTATAGACTAGGGAGTCGTTTACTCGGAGCCAATGTAGGCTCCTATTATTGAAAGAATTTTCGGAATCGGATAAGTAATTTCAAAGATGTACATGACCTACATGTAAACAAATTATTTTGCCAGATTATGTGTAATTAAGACGAACGACATAATATAAAAAGTAAAATGTCCTCGCTATCATCGCTCGAAATTTGAATGAATAAATGTTTTCTAAGAATTAAAACGTGCAAACAACTATATTAACATCTTTTCTCAATATCCTGGAGGAATTTAACAATGACTATAACATGCTGATAAATGTTAATAATAACGTTAAATTAAAAAAAAAATACTAAAATCCGTGACATCTTTCAATGTCTCTCTTTTATAAACCAATTATTACAATTGGAACAGTATAAATTCTTCGTAAACTCGAATCGTCTGTGCAACATAATTTGTTCGAACGCCTACACTCCTGCTGTCGCCCACACGCGCCTTTCTACCGTGAATATCACGCCAACTGCACTTCTCATATACACAGCTCTTCTGACTGAACTATAACGGGCTTTGGATGAAAAAGAAACGCTGACAAAAATGTTCAAAGTGTTTCTTAGGAAGACTTATCAACACATCTTTAGCCTTACTAGAGTGTATTTCTCGAGAATTCTCAAAAATCAGAAACGAAGGTCGAGTGAGTAACAGCAGAACTTATCATTATGGTTTTGACTAAACGCTAAATTCTGTGGCAAAAGGCGGTATGTAGTATCTACTTTGTAAATTGCGTCATATCGGCGTGAAGTTATGTAGGTACATATCGGTTGAGTCGAACTCGTATTGTTAGTAGATATTCTGACGCATTTCTGGGCTTTATACAATTGCTTAAAACTACGCAAACGTCATTTTAAGTAAGTATATAAAGTTTATGGCACTAAATGGGGTTTTAAAATGGAAATTTTAGCCCGAAATGAGAGATACAAACTACCCATTTCAAAGTGTTTGCAACTAGCAGTGAGTCTAAGGTTGCTTACACACTACACACATTCACGCACCAATGCGGATCGTTCCGATCCGTTGACCTCAGTCACTTCAAGCTTAAGCTACAAACCGGCTTAAATATGGCTAAAACAGCTTCACGAACCAATCCGATCTACTACGTCCAACGTAAACGGTTTCGGATACGGTACGATGCGGTTTCACGATAAAAGCAATATTGACTTATTTCGTATGCCAAGTGTGTGTATTGAAAGTGTATAGCTACTACTACGAATCTCTGCAGAGTAACCAAGTGTCAAACGTTTGACGACACGGTTGGCGCAGTGGTTGAGCGATCGACTGCTGCGCTGCGTGTCGCGGGTTCGATCCCCGCATGGAACAAATATTTGTATGACCTACAGGTAGTTGTTTCGGGTCTGGCTGTTTGTGTATGTGAGTTTAAATGTTTGTAAACGCACCCACGATACAGGAGAAATTCCTAGTATGAGGCAACGTTTTGTATAAAAAAAAAACGGACAATAAAATGAGAATTCAGGTGTAAGCAATGTGTCCGAGAGACCACACAGCGAAATAAAAAGTAAGTAAGTGTACTAAACATCAACTCGTATGGATACTATACAGTAGTACTACAGGATCGTACCCAGCAATATCGAACCAGTTGGCGACCCCAGGTTGTTAGCAAATTATTCGCTTCCTATTTTTTGGGACATAAACATGAGTGGCGTAATAGAGCTCTACATATAGTGTGTCGGCGTGATGATGACTTACATGTGGCGCAAACTCAGTGAGGTCGAGCACCTGCCCCTTGTACACGACGTACAGACAGCCGCCATCCTGCCCGGTACACTGCCGCACCTGTGCTAGCGTGAAGTTACGCTGTTCCTGTGAATTAACGTCAGCTGTAAACAGTTGGACCACAGGATTCTTTATATTTGGTGGCAGGATATAAGATCTTACTTGGTAAAGTTTATGGACCTAGCATTAAAGGAGACCATACTCCGATGTACCTGATGTATGAATGAGTTAATACTACATGCATGAACAAATTAGTAACAGTAGTAAAACTTCGCAGATGTCAAATAAGGCTAACATTTTACCCACAGATAAAACATCAAACAAAATTATTGTATTTTGATTATTGTATTTTTGTAGTTTAATTTTGATTTTATTTGATTTGATTTAATTTAATTGTTTAATTTTGATTTTATTTGATTTGATTTAATTGTTTAATTTTGATTTAATTTTATTTTCATTTGATATAATTGTGATTTAATCTTTTATTTTGATTTCATTTCTATAAAATTTTAATTAGTTTTCATTTTTGATTGGATTTTGATTATTTTTGTTTTATTTTAATGTGTTTTAATTGGGACTGTATGGATCGAGTTATCTGAAATAAATGAATTTTAATTTAATTATGTTCAGAAATGTTTTAGAATCGTATATTCCTACACAATACACAAATGTCTTCTCGTTTATCGAGCAAGTGTAATTTCTTTAACATTAAAATTGAGTATTCATAATGCGAATGTTATTTTATAAACCGATCGAGCAAAGAATATTGCCGCCGCCATGCTTGTCAGCTGGATTAATGATCGAAGTCAGATTATGGTTTTGCATCGAAGGATGTTCTATTGGTTCTATTCTAGTTAGGTCGGGCAGAATGTTATTGGATTTTTCCTGCAGGATTTTATCAGTATCATAAACGGAACCAGGATTTATGTCGGGTTGAAAGCATTTAGGTTTGCCATGGGACTTGAAAACGTCTTTCGAAATGTGATTCTAGCATTAGGTACACATCTGCCTCACCCCTATTTGTAGTACATTATCTAACAATAGTAACAATAGCCAGGATTATCCATCAGCAACTTGCTCTAAAATATAACCTTGTGGAATCGGAAGTGCCGTACTACAGGTATGAGCCCGACCCAGTTCTCGAACATGGCAATATCACATTGTACTGGGATCGATCCATCATCACTGGCAGGACTATTGTTGCCAATAAGCCTGACATAGTGTATCAAGTATATAGACTTGATACACTATGTCATGTATGTGTTGTCGACATGTGGGATGTGGACTCAGCGATCATTGTGCCGATAGTCGTATCTGCCAATGGCTTAATTGCCAAGAGCCTCGACCAATACCTGAGGAGGCTCTCGTTAGGCAGCTGGATCAAGGGCTTGATACAGAAAGCGGTACTCCTGGACACGGCTCGTATTGTTAGGAGGTTCCTTTCTCTGGAGCCCTGACCGCCGGTAGCTTAGATCCTATTCCCGATACCGGTGGGCTACTATTTTTATATTTTTTAAATGTTTTTTCGTGTGTTTTTTTTAGTAAGAAATGTTTAAAAATGTAAATAATATGTAAATTAATCAATAAATGAACGAGAAGTTCTATGTCTAGTAATTACGGGTACCTGTCTCGACATGTCGGGAAACACATCGAAGTCAGCAGCGGACCGCGCTACCACGCTGGTGACTTGTCCCGCCACTTGTCCCGTCACTTGTCCCGCCTGTCCCGCTGTCTGCAGCGCATTACCGAGGAGCTGGGTGACTTCACGTACCGCTGGGACCTCTGCTACTGCTGCAAGAAGTGAAGATGAAGTGAAGATAAGGTATAATGTCTATGGTATTTTTGAACAAGGTCTATATTGAACAGAAAGAGCAACTCCGTTGCCGGGGTTACGGGCTGTTCGAAAGAGATACCGCGGCCCTGAAACATAAAGGGCAAAAGAAGGAACATAAGTGGGATTTATCAGTAAAAGTCTAACACTCTTCCCTGCTCCGGGGGAAGTTATTTGATTTTTAATGAATATTGTTTATGTTGTTTATGGATAGATATAAGTTTATTGTGTAAGTTCCTACCATATGTGATATTAGATTCTGCAATATAATTTTATTAGTGTTAAGACATTTTGTTGCGCCCCAACAGGGTCATGTACTCATTAGTTATAAGCCTAGCGTGTAACTTTTTTGTACATTGTGCATTGAATGAATAAATAAATGATTTCCCATCTGCAAAAACAAAAAAAGAAACTCCACCGGAAATGATTCTAGAATGTTTCTGTCTACATTTTACACTCATTTTCGTTGGAGTGAATGAAGCTGGGGTGACAATCAACTATGACAGACCAAATTGAATTTGACTCAAAAAATACGAAAAGTAATGTCTTGTTTATAACCAACTGTAGACACAATCCAGCCCAGTACACATATGGATTTATACCCATAAAGATACGGTAAAGACATTAAACGGTCAAAATTAAATTTCCACTCCAGCACAGCGTGCCACAGAACCGATCGTCTACACGTACCTCTGTCAAATCGGTCCCAATATACCATCTCCACATATATATTAGGAGCACAGAGTTATAACATGTGTACTAACCTCGTTAGTTTAGAGCTCATTACGGAGATGGGTGGACATTGAGACAATATCTGTGTGTGTCGGTACATATTGTCTAATCTTCTCTGTAAACACGACTTGCTTACATACTCGTTGTAACAATCTGTTGCTGGTATACTTGAATGTGTATTTAGTACTATTTTGTGTGTAGATAATTGCTAATGAAGATCTTCGAGTATTTGAAACTGACCTTGCCCTCACTTGGGACCTATCACAACACCAGTGCCGTGAGACTGTGATTTTTTTGGAGTTTACTCCTTAAGAATCGATTTTCATATATAAGGCGCCCGGTATGAGAAAAATCCGAGGGGTAAAACCTACTAAAGTAACAAAAATGTGTCACGTTTTTGGTGCGCACCTTAAGTGCGCATCTTTCTAATTTGGCTGTGAGTGTATTAAGACGTACATATGGTATGCTGTATAGGCGACTATACCTATATACTATAATGTTATTGGGCTTCTATCAGTGTCGATGTATTTATATTTTGTTTTTTTTTTCATTAATTTGTGAATTTACCCTTTCTTAAGATATTAATCTTTTTTCAGTTGAATAAACTCTTTTTGCGTATGGTTAGATACTCGTACTTAAGGAGTAAGCTCTAGTCGTGCGTCGGAGCAGACACACACACTTTTTTTTTTAACGTCACAGCACCATCACATGGTGAGATAGCGGTCTTTTTGGCCACGTACAGGTGTAATTATGTTTTTTTTTCTTTTGCTGTTTTGACATGTGCGAGTCAAATAACTACATTTTTCTTTGTTTCTTTCTTTTATCAACTTCAAAAAATGTGTTTGAGTAAGATATTTGTTCAAAAATTCATTCATTTATTTGTACCGTGAGAATGTCCTATTAATTAAAAAAATCTTTAACTGTAACGTCAAACGGCAAAAACTAATTTAATAGAACAAATTCATCATATTTAATTAAGAAATTGCCATATTTGTTATTATGATCGGAATGATTTGATTATCGGTACTCATCTCGGTAGTTCAGAAATAATGCTATCGACCACTATTAGGACCGTTCGATAACCTACATCTGATAAGAAAACGAATACTGAATAAAATATAATTAAACATTTTCTCGCACGACATTCTCTTTTTGTAGACGCAAAGTAAAAACACTAATTAATAAACAAAATTAATTAAAAAATTCACGCTGCTCGTAAGTAATTAGCATCGGAAAATATCAGACATTTTCGTTGCGACGCCGACGTTGCAACATCCTACTTATTACTTCGTACTTGATACGATTGGAATTTACTTTAAAGCGAAAATCGTTCAATGGAAATAGAACATTTTAATGAAAATTTGTTAGGTTTTTCTTTGAACGAAATAACAATTTGATTAGTTCGAATTGTGGTTGTGGACATACAGGATGGTCCAAACAGTGAGGTCAATAAAAAAAATAGATTCTTAATACGTATCCGAAAATATCCATGCGTGTTCCGTTATTGTTGATAGGATACCATAAGTTAAGAATTCTTGTATTGTTTAAATATTGTAAACATATAAGAGCATGCAAGATATGTACATATATTTCCATTACATTGATAAGAATGCGAAAAAGAACAAAAGATACGTAAAACCTGCACTTAATTTATTCCATTAAAAAAAACCTATACATTAATCAATTTAAATGACTTATAGAAACTAACTTGACAGCACTGTTGCCGCAGTAGCTGAGCGATTGACTGCTGCGCTGCGTGTCGCGGGTTCGATTCCCGCACGGACCAAGTATATGTATGGCCTACAAATAGTTGTTTCGGGTCTGGCTGTTTGTGTGAGTTAAACCGCGTCAAAAAATTGTCGTCAAAGCCTTTAAATAAAGATGAAATTCTTTGGAGATATCTTAAAATATTAAAAATTTTTAGTCCGTTTTCTCCTTATCTCTGCCTTTCTCTTCGAGAATCACAGGGGACATGTTAAGCTATGTTTTATATATTAAACTATTAAGCCCTCAATAATCCTTAAAACTTGACTAACGAAAATACATTTAATTACGTACTCGTTCGTGCGCGACTTTCACAAGTTAAATTCCCATCAACACAATAAAATAAAATATCAACATTCTCTACACCCGAAATGCAAATTGTATGATATTTTTCCCTTTTAAATGGACTTTTCCTAAATCTGAGCATTACTTCGTCCCGTCTGGCCGACAATGGCCCACACAATGGTTGCTAACAGTGGCCCAGCCCTTTTATACCGGTCGGTAGTAAGTAAGTAAAGTATTTAATTGTATGCCCATAACTGACTCAATTGCGTTTAACTGCCCACGCCGAGTCAGCTCACCAATAGGGTTGGCAAAAAAAGTTATGACTGGTGTCTTCCTATCTGCTTATATCATCAAAGTAACCAGCTGATTCGAAATGGCCGGGATTATCTGAATCTGGTGATTGTGGTGGTTAGGGTAATCCTACTGATATTATAAACGCGCAAGTTTGTATGGATGGATGGATGTTTGCTACTCTTTATCGCAAAAACTACTGAATGGATTTAAATGAAACTTTACAATAATATCAGAATCACACATAGGCTATAGGCTACAATTCAAAAGATATATTGTATATTCTATCGGGGCGCAGCCAGTTACCTCATACAACACTTCATTGATTAGAGAAAATAGAAATATCAGCAAACGTTAGGCCTCCTCAGGTCGTATTACTATTTGCTCATAAAGCAAATAGAAACGATATACACTACTTGCACTCTCCTTGAATATTATTATAAATAATAATAAGGACTTTTAATATTAAAACAAATATATAAATTATCGTATAACGCAGCTATTTGTACTACAAATAATGTTGATGATGGCCCAATTAACCCAGCCTCAGAAAAAAAATGTAGGACAATAAACTATTTTAAGTTTCAGTAAACAGGTTGGAATGGTTGTAACATATCTAGAGACAACGACATATCAAGAGAGAGGGGTGGGAAATCATCATATAACTTCCCCCGCTCTGGGCGGAGCGGGGGGGAGTGTCAGACTTCTACTGACTAATACCCACCCATGCTCCTTCCATTGCCCTTAACGTTCCGCGGCCGCGGTATCTCTTTCGAACAACCCGCAACCCCGGCAGGATTTGACAACAATCAATTCATTTTTTTTAAACCTAGAACTTTATTTTTATGACATGGAACATGTGCCTGAAGGGCTCGAGGACGTTTCTAACGAATAGTACTTTGTGACACGTCCAGCCGTGTGGCAGCCCTGTTGTATCGCGTAAACCAAAAAGTGAAACAATAATAAAGTAAAGTTAACTGCCGCAGTAATTGACGACAGTTTGTGTCGATGTGCGGCACTTTTATGTTCACTACTAATAGACGCGAGTTTGTCTGCAGTTTTATCGTTATAGACATCGGACATAAAAATACAGCTTCAAATGTTATGTTTTCACAATTTTCAGATATAATACATATCTATGAATGTGAGCGAGCTTGTTGCAAATAATTAAACTAAAATGATATCTGTTATTTTCTATTTAAAAATACAAAAAATAATTTGAATAAATAGAGTAGGAGAAAATCAATTTTAAAAATTACTGCGTGTATACATTTCATTGGTTACTGTTCATGTACTTATACAATATTATACATGCCATGTCACCTAACAGTTTCCTATAATAGACTTTTAAGGTTAAGGGATTAGGTAGGCGTGATGTTTTGAAGAAAGACATAATTTGCCGGGCATAGTTGCTTGTACCTTTTTAAAAGAATATCGCTTCACAACGTTGTTGCCTACGTCGTAGCGAGCGTAGCACTTTGCTACGATAAACAATTGTATTTGCCATGTGACTATTAATTTATTTCCCGTGTGTTTTCTTCTTCATTTATATTTCCGAGCCTTTTCGTAACTATGTTGAAGGCAGCTTCCAGTTCAACCGGATGCAGCTGAATACCAGTATTTCACAAGGAGCGACTGCCATCTTTTATATTCTAAATAGGCTTTCGTTTGCCGGAAGTCGTGTGAAGCGAAGATGCGACCCAGCGTGGAACACGCGCGCCTAGAACCCCAGTTAGTACTGTGTTCAGACTAATGTAATTTTAAATATTTTTACAGTTTTCAGTTTTAAACCACTTTTGGCATCCGTATGCTATAAAAGTTACAAAGTCTTATATCTTATATATTCACTAACACGTGACACCTACATTTATGCCTATATCCAAACAAGATTGTTTTAATTTTTGACGGGCCTGTTGGTCTAGTGGTTAGTGGCCCTGACTGCTGAGCCGGAGGTCGTGGGTTCGATTCCCACCCAGGACAAACTTTGTGTGATGAGCATGATTGTTTGTTCTGTGTCTGGGTGTGATTTATCTATAATATGTATGTATTTATAAATTATATAAGTATGTATATCAGTTGTCTGGTTACCTTAACACAAGCTCTGCTTAGCTTGGGATCAGATAGCCGTGTGTGAAAAAAAAAAATACAAAAGCATGTCAGAAATAGAGTTTAGATACAAGAAGATGGTCATTGGTCAGGTGCGTAGTTCGCGAAACCCTGTTTACTTAAGAACGTGGACGACGCAGAAGGAGTGTGTGACTGTTTTGTGGTTTCTGACTCCTACATTGGAGAAAAGTAGTAAATCGTGAATTTAAGTACCCATGTAACAGTTTAATCGTGAAAGAAAGTGGAAGAATTCATGCAAAGTATGACGGATAGCCTTTAATTGACTGTATCATTAACGAGGCGATATTTTCCACACAATAGTCATGAAACAGTGCCGTGGCCGCCGCCGGGGGGCGCTAATCAACTGTTTACGAGCTGTTAACGGTTACGAGTTGTCGCGATTAACTACTACAAACTAACTACCTAATATTGTGTTTTACTAGCGTCGGCCCGCGGCGTCGCCCGCGTTGAGTTCGATGATTATTGATAGTTACGGAAACATAATATTCAGGTTGTAAACTATCTGTGCACTAATTTTCATGAAATAATAACAAACAGGAATCCATCTATATTTTCATCCACTCCCACAGTATTTTGCATTCAAAATAATTGTACGAAAGTGAGATAAGATAGTTTGACGCAATGGTATGAATATGTAAGAAAAACTACATATACGACACATACACTACATAAACTAGATATACGACATTCAGAAGTTCATTTCAACTTCTTACATATTATCACGCTTAGGCACAGTGGTACCTACAGTGCACCAACATTACGTTAAGATTAAGATTAAGTCGCATGTTATAGGGTTCAGTATCGGCATTCAGTTGCTTTCGGTTAGTCTGGAAAACGGCCCTAACATAATTGGGAAAAATCTACGCAGTTTGATAAAGGCAAACCCATTGCCAAGAATAGGGCACTAATTCTTAGTTTTGACACTCAGCATTCAAAGTTATAAGAAATTCTACAAAAAGACACATATATTTAGTTAAAAACTTTTAATCATCTAAAAGGAGTTCTTGTAGAATAAATAATATAATATAGATAAAGATAAATTTAATAAATAGTATAGGCGCTTAAGAAAATTAGGACACACTAATAAACAACTAAATTTATTTAAAAAGTACTAACACTTAGTTAAGAATTTAAGATATTATGTCATTGTAAGTGTTTAAGATTGCAAGAAATATAAGGTTTTTTTTTATTTATCAAAAACTGTAAGTGAAAATAAATACGTCTTATCTAAACATGAATTATTATCCTGATATGACTGAACCTGAGGCACCAACTTGAGACAAAGTCAAGTTGGAGTAACATTACAAGACGTTTCTAAATGTGGTTTTGTAGCTGACTGAATACATTAAAGCTGTGGAAACAAATCGTTATCCAGTGTCGCATTGAATATGTTAGAAGAAACCACAGTTAACAGAGCGACTGTTGAGATTCTGTTGTCTTCTGTGTCATTATGACGACACGGTTGGCGAAGTGGCTGAGCGATCGACTGCCGTGCTGCGTGTCGCGGGTTCGATCCCCACACGGAACAAATATTTATATGGCCTACAGATAGTTTTACCGGGTCTGGCTGTTTGTGTATGTGAGTTTATATGTTTTTAAACGCACCCACGATTCAGGGTGAAATTCCTAGTGTGGGGCAACGTTTTGAAAAATATATGTAAGGAAAATGTATTTCCTCCTTACTAGAAACTCTATACTGGAGACTTTGCCATCTTCCACGCTGTCAGTTTAAATGTCACAGAGCTCTGTTCTATTTTATCTATGTTGAAGGAAAGGAAGTAAAAGTCTTATTTATTATTGTAAAACAAAAAAGGAAGTGGTACAAACTTTAAATGTCGTTTCTTTACAGGTTTGTTCTTTTATTATATTAAAACACTGTTATTTTTATGTAAAACTCGATGTAAAAGTGTATTGAAATAAACTTTTCTTTACAGACAAAGCAACGCATTTTTGTACCAATCTAATTACTCATTATAAAACGACATTTTTGTTTGGAAAGATGGATAAACTACGATTTGAGTTTACATTGTTGCCTACAACTGATGGAAAGTCGAACATCTATAGCATCACCTCAATAGCAACAAGTGATGATAAAGTATATGCAATACCTGAAGAGTTGCAATCAGCTGCTCATCATAAGGAGGTAATTAAAACAGCTGCGTATGCTAAAGTGAGAAATAGTTTAAGAAAGAGGTACCAGGTAAGAAGAGTCTGGATAACAATGTCAGAAGAATTACAGAAAATATACATAGATGGTGAGGGTAACTTACAATTCGGAGATCAATTCCTGGAAGAAGTAGATCAAAATCAACCAACAACTGCGCGACAGGAAACAAGTGCATTCGAAAAAATTATGGAAAAGTTATTGGAAAACACAAAGGAAATTAAACAGCAGTCCCTAAAAAACATTTCTGGGAATTTTGTGATTGAAAAATTTACAAGCAAAAACTCCAATGCAAACCAGTGGATTAATACATTTGAAAAAGAATGCACACGCTTTGATGTGTCAACAGACGAAAAGAAAATTGAAATACTCCGATTGTTTATGGATAAAAGTTGTGCAGACTGGTACAGTTCAATGATTATAAAATTAACAATACACTCCGATTGGTCAACATGGAAAACCAAGTTTTGCGAATCGTTTGCAAACAAAGGGTGGAATCCTGTCACTCACGCACTATTATTCAAATATAAAGATGGTTCATTGTTGGATTATGCAATACGGAAAGAAAAACTTTTACTGGATATGAGAGGAACAATTGATGCAGGTACGATGGTGGATCTTATTGCAGCTGGTTTACCGGAATACATACTTAATAAGATTGATAGAGAAACATTAAAGGATACTGTGGATTTATTTAATGAGGTAAGCAAGCATGAACATATGGTATATAAAAAAAGTTTTTTTACTACAAGGAAGAGTGGAAACACAAGAACCTTTAGTAGAAATGAAGACCAAAGCCCATGTAAAACTTGTGAAAAACTAAATAAGGGTACCCGCTATCACTCTGAAGCTGCATGCTGGTTTAAACCGAAAGAAGATGATAAGACAAAGAAAAATTACTTCAGACATGTAAACAATTCAGTTATAGAAACTGAACTGAATGAAACTAATCAAAAAAACGAATAGTGACACCATTAATAAATGTCAAACTGCTTGTGAATGATAAATTACATATAAATGGAGTTTACGATTCAGGTTCAAATGTTTCTCTGATTAATTCTAAGTTATTGAAACTAAAAGGGAAAGGAGACAATTTGAATTTAGCTAATTTAATAACAATTAATGGTGTCAAAAAAGCGAGTGGTTTGACGAATCTGAAAATAAAAATATTTGAATTAGAAAGAAATGTAGATGTTTATATTATAGATGAACAAAGTTTTAAATATGATTTTCTAATTGGATTAGATTTGATAAAAACATTCAAACTGATTCAAAATGAAGACCTAAAAATTACACAGAAACAAAGCTTGAACAATGAAAACAAGGAAGAAGAAACATCTACCACAAAGCAGACAGAATTAAGAGAGGAAGATTGTGAGATAAATATAAATCATTTAAATGAATACCAAGAAACGGAAATAAATGTACTAATCAGCAAATATAAATCAGTTTTTGCAAAAAATAAATACGATGTCGGCACGGTTAATTGATATGAAGCAAGGATAGATCTACTTGTAGACAGATATTGCAGCAAGAGACCTTATAGATGCACTGCACAAGATAAGAAAGAGATAGAAGAACAAATAGCGAAATTACTAGATAATAAACTTATAGAAGAATCTTACAGTCCATTTGCTGCGCCGGTCACTATGGCATTTAAAAAAGAGGAAAACAAGAAATCCAGATTATGTATAGACTTCAGAGACTTGAATAAAATAGTCATCCCTCAAGCTCAACCATTCCCATTGATTGAAGACCTAATGATAAAGACCAGAAATTGCAAATTTTTTTCAACCCTAGACATAAACTCTGCTTTTTGGTCTATTCCTTTACGAATAGAAGATAGAAAGAAAACAGGATTTGTAACACAAGAAGGACATTTCCAATGGACCTGTTTGCCTTTCGGATTAAAAACTGCTCCCGCAATTTTTCAGAGAATATTAAGTAACATATTAAGGAAATACAAACTTACTGATTTTGCTGTTAATTTCATAGACGATATACTTATATTTTCTGAAACGTTTAACCAACACATTAACCATTTAACAATGTTGCTGGAAGCGATAAAGGCAGAAGGTTTCAGATTAAAATTTACGAAATGCACTTTTGCATCCGAGTTAGTGAAATACCTGGGGCATATAATTCAAAACAATTCTATCAAACCAGTGAAGGACAATCTGGTCTCAATACGAAATTTCCCTGTTCCAAAAACACAAAAGAATGTAAGACAATTTCTAGGAAAAATCAATTTCTACCATGAGTACATACCAAAGAGTGCAATAATATTGGATCCATTGCATAATTTATTAAGAAAAAACCAAAAATTTGTCTGGTCGGATGAATGCCAAAAAGCATTTGAAATGATAAAAAGCCTTTTATGCTCTCAACCAGTGTTGGAAATTTTTGATCAAGATTTACCAATCAATATTTATACAGATGCTTCTTTGGAAGGTGTGGGAGCTATTTTGAAACAGCTTCAACCTGATGGAAAAGAAAAACCAGTAGCTTACTTTTCAAAAAAATTAAATGAATCGCAAAAGAAGAAAAAAGCGATATACTTAGAATGCTTAGCCATCAAGGAAGCTGTGAAATACTGGCAATACTGGTTGATAGGTAAACCATTTACAGTTTATTCAGATCACAAACCACTCGAAAATATGAATCTAAAATCGAGAACGGATGAAGAACTTGGTGATTTGACCTATTATCTATCGCAATATGACTTTCAAATTAAATATTCCCCAGGAAAACAAAATCTAGAAGCAGACTGCCTAAGCAGGAACCCAGTATTGGAGCCAGAAGAGAACACAGAAGAATTATTAAAGATTGTGAACTTAGTTAAACTGGAAGATATCTTGGAAGATCAAAATAAAAATGAAGAAGTACAAAGTAAAAAAAGGAAATTGATTCAAAAACATAACTTATATTTAAAGAAGATTGGGAAAAAGGAAAAGATAATTTTATCAGAAGAATTAAGCAACGCATTTTTGTACCAATCTAATTACTCATTATAAATTCATGATAAGGCAGGTGGCCTTATCATGAAGGTCCTGAGTCTAATTCCTAGTTTGGTCGAAGCGTATTCATTTTTACCAGGAATAGAACCTACATTCATGCCCGACTAATAGACTTGCTTCTTATTACACTGTGAAATATGGGTGTTCTGTGCTTACACGTCTACCCAACCCTTTTTAAAAAAGAGAGGCGTAATGTTATGTTGTTAACATTCTATGTGCAGTGTGGTGACAATGTTGTGCATTAGGTTTACGGGTCTTTTATTATGTTTAGATAAAACACACTGTATGATGCGTCACAACTACAACAGGTTATCTTTTTAAGGACCGATATGATTTTGACTTGATCTACAGTATGCTTAGATGGTTTAGACATTAAAAAACGATGGAAAGCAAAAAACTAATGTTCTTTTGACAGATGAGTTGCCTAGTATATGCAACCGGCGTGCAAGTGGATAAAAGTGGACAAAACAAAAGACGTATGAGTACACAAGAATCAAAGCAGAGAGGCGCGCCAAGGCCACCGCCGTTTGCGCCGGGTTGGGGGTTGTTCGATATAGATATCGTGGCTCCGGTACATAAAGGGCGATAAAAGAAACATTGGTGAGTTTTAGTCAGTACAAGTCTGACACTCCCCCCCGCTCCGCCTAGAGCGGGGGAAGTTAATTGATGATTTATCCATCCGCAAAAAAAACAGGTGACGTTCTATTGTTTCTGCCTGAATTCTTCGGCAAAAGATATGAGCTGATGTGTGTGTTTGTATTACCTTATCTTATAAGATACTGGCTGCGCCCCGCAGTTTCACTCGCGTAGTCATAGAATATACAATATATCTTTATGAATGCAAAATACGCGCCTCAGACGTGGAGTTGCGGACACCAGCCCGTTATACAATACAATACAATACAATCTTTATGAATGAAAGTTTCATTAAAATCCATTCATTAGTTTTTGCGTGAAAGAGTGACAAACATCCATACAAACTTTCGCGTTTATAATAGTAGTAAGATCTTATTCGTTTAGTTATATCTTATAAGATAAGGTAATCCACCAAAAATATTACAATGAAAGTGCAAACTCCTCTGATAGAAGGCTACTGAATGACGACAACTCTTTGGGGAACGTTGATTGGAATTCCACAAGTTTCCGCGTCCCTGTCACCCGAGGACACTTTAACTTACATTCTGTGGATCAACCTCTCTAACGCTTCGAGAGGTACTTCTTAGTTTCTCACATTAGTAGGCTTTATCGGTTAGAAACGTGACGTACGCAACTTATTCCGCCAAAATGTCGGCACGGTTGGCGCAGTAGTAGAGCGAATGGCTGCTACGACGAGTGCCGCGGGTTCGATAGTTCTGCTGTTTGTGTATCTGAGTTTGTAAACGCACCTACGATAGGGAGAAATGTATTAAAAAAACATTCGTTATAAGTATGTATTGTCAGAGTTAATATTGCATAGCAAGAATAACATCTTGAAAGCAATTTTGATGCGGTGAACGCGTTCAGTGTTTTTGCAGAAATTCTCCCATAAAAAAGCTCAAAAATACAATATGTGCGTTTTAAATGATGAATTTCCCGAAGAACATTAAAGTACTACTGAAAACTGCTTCCAGTATACATCATTAAAAGCATTTTGCGCTAAATGCATTTAAAGCATGATCCTGTCTCTGTCAACATGAAACGGTTCACAGGAATAGAACGATGGTTTAAGCCTGTTTAGCATTAATCGTATTTAGTTTGCGATTTGTTGTGCAAGCGGATCTTAATGTGTTTGATGGAATTAATAATTCTATAAACTTACTATTGTCGTGGAGTTGTTGGGTCTGCTGGAGCTGAATGCACTAGAATATTATGGTGCTATGATGCATCGGTGTTAAGAACTAAATAAATTCTGCAAAATAATTTTGTTTCAATATTGAATATATCAACTTAGTGTGACTTGGAACGTTTTTATTTTATTTAAAGGCCGATATAAAGTACTGGTGTCATCTGCATTTAGACTGAAAGTCGGCCTCAGTAGAGTTGGGCAAAGGCAGATGATGATTAAACACATCAACTGATCTATGAGCCGTTGTGAGACTTGCTGTAAAAACACCACTGTGCTTATTTTTCAGAAACCTTCATAATAGTTAATGTAACTGAAAGTTCACAAAATATGGAACATTTAAGGTTGTTCTTTCCCTATCTATCCAATTCCAATACCTCCTATAATTCGCTACTGAATTTCAGTGACATCAGAGCCTACGTCACCAGGTTGCTGTCAAAATGGGGCGGAGTTGTGTTCGGGAGTAGCGCGCGTTGGCCCCGCCCCCCGCCCCCGCACCGCTCTCCAGTATAAAAGCCTGCGGCCCTCGGAAGGTCGTCAGTCACCACAGCAGTTCGCAGCAAGGTGCTCGTCGACCCAACTGAAAAACTTTACGTCGAGTTCTCACGGTAAGTTCATATTATAAGCAAGGATTTTTGATAATTATGTCTAGGTTTTAAGGCCTTTATTGACTCAAAAACTGTCGAATTACTTAAATTTTCTTTTTGAAGTGGATATAGTTCAGATTTCTTACACTTTCATTAAATGAAACGTTATAATATCGCAAAAATATAAATTTCTGCAGAATAGGGATTGAAAAACGTAAATAATTGTATATTTCTTAAATAATATTAACAAACAAATTTATTAATTTTACATATTAATTAATATTGCACATTTATCAAATACGAAATCAATATTTTCATATGCAATTCATTATTATAATATGAATGCATACTAAAATTACCAAAGCTTTGTAGTAATTTAGAGGGCTAGTTATCGTTTAACCCGGAGGTATTATTTAATTAAAACAAGCAACAGGCATGTTCACTTAAACTACGTTCATATTAACGTTCGTTTGGGGAACTGCTCAACTGTTCCTATATAGCTCATTAACCAACGTTATGTACACGGAATATTACAAAATGCGGTTTAACCCGTTAACTATTAACTAATGATTATAAATATTTCCCCAAAGGAAACCTTATTTCGAAATACAGCCTGGCAAATTACTAGCCAAAGCAATTATTTTAGAGCAAAGTTAAACATTTATTTTCTACGGATAAAAATATCAATTAAAAACAGATTTGTATTATTAATTGAACATTCTTAGAACATATAATTTTTCTATCGGTGAACTTTATCAGTCCACCGCTACGACATTTTTCTTTAATTACCTACAAACAACGTTTTTTATTCAAGTAATTGGTTCCGGCCGTTCTATTTGAAGTAAATCAAATAAAACAAGTTAATCTGAAAAGTCATGTTATTTCAAAACATCCAAATCCAGAAAATAAAAATTGCCTGGTTATATTTCTATTCGTTAACATTACAAACAATTTCGTCTTATGAATCCTTGTTTCAAACATGCTACGAGCGCGCGACGGAAATGCTTCGCATCGTAGCTTCGTAGCAAGAGCTACGGCGTAGCAACATCTTGCGTATTTATTGAAGTGTAATTTGCTTCATGGTATGTTCAGAAAATATTACATCTCTTTGTTTGAATTGGAATATATTTTGCTCATATTTCATTATTTTATAAGAAGAGGGGGTTAAAAATAATATTTTTATAAAAGTGTGACCAATTCGAACCATTATTCGAATAAAACATTTTGATTGTTTTGCATTAATATTCAAAATAATTGGGCCGTGACAGCCTTTTAATAATTCACCGAAGGAAACAAAATCTCAAAAAAACTTTGCTAAAACGAGATGACAGTTAATAAGCAAAGTTATAATATCAAATATCTTGGTTGCGCGATTTTTCTTAGGATTAATTGAATTTATCATCGGACAGATAGAATGTTAATTAAACTCGATATTGTGACGGTTCTTAAGTTCGAGGTTAATCGATTTATTCAAGAGCCGTTAATATTGGCGAGTTACGAAGGCAAAAATATTATAACTGGTAATGGCGGCATTGAAAACTTTTTTGAAGAACCTTGATTAAAGAAAATATCATTTCCAAATTTTAATGTAGATCTGTTAGTTAGGACTTTGCTCCATTAATAAGGGTTTTATTGCTTTTTCTTGAATCAAATCGTAACAAGTTGGGAGTGTGCTTTTATTGTGAAAAAATCTTATTGAAGTTTTTGTAAGATTATTATTAATATAAATTTATAATAAATTTTCTAGATATAGGCATTGATATTAACAATTTAGAAGATACGTTTAAAATGTGCATTGTATTTCCTTCACTATTTATTTGGTTTCATATGTGTTGTTTTTCACGTTTGTACAATAATTTTTATTCTATTTTAATAAACCAGTTCAATATTAACTGGAACGTGCAGTAAACAGAAATAGTCGCGTGAATTATTAATCGAGTCAATCACCAAGCGGTATTTAGAAACTACACGCCGTTTTCCGATATAATTTAAGATTACTAACATTTTATCTTCAAATAATTCAGTCCGTGACAAAATAAATTTTATCTAACCAATTAATCGAATAGTATAATATTTTAAAGTAAAACATATTCAGCAGACACTATTTCATCCGCGAAACACAAGCCTCCTCTCAGTTCAGCTATAGTAAATTATTGAACGGATTGAATAATTTCACGCTATCAACAATCAATCGTTCATCAGTTCACAGAATGCTTCAAATTCATTCATCACATGAATTGTAATGCGCTCAATGAGTGAGGTTCCCGCGGCCCGTTCACATCGCAGGCTCAGCGGCTCAGCGGCTCAGCGGTTCAGCGGCACAGCTGAGCGCACAATGATCACGACGTGTCAACGAACATTAACAAATGACGACACATGTTCACTTGCTTTGTAACAACACTACTTATGAAAACAAACAGGGGGCGAGAATAATCATAACTTTGGAATACGTAAAGGAATACTAACTTTTGAAGGATCGGAAATTATCCCGCCCGAACTTACTACCACGATGTAAGGTCGTATTTTACGTCCCAACTTAGGTCATGATCTATCCATATGCTAAGTTTTATTTGATTTTCGTGAAAGTAACAAACAGACGGAACACAATGAAGTGTTAAGGGCACCCGAGGTCTTGCCGGGGTTGCGGGTTGTTCGAAAGAGATACCGCGGCCCCGGAACGTAAAGGGCAATAGAAGAAACATGGGTGGGTTTTAGTCAGTACAAGTCTGACACTCCCCCCCGCTCCGCCCAGAGCGGGGGAAGTTTTTTGATAATTTCCCGCCCGAAAAAAAAGTGTAAGGGCACAACAAACAATTTCGATAGACTCCTTTAAATTGTTATCTCAGTACGTTCAAATACACAGAGAGTTTAGTGTTGTGTGCCGACGGAAAGTTATAGACGTTTTGTATTGCAACAGGAATGTCATATTTTATGTTAAAAGGGACAATATTACATACATTGGCTTCACCAGAATTTTCTCAATGAATTTATTTATTTACAACATTTTAATTAAAAAGAAAAGAAGCTACTACTGTGAAACAATTTCAGAAATGCTTTTCAAGATTTCAATTTATTCGACACGGTTCGCTTACTTAAATATAAACTGAGTTCTATTTTGTACTCGGTTCAATTCAGTCTACCTGCACCAAGAGAATAATAACATACATTGTGTATCTAAGTTTTTAAATTATACCAGGTATTCAATCTGAAGAAAATCTCACTGGGGACTTCGGCAGGTTATACTGAAACCGGTTCCGGAAAAATCGGAAACCGCTGAACCCGCCGCCGCTACCCGACCGCGTCATTAGTCTAAATTTTCCGGAGTGAGGAAGTATCACATAACCTCAGAATACATCAAACGTCATTAAACAATAGAATTCAATTGTTTCTAATTGAACATGATCTGGGGCCTTAGTCTGCTATTACAATGGTGTCAGAATGGTCGATCACTGATCGCATAATGGTTGATTTTGACATCTACTACATACTAAACTTGTCAAAATCAACCATTATGCGATCAGTGATCGACCATTCTGACACCATTGTAATAGCAGACTAAGGCCCCTGATATTAAGTAAACAGTAATTCAAACAATTTAACTGTTACCAAGGGGTGTTACTTACCAAGGGGTATCGTATTACCCAGTATTGACTGGTTGTGGAGGTCAGATAGGCAATCGCTCCATGTAAAATACTGATATTCAGCTGCATCCGGTTAGACTGGAAGCCGACCCCAACATAGTTGGGAAAAGGTTAGGCAGATGATGATGAAACTTGACTGAAATTTGACTGTTCATCCAGTTGGTGTCCGCAACTCCACGTCCAAAGTGCGCGATTTTGAACTCTTATATTATTAAATGCAGGTGTTATAAATGTGATTAAAATCAAATCACAAAAAGTGTATTTGTATCGTCGGGTCGATACGCGGCCTCGGCCCACCAACATCCGGCGGAAGGAGCCGACGGGGACACTGGTTTTTATAATTATTTTATCGACGAAATTCCTTTTTCACAAAATTTAAAACCTTATAATCGATTGACGTTGCTTTTGTAGACTGAATTATAATATTCAATGTGAATAACAAGATGGTTCTTATAATTCTCGGAAAATCTTTGCTTTTCGGAACTTGACTTTTAAGCAATGTTGTGTTTCTTAACCATAATCGTGTGGTTTCGTTAACTCACAGTTATATTATCTCTACATTTGAAACTCTGTCATAAACACAGTTATTTCGAAAAAGTTTTTATTGGTTGGTTTCCACAGACAAATCTGTCAAAAACGCAGATATCTTTATTGTTGTTTCAATAAGGTTGCTATTGGTGTGAGGCTGTCTGAGAGGACCTCGTGGCTAAATAATAGCAGCCGCTCGGGTCGATCTTTAGGTTAAGCCACGCTTGCCTAGGTTGGTCTGTGGATGGATGACCACCCGTTACATACCTAGTTTCCTCTGTGCCTCGGAAAACACGTTAAGCTGTTGGTCCCGGCTGTCATTTGTAGATCTTTGACAGTTGTTACAGGTAGTCAGTGTTCCGAAAGTCTGACAACCAGTCTTACCAAAGGGTATCATATTACCCAGTACTAACTGGGTTATGGAGGTCAGATAGGCAGTCGCTCCTTGTAAAATACTGGTATTCAGCTGCATCCGGTAAGACTGGAAGCCGACCCCAACATAGTTGATAATTATGGTGTGAGGCTGTCGAGAGCTAAGAGCTCTGTGAACAAAAACTCGTTCCTCAAAACCTTCTAGTACCTTTCCAACGTCTTAACAAAACTATTCAAATGCGATCTAACACGACGTGTACCGCAACCCCGCAAGGTGTTCTAATATGTATTAGTTCGCGTTCAGGCTGATCCCGGTCCTACAATAACACCGCCACTCGCTAAGCCCGCGAGTACGTCTGCGTCTCGTCACGCCTGTTTTCTCTCCGAGATTAATTTCGCGACTTCTAAGACAGCCCAATGAGTGGTGTCACGAGACACGTCATTAGATAGTGTTTTGTTTCGTTGTGTAGTTCTTAGCTTTCAAGAGGTACTTATTGGTTAGAGCAAGGCCTTCGTAAGACCTTGACAAAGTAATACGTGTACAACGGTTACAGTGGTGAAAATATAAAAACACTAGCTTTTGCCCGCGGCTTTGTTCGCGTTAAATTCGGCATAACACGGTTCCTCTTTCCTGATTTGCAGGTACCTGTTACCTGTAGTTTTTTCCTTATTGATTGTAATAGCAATGCTAAGTTTTCCGATTCCTTCCCTCATTTCCCACTTTAAAAAAAATAGCCCATATCCGTCTCCAGGGTCCCAACTATCTCGGTACCAAGATTCATCAAAATCGGTTTAGCCATTAAGGCATGAAGACGTAACAAACAAACAAACTCACTTTCGCTTTTATAATATTATAAAATAGTAAGGATTATTGAATTGGCATGCGGTCGATATTAACTGCCAAAACTATGTCAATCCTATTGAACGTGCTAGAAATAGTCCCACTAAGTTTACTTAAACTATAAAAGAACACCAAAATCCTCTCGAAGCCTTAAGCTAAAAATGTACTTACTTTTTGTCTGTGTTAAGTAGTATTTGATCGATTCAAGAAGTACAATAACACATAACTTGAATCGGTTGAATTGCGCGAAAAGTGTTACCCATTTAAATAACCTCTACAATTTATTATTTCATTCAAACCTAACAAGGACAACTGACTTTAAAATATTTGAATTTACGCTACGGTACGCTATGCCTTGAATATTAGCAATCTCTGTAAAATATGTGTTTTTCAATCACAACTAGTGCTGTACTCCCCGTTTTGTTCACAAATAAACTGTGTTAGTTACGACGCTTGTTGCGCTCAATGTAAAGTTACTGTAACAGTTACCTGCATACCGGCCCCGCCGCCGGTAGCCGGGGGGATTCACACTAGTGTGTGTGTGTGTGTGTGTGTGTGTGTGTGAGACAGCTATGACTAGGGTTGCGCGACCGAATGTATTCAGACATGTGCGACTTTTGAACCCACTCCAGACAATATCCAGCCTTTTAATGGGTTTGGACTTTTCGAGTTATGGTGCGGTCAAACTAAGTCAACTGTTGAGCGGAGTTTGACCAATATTGTTTTAAACTCTGTCAAAGACCACCTCGACCGCTGTCTGTTCTGCTTACTTTGAACATATACTGAAGAAAAAAAAAATCAAACGTTTATTCTTCAGAACTTTCAAAAGTTCTGTGTTGG
Source organism: Ochropleura plecta (assembly GCA_905475445.1). Lineage (NCBI taxonomy): Eukaryota > Metazoa > Arthropoda > Insecta > Lepidoptera > Noctuidae > Ochropleura > Ochropleura plecta. Next base: position 328,499 of record FR997722.1, on the reverse strand, counting down.
TAACCCTAGCTCTGAAGCCCATTTTTATTGAACTCCTTATTTACGGGCGCACGGCTGTCAGGGATGCCTCGTATTGTGACACTAGTCGCTTCTCAAAGAGCTGTTCTGAATACATTGTGGATCAGATAAAAATGGTGCAGCTATAATAAACGTGATACATTATTTCAGTCAATTATTCCGTTTGGTGGATTATTTCTAGACTCATTTTCAGTGCTACAGTGCCACATGTGGGTACACAATAGTGTAGGTGTAACCTATTGTTACACCTACACTATTTTGTTGCTTTTTCTAATAAGGCAGCGCAAGGCAAGCCCAATTCAAATGTAACAAATACTGTACGTAGTGGGTTGCACTTTTGTCACAATACAATGAAACCAACTTTATACCAGTCCACAGTATACAGGAAGGCATTTCCTGTTTCCTGTTTACCGAAAGGCAACAATAAAATAGCGTTGGACGTTTGACACAAAAGTGCAACGTTCAAGCACATTTCATTGATCTCTATTCTCAAAGCTTTCAATGAAATAATGTTTACAAAAGTACTACGTTGGCAGTATTTCACTTGAAATTAGATTAAATCCAAATTACTCAAGTTATTGAATAAAGTTATATTAATCTGAACAATTATGAAAGTTCTGTTCGGAGGAATTGAGCGGAGTGTGATTTACGAGTTTGTAAGGAATCAATCAAGTTGACGAATTTTAGGGAGGTTTCACACTAGTCGACCTCGGTATCACGCGTAGCGGGACATAGCTAGTTTAAAAGCGACGCAGCATCACTTGGTTATCTATAATTAACTACTGTTCAAGTCAATCAAGAAATTAAGCGGATCTCGATCGAGGCTTTTTAGTTTATTTTAACCACTGATTAAAAGACTTTGTAAAACTATATTTGTAGAAATAAAAATGTGTCGTACTTGCGTATAATTTATTCATCTGTGATAATGTGGCTTAGCGCACACACAAAGATGGTCAAACGTTTTGTGGACAAATGACGAACGTTCCCTTTGATATTTATATATTTGAACATTGAAGACAAAGCTACATTATTTGTTTCCCTGTGAATAAACTTCTTTATAAAGTCTACTCAAATCAATCAAGTTTACGTATTTATTCGACATCAATCAACTGAACAAATGGATGAAGAATAAGGATGTAAGTTATCAATATTTTGTAAAATTAATTATGCATAATCTTTCCTTATTGTTGTACTTTTATAACTTGTTTGAGTCTTTTGGATCCGTTAAAATCTGTGCATAATTTCTACTTTTTTTTACTGTCATACTCGCCTAATACTCGTAGTAATAACTTGCAACGTGGCATTATATCCAGAAGAGCTCAACCTTTATTCTTGAAACACACAAAAGGCTGAACATCAACAAATGGATTCAAATGTTAGTGGTCATTGCGTACGGTGGACATTTACCAAACCAGCCGATACAAACGAGCTGTTATTTCAGTAATGACATAATTATCAGTTGGACATGAAGTTGTCAGGGGAGAATGGAAGAAGGAAAGGTGAGGCGCCGACCCCAAATAGAACGGTGTAAGGGCAAGAAGTGATGATAGTTACATAAACTAAAACGTTACTGCGGTACTTGAATATATAGTACGCTTTTTTTTTGGATTAGAATTCATCAAATAACTTCGCGGCTCTGGGCGGAGCGGAAGGGGTGTCAGACTTGTACTGAGAAAAACTCATCCGTGTTCCTTGTTTTGACCTTTGTGTTCCGATCAAGCCGCAACATCCGATATATATTATGGCTTGACGGCTAAATAAGGATAGATGGTATATAATAGGTTATTTCTACTTGGAGTTTATAATTACAATATAGGTTATAGGTTAGAAATGTTTACTATTTAAAAAGGTCTATATGAAAATGTTTCAGCAATGACAGCTAATGGATATTAAAGTGGTAAGATCAATTTTAGCCATAACACTGGCCGGTATGCCACACAATTTTGAAATTTCTGGATATTTTTATCTGTAACTAGCTTTTGCCCGCGGTTTCGCTCGCGTTAATTTCGGGGTAACACAGTTCCCTTTCCTGATTTGCAGGTACCTGCTACCTGTAGTTTTTGCCCTTGCGCCTTATTTATTGTAATAGCAACAATCTCCTGGGTCCCAACTACCTCTGTATCAAAATTCATCAAAATCGGTTTAGCCATTGAGGCGTGAAGACGTAACAAACAAAAAACTCATTTTCGCTTTTATAATATTAGTAAGGATATCTATGGAGTACATAGTAAAGAGGATTCTACCTTTGACTGTGTTATAATAACACATGAAAATGACAAAATATGTACAATTTACTTGTGGTGATTTTGCATATATATATATATATATATTATATTTTGCTTATTGCAGTATGAATTCCTGAGCCTGAGCTTACTCCAAAGTAAGTGTTTGAATTCAAATTCAAACTCAAATCATTTATTTCAATTAGACCATTACAGGCACTTTTAAATGTCATGAAAACAATAAAGATGCTGGTAGAGTCCCAGTCACAAGACATAATAACTTGTGAAAGTACTGTAGTTGCACATTCCAAAGCGTAGATCTCTATGGAGAAGAATGGGCAAGAAACTCCATGGAAATCTTGGGGTTAGTAGATTGGCTTAGATTCAAATCGATTCAAATCAAAGTTGGTTCCACATGGTCTACAAGTTCCATAGTAAACAGAGTAGAACTAAAGCCATGAACGTGAGTCGTGCGTGAGCTCGCAGCCGACCACGTCCGGAACCGCCCGACTACTGCCGAAGTTCAGATACCCTCGCGGATTTCATTACCCAGACGTGACTCATTATAGGAGGGGTGACCAATTATATTTTATAGAGTTAGCTAAGTTACATGTGTTCTGTCTATATTTATCCTAATTTAGAAAATTGATGAATACACTTAAAGCTGAAATTGAGGTTTGTAACTCAGTTACTAAAGAAATCCTTTACACCCTCCGTTACCTATTACATTTTCATGTTGTGATCGCCTTATAGTCCTACGAGATGCAGTTGTAACCCAACCAACTTTACATGATCGCTAACTACCCCATTTAAACCCAATTATTGAGTGAAACGTACATAATATTTTAATTAATAAATAAGAACAATCGATTTCACTAATCAAACGTATTGTGCGACTCACGCGCCGCTACACTCGAGGAAAAATAATACGCAACCGAAAACACAACAATACATAATTAAACAGAAACACAATACAATACGCAGTTTGTAAGGAACACATTATTTTACACAAAAGGTGACTAACGTCTGGAACACTCATTATTTAGGGAAACGTTGGCTTATTCCGTAAATTTCGTATAGTTTGAACCACGTGGCCTTTGTGCCCTTATCCTTGTTCGTCGACAGCGCGCAATGTAATCGAAACAATTGAAAAACGCCGGTGTTTTGAAAGTGACACGTATTATCGCGGTAGAAGGAAAATTTTGTGTGTAATTAAAGGCGAGTGTTTAGAACAATCTCAGACTATTCATCAGCCACAAGCACTCGCTGTTTACGTAAAGTGCGTTACGTTATTATATTCATAGTTGTTTAAATATAAATCGTTCACGGTAATTCAACTAGTACAATAGTTCACAGCTATGCCATCTTTATCTTTATGGACACACCATTTAGTTACATAGTCCAGTAAATTATCCATTAACTAAATTTAGTTTACCTTTGAGTTCAATTATCCTGATTTGCAATTAATTTCCTCTCTCTATGTACATATCATAATTACACAATAATCATATGAGCAAGCTAAGCCCACAACTGAATGCTATACAGGGCAAGTTAGGGCGACAATAGCTAATGGGATTAGGCTTCGACAGCCGATCGAGACGTAATCGTGGCGGTGCTATTGTACGGAACCACTGTGCACTGGTAGTTCGCGTTTACATGAGAATTAGTCAAGTGGAGTAGCGCACTAAGCTGATACTTGCCGCCTGGCTTATATTGTTTACATGGTTTTAGTTCCTGACACTGAGTTCTGGAAGTAGAAGAGTGTACACAGTCAGAAAACTTTTTTACCATTACTTACCTTCTGTTTCATTAATAACTTTGTGCTCGATTAATGATGTTTTGAACAAATCTAAGCACATAGAGCGGGTTAAAGCCGGGGCAGTGGGTTGCTCGAAAGAGATACTGCGGCCCCGGAACATAAAGGGCAATGGAAGAAACATGGGTGAGTTTTAGTCAGTACAAGTCTGACACTCCCCCCCACTAATTTATTTGATGATTTCCCAACCCAAAAAAAGCACATAGAGCTGTCTGAAGATAGTTTCATTGAATCTAATAGGATCATAGCTCAATGCAATAATCGAAATAATTCCCGAGCTTTACTTGATTCATGATTAGGGCTCACTTATGCAAGCTTATCTCAGTCGCGGTTGCAGGCACCCCTGCACACACACAAGTAATATGATTTTAAGGGGCTTTTAAACCATTAACCTAAACCTTTAAGTGGTATCTTATTTTTAGGTTCGTTTTGAACCTGAGGGCTGGGTGAGTAACGAGGCTCGTTGGAATTGCAGATAAAATGAATTTAATTAATTAATCACTGCTTGTGGGCGGGCCTCAAATACATTCAGCAGACATTTTTATTTTAATTTCCATTTTAATTGCTCAATTAACTGTGGAAGTTTTTTTTACTCACAAAATAAAATTGGCACCAGAGGTCCTGAGTTTTATCGTACTTTGGCTATCTGAAATATAAACACCATGATTATACCAGTTGCACGATTAATGTGTCATATAAACCCGTTATTGCACCTACAGAATTAATCAAATTGTAGAGAATTTGTTATAGACAATTAGAGGCGAACTATTGAAAGCCGCCGGCTACTTAGTATTACACCCGAACATATTTATACCATACTAAGGATACTGTAGAGAAAGTCTCCAGTTGAACAAGTTGGTAGTGTTCTCCTCGCAACGTCGAGGCATCTCGATGCGACACGGAACAGCACTAACGCGCATTGTTCGCGCTGCATCACATGCGCCGCGCATTGTTCGCGCTGCATCACATGCGCCGCGCATTGTTCGCGCTGCATCACATGCGCCGCGCATTGTGCCTCGCGGCACTCGGTAATAGATTTACATGACTTTGCAACTAGTCCAGAATGGATGCATGTGACTTGCGAACTCAATGAATTGGATTCATTGCTGTTTCAGAACTAAGAACTAATGTAGACTGACGTACTTCTTCGTAGCTCTATCGCAAAACTATAAAAATAAATAATTGTTATTTCAAAGAACTATTTCCCCATATAGACAAAAGGTGAATTAAAACTTTTACAAAGGAGTAAAGTCTTATAATAACAATATTATGTTTGAGCAAACAAAACAACACGGAGGAAGGTAACATTACCATTAAAATACCATTCACATTCAATCTGAGACAGGTATTGTCTTTTATCGACAAGCATCTTCAATGACGAGGGACCAACCAAACACAAACACTGATAAACATTAAAAGGCATTTTTTATTATTACAGTAAAAAAATAAAGGCACCATTCTATTTTACGTAAAATTGTAAAATTAAATCTCTACTATTATTATATATTATAACAGCAAAAGTGAGTTTGTTTGTTTGTTACGTCTTCACGCCTAAATGGCCCAACCAATTTTGATGAATTTTGATACAGAGATAGTTAGGACACTGGAGACGGACATAGACGAAAAAGGGAGAGAAAGAGGGAGGGAAAGGGGAGAAAAAGATTTTTTTTTCGATCATCACGGGGCTTTAAGTTAGCGTTAGCCCAAAGTAACTACCACGCGGACAGAAAGCTAGTTATCAATAACTTGTCAAAGTAGGTACTGTACTTAGCTAGTCTACCCGGCTACGGCGTAGCATGTGTTTACATGTCTACGACGCAGCCATGGAGGATCTGGCTACGGTGGAGACGGTGTAGCAGGGTTATGCGCGACTACGGCGCGACGGTGTAGCTTGTGAAAGCTAATGGATTAAATAAACTATGGTTGGGTTGCTCGGTCGTTATACAAAAAAAAAAAGATTATTATTTAGTGTTAAAATCAAATTACGGTAAAAAAGGAAATTCAATATTAATAAATTGTTCCCAAAACTACTTCTTGATTCATTCATTATTATTTTCCAAGCAATGTTCTATAATTAAGTAAAATTCAACAATTCGTCAGAGTTCACAAGGTCACCTAAATCTAGTTACTACAGCATTAATACATTCATATACCCACGTACCTAAGTAAATCTGAAGGAAACATTTCGATATGAATAATTTTTCAATTGGCTCAATAAATGCGGCCCACTTCTTGTAATAAATGATGTCCGCGGGCTGTGTGCCGCCAGTCGTCCCTTTACTTACTATTTGACGATATTACGAGTTACAACACGAAATATCGTTTATTTGTGTCCCAATATAGCCAAGCTTAGATCTTTTAATGGCGTTCCAAAAAGAAGAAGGATCTTTTGAACATTGTGTGACAACACTCTCGCTTGGTACTCATTTTAAAAACAGGGATATTGTGAATTTAAATATTGTAAATTTACTTCAATTTAAATTTAAGTAAAAGTGAATTTAAAATTTTGGTTAACAACGCAAAGTTAGTAAGTAGATAGTGACAGTTTATTTTCTTCAATTATTGTTCTTTTGTTAAATCTATCTGACCTTTTCCAACGTTATGATTTTGAACAAAATATTGACTAATCGAAAAATCACATTTATTTCAAGAGCGCAAAGAGACGCAGCAGGAAAAACCTTTTGAAGGGCTCTTATGTAAAGTTCAGGTAAACGTCGGTCGGGGGACCCAGAGTGGTCCCGAGCGACCCCTGGCGGACGGCGCGCGTGTTGGGGCTCACGAAACAAATGTTAGTGTACTAAACAAATACGGTGCAAATTCACAAATTAATCCAAACTCTTGAGTCGAATAACTCGTTAAAGTTTACACAATGTTCACCTAAGTAACCGCTACTTGTTACGATCTCACAAATAGTTCACTAAAACATCTTAAAAAGGTTTTAACCCATGATTGCGTCATAAACTCCGTTCCGTCTAAGAATTTTAATTAAAAATGACCACTAAAAGCTTTACAAATAGAGGACAAAAAGTAATGTGGCGGAGAGAATCTTTTAAAGTAGACATAACACTCTTATCTTCGTTAAGCATAAAAATGAGAGGCTTTACAAAGTTTACAGTGGCAGCCGGCGCTAACGAGGGGCTTCATGGCCGCGACCCACCACACCGCGACAAACGTTGACGCACAACTAGCGCGACCTGTCTCCGTCGCCATGTTTGTTCCGAGAGCGCGGTCCACATTTCCGTGATGTCTCAGGAAGGAGTAGTGAGTGCCATCTCACTCGTCCTGTCATGGAAAGTCTCCGGTCTTTGAAGTGGAGTCTCTCACGACTCAATTTCTGTATCCTTATAATATTATAAAAGCGAAAGTGAGTTTGTTTGTTTGTTACGTCTTCACGCCTACATGGCTAAACTGATTTAGATGAATTTTGGTACAGAGATAGTTGGACACTGGAGACGGACATAGGCTAAAAAAGAAAGAAAAATGAGGGAGAAAGAGGGAAGAAAAGAGAAAACTTAGCATTGCTATTACAATAAATAAGGCGCTTGGGCAAAAACTACAGGTGTTTACCGAATTTAACGCGGGCGAAGCCGCGAACATAAGCTAGTTGTAACATATTTTTCTCGTCCAAACAGCTCCCAACTCAAAAACTTGAGCCCGCGAAGTAAAGCAGCAATGTACAGTGAACACAGTTTTCACTAATGAAGTGGCGGGATTCATTAGCAGTCCGCAGCCAACCATTTTTTAGAGTATTTTTCTTATTTCCTACGGTGACTATTAAAGTCTGTGGAGCCACAGAGTAGGTACCGCGATCTCTTACTTATTCTCTCACAAAATATTTTTACCTAGCTTTGGAAGTGTAATGAGAAACGCCCTTCTTATTTTTGTACGTAACCCAGTAACCTGGAATACAGAACGGATTTTAGTTTGATTTTAAGAAAATATTTTTTTTTACTTTATTCGTTTAATCGTATACCTACAGATATTTTTGAACGGCTATGTATATTTATATATCTATTACATATATTTTACACAATTCAGCCAAGTCGTCCCCTCGAAGTTCACAACTTTTTTGCTGCTTGTCTATCTGAGCGAAGTTTGGTGACGAGTACTGTATGTAAAATAATACGTCCATAAATTCTACACAATATATTACATTGGTATTGCGACAACAATATGAATTAATCCGTCGCCATTTTGAACAAAGAGACTTTTTAATAAAAGATAACATAATCTATCGATGACAGCTGAACAGTGGGCAGCTATCTTCTCATAATGGTGGAACAATTTACACTTGTAATTAATTCGGGGGCACGCGTTATTATACCGGCCTCGCTTCCCGTTCCCCTGGGGCTCCGGGACGCCGCGCCGGGACCCCCGGAGTCGCCGATAGTTGCGGGATATAAAACAACATTCGCGAAAATAATGTATCAGTGATGTGGTGATACAGGACGCTTTTAACAACAAGTAATTATGCAGCAGTTTTACATATTAATAACTGCTGCTTCATTATGGTTTATTCTGGGTAAATTATTAAATACTTATCTAGTTAAATGTAATGTTGTTAAACAAAAGTCGGTCCATGTTTAAAAGCACAAGCGATCCTAATATCACTTGTATTCCATTTCATTTCATCACTTGCATACTTGACGTTCAAACTCAAAGCATTTATTTCAATTAGACCATTACAGGCACTTTTAAATGTCATGAAAACAAAAAAAAAGATGGTGATACAGTCCCAGTCACAAGATATAACAACTTGTGAAAGTACTGTAGTTGCCCATTCCAAAGCGTAGATCTCTATGGAGAAGAATGGGCAAGAAAAAAGATAAAATTGCTATAACGATTTGTTATTAATAAAAGTATAGTTAGTCAACGACTTACAATAGTTGCATGCGCACTGAAATCATTCGTCAATTGAACACTCCCATCACTTTGTATCGACTGGTAATGATATGTTACACGTCGAAGCTTTCACACGTTCATTGTTAATGGCAATATGATGTTATAACTTGGGTGACCACTACAAGGTGATTAGTTCCTCAGCTGGCTGCGCGCCTGGTACGACGTGACGGACTTGCTAATGGCGATCCAGGATAATTTGCTTAACAAACTAATATATGGAACCAGTCCTATAACAAAGTTTGCTTACATTGAACTACTAACACTATTTTCGTAATGCCTCGTATACTTCATGAGGAGAATGTTGTCACTGAGAGGATCATCTATTTTGGTATCTCTGGTCGAAATTGCCACACGGTCGGCGACGATTGCTCAAAGGAAAGTTATTGGTCCGTAGTAAGAGCTTAGAGTAATATCGTTTGACCAAGACGTTACAATTAAGATGATGACTTTTAAAGAAACCTCAGGCTTCAAAGAGATGTTTCCACATATTAGAACTAACAGTGACTAAAGAAAATAGGACTAGCTTTTGAAAAACGAAGGCTTTTTCAGTAATTAAATCTAATATCAAATGATAAATGATCACGTAATTTATTAAGCGAGCGAAACGTGACGCCCTTTCGTTGTTGATACAAAATAATCCGTCACAGAATTCCTTCAGGGAAGGATTTCTATAAGTTGTTAAATAAAAACAAGAAGTTCAGTGTACCAGGTGCTTATGGAAGCGGGCGGGAAAACTAAGGGTTTTTGTGTCAATAGTTTGGCAATCTGTCTTTATTTGCTACGGGTTGTATGGGGTTGCAAAAAATGAAGTTTCCACAGTAAGAAAGTTTGTTTAGTCCATTGGCCAGTTCGCGCAGGCACGGAGTAACATTTACAAGGTTTGAAGACCTGCATACAACCCCTTATTGCAAAAAGCTTGTTATTTTCCAAAGCCTATGTTTCGCCTCAAGACATTCCTCCGAGTTATCGGTCGTTGCACCCGTCACAACGTCACGAAGCATATGAAGTCACCCTGCCCCTGGCACCTCCGCCATCTTGTTTGTAGATCATAACTGATATCCTGCGTATGATCTCGTTTGTTTGCCTACCATCAATCTGACCCACATCTCGCACAAAGATCTTCTACACACATAATTAGGTATCACTTCGAACACAAGAAGTTCTGTACAGAAGGACCACTTTCTGTTTGTTTTATCCGTGACAGAGATCCGATGTCATATTCATATCTTTATTTGTATTTCATAATGTGTGAAGATCCTACAATGGGCTTTAAGCTAAGTACAATTACGGGCCCTGTATGTCCGTCCATCGGTCACAAAAGTGTTTCTCGCAAATTCGAATCTCATGTTACAACTGTATGTCGTTGTTTCATCTTTGCTAGACTGTATGTATTAATGCTGTATCATGCAGCAATTACTGTATTTTAGTATTCAACAAGAAATGCATAATATCTTGTCTTTGGTAAGAGAATCCTTACTCCTTACTAATATTATAAAAGCGAAAGTGAGTTTGTTTGTTACGTCTTCACGCCTTAATGGCTAAACCGATTTTGATGAATTTTGGTACAGAGATAGTTGGGACAGGAGACGGACAAAGATTGAGATATGAGGGAGAAAGAGGGAAGAAAAGGGAAAACTTAGCATTGCTATTACAATCAATAAAGCGCAAGGGCAACTGTGTTACCCCGAATTTAACGCGAGCGAAGCCGCGGGCAAAAGCTAGTTCAAAATAAAGTAAGAAAACCAAAAATCACCGTTTTTCATTTTTGGTGGTCGCTTTTGAATATGTACTTAAATATTTCAAAACGTTTAGTTAACACTTCCCGTGACCTAGGGGCTGGTTTTTACTGTGAGGAGGCTAAGTTGCCATACGAAGTGGCAACGCGACCAGTCTCTTGGCAACATTACCCATTGACAGCGTTGAGGACAATTTTAAAGCATTTTTTTAGTTTATATATAATTTATGTTTCTTTAAGTTATTTTTGTTTAGCCAAATAACTTAAAATTTTAACCAGTAATTAGTTTAGGCTAAATAGATAAATGAATGAAATACAACAACACTGTTAAAAGCACCTATTTCGTACAAGTATAATCGGGCAGTGTTCAGTCGGGCCACATCAGATGTCGTCCACGGATTGAACTAAGTTCTCCTTCTGCATATTCTTTCATTGAGGCATTAGAGTTGCCTGCATGAATAATATCCCACAAAGAGTGGATTTATTCATAGAGGTCTAGGTCCGTAATCTGTCGTGGGAAAAGTGCAGTGTTCCGGATCAGACTGGTAATACTGAGGATTATCTGGTAAATACGTTTTATTCTTTTTGTTAGAAAATAGGGGTCGTTCTTGTTTTGTACAAATGGTGACAGATATCTAGCGACGATTTGAGCATCTTATTACGATTTAGTTAAGGAACCATTTTTTTTTCTTTCTGGATTCGAATGAAGGACCATAAAGATCTCGTGACAGTTTCTTTGTAGAGATATCGACTTAAGAAACTAGGACTTTTTGTCAGTTTTTTTTTGCCATAGTTGTCAAACCGTATATTTATATAACCTTTTTTCTGAATAGTTACAGTACTGATAGCAAGATCTGTGTACGGGTTGTAAGTAGTTAACTCCGTACACTGATTTGTCGTGAAGATTTTTAAGTTGAGTTAGTATAGAGAAACACTTTTCCACTAAAATACACAAGTTGAGTATATTTAAGTTAATGTAAGTTACAACGGTGGAAGGCGATTATTTCTCTTAGTTGTTGATAGCTACCGAGTTATAAGTTCACTACATTGGAATTCGTCCGTCATGTTATTTTATTATGCGACAGTATGAGGCGCATCGTTGGCCGAAAGTAGGTTGACGAGTAAGCAATAAAAATGTACGGCGATGAGACCGTACATATTGGCAACCCCTTAAAGAAGCAAAGATGAGTAGAGAGAGAGAGAGAAAGAAACGCCTTTACAAAGTCAAAGAATAAAGTAAAGTAGTAAAGATAAATGTACAATATAAGTCAAATGAATTAATTAAAAGTAAAAGCAATGTTGTCGTGATGTCCTTGACGTTGAACATCGCAGCCGTCTATGGGCGACCGTTGGTTGTCTTCTCTGGCAGTCTGTTGTCGAGATCCCATTGGTTGAAGCTCGATATCTTCATGCGTAGGCTTTTTATTTTTCTTCCTTGGAAGTTGGGTTCTGAGCACTCTGCAGTATTTCCTTATTATTATCCACAGGAAAGTGATGACAGCAATTGTTAGTAAAAGATAACAAATTACATATTGATGTACGTCATGGTCTGTGATAGTGGATGGTAGTTTAGGCTCGTACTCTTCTTGGAACCGCAGCTTTTTGTCAATTTCCGCGAAGTCGTTTTTCTTGAGGCGGAACAGTTCATGTGGCGTGTTATGTAGTGTCACGTTAACAATGTTGTTTATCGGCGAATTCAGGTTCGGTACGTGCATGTCATAGTTCACGTTGAGGTTGCTGTTGTACTGATTGTATGAAGTGATGGTGAGATCTTTTGATCGCAGTACGCATCCTTGACTCAAAGTAACTATAGCCGTCGATGTGATTGTTTGCGATATTACGTCGTTATTACAAACTGTACGTAATTCGCACCTTCCGCAACAAACAACAAGCCAGCTGTTTGATCCTTGTAACTTTATCCATTCCTCCTCGCATGACACGCTGTGTACGTCACACGGTGACGTACTCGTCGTAGTACGGTGACCCAGGAGTTTTGCTTCGCACGGCGCATTTTTGTTATTTAAGTTGAAGACTGGCATGTTTGCGTTACAAATGAAGTTATGTTTTTGTCCTTTGATACATAACTTGACATCTTCATCTTTTAGTGAGATATAAGAATTCTTCTCAAAGTTTACGGCAATGTATTGCGAAGCTAACTGCATCTGTTTGTAATTCGAGTCTCTCTTGAATGGTATAGCGATGGCCCGATAGTAGGTGAACTCCACATCCGAAATTAAAGGAATGTGAACTTCGAACATAAAGTAGTTCATTGTTATTCGCGCTTTCACGTACAACAACTTGTAAAGTTCCTTGATATCTTCTTTGATATTTTCTGTCGGCAATGACAGTGTTCTCGGTAATCTGCCAGCTATGTCTTCCAGTTGTTTTACAAGATTGACTGGTGATATCAAGTGCACGTCCATATGCCCACTGTATACATTAGTGAGAGTATTCAGGAGCATGGTTTGAATTTCTTTGAGATTGTGTAGCAGTAGAGATGCTGTGAGCGCAGCAGAGTTGAAGTAACTTGTTGCCATTGATATCTGTATTTCTGTTTCTATACTGGCTAGGTTCGTCTTAGTTTCTTCCATGAATTTTTCTATCATTTTACACTGAAGCTCGATGTTAGCGTCATTTTTCTTTAATACGTCATTTTGCAGTTGCATAATCGACGTTTGATTTTTTGCAAGTTCACGTAAATAGTTTTCGTTTTGTTGTATCGCTTCAATGTCTTTATGGTATTTTTCAGCAAATTTTTGGTCTAGAACGCCGAATAAGCTGTTTGCTATCATGCCCACTCCGTCAATCAAACCGCGCTTCTTGCGCGAAGATAACTGCTTGTGAGGAGCCAGCAGGATTGTATTGTAGAAGTTGAGTAATTCCATCTCGTGGGAAAGTTGATCGATTGTTGGTTTGCAGTAGCTTTGGTGAATATTCTCGCAAAGGCCATATACTCCGTTGATGTAATTTTCAATATGTTGAATGCCGTGCCAGTAGTTAGTTAAGTTGTAGTAGGTAAGCAAAGTCCATTCATCGTGAATCAGTTCAACCTTGCCAACGGTGTCGTAGTAAATCGGTCTCTCAGGTTCCAAGTTAGTAATTTGAGTGCCTGACCTTTGTTGTGAACCGTATGATCCGTTCACAAGTATTAACATTGTGAAAAGAGACATTAAAATGTTTGTAAGACATTTTTTCGTAGTTGGTTTTGTTGTGGAAGGTTTTACCGATGTCTCAGCATTTTGTAAATCTGTTTTGCATTCTTCATCACCTTTGTTGCTCGTAGTATCGATGGGTAGAATTGATAGTTTTACAATGGGTCGTTTGATGACACCAGTTTGAGTTTTTAGGGTTGTCACTCGGACATATCCGTCCGCTCCAGGGTGAAGTTTTAGCACCCGTCCCATAGCCCATTTTCCTGGGGGCAAATTGTTATCCCGGATTAATACGATGTCCCCCTCGTTTAGATTTTTCCTTGGGTTATTCCATTTACTGCGTGTTTGTAGTTGAGAAAGATATTCGCTTGACCAAGTCTTCCAAAACTGTTGGTGCATGTGTTCCGTTAATTGCCATCGTTTTCTTAGATTTATTTTGTTTTCGTCAGTATAGTCAGCACGTGGTAAAGACATTGTTGGTCCCCCCGTTAGAAAGTGGCCTGGTGTCAGGTAATTATAAAATTCTTCGGGGTCTTCAGTGAGTTGGCAGAGCGGCCTGGAGTTCATGCACGCCTCTATCTTCGCAAGAAGAGTAGTGAATTCTTCATACGTCAGTTTTTGGTCTCCTAGTACTCGACGAAGGTGATACTTCATCGATTTGACCGCTGCTTCCCATAGTCCACCAGCAGTCGGCCAGGCTGGCGCATTAAAATGCCATTGCACTCCCATGTCTGCGATGTTGTTGAAGAAGTCAGGTGACAAGATTTGCTTGAAGTCTTCAAATTCTTTCTGCAGCAACCTTGATGCGCCGATGAAGTTCGTCCCACAGTCTGAGTAGACGTGACTTGGTGTACCACGCCTGGAGCACATTCTCTGGAAGGCTGCTATGAAAGTTTCAGTACTTAAGTCCGATGCAAGTTCGATGTGCACAGCCTTTGTTACCATGCAAACGAATATGCATATGTATCCCTTAGAAGTACGCACTCCTCTTCCTTTGTTGAGCTTGACTTCGACGTGTCCTGTGAAGTCAACTCCGGTGTGGGTGAACGGTCGCGAAGGTGTTACTCGTTGTGGTGGAAGTTCTCCCATTAGTTGATTGAAATCCGATGGCCTGTGGCGGTGACAGCGCACACAGCGCCGTAGTTCAGCTTTCACAGCTCTATTGCCGCCAACGATCCAGTATCGTTGACGAATATACGCTAAAGTTAGTCTGGCTCCTCCGTGTAAAGTCGTGAGGTGAGCTTTTTGTATCACAAGGTCAGTAAGTCGTCCACTCTTAGGTAGAATAATTGGATTCTTCATTTCAAAAGGCAAACTGGAGTAGTTCAGTCGACCCCCAACTCGGATTATGCCGTTGTTGTCTAAATATGGTCTAAGTTTATAAATATTGAATTTTGATGAAATATTTTCTTTCTTCATTAGTTGTTTATATTCTTGCGTAAGTTCCGTTTGTTGAACATATTTTATTATTTGTTCCTCAGAATTGTTTAATTCGCATAAACTCAGGCATCCGGTGTCACGTTTTTTGCTGTTACGTGCGTTTCCGATAAATCGTTGTATCCATGCTACAATTCTGATTGCTTTGGTCAACGAACTGCAATTAGTTAATAAGTTATGAATACAATTATAAGTTGAATTGTTTTTAGCGTTCATTTTCGCTTGGCATTCGCTGCCTAAGTTAGTCGTAAATGTGCTTGATAAGTTTTCTTCACGACTTTGTTCTTGTAGTGTAGTCAGGAATGTAGGGCCTTGCCACCACAAGTTGAATGTTTTTAGCTTTGTTGGTAGCAATCCTCTTGATGCACAGTCTGCGGGGTTATCTTGAGACTTCACATAGTGCCATTGCTCTGTTGGTATGCATTGTCGAATTTTTGCAACTCGATTGGCAACGTATTTTTCTCTCTTAGATGTGTCCCCCTGTATCCATGCCAAGACCACTTGAGAATCACACCAAACAGTCGTAGTGATTTCGAACTCATTCAGCGCTTCTTTGATTTTTACGATGAGTTGCGAAAGTAAAAGTGCGCCGCATAGTTCAAGTTTCGGTAATGTGATTGTTGATAACGGCGCTACTCTTGTTTTAGCAGCAAGTAATGTTATCTTTGCCTTGTCTTGTTCGTCTCTGACGCAGCTGTAAACCACGCAGGAGTAAGCTTTCTCACTGGCGTCGCAGAATCCATATAGTTCGATCTTCTGCTCCTTTGAACCGACCCAGCGCTTGATATTTATGTATTTTACGTTGGGTATGTCAGCTCTCAGCTTCAGCCATTTATCTGCTATATGCGATGGTAACTGATCATCCCAATCAAGTTTGTTGACCCACACTTCTTGAAATATAATTTTCGCTGCGATAGTTATTGGCGATAGCCAACCCAGTGGGTCGTAAAGTTGTGAAATTTCAGAAAGCAGCCGCCGTTTGGTTATTTCCGGTCGATACTTTTCTTCAAATTTCCAGTTAAACACAAATGTGTCGGCCTGCGGATTCCAACCAAGTCCGAGAGTTTTCATTGATTCTTCCTGCTTGAAATCAAAAGTAATTTTGCTTGAAATCTGGTCATCCCTTAAGTTTTTTAACAATGTTGGTTCGTTACTGGACCACTTGCGTAAGTTCATCCCGGCTCCTTTTAACATTTCGATAAGCGATGTTTGGAGTTCTTGGGCCGCATTCAGTGAGTTGTGGCCGCTGATGACGTCATCGACGTATGCTTCGTTTAGTAGTACTTTGGCAGCCATGGGGTATTTGTAACCATCATCATAGGCAAGTTGTTTGATCGTTCTCATGGCTAACCACGGTGCGGACTTAGTGCCGTAAGTAACAGTACAAAGTTGATACTCTTGCAATTTATCTAACGTAGTAGGTCGCCAAACAATTTTTTGCAATTGTCGTTGTTCCTCAGACAGCCAAATGCATCGGTACATTTTTTCGATGTCAGCTGTAAACACGTATTTGTAAGTTCTCCATTTTATGATAAGTTCTTGGATATCTTTTTGTAGGTTGGGGCCTTTTTCTTGTAGGCTGTTCAGGCTGTATCCCGTTTTAGTTTTCTGAGATGCATTGAAGACGACTCTGAGTTTTGTAGTAGTAGACTCTTCTCGAAGTACTCCGTGGTGTGGTAAGAAACATTCAGTAGTTGAAGAAGGAATGGGATTTGCTAGTTTCATATGGCCCAACTCTAGATATTCCTTAAGGAAGTTTTTGTATAACAGCTCAAGTCTACCATTTCTTTGAAACTTTCTTTCCAGCTGTAGCAATTGTGATACTGCGATAGTTTTCGATGTTCCGATCTTATTTTGATAATCCGGACGTAAGGGCATCTTCACAATGTATCTTCCATCTGAATCACGGCGAGTCGTTTCCTTATAGTAAGTTTCACACTGATCCTCTTGTGCTCGATCAGCGTTTTTTATAGTGACATCTTCACTCTCCCAAAATTTTGTTATTTCAGTCAAGTCTAAGAGGGTGACGTTACAATTAAAAGTTTCTAGTTTTCCACACAAAATCCATCCCAGTTGTGTCTGTTGCGCAACGGGTGACCTTGGGGCGCCTTTTAGTATTCCGTCCTGGATAATTTCGGCATAAACGTCAGCTCCAAATAGAATGTCAACAGACCTCGAAATATTAAATTCAGGGTCTGCTAGTTTTAAGTTTTTCAAATAGGACCAATCTGGTCGTTCAAATGTGTTGTTCGGCAGTTTGTTGATTAATTTCTTCATAATCAAAGCTTCAGCGTTGAAAGTATACTCCGAATGGATTGATTTGCATGTTACGCTTAGTCGTCCCTTACAGTCGCCTGAGACAGATCCAACCCCTGATATCTTCGCAGTTAGTTTGTTCCTTGGTAGTCTCAGAAGTTGTGCTGCATTTTCAGTAATCAGGTTGACTTGTGAGCCCTGATCTACAAGCGCACGAAGGTTTATGTAAGTCCCATCTATTGTCCTGACCTTAACTTGGACAGTTGTGAGTAAAACTTCCATCTCGTTGGCAGATAGATGATTGGAACTCGGTGTTTCAGCTTCTTTCGATGGTCGTTGACCTGAACGTTGGTTTTCAGTACTCGTTGAGTTTGTTGTTTTGTTATTAGATTTCCTATAATGCAATAGCGTATGATGCTTCATATTGCATTCTTTACAAGTTTTCGCAGAATTGCAAGTTTCGTTTTCGTGTCGAAACAGACAGTTTTTGCATAGACGCAATTTCGCAACTGTGCTGTTTCGTTGCTTTGTATCCGAGTCAATAAACTGCGGACATTGCATCAAAACATGATTGTTTTTGCAAAGAGGGCATTGCCCGTATGAAGTGTGGTAAGTTTTCGGATGCCATTTCTTATGCTCGTAATTTCGAGAAACATGTTTTTTAGTCCCAGCTGCCTCCTCTGAGCTCTGTGAGTCTTTCTTGGAACTTTTCATGGTTTCAAACGCCGTGAACTGATTTTCCAAGAACACCAGAAATTCTTGCAGTGTTGGCACTTCTCTATTATCATGCAAACTCTTTATGTACTCATTGTAGGTCCCACAGTCTAGTTTTTGTGCCATCAAGTGCACAATCATGGGGTCCCAACTAGTTATGTCAAAGCCAATGTTTGTTAGGCCGTTCAGACATTCCGTTGTTACGTCATGCAGCTTCTTCAAGTTATAAGCGTCTGGCTTATGTATTACAGGCAACTGCAGCATTGTGTTCATAAAGGATGAGAACTGTAGTCGACGGTTGTCGTAACGTTGAGTCAGTATCGCCCAACATGAAGAGTAGTTGTCGGCGCTGATGCTCAAGTGTTGCACCAGTCTTTCTGCTTCACCTTTCAGCTTGGTTTTTAGATGTTGCATTTTTTGAGCCTTATTTAATGTCGGGTTTTTATGAATCGTTTCAAGGAAAAGATCTTTAAAAGATATCCATTTGTTGTAGTGGCCCGAAAACTCTGGAATCTCGATTCTTGGTGCTGATTGTTGATGATGAGCGGTGGACCACATCTTGCTTTTCAGTCGTTTCCTCGCTTCATCATATTTGGCTTCCATGCTGTTGAACATTTCATGGTACGTGTTTTTCGAGCCTTTTAGTAAGGCTTCTAGTTCCCAATGAGTGCTGTCAATACGCTCCCACTTCGACTTCAAGATTGACAAGTAATCGTCAAGTTCCCATTTTTCACTTAAGTTGTCAAAATCAATTTTACCCATAGCTCGATCAAGGGCCTTAAAGTTACATTCCTGTTGAGTCAGTAAAGTCTTTGTCTTCTCATCAGATTCTCCCGCCGACAAGTCTGATAGGTCAAATTTCACATTCTCCTCAGTAGCTTGCAAGAGTTTTACCATGTCGGCTTTAGTTGTTTCGTACATGATTTTTGTCTTACCGTAGACATCGTCCATAAAATAGTTAATGTTTTTATCTTCGATTTCTTGCGACAGTAGTGCATGTCGTGAGTTAAAATCCACCCATTGAGCTTCTAAAGACGACAGCCGCTTGCTCAAATATTCCTTTGTTTTTCTTGTTTTGCTATCCTTGTTATAGTTGTTGCATAATGTTTTGATGTTTTCAAAACAAGCTGATTGTAGTGACAGCTTATTCATCTTGATTACGGAAGGTTCTTCCAGTTGACGAATGCTGTGCTGGTGTAGTTGGTTCCAGTGGTTGAAGAGCTTCTAGTTGTTGAAGTTCTTCTAGTAGTTAGTTGAAAGTTCTTCCAGTAGTTGAAGATTCTTCTAGTTATTTAAGTTTCTTCCAGTATTCAATATGCCTGTACTCTGATCAGGTATATGCGCCTTCTCAATCCAACTGGGGCGACCCGCTTGTGGGAGACCAATTGAACCGATTCGCTACCGTATCAAAGACACAAACACACAAAATACACAAAGGCTCGAAGGACCATAAATGTACGGGTTGTAAGTAGTTAACTCCGTACACTGATTTGTCGTGAAGATTTTTAAGTTGAGTTAGTATAGAGAAACACTTTTCCACTAAAATACACAAGTTGAGTATATTTAAGTTAATGTAAGTTACAACGGTGGAAGGCGATTATTTCTCTTAGTTGTTGATAGCTACCGAGTTATAAGTTCACTACATTGGAATTCGTCCGTCATGTTATTTTATTATGCGACAGTATGAGGCGCATCGTTGGCCGAAAGTAGGTTGACGAGTAAGCAATAAAAATGTACGGCGATGAGACCGTACAATCTGTGTGACTTGTCTCATATACTTAGTTATTTTTTTGCAATATTTTTCTTATTCTTGTATAAATTCTTTTTAACCAATTCGTTGTGAATGAGCGGCCATGGTTGGCCTTCTAGATTCCTAGGGGCCTACGCTGACCATTTATATTTAAGTACTAACGCTGTAACAACAACATTGTAAAACCAAATGATTTTAAAAGAGTAACCATGGACTTTCTTGCCGGTTCTTCTTCATAGGAAACGACCAACCCGAACCGTGCATCTTTTCTCAACGTTTCGTAAGTGCCAATGTAGGCCTTTTGAAATAAAAATATTTTTATTTTGATTTTGGAATGCAAATCAATGAATTTGAATATACAAGTGATGTTTTTTTTTGTGGCCAGTGCCTTTCTAATAGAAACTGGGGACTGTTAATAGAAAGTTTCTATTAACTGTTCCCAGTGACAGATGGAAACGTAGATCAATGTCGTGTGACACCACTACAACACAAATTCAATCATTCTAACACGTGAAACAGTCTGAATATTAAGTCGCCTGTCATATCACATTATCACTCTTGTCAAAACATTCAACGCGACTAATATGTTCCTGTTTCCCCCTGTAGCTCAGTTACTGTGATGATGTACCGTATACCTACTTACAAAAGGGAATAGCAAGGTTTCAAAGCAATTGCAGACCGTTGTCCATTCTAGAGGCAATAATTTAAGGTACTCCTATAGAACTGGCGACCCTCTTAAGATCTCACAACTTTAATCGTCGAAGCCGACAATTTCGCTCGTTATTTCTAACCAAACTTGCCCCATTTTTCACATTTATGATTTCAGTACGATTTTGTTCTCTACTTCTGGGAAATGTCTCAAGAGTTTTTAGTATTTTTTGTGTGTTGCCCACTTTTGTTGGAGCCTGTAACATGTCTATATTGGGCAGTCCCTATCCGAGGGTCTGATCATGATATTGCTAGCATGAGCCTGGCTTGTATACAGGACGAAACCTTTTATCATTTACTAAGAACCAGGACATGTCCGACTGAGGATTTCTTAGAAAATATTTTACTGTCAATTTAGCTGGAAATTAGACTTAATAGGTGCTTCACGGCCGGCAGCGTTGCATTGAAGCACCTCTATCTGTAATACAGATAACCAGTTTTATAAAGTGTTACGTGGAAATATCAATTAACTCACACATGCACACGTTAGTATTTGGCTATTTTAAAATGATTAAAAACACATTTTATTGCACAGCCTCCACTTGCGATTATTTTTTGCGAATTCTTTGAATTTCGTACCACCGAGCTCGAGTGTTTATTAACAATCGAATTTATTTCAATTTCCCAATTAAAACTGAATTTCAATTGTTTCCATTAAGTGTTGCCCACGTACTGATGCCTAAAATATGCATCTCGTTAAACATTGATATTCAAAGGGCGAGCTTATCGAGGTTGTTTTTCAGTCTGTACTCCATCTGATCAGCCGTGAAGCCACTTCATTATTTTATCCCACACCGCCGCGCAAAACTGTGAATCAAACAAGAACCACTCGATTTCACCCATCATTCAATAATGGGCTCTCAACTGAGCCGGTGCCAACCTAATAGACCTATTATATTGATAACCGCTGTTACTCTTTAATTAAAAATGCACAATAATAATAAAAGCGCGGACAGTAACAGTTTATGCTACCTCAATCAATTAACAATAAAAATACAAAACAAATAAAGCCGTGTACACAAGTACGTTGGGAAAGATTACCATACAAATTGCAGTGACGGCGCTCCACCGCTATACACAACAATTAAAATAGGATTTTTGATATATCGATATGCGCACAATATAAAATTGAACGAACAACTTTACAGCAAACAGAATTTTAATTGAAATTATTTCAGGAGGTGTTCCATAGACAATGGCCTCCGATGCAGGAAGCGCGAGTTCGTTCAGATTCAAATTTATAATTGGCTCGCGTTCGCACCAAGTGGTTCCTAGCAAGTTGTTGTAATGGCAGTCGGTAAATGTGGCCTACGTGTACACATATAATACCGCCAACTAGAATGTTCCACAAGGGAAATAACACGACGTTGCGCAATGCAAACGTAATCATTTATAATTCTATTATATCTTTTGGCTTGGAATATTTTTCTTCTAATTCATGAACAATATATAATTTTGTTATTAGAGCCGTTCTTTGTGTAGTTTTTGGTAATCTGAATATTGTAACAGACTAATAAAATCGTGCGAAAAAAGTTTTCACACTAAATTATGTATTAGGGCGGAGTTAACTCGGATTTTCGTTGCAAATTCTGTTTAATAAAAACTTAACTAGCATCTAATTTTAATAAGTAAAAAACAATTTAAAACCATATCCTTATTTGTGTGAGACTTCTACCAAACCACAAAAGAACAGCTTAAGGAATGACTTATTGAAGAACAATCAAACTTACACGTCACATTAATCTGAGCAATCAAAGCAAATACAATAGGAACGCTAATGTATGCGCTGCGCTGCGCTGGAGCGAAAACGTGCGTTCAGAATGTTGCCCTAAAATAGTAATACGAGCTCGTAGTCACCTGCGCCCCGGGGAGCTGGGAGCCGCGAGCCGGGCTCACGGGAGCGCTATTACTCGGCTTCGTGAAGACAAATTGAAATAAGCACTCGTGTTGTAATACATGACAACACTCACCTCGACACCTCAACGTTACAAATTCAACCAATATTTACTTAAACGCCCATCAGGATCGCTTTCAATTAAATTGACGTTTCGATTTTACGTTGATGTGACTCCAATTTTTATTTGGGTATTTAGGTCTCGAGGTAAAACCGGTTTTACTATTGACTTTAAAACTGAAAATGTCAAGAATGATTAGTTTTAATTAATGAAATGCCTGTTGGGTTGGAATAACTCGATTTGGAGCACTTTCCTAGTAAGATATTGGCAGCTAGGTGCTTTTAGGAATATTTCATATCTAATTAATAAAGTACAATTACAAAAAAAGCGATACTCAAACAAAATTTTAACAACAATTTTAACCGCCAACACAAACGTCTTGAGCGATTAACTTAATATCATAACAAGCCATTGTTATCTTGAGCACAACTAACGTATAAAAAGCTTTACTCTTGTAGATAAAAGGGCTATAAACACACGATCTGTCGGATAAGTGACACGCCGTTAATACGCGCCGTAACAGCACCGTACGCGTCGCATACGCCGCACACGCTCGTAAACGATATCACCGGCCGCGCGCGTGTGAGTGTGTGCGCCCAGTGCGTCTGTACCCAGCCTTACTTTTATGGCGAGTTTTGTAGTGTTACAACTCACCCCGTACTTTAATGTTCTTGCGATAATGTTCAATGTAATATAACGTACAGATATTATCTGTAGTACTGCTATTTTAGCGATTCTTGACTCTACAGACTTTAACATACTACTTACTACTATTATAAATGCGAAAGTTTGGATTAAAGGATGTTTTTTTCTCAATCACGCCAGATCGGCCGAACATATTTTGATAAAATTTGGCACAGAATTCGAACTCAAAGCATTTATTTCGATTAGACCGGTAAAGACACTTTTGAATGTCAAAAACAAAAGATGAAGCTACAGTCCCAGCCACAAGGCATAATAACGTGTAAAAAATGGGCTAGAAACTCCATGGACACTCTTTTTACTCATAATATTTTTACAAGACCATAGTTTTATCATTCATGATGAGATTTATACAAACATTGTGAGAACGATGTAGTTAAACGAGAGATAGATAGATACAGAGATAAATGTAGTCTAGAATAGGCCATAGGTGACTTTTTATCCCGATAACGATCCCGTGGGTTTCCACGCGGACGAAGCCGCGGCTACCTAGTAGTACTTGTATTACAAGGCAGCTTCTTTCAATTATCTAGACAACAACGATAAATTGTATCTTTTAGGATTAGGGAATATGAATTCCCCTAATAGAAAGTGTAAACGACGTTCAACATTTACGATTATTTTTACACGAAACTGTGTTAAGCGAATCGTTCTAATAAATGGGGTCTAACAGACTTGTATTGAGAACATCACCCGCTGTCAATAAGCGAGAGGTATCGAAGTGAACATCAACTGCTATCAATTATGAGACTAGTATCGAAAAGTATCAAAGTTTACTTTGGAACCGGCCATAGGCACAAAAACGTTATTCATGATAGTGTGTCCCGCGAATATGGATGACATTTAGAAAATATACAAAACAAAAACTTGTCAGTTACACCTCTGTCAAACCCTTCTAATAAGTAATGACGTTATGTATGTTACATACAAATAAAATCGTATTTTACTTTTTCAAATTTATAGTAGGTATCAAATGAATTCTGATTATTAAAAAACTACAGCCAATAATAATTAAAGTAAATAAAAAAGATTCCATAATAATGGAGCTCCCACCAAAGCGTTAACATCTAGTAGAATGTCATCAATTTGTGTCCCCCAACCGAAAACTCTCATTCCATAAATTCTCGCTCTTAATTTGGGCAAACTCAGAGTTGCCAACACCAAAAAGTCAGCTTTCAATTTAGCGCGCGGCCATATTTCACTGCCGTTGGCAACACCACGGATAACTCTGGGAATGGCTGTAAATTATTACGTTTACCTATCAAATAATTTGACTCTGATTGAAAAAAATGCGAAGCTTGAGGGTTCTACCCAAACGTACGTGGCGTGAAAGATAATGGAATAAAATATTAATTAATGTAGGCTCTAAATCTGATGCCTTAAGTTTTCTAAACTTGACTTGTCCGACAGTCTTTTTAACTCTTATAGTCAGACATTTTTTGTTCAGTATTATTTGTTACGGATAAATGAAACACTTCTACTATCGTCGTTTAACTCCAAACATTTGCAAAGTTTTAAGAAGGACGAAGAAAATGTTAATATAAAAGTTAAGCGTCATTTTACGTCAACGACTGATATATCCGAGTCGTTAATTCTGTTGTAAGCTCGCTTGCTTCAAAAGACGGGAGGTTTCAGCCATAATCCGCCATATTGAAAGCTTTTGAAACTCAAGCTGTGAGCTGCACCAATAGATAGATAACTGAACCAAGCAGGGTCATCCGTAAGAAAAGTTGACGTAAAGCAATTATGCCGTAACATAACAGCCGTGAATGTGACATACGTCACGTGACCACGTGACCCACACCGTGAAGGAATATATCGTGAGTAGGGCATGCAATACCGGTTTCCCGGTTTTAATTTTTACCGGTAAACCGCCCATTTTCGCGATTATTAAATTACCAGTAAAACAATTATATTATTCACTAGCTTTAGCCCGCGGCTTCGCTCGCGTTAAATTTGGGGTAACACAGTTTCCCTTTCCTGATTTGCAGGTACCTGCTACCTTTAGTTTTTGCCTTTGCGCCTTATTTATTGTGATAGCAACGCTAAGTTTTCCTTTCCTCTTTCACATAAATCGATATTTATCTCAATCTTTTTTTTTTAAATAATAGCCTATGTCCGTCTCCAGGGTTCCAACTATCTCTGTACCAAAATTCATCAAAATCGGTTTAGCCATGTAGGCGTGAAGACGTAACAAACAAACAAACTCACTTTCGCTTCTATAATATTAGTAAGGATTTATGTTTGTTCATATACAATAGAACAAAACCGCCATATCCGGCACATTGATCCGGTTGTCCAGCGAGTTGCGGCGGCGGCGCGTGCCTGCGGGGCTCGGCCGCGGATCGCGATCATCATCATTGAGCTCTATGCTCACACAACCGCTCTTTTCGGTTGTTACACGAGTGACACAGGTATCGGTAAGCTGTTTGTTTGAATACCGCTTATTCACATACACAATATTACGCCTGTAATCTCGAAGGGTTAGGCACAGATCTACTTATAGGAGGTATCTACATCCACATTCGCCAGGTATGTTTTTAACTCACGTGTGATTGTGAGGCGTGCCTATATCTAACATCAGCCAGGTACACATCCAGACTTCGGGCAAGAGAAATTCCTATTGAAACACTTCAATAACACTGTTCCCAAACTGGGGATTAAACCCAAGCCCCCATAATAAAAACAATCATCGTCATTCTTAGTATTTTCCATTGGTTATATTTTTCCCTCATTCATCCTTTAGACATTACAGTAATGCTTACTAATATTATAAAAGCGAAAGTGAGTTTGTTTGTTACGTCTTCACGCCTGAATGGCTAAACTGATTTTGATGAATTTTGGTACAGAGATAGTTGGGACCCTAGAGACGGATATAGGCAATTTTTTTTAAAGTGAGACATGATGGAGAAAGAGGGAAGAAAAGGGAAAAGCTTTGCAGGAAAGGGGAACTGTGTTACCCCGAATTTAACAAGAGGGAAGCCGCGGGCAAAAGCTAGTCAAATATAAACATCTTCAAGACTCGTTCCCTAGACTCCTGATAATAACATACGTTTTACAGAAATATTAAATAAAAACTACAATTCTGTGAAAAGATATTTTTGCGTCGACTCGTGAATCGTACTCAGTGCGTCAGAGCTACCTACCATGATACTAACAGCTTCTAGCTCTGAATTTGATCAAAATAAAATCCAGTTCATTTTAAAACTTCGTCGAGTTTTTCCTGCGAATTCTCCGCAGACACCAGTTTCAGCCCGAATTTGAAGCTCCGTTTTCTAATAACTCCATCTCGCAGTCCTCGTTCATATGCCAAAGTTTTATTACTGCAACTGCAGGCCTGCACTGAGGCTGCGCGTTTAACGTGAGATAAAACTAACGTATATTACAAATATTTGTTCCGAGTCACTTGCGTTATATAATATGGTTGAAAGACTTTCAGCGTAAAAGAAGAAATTAATCTGAAGCAAATACTCTTTACTCTAAAACACTAAAAAAAGCTTGAGAGGTGTCAAGGGATACCCAGATGTAACGAAGTTATTATTTATTATGTACAAAAAACCTGTATACACTCAACAAAAATAATCGTCGCGAAACCACACTGTTCAATGCGAAATAGAAAGACGAAACAACAATAACTGGCTTGCTTTCTATGACAGAGAGTGAGAGAGAGTGACAGACAGAGAAACACGCGCAAGCCGCACGGCTTACAACAATAGCAAAAAGTGTCGTTACAACATTTAATCTTATTTTTTTTCCGTCTAGCCCCCTATCGCAACGTGCGATAAGGAACTTCGTTAACCAAAACTTATTTATTTTACATTGATGGTAGACGAAATACTAAACTATAACTACTACTACTATAAAACTCAACAATATCCACGATCAACTATGACAGGTAGAGTCGTAAGAGGTGTGAGTACGTACGTATTGGTGACGTCTCCAGGTTGAGGCTGCACTGCTGGGGCTTCGCTGCAGCGCACTCGTGCTATAATCCTAATCCATTACACGCCAGCTCACGTTAGCCCACGTTAGCTGCTTGATTCAATGTACTTTGATACTATATAAATAAATATTAAAGTAGCTAGGGCTGGGAAGTGATGGAAAATTGGTCCACTTTGTGCACACTGTTACATCCTTAGACTTCTAGTCTTATGACGAAATACTTTAGATGACTGGCTGTATTGCACTGGGACACAGAGACAGTCCTTGGTACACAACATTATGTCACGTTTGTAGCGTACCTTATAAAAAAAACTTCAATTTTTTTTTAGGACACTAGTTATTTCTCCTGTATCGAGGGTGCGTTTACAAACATTTAAACTCACATACACAAACAGCCAGACCCGGAACAACTACCTGTAGATCATACAAATATTGTTCCGTGCGGGGATCGAACCCGCGACACACAGCGCAGCAGTCGATCGCTCAATCACTGCGCCAACCGTGTCGTAAATGAATGCCTTATTTTATTTTAAAACTTAAAAACGATAGAAGCAGACTTATGGTTTTCGTGGAGTTAGAATAGACATCGCAACTACTGAACAAGTTTAGAGTGATGAGCTAGTTGTGGCTCCCGAGTGCACGCGCGCTAGTTACTGATTACTGTTGATTCTGTTGAAATGATCCCATTATATTATCTTCTTCGTGTTTCCTATGACTATGGTTTTATGATCACAATTTTAACATAATCTTTTCCGATATATTGCGGGCACGTGAGAATAGGTCATAATTAAAATAGCCGCCTTTGTAGGGTATCTTAAGGTCGTTTATTTATAAACATCCGGGTAACCTAACGTATTTCTCAAATTGTTACGAAATGTAGGATCCTAAAATAATATACCTACTGAGAATTTTTTGAAGGGATAGTAAAGAACATTAAAAGCATCCTGGAGTCTGCATGTGTATGTACCGACGGCAATTGGCTGACTCCTTGTAACATCCGACACAAATTAGTTCCAGCCCTGGCGGAGCAGAATGGAGTCTTGGACAACCCACAGCGACTTAAACTACCTTAGCGAAGCTGTTAATGTAATGTATGTCAAATTCTACCTAACCCTTCGAAGAGTACAGGCGTGATGTTATAAAATCATGTACAACACGTATTGTAGTGCATGTGGGTCAGTCATATAACAACATACGAAAATACACAACCCATAAAAACTCATCGGAGTCATAAACGTGAATCACAGCGCCCTCTGGCGGCGCGGCGGCGCATTCAATGAGACCGAACAAT
This sequence comes from Ochropleura plecta, assembly GCA_905475445.1. Lineage (NCBI taxonomy): Eukaryota > Metazoa > Arthropoda > Insecta > Lepidoptera > Noctuidae > Ochropleura > Ochropleura plecta. The sequence goes on along the minus strand of FR997722.1, from coordinate 299,899 downwards.
CTGTGTGAATAACGTGAGTTATGGCCGCCGAAGCGGGCTGATGTTAAATATCGCGGACAGAACGGATGCTGCGGACAGTTTAATGTCAACTCATAAAGTCACAACACAAAAGTACGCGGAGCGTCGGTACATGTACCTACTCACAGCACGCCACTCTAGACGGTTTGGCCTTTGTTCTTGTCTATGTAGGTAAACTATACTACATATATTTGCGATACTATATAATATACTAGCGCCCCGCCCAGCGGTTTCACCCGCTGCTCACCTCTTTAGCGTCATAGCGTGAAGTTTTATACATATAAACCTTCCTCTTGAATCACTCTACCTATTAAAAAACCTCATCAACATCCGTTGCGTAGTTTTAAAGATTTAAGCATACATCCAACAAAGCAACAGACAGACAGCGACTTTGTTTTATACTATGTAGAGATATACTAGCTGTGTACAGCAGGTTCACCCGCTGTTCAGGTTCCTTTCTGAAGAGGGCCACCCTTATCACTTATGGGTACCAAAAATATATTACGAACGATTCTCAGACCTACCGAGTGTACATCAAAAATTCATAATAATCTTTCAAGCCGTTTCGGAGTAGTATGACAACTAAAACACGAGAATTTTACATATGAGATATTAGCTTTTGCCGGCGGCTTCGCTCGCGTTAATTTGGGGTAACACAGTTCCCCTTTCCTGATTTGCAGGTACCTGCTACTTGTAGTTTTTGCCCTAGCGCCTTAATTATTGTAATAGCAAAGCTAAGTTTTCCCTTTCTTTCCCCTCTTTCTCTCTCATTTCTCACTTATTTAAAAAAAAAAGTTAGCCTTTGTCCGATCCAGGGTCCCAACTATCTCTGTACCAAAATTTATCAAAACCGGTTTAGCCATGTAGGCGTGTAGACGTAACAAGCAAACAAACTCACTTTCGCTTTTATAATATTATATTTTGGTAAGGATATTTAATCGATCTTTAAAATCTACTTTCGAAAAAGAAATTTATCTTAGAAAATGATACGATACAGCTGCTAACTAAACTGTTTCCTCGCGAGTCATTTCCCGCGTGGTGTCGCACCGCATCGTACCGCATCGTGTCGTACCGCATCGTGTCGTACCGTGTCGTGTTGTGCCGCGCGGCCACCGAGTGCTCATTACGACTTCATTAGCCTCGCCCTGTGCGGTGCCTATATTTGTCCAGCCCACACTTAGATGCTAGCTGCCGCGTTCTTGATGCAGTGAGGCTAATGTCATGTAATGCTGCCCTGATGACGTGCATTTTATGTTAGGTATATTCAACGTGTGGCAAATTCCAAGTATATGGCTTTGGTAAGCTCTATTTTGCAATATACGTTTATGAATCAACTATGATATGATAACATCACGACTCCAATTCCCAAAAGGTTAGGCAGAGGTGTTCCTGATAGTCCGAAGAAGTCGGGATCGAACCTAGAACCCCACACTCTAAGTGGCGCATGCGATTACTACACCAACGGGACAGTCTACTACTCAACTACGATAATTGAAGCGTTCCCCTCCTATCGTTTATTTATTGTAACTACTTTGGAATACGTTTGAAACTGCATAAACATTTAATACAAAGACAAAAATATTATAGATGAGAATTAAATTAATTAGGTACCTCCGCTCAGAACGCTAAGTAACAAAACTTTCCTGTCATCAACTTCGTGGAACTAATTGCTCAAATACTGTAAATGTCGCGTGTTCAGAAATAAAGGTAGTTGACTAGTTGTCATTGAATGACACTTGACAGTGACAGTTCATTTATAAGTTAGAGTGAGTGCCGCAGTCATCCATCTTGGTGGGCGGGTGCTATCGACGGCAACATCCGCGACACAAGCGCAACGCTACTCCAAATTGTTTTAAAGTTTCGTTAAATAAGTCATCTTAGACGAAACTCTGTTGAAGCTGATAACATGGATCATTTATAGAATATTTTCTTTGTGAGAAAGCCACCGTCAGTTTTAGGCGCGAAGTTGAGATTGTATCGGCGCGGCGACGGCGACTCTCGTGTCATTAATCATTTATGGTGAAGTTCTAGCCTTGTCGAGTAGCCGACATCTTTGTGAATAATAAGTATTGACGTTACTTATTTCTATTTATAACTGTACGATGATTAATGAGTCCACGACCAATAACTTTGAGTTTACTAAATATTTTGTTGAAATGTGTTGTATTGGGGAAATGGTATACTTAACAAATTAGGTAGGCAACTTAAAATAGTACCGGAAGATAATATTTGGACAATTGAGCGATTCTACTTACAATAAAAGTTCGTTGCCAATCTTACATATCTGTCATACAGACTCTTATTTTACTACAAACACTGACAAAATATGAGCATCGCAGAGTAATAAAAAAGAAGCGACGAAAGATTTCTCCGTGATATTACAAAGTGTGTGGCGGTGGGTGGCCGTCGATGGGCCATCCACCGCCAGCGTGACAGCTCAATCACGCCGCCATAGACAAGTCACTTTATTACCCCGTAACGCTTGTAAACACGGTCTTATACCGTCTTAAGAGGAAGGGGAGCAACCCATCGTCACTTGAAGGGTTTATTAAACGAGATCGTGTCGCAAAGTATGCGAGTATGCATGCCATAGTCTAGCGTAGGCTTTTAATAAAAGTTTTTAAACAACAAATGAATGGCATCAATACCAATGTTACGGAACTGAAGATACTGAATCCTTATAAACATATAACATCCATAAAAAGTAAATCATTATCACCCAAAATATATCAAGTCGATCTATGTATTTCAAAAATATTCGCCTTATTATTTATTGTTTGCAAATTAAACATCACGGCATCACGGTAGATTTCGCGGCTAAATAATTCAGGAATTATAAAAGAGCGTCCAATTACTGTAAATGGAACCGCAATGAATTCATGAATGATTCAAATCAAACTCAATACCCGTAAATATTTATTCCAAACTGTATAAATAGAAATTCATTAGCGAATGTGTCTCAAGATAATAGCTGCGGCCTTTATAATCCGTACAAACGGACGAGCGGACCGGACGGGACCGCAAACCATCCGGAAAATTTGAATACTACCCGACTAACAGATTTGCATCCGTCCTCTAATATTAATATAATCGCTTTCATAATATCTGTCTGTTTAACTAGTGTATGTTTGCGGCTCGGCCCACGGGACTAATGGTCACATTACTGTGACGCGAGGCTTGGTTTTATAATAATTATATAGCTGATGACGACTATTAGTTCATTCGATCCACGTTTCAGTTGTCACTGGTAAATACATAATTACTACTGATCGGACCAATTATATATTTTGAGCCGAGTAAAAATAGAATAGAACCAACTTTAGACAACTTTTCTATTCGTGTCATTAGGCCGCAGTCTCCAGGGTAAGTGCTTCACTTAGCAGGCAATCCGGCGGCAGTCGATAACTCATCAGCTGTCGCCTTAGTGTCCGCGCATCACTCCCCCACATTGCCGATTTCTGAACACGATGTCATCGGCGTGATGAGGACGACACGTAAACGTTTTATGACGAATGAGGAAAGGGTTCAATAAAATAGTGGAGCGAAAGGATTTAGGAATGTACACACACATGCACAGTAAATATTATACGGAAGGCTTTCTGATTTACAACCGCGTCGTAAGAGTGTTATTCTTTGTTTTGTGAAGAAACGTCATTCGATAATAAATGAAGAGTGACGTCTGCATATTATGTAAATAAATCTTGGTTCTAAGTGATGGAGTATTTGATTCAAAATACTTTCTAAGAACATAAATGTACATCAGCAATACTTACATGACACGCAAAAGATGAAAATAACTGGCAGCATATTTGATAACGTCAGATTTACTTTGATAATTTTAACAATACTTTAACTCGTTTATAGAGCAGATTTAGGTTCAATTCTTGCTTTTTTTCTGAAACAAAGTAAAATGATCTGAGTTAATTAAAGTCAATAAATCCTGTAGATACCATTCTATTTTAAGGCTTTTTTTTTCGGTTGGGAAATCATCCTATGACTTCCCCCGCTCTGGGTGGAGCGGGGGGGCATGTCAGACTTGTACTGACTAAAACCCACCCATGTTCCTTCTATTGCCCTTTACGTTCCGGGGCCGCGGTATCTCTTTCGAACAACCCGCAACCCCGGCAGGCGGAGGCTCTGGCAAGCCCCTCTGCTTTGCTGACTCTCTTTGAGGCGCGCGTGAAACACGAACGCGCCGTCGACACGGCCTGTCGTCAATCGACGGACGGACGGTGAGCTACCCATTGCTCACCGTCCACAGGCCCGCATCTACGGTGGCCGGAAGTCGTCTCGCGGCGCCCGGCGCCCTGGCTATTTTAAGGCTTGTGTCTAGCTTTAGATACCATAAAGGGCGTACAAGAGGCGATAGTACACAAGAGCCACCATGGCTGCACCGATATCCGGCGTAAGCATCAACTCAAACAAACTAGCGAGGCGAACTATGTACAGCGAGATCCGAGCTATCAGCTCCGTCGACCGCGCGCAGAACAAAGGACCAACTCGATCCTGTTGATAAGTACTGCCGTAATCTGATAGTAATTGAGACGTGCCACTGATAGGAGATGCCAATAGGACCAAGTTCGATGTAGACCCGGCCATACGGACCAAACGTGATCTGGCCACTGATGATGGATGTGCATGGGTTGTGTTGTGTTTAGTCGCAATCAATCCAAATATTTGATATCCCTTTTTTTTTGGGTGGGAAATCATCAAATAAAGGAAGTGCCAGACATGTACTGACTAAAACCCACCCATGTTCCTTCTACTGCCCTTTACGTTCCGGGGCCGCAGTATCTCTTTCGAACAACCCGCAACCCCGGCAGGCGGAGGCTCTGGCAAGCCCCTCTGCTTTGCTGACATTTGATATCCCTTAGGTACTATGCATTATCTAGGCACGAGAACCTCCTGCAAGTATGGTTGGGTAATGTAACGAATGCAATATAAAAATATTTAAGTGTACTTCAGACATAATTTTGTTGACGGAGCAGTTCTTTGTAATGGATATGATGTTGCAGTACTCTGACAAAACTGGCTAAGTTCGACTCGGGCTCAAGCACCGAGGGTTCCGTACAAACGTAGTAGACGTTTAGGGACAAACTTAACTTTGCTGTTTAAAACTTGTCTTCATACATAGACATAGGTCGCAGTTAGTTTACCAACTGTGATTAAGTTTGTTATCACATTTGATTGATTTGATGCATTTATAAATATACGGTTTTCTAATTTGTTTAAACGGAAAGTACCTTATAAATTTTGATTCCCTTTGCGAATGTGTGAGAAATGCATTAACAGCTATTTCTTCGTAAATAACTACGTACACTTCGAACGTTATTGTTGGACCGTAGATTTCAGTAATGTCAATACTTCGCGTTCCCGAGATAAGGGTACAAACAAACAACAAAGTGATCTTAAAAGGGTTCCGTTTTTTCCTTTTGAAGTACGAAACCCTAAAAATATCGACTGCATTTAAAAACATAATTAAGTATAACATTCACGAACAAACCAGTTATCTCGAACATTACTGAACAAAGGGAATTTACTCCCATTTAAATGTTTGCAACATTTGTGTACGACATTCGTCCAAATTTTCCAACTGTATATAATTGTGTTTAGAAGGCTCGGATTTTTGGCTTACTGAGTACATTATTTATTTAAGTCTACTAAACTATGCATTCACTTTATCGATTTCGTTTTGCGGTACGTAGTCAAGTCAACAAAACCATAAATCCTTACTAATATTATAAAAGCGAAAGTGAGTTTGTTTGTTTGTTACGTCTTCACGCCCAAATGGCCAAACCGATTTTGATGAATTTTGGTATAGAAGTTGGGAGCATTTACTATTTATTTTAAAAAAAGGGTGAGATATGAGGGAGAAAGAGGGAAAGAAGGGAAAACTAGCATTGAAATTACAATCAATAAGGCGCAAGGGCAAAAACTACAGGTAGCAGGTACCTGCAAATCACGAAAGGGGAACTGTGTTACCCCGAATTTAACGCGAGCGAAGCCGCGGGCAAAATCTAGTACACAATAAAATGAATTACCAGCATAGGAATCACATCCGTCAGGTTGGTTTCACTCTACAGGGCAGACTAGCGAGCGAGGTGACCTACTGTCTGCGGTGCCCTACATACCGATTTGGTGAACACCTGAGCACATAGCGATGACGGTTGTCTCGAAACATGGCTAAATAAGTACCTGTACATAGATACATAGAAAATTTGTAAGTCTATAGAAAGAAGTTAAATTAATGCAATTTTGTTTAAAAAAGTTATTTATTTATTTATTCATGTACACACAAAACACATGATGGGGAAAAATATATACAGACAAAAGAACAGAAAGGTACTGGTTCTTTCATTTAGAAATCTCTTCCAGCAGACCTGCGATAGGACAGATTTTGTGTATAATATTAAATAAGCACTAACTTAAATATACATTACCATTATTATATTAATATAGAAAAACATACATACTAATAATATAAATAAAAGAATGTTAACAAATTAAGTACATTCTATAATAATACATATCTATAATATATACAAAATATCAAAAAATAGAGGAGAGGTAATTTTCTTTGACTTGTTTTTTAAAGACAGAGATAGTAGTTACTTGTTTTTCATTATATTTTTTGCCACTCTGTCCTATAATGTAACATTAGTTTATTTGACACATTTTAATACCTGATGACGTGGGATAGGTCGCGATAGTTCTAAGTATACATTCGATTTTTATACTTTTAATAAAATAAGTTCTGCAACTTTGATAAATAGCTTTAATTTATTCGCAGAAAGTTTCTTCATCGGGTTGCTTTCATTTCCAATTTAAACAAAGTACGTAACCGAACACGCGAGTAAAACTAGTATCTGTTGAAAATATAATTAATTCTAAACAGACAACTAAATGAATTGGTGTTAATGTAACACAATATTGACTATATGTCAACCAATATCCCGCGGCGTTTCTTGAATATCCTGTATTCAAATCAGCTAATAATTATATCCTCGAAGGTGGAACACGATATTGCCCTGTTTACCATAACAGGAAGAGATTGATGAACATCACAACTAAGTGTATTTCAACTCGTTTAGATATTATCTCCAATCTACTCATTTAATTAAATATAACAAATAAAATAGAAGTGACTGCAAATTTAAATTCCAATCAATAAAACAAACATATTATTAACAATAAGAATCCTTACTTAATATTTTAAAAGCGAAAGTGAGTTTGTTTGTTACGTCTTCGCGCCTTAACGGCTAATCCGATTTTGATGAATTTTGGTACAGAGATAGTTGGGACCCCGGAGACGGACATAGAGTATTTTTTTGTTTAATGTGTGAAATGAGGGAGAAAGAGGGAAGAAAAAGGAAAACTTAGCATTGCTATTACAATCAATAAGGCGCAAGGACAAAAACTACAGGTAGCAGGTACCTGCAAATCAGGAAAGGGGAACTGTGTTATCCCGAATTTAGCGCGAGCGAAGCTGCGGGCAAAAGCTAGTGGATTTATAAATAGAATAATAAAAGAACAACAAGACATACGAAGTTTCCACTAAAGTTGTTGTTGCTAATATACTCGACATAGCCTTTCGTCCATCTCTTAGGATCAACATCTTATGACACTGGTACCTACTATTGATCGGCTAGTTGCACCTATTTTGTATTCCCGCGTGATATTTACTGATTGTTTCAGTCATTAAGTTAATTGTTTCACGGCAATCAGTGGGTGACCGATGCGTATAACGGATAATTGATGCTTTAATTGTAATTTTATTCATTTTATTTCAAACTTACTTTTTTCCGAAAACTGGCAATCACGTTAATTTGTCGCTGTGATAAAGACAGAGAGTTCTTATCAGTAACTCTTGTTAAAATAATGATTTGATAAACAGTTTGTAAAGCTGTTTCCAAACATGCTGTGGTTTACGTAACATTACCCGACCCTTTAAGGACGATCACAAGATCGCTCCCCACTACAAGTACAGTTACAAGGACTTACGGTTGCTCTTTTGAACAATAAACTATCTTTACCTTGTGTTTGCTATTATAATTATGTTTATTTAGTATATCAAATAACGTTTTGGTACATGATTTTAATAAAATTCTCCTGAAACCTAAGGCTCCGTCCAAAATAAATATTCATCGATTTCATCATTGTTGGCAATAAAAAGTGCCCTAAATCGAATCAGGTAAAGACAGACAGATTTAACGACTGTGTGTTCATATCTGTGGAATTAGGCCGGAACTCATTGATACAATAGTAGTACAAGCCGATGATATTGACATACTTTATGTTAACAGTTGTGTCTACGAACGATGTCAATGTTTTGGATATTTAGATACCTATTACTCTTCTCTTTAAAACTAATTTGCATCTTCATGAAAAACTTAACACTTTAACCGCGTCTTTGTTACAATTTCGAGACGGCCGTTACTAAGAGCCTACTTCTTGTTTTTATAAGTTATAATCGTTTTCTAAACTACTAACTAAAACTTTTACTTTTAATGTGGTAAAAATATACATAGTACAGTAGGTATACAGTACACAGTATACAATATAGTACAGTAAAAATATAGACCAGAACAGCTCTTTCAACCTTGATTATACAGCCAATAATATAGTACAAAGAATATATCTGTTATTTTTGATACTTTGATCATATTTCTGTATGTACTCATTCCTGCAACAGTATTGACGGCTCCAATAAGTCTAAAAGCGATATCAAAACATCTACTCGAACACTAAATGCAAGAATTGACCTGTTTTGTCAAGTGAGCTATCGAAGAGGTGATTTAACCACAAGTTCTGGCATGATTCAGCCAGATTTCTGACAAATTAGTATCACTCACGCGTTGATGTAAGGTCGTTCGGGTCGCACAAGGTGTAATTGGGCTTTTCTATCTGGAATATCTCATTAGCAGACCGCAGGTTGTGCTCACCTAATACTTGGGACTTGGACTAACAGCCACAGTGAGGGTATACTGGATCAGAGGGGCCTGCCGGGGTTGTGGGTTGTTCGAAAGAGGTACCGTGACGCCGGAACATAAAGGGCAGTAGAAGTAACATGGGTGGGTTATAGTCAGTATAGCTAACCCTTCGGGTAATGTTCTATATCATTCATTTGTTTATAATATCCTTGTCTTAAAAATACATTTAAAACCTTTTTGTTTGTGTATACTTTAGATTAGGTAGTTACTTAGCCGTAGGCACGATAACAATAGTGTAGCAGCAGTGGCCCAGTTTTAACTACGTACTGTAGCTGTGGAGAGCAGTGAAGTGAGCAGAGTTCGGGGAAAATACAGACTGCGATTCAATTGAAGAGAACACACAGATACGTCATTTTGATATCCACGTACTCTACCAACGAAGACCATGTATGATAAATAACCAAGTTGCAGAAAGCATTGATGTTTGTGGAAGCTTCTGCATACTTACGCCGGCAATTTTCGAATTTAGAATCAAAGATGGCCGCTTCCAAAGACATTGACGGCGCTTATTTAGTGACGTCATGTGAACATGACTAAGGTATTTTAGTATCCTGACTTTAAAGACGTGCTGCTATTATCGCGTAAATAATGTTAACGGTTCATGACTTGTCCCCGCCGTGGGCCGCGGTGGGTCGTGATGGGTCGCGGTGGGTCGCGGTGGGTCGCGGTGGGTCGTGATGGGTCGCGGTGGACACTTACCTTCCCCAAGACGATCGATGTGCTCAATGAATAAGTGAGCAAGGCACACCGATTTACACTTTTCTTATAATAAACTTTAAATAGTAGCATTTCAACATAGGTAACAAGTGTAGGTAGAATTTTATGCAATACTAGCTTTAGCCCGCGGCTTCGCTCGCGTTAAATTCGTTGTAACACAGTTCCCCTTTCCTGATTTGCAGGTACCTGCTACCTGCAGTTTTTGCCCTTGCGCCTTATTGATTTGTAATAGCAAAGCTAAGTTTTACCTTTTCTCCCTCATATCCCACTTAAAAAAAAATAATGATGTCTGTCTCCTGGGTCCAAACTATCTCTGTACCAAAATTCATCATAATAGGTTTAGCCATTAAGGCGTGAAGACGTAACAAACAAACTCACTTTCGCTTTTATAATATTAGTAAGGATTTTTATCAATGAAACAACTTTTATTTATTTCAAGTAACCGTGTCTACAGCATCCTGTCCCATCACGTAACCGTGTCTACAGCATCCTGTCCCATCACGTAACCGTGTCTACAGCATCCTGTCCCATCACGTAACCGTGTCTACAGCATCCTGTCCCATCACGTAACCGTGTCTACAGCATCCTGTCCCATCACGTAACCGTGTCTACAGCATCCTGTCCCATCACGTAACCGTGTCTACAGCATCCTGTCCCATCACGTAACCGTGTCTACAGCATCCTGTCCCATCACGTAACCGTGTCTACAGCATCCTGTCCCATCACGTAACCGTGTCTACAGCATCCTGTCCCATCACGTAACCGTGTCTACAGCATCCTGTCCCATTACCATAAACTCTTAAACTGCACAAATTAAATACCGTTCATGAATAATTAAAAAGTGCATAGCTTTGTTTACGCCGTAACGTGAACTCTATAACTATTAAGTCAGTCAGCTGTTTGTGGTACTGAAAGTATTCGCAAGAATTTACATAATTGATACAAACTATCACGGCATCGTTACAAGTTCGTGCAAGTCTCTGCAACTTGCACCTACGTCACTCGTTTACAAACTTAATTAAATTAACGAACTTTAATTAGTTTGGGTGAAAGGAATTATAATCTGAGATTAACTTACTTGCTTGTATGTTACTTAGCTTATGGTTGATTAGCTTGTAAGGGTTGCTACTTTCTGAGAAACCTAAGGTTTAAATTAGATTCGAAGCAGTACCTGCCGTACTTACCGTTTGTACCCACCGAGGGTTTAACCAGCGTGCAGCGTAGGTGGAACGAAACAAAACCGATTTTCTTTTCAAAATGTCAATTTAAATCCGTACTCAAATTAACCTTTTATATTATAAGCAAAGATTTATGTCGTACAAAATAGCTACCTGTAACTTTTTAAAGTGTGAGAAAACTAATAAGTTTCTGAAAGTTCGCTCCTTGTTGTACTTCAGAAAATACTTAGTTATAGTTGTTCGCTGTCCCAAACTTTACGAATACAACATAATGCCTACAATTGAAATGTTCCCCGTATTGAAGTTACGTGAAATATTTGATTTGTATCCGACGATATTGAAGCGAATATATTTTGTATAATTTATTTATTTTAGGTAAAAGTTCGTGTATGCTTTCTGCTTCTGTTACTGGCACATTATTACAATTTAAAAACTTAGTTAAAAACATGAGCAACTTCAATTGTTTCTTTTTGTATTGACTTAATAAAGTTTTACCAATCAGGCCGCAAGCTACAAACTTACTGAAGATACTATTTGTGTCGAAACCAATCATAATATATATATAAATGACTACCAACTACTTACTCATCACAAATAGACTTCCATGAACACAACAAAATAATTTGAATTTATGTATACGTACATGATTTACGTGCCAAGAAGCAGGCAATCAAAGGATATCGGTATAACTGATAATTAAATCGCTTTGTAATAACGCGAGTTACCGTTTTATACTTAATTAAAAATTAATTCTTTAATACGAGTGAGGAAACTAAATATATCCATATCCTAGTTCTGTACTGCTACTGGTTTTTTTAACAATTTTTTCTCTGTTTCAGGTAAGACATTCATCTTCTCCTCCCGCCAACACTCACGGATTGAGGGTAAGCGCGTCGCCACCTCCTCATCGAGTAGTGAGAAGTGTCGCATACCAGCAAACTTGTTTTAATTAATTTCGTTGTCACGGATCGATTACTAATCGCTGTAAACCTATAATCGACTCAATTCGATTATATTCGAGTCTATTCGATGATCGCTATTAACGTGCGATTAGTACGGGTGCTGCTCCGGCCCACGCAGGGCTGTCCCGCTAAGTGATCCGACACGTAATAAGGACAGGCCCTCATTCATCAAATAAAGCCTACACAATAGAAAGTTTAAAACCGAGGCTGGACTAATTGGTAATTCGATCAACACGTCATTGGTGTTTTATAAATGGCATTAAATTGAGGAAATAATCAAGTAACTAAACAACATCATCTGCATTAAACTTTGTACTTTTGCTAACAACTATTGCATCATACTAATAATCTATAAATATAAAAAACCGGCCAAGAGCGTGTCGGGCCACGCTCAGTGTAGGGTTCCGTAGTTTCCCGTCCGTCACAATAAGTGTTCCCACTTATGAGTTTAAAGGTGGAGGAGGAAATTATTTTGTACAACTTTTTGTCTTTTTTGTACAAAAACTGTTGTGTCAATCAAGTTCAAAATGATTTTCATAGAAAGTCCTTATAAAGTTCTACTTTTCAGATTTTTTTCATATTTTCTAAACTTATGGTTCAAAAGTTAGAGGGGGGGGGACACATTGTTTTTTACTTTTGGAGCGATTATTTCCGAAATTATTGACATTATCAAAAAATTATTTTAGTAAACCCCTATTCATTTTTAAATACCTTTCCAACAATATATCACACGTTAGGGTTGAAATTAAAAAAAAAATCACTTCCCACTTTACATATAGGGCGGCTACCCTAATAAAACATTTTTTTCCAATTTTTATTTTACCACTTTGTCGGCGTGATTAATATACATATTGGTACCAAATTTCAGCTTTCTAGTGCTAACGGTCACAGAGATTAAGCGAGGACGGACGGACGGACGGACAGACAGACATGGCGAAACTATAAGGGTTCCTAGTTGACTACGGAACCCTAAAAAAGAAAATCACTGACCCACTCATGACCAAATCTCAGAAACTTAGGTTCAGGTTTTAAGAGTCTCAAATTTGCATAGAGAACCCTTTTAGGGCGTAGGTGTTCACTAGGGCGGGATTTTGCAAAATTTAGCGCCGGGGTGAAACGTTGGCGAAGTTGGTAAGGGTGAAAGTGATTCCTTGTGCAGATTAACTTGAAATTTTGCATCTAGGCGTTCAACAACACTAAGGCTGAGCAGCGGGTGAAACTGAGGGGCACAAACCGTATTATATAAATGCGAAAGTTTGTGACGATGTTTGTTACTCTTTCACGCATAAACTACTCAAAAGATTTAAATTAAATTTGGCACACAAATTGCTTATATTACAACCTATAAAGCCGTGGGCATGAGCTAGTACTAAATTTTTATAAATCTCAATAAGTAAGTAGAATCATCCTTAAACACTGCTAAGCCTAAAGTCTCGTAGTTGTCTCACTATAATAGATTGTCAGAGCCGCTCGCTCGCGTGCCAGCCCTAGCCACGGATTACGATTGTCTTACACGAACACAAATAGTTGTCGTGAGCCGCTTCCACTCCGACGCACTTATATCTAGATTCGATAACGTCTTTACATTACAACAATATATTTATATTCTCCACAATAGGATTAGTACAGGTGAAAGTTTATTCTTAACCAGATTGAAGCCGTCAGTATAATGAGGATTTAAACTTTACAGACTTGGTTTATGAACGTAATTCATATTCCGTTGTTAATTTTATTCTTAAGCGACTTTAAATAAACCCCTTTGTTGATTAATCTGGTTCTTTAACAATGACTTTCTTTTCGTTTTCTATAACGACGTTTTCACTCGATGGTATCAATTGAACATGTACAGCTCTACTGTTCAATAGTTGTCTCATAACATGAACAGATGTCAGCCACCCCGGTGAGCTCGGCACAGGTGTCGACCGACCCAGCTCCCCCCCCCCCCCCCCCCCCCCCCCCGGAGCGCGACCGCTCACTCATTGTACCGCGGTACCGCCCGCCGCGCGCCGTTACATGACAACTTCTTGGCTAGTTTTACTTCAGAAATAGTTTCAAATTATTTACCAAACAAACTTAAAAATGTGTCAAATATCAAAGTAGTTTGTGAGAGTTTAATTATGTAAACTAAACAATCAATAATGATCCCGTCTCAAATTATTAACTACTAGCTTTCGCCCGCGGCTTCGCTCGCGTTAAATTCGGTATAACACACCAAACAGACCTGCAGTTTTTGCTCTTGCGCCTGATGGTTTTGTAATAGCAACGCTAAGTTTTCTCTTTTCTTCCCTCGTTCTCCCTCATATCCCACTTTTTTTTAATAAAAATTAGCCTATGTCCGTCTCCTGGTTCCCAACTATCTCTGTACCAAAATTCATCAAAATCGGTTTAGCCATTAAAGCGTGAAGAGGTAACAAACAAACAAACAAACAAACTCACTTTCGCTTTTATAATATTAGTAAGGATTCCTCAGAGTCAATTACGTAACGTTAAACTTTGAAGTCAAGCCTAGGTTGAAATACTTAAAAAACAATTTAAATTTCACCGCTATTGAAGACAAAAGCCACCGAAATGAGTTTGAAATCAACAAGTAGCCGACAGCGACATTGCGATCCAACTTTGACACACACTTTGGAAGTCGACGCCGACTTCTATTTCTCAGTCGGAGACTTTGGAAGCCGCCATTGTAAGCGGATTTTTGGCGGGTGTCAATTAAAGCCACAATGAGCTGTAAGTTTGAGGGCACATCATAGAACTCTGTTATATTACACGCTTTACGAGTTCACTTTCAACTTCTGGTGAAAACTCTCGTTAACTCGTATTTGACTGCTTATTATTACGTGTAGATGTAGGTCCCGGTGAGACAAAGTAAAATCAATAAACGGCACGGTTGGCGCAGTGGTTGAGGGATCGACTGCTGCGCTGCATGTCGCGGGTTCGGTTCCCGCTCGGAACAAATATTTGTATGACCTGCAGATAGTTGTTTCGGTTGTTTGTGTATGTGACTTTATATGTTTGTAAACGCACCCACGATACAGTAGAAATTCCTAGTGTGGGGCAACGTTTTTAAATAAAACTCGGAGCAGGAACTGGTGTGCATTCAAGTAACCTGGCATTCATAGTCACGGCATGATACCCAAACGTATTATCAACCTGCCATTACTATCATATAACAAACGTTTAAAATCTGGCGATTTTCAAATGTTATCTTGTATTACATGAATCTTTCTCATCACCTGCAACTGGAAGTGATATGTTCAAAACAACTCTGAATTCGAACGAACAAAAGTGCTAATCACACATATAAAAAAACGAAACGTTTGTTTGTGTCTGTGTATGCTTAACGGATTGAGATTAAATTTGGTAATGATAGTTTCTGACCGCGGGTAACACCGCGGGCGCAGCTAGTAAAGCACATACATGAAAAATGTCGCCTCGCCTGTATGCGGACCTCACAAATCACAAAGAACAATGTCCTCTATTCTACCTTCAACTGGCTGCCATTCAGTTAACACACGAGTCACTACGGACCACTGACAACATTAAAGTCTAGAAATTACCGTTCGCCTTTTGATAACTGTTACATTGTCTTTTTGTGGTTGATGTTTTACGGACTCTTCAGTTTGTAATCGTTCACCTCGTGGTTGAGCGCTAGTCCTGAGTTTGATTTCCATCCACAATCGGGCAAAGTAGAATTGGTTTTTTTCGGAAGCAGTCGGTAGTTTAGTTACCCTGTAGTTGCTAGACAAAATAAAAGTTAGTTCTGGAACCTTTCAACATAATTCACATTTATGCAGTTACATAAACTATTGTATAAGTGAAGGCTCCATTAGTCCACTGCATGAGTATTGCCATCTTTGTAAGTGTGACGCCATCTGTCGGCATTAGGCCACACATTAGGATGCTCCTAACTGCCCCGGTTATTGGAACGTTCCATATCGAGCCTCGTATAAACTAATCACTGTTCGTGCTATTAGTATAAACAACAGGCACATTACAGTAATGTCATTACCATTTACATGATAAAGTGATAAAAGTGAGTGAAAATGAGTTTGATAAAAGTTTAATTTCGGTTAGTTGCCGATGTGATAACATTTACCTTATTATTATTATTTATTTGTCAGATCAGTACAATCCATTATTGTAAGTAAAGACATACACAACTTACAAACTAATTTTAGAACATAAATACTTAGGTCAATTCATTACATGTCAAAACTTATAATAGATACACAATAACAACACACACACACGCATTATTTCTGGCAACGGTTTGAAGGTAACACTAACGTCGTCGTCCAGTGTTTACAAATAACGCCATCAGTCCTATCTGCTACGGTCATCAAGAGACTGTTGGCGCTGCCACGCACCTGCCACAACAGGGATGCGATACGCTTACGAATTATGGCATAAAACTCATCAATATGTGCCTTAGCGAACATCCCAGATGCACTGCAGTATGCGCTGTAGTTATTGTGTACTTGAGCATGACGTGACTACTGTCGTTGCTATAGCGTTTCCCTCCAGAGGACACGACATCTTACGTGCTGCTTCGTAATTCTTCGGCGATAGCATCATACCTCTACATATTCCTAACTTTTCATCTACTTTCAACATTGTCTTGTCATTTTCCAATTCGTTTACTGTTTGAAAAATAACTCACACAGTTTAATAGCCATCGATTACTGTCAGGCAAATAACGTTGTGTTGAATCAATCAATCAATATGAATGAATGTCAGAGTTGATTGTTGTGGTCTTGAGTGCTACAAGTGACTACTTCGTGTCAAGTCATCCATCGGTATCGATTACAGTTTCAAGTACAGCCTACTTCTACAGGCCGTAAATATGTCTTCATTAAAAATTAAATTAAAGATGCTCATTGAAAGTTACTTAATAGTTTGAAGTTTTAATAATTGGACACAAACAGAATCTCTAGAACTTCCAGTGACTCGTGACTTCCAGTGACTTCTACGGTTCGGGATAAAAAAGAAGCCTCTGGACAAAATATCTAAAGGTTTGGTTCACCTACCGCGGTTGCGGACCCTGTCGGGGTTGCGTACTTTGCCGCGGTTGCGGACCCTGCCGGGGTTGCGGACTTTGCCGCGGTTGCGGACTTTGCCACGGTTGCGGACCCTGCCGGGGTTGTTGGTTGTTCGAAAGAGATACCGTGGCAAAATGAGGAACATTGGTGGGATTAATCAGAAAAAAGTCTGAAACTCGCGGGGGAAGTTATTTAATGATTACCCATCCGCAAAAAAAAAGGATTGGTTCAATGATTCAGGCGAAGAAAATAACATACACGCGGACTCATTTCCGGTAATATAATACTGCGTACTATGGATACACAATCCACACAATGAGCAAATTTTATCATTTATAAAAACCTTTTCTTAACTTACCTTGGCATTGAGGCAGTGAGTCAGTGAGCCTCGTTGGTGTAAGTGATCGTCCAATTCAGGAGGATCAGTGAAGTCTCTCATGCAGTAGCGAGTACTCGATACAAACGAGCAATTTTAGTAAATTGTCTCGATCGTACGCCGCGCCGCTCCGAATAAAAGAGATCAGTGAGTGGATCCACTACTTACACGCTAAGCGAATTTAAAGGTCGATGCGATACCAGTTACATACTTGAATCGCTCGTTATCACAGCAAAACAGTTACAATTTTTTTTTTTTCTAACTACAGTATGACAAATACTTAAAAATCATAATGAGTATAAGTATAGGTCATAAGTTATTTTCTAAACATCGCTCGCTCAACATGATTCCAGTCCATAAAACACTGACTATATAGCACGCAGATAGCTGTAAACTAAATGTCGATAATATTTTTATAGCACTACGTATAAAAGGACACACGATGACGCAAATAATCCCTACTTAGCCACAGTGAAATCTTACGTGTACACCAGCTTGCCTTGAGCTGCGAGTAGAACATGGCTTGTATGAATTTGTTCAAAGCTTAATTGTATAGAGGGTGCGAGGGAGGTCCGGTTATGTCGGTAGGGGCGCAGGTTCAGGTCATCGCATCGATATCCTATTTATACTGCAGTATCGACCGGCGCGCGTCACTCGATACAGATCGAACGGTTCACCGACAACAACTCACTAAATCCATTCATTCACATGACCTGTGAACGATTCTCTTGGAACTGATATAAATAGCTCATTGTTCTGAGACCGCTTGCACTAATAAACGTAGAACTTAAACATTCAGCGCAAAGTTCGGGGAAGTCAAACGAGCAACTTGTATTTATCTTTACTCCGAACTGTACAACAAATCTATATTGAACTACAAAATGGATAAACTTTTCCCCGAATCACTTTAAAATATTCAAATTCTTGCCTGAACTTGACGTTTATGCAGGTAAACAATTAAATAGAAGAAGTTTTGAAAGGATTACGTAGGCATACGTCGGTAATTTATTTCCTTTCGCAAATGCGAACGAAGTAGCGATTACAAAAAAGGCAATTTCTTTGACATCGAAAGTGTGATGTAACGTAAATAAATCCGCCATCTTAATTCGACTTACGGAATAGAATCGTATGTTTCGTAAACAATGTGAGCGGGATCGACTCAAGTATCGATATAGAATGGCTGGTTCGAAGCAATTGAGATCAAGTAAGTCAAATGAGTCTGAACTAATCTGTCCAGAGTTATAGGATGACTAGACAGCAGCTTCTTAAAGTTGGTACAGCAACTTGCTTCAATAGTATCTTTAATAAATAAATGAAACTGTCAAACATCGATGTTTCCTTTTGGTTGATTCCTCAGACTTACTGAAATTTTTCGTCTGAATTCTCGGTGAACAGAAGGCGAACATTTTTCACAACACAAATGTAACGCATACTCGCTGTCAGCTCCACAAACAAATTGTTCCACAATGACCAGCCCGCAGCCCGTGTCTGTCAGAAAAGGCTACCACGAAAGAGGTCGCTCTCCACATGTACCTTTTTTGTACCGCTTCAGAGCCACTTCACCTACTTCAAGTCAAATACATAGCCTCTACATCTAAAGTTTAGGCAAGAATATTTACTATCGTTTGTAGTCAAACATGGTTATTTTAGCTTAATCGGAACTAACGCCGTCATCTTGTATTGAATACGATATCCAGACAGTTTCACAAATGTTTCAATGTCAAGCGCCAAAAGAACTATGAATCTCTATAGAGACTAGAGTCAAAACAATCCCGTTATAATAATTAAAAGTTGTCCTTTCGTAGCACTCCAGTCATTCTCCATTGACACAATAATCATCAAGGTACGTAGTCAAGCCCTTTAATGAACTCATATAATTTCATACAAAAGAAAAGTTCTTTAACGAATTAACTTTGTCCCAAAACTTTTCATTCATACCGCTTGTCACAAACATTTTGTTTAAATTCTTCTACAGTTAAATAGACATTAAAACTTGTAAACACATCATCCAGTTGGTCACAGATCTCATAAAGTTGCAGTGTGATGTGGCCGCGAGGGGGGGGGGGGGGGGGGTGGAGGACAGGGTGACCCTTTGTTCTACAACTCACTAATGAGCCACAAACACTTCACACATACAGACACGCAAATAACAAACTTCGTTTGTAAGTAGAATTTAAGTCAAACCATTTCATTCTCTCAATGGAAGAGGAAAGTGTCCCCTTGGGACAGCCCCCTCGACTAACATACTTAAATAGTAAGCTGTTTCTACAAAACATATTTTAAATGAATCTGCACGAAAACTTGTAATCTTTCAATGTAAAGGTACCTCGAAGCACTATAAAATCAAATGCTCGCTAGCTAAAATTAACGATAATTTCCCTGTAATCGTTCGAAATTACCATTTTAATACCGTTTCATGAACTTTGATCTCGCAATCTAGACATCTTAGTGGCTAAGTGTCGGTCTAATAGTTTTCTAGCTGGCAGTAATAGTCCTCTCTGTTGTAGGCGAGTCCTCTTGTGGAAGGCCCTCCACGTCTCATCTAACGGAACGATTGGCTGAAACACGCGGAGTATTTGTTACGAGAAAAAATTACATCACGCTGGCTGCTCCCCAAAATGCTCAAGTACGAGGATCACACCTCATATTTCACCAGTTAAGTTAAGATTCCATGTAACTGAGACGAGCTTTTTGTTTGAGCAATTCATTTAGATAAATATATACATATGTTCCATCGCATAAATTCCAGATTACCAGTTTAAAGAGTCAAAATCTTTACAACAATGTTGGACTCCAGAGTTAAGAAAAAAGTCACTCAGTCTGTAAAAGAGCGCTCATAAAAGCAAGGCCTTTATTAAATTTAGGTTTTCCTGCGCTCCACGCTTTAATAAATTATTCATGTGGTATGAGCGTAGTTTTTCGACAATATGTAGACGATATCGTTGTCGGCCGTCGAAGCGTTCCGCCGCGCGGCGGGACGAGCAGCAAATGTGCTGACACAGCTTGCTTACTGTGTCGCAGTACAAGTTGAAATGTTGACTCGACTGACATGTTACTAAAGAAATTGTCAATATAACCAAGGAGCAAGATCAAAATCTAGTCGCAAAATAAATTTTAATATTCAGCAAATTTAATTGTTCCTTAATCATCCATCCACATAATGTAGGTAACAATGGTCGCTCACGTGAACTATGTAACCAACCTAATAGCTCAAAGTGGTTTGTTTAACCCGTTGAAGATATACAGACATTTATAAAAATGTCTATTCTCACATGTCGCATGTCGGTTGACATGTAGCCGAGAGTGCTGAGTCATATCGCCGCGGCTGCGGCTCTGTCAGCTCTGTGTACGACGTATGAGTCTGTACATCGACGCGGCAACCCTAGCGCGACTGATCGCTCAGTGTTCAATCTTTTCAATCCATCGGCGGCGGTAAACTGAGCTGGGATATCGGACGTGTTAAGCGATTTGAAAATCAGCGTTTATCATGTCTAGCGGAGGATTGGAGGACAAAACCAGACAAACTAATCCTACAGACATTTTTATAAAAGTTTAGTTTGAAGTTTATGTTATTATGTTGGTTCCCCACGTAGGTACCCACACATTAATTTGTTTCTTCCTTCCATCCAAGACAATAAGACAGTTGCCTAGAAGGTGAAGTTTAATTGTTTACTTCAAGAAGAATTTCAAACATTATATTCAACGTATCATTATTATTGAACAATTCCCTAGTTACGACCGAAATTACAGCGTGCATGTTATTATGCTTACCGACTGACACATATGTCCACCTGATAAATTATGTCCAGTTTAATTCAAATGACCTTTGGTCCATTGTGCACCTACCTAAGAGCGGAGTCCACATAAGCATACCGAGCTCATTGAGCTCCGTGAGCCCTGTGTACGCTGTGAGCTCAGTGAGCTCAGTGAGCTCCGTGAGCCACACAAGTCGCGACTCACCGCGCTACTATTAATCACGTTTACTCCCAAACACAACGCTCATTGTTGACTAACTATCATTTAAAGTTCTCGCGTTCGGAGGAAGCTTTCAACGTAATCGCACGATTTGTTATTCACACTGATTTGCGTTAAAGTTGGCGCGACGGGGGTTCAAACTAGTATATTTTAATGTGTGTGGCAATTAAAATGAAACAGCGGTATTAAAGTGTAGGCGGACTTAGACAAAAGCAGTGATTTATACACAAAATATTGGAAAGGTCACGCCGCAACGCACCGTGCGGCGCGCGTGTGCTTGAGCCGTAAGGTTTAGCAGTGATACAAATTGTACTATAAGAGCTAAAATGGGCGATACAGCTGCAATCATTGCAAAATATTAAAGCTTTGCTGTTGCTTATCAATTTCCTTAATAGGCACTTCTAAATGAAGGCCTGTTTGAATGAATAGACTTACGCAAATTGATATTATTTTATCTTTAGCACGCATCCCTTCCCTCGGGAATAGCCGGCTGACCTGTCAGGAGCCGCAACCTAAACAATACACGAGCGAAATAATCTCTCACCGAGTGAAGCATTCGTTCAAGCTCTGGCACACAGATCTACTCGACCTGTGTTTGTACAACAACGCCGAGGCGCGCACCAGCACACGCGCGATTTCGGATGATTTTTATGACGTTTAGCCATCATGGCGTCAGGACCAACGACCAGGAGTGCATCAATAATGTTGGCTGACATCTCATCTCTGGTCCATTACAATGGTTATAAACGAGACGAACAAAATACGTATCAAATTAGTGATACGTTGTGAAGTGGGACTTAGAGTAGACACAGCACTCTTCTCTGCTTCAGTAGAAATAACCATCTATTTCCTCAGCTTCGCTCCGCTCATCTTCGATCGTCTCTCCCCAGTGAAAACGCATCCTATTGCTCATATAATCGCGCGTCGCCGCGACATCGCGCGGTTTAGGACGCGACGCGGCACGGCATGGCGCCACCGCTGCATAGGCATACCCGACTGCCTTTGTTTCAGTGCCAGGGATACCACCGGTTTAATCATTCAATTTCCTCACTAGTTTCTATTGTTGCGTTATACTTGGTAGTACAATACAACTGTCAGATGTCATGTGTAAGTAGGAAAAGGTAATTGTTAGAAGAGCATGGCGGCACTTTTTATTATCATGACATTAGTTAACTCTAGCTCTAACCTCATTGTACACCCAAAAAAATGTTGTGTGAATAGTAGTAGATAGTATATTTGATCATCACATTCAAATTATGATGTAAAAGTACTAAAATCTTGTATAAATTGTAACCTTTATTTTGAAACGGGTATTATGGGATTAGTGTCTGCAGTTTACAGTTAACTTTCAAAACTTATCGATATTAAATTATCTCATAAAAAAAAATCGTTCTAGTCCGTCAAGATACTTGGCGGTATATTAAGTAGCTCATTATGTATTTAGGGTACGTCTAACGAATATTGTTTACACTTGTTTTTCTTCAGATATAAGATAAAAGTTTGCCCTCCGTAATTGAATATTGATAGGTTGGAGAGCTTCGTAAAAATAATCTTAATATATTTTAAGATAACTGTGGGTAGGTATTTTTATGCAGTTCAGCCCTAATTCAATAGTGTGAAAGTTGACCACTTAGTGTAGAAGTTAAACGGCTCGCGAGAGGAAATAGTTTTGTTGGAGTAAGTTGTCCGGACGAGCAGCCGGCGCGGCCAGCTGCCGGACACCGGACATCATTCGGACATCGACACTGTTTTATGTTGAACAACTCTAATCGAGTTGACTTTTGTTATTCAATTAAGTTTGGAACTTCGAGGTTCATAATGTCGGTGTCTAAGTGGATTGTTGTTGTGTTTGTACGTGGAACAGTAATATATAGAACAAATGACATTCATAAGTGTTTACTGCTTACAACTTAAAAATTTACCACCATTTTATTTGTTTCGTGGCAAAAAAGAGTTTTAATCATAAATATTTTAACGACGGTCTAAGGTACAGTAACGGTAGGTAAGTTATTTATAGAAAACTCTAGTACATAATTTACTTAATAGTTACTATGTTCTAACAACTCCAAACTATTGTCAATCACATTCTTGGGCAACACCTTCAGGCATACTTGCGATCTCCTCTCACACCGCAAACTATTCAGATTCGTTAACCAAGTGCCGAACAAACTCCGCGCCAAGTAGCGGTGCGGTGCGCGACACGACGACCTTACGAAATATACACAAACTTACATTCTAATATAGTGTTGGAGGACCTATGTATATATAGGACCATAAGACTATGCTTTTCACCTTTATAATATATCTACGACAATAGTCTTCTGAGAAAATCAACAAGCATTTTCAAGCGTACTCCATTTTCAATTACCTACCCAGTCGCATTCCATCAGTCGAGATTGCAGGCACCTGCAGCTAAACGCAAGCTTATCTTGAATAAAAATAACAATCTGCGTACTCCCAGTAGCAATCTCAGACACTACTTTGCAGACACAAATGCTACGCTTGGAATTATATTTTTATTTAACTTCTTCTGTTTTTTGTGTCGATGTCGACGGTACATCTAAGAGTACTTAATAATGCGTTTATTGCGCCGTCATAAGCGTTGTTCAAGTCACCAAGGGTGCAGGTGAATACTATCCACCAGATTGGACATAGTTTACTCTGCACCACGATATAACCATTGGGCCAGGTTTTTAGCAAAGCTAAGTTTCCCTTTTAATCCCTCTCTCTCCCTCATTTCTCAATTTTTAAAAATAGCCTATAATATTAGTTAAGCCATTTAGGAGTGAAAACGTAACAAACAAAGAAACTCACTTTCGCTTTTATAATATTAGTTAGGATTCTGCCCCTTTCTACTCGATGACATCGTTGTATACTTCACAAATACATATGTACGTGGCAACACGCTGCTAATTTGTTGACAGAACCCATCACACGACACCTTTCGACACAATCTGTGACGCGATCATAATTACATCACACACGCACGGATTTTTGTGCTACTTCAAACAGAGGGTCGCTTTCGGTTAAATCTAGAAGGCAATCAAAACACATTTATCAATGCCAAATGTCATGCTCAGTACCTACAGGTTTTTAATTAAAAACCATAACGAATCTAGTTCTTCTATTCAAGATGATGGTAAATGTACAGACGCCAGCAGGTCAAGCTACCCGAAACTGTCAATTTTTCCCAATGAATCTTTAACCTAATACTTTAGAAATAAAGTCGAAAATCTATCAATGAAATCTGACAGATTGTAGTAGCTTGATGTGCAGGCGTCTGTACAATTGTACACATAATATGTTATCACGTACATCGTCAAAAGTGACGGTAATTAGGCCATCAAGTTACCGTACCGCTTAGTACCGATATGTCCAGCTCCAAGACTAACATTTACACATGTAGACAAAACTTAAAAAAGAAGAAACGTAGACATAGATAGTTATGACAATAGAAACCAGCAAAAAATACGCTGCTACGAATAACATTCGTTTCTCAGTGTAGTTAAGGTGGACAACCTCCATCTCATCTCTATTAGCAATACGATTACCGAAACTCTGTCCGATGTGTAACAATACATCCAGATTGTCGTACCAACACTAGGAGTCCAGTATGACACATTGTGGGTCGGCGCGGGTGGACGCGGCTCGTATTGGCCGCGCAATTCCCGGAACAAATTGCTCTCATTCGCTACGGGCCCTAATCTGTCGCTACAAATGTTCGCGCCATTTCCAATGGTTAATGTTGCCCGATCATTGTGGGCCATTACAAGCCACTTCCAGCAGGTAGCCATTTAGATTAATTAAAGGTCAGATTCCTACGTAACTTCCTAAACATTTCCATACGTTGACATATGTTTTAAGCCTTCTTACTACCTACTGCTATTTTAAAGATAAAGTTTCAAATCATACCATTTAAAGTCTTTTGAGATGCCTCTTCAGACGCGAAAGGTTTTCTTTTCGTTGGAAATTTGTTTGTTAAAAACTTTCATCTGGCGTCTCATAAATGGACTGAAAATAAATAACACTTCTTTGTTTTATTCGAACACGAATACATTTAGAGAAAACACTTTACTCCTGCTGTCAAATCATACGAACTGACGTCAAAATGTAGCAGCTTTTTTAATGAAACTACAGTCTACTTTCATTCACAATAGTTGTCTCAAAGCCGCACTGAATGCGCACTAACTTGGGAGCTAAGTAGTACAAGTAACCGCTCCGTAAACACAAGGCATGCCTGTTGCCTGTTGCTTGTCCAAAGTGAAACAAATAAAACTTCCGCAGCTTACTCATCTCCTTTGAAACTCTCGCGGTTTACAATACGCCCTAAGGAAAGACAGAAACAATTTATCTGTAAGAAAATATTCCGCGTAAATATGGAAAACTAGCTTTTGCCCGCGGCTTCGCTTGCGTTAAATTCGGCGTAACACAGCTGTTCCCCTAGCGCCTTATTGAGTTGTAATAGCAACGCTAAGTTTTCCCTTTTCTTCCCTCTTTCTACCTCAAATCCCACTTTTTTAAAATAAAAAATATGTCCGTCTCGTGGTTCCCAACTATCTCTGTACCAAAATTCATCAAAATCGGTTAAGCCATTAAAGCGTGAAGAGGTAACAAACAAACAAACAAACTCACTTTCGCTTTTATAATATTAGTAAGGATTAGTATTCCAAAGACATTTTTGAGGTACCTACGTTAGTTGGGCTGAAGTAATTATGTTCCCGCCATAACTAAAACCAAGTGGTTACTAACCAGTATGATGGTTAACTTACAAGTTATGTAATTATGCTATAAATGTCCACAAAAAGACATGGGATCATAGTTTTCCTTTGATTCCCTATAGTATCTCAAAATAACATTGACAACACAAACACAAAAAAAGATTTGTGTGATTTTATGAAACGACGGTAAAAGTGTGACGGCCCTACTCCGCGGCCGACCGTCACGCAACATGCAACACACAGACGAAAAAGTTTGAGACGATGTAGGTAATATAAGTTTCACTTTAAAAATAACATTACTTCAATCTTATAAAAATGTCACGTGTATAATCAAAAATGTCAATGACTTCATAACAACAACAACATAACGTGTCCCAAGTCCAAGATGGCCCCACCAGCACCACACGTGACACAGGCTCCGTAGCGCTACGTGGGAGCCCAAGCTCGAGCTAAGTCAAGCTATTTCCATCGATGTGCACGTCAATACCCGCGCGTCGCGCGTCGCGCGTCGCCGCGATGACCGCTGACCCATCGCGCGCCAGACCGCGGTGACATTTGCACGCCTCGTCTACACATACCTTTATTCCCACACTTTGACGTCGTAGTAAATCGCGACTGGCGACTCGGCTATATTCTCGGTCAGTAAAATGGACTCTACATACAAGCCGCGATTAAATAATGACGTCACATATCTACGTGGCTGTCACACAGTGGAAACTTGAATTAGTAATGATGGGAATTAGATCGATTTGTTGTCGTTCTTCAATAGGGCTCATTATTACGTCTACTAACATTTCTATTGTTGGCTTCGTCATCGAAACATGTACGTCGCATGAATGTTCGTCACACAAGTTCAACTGGTTGAATAAAAGTATTAGCCCATTGTGCATCAAATAAAATCAATAAAAGTTTTATCCACAACGCTACATGAAAACTGCCCAAGAGACTAATTAACAATGCCGACTCATTTAAAAATCATGTCAAAGTGGCGTAAAAGACGTGGAATAGTATGGTTTAACAAATACACACATAAAAAAAGGCTAAGCAACACATACAAATTTCAATTTTATAATATCTTTTCTTATTACATCCTTAGTACTTCTTATTATTATTATTTTTTGTTTTTGTTTTTAGAATAAAAATTATTATTATGCAAGAAAAACGCTATAAAATTGAACAAATGCATTCGCTTTTAACTTTGTGAAAAAAAAAAACAAATGATACTCGATTGTTTTTACAACAAGCCAGTATGTCCTCTAGATCAAAAAAGTTTACATAGGTATAACCTACTTGGTAAGAAATGATTATAATAATTGAAATTTGAATAATAATTTGAAATAGCATGTGTTGCTTAGGCTTTTTTGATGTGTGTAGTATTAAACCAGTTGGTTTACCCAACTATGTATAAAGTTCTCTTACAAGCAACACTGTGTTACTGCTGCTGCGAGATTAATCTCGTTGTAGCTGTTGTCTTCCGCAATCTGCTATCGTCTGCAGCTTGTTTAACGACAGCAGCGCATTCATCTCAGACAACACTTGTTTCCTTTTTAATTCTGTGCTGTCGAGGCAAGGATGAACATGTTGTGTGAGTGTACACGTAAAGCGGGGAGCGCATCACGCAGTAGAACGACTTCAGTTCCGGCTTCTGTATGTAGCTTAAGAACTTACATAGATACACACGAAATACAAAACAAATGTTACATAAAAAAAAATTTATCAGTCTGAGTAATAAAAAAATGTTCATTATGTTAGGCTCTAATCAAATTATAAGTGTATTATAGCGGGTCAGCAAAAATATTTAGCCCGATTTGGGTGATCTCCATTAGATTGCTACATTTCACGTTGGTCCTGAGTGAGATGTCTCCAGTCGTGTCGGAGCACGTGGTTATTACCTGTTGGCATATAGACATTATTGGTGGTCCTAAAACTGTGTTTCTGTCTTCCCCAGATGCGTTACTGCGTGGCCGCTCTGTGGCTGTCTGCGCTGACCACCCTCGCGGTGGCGGCCGCCGACGACGCCCACCACGACGTCGCGCCTCCACAAGTCAGTACCACACCATACTATATCACATCACATCAATCCCAAGGACAGATAACACAACACAACAGGACATAGCAAGTACTGCATGAGATCAGCATCGACTCTCGTATTCTTTTTAAGTAACACTAAGAAGCACCAGAACGAGCTCGCGACGGATACTGTGTTCACAAGTGTGTTATGAGCTTTAAATAGATATTGTGAATATAAACCAAACAAATAAATGATAAATGAATAGACAACACACATTATTACCTACTTGATTCGAGAAAACGAATAGATCTATTTGTTTCAAAGTAAATTACAAAAATAAACAAGATTTGTAATTTAAAATTGTTCTCGCACAGTATTGTTACTGCTGATCTTTATTATTTCTTGTTACCGAAGGAAACATAAACTGTAGAACCGAGTGCTGTTTAAAATAAAATAATAAAAATTGCACAATTCAGAGAGAAGTTAAATTTAGGCCACGCCCAATGACCCAATCAACGTGTTTGTATCTTGATCATAACATAAAGATCTGTCATGTATTGTTGAAGGTAATTTATTGTTAAAAAAAATGGGGTCGTGGTTTTAATAACTGTCACTAAAAAGTAGAAAAACTAGTTTTGAAAACATAATATATTTCTCATACCTTCAATCAGAAAGGTTCCGATTACTACGCTCCTTCTGGAGAACCAATAAGGTCACCATTTATGTTCTCCTATGGCGTCACTCACATCTGCCTTGTTAATCAATTTTGTTAGTCGCCTTTCCCTCGTCCTCTCCACATGACCAAACCGTATAAGCCCATGCTTAAATTGTAAAGACCATTCTTTACAATTTATCTTAGCAAATATTGTCACTTATTTTACTACTAAAAGATTAATGTAAAATCTTACAAAAATACTGTAAACTTAAACGGCACAATTAGTTTGCCATCATGCAGGTATTACAGACTATTTTCCCTTGAACAACATGTAAGTATATGTCGCCACAACACGCGGCTACTAATAACCGGCCAAGTCGAATAATCTCGAGCCAGCGGCAGCGCCCGACTCCACCACATTCCCGTAGTCACCGTGCGAGCTGTAAAAACCGGAACAAACGCAAACTCAACTATTTTAAACGACGACAGAAAACTTACAACATCGCCTTTTGGTAGCGACTGTACCAGCACAGTGTGGGGCCATACAGTCCGCGTACCAGTACCTTGCTATAACATTAAACATAGTAACTAATGAGTCTACAATGTCTTGGTGGTTGTTTAGAACTAAGAACCTAAAATAGTACAACGTGCAAGTTAATTGTGCTATTTTAGAACAGAGATAGTACCTTCGCTAAGTAATGCAACTTAATCATTACAAATTAAAACAAACATGGTGCCTTTTTTAGACGTCGAGGCATGGTCAGAAATTCAAATGAAGTAAAATGGTCCAGACGTAAGTTGTCGACATGACACATCTATTCTGGGAATTAGAGCAATGTTTTCTAAGCAAAAGAAAAAGTGGGGCATAAAGCTTGTCCGCCATTTGATGTGAACAACACAATTAACATTCCGTCGGGCAACAAACGCCTCTTAATAGAATAATAAAACAACTTGCGGCGCAGTCGGCCGCGTGGCTTGCACAAGTTTTTTCGAACAATTCTGCCGAGCGAGCTTTGTTCCAGCCAATTGTACCGATACCAAACGAAAATGCTCTGTGAATAAACAAATAGCTAATAGAATTGCTTACCTCATTGTACGTTTGAAATCTTTCAACGAGTGCTCTTTGCGATGGAAAAGAAAACTGCTCAAAGCAATTTACTTTCATACGGACCGTTTGTGGTGCACTGATTTAAAACAAATGTTCACAGAATGACAACGAAATAGAGTTAACTGAAGAGGAGAAGCGAGCGTGGTCGAGCCTGCACGGCGGCGGGGGGTGGGGCAAGCGGGGCTGGCAAGACATGAGCTCGGCCTGGGGCAAACGAGCCTGGCAGGACCTCAACTCCGCCTGGGGCAAGCGCGGATGGAACGACATGAGCTCGGCCTGGGGCAAGCGAGCCTGGCAAGACCTCAACTCAGCTTGGGGAAAGAGGGGCTGGCAGGATCTTAACTCCGCCTGGGGCAAGCGCGCCTGGAGGGACATGTCGCAGTCACCCTGGGGCAAGCGCGCCTGGCAAGACATGAGCTCCGCATGGGGCAAACGTGGCTGGAATGACATGAGCTCGGCTTGGGGCAAACGTGGTTGGAATGATATGAGCTCTGCCTGGGGCAAACGTGGCTGGAATGACATGAGCTCTGCCTGGGGCAAGCGAGGACCTGTAAGTATATTATATTACCATTATTCATAACGTGGGTGACTTTCGTTTAACATTACACTACATTTTCAAATGTCAAAGTGTCAGGGGCAGGTGTACAACTATTCAAAATTACTTACATTAATAACACATAGATATGTATACATGTTACGGTTCGGTGCCAGGGCAGGGGGTCACAGCACAATAGTGCAAGGTGGCCGGACCGAGGACACCACGGCTAACGTTCAAGTTCAAAGGTTGCCTATGGCGCGTCCAACGTGGTAACCATCACGTGGAAGTGATATTTAGTCTATTGATGTTTTACTTTTGTGCAGGAAAAGTGGGCCAACTTCCACGGATCGTGGGGCAAGCGCGCCGCCGAGCCCGACTACGAAGAGATCGACGCCGCCATCGAACAGCTGATCCCCGTCCAACAGGTGCCACATACAATGTCTTTTCTTCATCTCGGCTGATGCCGGCTTCCGAGGCTATGAAAATAATATATTCTAATTCCCTTCATAGCTTATACTAACAAAATATTTTAACATTACCTAAGAAAACTTTATGCTAAAGTAAAAGAAGTTCTGAATATTAACATATTTTCGCTGAATTTAAAAAACTTGTGATGCAAATTGTATGCAAGAATTACGCCACCTGTCCAGTTTCGTCAAAAATTCAAAATCGAAAGAGAATACTCACAGAAAAGTTTTTTTTTAATTTTCATTCTATTATTGTGTGAGTAAAATGTAAGCTGTACTGGATTCGATTCCCGGACCAGATAAAGTGGGTTTTTCACATCAAGATATTACTTATTCAGACTCCGTTACTGCTTCTGTTATCAGTAGTTTGAATAAGTGCCAGATGTCAATAGATATAGTACACCGTATACCTCTACCTAAGCCTTCGCGATTACAAGCGTAATGTAATGTTTCATATTGTTCAGCTATCGGAGAACGAGCGAATGGAAGTCCCAGAGAAGAAGGCTTGGTCGGCGTTACACGGCGCGTGGGGCAAGCGACCTGTCAAGCAATCCCAGTACAACAGCGGTACGTCCAGCATCCTCCTCCTCAATAGCACTACTTCCTACATGTTGTCGTATGAACTCAACACAGATGCGAACATTTTGAGACAAACATTTTGATAATTGTCGTGCTCTACTTATAGGTTTTGTTGTAGATCAAGTTACATTAATTATTTAGTTTTCACAACTCGAAAGCTCTTGAACTCATCGCCTCTAATTAGATTACGCGCTAAACATCAAACTGCGATCAGTAAACACTCAATAATTCCACTGAACGTGTAATTGGATGATCACCTAGACATCTGTGACATCTGTGTTTAGGTTACGACAATCAATCAGCCAGATTATTCCGAGAAGCACGAAATAACGACAGCTCATAAAATTGTAACAATAAATAGTCGTTGGTAGTTAAATTCGACTGAAACAATAACAGCAGCACGTAATTATCTCTTGTTCTGATTGATGGCGCGCGTTCAATTGATTGATTAACCGAACAATTGTTCGCGCTGCCCGTTGTTCAGTTTATCGGCGAGCGGACAGCTCCATCAGCGCAACATTAATAACTTAAGTTTAGTTACAAGATAACACTCGACTTCATAGCTTCTCATTTCGCAGTTAGAAATGAGATCGCTTTGTTAACGCGCGGAGACCAAGTTTCGGTAACGAGCTGTGTTTACAAAGTCCTCTGCGTCACCCACTCGTTGTAGAAGTAGTTCCCTGTGGAGCATGCTGTCGCTAAGCATGAGCCTAGTCCTCCTTCTCGATACTTCTTCGGTAAACCCGCCACGCGCTGTAGAGATGTCGCAGGTAATAAACTGCTCCTTCATTTCGTGTGTAATTTAAACTGCGCCCCACAAGCCCCTAACTAATTTATAGCCAAGTTGGAATTTGTGCGAGTCGCCGACAGAATTAGATAATAATCCTCGCTCGCCTTTTTTAAATTAAATAGCCCCCAAGTCAATATGGCCGCCGCTGAGCCCGACAGTTTCTGGAGTTTTTCACGCGTTACAATTTATAATTTTCGCATTAACGATGAACGATTTAATGAAAAATGTTCGCCATTCATGTACTAATGAATATTGTGTCCAATTACTTTTCTGGATTTCTATTTAACGGAAGTCAATATAACGTTGTTACGTATTAAGAGAAGTTGAATGAAATGTTACTGAATATCGTAGAAACGCGAGTTTAGATCACATGTAGCAATTGAAATCACACCGTCACCTGTCACGCGATAAAACTCCTAATTCGAGTAATACAGAGATGAATGATGTGAACCAACAGGATCGTATTACTGGAAGCGCGAGCCCGCCTGGACTAACTTAAGAGGAATGTGGGGCAAGCGCTCGGCGCAGGACGCGGCCGCGGTAGACGATGACCACGGTAACCACGCTCGGAACACATAGTGGCACAATAGCTTTATCTCACTCACACTACTCTATCGCAGCACCTTGTCTATCTTCTGTCTACCCTCTACTTCTTCCTGTATGTTCTGTGTAGTTCTTAGAGCTTGTTCTTCTAGTTTCTTCTGCCTCCCTCTGTATTTCCTCTCTTTAGTCGTTGTTAGACAATAGTGGATAGTTTGAATGTGTAAATATAGATTAGTGGAAAATACGTTCTGTAATATAATGATGTGTGTCCAAATACTGTATCATAATCTTGTGTTTCCGAAACTCGGGTTAGACTCATGATTACTAAACATTTAACTTCCAAGTAACAAGTAACTTTCAATATCGACGGAAATATTTAAGACATAACGACCTTCTCACCAAAACGTTCCCGCCGATTATAGATAACCAATTTCAAAAAGTTATTTTTGGTCACAGATAAGATTATGTATCGTTTACATAAATAACCTAACGATGGGAAAAACTGAAACAAAGTGTTTCAAAAATATAACTGTCACTAGAAATAAGTATTATTTTACAAATGTCCATGATTCCAAAGATTCAGTGAGTCGGTGTAGTGTTGTTGAACGTTTGTACCGAACTGTCGGACACACGCGTTGGTGCGAGCTGGTCGCGCGCGAAACTTACGTGTCCGGAACAGTAGCCGCGCCTTCAGGTCCGGTTGCTATACAGGCATTCGTTCCGGTTTACATTTTATGTAAATGTTATCCGTTCTTTAGAAGCCGAGTATTTCTTGTAAGGTTATCTGTCCGTCACAAATGTTCAATAAATATTTCGCCACATTTGCATTTTCAGACCAATCTTAATGATCAACCAGCCTTGTCCGACTCACTGCCTATCTCAATAATTCCCCCAATTTCAGCATTTTCTAAGAAATTCCCCGAAAGTATTGTTAGCTCGATCGAGTAAAGCGCTCACTCAGTGAAGCCGACGCGAATTAAAAAGTTAAAGCCGAAACTGTTCGCTAAGTAAATCAAACGATTACCGACAAGTATCGGAATAAGTGTTTAATGAAATTAGAGCTGCGGCCTTCCAGTTGGCAGCTCACGATCTGAGAATAGAGGTGCGACGTGCATCACTAGAGGTGCGACGCGACGTGCTAATCAAGGCGCACGGAACGGTTACTAATGAACTGTTCTCGGGGCGACGGAACGAGTTAATTTCCTGTACTAGAACATTAGAAATGTAATAAGTAGTTAGGTGTGTTCATTAATAGGGAACCCTTTATACGCACCAGCTTCATTAGGTTCGTTTATAAACATTCAGATGATGCCTCTATCGACATTATTCACCGACTGTAACTCAACTTCATTTAGCAATACCTACTTATCTTTTCTGTACAAATATTTATTTCTATAAAATGTTTCAGGATTTGTCAGAAATGATTTCTGCTTGTAACATGTTGGTTTTGTGTCCACAGAGAGCAGTGCGAGGGACGAGGCCTAGACTACCGGAAACTGTGTATAATATTATATAACTAATAAAACTAAATATTGTATAACAACCGTCATATCTTAGGTACAATTACTGTCTGTCTGTCCAACCACATGTTTAGCGGCTCTTCATATACCAAAGCTTAATGATCTTTATTACACAATACTCTCAAATGACGCGAACTCCGAATTATTGTTTAACAGAGATAGTCTAAATACTGTGAAAAATATTAATATAAAATTCATTAATTAAATTACCTTAACTTCGACTTTTGTTTTATTTATTCTGTCACTATTAACTGCTAATATTTTTCACAACGAATTGGATGAAAATCTGTAACATCATTTTGGTTTCGCGCCATTTCATTTTAAAGTTTATAGTTTTAATTTGTGTGGCCACAGAGTATAGAGAAGCGTGTAATCCGCTTCACTTCCAACCAGTGAGGCGCATTACAGCCGAGCAGCGGTCGACTTCCTATCGCTTGCCTACTTCCTTTCACACAAGTCTTACTTCAGAAACTATTAGGAGTAGCGGGAAATTAGTTTTGTATACAACTGACTTCAAATTCGTTTAGTTTGCAGAGTTTTATTCTTTGTTGAATGTTGATTAGCGGTTTATGAGTCCCGCGTTCCGCTTTCTAAATTATAATACTCGTACAAAATGTAGTTCTTACTATGTCACCTTCTAGTCTAACGAGATTTTTATCAAATATAATATATTTACATTAAGACATAGCGTTTATTTTTACGACATTTGATATTAAGTGTGTGCGGCGCCGGCGCCGCCCGGCGGTGTGTCGGTGACGTGTCGTAACTATGTGTCGTCATGATAATGTATGTACTGCTAGTTAGTTAATTAATTGTATTTTACTAGTCAAGTTGATGTACATTGTACTATACGGCTTCGCGAGAAGTTCACGTTTGTCCAATAAAAGTTTATTCGGAAGCCGAGTCTCGTTTTATTTACACCAACCTCACAGACGACGAGAAACGTCACAGTACCAACCCAGAGTCTAAACGTAACATTGGTAATTCTATTATAATGGGGCTTACTGTTACTACTGATCCCATCAATAATAGATCCCATATCAAAATCACTCAAATCTAATATCACTTAAATAACTGCTTCACAATCATTACCTCATCTGTAAAATTCAGTGGAATGTCATCAAATAATATTTTTATAGTTATAATTAATGTGACTTATGTACTCTCCCACACAACACACTTATATCAGAAACAATTCAACAATCACAGTAAAAATAAACAACCAGACAGATATATCTGTAAACAAATCTACAGATTATCTTGTGCAATACATTTGATTGAGGTAGCGTGCGCGATGCTTGTACAAACCTCAGCGGCAACGATGACGGTACACAAGACTTTCGATAACCACGGACGAGCTGTCAACGTGGATGTAAGGGTGTAGCTCTAAGTGATTGATATCGTTGTCAAGATCAGCTCATATATAAGTGAGGTGTGGCCCACTGTGCACTGGTTCGGGCACAATGTCAATATTACGTTTGGCCGGCGATAGGCAAACTTACTTTAGCGATTAGATGGAACAAGTGCTGGTACCGGCTACCGAATAATAACCTAAAGTAGATACCTACGGATGATTGTCGTGCAAATCGATATCTTCTGTGGAACATCCTTACTATAATAATATTATAAAAGCGAAAGTGAGTTTGTTTGTTTGTTACATCTTCACGCCTAAATGGCTAAACCGATTTTGATGAATTTTGGTACAGAGATAGTTGGGACCCTGGGGACGGTAATTTTTTTTTAATGAGAAATGAGGAAAGAAAAGGGAAAACTTAGTTTTGCTATTACATACAATAAATAAGGCGCTAGGGCAAAAACTACAGGTAGCTGCAAATCAGGAAAGGGGAACTGTGTTACCCCGAATTTAACGCAAGCAAAGCCGCGGGCAAAAGCTAGTATTATATAGTTAAACCACTTAGAAATCAAATAACAAAACAGGTCTAGAATATTTTGAAACGAATTGAAATATTTCGATGTGTTGAAACTAAAAACTGGGCTTTTCATAATGTAGTTACCGAAAGGGTTAGGTTAGTGGTGTGACCATAATGCCATGCAAAGTGGATAGACCTCTGTGTGGGATGCGACGAAAATACATACAAAATAATTATTCAAAAACCAAAATTGAAATAACTTAACAACCGTAAACGGCTTAAACATACTACTGTATACTACTGATAGTCAGTTATATGTTTAAGCCGTTTACGGTTGTTATTACCCGACTTACAAAAAGGAGGAGGTGTTATGTTCGACCGTACTTTTTTATGAATGGATTGGACCGATTTTCATAATTCTTTTTGAGGTGGTCATATCAATGTTATTTAAATTGCTTCGGTAGTTTATGAGTTATCGTCTATGATTCATGTTTGTTTCTTCGATGTATTTATGGATGATCTGGTAATATCTTCTAGTAACTATGGAAAACGAATACTCTGTAAAAAAAATATCATCATACCATATCTAAAAATATTGTAATAAAAAACTTTATGGCAAAAAAAAACAAACAAAAGTCACCAACTTCTTTGGTGACACGGATTGGATGTAAAGTTATTTGCCAATTTCTAGTATTTTTTTTTGAAGTTTGTTGTTTGCAAAAATGTTTTGACAAAGATTTTCACGTATCGGTACTAGTATAATACTTTTCGTTTTAATTGTGAATAAAGTTATCCAAATAGGTATAATATTGAATCCTGTGCAGTTCAAACATTTAACAAACCTCTTACCCCCTGTGTTTTTCGAGCGGCAACCACGCAAAGCAATCACTCCTGTAATTTGACCTTTTCAAGATTTTATTGAAGAATGCTATCATGCATGTATCATGTAGTTGTCGGCATAGTAATAAATCTCCGTAAGTAGAGTGTGAGAGTCAATCCAGCGCCGCTCGCGGGGGCGTGACGAACAGCCACGACCACTCCGCGAGATTGTGTGCACAGTACAACACAACACAGATAGTACACAGTTCGCTAACACACACAACACAGAGTGTGCACGAATCAACCCACTGGCCGCGACGGGCGCCGATTGGATTGCTGTTTACTAAACATCTGCATCTGCAGTGAATCATCGCGGGAAGTAATGGCGGCTGTCACTGTTTTGAACGTGTGTTGAACGAGTTTAGTTTACATGACGTGACGCTTCAGAGTTTAGAATGCAGTCGTAACTTCTTTTTACACGACTGCCCCAAAAAAGGAGTGTTATGTTTAAAATAAACAAAAATTTAACAAAAAAAAAACATCGCAGTCGGGGGACTTTTCATACAAGAAAGTATTCTACAGATTGGTCCCCCGACTGCGATGAATTTTTTTGTTTCGTTTTCGATTCCCTTTCATGCTAGCACATTCCATCGGCAAATATACAACTAACATCTTGTTTTTTTTCTTTTTGGTTCATTTTTTTGATAAGGCGTTTTTTTATAAAGTAAGGATGTCTAAGCAACTATTATACAGGACATTAGGGCAGGCGGCGAGAAGGTCAACAGTTGATGCCACTCGTACTATCGGACTATTGTGTATCATGTGTGATATACGATGTTTGTTTTGCAAAAAGGGTTTGCTAAACACGTCATTTTTTTTACTACTTACTTGCTTGCTATGGGGTCGGTGTACCCAAATGTTCTGACTCAAACTCAGATGTCTCTTTTAACAAACAAGCATTGTCTTGGTCAATTCACACGAGGATTACGGAGATTGGTGTCAGATACGGTCTTTTGAAGAAAAAACCACTCAGATTTGAATGGACCTGTTCAATCAATGCTGCTTGCATTGGCTTGTCAGCTATCGTATGAACTCCAGTCAATTCAAGGAGCTGAAGTGGCATATTGCGTATCACCTTCTCTGACGCTGCTTACACCTACTGTGCTACAAAGAATTATGACAGAAGCCCATGAATGTGAAAGACGAGCTAATTACACATTAGCTCGTCTTTCACTAATAAGTCCCATTAGTAGAATGCATTATGTTCTTATTAAATAAAGTAGAATAATTATTTTTCATTTAATGTTCACTGCGGCCTGTCGGGGCCTCGGGGCCTCGGGGCCTCGGGGCCGCAGCCTACTAGGGGTAAGGGTCCTTCTTTCGCTCCGAAGTTATTTGATGATTTCCCATTCCTTAAGAAAAAAAGGGTTTAGGTAAATGATGTCGAATCTGATCCCAAAATAAATCGGTTTGGCTAGGTTTACAATAAGCAAAATCTTCTTTTTACTTTATAACTTGTTCTACTTTTGGTGGTTAGGTTCACTTGGCGAGTCCTTAGTAAAACTAACTTGTATACAGACATGTGCACTTATCGTTTACACGGAGCGAGTAAGATACCCTAATGACGCGTATACGAGAGATAGTGAACAACACTAGCATATCCGCGCCGAGAGCTGAGCACCTCACTAGCTAAATACGTCTGTGACCTGGATTTGCTAGATTAGCGGCAAATGGCATTTATAATTAATTGTCTATTAGTAGTTGGTCTGAATCACTTCGTTTTTGGTAATAATAGAAATCAAAATAGTTTTGCAAACGCACAACGATAATGTATTTATTTGAATATGAATCCTTACATTTAAATTATCTAACCATAAAAAAAGTAAATCAATATAACTAAAGATACACGACCGACAATATTCGCAGTAATTCCGTAAAGTTAATCAATATAAATGCTTAACTAGCTCAATTTAAATGTTCCGCATGAATTCCTTCTAAGACAGCCATTAATTTGGCAATTATTGTAATCAGTGTAGTCATCACTATTGTGTTGAGTGTAATATCTAATCTGAAAGCTTGCATATCTGTCCCGCCGCACCGCCGCACCGCGCCTGATACCCGCTACGTCACGGCGTTGTGCCTGCCTCGTCAGCGCTCGAGTCGCTCGAGTTGCTCGCGTCGCTCG
Organism: Ochropleura plecta; assembly: GCA_905475445.1. Lineage (NCBI taxonomy): Eukaryota > Metazoa > Arthropoda > Insecta > Lepidoptera > Noctuidae > Ochropleura > Ochropleura plecta. Next base: position 260,840 of record FR997722.1, on the reverse strand, counting down.
TTCCGCTCCGTTCGCTCAGCATTGCGCGTATTATCGCGCTGGGTTGCTCGCCAATGGAGCAGACAAACGGAATGCTCGTGCGAGGAACTAGGAATTCTTCTTTCTTTAGACGTGACTGCGAATAAAATTGGCCTTATTTCTTTGTCTAGAATTATTCGTTAAAACAAAGATTCTACATCGATGAATGGCTCAGAACCGCTTACGGAATTCAATCATAATCGCTAACTTAATTAACAATTAAAAGCAAACCACTAAATCAAAGCAACAGGTTCGCCGTTGTTTACTCTTTACACTGTTGCTACGCCGTAGCCGATGGAATCAAAAATGTCGTAGCACTGCGGCTACACGTGCTACGCTTTCGTAGAACCGCGCTACGCAATATTCATACGGAATATTTAATTTGCTGTGCATCGGACAATGTGGTTTTATTTTGACAATAGTGGAGTTCTAGGTTTTCATTACGAAGCCAACATTTGACATAATCACACCTATAAATTGGAAAATGATGACCATCATAATGTGTTTTACACACTACACGTTTGCTTAAATATATTTAGATAAAATATTCACTTTCAAATAAAATTATTCATAACGTCAAATTTTGATGACACAAAACAATGTTGATTTGCGGTTTGTTCATAAACCTGTATTGTTTTACGGCTCTGAACAAATTGGCGTAAAACTGTGTGCTTCCATATTTTATGGAAATTGTTTTACGTTTTATTTATGAAAATGTCAACAAACATTGTGCAGGTTTTCATTGGAATTAACTTTATTATATACTAGCTTTGCCCGCGGCTTCGCTCGCGTTAAATTCGGGGTAACACAGTTCCCCTTTCCTGATTTACAGGTATCTGCTACCTGTAGTTTTTGCGCTTGCACCTTATTTATTGAAATGGCAATGCTAAGTTTTCCCTTTTCTTCCCTCTTTCTTCCTCATATCTTTTTTTTTAAATACCCTATGTCCGTCTCCAGGCTCCCAACTATCTGGGTACCAAAATTAATCAAAATCGTTTTAGCCATTCAGGCGTAAAGACGTAACAAACAAACTCACTTTCGTTTTTATAATATTAGTAAGGATTAGAAGTAGTTTTCATGTTTGCTGTGCAATCGTCAGTGGATGGCAAGTCGCATGCAGTCACGTTAAGTACCGATACACACATTACTGTAAAGTAACTCCGCTAGCTAGTATAGAGTTTAAAGTACTAAATACTAGTATAGAGTAGACTAGTACTAGACTAGTACTAGTACTAGTAGTATAGAGTTTAAAGTATAGAGTTTAACTCTGTAGTTGCGCCGCGTCCGAACCTATCGAGGTTCGGACGCGGCGCAACTGGTAAGATTTTATTTTTACAGAAAGTTCTAGCTTATTTATGGTGAAAGCTTACATCTTGTTTTATGACAAAGCAACACAATCACGCCTATATTCTCCGATCGGAATAGCAGAATTATGTAGAATGCAATAATTACTCCAGCTAAGTTGATGTCACATTAACGTGAGAGTTGACCACTTAAAGCTGAAGTCACACCTTGTTGCTTGGCCTAAAGTAAACTTTAATAAAACTTCGATTCTCAATTAACGGAGAGGTCACGTTTGGCTGGCATTAGTAGCCAAATGAACCCATTACCTAGATCATGTTTGTTGCCATTTAATAAGTTGTCAAGTTTCATATCGTTTATCACGGTGCTACCCTGACTCCCACACGCACAACTTCGAATCAATCCATAAGTTGTAACTTTGGTCGGTCCAAGCTTAAAAGTTTAATCTGTCAGCCAGTTTATGGATTTCAAACCTTAAGTCAATGGTTTTAAAGTTCTTTATATAAAATTTCCAACAGACTCGGGTTTAAAATCAGTTTTTGGTTTTGTTTAGGACTTTAAGTTCGACAGAATTAAAAACCAAATATAATAAAAAATGGTTTAAAAGTTACACTTGTTCGTAGGGTTAGATCTAGTTTTGTTTGTAATAGGACTGATTAAGTTTAGAAACACGTGGCTTGACCCGCAGTACGGTTATTAAGTAAAGAAAAAATATCCAATGTCGTTGGGTTACCTCTCGGTAAGTAAGGGTCGCTGTGGGTTACCGAAAGGGTTACCTAAAGCTTACCATCTGACCAGTCTATTGTTTTTCTTTCCTTATTCTTTGGTATATTATAACTGAAACTGGAAACTAAATTGTTTTTGTCAACAGGTGTAATGGTTTTGTTTGACTGACCAATCCTCTTTGAATCCGTACTATATATATATATATATATATATATGTATATATATATATATATATATATATATATAATTATAAAAGCGAAAGTGAGTTTGTTTGTTACGTCTTCACGCCTACATGGCTAAACCGAATTTGATTAATTTTGGTACAGAGATAGTTGGGACCCTGGAGACGGACACAGGCTAACTTTAAAAAAAAAAGGATTGAAAACTGAGGGAAAAAGAGGGAAAAAAGGGAAAACTTAGCATTGCTATTACAATAAATAAGGCGCTAGGGCAAAAACTACAGGTAGCAGGTACCTGCCAATCAGGAAAGGGGAAGTGTTACCCCGAATTTAACGCGAGCGAAGCCGCGGGCAAAAGCTAGTATTTTATAAATTAATGGAATATTTTGGAGATTTAAGCACTCAATGATAGTTAGCCGTGACGGGTGGCTGCAGTCTATCTAAAAGCACTGCTAGTCTATACACTATCTATGTGCATACAACGTATGTTTCCTTTATATTACTAGAACCTTGAACATACCTTAATCCCAAATAGAACTACATTTATAAAACGTGCAACGATGTTATCACAAGAAAATGTTGCTATTCTAGGGACCTGCTACCCTACCATGACGTCTTAAGCAGAACTTATTCCACTGAGGGAGACAGAGCTATACAGGGTGTCTAGCACCATCTCTTTCTCACACAGGAATAAGAACTGCTATGAGATGTCATGGTAACCCTGCTGTTTTAATAAACAATTACAATAACGTCGTATATATTTACAGACACGTAATATTAATATTAAGAATGTGTGACAGCGAGGTATTAACAGCGCCTTACCGCCGCCTTCGTAGCAGTTATTAAATCAGCCTGCTTTGTACAGTAACCGAGTCAGCCAACAAGGAATTTATTACAAGTACCTACTAGCAGCATTCCTAGAACACAACAGCTCCACATATTACAGTCATACCGATTTTTTTAGAATATTGTTCATAGTGATGACAATTAAACATTAAATACTGAAGTGAGAATAGCATATATTCATTAAGACATAAGCTTCTTGTTTTATGTGTAAGTGTACTACCTAAATATTGATGTATTTTAAACATTAATTGCTGTTAGGTAATTGGGCGCATGTAACATAACGCCTACATCCCTTTAAGGGTAGCGCAGAGGTGTAATATGATAGTCAACCCAAATGTTGTCCGTTACGTATAAGTCCAATGTATAATGGGACATGGTTATTGCCAGCTTACTAACGAAAGTGCTATGTATCGTCCATACATTAGTATGTTGGTGTTCGACTAGCGTTGTACGACTTTCTCTGCGTACTCGCAAACGGTAGCGTCCAGTTAACAAGACATAAGTTTTAAGGTCGCGGTTGAGTACAAGAAAGCGCACTCAGCGCGGCTGCCATTACAGAACGATACGTGAAATCGATATCGCCGATATGATGGCGTATCGATACATTTTGCGGGTGTAATGTGCAGCACTCGGCTTTATTGTCGACACACAGCGCGGGGCCGCGGCCCGCACTACTGCTGCAGTGGGTGAGTGTGTATGTTATGTGGTACTTCTCTTTCAATTAGAAGCTAAATGCTTTTAGCTCGTCACATAACAAGCCTGTAATGTTTCCATTGATGTAACACAAGGAAAAGGACTTTGTTCCAGCACGCCGCGTGCTTGCCCAGTGCGGGTTGGTGCATGTCTTCAATGTCACCATTTAGAGAGCAGCCGGATTACTACTAGGTACTTCTGAATGTTTTTTACTTAATCTTTCTATTATGAAAGTGAAGTCCAAAAATCTTCGGGCATCGGCGATGTTTGTAGCAGTGCGTATTAACGACTTTTACGCAATAATGCGGAAAAGATCTGCATCACTATTGCGTCGGATGACGTTTCACGTGGTACTTGTTAGTACCAACCACGTGAAACATCATCGACGACATCGGCTTCGTTCGGTCAAAATATGTACAGTCAGCAAAGGAGATAACCAGGCTCCTCCGATACAGTTGAAATTTTCTTAAAGGCCATGAATGCTTTCAAATAAAGTTTAAATTTATTTGATAGAAAACACCATTTAATCAATTAAATTTGACTTGAAAACATCCATCGATTCCTAAGAACAATACAACTATATCTGACGAGCCCGGTTCATGAATCAGTTGTATTTATTGATTAATATAGCAGGAGCGATTAGTAAAACTGCAATTCCAAGTGACAACTGTTTATTTGCATGTACCCACACACTATGCTTATAAATATATATCATAATACCCTACACCTCCCCCTTTTAAATATGTAAATACACATTACTTTAAGTTATAACTAAATATATACAGCTAATTGTGTCTAATAGTACACACAAGGAAAAATTAACTACTGTCTACCATTAGACTATGAGTTTAAGCAGAAACAAAGTATAATGTGGTTGAAAAAAAAACATTGTTATCATTACACGTACAATCCATTCACTTTTGCTATCAAAACATGTGATGCGCAATCGATAATGACGTTCACAATAGCTATAATAAGAGTTACTTTACATTGAAAGTAACAGTAACTTATAAAATATACCTAAACTACTACTACTTAACTAAAATATGATGTAAACAACAATCAATGTAACGTTATCAGTACACAGTGCCCATAATCACTACTTATATTTACCTTGGAATAAACACTGACGCTTTGGTCTAACCTTTTGTTTATCAGAAATCGGAGCTGGCTCTGCTGTCATATTTTTGGTACTAACAGTCGTATTATCGAGTTCTTTTGAATTCGGATCAGTTTCGACTACACGTGACGATGATGAATTCTCTACTTGAGTGTCCTGACTGGACTCCGAAACATCTAACTCAGTTACTGGTTTATCTACGCTACTTGTAATGGAATGTCGAGAAAAACGTTTCTTAAGTGGTAATAATTGATCAATATGACGTTTCCACTCCTGTCCATCGGATACGCGTACTTTGTAAGTGAGTGGATCAGTTCGTGTAAGAACGGTGGCTGCTGCCCATTTGTCAGCGCGAGCACGGTAGTCACGTGCTAGCACCTGCTCACCTGGCTCCACGTGGCGCTCGGCGCCGGGCTGCGCGCGACCCGCTCGCTCCGCAGACGCTTCCACTGCTCGCTCAGTGGACGGTTTTATGATATCCAAGCGACCTCGTAGTCGCCTACCAAACATAGCTACCGCTGGTGCGACTCCGGTAGTGGCGTGTTCACAATTTCTATACTGAAACAGGAACTTTGAAATAGCAGTATCTACGTCCCTGCCCTCATGTATTGCCTTTTTCATAGCTCGTTTTACGAGTTTTACTGCATTTTCAGCCGCCCCGTTACCGGCTGGTCGATATGGACTTGTGATTGTATGATTAATTAGATTTTTCTTTAAATAATTTGTAAAGTCTAACGAGCTAAATGGAGGCCCACCATCACTAATAATATGTGACGGTATTCCAAAACGTGCGAAAAGTTCTCTCAACTTAGTTATAGTGGAGTTCGCATTAGTTCCTGACATTTTTTGAACTTCTATCCATTTACTGTACGCATCTACCGTTATTAAATAATATTTCCCTTGAAATATAGCAAAATCAATATTCAATCGTTGCCATGGGCGTGTAGGAAAAGCCCACGGATGCAACTGTGCACGTGGAGGTGCATCGCGCTGCTGTAAGCAGGCACTACATTCACGACACAACGTTTCAATTTCATTGTCCAACTGTGGCCAGTAAACATAGCTTCGCGATACATTTTTCATTTTGACTACTCCTAGGTGTCCCTCGTGTAATTCAGATAAAACTTGCTGTCTAAGTACCTTAGGAATGACCACCCTGTGATTGTATAATATACACCCTCCATCGATAGTAAGGCTGTCTTTTCGATGAAAATAAGGCTTTTCTTCACTTCGTGTAACTACTGATGGCCAACCATTAATTAAATAACCATAAATATGTTTTAGAACATCATCTTCCTGTGTTTTCTTTGACACATCTCTCGCGCTAATAGGAATTGAATCTTCAACAAAATTAATATATGACACCGAATCCAGACCCGTTTCTATTTTACGCTCACACGGCAGCGGCAAGCGTGATAATGCGTCCACATTATAATTATCTTTGGATTTTACAAATTCTATTGTGAAGTCGTAGGCTGCTAATTTTGTAGCATATCTTTGCAATCTGCTTGCCGCAGTTTGCGGTAAACCGAACTTTGGCCCAAAAATAAATGTCAAGGGTTTATGGTCTGATTTAATTATAAAAGCACGACCATAAAGATATTGATGGTGTTTTGTGACTCCATTAATTATTGCCAATGCCTCTTTATCTAATTGACTATATGCACGCTCTGCTGAATTTAATGTTCGCGATGCAAAACATATCGGGCGTTCATCGCCATTGGGATACCTATGCGACAACACGCTACCAATGCCGTAAGAACTGCTATCCACTGCTAGAACCAATGGAAGCTCTGGGTTATAATGTACTAATACTTTGCTACCTAAAATAGCCTGTTTAACTTTGTTAAAACTGTCGTCACACTCATACGACCACACCCACTCGGTGTTTTTACGCAATAACTTATGTAAGGGATATAATATAGTACTTAAATTCGATATAAATTTAGCGTAGTAGTTTACCATGCCTAGAAAAGACTTAAGCTGTGTCACATCACTTGGCCTTGGAGCGTCCACGATGGCCTTAATTTTATTTTCATCGGGATGCAAGCCGTGCTTATCAATAACAAACCCTACATAAGTAATACTATCTTGCATAAATGCGCACTTATCCAATTTGATTCTCAAACCAACCTCACGCAAGCGACTCAATAATGCTTTTAAATTATTAATATGCTCAGAACGGGACGTCCCAGTACATGCTATATCATCGATAAAAACGGCGACTCCTTTGAGTCCTTTAACCGTTTCTTCCATAAACTTTTGAAACTTTTCAGGAATACATGTAAGTCCAAATGGTGTACGATTGTACACAAATGTTCCTATATGTGTTGTTATAGCGGTACATGCCTGAGATTCATGAGAGAAGAGTTGTTGATAAGCATGCGTGAGGTCAATTTTAGAAAACTGTTCACCCCCACTCAGTGCCGCAAATAGCTCTTCAATTCGCGGCAGAGGGTATGGTTCACGCATAAGTTTTGGATTAACCGTGACCTTATAATCACCGCAAATTCTAATTTCTCCGCTCTTTTTAATAACTGGCACTATTGGCGTGCCATAATCAGAATACTCCACTTTTCGAATCGTACCCTCAGCCTCGAGTCGCTCTAACTCCTGCTCGACAGGTTTACGTCACGCCAACGGCAATGGCCTTGCTTTGATAAACACTGGATTTTTATCCACCAACTTTAAAGCAATTTTTTTTGTACATGTTCCAAGTCCAGAAGCAAACACAGACGGGAATTCTTGTTGTAACAGTTCAACTAAATTGTTTTCAGTGAGTTTTAATAAAAAATCGTCAATACTGATCTTATTAATATTTAATTTAGTTAACCACGACCTACCTAAAAGTGGTGGTCCACCATTTTTAACAATGTACAATTTGAGATTCCCGGCTGTATATTCTCCAATAACTACATTAACACACACAAAACCTACCGGTTCTATTACGGAGCCGACATAGGAATATAAAGAAATATCATTACTTATCATCGGTAAGTCACAAAAGATGTTATTATAGTAATCTAAACTTATACAGATAACTTACTTCCAGTGTCCAGTTCGAAACTTATCTTTCTGCCATTCACTTGCGCCATAACCATATACGGCCTGTCATTTACACCGCACACACTTAGATTGTAAAAATCACACTCCGAATCGTTATCACTATTTCCGAGATAATTATTTCGGCGCCGCGCTTGCGTTTTTGTGTCCTTACTCTGCTCGACACCTCCCCCCTTGTTCGATTTGCACATTATTTTAATGTGACCTTTCTGACCACATAAATCGCACGAATAGTTTTTAAATCGACACATTTCTGGGCGATGGTTTCTGCTACACCTCCAACAAGCACGCGTCGAGCGCGATGTCGGCACGATAACCTCGATAGACGAGTTGTCGCTACTCGCAGTGCCGCGTTCCAGCGGTCGGCCCGCCCGCTTAGCCGTCGCCACTTGTTGCACCGCCTCAAACGCACGCGTTCCAGCCGCTGACGTGTTCGCTGCGCCCGCAGCGCTTGAACCGCTCGTCTGCGAGTGTCGCTCGGCCGCTTCTAATGCCAAAGCCAATTCTACGGCTTTTCTGTATGTTATGGATGGTTCCGCAAAAATACGCGATCTCATTTCATCACTAGCCAAACCCGATACAAATTGGTCGCGTAAATTTTCCTCCAGAGTTGTATAGAAATTACATGTACTGGCCAGGTGTTTGAGTGTTTGCAGATAGTCACTGAGAGATTCACCCGTATTTTGGCGTCTTTGCCTAAAAACATGGCGTTCTGCAATTTCGGAGCGTTTTGGTTCAAGATGGTCGCCAACAATTTTCACTAATTCACTGAATTTTTTGCTTTCTGGATGGTTAGGTGCACACAAATCACACATTAGGTCATATGTAGCTGCTCCCACCACAGTCACCAACATTGCAACTTGTAACTCCGGTTTAATTTCGTTTAAGGTTATGAACTGTTCCACGCGTCGGATATACGCCAACCACTTTTTGTTTGATAGGTCAAATTCCTCAATTTTCCCGATAGGCATATATAGGATCTGAACCTCACGAATTTAATTGTTTTCCTCGTCGCCAGTTGTATTTATTGATTAATATAGCGGGAGCGATTAGTAAAACTGCAATTCCAAGTGACAACTGTTTATTTGCATGTACCCACACACTATGCTTATAAATATATATCATAATACCCTACAGAATCGAACGAATCTCCATGATGCTCTGTCATGTGCCTCCTACATCCAGCTGATGCCCGCGATCTCTCGCGACACTGAACCACATCGCGTGTTGTTCCGGTTCGCGGTCAAAACTTTGCAGACTCAATCGGACATCCGTTCTACGAACAAGCACACGTTACGTTAACTTCATTAATTTATTGTAAACACGAACATGAATGGTATATTTTCCTGAACCATCGTGTTTTGTACAAAGAACATTTTTATGACTTCAGCAGCAACATTCAATATTTATGTGGGTTGTTTTATTTTGTAAAAGACCTTGGACTATTCAGAATCACAGAAGAAATGTGCGACTTACAGTTGGAGCTACATGACTCCACCGTGTCGTGGTCGTGGGCCAGCCGCCCTTACTCGCCCAACCACCACCATCTCGTGTTTATTTAATGCTACGAGATACACTGAGATTAGACACAAACAAAAACTTACTTGTTAACACAATTTGAATTTGTTTGTGTGCGTGTGTGTGTGTGTGTGTGTGTGTGTGTGTGTGTGCGTGTGTGTGTGTGTGTGTGACCACGGCAGCCAAAGTGCAAAATAATGGAACTCAATTTATAACACGAAAAAGTGAAACGCTTTGTTTTATACAAAGTGTAGTAGTTAAGAGTTTGGCGTAATTAGTACAAGGCATGACTTTACTTTATATTGTACAATTTAAATTTCAATGGAAATGTCCACTGAAATTTAAATTGTGCAATATAAAGTAAAGTCATGCCTTGCACTAATTACGCCAAACTCTAGTAGTTTCCTATTTATAATGTGAACTCTTTTTGTTACTAAAACTACATCACTATTTTTAAATAATGAAAGTGGAAATTTTTAAACTATTTAACTCAATAAGAGTTAAATAGTTTAAATTTCCACTTTAATTATTTTAATGGCACGGTCAGTTGGTTGGTTCCGCATTTCTAGGCGCGGCGCGGGTTCGATCCCCGCTAGAAATATTTGTATAACCTACAGGTAGTTGTTCCGCGTCTGGCTGTTTGTGTTTGTTTAAAAGAGAAATTCTAAGTGCGGAAAAAAAAACAGATGATAAAAAAATTTAAATCACACAGTGCTACCTGAAGCAAGATGTAGCCCAACGTACTACATAATGGTTCAATCGAACCGGTACGGACAGATTGCGGACACATACTTTACATAATTATCTGTTAAAATACGAAGTCCGAGTTAGATCTGGAGCCCGGTCCGCAATATTTCCGAATCGGTTTAACCGAACCTTCAGACAGGAACCTTTGTTTTGTAAACCTGTTGTTAAATATTCGTGCAATATTTATACAAGCAGTTATTAATTTGCCAAAAATTCATGACTGTGATTTCTGGGCTAAGGTGGCTAAACACTACAGTGCGCAGGAGTGGACGAGCTCACTACTGGGCGATAGGATCACAAAAGTACATTCACATTACATACAGTTTCGATTAACGTTTATTTATCGCATTTATCCTTTTGAGAATATATTCCGGTATATTAATGTAAAGCTGGAGTTACCTCAACCTGTGAGTTGTGGGTCGTACGTCGCTAGGGTGCGCCAGCGTGCGCCATTACTTTTAGGGACGGAATGTGTACAAAAGTTTAACATTTTTATGTTCATTACAAATTTTTAACTGGGTATATACAGGATGGCGCCAAGAATGCGGCAATGAAGAAAATCACTGCTATTGCTACTGTTTTGTAGAGATATTTTTAAATTACATTACAGTAAATATATCCTAACATCGAAATAAAACATAATATTTTATTTCAAATACTCCATTTCATTAATTGGTTGACTAATCTTATATTCGATTGATGGCGTATTAATGACTCCATTATATTTAAAAAGAGGGATTATTGCTGACGTTAGTTCCGCTGACAGCCACGATATAATAACGAATATCATAAGAATATTTTTTTACATACCGCATCACCTGCGAAAGAATTGATCATTGTACAATGTGTGCTACACAAATCTTTGGTGCGTATGACTTTAGAGCAATATTTTTTGTTGCTGATTTAGGATTTTAAGTATTTACCATTTAACTGTCTGCAACCATTATCCATAATTGTGTTTACAATGTAAAGTTACAAAACATAGTAAACAATTAATTTCACCAACCTTCGTGCAGTGTAGATTATAAAGACAAGTGTTTCCTTGTCCGTGTTTATATCTTTGTGAGGCTGACTGAACACCCTGAATATTGAAGTTTTTTTTATGCCATTTTAATATGGCATCAGCAAGTTTATATAACAACGTTATGATTGTATGAACAATACAAATATCGCGAACCATTGCTCACCTGGTCCCGTATCGCGGCCGCGGCTCGTACTTGCTCTGTTTGCTAACATTTGCTAATGCACACAATTAGCGCTGCAGCCTGCATTGTGTTCGCTGTATTAAATAAGCGTTACTTTACATACATACAAAATACTGAGTATTCAAATTATCTTAATACTAGCTATTGCCACTTTTACCTGCTATCTGGAGTTTTTGACACACAACAATTAGTCTATGTCCGTCTCCAGGGTCCCAACTATCTCTGTACCAAAATTCATCAAAATTGGTTTGGTCATTTAGGCGTGAAGACGTAACAAACAAACTCACTTTCGCTTTTCTAATATTAAGGTAAGGTAAGTAAGGATTACGATGCATTTATAACTGGCTTTGCTTTTGACGTGGCCCAAAAAGGCAGGAAATAGTGTGAAACGGATATTTTAGATACGGATTGAATGTTTGTTCGTATCATCGCTACCAATCTGGTTATTACTCAAATATATTAGGTTCTGTTCTAGTAGCACCAGACGTGGCTGAATTTCATTATCATGGGATATCTCATCTATATTGCAATTTAATTTCAAGATACACAGTTGTGACATGCAGCGCGCTGTGCCGCTTGCCCGCTGGCCCTCGCCGTGCGGTCGTGTGCCTTCACTAATTGCTACATTGATGTCTTCTACAGCATGTTTCAGAAAAGTGTTGTCATATTTAAAGTTGTAGTAACATACCATCAATCTGAACTATTCTCTGTATGGGTCTCACGGTTTGATTTTTGTATGAGATAGATTATTATCTTCAAGTAGGATGTTGGTGACATCCAGGATGTTGTTCAATTTAATTGTCTCTACCACATACATAACACATTTTTTAAACAAGCTGTATACTAAACGTAAGTTCCCAAAATGAACAGCGAAATGCTACAGTTTAGCTAGTCTGTGGTCCCGAGTGGCACACGATGTGGTCGCGGTCAACGCCCCCTAGCAGACATACAAGCTGTTTAATTATCCCACAGGTGGAAGTGGAGCACAATTCGATTTACAAACGGAACTGCTCCAAGTCGTGGCTATTGAACGTGGAGGGTGCACCGGCGTGTGGTCACAGCGCGCTCGGTAATCAGGCCACTGATCCAGGCTCAGTAGCTACACTAATAATGCAATTGATCCACAGTTCTTGATTGACCAGCTGTAATTGGATTACAAGCAGCGCCGCGGCGCCACGTGGTGCGTGCTCGAGTGTAGCTGCCAAGCTAAGTGCTCAGTGGCTAAGTGGCCACTTGCGGCCGGTAAGCTGGTTAGCCTACCAGCTGAGCACTGATATCTGACATTGCATATATCCTGTATTATGGTAACGCATCATTAAGTAAATGGTTCTGTGGAATCTTGAGACACATTTAGAGGGACCCATTTCGTAGTTTCAACTTTCAATACGAGTACATCACAAGTTATATTGTGTTTAAATGTTTACGAGTAAGTTAAGGGGTAGGTGAGGTATGAGTATAATAAAGGAGCAACTTGGAAGATATCTGGAAATACGTAGGTAACGCTATTCTAAAAGTTCCAAATAGTAACGAACACGCTATTCGACACAAGTTTTGTGTCTGAATCTGTTGAAACGGATGCACAAACGTTACTCACGAGTGTAATTTGGATCTACTCACAACAACTTAACTAAGGTATAGACGCACGTGGGTTGGAGACGAAAATTTACGATAATCTAAACACAATGAATTTAGGCAAACATATTACTTATTACATTAAGATATATGCGTTTTCCACACATTTGACTTTTGTTTTAGCAACAAAAGTATTAACTGCCATACCACAAGCGCCATAACACAAGCGACGCCACTTTACAGTAAATAGATTTGATGTCAATTTCCAGTGAGCTGCAATCGTGAGCGAGCGATATGACGCGAGTACTAGCATTACTCGAGTAATCCGACATAGTGGACTAGTGGCTAATAGCGATAACAATTAGCGCGTTAATTAATGCCTAATTATGTATTTATGAAGCCATTCGTTACGTCACCCGCCCCGCATCCCTCAGCCCGCGGCCCACCAGCCCGCCAGCCCGCCGCCTGGGTCCCGCTGCCGGCTAAGCTTCTATTATCTCGAATTAGTAGTGCGTACCTACTCATTGTTGAACGTATTGAATTTTCATTTAATAATTCGTAATTAATTGTGTTTTGTTTATATATTTATTAGCCGTAAAAGTAAGTTTATTGTGCACCAGTCCAAGTTCGTAGTCCAGTTGAATCATGTAGACTATGATGAAGTTTTAAAGTAACAGTTACTTGCTGGCCGACGGATCTCATCACTAGATTAACCTAGTAGTAGTAGTAGCAGTAGTAGTAGTAATAGTAGTAGTAGCAGTAGTAGTTGTTGTTGTAGTTTCTGCATCGTTGGTCTAGTAAGAATTTGGTTGTGTTTTCCACTTCCATCACGGCTCGTACAAAGCGAGATTGAATTTTTCCATCCAGAAATCGCTCAGTTGTATCCACGTAATCCATATTTGCGCTCGGTTGTAAGATGGCTAAGGCCTGAAACTGCGTCAAGCCGGCGCCCGCGACGGGCTACCGTCGCGTGTCTGCGCGCGTGGGCTCCGTTGGTACGTGAAGGACCCTCAGAAGTTACCTTAAGAGTTCATTCGCTTGACCCCATATGACAGAACGACACAGCAGATCCACAATTACTCTTTCTCTGTCGAAAGTCATTTTCATAAGCTTTTCATCAAGCGTTATTGACTGAACAAGCCCGCGCGTGTTACCGCTGGAGGGACCCGTGCGTGTCCCCGCGACGGTGCACTTTGTATGAAACCGCGCGGGAGCCCGCTTAACGCAGTTTCAGGCCTCAAGGCTCTCCTCCTATTACATTACATATAAGTATACTTAAACACACCTAACTGGCGTAATGGGGCACTTAGACTTAAACTTGAAATGTTTTCTAGCATATTATATAAGTATACTAAACTAGCTTTTGCCCGCGGCTTCGCTCGCGTTAAATTCGGGGTAACACAGTTCCCCTTTCCTGATTTGCAGGTACCTGCTACCTGTTATTTTGCCCTTTTTTTTTCGGGTGGGAAATCATCCTATGACTTCCCCCGCTCTGGGTGGAGCGGGGGGGCATGTCAGACTTGTACTGACTAAAACCCACCCATGTTCCTTCTATTGCCCTTTACGTTCCGGGGCCGCGGTATCTCTTTCGAACAACCCGCAACCCCGGCAGGCGGAGGCTCTGGCAAGCCCCTCTGCTTTGCTGACTCTCTTTGAGGCGTTATTTTGCCCTTGCGCCTTATTGTAATAGCAAAGCTAAGTTTTCTCTTTTCTTCCCTCTTTCTCCCTCATTTCTCACTCTTTTAAAAAAAATAGCCTATGTCCGTCTCCAGGGTCTCAACTATCATCAAATCTAAATTCATCAAAATCTGTTTAGCCTTTTAGGCGAAAAGACGTAACAAACAAACTCACTTTCTTTTTATAATATTAAGTAAGAATAGTGTACTCATTGTTGAATAGTGTAGTAGTGTACTATTAGGTATACCTCTGCCTAACCCTAAACACGCGTGAAGTAGTGCAGCAGTTTTATGTATTTTTGTTTGAACAAAACAATTAATGCATTTCACCGTCAGAAACAGTTACGTACTCGTATATTGTGGTGCAGCGCATCCGTTTTACTAAATGATCATTGATAACCAACCACAACATTAAATCAGCACTCAACACAGTTCTTATCACTAACAGTTTAGAGTTCATTATGCCTTGTTTAAGTGGTAGCATGTGTTGTTTGTTTGGAGGCTAAATAATTGTTTAATAGTAGGACATAAATCGCGGCGGCACGAGCAAACCCGCTCCCAGCACTAGTTTATAGGATCAGATCAGCGAAGCGACCCGCAGGCAACGCCGCGGTGTATTATACAGTTGGTATGTAACTGCAGGACATACACACTTAAATATGTGCATCATAAAGTAGTCTATATGTATACTTTAAGGACATGGTATGTTTCTGACGGTGGTGGTGGTAGTTACGACCTTAAATTTTTTTTTATCGTTTTCTATTGTATTTATAAGATTTCTTCAAGTATTGCATTTGTATCTATAGGTGTTCGATACCTCTGTATAAAACTGATTCGTAAATTGATACACAGTGTGTGTGTGTGTTTTTTTAAGTGGGCGTAAAATATTCAAAGGAATTTCGTGCCCGATTTCGATTAAAACTAAAATGCATAATGGGATTGTTGTAAATCGATGTTCCTAGCCAGGACTCGAAGTGATTGATATTTTGGAACATTTAGACAAAGTTCTCATAAGAACTTAAATATTTATGGCGAATTAATGAAAAAAAACAGCGTCACATCAGTCACCCAAGTTCCCCTGTCCCTGCCCCCTACCTCCTGCCAATCACATTAAGAATCAATTAATAAATAAACACGTAATAAATAAGGCAGCAACAAGTCAATAAGGCTACTCACTAAGTTGTCAGTAGAGCAGGAAGGCGGAGACGAGTATTAACGTAAGCGTGCATAATCGCTGTTGAGCCGTAAGCCGTGTGCTCCCCAGGCACACGACGACACAAACATCGACATCTACGACAACAAAATAAACAGTTGGAGAAACTTTGGAACATTTTAGTTTTAACCTAATTTATGGCTAAATAGCTGTTACCAACAATTTAAAAAGGACGCTGATCGCCGTCGATAACAAAAGTGACACATTTATTAAATTGCAAAATTCAAATAGGCACTGTAGATTGTCTATTCAGAAAACAATCCGCTTATGTAGTAGCCTTAATTTTGAGGTACATTTATTAATTGAGGGGCCATTATTTAATGAGCGTCAGAAATTTACGACTCAGCCTAATTGTGTGACACAGTCGTGTTCGTGTTTAATTGATGTGTGATTTAATTGGTACAAACGTCGTTAACTGATTAAAAGTTGCAATTCCGCACACGCCCACAAGTCGTAGCAGTGCTACGCCGCGCGCCGCTACGAATTCCCTAGACCGTAGCAATTGTAGCTGAAAATAGTGCTAAGAAGTGTTTTACTGTTGTTTTTTGAGGCTATGTAAAAAAGCTTAAATCTACATTTTATTTGTAACACAGTTACAATTGTCCCAGATCATTAAGACATGGTAATGCGTTTTTGGCTCAGGCTATCCCAATCCCGACCCTAGGTGAGGCTCAATACTTTATCCAGATATAGGAGTAAGTGGAGTGCCTGCCCAACATCAGACGAGGAGGGAGGCATTGTTCACAAGACGATATATTGCGCGCCCTCTCCTCAATGACGATATATTGCATCCCTTGGCCCCTTTAGATTACGTCAGTTATGACTAATCGCTTCTGGATATTGCAGATATTCAGCAAATTATAACAACCAATATGTGAGAAGGAAACTATGTTCAATGTTTACTTTCGTTATAATAAAAGCGTGAAAATGCATTACAGCAGTATCGTTATAATGCAGATTTTGGTTTCCTGCATTTTGTGAAGAAAAAGTGCAAACAAGTACTTCTGTTCGCTGTTCTAAAATATAAATTTGCACATCGTGAAAATGTTTGCTAAATTCAAATTAAAAAATACTTAAACAAACGAATGTTACTGTTGACGGTTGTTGTTTACATATATTAATGTCGTACTGGAACGTTTACTGGCGGGTTATGCTAAATGTTTGCAGAAACTATGAAACGTGCTTTTGCTTTTTTACATGAACCGAGTTAACTTTGTAAAGATAAAGTAAATCTGTTGTTTGTTATTTTATTTATTTTTTATTTAAAAAAAAAAGCGTTGCCCCTCACTAGAATTTCTCCTGTATCGTGAGTGCGTTTACAAACATTTAAATTCACATACACAAACAGCCAGACCCGGAACAACTATCTGTGGGCCACACTAATATCTGTTCCGTGCGGGGATCGAACCCGCGACACGCAGCGCAGCAGTCAATCGCTCAACCACTGCGCTAACCGTGCGTCGTGTGTTTGTCTATTGTTACTGTTGTTTTGTACAGTTCCTCAATCAATAACCACCATTATGGGTTGAATAAAGGATATTAAAGATACGATAGAGTTGGAGATGCTCTCAGAAGAAATCTAAAACTGTGGTCACATAATGTCAGTGAGGCAGTCATGTGAAATGACGTGTTCGCCAAGTCGGGCTTTATCTATCCATTTGATGACAATTTTGTTCACTTTGTCCCGTCTGTCCAAAGTATATTCCTCGTTCACAATATGTATAGTGAACTCAACAGAACCGTCGAAACACAAAAATAGTATATTTGAGCTTCTGATACGCATTTTTAAGATCTCGCGTAAATCAATTAACTCATGCTTTGCGTAAAATGTGTCGCTTGTGCCATTCAGTTATATATTCTCGCTGTACGCTTAGGAGGTCGTGGCTATATAATAAAAACCGCTCAATATTCGAAATTGGAATTTGGTGGGGTTATTTAAAAACATAACATGCAATGTTTTTCAGTCATTTGACAAATATTTCAGTTGTAAATTAAAATAGTAGATTATTAACCAAGGGGATAAGCAGTGTCTTCTGTCACGGGTGACGATTTAAATCGCGAGCGTAACGAAGGACTCGAGGATTACTCCCGAGTGTAGCGAGGGTGTTAAAAACTTAAATCACGAGCGAAGCGAGGGATTTAAGACGAGTCCTGAGTGTAGCGAGAGATTTAAGTTCACCCAAGACTAAGACAGCTTTATCACCGAGGAAAATACTCTACTTTTGGTACCATTTGCGAAAAAAATTACACAGTAATAATATGAGATAAGCATTTATTAAAAATAATGACAATTAAAAGTAAAAGTTAACATTCGAAACATTGGTCCAATTATTGATAGAGAGAGTTACATTTTTGTTTGGTACATTTATTGTTGATGAGTATAATTGCGGCAGCATTTGCACTGATGGAATCCGACAATTCACTGTCACTGTCGCTTTAATTTAGCATCGCAACGTATTTTTAGAACATTAACTTATTTATAAAAATAAATTAAAATAAACTTAACGTTTATGTATGTGAAGATAACAAAAATACGACAAATTCCTAGACCAATATTTTTTGTCGGAAAAGCAAAGGCATCAAGCTCTGAATACGGCCTCGTCGGTTTTCGTAATTTTATTTAATAATCATAACTGCATAATAAATGCGTATTCCTTTTCAAAAAAGATGTATAATGCTTTATATAAAAACTCAATGGTGTAAACACAGATGTAGTTCAGTATAAACGGTAAGTACCTATTCCAAATTTAAATCACATTCTCCCCCTAGAGCATGAATGAAATTCAGTACAATTTTCTTTCCCTGTTTTTAACAGATTAAAAATGACTATTGTTATGTTCGCTTTTTGTGGCATAGAATGTCACTTTTTTGAGCAAGTGGTACGAAAAATATATTTGAATGTCTTATTTTAAAATATGGCTGTTTAGCAGTTTTTATACTTTTGCTTTTCCTTCTGCTTGACAAAGTTTTTACTTTGAAAGAATAAAGCTAATTAAATCATAGTTTCATAGTTATAGTTTCATATTGATTTTTTGTTTATTTTATTTTTGTTTTAATGTGTTTTTAATATGGATCGAGTTATCCGAAATAAATGAATTTTAATTTAATTTAATAGTGATTGATGATAAAAAAAACATTTCATTCATCCGTAAGTGTGTTGAAAATAGTAATTTGAGTCACGTGGGAACTTGTCACTGCCGCTCTCGGCTTTATAACATTGTCGCCTAACGGCTCGACTGTGAATTCCGCGTCAAAAGCTATAACAAAGTTGAATCAAAATGATTTTGTGCTATACACAAGCAAAGATCAAGGATATTCAATTTCATAATCAGTAACCATCCGTCGCGGTGAATGTCGGATGTGGTTAATTGCATACTTTAGTTTCGCAATTAATGAGGTCGTGTCGAGCCTGACTGCGTTTGTGAAATTTGTGTCGCCAATTATTGATATGTCGCCAAAATGGCATGTTTTGTGGTTTCTTACCGATATGAGAATTTTACAATATCCTGTTTATAACCTGATCTGATAGATCAAAGGTAGAACCGTCATCATACTGTAGTAATTACGTAGCGGATTGTCCCGTTTCCACGACGTTTCAGATCTGTTTGATTGTGATCAACTCACTCAGCATCAGTGTTCACTGTTCAGGTCGCCGGAGCTCCCCACAGGCCTCCCCATAGGCCTATTTATTATACATTCAACATCATTTAAATTAAAATGGACTCCCCCACCTTTGCTGCTCGTTACCAAATATTATATTTTGTAATGTTAATACCTATTTTACATTTAAAGTTAGCTTTGTTTTCGTGAATATTGATGATTTTGATACTAAAGGACGTTTTCTGTTCGCTTACCGTTCAAATAAGCTTACTCTAGAGATTATGACGAAGCTATTGCATTTGAGTAGGTACCGTTGGACTAGCAACACTGGCCATGCTGACGGAAGTCGTAAACTTGCGATGAATTAAGTAATATTTAACGCGCACATCTTTGCTCCGCTCCGCTCCGTAACGCTCGCCGCCGGCCGAAAGTTAAGACATACATGCTCCTGTTTATAGCCCATTACGTTTATACCAACATCAACGAATTGGTGATGAACGTTAAACATGTTAACTGATCTACTTTCGATATTAATAACTGAAAATATGTTCTCGTAGAAAATCCTCGAATACTTGATAGCATTGTGAATTTATTAACCCTTTAAACACTGTAAATAAGGGACTTCTTCATCGCAAAGCATCGCTGGAAACAAACGAAATCCATTCGACGAAAGAATGTTATGCCGTGCCGTGGTACAGCGTTAATCTAACGGTGGATCTGATTTGTTGAAACAAACGTGATAACATTCGTATGACAGGATTGTTCATTCCACTACCAGCACATGTCAGTAGTGACACTACGACTACGACTTGCCGTCGACCGTACGATGTAATCCAAGCTTAACTCGTGACAGTGGTCCAACAGACGGTGACCACTGATAGCAACTGATAATGTCATGCCGGATAATTGGCACGCGGCGCGGTGGTACCTCGCAAGAAGAGGGGAGCGCTTCTTGTTTTTAATGTATTATTCGTTATCAATAAGAATTATAAGACATCAAACACCATAATTTAATTTAAAGTACTGACCCGGAGCCACATCATGGCTACAATCTAACGACTGACTCAGCCCAGCGCAGTCCTCATCTATGGGGCTCTCCCAACCTACGCCATAACTCCGTGGTCGCCATGTTCCGCTTGCGACCTCTGCCTCTAGTGCACGGTCGGCGGTACAACCAGCTCGGGCAGAAACACAGATTCCACTCTACCACTCATTCAATCAAGCAATCTAAACATAAAATACAATCTGTTATTAATATCTTGAAATATCAATACCTATAAAGAAAAAGAAGAAGAGCCAAGAATAAACAAAAAGAGATCACCAAAAGCCCTCGTGACTCAGAGATACGTTGGATATCTGTACGGGCAACGAGCTGGCTTCCTACTTCCCTCGCTAATCCAGACGCTTCACACCATGCAGCCATTGTGGACACGCTGTACATAACCGAAAGAAGGACCATTGTAACTCCGACTCACTCAGATAGGTACGCTGTTTTGTTTTGTCTCCGGAGGGTATGCAGGAGTAGCTGTCGTACACCTATATTTTTCCAGTTATGAGTAAATCCCTAAAGGAGATTAAGCAAGCCCTCAAGTGTCCGGAACAAAAGTTAACAGATCAATATGTAGATAAATAATAACGTAGTTACTTTAGTTAGCTACATACTTGTTTTACTTCAAGATGCTTTGAGTAATAAGGTTGAAAAATCAGTCGTCAGGTACTTCACCTAAGTACTCAATAATGTAATTTGCTTAATTAATTTCAACTAGTTATAAGAACCTCTTTTGCCAAGATTAACTGTTAAGAGCGAAGTGTTACTGGGTCTTTCCACCAGAAGTTCGTCAGTAGCACTCGGGATGTGGAATGCTCAGTCGATGACAATACACTCGCCCTTATCACATGTTACTTGACCCACTCACATTTCGCCAGTTGCACGCTCTGGACTGGAGTAGGTAAGTACACGCTTTTCTTTGGAGAGTGGTCGTTCTGAGCTTGTCGTGCAGTATGGTTTCCTCGCCAGCTGATTTTTCAATATCCGGCCATGTTTGAGTCCGCCGCGCGACTCACCTCCGCACGAAAATACTTCCACTTCAGAATGCTTATCGAGTTGAAACATCGTCACGGATATTCTTATACTTACAAATTCATTCGCTGTCCGCTCAAGCAAACTTTTACGTGCACATTTTTTCAATAGATTTAAAATGTTAAATCGTGAGACTACAATTTACGCCAAAAGATTACTTTCTGTTTTTTCTGCAATAAATAATCTTACTTAAAACCCAACTAGGCAGGTAGGTAACTATACTATTCGTTTAAAGACCTGTGTCAATACGGCGGGCTCAATGGTGACATTATTGGCTATTTATTAGTATTATACCGCGGCTCGGCTCTATCTGCCATCGCGTAAGGCGCGGGAATCCGCTCACAAAATGTACAATGAATGTAAATAACTAAATCCGACCCTTTCTCGTTCACAAACAATAAACTTGAACGTGATTGTTCCTTTTGCACACCTAGCGCCATCTATTGAGCGTCAGTTGTACTAAATATTCTTTGAAGTTTATTAAAGTAACAAACATTTTTCCCAAAACATAACTGTTTAGTCCCGATGTGCTTCGTAAAGAAGCCACATAGGTACATGTAAAGCTATAACAAACGAAGAGTTGTTTCTCAAACGTTGCCTTTTGTGTCGTGCTGAGTGAAGTTATACGGTCTCGTATTTTGTGAAAAAAATATTATGTATGTTTAAAGAGCCCCGGTAATGTTTCAAGCCATTTTTTTTTAAATAATGAGGTAGCTGTAATTTACGCTGTAATTTACCATGTAACTCGACTGAACGTTGTGCAAATGGTTCGCCCTTAATCCACCAACACAACAGCTTAAATAAAAAATCGGCTGAGTGACGAGCGAGGAGTCAAATAGTCAGACGCTGCTTAACGACGGATAAAATCAAAATTAAAAGCTTATTTTTTCAAGAAGCCCAGTTACAGGTACTTTTTAACTGTCGAAACATTGACATCAATAAAATGAAGATAAAGTACCAGTCACACGGCATAATAACGTTGAAAATACTATAGTTGTATAGCGTAGATCTCTATGGACAATCTCGTGTACTTTTAAAGATACCTTAGTTAAGACAATGCAAAAATCAATAATTATTTCACTTAAACATTGGCAAGAGGCAAGAGATGACCAACTCAACCATTTTTTTTAGTACTAAATAAAAACAAAGTATCATTATAAACAGCGTCTGAACAACATGTTTTCTAGGCCAACAATACCTTGCCAAACCAGATCTACGCACAGCTAGGTGCCATTCATAAACATAATATCTCACTGCTATTCGCTGTAATTTTCATCAATGCCGGTAAGACTTCACACAATGGCTGGCTGACTGCGAAGCAGTTTAGTCCAAAGTAAGTATTTAAGCTGATTCCCTTTAGACAAAGTTTATTCAAAACTTTTGTACCGTTACACCAAACGATCGAGTGTTCTGGCGCAAAAATTAAAATGATCTCTTCTCTTCGTGAAGTCTGTTCTCGGAGCTAATCCGAATGTTAATCTTAAGGCCCACAGTTCGGATGAGGCGAAGCCGCGAGACGATCTGCTTTCATTCGTTTATAAAACAGAAATCGTAATTGCCAAAGTTATGACTGGAATAGAATACTTTAAACTCTATTAAACAACAAGTAAGTACTCGTAGTTAATGACGTTTGTTCGGGTTCCGTACCCAAACGTCTGTCTGTCGCCTGTATCTCATGAACCGTGATAGCTACCCGGTGGAAGTTTTCACAGATGATGTATTTCTGTTGCCGTAACAACAAATACTAAAAAACAGAATCAAATTAATATTCAAGGGCATTTTGATCAGCTTTTAATCAGGCACACCTTTTTGACCTCAATATCAATTTCTAATCCTCAATATTAATATATTTAATGCAAATTCAATTACTTCTGCTTTTCACTTAGATATTGTGGAAGACTACATTATGAGTGTCACCCGGTCTGTCTGTTGATGTGAAGTGGCCCCGGTTGAACCCTGCCGCCCGTCAGAGTCGAGCACCGCGCCTAATGTTCGCCGCGCAGACACACTTGATGTCAATATTGCTCACGACTTACGGTAGTGCGGCCAGTTAAGCATCCGGGACCTAATGCAAATGTCAACATCCCACTTTTAAACTTTGTATGTCTTGAGATTTTGCAAAGAAGAGTCACATAACACGAGGAAAAGTCTACAGCTTCATGAGTTCGCTGGGTATGGGGTTATGGTTTCACATTCATAACATGGTGGAACTTTCACAGTGTAGATGATCGTAGGCATAATTTTCACGGTATCAAAGTTTTTTTGGAATCAAATAAAAGCCGCAATAAAAAGTAAGCTGCACCTTTAGATGTGACAATGTGAGAAGAGGATGTATATTTATTACCCACTAACTATGTTGAAGAAACATTTATAAACAACCCGAAAGTTTACATACATATAAGCTTTTTGTTTTAAAAAAAAGTGTTATATGAGGGAGAACGAGGGAAGAAAAGGGAAAACTTAGCGTTGCTATTACAAATCAATAAGGCGCAAGAGCAAAAACTGCAGGTAGCAGGTACTGTATTATACCGAATTTAACGCGAGCGAAGCAGCGGGCAAAAGCTAGTTATATTATAAAAGCGAAAGTGAGTTTGTTTGTTACGTCTTCACGCCTAAATGGCTAAACCGATTTTCATGAATTTGGTATAGTGGTAGTTGAGACCCTGGAGACGGACATAGGCTATTTTATTTTTAAAAAGAAAGGCGCAAGGGCAAAAACTATAGGTAGCAGGTACCTGCAAATCAGGAAAGGGGAAATGTGTTATCCCGAATTTAACGCGAGCGATCCGCGGGCAAAAGCTAGTCTGTTATAAATATAATTGTGAGCTAAGTATAGTGAGTGACTCGCAATACAATTCTAAGTAGTTACCATCGTAGTCCGTTGTAGTTTGTGGTACTTAGTGAGCCGTCAGCGGTAATCGTGAGCTTGTTACCTACAGTTAGTAGTTACAACATTCGTACAAGTGCGCATAGTTATGTGCACAGTCGAGTGTCCGCGGTCTGCCGAGTTCGGCAGACCGCGGACACTCGACTGTGCACTTCACTAACTTAATAGATTCGGACTGAGTATTGTCTATTAGGTACAAGTTAAATAGTGCTCTTTCTAAGAAATTAGTAAATTAAAGTAAGTAAATTAGTATAGTGTTAAGAAGTTTTCAAGTAAAACATATTTAGTACTTAATAGTAAGTGTTTAAGTCAAATATAATAGAGATAAGATCTGTAGCTTAAAAAAAATAACTTTTAATAAACACACAGCAGTTATCTGAGGTTGTCTGAGGGTCTGGCCTCCCTGACTTATAACATTTACAGTTTGCTGCCAAGCGTTTAGCACTAAGTAGTTCGCTGTAGAAACAGAGTTAGGACACCCATAAACTTTCAAAGCATAAATAACTGTCTATTAGATCAGTTGGCAGATAATCTGCAGTTAGTAAGTAGGCAAGCAGAGGTGGCAGCGCGCGGCCGCAGCTGTGCACTTGAGCGGCAAGTTTGCGCCTCCGCCGCCACCACATCACGCCACCACCGCATCGCAACGCACCGCGACTCGATTCGCTGGCTGAACTTTGGTACTGCGTGCTACGCTAATGTGACGTTAATAGGTACCTACTTCTTGAAATATCATAATTCTCGCTGAAGTGCACTCGAGTTATCGCACGACACTGATTTAAGATTTCGATCATTTTGTAGCTGCAATGCATCAACACATCCGTCCGCTGCCGTCGCCATCGGGTATAATCTATGCAAATTTCCACTGAATTTCTATACTTTCTGTATCATTTGCAAAGATTGTTCAATCTCTAAGATAATATCCCAAGTGACGTCTGTGACAGTCAGCTACAATATAGCGCGCGACAACTTCATCAACTATCGCCATCAATTACGTCTACTAAATTAATTAAACACTAAATCTTGACAAACGACCTCATAACGGAGACTAATTTCTTTCAAACATGTTCCAAGCAAGTAAAAGATTATTGTGAAATTATCAAAAAGTTGTCAGCTTCAGCAGAATTAAAGAATGTGACGCAGAAGAAGAGTGATATGAATTCTAGTTCGGCAGTTCGACAACTCGTGCCGGACCTTGCGAACAGAATGTAACGGCCAATTGCAAAAAAACTATCATTACCTTAAGGTTTTAGGCTTAGTTATGGGATAGACCGTCATTTGTCCATATGAAATATCAACCGAAGTAACAGTAATCATCGGCGAAAACCTACACAGCCTACACTTGGAAACTTAAATGAATCATCCAGAAAATGGTGAAATATTTTTAAACCAATTAATATAATATCGTTGTCAAGCAATAATGATCCCAATGGCTTAGCGCGCGACGATGGAAAATGACCGAATTTCGAAAAGAAAATAAAAAAACATGAGAAACAGTATGGTTTCACCAAAGGACGTTGTACGACTGACGCCGGTGGCACCCTATTAAAACACATATTTACTGCGTGGGAGGAAGCACAGGATGCCATAGGGATCTTTTGTGACCTCTCAAAAGCATTTGATTGCGTGAACCACGAAACCCTTCTCTTAAAACTTGAACATTACGGCCTAGGGAAACTTGCGCTTAGTTTAGTAAAATCGTATTTAAATGATAGACAGCAGCAAGTACAAATAAATGGTGTCAATTCAATGGGTTTAAATGTAAAGATGGGTGTACCACAAGGATCGATATTAGGTCCCTTCCTCTTTTTAGTATATATTAATGATCTACCCCATTTATTTAAAAACCAACCACAAATGGTGTTGTTTGCTGACGATACCTCTTTAATATTTAAGATAAACAGACGTGCCACAAATCTTGACGACGTAAATAATGCCCTAATGCAGGTACATAATTGGTTTACCGCTAATAATTTAGTATTAAATGGGAAAAAAACGAAGTGTATAAGATTTGCTCTACCAAATGTCAAAAACAGTGAGTGTGACATAGTATTGAATCAAGAGAAACTAGAATTCGTCGAAAAAACTGTTTTCTTGGGAATAACACTCGATTCAAAGCTACAATGGGGTCCGCATATAACATCTCTTGCAGGACGCCTTAGTTCAGCAGCATATGCTGTTAGAAAAATCCGTCAGTTTACTGATGTAGATACCGCGAGGCTAGTCTACTTTAGTTATTTTCATAGTATCATGTCATACGGTATTTTACTTTGGGGACGGGGTGCAGACATCGAGTCTATATTTATTCTGCAGAAAAGAGCCATCAGAGCCATATATAACCTACGTAGGCGAGATTCTTTAAGGGAACAGTTTAAGGATATTAACATCATGACAGTACCTTGTCAATATATTTATGAAAACATCATGTATGTCAGGAAAAACTTGCATATTTTTAGTAAAAGAGGTGACAGACACAATTATAATACTAGAAATAGGGACCAATTAGTTCAACCAGGTTTCAGGTTAGCTAAAGTAGACTCTTCTTTCATGGGGTACTGTTTGAAATGCTACAATAAAATACCTCCCCACATTCTTGAACTGAATGAAACGAAATTTAAATCTTGTATTAAACGCACACTATGTAGGCAAGCATATTATAAGTTGGGGGATTATATTGATGATAAAAATGCTTGGCTCAATGCTGGTCCTGCTCCACAAGAATAGGGGTAAACTCATTGATTGGTATCCGAAGCTATAGTGGAAGCTGCAGAAGATTGAAAGACTATCTTTGCAATGTATAGAATCAATTCTCTAGTATTGTATAATTATTAAGCCCATATGTGAGTGCTATGTATTATTATTGACTTGACGAAGCCCTGGTGGTTGATAGTGTCATGCTCACTTAAATGTCTCGCTGATGGTGGCGGGTGTGTCGGGTCATTTAGCTCCCTTCAAAATGGTCGAGCTGAATGGGGCTGATCCATACGTCATGTTCGTGAACGGGCGCTGTCAGTTGGGACTGGTCATTTTTTTAGCTACCACGGTTCATTTTTAACTTATTTGGGATTAAATTTTGCTTTTTATTTGCTCTGGACGCTCTTACTGTGCACGTCTTTCTACATCGTTCTCACATATTTGTATAATCTCAACATGAATGATGTAAATACAATTTTGTAAAAAAAATATAATTTAAAAGAGTGTCCATGGAGTTTCTTGCCCATTCTTCTCCATAGAGATCAACGCTTTGGAATGGGCAACTACAGTACTTTCACAAGTTATTATGCCTTGTGACCGGGACTGTAGATTAGTTTTGTTTCTTGACATTCAAAAGTGCCTGTTATGGTCTAATTGAAATAAATGGTTTTGAGTTTGAGTTTGAGTTTGAAATCATGTATTTGTATAAATAAGTTACACTTGTACGTAACTTGGGGTTTTTTTTTATTTGGTTGGATGCAACATGCCTCGACATTTAAGCTATCCCATCGTCCTAGTACGGCGGCCTGTGTTGAGTCGGCTACTGCAGGTGCTGAAAACGTCAAACGGCGCAAATACAATAACAACTTTTGGTGTTTGTTCGTTTGGGGTTGAAATACTAGGGCCATGAGATACCTAGTCCTTTGGGAGATCGCCTCGATTGCAGCTTTACCTTGTTGGACGCCAGCCTTCTGGGCACTATTCCGTTTGATAGCGATGTGGATGAATTTATCGCGCCTTGTAATTCTATTCCCAATTTGAGACTTATTCATATTTTTAAATTATTATGTTTATATGTAATTTTTAAATAATGTACATAGATGTTAATAAACAAGTAGAATAATTAAGGAACTAATTAACGTTTACTCAGATCAAAATATGAAAAAGTTTCCGTTAGTCTTTGAAGAAGCCGGCGAAGGCTGATTAATGTCCGGCTAAATAACTTACTATCAACCATGCTGCATACAAGTGTGGAGTTATGAAGCTAGCGGGCAGAACATGAAAACGCTGCTTAACATAAACATGTGAATTTTTGTTGTGTTCGACTCACTACAATAATTCGCTATATTGTATTGACTATAGAATAATCAACAAAGCAATAAACACAACAAAATGTCAGGCTGTTATTGTTGGAAGCCCCCATAGCGTCAGAAGGCTGAATAGTTTGTCAGTGCCTCCGATTATCTTTGACGGCATAGTCATTCCGCTTAGCTCCGACGTTAAGGATCTGGGATTGTATGTGGACACTTGCCTTGACTGGCGTAAGCAGGTCGCTACTGTGAGCAAGAGAGTCACCGGAACGTTACGTGCGCTTTACCGATTGAAGAATATTCTCCCATCACACATAAAGGCAACGCTTGTTCAGTCCCTTATCTTCCCCTTAATTGACTACGGTGATGTGTGTTACTATGACCTGAATGCAGATGTACACAACAAACTTGACCGACTTCTGAATAACTGCATTCGATTCGTATTTAATCTTCGTAAGTATGACCACGTGTCCGCATATCGGTCACTTTTAAAATGGCTTCCCATCCGACAGCGCAGACAGTTAAGGGCCTTGACTACACTCTTTTCTCTACTCAATAAACCCACATCCCCTTCTTATCTAACTTCACATTTTCAATATTTATGCTCTGCGCACAGTAAGAATCTTCGTTCCCCCCATAATCGCCTTCTGCGATGTCCTTTTCACCGCTCTGGTTTTCTTAAAGCTTCTTTCCCTATCCAGGCGGTCTTTCTTTGGAATGCGCTCCCTCTGAATACCAGGATGGCCACCTATCGGTTTACTTTCAAAATAAAAGCTCGGGAACATTTGCTTAAGAAGCTGGCAGATTCGTCTCCTAATTAAATGGTTGTAGTTTTTCTTCATGTATCTTTGTATTTTTAACTCTCATTTCATTGTTTTTTTTGTATGTATTTATATAAGTATTTATCATTATATTTTAATTGTAAATATTATTATTTTTCGAATCCTCTCTGTTTTGCACCCTTCACCTACTATGTTTTCTCTCTGCATCACCCTAAGGTAGACTGGTAGAAAATGCCTAAGGCATTAAGTCCGCCTTTGTACAGTGTTTTTTTACATGTGCATAAAGTTTAATAAATAAAAAAAAATAAAAAAACATTTTAACGACCGTTAGTGTCTAGTTCTCTGCCTAGCTTTTCCCTAACTACTTACGTTGAGATCGGCTTCCAAACTTCTTATCGGATACAGTTATTCATGCTGTCGGATCCTGCCATCAGCAGCACAGAAAGAAATGAATCGCAAGCGCGCCCATGGTAACGTCAAGCGACCTACTTACGAATCTACCCACACCTACGGCGCGCGGCGGGCTTCTCCAGAGTCGTGATGTTTTCAAGCAGCGAGGACAAACTCTCATTGCAGCGGAGTTGAGAAATCCCGAAAATGTACGTACCCGATTCATTGTGCTGTGTTAAATTGTAATTTCAAGTAGGTAATTTATTGGTTTAATAAAAGCAATATTGCGTTACACGAAACTCTATTCTGCCCACGAGATATAATGGAGTAAATCCTGTTAATCATTGCATATATATTACTAGCTGCCCCGCTGTCTCTGCGGCCGGTCGTAACGCTCTATTAGAGCCTCGGTCTTTGAAAGCCGCCCCCGACTACCGCTGCCGCCGCCGCCAGCCGCTTATGAGATCACGGCGCAATAATTAGCTCTGGCGCACCAACACGAATTTTAAAGACGCTGACTGAGTTACAACAGACGTAGACTTGTAATTATTAATTAAAGTATGTGTGTGGTAAAAAGTACGAAACACGGAAGAAATTTAACTTCAACTTCAAGCGTGGGTAGACAAGACAACAAATCTGGAAATGAGAAATGATGAAGTTTCATGAAAAATGTTGTTATTACATTAGGCAAATAAAGTTATAGGTCGACACCTACACAACTTACTTCTTAAATTGGCCATTTTCACAAACATACCTAAGCTGAAAGCCTCTGCGAAACAATATGTACAACAATCAGAAAGTTGCTCGCGTGAACATTGTTCGGGTGATGTAATTCCGCGGAGCGCGTGGGTCCCGCATGGTCGTCACGTACCCGCGACGCTGTCGTCACACGGTCACGTCCCGTCGCCGAGTCGTCGAGCGCTGATTAGCTCCTCCGAGACCCCAGACGTGTTGCAATAGGAGAAAAATGTTCAACATACGACGAAATATTTTTTTATTAATTTTCTTTTTCGCTGAAAAACTTAAGTACATTTAGACAATAATAATTCGGCAGCCTTTCATCTGTCTAGCCTGTACGTAATTTCTTTGGGCTCAGTTCTTCTTCCAGTCTAACCAGATGTAGCTGAATGTGTGTGCTGAGTGTTTTAGTAGGGCGACTACCCATCTGACCTCTACAACCCAGGTAGTACTGCATTATACGAAACCCCTTTCTTTCACAAAGCAGTGGTCTGGAGATCCTCACAATTGTGACACCGAATACGATACCCCTTCGTATGACTGGTTTTTAGGTTTTCGGGCCAATTCCACATACAATACATCAAATCATCGTTTGAAGGTATAAATAAGCAACAAAGTGGGAGCTGGAGGTAGTCCTCGCACGCCTGTACGAGTGGCGCGCGGAGGCACTACACCAGGGGGCATGTCCGCTGCCGCGGCAAATCGCCGGTCAATGGACAGACCTCCGGTGAGATTTCATGGTGGCATGGAGAGAGCGACTGTCGCAGCCCCGTGCAGGGCACGCCACAATCGCCGATCGATCGTAAAGGCGATCGGCGGCGACGATTTCTCGCGTCCGGCCCTGGTTGAGTCTATGGTACGGAGCGAGAAGGAATGAGATGCAGTCAATTCCTTCTGCGAAGCAGTCATGCTAGCGAAGGACGTGGCCGGGCGTTAGAGGGAGAAAACCTCAAACCGCCGCAGGAAACGCTCCGGCGTCGGGCGCCGCGAGATGACTCCCGGCCATAGTAGATGCGGGTCTGTGGACGGTGAGCTATGAGTAGCTCCCCGTCCGTCCAGTGACTAAATACAAATATTTTATTTGTATTTGTCTACAGGCCGTTTCGACGGCGCGTTAGTGTTAGCGCAGAGGGGGAAGTTATTTGATGATTTCCCATTCAATAAAAAAGGTAATAAGCAAAGCGCAACACTGTCATCAAGATAGGGGCGTCTTCCCCAAAAAAAATTACATGTGTGTTATAAAACAAACGTATTCCCCGCGGGAGTGTCCAGTTGCTGTCGACCTGCTGCCTCTTACAACGATCATAAATTCCATTTAATTTGGGCTCCCAGACTACGTGTGTTATAAATTAAGTAAGAAATATGAAGTGGAGCGCCAACGAGTACCCCTTGGCGCGAACCTAATATCAGATTACGTCCGGATCGGGAGGTGAAAGCTGTCCGTATTAGTTGAACTTCAATATCCGCGGATCAGCGCTGTTGACCCGCGCTCGCCTTTCAATGAGACGCACACTATCACGATATACATAAGTACATGTATGCTTCCTACTTTAGTAGGTAGGTACACGAATTGGAAGCTGTTGCAATGTACTCTGTTGCACTGACAAGATTCAAATTGTTAGTTTCAACTTCTATAGAGGTCGACGTGTAAGGTTTATGTAGTACCTACTATTTTAATACTTATTATTTAGGAGCTTATCAAATTAAGACTTTAATAATTGTGATCTATGTTTTTATTCAAAAGGCGGATGCATCGTTTTGAGGAATCGATATACACACGTGTAATAACATTAGGCGAGCAATGGCTTTCTAGTCAAAGAGTAAAATATAGGTAGGTAGGTATTTACCAGATTCGAGTTGGAAGTATTTAATTAGTGTTCTATGGTTTGGGTCAGCCCACGGTCAGCCGTAGCCCGTAACGTACTAGGACGGACGTGGTTGTCGGAGACCAACCATAATATTAAGGTCTATAATATTGAAAATACATTAAATCACCTATTGTCATTGGAGTTTAACTATAAAATAAACAATTCTTAAGCGTATTCAGAGCGTTATTTAGTTCAACCACCAAACTTGCCACTCGTAAGTTAGCCGTGAACCTCATATACAGGGTTGCCAATTTGTGGGGAAGTCCCCAAACTGTAGAGAATCTCAAGTCGATTGGGGATTTATTGGGGATTGGCATTTTGTGCGGAAAATGCGGGGATTTTGACATCTTATTCTCATTATGTAAGTATTTCATCATTCATTGGGCATGCTTAATTTTTTTAAACCCTTCATTCGTTTTACATTAGCAGTGCACGATGTTATTAATAAATTAATTTCATGGACTCGTTTGTGATAGCACAAAAATTAGACGATGAGTGGCGAGTTGACGCTATGCTGGATTTTCATCAACATGGGCTTGAAGTTAGTGCCGATCAATACCTATGATGCTGAACAATACCTGTTCACAAACATAAAAAATGTTATTTTGTTGTTGCTGATACTGCCTTTTCAAATGCATCGGTCGAGCGCAAATTTACGGATTAAAAATTGCAAACCGCAATCGACACTAAATACCGATACTGTTTTGTCATTTATGGCTGCAAGAGAAGGGACTCCTTTCTTTATGTTGCTTACTCAGTTATTATTTATATCACACTTACTAATCATTAAATGAAATATGCCTTCAATACATAAATAAAAGTTTATGAACAGTTGAAGACTGGGCTATTTTATTCATACAGTAATAGCTTCTCTTTTGAATAGTTACCGTGACTTTCACCCACGCTATTCTAGACGTAGCTTGCTCTACACAAATCGCCCACTGTTTTGTAGTTACGTAATAGCACTCATCGTCCAAAAAGTAAAATACTAATACCATTTCCACTTCGTCGACCTGCACTAATGTTCTGGAACAATTTTCAGAATCAACATTCCCGTTCGAACAACTTAGGCACTATGATCAGTACATCTTATGATTTTTCATTTGAAAGCTCCCGAGAGGGCTGAAATATGTATGCGGCGTTAATCCACAGACAATGGCACACCTTCCATCTTGCACTGCGGGCCCTCACACCTGCGCACTTATGACTGCATCAGCGAGAGGATTTCGCATCGCTGATTCTTTTACCATTTATATTTAAATAGCTTCCGCCCGCGACTTCGTCCGCGTGGCATAGTTACCTTGGGCTAACGCTAACTTTAACCCGCATGATGATCGAAAAAAAAAATCTTTCTCTCCCCTTTTCCTCCCTCTTTCGCCCCTTATCTTACTTTTAAAAAATATATATTAGCCTGTCCGTCCCCAGGGGCCCAACTATCTCTGTACCAAAATTCATCAAAATCGATTTAGCCATTAAGGCGTGAAGACGTAACAAACAAACAAACTCACTTTCGCTTTTATAATATTAGTAAGGATTACGGTTTCCCATTGAAAAATAACAAGTTGATGAAGTTATTTTATAGTATGGGTGGTGATGGTGAAAATACAAAATAATGAACATGTTTGGAACTCTTAACTTTTAATCAATACGTCTATTATGTACAAAAATAACTAACACAATGTTATCATTACGTTATCACTTCAAAATTACTCAAAATAATTGTAATGTTATTATACATCAACTGAACATGAACACATCTCATACACACACGATACGCACACATTTTATTATTTGTTTACAAGTCTAGCGTCTCGAACAATTCATTGATTCGCGTACAAACATGTGACGAGTGAAATACAAAAATATATTATCATCCATTACTAAGTACTCGCGAGCAGCTCTACTGTCGCGCCGGTATGCGCACGCGCAGCCGGCCTCGTGCGAGCCGAACGTGACGTCACGCTCGGGTACTACTCCTGTATATACTAATTGTCTACATATTAAGCGTTGTCTGTGCTTTGCTGTTGATAATTGTTTACATTTATATGATGATAAATTAATAAGGGTGTTATGTATACGCTTCGTTACTAACAAAACTCGATTTATTTTCATTTTTTGATAAAACAAAATATTAATAATATGTACATCCAACTACATTTCATAAATCTCAATTATAATTTAAATTTTAAGTAAAAAAAAAACATTAAGTGTCGTGTAACCGCGCGCTTGATGTACATAGCGCTATTATATACACATACACATGAATATTATTTATTAGTCAGCAAACCAAATGTTCAAGCACGTATTTGTCATTAGATTCATTCTCTCCACTTGTCTCCTTGTTACAATTACAAGAAGATGAATAGTGAAGGAAATTAACATAATTCATGTATTGCATAGAGACTTATGTTTGTAGCATCATTTAAGGTCAGGCCAGGTCGACTCGGCCCAAACATGGCGTGACAATGTTCACTTTCACTTTGTCTTAACCGGACTGAAGGCAAACGTGGGTGGAAGGAGGCTCGTAAGAAAATATAATCATAAACTTGAACGTAGACAAGAACAGCACGGGCGCGCGCGACCGTCACTCGTGGTACGTCGCCGCCAGCACGAAGAAGCGACGCTCGGCCTGCTGCGCCAGCCGGCTCACGTACTTCGTGAACGACGCCGCGCCCGCGTCCGCGTACACCAGCGCCAGCGCGTTGTGCGCGGCCGGCACCGACACCAGCGCCTCCGCCGCCGCGTCCTCGGGCGCCACGTACAGCGTGGCGCCGCCCGCGCCGCCCCCGCCCACGTGCAGCAGCGCGTCCAGGCGCGCGGCCTGCCAGCCGGCGCGCGGCGGCAGCAGCGAGTAGTCGCCGGGCGCCCAGCGCTGCAGCTCCAGGCGCGAGTAGGCGGCCAGCGCCAGGTCCGTGCAGTCGGCCAGCAGGCGCACGAAGGCGGCGCTGCCGAACAGGCCGAGCGCGCCGCGCACGGGGTGGCCCGCGGGCGCCGCGCGCAGCCAGGCGGGGCTCACGCGCTGGTAGTGGCGCTGGTTGGCCGGGCCCACCGCCTGCCACGGCAACTCTGCACGAAACGAAACGACGCATTCATATGACGACCTCAAAAACTTTAGACCGGGAGGTCTACCATTTTGTCTACCCCACACATCTAAAAGCATTGTTCCATGTCTTCTATTCCAACAGTATAAAAAAAGAGTGTCCATGGAGTTTCTTGCCCATTCTTCTCCATAGAGATCAACGCTTTGGAATGGGCAACTACAGTACTTTCACAAGTTATTATACCTTGTGACCAGGACTGTAACTTCATTTCGTTTCTTGACATTCAAAAATGCCTGTAATGGTCTAATTGAAATAAATGCTTTGATTGATTGATAAGCACTCTAAAAACAATTGCATGAGACCTCATACGCTGCGCTGGTGGAGATGGTCCGGTTACTGCCGTTTCACGACTTCCCAGAAATCGATCCCTATTAGTGAAACCACCGAATGTGTAAAATATAAGTGTTTTTTAGCTTACTTTTAGCAAACAATATAGAATTTTCAAAGATCTAATGATGTGCTCGAAAAAAATACTCAATGGTGTCTCATTGAGTATTTTTCGCTATTCCTTATAGTTTGGATTTGGAAATGAACCCTGTATAGGGCTGAAAATCCATCAGGGCCCATTAACATCTCAGCGGTATATTGCACTAGACACACGAGTCAACGACGAATTGCTTACAGAGTTCTTTAACAACCAACGGAGCAGATTTATAGTAAGTGGCGACTGGAACTCGAAACATTCGGATTAAAGTTCTAGGCTCACCGTAACCAGAGGGCGTGAACTTAAAAATATATCGATGCAAATAAGATGCTAACTGTCTACAGGAGAACCGGCACTTCTGTCACAAAAAGCATATGCCACAAATAGAATCTAGTCTAGGTGGGTCTTCAGACTATATAGTCTAGGTTTACTCAGAATATGTAACGGAATCGATTCCATTATTTTGTCCTATTAATCTAATATATAAAATTCGTGTCACAATGTTAGTTCCCATACTCCTCCGAAACTACTCGACTGATTCTTATGATTTTTTATGCATATTCAGTAAGTCTGAGAATCGGCTACTATCTATCTTTTAAACCCCTAAGTGATCCCCCTTGACCTGAGCAGCGGGTGAAACCGCTGGGCACAGCTAGTAAAATATACCAAGTGGTTAAGATATTACGACTATAAATTACTAAGCATACCTCAAGACGTTGTCAGTCTACCTATAAAAAAAACATTTGAATAAATCCCAGTAGTTTTAGTCACAAGAAATTATTTAACATTTTGCTACATTAAAATATGCTACACGATGTATCTAATAATAGGGAAGTACTGACAGGTTAACGACCGGCGCACGATTCTTGAGCGCTGACCTTCAGCTGCGCAAAAGTGAGTTATTGGGTCCCTTTGGTGGTATGAAGTGCCCGTAGCGCATCGCGTCATACACGTCACTCGGGATTTGTTCTTTACTCCTGCTGCACGTACCTCACAGGTTAGTGACTTTCATGCCATTTAGTTTCTTCGAAATTTTTATTTTTGGTGTTAGGGTTTTTTTGATAGTTCAGAATTATTCTTATGAACTAGTATTGTCAATGTTTTCATCTATTGTCGTATTGTCATAACCACTTTGTATAAAAGGTTTAAGAGTTGGACACTTGGAAGGTATAAATATACGCAAACATACGGCGCGACGCACAAAACACGTCACGACAGGTCACAGAGGCACTAGTTGAGGTGATTCTTTACATAGAAATACTAGACTAGTGTGGCATGTCGAAGGAATACTTTGGAACATTTGTGGGAATGCTTTCATTGGCACTGTAGTAAATTGAAGTATGAAGGGAACGCTCGGTACCTGGGTCGTCCAGCGCCAGCTCGAGCTCGGCCAGCTTGGCGGGCAGCAGCAGCTCCGGCAGGCACACCTCGCTGTCCCGCTCCATCTGCGCCTGGATCTGCACGCGCGAGCGGGGCGACATGTACGTCGCCTCCACCCA
Organism: Ochropleura plecta; assembly: GCA_905475445.1. Classification (NCBI taxonomy): domain Eukaryota; kingdom Metazoa; phylum Arthropoda; class Insecta; order Lepidoptera; family Noctuidae; genus Ochropleura; species Ochropleura plecta. The sequence continues at coordinate 223,592 of FR997722.1, read as the reverse complement.
CTGGCTCAATACCACCTGATCAACGATATAATGCGATGCTGCGACATTTACATAATCATTGATTCTGTCAAATTTTGCGCTACCCGCAAACCCGGCAAGCAGTGGCCCTGGCAGGTCTACTGTGCTTTGCTGACATATCCATGGGACGCACGTGGAACATGACCGCACCGTCGACGTCGACGCGGCTTGTCATTACAACGACAAACGGACGGCGATCTACCTATTGCACACCGTCTCGCGGCACCGGACGCCGGTGCGTCTTCTGCGGCAGTTGAGTTGGTTTGAGGTTCTGTTCCTCAAACGTCCAGCCACCTCCTTCGCTAGCGTAACTGCTTTGCAGAAGGAGGAGACTGCTTCCCATTCCGTCTCGCTCCGGACCATGGTGTGAACCAGGGCCGGACGCTCCAGGTGGCCGCGGCCGTTCAGCTGTAGGCCACGCGGAGCAGGACGCCACAGTGTGCTCCAGCGTGTCCTCCGAGCGAGGAGTGACACTTTTCTTAAACCCTAGCCTATGTTAGTTACTTTTTGATAATTAGGCTTTCTATTGTTCAAAAACTGGTTAACATTAATCCAGAAGTTTCGGAGTCTTTTCGGTACAAACATACATAAAAATGTTTTGATAGTGTGTGAGTAGAACAGAAACCACAAGTCAGTAATGACATGAAGTTGTTGGCAGTAAGTGCAGATCTGGTGGAGGACATCTGTGGGTACGTACGATGTCGGAGTGCGGCTTGGTAGGCGCGGGCTCGGTCGGCTGCGCGGGCGGCAGCGCGGACGCGGGCGGCTGCGCGGGCGGCTGCGCGGGCGGTTCGTCGGGCGCGGGCCCGTGGAACCAGCCGTTGATGGAGAGCCGCGGCAGCTCCAGCGACAGCACCTCCTCCACCTGCGACACGTGACCAGGTCAGGATGCAGATCACAACGTAACACACGAATTCTTCGAACACAACATTCGAACAATATCTGAATAGGAGTCATGTGCGCCCCACGTAAAAGGTTGTAAACACGACAGTTGTTAAAGAAAGAAATATCATAAATAAGAATACCTATATAAATATGATTTAAAATTTTATTTGATATTATTATTGACATTTTTTAATTATAATTTTTGTTTTTTTTTATTTTTTATTAACTATATGTAATTTTACAAATTTAATTGACATTTAATATTTTGTATTTATTTATTTTAATATCCTTAATGTAACTATCTATGTCTATCTAACAAATAAATAAATGATTATGAGCTAATCCTGACCTGGTGGAAGGAATCGGTGCCAACTTTAAAGAAAGCCAGCATGTTGTTGCGCGGGCTGACGGAGTGCTGCACCACGCTGGGCCCCAGCTCGTCCCGCCCCAGCAGCTGCAGCGCGCCGCCCATGCCGCCCGCCCAGCCGCCCCACCCCGCCGCCTGGGAACACCACAATACACTCCCTGTAACGCACTTACAGTACCTGACGCTACACGAATCCTATTCGTGATGCCAAACAAACCGGCAATACATCAGCCCCTACGAACTGGCAATACCTGATGCATTGATATTCCATATTCAACATTTTGTTTATTTTTATTTTTTTGAAAGGGTTGATATTATGGTTAGGAGTTATAATCTTATTTAGCCCCGTGAGGAGCCGCATAGTGAGCAGTAAGACAAGTAGGCTACCTCGTGATGGTCTCCGTCGCCGTTCTCGACGGGCCTGGCGGCGCTAGGGCTGCGCCAGGGCGCCAGGTACAGGATGAAGGCCACGCGCCGGTCGGCCAGCAGGTCGTCGTGCGGCAGCAGGTGGTCGCCGGGCCCGTACAGCGAGCACGACGCGGACACCGAGCGCAGCGTCAGCCCCGTCACCGACGACACCTGCGAGGGACCACACCACACTCTATCTCAAATTTCAATATTTTATTGCACGGTTCGGGATGGAGAAGAATCGACAACAAACTCCCATGATTACTCTTTTAAAATCATTTTACAATGTTGTTATTACAGCACTGTATAAGAGGACTGCAGCGTTCAAATGATGCACGGGAGAATTGAAGAAGAAACCGTGATGCGCCGACCTCACGTACATTTGGACAAAGGTACGAGGATAATGATGATGTGCCTTTTTACTAACCACTAACTGTTTACATTAGTTAAACGTGCATTGTATTGGTTTTTTTTCTTTCATTATTGAAACACAAGTTTTTTGCAAAAAATATCAAGTGATATATTCTGCTTAACTGCAGAGCAGTGTGTCGGCAGTGTTCTCGTGGATACACTCATATTATACTAAGTAAATAGTGTACGTAATAGCTAAGTGGCCATAATGGTCCCGCTGCGCGCTGTGTCCGGCAAGCACACGCGCCGCAGTACACTCGATACTGTCCCACTGTTTTGTTACAGAGCTGTACACTGAGACAGGAGGATGTTTACGCATTGTCCCGCTCGTTCCAGCGCGCTTCAGATCGCCGCCGCCGATCGGCTCTAGCTCGGGCACCGCGCGAGGCACACCGCCACTGTGTGCTCCACCGTGTCCTCTGGGCGCTGAGTCATAATGGTGACAACACCCGGGCGTTTCCTCCCGCCCGATTATGTGCAAGAACCTCCCGAAACTTCCGTGACCGGTGAGGACCTGCGTCAGGCGGTACGTGAGGACGCAATGGCGCCTCTCCAGCCACTCCTCAAAGAGGGGACTTATCGCCACTATTGTAGCGTGCCCTGTACGGGGTTGCGACAATCGCTCTCTCCATGCTACCATGAGTTTATTAAAGAACTTAATTTAATTTCTTCCATTCACTATATTGCAAGTTCTTAGGCGCTTGTTGACTTCTTATTTAATTTTACGTTTTTTACGTTTTGTAAAGTAAGCAATGACTTATTGTCAGGCCTACGCTGTACTCTCATACTTAAGTACTAACGCGGTAACAACAATAGATATTGTAAAACCAAACTATGGTAAAAGAGTGCCATGGATTTTTTTGCCGGTTCGCTCCATAGGAAACGACCAACCCGAGCCGGGCTTTTCTCGACGTTTATAAGTGCCCATGTAGGTGAAATAAAAATATTTTGATTTTAATTGGTTGATTGAATCATATGCAAGTTCAGAAAGATGTTACAAAACTAGTTCTTTTCTTTGGTGTAGTATAAGTTCTATGCAACGTACCCAAGTCATAACTTCAGTCTTGAGCAGCTCATATATGCCTCTAATACTTCTCTGCCAGGTAAGGCTGGCCAGGTCAGCCGTCTGGTGAAATTCAAACAAGTCCATCTTCTTACGTGACCAGTCAAGTGTGTTCATGTCGTCTACAATGTTGTTGATCATCTCGGGGTTGGCCAGAAAATCATGGAGTAGGCACAGTCGGAACGGCTCACATGTCAGGGTCACTTCAGGAGTCTTCAAGTCTTTCTGTTCTGACCAGTGTGTTTGTAGTCTCTCTATTAATTCTTGGGACTGAAAAGGAAATATTTTGTCAGTGATGAGTAGGATACCAATCTCATGAGAAAGTAGTGTATGATAAATGATGTTTATTTTGCAAGTAGGTTTTCACAAACACTTTTACACGTCTTTTTTTAAAAACTAGATGAGGCCGGTGTTTCGTACCCGACTACTCTGAGAAGAAACAGCCGAAACAAACTCAGAGGTCATAGTCTCTTTTAAAGTCCAGACAAAAAATCTTGGTCAACTTACATGAGGACTATGCAGATTAGTGTCTGAAGTGGTCTTTTTAAGAAAGCACCACACAGATTGAGTAGACCTGTCCAGTCAGTGCAAGCATTTGTCAGTTATCGTGTAGCTCGATTCATAACCCAAGGAGCTCAACGAAACGACGAACAATACCAAAAAAAGGACATTGGTGAAGGTCCCTAATAGTAATGTAGTAGTATGTATTGTGTATTACCTTAATGCTAGGGTTAAACTTAGGGTCATCCATCCTGTTTGCGCGAGGGTTGAGCTGGGCCTTCACTGCCTTCAGGTGGCTCTTTTCATCCTCCACCAGGATGGAGTCATCCTCCCATGAAGCTTCAGAGTCGGAGCTGTAGTCTGAGGACGAGGAAGATGACGAGTAGTCCTCTGGAAAGAGATCACAAGTGTTCATTACTAAACTTCATTGGATGAGACCATTGAGACCAATCAAAGTTTAGAGGCATTCAATAAAATATTTACAATGAGGAAGTGACTGACCTTGCTGATGACATCTTGGCTGTTAAATTGAAGAAGTTTGTTGTTTGTTTTTGCCAAAATAGAAGGACTTAGTTTGACCTCAAGACAGACAAAGACTACCCACCAATATTTGAGAGAGCCTTTTTATTTACAAAGGACAAAAGACAAAAGACCGTTGCCATGATTTTCCCGGCTGACTGTTACACCTTGGACTTTTTGGAAGGTGCTATGCCCTTTTAATGCCACTGCATGGAGTCATGTTTCGACTCAGGCTCATAATAATGAACCCAAATTTCGTCTTCAGTAACTATTCGGCTCAATACTTGTCCTCATTGCAGAGGTCCGGAAACGCATTTGAACACTCTATGTGCTGTTGTTTTTGTGGCGGCGTGAGCATTCTCGGCAGCCATCTTGTGCTGACCTTAGTCATGCTAAGATGATCGTGCAGGATTTTAAAAATGGTTATATTTTAAAATTCCTGTTGTTTCTTTTTTAATCAAGCATTGTTGAGTAGTTTTTTTTACTTTATGGATAAGTTCTGGCGTGATCACCTCGTTGCTCCTGCATGAACACAAGTGATTTCCCTCCTTGTGCATAAACAGTACCACTTGTACACCAATGTTTTTCTTGAGCAAGAGTTGCCGTAAACAGATTTTTCAATATTTTTCTTTTTACTCCCGATTATCTTGTTTGGTTGACGATAGCTCAAAGACTTAAGGTCTAATAACAATGAAACCTCATAGTAATACTAAATAAGAGTCACTGAACGCATTACAGTCATTATGAGCATAATGACCCCCTCCAACACTCATTCCACAAACTTGAAAACGCGACCTCATATGTATATTGAAAATTTGCCAGTCTATATGGTGCAAGCTCAGTCACTTTCTCAATGTAAGTTGGTTTAATGTATTAATAATATAATGTGTTTTGCATTTTATGTTAAATATTAAATCTCTTGACACTACAACTTGCTAAATTTGATTGAGCTAACAATTAACAAGGAATCCAACCAGAACTGCTAGTGACCACTTGATGTATACATTTCATTATGCACTACTGGGTGCAATATTTTGAAAAGTAAACATTGAATTCATCAGTTTACAGTGTACTTCCATCCATCAGGGATGTTTAAAGATATAACAAGATCTGATCGATTATCACGCACAGAACAAATACATAGGGAATAACAAAGTTTGTAAACATGCATCAAATAGCTGCATTCCTATTGAGAATTCAAGTTTCCCGCGCAAACTGGTGTAAACTATAAATGTATGAGTACTGACCTCCGCGGATTCTCTTGACCTCATCGGCTGAGGCCTGATAGGAGTTGACGGCGCACACGTCCGAGTCATCGCTTTCAGTGTCTGAGATCTCAATCACTGTGCTAGAGAGCCTGCGCTTGGCGGGTGGCCGGGCGTCCGCGGCGCCGGCGCTCGCGCCCGGGCCCTCGCCCGCCGGCGCCGTGCTCGATGTCGGTTCCTCGTTATCTCTACTGGGCGAACTCATTTTGTACCACCAGCACTACATAATACGCGAAAGAAAACAAAACGAAACCAATATGATGCGACGCCTAACCTAAAATTTTGTTGACGTCCAAGCCATTACAATAGCCATACTGAAAAAAAATATATTTTGTGTGATATTTTGTGACGCAGTACATAAAATTGTTGTAATATTTTTAGAAAGACGATTTAATTTAATAAAGTCATTCATGTTTTTTCGCATGCATTTCAAAATGTCTACCTTTTTGCAGTGTGAAAAACAAGTACTGGCAATGTTTCAATTTCTGTCAACGTCAATTATATGTCACGTCACTTAACCTCTAAAGTTGGACTCGAATATTTGTAAACAAAACGAAAATGACGGATTCCTCCCCACAGCAGCCCTTAAATGGCTTGATTATTGAGCCTCAATGCCAATACTTTGTGATGAGGAAGAAGCGGTTGTGTCGTATGACCGTCCGGCCAGGCCGACAGTATTGCGGCGAGCATGAACCTCAGCCGAAGACCAGTGATGGTCAGGTACGAGACATGACCACCACCAATATTAACCATGAAAATCATCATTATCATTTTCCTGCCCTCTTACCATTCTATTTGGGGTCGGCGCAACACGTTTACATCTTCCAATATCCCTTATTAGACGTCACGGCATCATTTACTCCTTTCTCCTTCATATCATGTCTTACACAATCCATCCATCTTGATTCGGTCGACAGACTCATAAGTGAGTGGACGTGTGTCGGTACTCCGCAGTCTCTAGTGATTTGAAATTATCTGATTGGTCAGTTGTCGTAATTTTCAATTCCTTGTCACTCGCGTTGAATTCTTACCTGTTGTTGCCTCCTACTGGGCGGTCCTAGAAAGGGATACAAACATTTCTAACAATTCCGACATTCTAAAGTGATTGTGATTCGCCGGGGTTTGAACTCGCGACGGAGAAGTGCGACACAGCGACCCGAGCGCGCTGCCACTGCGCCACCAAGCAAGTAGTGGTGAGCGGTGAATTTAATTAGTGCTACCAACGTGTGCTACGCGCTACGGCGTCACCGGCCAGTGCTACGACGAGCTACGGGCCGTCTACGAAAATTGTATCGGCTACGCCAGCTGCGTACGGTCTTGTAGCTGCGAAGAGCGTCATCGTCCTACCATTCAACAAGTTCGAGTATAGCGGCGCGCCAATTACCGATTACAGATAAGTTGAGTTAAATCTTATAAGCTTAGAGTATGGCTAGTCTACAGCGAACTCCTCCAAAGACTCCAAATACTCCCCTAGCTCAGACCCAGTCTGAGCCCGACATCAATTCGGCGATTGAAAAAAGTGACTATGTCACTAATAGGAGTAAACGACCAAGACCTGATCACTCGCCTCGAGGTCAGCAGGATGTACAGGACCTACTTACTAATTGGAAAAAAGACCAAGACACCCGTATAACCAAGATGCTAGAAGATCAAACGAGTTTCATGTCAAAATTAGCTACCGACATAAGTGAGATCAAAGCCCAAAATACAAAAATTCAGGCGTCTAATGCAGAAATCTGCAAAACCAATTCAGAGATTGAGCGATCAATGTTCTTCATGAACCAACAATTTGAAGAGTTAAAGAAAGAAGTTGAAGAGCTTAAGAAGGAGCGGCTGGAACAGCGTTGCTATATTGAAGGTCTTGAGAAGAAAATTATTGACCTCCAGTACAAGTCTAGGTCGTCAGGAATCGAAATAAGAAATATTCCACACACCGATAATGAAACCACAACCGGCCTAATAAAAACAGTCTGCAACATAGGCAAACTAGCTGGATTGTCTATATCGGAAACCGAACTCCGTGATATATATCGCCTCCCGGGAAAAAATACTAAGAGTACGGTGGTCCCCACCACACGCCCTATTATTGCTGAGTTTACAACAGTGCAAACAAAACTGAATGTATTGTCTGCCATTCGTTCTTACAACAGTAAAAATGCAAAGGACAACAAATTAAATACGGAGCTGATTGGTATACCGGGGAAACGACAGGCGGTATATGTTGCTGAACAGCTGTCTTCTGCCTCAAAAAAGCTATTTTACTTAGCGCGGGAATTCGCGAAGAAAAATGGATATACATACTGTTGGGTCAGCAATGGAAACGTTTTCCTTCGCAAGCAAACGGGTGATAAACAGCTATTGATAAATTCAGACAAATGTCTTCAAGATCTCACCAGCAAGTGACTAGTTAAATCTGAGTCCTGCCATTACTTAGAAACCTTATGTTATTTATTTTTATTTTTGTATTACTTTTTAATTACTTTATTAACTCTCAACTGTACACTCTGTTATAATTTATGCTCTAAAGAACACATGTCACACAGAAGAAACCCCATTTACTCACTAAAAATTAACATCAAGCATACATACATGTCTCCCCTCACAACTACATTAAATATATTTCAAAGCGATTTCTCTGATAACCAGAACTCACTCAAAATGGCTCTCTTTTTAATTGTTTTTAAATACTTCCATGGCTAACATAAACCATATAAATCAGGACCTTGATAATCTTAACCTAATAAACTCTTTCTCATGTGACCCAAATGAGTGTATTAAACATATAAACAACGCCGATAGTAGTATAAAGTTATTGCATATAAATATTCGTAGCGTCAACAAAAATTTTGATGGCCTCCTAACACTGATGTGCCTAATTAATATTGATTTTGATCTAGTTGTTTTGACTGAGTGTTGGCTGAGTAAAGTGACTAACCTCCCCGTCCTCAACGGTTACCAGTCACACTCGACAAAAAACAATGCAAATCAAAACGATGGGGTCATAATCTACACAAAAATAGGGCTAAACGTTAAGATATGGGAACCAAATATAAATTATGCAAATAGTCTTGTGTGTCAAATTGATAACAAGCTCACGGTTGTAGCAATATATCGCTCTCCATCAAATAATACTAAAGATCATTTCGATGCATTTTTGACTAGTCTGAATAATATCTATGACGAAATATCATACTCGCCTAATGTCTCAACTGTGGGTGATCTAAACATTGACATAAAATTAGGCAGTAGAAATGACCGCGCACTAGAATACCTAATCCTAAACGCGTCTCATGGACTACTACCTACCCACCTCCTACCAACTAGATTAGAAAACTGCCTAGATCACACCTTACTAAAAACAAAGTCAATGGCCACCACGTTAGTATTGGAGTCACACATAACTGACCACAAACCGATTATACTTTCAATTACAAATACGAACCCGTCACGGAACAAAAGCTTATGTGTATCCCGATTAAATCATGAAGCCATTAAGATAGAGTTCGAAAACACAGACTTCTCAAATATATACAAAATTAAAGACGCAAATACTGCCATGACTACACTTATTACAATGATATCAACAGCAATATCCAAACATACAAGACATATCAATGTACCGAGAAAACAAAGATCTTTAAAACCATGGATAACTCCAGGGCTTCTAAAATGCATCAAGCACAGAGACAAACTGCATGTGAAATCAAAGAAGTCACCACAAAATTTAATACTACATGTAACCTACACACGATATCGGAATTTTTGCAATATGCTTCTGCGTAAACTCAAGAGGGCTCATGAGAAAAGTGAACTTGAAAAATCAAGAAATAATCCTAAAGCCTTGTGGAAAACCATTAAGGAAATAACCAATTCTGGTAAAATATACTCGAGTCCGGATGAACTGCTCAAAATGAGTGAGAGTCCCGCGCTATCCCTCAACAATATCTGCTCTTTTTTCAGCAATATAGGTAAAAACATGGCTTCAAAAATAATCGACGACCCAAATAAAGCGCACCTTAACCGAGAGACTACTAATCTGAGTACTAATTGGACACGGAAACCGCTTGTGAATTCATTGGCTATACAGAAAGTTGACGAATGTGACATAGATACTATTATATTACAGATGCGTCATGACTGCGCCGTAGGTTGGGATGGAATATCTTCCTCACTCCTTAAGACATGTCGTCATATTCTAGTATCGCCGATAACATATATCTGCAATCTATGCATTGAGACAGGAGTTTTTCCAGATTCTCTTAAAAGGGCCATTGTCCATCCTATTTTCAAGGGCGGAAACAGAAGCTGTGTCGAAAATTATAGGCCCATTTCAGTACTTTCGTCACTTTCCAAAATCCTCGAGAAGGTTCTCAACCAAAACCTAAGAAGCTTTCTCGACAAATACAATATTATAGCGGATAATCAATATGGTTTCCGGTCCGGAGTCTCCACTGAGGACGCAGTACTGGCTCTAACGCAATCTATTGCAAGGAGACTGGACAGCAGGAAAAAGTGTCTTGGTATATTCTTGGACTGTCGAAGGCCTTTGACACAGTTTCTGTTCCTAAACTAATTTCAAAGCTTGAGTGCCTAGGGGTACGTGGCATATCTTTAGAAATTTTCAAAGATTACCTGAGACATCGCACTCAGCGGGTAAAGATTGGCTCTACATACAGTGACGAACAGCTTGTGCCATACGGTGTCCCCCAAGGAAGCATTCTAGGCCCCACACTTTTTCAAATTTATGTAGATGACCTTTGTAGAATGTCAATACCAGGTTGTGAAATCTATGCGTATGCAGATGACACAGCAATCTTGGTTGAAGGGCTCACGTGGGAGGATGTGAAAAAGAAGGCGGAATTTGCACTGTCTTCAGTGATGAACTGGCTTAACATCAACTTACTGACACTAAACGTAAATAAAACCTATTACCTTCCCTTTGCAATCCGGTGCAACACTAAACCCACTAGTGATTTTATGATAATGGCTCACTCGTGCCAGAATCAGTTAATGCCGTGCTCATGCCCTTCTATTGCTAGAGCTGATAGTGTTAAATACTTGGGTGTGCATATTGACAATGGACTAAAATGGGACAAACAAATAGAAACTATAACTACCCGAACACTTCGTCTCATTCACATTTTCAAATCACTCAGAGAATCTGCCGGTATTGACATTCTCAAGATGGTATACTTTACTCTGTGCCAATCGGTTATTGGATACTGCATAACCGTATGGGGTGGAGCAGCAAAAACCTATCTTTTAAAAGCGGAAAGGTCTCAAAGGGCTGTGCTTAAAGTTATGCTAAGAAAACCCTACCGATACCCCACAATGCAACTTTACGCCGATTGCCAAGTGCTGACGGTTCGGCAGCTCTTTGTTCTCCAATCTGTCTTGAGGGTACATGCCAGCTTGCCTCCACCCAACCCAAGGAAGCGTACATTTATTCCCCCTGGTGTGCAGTATAAGACTTCCTTCGCAAGACGCCAATACTATGTTTTAAGCCACCAAGTTTTCGGAAAAATTCAAAAGGAGCTAGACATAATAAAACTGAGTAAATTTAATGTCAAATTTAAAACTTCCAACTGGCTCATGGAGCAGGACTATATTAAAACAGAGTCTTTAGTATCAAACATCGCTTGATATGATTTATGATATGTTATGTATGATATAATTAACGCCTCAAACAGCAAACTCCACAAATACAAATACACATACAAACGCACACACACACACGCACACATACACACACACACGCACATACACACACACACACACATACACATATTTGGTTTACACTTCCACTCCGTTCTCACACACAACAAACACCCTCATATTCCCATTAATACTAATTTTAAAGCGCAATTAAAATGTTGCATCGACACATTTCCACTTCAGACATTATAACTATTATAAGTTTGATTGAATCATCTTGGCCGATCACTGTCTCTTAAGATACAGGTCTCCTAGTTTAAGAGGCAGGGTTCATAATTTTTAGTATGCATAGACTAATTTGTGTTCATTAATTATCTTTGCTCAAAAACATGATAATATGCCTATAGTATTGTATATTCCTTTATTTCAAACTGTTGTCTGTGTCTATTATTTGGATAAATAAACTATTTTATTATTTTATATTATTATTATCTTTTCTTTGGCCTTCCTCCCGCTCTCCGTCCATCAACATTCAGATTCACTCTTTTAGTCACATGTGCTTCTTCCCTCATTACATGTCCATACCAAGACAAACAACTCCCTTTCATTTTTTTTGTAATAGGCGCCACTTTCAAACTTCCCATAATATACTCAATCCTTACTTTATCCATTCTTGTCACTCCACACATCCATCTCAACATTCTCATCTCTGCTACCTACAATCCTTTTTCATCCACCTTTTTTTACCACCTTTCAATAACTTTCTCCCAAACTTTCATACTGTGTGACATTAGCTTTATTCCTCTATAATTGTTGCACTCCAGCACCTTTGTTACCATAACCTTTTTTTTTAAAAATGGGCACCAGCGAACTGTTACACCATTCGTCAGGTATGGCCTCTTCCAGCAACAGTTTATTGATAAATAAAGCTAACCACATCCATTCCTCCATCTGCAATAACTTCCATACTTCAACCGGTATTCCGACCGGTCCTAATGCCTTACCATTCTTCATTCCATTCACTGTAATTCTCACTTCATCCATACTAACAATAATAACCATGAAAATAATGCTGAACCTATAAATCATATGATGATGAAAAAATGCTGCTTAAGATATCATGAATCTCCATTTAAGATTAAGATACGGCACTTCCTATCATGTTTTGTCTTTTGTGTTTTAGGATGACAAACGGATACCATGCCCTAATGATCCTAAACAGTGAGTAAAATAAGTTATTGAATTCCATCTCATTTGAGTTGTGTTATTACCTAACCCAACCTGTAACATGTTCCAGCACTGTTTATGTGAGTAAACTAGAGAAGCACCTGTCCATCTGCAATGCTCGCGCGACGGAGCAGCCACCATACATCATACCCAACATCAATGCACCCACAGAGGTAGAGACATGCCCTAGGAAACCTCTCAATCAATTTTCTCGGGAAACAATCACGCAAGTCATAGACAAAGTTAACATTTTATATGAAAGTAAGTATTTCTCAGTAAGATTTCTATTGATTTTAAAGGAATATTTAGTTATGACTAATCACGGATTCTATGATAACACAGAGCATGTAAAGGACAACATAACAACAGCCCCAGACTACCCCATCCATAGTACAGTGATGGAGGAGTTCTCAGAGAGTGACCGAGCCGAGAGCTCACTGCGCCATCTGCGCCAGGTGTCCAGCCTGCTGTGGCTGGCTGAGGAGGAGGGGCTGGTGGCTGACAATACCTGCTATGTGGAACTGGGAGCAGGGAAAGGTAAAACACTGAAATCTTTCATTTAGTCACATTTTAGTTTTCAAGTAATAAATATTTCTATTTCATATTTATAGACTTCATTTTATGATTCTTTAAAGTCTTCTGTTTTACTTTTATTTTGCCAGTACTAGGGTAATATTAATCCCTGTGTATTGAAAATAACACTTATTTTCTTTATGGATGGGAAACTTTCTGCACGTAATCGGGCGGGAGGAAACGCCCGAGTATCACCATTGTGACGATCGCCCGGAGGACATGGTGAAGCACACTGTAGCAGATTGCCCAGCTTGGGCGGGGAGCACCGCCGTGAATTCGTAGAGGCGTTTGGCGGCGCCGATCGGCGGGGTCGATTTCGCGTACGGCCCTGGTTCAGTCCATGGTCCGGAGCGAGAGGGAATGGGAAGCGGTCATTTCCTTTTGCGAAGCAGTCATGCTAGCGAAGGCGATGGTCGGGTGTTTGAGGGAAAGAACCTCTACTCAAAGTAGAGGGGCCTGCCAGGGACATCGCCTACCGGGGTTACGGGTTGTTCGAAAGCGACATTGTGGTCCGGGAACATAAAGGATAAAAGAAGGAACAGGTTTTAGTCGGACACTCCCCTCCGCTACACCCAGAGCCAGTATTTCATGATATCCATCCATATATATTAGTTTAAGGCATCAAGTTGCTGTGATGAGCTCGAAGTATGAAGGTATCCCAGGGCGTGGGTGTGCCTACTTACTGCTACTTCTCGTCAAGTGTTGTATTCCGCGCAGGTCACGTGTCGTACTACGCGTGCAACGCTTGGTGCGACGCGGGCGGCGCCAGCTGCGCGCTGCTGCTGGACCGCGCGTCGCTGCGGCACAAGCGCGACAACAAGCTGCGCGCGCGCGCCGCCACGCGCCTGCGCGCCGACCTGGCGCACGTGGCGCTGCAGCGCGTGCCGCTCGTGGCGCGATGCGACTCCGTGGTCGGGCTCGCCAAGCATCTCTGCGGCGTCGCCACCGGTGAATATGCTACGATACTATACTGCTGCAAACTTTTGACCCGTGTCCCTAGTTGGAACCAATGCAGCACTCAGTTATTAACCCACTACTTCAAATCAAATCAAATCATTTATTTTGTAATATTTTGTATAACATCGGTGTTTACAGGTAGTATATTAGAGATAGATTCGCTATGTTTTGCCAATAGATGGCGTACAAAGTTAAAATAAAACAAGCAAAAATAACATAATTATAAATAAAATTAAGAAGTTACATGTCAAAATTTAAAAATAGCTATGTCAATTAAGTGAAATGCTGTCAATATCATTATTAAAAATTAAATCAAAATAAAAACAAGCACATTATTTAGTAGATAAAACATATTATTGATTAATATTAATCATAAATTATTATTAATTAGCAAGTCGGATCTTCGTATTCCTGTTTGTCATCAATGAACTCTGTGATGGAATAATAGCATCTTCCCAAAAGAAACTTAAACAATGCCTTCCTAAAGGATGTCAAACATTCTTTAGTTTTAATAGCTAGTGGTATACTATTATATTTTTAACACCCTTGCTCGTAAAGCTGATGTAATTCCACCGGTTTTAAATATGTAAAGAGGGTCATAAAAAACGCGTGTGTTATCAAAGCAAATAGTTAAGTTATAGTCTATACAAATTCCATAACAGTATTATTTGCCATTTCAAATTTGGAACTGATCGCCGCCGCACGACTGACCAGCTAGTGAGCAGCGCGCTGTTGCTATTCAAATTTCGAGCAACAGTGTGCATTCATAGATTGAGTTTATTTAAAATTAAAAAAAAAACTGTTTATTCGGTAATTTAAAAACTTGGCTGCATGCTCTAGTGAAGTCTAGTGTCTTTGCCAACATGTTCATGCAGCCACGGCAGAAAATAATCCTCGCGCCATTTTTCTCAAATTTTCTTTTCTTTGTACTTGTATTGTGAAATGTTTTTTTTCTGTTTCCTCGCAAATGTGTTAAAAAACGTCGTACGATATACGTGCGTATTGGTTATAACATGCTCGGCTCGATTACGCCCTCGCCTACGGCTCGGGCTGTAATTCCGCCTCGCATGTTATAACCATCATAACGCACTAATATCGTAATGTACTATTACAGTATTATTTTTCAATTAAAAACAAATGCTTATATGGACGTGCCTTAGTTATTGTGTGGATATGGACCGCGAAAGACGTATTACTCTGCTCCTGTTGTTGAGACGACGAATGAAGAAATGCAGAATCAAAAAAAATATTGGGTGAATCTATATTTTTCTCTAATGAACCATGATGGTTAACATTTTAAATGGTCTTTAAAAAGCGCTAAACCATGTGGTGATGAAAAATTTTACGTACTTATATTTTGGAATAACCATATCAAGTCCTGAAGAACTACTAACCAAGAAAGCACCTCGTATACAAAAACAATCCGTGTTCAGAAACGTGCCATACAAACATGCCTTTACACGGTGGCCGGTGCTGCACCATGTGCCCACGTCATTAAAAGTGTTTTTTCAACAATCATTACATGTTGTTTAATTATTTTTATTTGTAACATTGTTTCCCAACGGTGTGCAGACTACGCGCTGCGCTGCATCACAGCCGAGGGCGTGCTGCACAAGACGCGCGGCGTGGTGCTGGCCACGTGTTGCCACCACCGCTGCGAGCCCGCTGCGTTCGTCGCCAACCAACAGCTGCAGGTGGGTTTATTTATTACTTCCATCTACATTACAAGGTTCGTACAAGAAATGAGCACTGCAAACCTTACTCTTGGACAGTCATTAGTCTTTGACTGATTTATCGTCTGTAATCGCATTCATGCACAATACTGCTAAACTTAGTCGACGAATATTTCTACCTGGGCCAGCTAGTTTCCTTCAACAACAGACAGGATAAAGGGATCGACCGTCGCGTCGAAAATACCTGGAGAAGCTATTGGTCCATAAAGGTGCTTATTAAGGCAACCTTCGATTTTCACTTAAGCGTAAGCTCGTCGACACGTATATGCTGCCTATCCTAACCTATAGCGCACAATCTTGGTCTTTGAAGGAGGCACGGAAGTCTAAACTCAAAGTTTCCCAAAGGGCGTTGGAGAGAAGTATTTTAAATATTAAACTTACCGATCGAATGCGCAACACTGGGACTGGGCGGGTCACATACCCAGGATGGGCCAGTGTAACTCTCCTATGGTGTGTTCTGGGTTGCAGGATGATTAAATGAGTATACCAACTGAGAGTTCACTTGTGGTTTTATTTGATTATACAACAGCAACACGATTACACTTAATTGTTACATAAAGTCAGTCCGCGTCACGATAACACTATCCCGAGTGGGGCTCACCGAACGACTGGCTTTGGCTGATTTTCTATGAGAATGCTTACACTGCAATAACTGCCGCTGTGCGGTCGCTACATCTATTCCCCCCTTTATTTAAAAAAAAATTACAAAAATTTTTCTTAGTTACTAATTTTATACAGAACCAGATTTAATTTTACAAATGTGTACCGGACCCTAAGTTTAGTTAGCTTGTCGCTTGCTTCAGCGGAATGTGCCGGTGACGTTATGAGAGTCATGTTACTCGTAGGACGTTGAATGTAAACAATAGTCTGGAAATGACACAGCTTACGGTTAATAAAAATATACTTAACATCTAAGGCCTTATTCTAACTTATTATTTAAAAATTCCTTTCACTCTATAGATACTAATGGTAGCTACCATGTGTTCGCCCTGCCATAAAACAAAAAAAACTATCATCCCTTGGGACCTGCAGCGTTCTCATGGTAGCGCCGTGTAAATTCATCCATTCCTCGCTACTCGCATTCTTCTTACTTTCGTGCTATGTATTTCGCCTGTTTAAAGGTTGCAAATGAAATAGGTATGTAATTAGATTAAATGCATTTTAAAATACCTCTAGGTAATGACAACGTTGGACATCGGAACTGCTCTTGATATACTCTTAATTTGTTCTTGGGCTGGCGCTGCGATGAGCATTTGTTTGCCAATCCACCTTTTTGTTCTTGCGTTGCATTTCGTGTATATGAAGTACACGAGTATTATGCCAAAGATTGTTAGTACTGCTATCTGAGTTATGCTAAGCAGCGAGAGATGTTTCTCAACTTCTGCTATGCTTGAGCCTCCTTGTGCAATGATAACTTGGTCTTTGCTTTGAGTTTTACCCATATTGACAATTTACACAAGTACTCGTTGTATACTGAATGACTTTATTCTAATATTGAGAGACTGTTAGGTATTGCCCCGTATGTCTCGAATCAGCAATTCCGGTGTCCAATTACAATATTCGGTTTAAGGTGATTCGTTATCAATTAGTCGGCGGCCGCTTAGGTCTATTAACAATTTATACTTTACCAGAAAATCCGCCCCTATTATGGGTTGCCCTACATCTGCCACTATAAACACCCATCTGAAGTTTCGACGCAGTCTAAAATTTAGTTCTTTCGTTATTAGTCCATATGTTTCTATTGGTGTGCCGTTTGCCGCAAACAATTTATACTTATTGGGTTCACATTCTTTTGATGCACTTTTTACACTCACGAGATTACGCGGATATACCGATATATTTGCGCCACTGTCAACTAGGAATTGTATACCTACCTGTATTTATGTCCATTACACTTAGGCGGTAGTTCACTCTTGGAGCGCAGATTTCCGCCACTCTCCGCTCCGCTTCTAGTTTTCCGGCTTGTTCCCTCTTTGCTTGTTCCAGTTGCACGGGTCCACGCATTTATTGGCGCGTTGTCCGAAGCGAAAGTGGTACACGCAAAGCCAATCTGGATCTTGCTGGGTTCGTCGTCTGCTGGTGCTGCGTTCTCGCGATCTGGATCTGTAATTTTGTCTTCCCCAGTTGTTGTACCTCGGTCTTGAGTTACGGCTCTCCAGTCCCTTGATGCGTTCCC
Source organism: Ochropleura plecta (assembly GCA_905475445.1). Classification (NCBI taxonomy): domain Eukaryota; kingdom Metazoa; phylum Arthropoda; class Insecta; order Lepidoptera; family Noctuidae; genus Ochropleura; species Ochropleura plecta. Next base: position 205,834 of record FR997722.1, on the reverse strand, counting down.
CTAGACTTCTTATCTCGGCGATTATATCGGTAGATTCTTTTGGTGCGTCTATTTTGCTAATATTTTGCTTTGTCGTAATTGTTTCCATTATTTTGTCCGCTACCGAAGCCAAGATCTCCGTGTCTTTTGACTCTGTGGCTGCTAGAACACTACTCACAGTGGTGGGCAAGTGATTTTTCCTCGTGCTAGGTCTTTCATTTTCCGCAGCAGCTGCGATGGTTTTTGATCTCCCAGTTCCATCTCTCCTATCAGCTTTTGCACTTGTCGGGCTTCCGACTGCGCGTAAATATTGCATAATCGCGTTTTTAGCGCCTCATACTTTCCTGATGCAGGTGGATCCAGTAATATATCCGTGACCTGCGATAAAACCTCTTTGCCTAGCTTGGACACCACAACCTGGTACCTAGCCTCGTCGGATGCCTTTTGTGGGTTCAATGCCGCTTCTGTTTGTATGAACCACAACTTGGGTTCATCACGCCAAAAATCTGGAATGCGTGCTGACAGTGAGATGCTAGTAATCTGCTGCTCCTCGTTCAGCGCTTCCTCCACTTTTTCTGATGCCATTATTTGATTCTACGAATTATTATGCAAAGCACTTCCCACGTGGTAGTTGAGTCGCCCGGCTGAGTTATGTGTAACGCGATATCCTTTCCTGCTAGATCACGTCGGGGTCACCAATGTAACTCTCCTATGGTGTGTTCTGGGTTGCAGGATGATTAAATGAGTATACCAACTGAGAGTTCACTTGTGGTTTTATTTGATTATACAACAGCAACACGATTACACTTAATTGTTACATAAAGTCAGTCCGCGTCACGATAACACTATCCCGAGTGGGGCTCACCGAACGACTGGCTTGCCCGCGTCGCCTGCGCATTTTCTATGAGAATGCTTACACTGCAATAACTGCCGCTGTGCGGTCGCTACAGCCAGAATCGTCACACACTGGATGGCTTAACACGGCCGTGGTCACCGAGAAAGGCCTAAAAACGCTCGTTTCTGATCTATTGGCCAGAGGGCAAACACCGAGAGAGCTAGAAAGTAATGCGGGATGCCTTTGCCTAGCCGTGGGACTACATAGGCTAATAAAAAAAAACAAATTATGTCACACCTAATGATGAGGAATTATTAAAATATCAAAATCTGTCTAATATTTTATATTTCAAAATTCTAACTAAACATTACCTACATTCCGGGTTTATCAGAGTGAACAAATCACCTGCGTTGAGTCTATGGACAGGGGTGGCCTTTTTTGGTCAAGTAAAGCTGGAGATCATCTTTGCTATTTTTTTTTAAATGTTGCCTCACACTAGGATTTCTCCTGTATCGTGGGTGCGTTTACAAACGTTTAAACCTTTGTTTTTCTGGTAGATTTAAGTACTAACATTAGTTTTTTATGTTGTGTATTGTACTACTAACACATTACTGCTGGCACATTTATTGGTTTTTCTTACATATGATTACATTTTTAAATATTTCTTAATAAAAAAAGCATAAAAAAAAACATTTAAAAATATAAAAATAGTAGCCCACCGGTATCGGGAACAGGATCCAAGCTAGCGGCGGTCAGGGCTCCAGAGAAAGGAACCGCCTAACAATACGAGCCGTGTCCAGGAGTACCGCTTTCTGTATCAAGCCCTTGATCCAGCTGCCTAACGAGAGCCTTCTCAGGTGTTGGTCGAGGCTCTTAGCAATTAAGCCATTGGCTGTAACGACTATCGGCACAATGATCGCTGAGTCCACATCCCACATGTCGACAACCTCGCGAGCCAAGTCAATATACTTGATTTGTTTATCTTTTTCGGCTTTCACAAGGTTCTCGTCATGTGGGACCGTTATGTCAACAATCATTGCGCGCCGCTCTGATCGATCCACCACCACTATATCAGGTTTATTTGCAACAATAGTCCTGTCAGTGATGATGGATCGATCCCAGTACAATGTGATATTGCCATGTTCGAGAACTGAGTCGGGCTCATACCTATAGTACGGCACTTCCGATTCCACAAGGCTGTATTTTAGAGCAAGTTGCTGATGGATAATCCTGGCTACAAGGTTGTGTCTCTCCGTTAGCAAGGCGAGAACAACTAGAGATAATGTGACGAATTGATTCACCCGGACGGTGGCATGCCCGACATATGTCAACCGTGCCGTCCTTCACAATAAATCTCCGGTAGTTATTCGTCATCATAACTTCATCCATGATTGCACAGACAAAACCTTCGGTTTCTCCAAAGAGGTCCCCGGAACGTAGCCAGGCTACGGACGCTGGTTGATCTACATCGGGTCCATGTAAGGCCCGGAAAAAGCGTCCGTGAAGCTCCTTACTCTGCCATACCTCCCTGCGGTCGTTAGTGTCAAGCACTACAGGTTTGCGCCAGTTCTCTTTAGCCAAGGAGAGCGGGGTGAGGCCTTTGTCCATTGCAACCACATCCCGATGCATTCCCACGTCGGTTTCTAGGAAATATTCCCTGAGACTGCATATTTCGCGGTTGTGGAGAGTCTTGGCGTTTAAAAAGCCTCGACCTCCGCAACTCCGCGGGATATACAGTCTCATAACCGAAGAAGTGGGTGATGCATACGAAATGCCGTTAACAATGTACGGACCTTCCTATCCAGGGCGTCCAATTCTGTTTGAGTCCATTTGAGTATGCTGAGAGAGTACATCAAAACCGGCATGACCCAACCGTTGAAAGCACGCACCTTGTTTCCGCCTGATAAAAGACTATTAAATACTTTTCTCAGGCGGCCAAAGAAGCGTTCCTTCAACGATTGCTTCATGTCAGCAACATTGATGCCCAGCGCTTCCGACATCCCCAAATACTTGTAGGTTTCGGTTGCTGAGAGGGATCTAAGGTTTATGGAATCTGAGAGCTGGGTTCCCACAGATTCCACAATTTCCCCTCGCTTTACTTACATGCATGACCGCACATTTGTCCACACCAAATTCCATCCTGATAGCGCTACTGAAAGTTTCAGTTACCTTTAGTAGCTCCATCAGTTGCAAATCGTTGGGGGCAAAGAGTTTCAGGTCATCCATGTAAAGAAGGTGAGATATAACCCGACCACCTCTCCTCAATCGATAGCCCAGACCTGAATTCTCCAGCAGCGTGCTTAGAAGATTCAAGGCTAAGCAGAACCAAAGTGGACTCAAACTATCGCCTTGGAAAATACCTCGCTCTATCCTGATCGGTTCACTATTTCTCTGAATCTGCCGACATCCTGGATAGCGAAGGACTGTACTCCATTGCCTCATACACGAGATCAGGAAGGTGCGCAGAGTTACATCAATTTTATACAACTAGCACCCTCATGAGCCATGTATGTGGTACGGAGTCATAGGCCTTCTTATAGTCTATCCAACATGTCGACAGATGCCTTCGGGAACGGCGAACCTGTTGACAAATGGCCATATCAATGAGGAGCAGCTCCTTAGTACCGCGGGACCCGTTCCTACATCCATTTTGAGAAGCAGACATGATTGAATTGTCATCAATGTGTTTAGTGATTTTAGCTCTCAAAATGGATGTAAGAACTTTATAAAGTGTCGGAAGACACGTAATTGGTCTATAATTTTTGGGTTCCGCCGTACTACCCGATTTATGGAGCAGATGGGTTATACCAGTTGTCAAAAACTTAGGCAACGACCCTGACTCTAAGGCCGTCTGGAATAGGGCCGCCAAACGAACGTGCGATCTCTAGATCCACTTTATCCAGAAGTTGTGCAGTCCGTCCGGCCCTGGAGATTTCCAATTAGGCAACGGACGAACCGCACAAGCGACATCTTGAGGGCTGATAGTTAAGGCCCCCATTTCTGGTATTGGATCGCACGCTCGCTCGACTTCCCGAGTCCATTCACCTTCGGTATGACTGACAGGCACCGACCAGATGCTGCGCCAAAACAAACACATGGCGTCATCATCCGGTAGGTGCGTGTCAGACACACCTTGGTCCGGTCGCTCCCATGCTCAATACACCCACCTTTCATCGCTTTGCAATGTGCGATTCTGAGTGTTATGATTACCGTTCTACCCGCCGCTTATACCTACGAATACGATTTGCCCATGCATACACTTTCTGTTTCAGGAAGTCGATGCGCTCTGCGATGCGGGACATATAGTCTGGAGGAGTTATATCAGTCCCTGCAAATGCCCGCCTCACAAAGCGCATCACTCGAGGGCGTGTGTTACCCTCCCTGAAACAGATTAGTTTGCCAATGAGTGCTCTGGCCGCACCAATACGCCGCTCAATCCTGCACTGCCAAAATGGTACAGCTGGTTTCGGTCGTGTAGCTCTGTCATCAGGAAATTTGCGCACAATACAGGATTGAGTGAGCATCAGTGAGGTTCTCGCAGTTGTCAAAATAGCTTGACAACTGCGAATCCAGAGCAGCCACCAGCGCCCTATTTTTATTATGCATGGGCAAACGAGGTAAGCGTAGTCTAAGTTCGGGTGACATGTACCGACATTCTCGAATCGCACCCTCCAAAGTACTCCTCATTTCCTCACTGCACTGGGTACTTACATTAGTAGCCATGTCATTACTTACCTCGTTAGCGCGATTAACTAGTTGGTGGGGCTGTGGTGGTGCCACAGCCTGCGACGAAGAGGTAATGACTTGGCTACTCTGCATTTCAGTTCGTAAGCGATCAAGTACGGTGTCATCCAACATACGATTACGCTGGATAACCCGCACCTGATCCGACAGTCGTTGCGCCGACACGTTGACAGCTGGCTTAAGCACCTGAAACAGAGAGAGCATCCGAACACGGTACGCGGTCAGGTTGTTTCCTCCCTCTATAGCCCCATAGTATGAGCGCATGACGTTATCATTAATGGATTGAGTCCATCGCATGCGCTGCACACTTCCGCCGGGAGCTGGGACCCTATCAGAGGCCGGTGGGCCCCGAGGTCCTAAACCGTCCGGCGGCCGGTGTCTTCCTCGTCGACGAACTGGTGGTGGCGTCGTGGGCGGGGAAAAGTACTCGTCTCTCGAACTCGACGCAACTGCCACGGCCTGTGTCACAGCACTCACGACGAGGCTGGGTTCCGGCGGCGGCGAGGCGGAGCTGAGCGACGAGCCTGGAGGTGGATGGCGTGCGCTTCTGGCTTGAGATCTTGTCAACATTTTATTTTTAATTCATTTTAATATTTTTGATACATTTGATGACATTTGTCAATTTTTTTCTTTCTGGTTCTATTTGACCAAATTATTATCATTTTGTACTTTGTATCGATTTATGACGATCAACTATTGCAAATTTAGATAAGAGTAACTGTAAAAACTGTTAAAAATAAAAATTTTGAATAAAAATAAGAATAAAATTACAGGAGGTGAAATTGAAGTACTTGACTCACTCAGGTGTTGCCAGCCATTATTATTATTAAACTCACATAAACAAACAGCCAGACCCGAAACAACTTCCTGTAGGTCATACAAATATTTGTTCCGTGCGGGGATCGAACCCGCGACACTCAGCGCAGCAGTCGATCGCTCAGCCACTGCGCCAACCGTGCCGTCGAAAAATTATGAATAGCATAAATGAATAAACGTCCGTGAATCGATTCGTCACATTATCTCAGGTTGTTCTCGCCTTGCTAACGGAGAGTACTTGCACAACCTTGTAGCCAGGATTATCCATCCGCAACTTCTAAAATACACTCTTGTGGAATCGGATCGACTCATCATCACTGACAGGACTATTGTTGCCAATAAGCCTGACATAGTGTATCAAGTATATTGACTTGGCTCGCGAGCTTGTTGACATGTGGGATGTGGACTCAGCGATCATTGTGCCGATAGTCATATCTGCCAATGGTTTAATTGCCAAGAGCCTCGACCAATACCTGAGGAGGCTCTAGTTAGGCAGCTGGATCAAGGGCTTGATAAAGAAAGCGGTACTCCTGGACACGGCTCGGAGTTAAGAGATTTCTTTATCTGGAGCCCTGACCTTGGGCCCTGTTCCCGATACCGGTGGGCTACTATTTTTTGTATTTTTAATGTTTCTTTTTTTGTTTCCTATGTTTTTGTTTATTAAGAAATATTTAAAAATGTAATTTATATGTATTTAAATGAATAAACGGAATATAAATGAAAACATTGAAAACATACACCTGCCAACCTTTCCATACAATGTTGGGGTCGGCTGTCAGTGTAACCAGATGCAGTTGCAAAATCACACGAAACACTTGCAGTTAGTACCAGGTATATGAAACCCCTTGGTAAGACTGGTTGTCGAAAACTCTGTTAAGAAAACTCTGTATGTAATGGTCGGTCCACACATTCACGGAGCAACCTAGGCAAGTGCGGCTTAAGATCGACCCTAGCGGCTCTTATTATTTAGCTAGTCATAAAATCGCATTGATATTTTCCAGGAAATGGGGATAAGTAGAGAGGAATTCAACGTGATGCTGGGCATCGTGTCGTGGGCAACGTGCGGCGACGGGCGCAGCCGGGACGCGCGCGGGCCGGACGCGCTCGGGCCGGACGCGCGCGGGCCGGACGCGCGCGGGCCGGACGCGCGCGGGCCGGACGCGCGCGGGCCGGACGCGCGCTCGGGGCGGCGCGCGCGCCAGCTGCTGGACTGGGCGCGCGTGCTGCGCCTGCGCGCGCTGGGCTTCGAGGCGCGGCTGTGCTACTTCGTGCCCGCCGCCGTGTCGTTGGAGAACGTGTGTATCGTCGCTAAGAAGCTCAGCTGACGCCGGATCCGTTGTTCTCGACAGACGCTTCAACTCTACATTCTACTAGCGCAGTGTCACATGGCACGTGATAACAAACAAAGTTAACATAAAACAATTAGGTGTTTACAGTTGTAGTGTCCTGCGTGCAGTCGATGATGTCGTTCTGTTGCGATAAAATAAAAGTATATTATTGTAATTTGGATATATATTATTTTATATATTTTTATATATTCTATATATTATTTTTTATTCCTTGCGGATTCACCCGCGCAGAGAGAGATAAAAAATAACCCATTTGTAAAACTTATCTAGAGTATAAGCCATCTACATACTTTTCATCCATATAGGTCTTGGCATTTGAGGGTGAAGTAGTAACAATTTAATAAAAACACACACAAACCTTCGCCTTTATAATATTAGTGTATTTAATAATCTATACTAGTTGTGCTCAGCGATTTCACCCGCTGCTCAACTAAAATGATAATGAACGCAATTTTCAAGGTAGGAAGCTAAAAATTGGTATGCGGACTATTTGTCACTAACAAAAACCTCGTGCACCATTTTTTGCCGCCAACCCCATAAAAGAGGAGATGGAATTTTATATGGGACTTTTCGCAGTTTTCAACGTAGAAAGCTAAAAATCGGTACACACACTCTTTGTTACCAACGAAAAATACCTGCAAATCAGGAAAGAGGAACTGTGTTACCCCGAATTTAACGCGAGTGAAGCCGCGGGCAAAAGCTAGTCTTTAATAATTTTGTGTAACCAACTAAAATATGTAAGTCTTAAAAAGGGAAAGCAATAACAAGGCGTTAAAAATTCATCTACATCTGTCCATAGGTAAAGTGCCCAGAAGGCTGGCAGGTCTCAAGATAAAGATATCTGTAGTACTTTTGAGTGGTGGGCTGTAACTTTTGGCCAAGTGTAAGTCATAGAAATACAATTTCTCATCACGTATTTTGTAGGCAACTTTGATAATTTGCTTTCATATCGAAAAATTCTTGAAAAATGGAAAACTCGTAATTATTAATTTCTTTTTATATGTATATACTTAACGTTTAAATAAATATCGGCGTCAATAGGTCTAAACAGACAGTAACAAAATAATCAAAACAAGAAATGAAAACAATTATAAAACCACACCAAGTGTATTTTGCAGCACTCCTAGAGAAAACATTAAACAAGCGTAGCGCGTGCGGCCGCACTCACGACACGATCTGTTGTTTGTAGCACACAGCACACACTGACGCGGACGTAGTCGGCTCGTTTACGGAAGTGCGTTTGTATTGTACAGTGCGGCTCACACGCCACGTCTGGCGCGCAGCAATTGTTCGGCCGCAGCGAAAGGGTTTAAAGTTGTTTAGTTTTACCTAATTCAATATTAATCATCCGGCAAGTGCAAGGCGGTGAATGGAAATAAAATAAAACAGTAGCAAATATAATTTTGTATATTTATATCAATAATTATTATCTAAAAACAAAGTTCTATTACTATACAAATGTTCAATGAAGCTAGGAGCGCATCGCGTCCCAACTGGACATCGACACTCGCCGCACACTCGCCGCCGACAGACGGAACGTCATGTTTAACACAAACTCTCTGGCTCATATATAATTTGGATTGAACTTCACAAAACATATCGTTATACTTAGGCTTGTTCGCCCACAGTTATCTTAATATAATTCGCAACAAACTTTACGTGTCGATGATAAAATAAGCTCTAAAAATAATGATGCTTACACAGCAGGCGAGAGCCGCACTAGCCGTGCGCCGCGCCTGCGCCTGTCTGCGCCACAACGACAGACTCTTTCGTACTAACATCAACTTAACCAAGTTAATACAAAAATAACATTATCTATCACCAAAAACGTTTACATAAAAATAAATAAATGATAAATGCTCCGTTACTGGCAGACTACTCCGCGTGCCAGCTCAGACTGCATGTCACATGTAACAGCGACTGCATGCGATGGCTTTGTAGGGTGGTTGTCAACAGATTTAGTGTGGTGCTCATTCGTATAAATAATAATACAGGTCGTTAGATAGTCTGAGCACTAGGCACACGTGTCGGCAGTCTGACCAGGCACTTACCGATGGGTTCACTTTTAATAGTTCAACCTTCAATTCACAAACAAAATAAAAACAGATATTAAACTCGAATTTGGAATGTGATAGCGAAGTAGCAGGTAACAACGTAGAGTTCATTAAAAAATGTTATCTGGGTAACAAAATAAATTCTATAAATACTTTGTATTGTAAATAAATAAAGTAAAGCAAGATAGTGGACAAAATAGTAGCGAGGATACAATATAAAGTTTTCATACAAAACGTTGTAATGCTTGCGTGAGGCAGACAGCGGCAGCGTAGTACCTACAAGCGTCGCTGTGCTGCTAGTAGGTACGCGTATGGATGAGTGGACTCCCTACCTCCACCGCTATATACTATACAATTCACTATATTTTACAATATTTACATGCATGTGTGTGCCGTTAGTTCGTACACGAGTGGGACAGCGATACACTCGGTGCCAGCCAAGCATGATCGGTACTTACTTCACATAACATCACACGTGCAGTGCCCAAGGGTTACGCACAGATGTACTTTATACTATACCCACATTTCACCAGTTATGTTTGAAATCCCATGTAATTGGGGGCGTGCCTATTACCATCACCCGGCCGCTAATCCTCCGTGACTGCTGCTTAGAAATTACCAATGGAAAAACCCAATAACACTGCTCCACTTGGGAATCGAACCCAGGAGCTCATGGTCAGTACTTTACTTTATTAGTAATGTGCCGAATGATAGTTCTGTCCCGCCAGGCACAACAAGCTCAGTTAGTTTTATGCTATAGTGCTGCAACGAACACGTGCTGGAGGCCAGTTCTGTGAAGTACCGACACAAGATATGCTCACACCGATCATTCACATTTATCTTAAAGTTTTACACAAATAACAATATTTATATATAGGTTTTTGATATACATTTCAAAAATAACTTGCATAAGACACCTTTGTACAAAATCAAGTTTATAATATATGCGTAAAGTCAGTTGTCCATCAGAATATCAGCACATCGCGATGGTGCTCTGCTCAAATTAAGTCAGAAAGAAGTACAAACTTGTTTCGAATGTCAAGAGATTGCATCTTTTAACAACACACATAATTTTACAGACAATTGTTTGCAGACATTTGCCTGTAAAATTATGTGAAACATTCTATATAGGAAACAAGATAGATTGAAATAGTTACAAGTGAGTTGTACGAGCTCGTCAGTAGGATACTATGCTTCGGGCATCATAACAATACGTTATGTGATGGCAGATGGATCATGTACGTAATTAGAAAAGTTATAGTTGTGGAGAATCTGGCTGTGTTAATATTATTGTCAAGCCACTAGTGAGGTCGCCACTCGCGGTGACTTGAGGAGGTGGTGTCGCGTCACTGCGTCAGTACCCGTAGCGCTCCTGTATGGACGACACCACGCCGTTGGCCAGCGACGACAGCCGCCCCGCCACGCGCGTCACGCCCGCGCGCACCGACTCGCGCACCTGCAACACGCAACACGCAACACGCAACCAACTCACTCACTCACACTTCCAAACATTAAATATACTTCTTCAGCTGTCTAAATAAATTATCACTGTTAAGATTTATCGAATCCTACACGAGATATTTTATTTTACATATTGCAGTACGTTTTGAACACCGGAGCATAGCTGCACCTGCGGGCCCTCCACGCGAACATCTCAATTTACCTCAAATTGTGTCACTCACTTGTATCTATTGCGCCAGGGCCCGCGATTCCTTCTAACATGGCATTCAAAAGTAAAGAGGTTAACCACTCATGGCAGTATGTGGTCGTGGTTCCGCTGTGTGCTCACCTCGTCCAGGTCGGGCGCCGACACGCTGAAGGCGGAGTTCCTCGGCAGGCGCGCGTCTGCCCCGAAGTACTCCGCCGACGAGATGCTCGTGCTGCCCTGGAAGCGGGACAGGTTGCCGTCGCGCTCCCACGATGACTCCTGCCACACACCGCACACACTTATCAATTAAACTCACGGCATAATAAATTTAACAATAAAGGCATAATGTACACCAGGTCAAATTACATTGGCAAACTCGACACACTGCATGGATATCGATCGTAAACATCGTTTTTTTTTGTACTGTGTTTGTTTAACGCTTGCAGGATTTGCTATGTAATTAAATTGGACCTTTTTTGATAACTTATTTAAAGCATGCGAACTGACCTGTTCACCAAAGAACTGCGCAGAGCTGATGGCCTTGGCTGAGCCGAACTTCTTGACGGCGGAGTCGTCGTCCGCGGAGTCGGCGCGGCGGGGGCGGGGGCGCGCGGGGGCGGGGGCGCGCGCGGGGGCGGGGGCGCGCGTGGGGGCGGGGGCGGGGGCGGGGGCGGGCTCGGGCGCGAACATGGAGTGCACGGCGCGCGCCGGCTCGGGCGAGATGCGCCCCGCCATGTTGTCGAACGAGGAACACTTGCGGTCGCTGTCGCCGAACAGCTTGTCGAGGTTGCGGCTGTTGCCGTACGGCTCGTTTCTGATCGAATACCGTTACGAGTAAGTGAGATATTGTTTTTAATAGAATGTCGTCTTTATCGTGCACTTTAATTTGCACGTGATGAAATCGTGCAGTCGTGTGTATACCTGATCATGGTGAAGGAGGAGCTGAAGTCGTCGATGTCGTCGAGCTGTGCGCGCGCGGCGGGCGCGTCCTCCTGCTCGATCACCGTCATGTCCGATGTCGCCGAGTGCGATACGCCGCTGCAATATCGACCACAACATAAGCGTTTACAGACACTTTTCTATTGTCAAAGAGCTGGTCAGTATATGAGTCAGACAGGCAAATCTTATGAAGAACAACGGGTATGCTGTATTTGTCGACGTTTTGTAGATCTTACTATAGTATTATAAACTAGCTGTGCCCCCGACTTCCGCGTGGATGTCGATAAACAACAATGTGTCGCTTATAGAAGGTGTACTATGTTCCTTGTTGATAAGGGAAGTTCTCCTGGTAATATTCCCAATTACTTTTCCATCATTTGTAGGGTGTCTAACATCACCGCATGTATTTATATTCAAATGTGTAAATGTTATATTGCGGCATTGGGATCGAGAAAAATAATCGTAGTAAAAGTATTCTACTTGAAAAGATCATAATATGCTAATCTTTAGGTATTCGCGGAAGTGAGGCTAGCTGCATACTAGACATGGTCTGACACAAGTACACGACAGTATTGCATCGAAAGAATAGAAATAAGGTCGAAAATATTTCGGTGTTTGATTTTATTTGAATATCATGTCCGCCAAAATGTAGGTCATTTTGCAGTTTTTATTGAATACTAGCTTTTGCCCGCGGCTTCGCTCGCGTTAAATTCGGGGTAACACAGTTCCCCTTTAAAAAAAAATAGTAAATTAGTTCGATAGCATTTAATTAAGTAACCACATTTCCGAACAAACGATGCTCTTTCAACATAGTCTATGGCTGTGAATGACGTTGACATTCGTTACGCGCGTTTTTTAAAATATGCAAAATTAAATGTATTTTTTTCAATTTTTCTAAAACCTTTTTTTAATATTTTTTTCCGTAAGAACCTTCTACAGAGTATTAGAAAACTACAAAAAAATAATCAGTCAAATTGGTCTAGCCGTTCTCAAGTTATGGCGTGACAACGGGAAACGGGTTTCATTTTTATATATATAGATAAAAAAAATACAGCTCCGTGTTTGAAAAATTTTAGTTATCTCTTTAGTCTATACAATTTCCTTTGTTATAAATATAAAAAATATGATGGTTGTCGCTGAAAAAATTGAGAATTTCGAGACGAAATAATTTTTTTCTTGGTTGTTTTTAAACATTTTTTTTTTCGTAGTACTAGACCACTTTTGTAAACTGATTTTGTTTAAGTCTTTACTTTATGTATTGCTAGTGGCATGTACAGATACGGCTACCTTGCGACGAAAATCTAGACGTTTTACGAAGTGTTTGCTTTGTACAGCGCCTTAACAGCCCTACATTTTTTTATTGTAATATTAGTACTCACGAGCGGTTGGCGGAGCTGGCCTGCGCGATGCCGAGCCGGTCGGCGTGCGGGCGCGGCGCGGCGCCGGGCTCGCGGTAGGCCAGGCGCAGCGACGCCACCTCGGCCTGCACGAGCTGCAGCGAGGCCGCGCTCTGCGGCGCCGCGCCCGACTCCAGCTTCAGTTTCTCGGCCAGCATCGCCTCGCGCTCGATGTCCTCGAAGTTCGCCGCCACCTTCGTCGCGCCCAAGCCGCCCTTCCGCGCGCCCAACTGTACGGCAATGGTTTACTTTAATGTGTTACGATTAACATCGGCAACACATAAAATAACAACAAACCTGCTTTTCTCGAAGGGCTAGGCAGAGGTGTATTAAAAGAAAGACTCGACTACATTACGTCAACTCTGAATAATAAACACAAACAAAAACGTTTGAGTGTGATACAAGGCAAACATCCGTGACGCACTACAAAAGCGAGGCAGCCCAACATCACCCTGAAGATGTAGTTACACTAGACGCGCAGGACATCCAGCGATATTACCAACTCAATTACTCTTAAGCACATTATAAGAGCCCAGACCAAATCGGAGATCGCGATAAGGTAACCTATTAAATGTAACATACAAAATATTTCTTGTTGTTATTCTATAAATACAATTAATTTTGAAAGACTCCTCTATGAGGTGTGCTGGAGGAGTCCATGACTATTGATGAAGTAATTTAATGGCTTGTTTAAGTAATGCAGCTGCATGTGGTATGATGGTGTCTGCACGTACCCCGGCCCTCTTGGCGGGCTGCTTGCGCGCGCCGATGGTGCAGGGGCGCGAGTCGGCCGCCGCCACCATGTCGCCGCTGGCCACGCCGGAGCCCGCGTCCCACAGCCGCGCCGCAGACGTCAGCGCCGTGTCGGCCTTCGGCAACCCCTGCGCGCATACACGACCTCTGTCAGACACTGTACCCGCCGACACACAGTACAGTGCAACCAGAGGCAGGTCGCTACACGTCCAGCGTCATTTCAAAACGTCACAAATTTGCAATGACTTCGAACGCCCGCTCTCTGCACCCTTACATAATGGCGGTTTATATAGAATAAAACAGATGCTTTATACAAAATGTTTTCATTACCAATAACAATGTGTAGGTGTTTTTGTTAATCTAGACGAGTCTTTTTTTACTTGTAGGCAATGCATATGGATGGAAGCCATGTCGTGCCGTGAACCAGCAGTGCGGCAACATGATATTCACAATACAATGTGATCTGCTCTTAGAGAAAGCTTTATAAAACAGTCAATTCGTATTATATTTACAAAAAGACACTCAGCATGCGTAAAAATATTTGCGAACAATATTATTATGTTTAACTGACTTATGAACACAAGTTGTGGGAAATGTGTATTAATTCTGTAATTCGGATCAATTAATGTTTACTTTTTCCATAAATACAATACAATATCGATGCCGCGCATTAATTAGTTTGGTTGACATATATGATTGTGAATATGTTATACAATGCTAACGAATATAGTTTAAAATCAGTAAAACTATGTTATCGCTGTGCTCGTGGTACGCGCTGATAACAGAACGCGGAAAAATTAGAACTTTTGACGTTTATAAAGATGCAGAAAAAAAACAAATCCACATTGTATTGGCTATAACCAAATATTCAGCTGTATGTACGCACGACGGCAACGTCCAATCAGCCATACAAAACCAGTTTATGCAGATCTCTCATTGTACGGGAAATCTATACAGAGCGAGGCCATGTTTTACTGGATATATATGGCTTGATGTGCTTCAGATTCTTTTAAGGAAACGGAAATAAGACAACATGTATTATGTCATAACCGAATCGGAATAGGTAGTGCAAATTCGCAGGACTTCGTGACGTTATCTTAACATGGAATGGACTTTTAACTTTCATAATTTAATAGGTATGGTCAATTTAATTTCCATTTTTTTTTTTACAAACCGCAAAATTTGTTCTTATAATTTTAAATAATAAGGAAGTTGCAATAAAGTAAAAAAAATATTTTCGCAGGACGAAAAAAACATTTAATTAAATAATAAATTATAAAATCCCGCTTCCCACAAGGCTTATCCATATTAATACAATGTTAAAGGTAATTCACCCTAATTTGCACCACCTATTCCGATCTCTGGTCGTAATATGACTCACTTAAAAAAAGCAGTCAGCAGTGATCTAGTGTTCAGACATACTTGTATAATGACTTCCAGATACGCACAATGGTAAAGGCTAGTCATATGAAAGATTTAACTTTACATTTGGAATGTACCAAGAGTATTAATACTAACTAAAAACCATTCAATATTTTGTAGAACATACAGCAAAAAACATTCACATTCCAGCATACAGCAAACTTGGACTGTGGGTTGTTCAAAAGAGATACCCCCGCCTCCGGCACACAAAGGGCAAAGAGATACCCCCGCCTCCGGCTCACAAAGGGCAAAGAGATACCCCCGCCTCCGGCACACAAAGGGCAAAGAGATACCCCCGCCTCCGGCACACAAAGGGCAAAGAGAAACCCCCGCCTCCGGCACACAAAGGGCAAAGAGATACACCCGCCTCCGGCACACAAAGGGCAAAGAGATACCCCCGCCTCCGGCACACAAAGGGCAAAGAGAT
The DNA here is from genome assembly GCA_905475445.1 of Ochropleura plecta. Classification (NCBI taxonomy): domain Eukaryota; kingdom Metazoa; phylum Arthropoda; class Insecta; order Lepidoptera; family Noctuidae; genus Ochropleura; species Ochropleura plecta. The sequence continues at coordinate 190,471 of FR997722.1, read as the reverse complement.
ACCCCCGCCTCTGGCACACAAAGGGCAAAGAGATACCCCCGCCTCCGGCACACAAAGGGCAAAGAGATACACCCGCCTCCGGCACACAAAGGGCAAAGAGATACCCCCGCCTCCGGCACACAAAGGGCAAAGAGATACCCCCGCCTCTGGCACACAAAGGGCAAAGAGATACCCCCGCCTCCGGCTCACAAGGGGCAAAGCAACGTACATAGATAGGTTTTAGTCAGTACAAGTTTGAAACTCCCTTTGCGAGGAGCAGTTTTTGATGAATTCCCATTAAAAAAAACACTAAAAAGCATACAGCAAACTTGTCTTACTGTATAACGTGTGGGAGATTTAAAATGGTAGTTAATTATGTAACAGTTTAAAACAAAACACGATAAAGGAAACAAGTGCTTGGTTCAAGACATACCTGAGACCAGAACATGTATGTAAAGTGCAATGTATGCAATAAGTATAGTCAGAGTACCAGCTGTGTCGCGACACTGTGCCACGTTTACTTCTACATCATACTGTGAATGTCACATTCGAAAATATAAATCGACTTCATTTCCTATAATATTCCTCTATGTAACAAGCTATAATACTGAGTGGAAGACAGATAAGAGCATTTTTGTGCTTTAAACTTGAAGTCACAATTATGAAGCCTGAAGCAGCCAGCATCGACCTACATAAACAGTGATATATTAGTGAATGCTATACAAGGAGCCACTAGCCACTAGCTCAGTAGCGCGTCGCTGTGGGGTGAAATGTTTGTGTTACCTGTGCAAAGGAGGCAAACTCGCTAGTGTTAGTGGCGGAGTCGCCGTGTTCCGCAAACCAGTCTACCTCGCGCTCCTTGGCCTCCTTGGGCTCCGGTGCAGCCGGCTCCAGGTGCAGCTGCGCAACACAAAGTCATGGTTGAAAATGTGGATGCAACAACATTTATAATATACACAGTGGAGTTACAAACCTGAAACTAATCTTTGACATAAAGAGCATAAAAACACTTGGCTTGTAAATTTTTGTGCTTACACTGGAATTGGAAATCAATATGAAAAAATAATGTCTTTCATTATTGTAATACTCAAATTGCATAATTTTTTCTCTTTATTTGTACCTCAGAATAACAGCTGCACACAAATGACGGTTAAATTAGCATGAACATGAAAAAATATATAGATAGGGTAGTGCTTAAACAGGTTATAAAACTTGACTGCTAATGCTTACTCTAGGGCTCAATAAATAATTGGCATTGACACTGACTGATAAATGTCTGTTCGTAATTTTAAAATACTGTTATTTTAAAATTACGAACAGACATTTATCAGTCTTATTTTACTGAATGCATAATGTACTCAGAGAATAAATAAAGTTTATTGTCACTGTCACACCAATGTCATAAAAACGGTTTTGGTCTCTCTGTTTGTTCCAGCTAATTTCCAAACCAGCTGGAGTGAATCAAATCATTTATTTCAATTAGACCATTACAGGCACTTTTGAATGTTAAGAAACAAAATGAAGCTACAGTCCCGGTCACAAGGCATAATAACTTGTAAAAGTACTGTAGTTGCCCATTCCGGGACTATTACTGGCACATAGCCAATGTTATTAAGAGCAACTGACGATACATAATGTAGAAACTGTTAAGGGTTTCAGGATAATAATCTATTAAACCCTCATAATTGTTAACAAAATACGATTAAAATAGGGAAGTAATCATTTCATGTGAACAATTATAGTGGGCAACAGCTTATGTCAATAAATGTGCACAACAGAATTTGAATTCTTTATTTAAAAATAATAATAATTATTTTAAGCAAATCAAGTATATTGACTTGGCTCGTGAGGTTGTCGACATGTGGGATGTGGACTCAGAGAACATTGTGCCGATAGTCATATCTGCCAATTAATTGCGGCCTAGACCAATACCTGAAGAAGCTCTCGTAAGGCAGCCGGATCAAGGGCTTGATACAGAAAGCGGTACTCCTTTCTCTGGAGCCCTGACCGCCGGTAGCTTGGACCCTGTTCCCGATACCGGTGGGCTCCTATTTTTGTATGTTTTTTTTTATTTTATATAAGAAATATGTAAAAATATACATAATATGTTAAAAAATTGAATAAATGGACTAAAATGGTTCTTTTTTTGCTCTGTTTCTTTTTTTAGCGAATTTTTAAATTAAAATAAAGGAAATCATAATAACATAGAAAATTAAGTTGATAACTTACATCAAGTACTTACCCAAATCTGTGAATAAAAATAAGAAACAAAATAAAACCAATCAAATGTGCAAGCCTTCTTCAGTGAGACATTGTGAAGGCACAAAAGAACCTGTTGGACTTGTTCATGTCATAGTTTTGCATACATTAGGATAAACATGTCATTAGTATCAGTCAAACAAGCCACATTATTCTAAGGCATTATCAAGTTGGTTATACTCAGACATAAAATGTATAATTTATTTTCTGAGTTTCCTAAATCTGATATGTATTTCAACTACAAGAACACTACAGTGAGCGCTGACCTTGGTCCCATATGTCTTCATCGCCTGCTCAGACATGGTACTCAGCTTGTCACGGTACATCTGGGCCACTCGGGAGCTGTACTTTTGTCGAGCATCCTCTGTTGACAGACCATGCGTGCGGAAGAACTGGGTCTAATATGTGGACAAATACAAAGTTAGGTGTTTCTAATCTTACGAAACTTATAATTTAAAATGTTTTAGTAATCATTCTGATGGTCTAAAATACAACACGTCGGTTTTTAAATTCAGTACTAATGTAGAGAAAAATTATATACAGCGTTCGCGTTCCCGCCAAGTTGCATATTCCTGAGCTGCTTCCATGTCCAGTTAGTGTCCAGTTGTGTAGAGCGCACGAAAGTGAGATGCACGCCGAGGCTACGATGCACGGCAGAGCAGTCGAGGCAGATGAACACTCCGTACGTCACCGACGACCACGTAGGATTCTTAGCGTTGCAGTCGAAACATACCTGCACACCACACAACATACATTATTATCACTGAACTATTATTCTGTAACTAGGTAGCTTTAGAAATCTACGCACTTTATTCGCGGGAATAGAGCGTAATCTTTGGAAAACTGCTTCAATATCGGTTTTACTTGGCCCAGAGTCAGCCATTTTCGACGTGTTGTCACTACCTATCTGTCACGTTTGTCATCTCATGTCAACGTTTTACAACAAGAACGAAGCCGTTTCCTATAACGCAAGCTATTCGTTTTTGGAACAAAAATTAAAATGCAAACTTTATTGTATCAATTTCAGTTTGCACTTGCATTTGCATTTTATACATTGTAATTATTTTCCAACATTTGACTATTTAACTTGTGAGTGTCTCTTTGTGAAAAAAATATATTTTGATTGAATACAATTTTTATCTTTACACTTTTATTCGTTGTTTGTTATATTATTTGAAACTTTTTAATTACTTTGTACAACTTTTGACTTGTTAATCAATAGTTTCACGTTGTAACAGAAAGGCTTCCAAAAAGGTGCTTTAATTTTATTGTAAATCTATAAGTTTTGAATAAAATCTTTCTTGTCTATCATTGTCTATGGTTGCTGATGGTTGTCTAGCGGACGCATGTTAAGAATTTCTCGAGATATTTTTTGTTGATAAACTTGTATACGACACGGTAGCAGAAATCGTGTAGTGAAGACTTAGACAGGCTTTAAAGTTGAAAGAGTGCCGTGCAAACAATTACCGCTTTATAAATATTGTGAGCGGAGGGACGCTGTTGTGCGGCGGCATCTCGCAATCGAAGTGCTCAATTAGCTATGTGTACGTGCCAGTGTCCCCGGACTGACGACGAGTGAAAGTGCGATCAACTGGCGAGTGAACATGTCGTAGCAGATTGTGAAATGAGTGACGAGTTGACGGAACAGGCAGTGGAATGGAAAACGTAAACTTTCAGCCGAGCGGGGAGGAGATCGAGCGAGCCTTGATGGACCTGGGGCCCCTGCTCGGCGTCACCATCAAGGAGGAGGTGCAGGACGAACTGGGCGACGGTGGCGCGGTAGCCGCGGCCGCGCTTAATGTACGTATTGCCCACACTTCGCAACCACATCATGTATTTGTAAATAATGCAGCATTCCCAACCAATTTCAGCCTTTAAATCATTAGAACTAATAAATTATGCCTATCTATAAAATACCTTAAAAACACTTTAATTGTTGTTTACCAGCTTCAATGTCCATACATTTATAATACATATTACAAAAATACTAGCCAAAACTGTCCAACTGCTAGTCAAAGGTCTCTTCTCATACAAAGAAGGCACAAGCATTGATCACCAGGCTTGCTCAAGACAGTTTGGTGATTTCAGACATATATTTATGATTAGTCCAGGTTTACTCACAATGTTTTTCTTTACTTTGGTCTGTGATGTCTAGATAAACTTACAGAAGTTACATACAATTTAAAAATGTCACATTGGTACGGGCCGCTGCACTATGGGCCAGAACGGGGCGTAGCGTCTCAAAAATACATTTTGTATTACTATGAATTCAGTATTTTTTTTTTTTAAGTAAACAAAATAGAATAACAAAAGCACTAGGTAATACATAAAATATGTATAAACATATATTATTTACTTGGAAACTTGAACTTGAAATATTGAATCGAAATTATATCATCCTCGTAATGTAGTGAACCATGACTTTGTAATGTCTATTCCGAGTCAATTTTAAAAGGAAGGTATATGTATTGTATATTGTTGATGTTAGAATCTTCGCATTTTTACAGGATGTTATTTAAACACTGATTTGGTATTACTGCATAATATACTTTAATAACATAATAGACTTATCAAAACAATCAGAACCGGTTCATGTAAAATTCTCTGAACTTATAATCCCCAATTTTCTTATGACAAATACTCTTGTCAACTAAACATTCTACATTTGAAAATCTTTTCTTCTTTTAACCAAAGACAATTATTACATAGTAAAATTCCTTTCTATAACATCCCCTCTGAATTTTATATAACTCAAATAATATCTAATTTAAATCACCTTACATAAAACTTTAACAATCATTTAGAACACTCAATAAAACAACCTGTACCATATAACTTCAACAACACTTAACATAATACAAAAGTAAAAACACATAGTAGTATTCACTTCCTAACAATAATACTACTAGTTTCTTCAATCAACTTGTCTGCATCTTCAAATAACTTGTTTCCATCTAAGTTATTATTTAATTCATCAAAAACATACAAAAACTTCCCCTCTCAAACTGACATTCACCATCAGTTGTTTTGCTTCTTACAAAATTTCTCCCAACTTTTCTTCAACAACATACAAAACTTTATAAAAAAAAATTACATTCAACATCAATTCTTTTTCTCCTCCTTCTTACAAAATCTTGAACTCCTCTTCAACAACATACAAAACTTTATAAAAAATTTACCTTCAACATCAATTGTTTTTCTCCTCCTTCTTACAAAATCTTGAACTCCTCTTCAACAACATACAAAACTTTATAAAAAATTGACCTTCAACATCAATTGTTTTTCTTCTCCTTCTTACAAAATCTGAAGTTTTCTACTCCCAACTCTTCTTCAGCAACATATAAAAATCTTTATAAAACAATTGACATACAACATCAATTGTTTTTCTTCACCCAACTTTATCTTCTTCTTCTTACAAAATCCGGAGTTTCCACTCCCAACTCTTATCTTCTTCTTCTTATAAAATCTCGAGTTTCCACTCCCATCTTCTTCTTCTTATAAAATCTTGTCTTTCTACTTCAAATAATTTACTCAAATCTGTAACTCTTGCACTGTAGTTACATTATTTTAAAAACTCCGAAACATCCTTTGCCGATTCCAAATCATAGAATCAATAATTTTATTGTCGCGCAGTGGAAGCGTGCTGGGCCCATAACCTGTTATAATGTTCGCATTTTTATGCAGGATGTTATTCAAACACTGATCTTTATTACTGCATAATATACTTTAATAACTTAATAGACTTATCAAAACAATCAGAACCGGTTCATGTAAAATTCTCTGAACTTATAATCCCCAATTTTCTTATGACAAATACTCTTGTCAACTAAACATTCTACATTTGAAAATCTTTTCTTCTTTTAACCAAAGACAATTATTACATAGTAAAATTCCTTTCTATAACAGTTGAAAAGGTAATACATTCTACTTTATAAATATCTTAAATGGAAACAAGCTTTTACGGTCAGTAAAAAAAAAATTCGCAGTACTTACTCAAAAATTTTCAGTTTTTTTAACTTTGTAGAGACTTTTGAAAGTTATCGATGTTTCCCGATGTTGAGAAATTAGTGTCATTCAATTCAGTAACGAATGAGTATTAACGGGCTAAAAAGAAATTCTGCCCGAATTTGCCCGGTTTTAGTTAAATCACAATTTCGTGTCCTAAGGTAAAAATTACATTTTTGATAAAAAAAATATTGTTAAAAAGGTAAAAATGTAATTTTTACCTTTTTAACATTTTTTTTTTTTTTTAATGTTATTTTTTTGATGTTCTCAAGAACTTTCAGATGAAAGATTATGTTACTGGATGGTTTCTATGTATGTTTTGATTCTTTTAAACCTAAAATATTGTTAAGTTCGTAGCACTTGTATTTTTTATTGTGGTCAGAAGTATGGTCAAGCAAGTTTTGTGATAATTAATCAATAATGGTATCAGTGCTGACCATGTTGGTTGATAGTGGTTAACCATGATAGTAATAATCAAGGAACCATTATGGTGTGCCAAATTGATAACAATTGTGCACTCGTCACTTGTAAGGGCTAGCTGTAAATGCGGTAAGTTTCAGGTCAAACCTCATAGTTTGCAAAACACCATCAGTTGATATTTTAAAGTATTGTTAATATTTCCTTTTTCAAAATGACTGAATTCGTTGTTTCTCGTCGTGAACTTTGTAACCTTTTCATCAATAGGGGAACAAAGTTTTGCGGTTAGTATGTCTAACCCAGGATCGAACCCAGGGTCGAGCCCATTTGGGGCCCGTAGCCAATTACTACGACGAAGTCCTCCGCCAACGCCTACCGAACAATTACCCCCGAGAGCACCAAATCCACCAACACCTGCACCAGCACCTGTACCAGCACCTGAGGAAAATGTTTTGCCGAGTGAAATTATCAGCACGCCAGAGATCCAGAAATGGCTATTATCTATTGATGGCATTCTGACCGAAGTCTGCACTGTTGTTGGTGAAGGAAAAATGAACTCGGACCAGAAGCAACGTGTCGTAAATCTTTGCCGGAAAGTCCAAAGTGGAACTTCTCAGATGGCTGTCCTTTACCAATCGTTGAAACAGAAAATGATCCAGTCCCACAGTACCGTTCAGCACTTACAGCTTCAGAAGAACATGGTGAACTCTCTGGACCAGGTCAAAGAGGTTATAGAGTCGAGGCTAAATACGTCCAACGATAATTCCTATGCTAGCATGGTGAAGAAAGGCTCCGACAATTTCATCCGTCCTGCAAACTTGAGTTCAATTGCCATCTATCCCAGCGATAAAACTAAAACTAGTGACGACACCAAGTCACTTGTTCAGAAGTTAATATCTCCCGAGCAACTCAAGCTCCAGGTACGTGGCCTGAAAAAAGTGAAAAATGGGGGCGTACTAATTAGCACAGAAAATAAAAATGATATAGTTAAATTGAAGAATTCGGAGAAGATATTCACTTCGGGCCTTACAATAGAAGAACCTTCTAAACGACGCCCTAGGGTTACTGTCATTGGTGTTCCCGTAGCCCTTACTGAGAAGGAGGTATTTGACTGTATTTACGAGCAAAACTTATCTGATAAATTGCCGAATACAACGCGTGAATCCTTCCTTGAGACCGTTAAACTGAGCCATAAATCGGGTAAGAAAGACCTTCCTACCTGCAACTACATTCTGGAAGTACCCGCTGGCATAAGAAAAATGCTGGTAAACCAAAGCAGAATTTTTATAAATTGGACCTCATGCCCGGTGAGAGACTTTACGATAGTCACCAGGTGCTACAATTGCCAGCAGTTTGGGCACGCAGCTAAGTTTTGCCGTGAAACGAGTCCTACTTGCAACCACTGTGCAGAGACGGGACACTCCGTGAAGGAATGCAGCAGCAAATCTTCTCCCCCCCAGTGTGCGACGTGCAAAAGGTTCAAGAGGAAATGTGACCATCCTACCGGTGATGTAAGTTGCCCAGCACGTAAACATGCAGAGACTAACTACATCAACTCAATAGACTATGAGGGCGCCTAAGAGCGCCACAGTATATTATATTTAGTAAGCACACAAACAGGTAGATTTTCCCTTATTTGTATTTCTTCTTAGTTTGTAATTATCATGAGCGATCAGCTAATAAGTGATCTAGATAGTTTTACTGTGTCTGAATCCAAAATCTGTAATGTTGAGGACTGTAAATACCTTCTTCGTTCGGGCGACAAATCGCTTACCTTGCTTACACAAAATATTCGAAGCATAAACCGCAATATGGACGGTTTTGAAGTGTTTTTACAAAGTCTTGACATAAGCTGTGATATTATTGTACTAACAGAATGTTGGTTGTCAAAACAGACAGTCAACTTACCATCTCTGAACGGTTTTTATTCTTATAAAACAGACCGAAACACCAACCAAAACGACGGAGTTGTAGTATTTATTAAAAATAATTTACGAACTATCAAAGAAGAACCACTATCCCAAGACAGTAATTGCTTATTCATTAAAATTATTCCCGATACAGTAGTCATGGCTATTTATAGGCCTTCCTCTTATAATATCGACAGATTTTTAGAATCACTCGATACGAACTTAAAAGCCATAAGTACTTTTAAAAATATAATACTTGTAGGAGATATCAACATAAACATTTCCTCCGAGAAACCCGATACCCATACACACAATTATCTAAATATTTGTGCATTTCATGGACTTTTACCGGCTCACTATTACCCCACACATCAAAGCGGTTCTTGCTTAGACCATATCATTCTTAAATCAAAAAATCCATCCAATACATTGGTTACTAACTCTGCGCTTACAGATCATCAAGCTGTCTTACTAACAATGCAAATAAGTTCACCTAGAAAAAACTGCGAGCGCAGCTACACTAAAGTCAATATGGCAAATCTTGAAAGTGACATACGCGGCATTAATTTTAACCCAATTTATGATTCTGTTGATGTAAATATCTCTTTACAATATTTCATAAATTCTATACAATACGCAATAAGGAAAAACACTTTCACTAAGATAATCCCTAGGAAATATAGTTGTATTAAACCGTGGATCACACCCGGTCTCGTTCGTTGTATAAGACACAGAGACAAACTTCACCTAAAATCAAAACTTGCACCTGATGACGTAATACTTTCTGTAACCTATAAAAGATATCGTAACTTCTGTAATAATCTTTTGAAAAAACTAAAAAACCAGTTCGATAAAAATGAACTAGAGAAGGCGGGGAAAAATAGTAAACTTGTGTGGAAATTTATAAAAACCAATACATTGAGGTCTAAAAATTCTGAACCGCCGCTAGATTTACTATCAACAGAAATAAACCCATCCGAAGCAACAAATAAGGTAAACCACTATTTCGTCAACGTTGGTAAAAACTTGGCAGAAAAATTCATAAATATTAGCCTTGCTCCTACTCCAAACCCCACTAAGACATCTTCAACGTTAAAATCTTTTGTTTTATTAGATACGGACGTCAACGAAGTAGTTAGAATAATAAACGGCTTAAAGGATGTCTGCGCAACTGGGTGGGATGATATACCCAATAACGTACTAAAAAGATTTAAACACCTACTGGCCCCTCCGCTTACCCACATCTTTCAGCTATGTTTATCAAAAGGGATATTTCCAAAATTACTGAAAAAGTCTGTGGTCACTCCTATTTTCAAGTCTGGAGATAAAATGAGTGTGAATAACTACAGACCAATTTCAGTACTGACAGGCCTATCAAAAATTTTAGAAAAAATCATAAACAGTAGACTGATAAAATATCTGGAAGATAACAAACTTCTTTCAGATAATCAATTTGGATTTAGGCCTAAAAAATCAACTAGCCAAGCAGTAAACAAATTGATTAATTACATTTCTACAAATCTGGATAGTGGAATGCATACAGTTGGTATCTTTTTAGATCTTGCCAAGGCTTTTGACACTATTTCTTGCACTACTCTTTTGCAGAAGCTTGAAACACTTGGGATAAGAGGAGCGCAGCTTCTTCTATTATCTGATTATCTTAGCGATCGACAGCAATGTGTAAAAATTGGTCCAAACACAAGTTCTGATCTTTCAAATACTTGTTTTGGAATTCCACAAGGCAGTATATTAGGTCCTACATTATTTTTAATCTATATCAATGACCTTTGCAGCCTCCCACTCAACAATGGTGTTGTAATGTCTTATGCAGATGATACTGCTCTGTTGTTTGCAGCTAAATCAAGAGCTGAGGCCTATGAACATGCTCAGAATGGTTTCAACAGTGTATACAATTGGCTCCAGGACAATTTTCTAACACTGAATGCTGACAAAACAAAATACATTTCATTTGCAATGAGAAATACTAACACACCGCTTACTAACCTAATTATTTACGCGCATACCTGTAGCACTTACGCTGACACTGCATGTTCTTGCCCTACTTTAGAAAAAGCTGACCATTTGAAGTATCTTGGTGTCACAATTGACTCCAATCTAAATTTCCGTAAACATATCGAGTTACTATGTGCTAGAGTGCGCAAACTAATATATGTTTTTAAGTATTTACGTAATGTAGCCGACTATAAATTAATAAAACAGGTTTATTTGGCGTTGTGCCAGTCTATTCTAACCTATTGCATAACGTCATGGGGTGGCGCGGGAAATTCGATTCTTCTCCCTCTAGAACGTGCTCAAAGAGCAATTCTAAAGGTTGCCACCTTTCGTCCGTTTAGATTTCCTACACAGCTCCTCTACAAAGCATGTAATGTGCTCACAGTACGGCAATTATTTATTCTTCACATTATATTACAGCAGCACTCTATCCTTCCCTATGACCCTGTTCCTTCCGATAGGAGAAGGAAGGACCTAGTTTGCACAATGCCTCAAACTAGGCATGCTTTTGCTAGTCGATTTTATATGTTTTTAGGACCTTTTCTGTATAATAGGCTCAACAAGAAACTAAACTTCTATAGTCTAAGTTATAGGAAATGTAATTTTGTATTATCAGATTATTTAACAATACTTGATTACACGGACACAGAAAAACTTCTAGAAGTCCTAGTTTGATATGTTATCCCCTGGTATCTAATTGCACGTATTTACTTAAGTTAGTTTTAATGTTTTTGTACTAATTGGATTTTTGTTATAGTTGTTAATAGATTTACTTTAATTTCAAAACTTTTACTGTCCTAATTATATGATGCAATGTAAGTGATGGCCTGAAACACAGGTTTAAATAAACCTAGATCAGGCAGGTCGCTACCTAACATTTGAATTCGACATTTTCGTTACTTGCACCTGTTAATATATTTAAGTCATAGTTAATTTATAAGCGCTAATTAAAATTGTTTAAGAAATTACACTACAGCACCTAAATGTACTTTTGTAATATCTACTTTTTTTAAAATAAATTATTCTTAAATTATTCTTAATTATTCTTAAAGTCTGAAGATATTAAACGGTTTTTAGAAGAAAACTACAATTTATCGTCTTCAAAAAGCCATCAAGTTTTGAAAAATATTCAAAGATCACTTATTTATGGCTTCAATGATCGTTGGGCGAAGGCTAACAGAACAAAAGATCGATTCTATAATAAAAATTCATCGTGCCTAGACGGCGAATTTAAGGTAATATTCGATGAACCTTCAAACTCCTCATCATCAGCATCTGGAGAACGTGGACGTCCATCAAAGCCATACGAAGATTTATCAGATAAGTCCAAAAAACGCAAGAACATGAAGCCAGGTCAACTGTACGGATTTCAACAAGTCCACAACGCTTACATACAAGAACTTAGGGCTCAAGGAGAGTCCGAAGAAGTTTCTCTTGTATCCATGATGCGGGGTTTAAATAGATAGGAAAAAAAAAGAATTATTAAAGAGAAAGTATTTCATGACTCTGGAACTGTAAGTTCTTTTTCTATTCATGAGGCCTTGTCAGTATGGTTACCTAAGAGCATATTTTAATTCAGAAGAATTGTAATATATTGCTATCTTAATGTTCTGAGCATAGCAAAAAAGATGTGTTACCCACCACAATCAAGCATTGAAATAACTGACACCTATGCTAAAGTAAAGCTGCAAGATTTATTGGAAAACACTGTTGCTCGTAATTTATTGATTGAATCTGTTAATAGTCCAACACTGAGACGTTTGAAACTGTTTATAAAATGGGGATGTGATGGATCCTCAGGACAAAGTGAATACAAACTAATTTTAACCGGTGAAAATGAGTTTATTTCCTAATGGAATACCCAATATCACTTTTTGCCTGACCCGGGAATCGAACCCAGGAGCCAGTGGTCAGCAGCGACCGCGAGACCGCGAGACCAACGGAGTGGGCATGACTGATGAAGGTGTAATGGTTATTGTAAGCAGGTGAGCAGCACGCCCGACGGGGGGCTGGGGGGCGGAGAGGGCGGCGCGGGCGCGGATGGCGGCGGGGGCTCGCCTGGCGACGCGGCCGACGCGGGCAAGGGCTCGGCCGACTCGCTGGCCTCGCCCGGCGCGGCGCGCGCGCCCATGGCCGACACGCGCTGCGTGCTCTGCAACACGGCGCTAGCGCTGGCCGACGGCACGCCCAAGCTCATGGAGTGCCTGCACTCCGCCTGCGAGCCCTGCATCCGAGCAAAGCTTGACGAAAAACAAGCCAGCTCCAGAGACTTTCTGGGTATGTACTGTGACAAAATCTTACTTCTTTCATGTGTTGTGTAAATTAAATTATAATTAATATAATGCGCAGGCGCGGAGCGCGTGACAGTGACGTGCCCGATGTGCCGGCTGCAGTGCCAGGTGGCTAACATGATCGACCAGCGCTTCGTGCTCGAGAAGATGGCGCTCGAGCAGGCCGGCTCCAACGGTAAGCGATGCTGCTTCCTATTCATGCTTGATGTGTGTGTGAATGTCCCGCTGTAAGCTCTGAACTGTTACTGTGTGCAGGCGGCTTGAGCGGCGAGCAGCAGTGCAACAGCTGCGAGGACACGGAGCCCGCCACTAGCTACTGCGTGGACTGCGCCGAGTTCATCTGCGACAACTGCGTGCACGCGCACCAGAGGTAACCGAGCGATGACACAACAACATTCTGTCACTTACATACATAGCACAAAACAAGTATCAGTCTAACAACACGCGTGCCGATATTAACCGGCTTTTCACACGGCGCGGCGGCGCCGGGCTCATGTGATCCCAAAATTATACAATAACAAGGCCTCACTCGGCAGTTTTAACGTATTCGGTTGCTAGTAGAACACACCACTTCGAAAAATTGTCATTGCTGCACATTCCGCCAAGCCATGTAATTACGTGACCAGTAGGTATCGCACACGCGCCCCATCTTCCGTCGCGTATTTTGCGTTAAAGGAATCCTAGAGCCATCAATGAATGACAGCTAGTGCCACATTACTGTATTGTGTTTCATGACAGCGCGGCGGCGGCGGGGCGACCTAGCGGAATTGCACCTTTCTTTCAAGAGTTCCATCAGATGAGTGGGCAGAAGGTGTCATCAATGTAAATGTCATGTTTGATGCGGATGTCCGCACTGTCTCGTTCTCTGATGTCGACAGGCTGAAGATCACCAAGGAGCACACCATCAAGTCCAAGGAGGAGGCGGTGGCCGAGCTGCAGGCGCAGGCGGGAGCGCGCAGTGCGCACGATATGTTCTGCGCGGAGCACGTGCAGGTACGCGCACACAGCTCTTTCGCTATAAGTACCTACTAGTAGCAACCCACAACACATCTTTATTTGTAGACACCAACTACAAAAACTTAAATGAAAGCAGTTGATGCCATTATAATTGTTTTCGCTGTAGTGTAGCATCGTGCGGGAGACATTTCGTGACATGAGATGACAAGACATTTTTAGTCTATATTGATAAGACGGGGAGAAAAAGAAAGAAATTGTAGATGATCATTTATTTTTGACATAATGTATGTGAAACGTATCACCATCTGCCATTTCTTGGAAAACCGTTTTCTTTTGTGTTGTTAATAAGTTAAGTCTTATATGTTGTCTGTGTGGTTATATTAATAATATGTCAAAGCGCTTAAAAAATAACTCTTTTCGGCAGTCAAGCAAAGGAGTTTGTTGTTCGCCCTTGAGGCTACTTTGAGAGTGGATTACAAAATAATGGAAGATCTACGAACAATTCCATAAATTTGAAGTGAGGCTATAGATAAATAAAAAACTTAACGTAAAGTTTCTTTTTCTATAAAAAAATATCGACAATCCATCATAGCAATACATCCCATCACTTAATATTTGTATGGCGTGATGTTACACGCATTACGCTTTGCTTCATTTTCCATTCAATTTTATTATTAGACAATAATAAAATTGAGTAAAATTGAATTTATATTTATTAAATTCACTGCAGTTATTACTTTTTCCGTATTTTACGACTTTAATATTCATGGTGCAGCTAAAATATTTAGTCAAAATTGTAAATCGTGCTAACGTTCAAGATTGAAAAGGAACGGCTTATCTAAAGCCTGCACGTGCACGATGCTATAGAAAAACTACCATATATTTTAATAGGCATTATCAAAAACCTTCTAGGTCTATTGTCAAAAACCTTCTTTTTTGAAACGTTTCCAAAAAATTTGCTAAAACTTGAGTGAAAGAAATAAGTCAGATCATTTGTGTAGGTGATGTAACATTGGACGTGGTCGTATGTACGCGGACTATTCAGTGTAGTAATGTTTGTTGCGGTGTGCAGGAGCGGCTGTCGCTGTTCTGCGAGACGTGCGACCGGCTGACGTGCCGCGACTGCCAGCTGCAGCACCACCGCGACCACAAGTACCAGTTCAGCACCGAGATGGCCGCGCAGGTATGCACCCGCGTGCACGAGTGCACCGCCCCACCGAGCCCACCACAATGCAGGCGCTTAGATGTATTCCAAAAACAAGATTGTAGCATTCGTTCCCATTTTGGCCACACACCAATAGATTCATGCTATCCCCAACCGATGGAGCTAAAGTTTTGCTTAAACGTTTATTTTGCAGGATTAGCAAAGTGCTATATATCTGTTTACTATGAACAGTTCAGTGAGCATGACATACACTCAACCACCAGGGCACAGTCGTGTCAACGATAGCACAAACACACGATAGTACTTCTTATACATGGGCTTTAAAAATATATAATACTAGGAAATTGAGTCTATACAATGCAAAGATATTCTCACAATCTTCTGCAGCGCTTTCCCGGTTTTTTTTAGTAACCGATGAAATAGTACGTTGGTGTCATTAGTGTAATGTAGTAAGGGTGCTTGTGTGTGTGCGCAGGCGCGCGCGAATATCAGCTCGCTGCTGTCGGAGGTGAGCTACAAGCGTGTGCTGCTGGGCTCGGCCATGAAGGTCATCCGCGACCGCCAGCAGCTCATCGCTGACAAGAAGAAGG
Organism: Ochropleura plecta; assembly: GCA_905475445.1. Taxonomy (NCBI): domain Eukaryota; kingdom Metazoa; phylum Arthropoda; class Insecta; order Lepidoptera; family Noctuidae; genus Ochropleura; species Ochropleura plecta. The sequence goes on along the minus strand of FR997722.1, from coordinate 174,885 downwards.
CGCTCGTGCACGAGATCACGCAGACCGTCGTCAAGTGAGTACTCACCTGCGCTACGACCGTTTAACTGTTACGTTGCTCCCGGCTCTCATTTGTACATGTTTGTTAGTCGTTCTACGCAACGAACTGCTAACGTCGTCACACGTCGTGGGACGATGTAGTAGTAGGTGATGTCGGGACTGCTTCAGGTTGACCAACGCGATCAACACGCGCGGCAAGCAGCTGGTGCTGCGGCTCAACGAGGTGTGCGACGCCAAGCAACGCACGCTCAACGAGAAGAAGGAGGCGCTGGAACAGCTGGCCGCCATCACGGACCACTGCGTGGGCTTCGTGCACGCCGCGCTGGACGGCTCCGACACGGCCGTGCTGCACGCCAAGCACGCCGTGTGCGCGCATCTGCAGCGCATCAAGTCGCGCCGCGCCGACATCCCCAACCCCGAGATCCCCGTGCGCATCGCGCTGGCCCTGGACAAGCTGCCCGAGCTGGTGCGCGTGCTGGGCGGCCTGGGCAGCATCGTGGTGGACGGGAAGCCCGACGGCGCCGCCGCCGCCGCCGTGGGGCCCTACCACCCGCCGCTGTCCGCCGTCGTGGCGCTGCAGCACGTGGCCATGCACCAGGTACACACACTACCACTACCACTACCACGATGGGGCCCTACCACCCGCCGCTGTCCGCCGTCGTGGCGCTGCAGCACGTGGCCATGCACTAGGTAGACACGACGACATATCAACCTATACAAAACCAGTTTATGCTGATCTCTCAACAACGGATCGTACACCGTGGATTTCCCGTACGATGAGAGATCCGCATAAACTGGTTTTGTATAGGTTGATGTGTCGTCGTGTGTACAGTCGGGGGCACAATTGTAGAGGCAAAATTACAACGTAACAGCTTGACGTTTAGTTTGACTTACGACCTTATATTTTCAAGCATCGCTAAGGATTGTCTGCACTGTCAGTGCGTGTGCGTGTATGAGTGATGCCTTAACATTCAACAGATAACACACACACACAAATTGTAGTCGCATTAGAGCGAAATAACATTATATTATATCTGTTGCATTTACGCGTTATAGTGGCGACCCGTTCGTTACATTGTATTGCTAAAATTCGCTTGGTTTTAATATGTGCTGCTAGCTATTTCGATTTAGCCATGGATTAGCGATCATTGTGTCCCGAGTTCGAATATCATTCAAAAGGTGTAGTTGTTTTTGTTTCTTTAAAACCATATTTAGGTTTTAATCAAAAAAATGTTTATTTATATGAAGTTAAATATTACTTATTTTAATATTTACTTCACTGTAAATAAAAAATTCAATGTAATTTTAAATTTATTTTTTCGGTGTTCGAAGGTGGAAATAAAAAAGTCGTGCTGAATGATAATAAAAATGTTTATTCGTTTTATTTTAAAAATAACAAACTTTAATGAGAATTGTGATGTCACATTCCAACTTAGATAAAAGAAGTTCACTTGTAACTTTCTAACACTTTTTTTTTGTGGTTTACCCACTTAGTCAATTAATAATAACATATCAAGAAAATGATATTCTAATAACAGAAATATAATTGTTGATACAGGTATCGGTTCGTTAATATTTTAATGTCTTTGGGTATCGGTTTTGTGCGGAGTTTAATGAAAACTAATGTTTATGATTTAGACTTTATGAACATGTTTTATTATTATGTAACGTCACAATGAATGAATGAATTGAGGTTATAGCTTAAGTGTTCATTTTCTTAACGAAAAGAAGATTGAAACTTAACCTCAATTTAATATAATTAAATGTTACTCAATATTTAGTTACACCGTTTAATAATTAAAACAAAAAAATCTAGATATTAATATTTAGTATATCCTCCATTATTTTCAATGCAGTCAAGTAGACATTTGCACATGTTACCATATTACCACACATATTTCGGTTCCGGGTATCGCATCCAGGTATCGAATAATTCTGCAAAGCTCGTTGGTGTGAAAGCATTCGTTTCAAACTCGTCAACAATTTGTCGTCGCTGTGCGGCGGCTACCGTTTTCCTCGCATCTTTTAATTCAGTGACTTACAGTATTCTTCTAAAACAAAAAGAAAGTGATATTAAGCAGCTATAACATTTTTATATAATATAAACGGTGGCCAGCGTTTCACCGGCTCTGCAGCTCTTTTTCTGGAGAGATCCACCCTTTTCACCTAGACCTAGGGGTGTAAAAAATATCCTACGAACTGTTCTCAGACCTAACAAATTAAAATCCTTATGATAAAAAACAACAACCTTCTCCTTTTTTTTACAAGTCAGTGAATAAAAAAGAATTAATCCTTATGCCTCAGATTATTATTAGGTAAATATCAAATAAAAGTTTAAGTTATAATTCATAAATATAATACTCACATTTAGTCCGGTTTAATCAGATATTAGTGTTCCATTAAAACCACTTCTATGCAGTGCAATAATAGTCACCCTCGCCTCAATATAAATATTTGCCTGCATTTTGAGTTTTGAGAATAATAATTATACCACTATCTATTAAGCCACACTTCACCAACCAACAACTACAATCAATCAACAACGTTAATATTCCGATCAAGTTAAATATTCATAAAAGTCATGTCTACCTCACAGAGATCTTTATTCTTTAGTTACTTTTTATGATCTACCTCCCTAACTTAAAGAATTATTGTGTGAACAAAGCAAACAACGTAAAATATTTCTGTCCCATTACTACCAACCAAATAAAAAGTTACAAAAAGTCTACAATCTTGCGTTAGATTTGAACTCACGGCTAATCGATTCACACGTTTGTCCGAACCCGATTAACCGGTAAGTCATCCTGACTCTAATTTATAAGTTGAAATTATGAGCTACAATCACTTGTTGACGACAACGACTATATGCTTGAAAATATAAGGTCGTAAGTCAAACTAAACGTCAAGCTGTTACGTTGTAATTTTGCCTCTCCAATTGTGCCCCCGACTGTACACACACTACCACTACTACTTAGTCTAAACACTTTTGGTACAATTATTATCAAGAAATTTCCTAATTCAATAGTCAGTTTACAATAAGTAAACACGGATAACCTTGTTTACTTATTGCAGCCTAACTATTGCTAGTGACCATAATGAATATTCGAACCTAACCGACTCCGACTGCAACTGTTCTACACTGTAAACAGTCCGGCATGGTTGGTGGCAGTAAAGACGGGATGTCGTAGTATCGAGTTAGTATTGACTTGCGTTTAATTGTGCAATAACATAACTGATGTGCGACGTTGTTCCATGTCTCAGACGTTGGCTCGCTACCAGGTCAGTGCGCTCATCTCGTCCGTAGTGAATGTCTTCATCTGTTCTGTATGTCGATGTCGTCGCATCTGTCGCCGAGCGAGCTGGCCATGTCCACGTTATCGCTCTCTTTCTATCATTAACGAGTAGTGTTGCCACCTTTACTGTCTTTATTTTGTAATAGCTTGTTAGTTTCTTTGCGTTTTATTGGTGTTTATTACGTGCATGAACTTGTTTCGTTATGTATAACCACAGTGTAACTAAACTTCACGGTGGAGCATACTGTAGCGTCCTGCCCTTGTTCGGCCTTGTTCCATGTTGTTTCTCATAGTCCGGGGCAGAGGGAATGGGAAGCAGTCACCTCTTACTGCGAAGGAGGTGGCTGGACGTTTAAGGGGGAGGACCTTAAACCAACGCAGCCACGATGTTTTCCTTCACCGAAAGTTAGCTAGTGATAATTATACAGTACCTACGCACATGAATCCGAAGGAGAAGGAACAAAAAATATTGCAATGACGACGACAACACGTGTCTTTTGGCTTCGTTAAGGGTATATTTAACCGTGGCTGTGGTTTGTTCGAAAAATATACATAAACCTCTTTCTAGTCTAACACTCCCTTCCACTCCGCCCAGGGCGGCAGAAGTCATTTGATGATGACGATCATTATGTAAAAACCCTAACATAGGAATAAGATCCGCCTCGTTCCCACGCATGACTGCTGTTCGAGACTGCTCGCGTTGACCCACTGTGAGGTAGCTACACTGTGATCAATCCAAACTAGTTCTACAATACTGTAAACGATTCCGTGTCTCTACAAAATGTCCCAAAATTCAACGTTTTTTTTTATTTATTTATCAATAATCAACTCGAATTAACAGTTATACCACACAAATTTGCATTACAGGTATTAGGCCATGGACAAATTGATAACTTTTTAAATTGACATGCGCAGAAACTATATTTTTAGCTACAGTAAGGAAAAAATGAAAATGGTATTTTAAAATTTAAATTTTGGATTTTTTAGCTAGAGGATTGTGTCTCATTCAAAACTAGTTTGTTTTGACATCAGCTATCGATAATGAATAGTGACAGCACGTTTGAAAAAAAAGTGGCGAAAATGCAGGCTATTTCATTCAAACCCCTTTACAGATATCACTTATATTTGTATTTGCAACCTTAGTAGCAAAGCTGTTCATACTCTGTACAGTTTCAAATAAAACGGATAATAAATAAGTTCAAGAATTAATGTTTTTTCTGGGTCAATTAGTCCACGCTCTGGTTTCTGCTTATCGTTGAATTTTTTGCACACGTTGATTTTTTGCAAAAGATGTTATTGTCTCCGTAGGCAAAAAGCGGTAACGAAGATATTTCGAGAAAACCAGAAATCTGTTTCATATTCACGAGAAAATGCGTTTTTTTCTTGTGTTTTTAATGTTACCATAAAGATACCGTTAATTTTTAGTCAGTCATTTGATGCAAGATGTTTCAAGCAATCGGTTCAAGAAAAGACAATTCGAATCTTGTTAGGAGACTGCTTTTTGGCTATGACAATTTTAATAGTAAATTATATGTTTTAGTTAGTCTAGGATATGAGTGTTATGTTTGTTTTATGAGCGTATCCGCCGCATACAAAGTTTACGTCGTAGATCAGTGTTACCCGATAGTTGATTCTGTGTTAGAAGCCACGTCGGCGTACAGTCCGCATGTCCACGGCAAACGATTTAACTGTTGCTTGTGTTCCCTCTCCCGGCCGTCCCTGCAGAGTGCGCCCGCGCAGTCGTACGTGCCGGCGGGCGGCGCCTTCCCGGCGCTGGGCGGGCTGCGCGCGCGCACCACGCCGCTGCGCCACGCGCACGTCACGTCCACCACGCACCCGCACCATCTGCACGGTACGTCACGATACAACATATCTGCATAGCGACACACTTGTTTTTAATTTCCAGATTATACGTTTATTGCTCAGCTCTTTACATTGTTTCTCAAGAGTGTTTAGTGCTAATGCCTTATAAGAACAGCTCTAGGTCCAAACTTTAATGACGACGACTCCGTAAGGCCTTTCGCAGGTATTTCACTCCCAAATTCCTGATCTCATCAGTGACAGCACAGTAATCTTCATTTTAGTTACTATCACATACTAGTGGCATTATACAGAACTAGCTGGCGCCCGCTGCTTTGCCCGCGTGTTATCGGAAAAAAGTATATTTTGTGTTATTCCAGACTATAATCTACCTCTATGGCAAATTTCATCAAGATCCGTTCAGGCCTTTTTCGTGAAAGAGGATCAAACATACATCCATACTCACAAACTTTCGCATTTATAATAAACACATCAAAAAAGTCTAAGGGAACACATACAAATTTCAATTTTACAATGTGTTTATTGTGTCAATTTTATATTATTTTAATGCTTTTTTGAAATTAAACAACAATTGTTTTTTTTTCATGATTTTTTTAATAATAAGATTATTAAAAAAATAATGACAATAATTACGAGTAAGTACGGTAAGTACGTAGCACCTACAAAGTAAAGTGCCTAATCAACTAAACTTAAGCTGAAATTAAATGGTTGTACATAAAAATATAATACATAATAATTTTAATAAGCAAAGAACACGCTATAAAATTCGAACAAATGCATTTGCTTTTAAATTTGTGAAAAATAAAACCAAATGATACTCGTTTTTTTTGACAACCAGCCAGTATGACCTCTAGATCAAAAAAGTTTACATAGGTATAACCTACTTTGTAAGAAATGATTATTATTTGAAATAGGATGTGTTGTTTAGACTTTTTTGATGTGTGTATTAGTAGGATTAGGATTTACCAGAAGGATGTGGTATAATATGTAGACCAACAAACTGAACAACCACGCAAAGTACAAAATTGAAAATTTTAGAATATCAGTGGTTTTCGATGAGTTTGTTGACCATTTGATTTGATAATTCGGGCTAATAATAAGGTTGCTTTTGAGTCGTCCGAAATAAAATAAGTAAAATGAGCGTGCCGTGCATTCCCCCTATGTTGGCATTCCGCAGGAGTGAGCGAGATGAACCTGCGCGGGCTGCTGAACGCGCAGTCCGTGCGCGGCGCCACGCGAGCCCTGCAGCCCGCGCACCCGCAGCACCCGCCACACCCGCAGCACCCGCAGCACCCCGCGCAGCTCGCCATGCACCACGCCTACCACCAGAGTGAGTACTGTCCACTAGTGCCTGCAGCCCGCGCACCCGCAGCACCCGCAGCACCCCGCGCAGCTCGCCATGCACCACGCCTACCACCAGAGTGAGTACTGTCCACTAGTGCCTGCAGCCCGCGCACCCGCAGCACCCGCCACACCCGCAGCACCCGCAGCACCCCGCGCAGCTCGCCATGCACCACGCCTACCACCAGAGTGAGTACTGTCCACTAGTGCCTGCAGCCCGCGCACCCGCAGCACCCGCAGCACCCCGCGCAGCTCGCCATGCACCACGCCTACCACCAGAGTGAGTACTGTCCACTAGTGCCTGCAGCCCGCGCACCCGCAGCACCCGCAGCACCCCGCGCAGCTCGCCATGCACCACGCCTACCACCAGAGTGAGTACTGTCCACTAGTGCCTGCAGCCCGCGCACCCGCAGCACCCGCCACACCCGCAGCACCCCGCGCAGCTCGCCATGCACCACGCCTACCACCAGAGTGAGTACTGTCCACTAGTGCCTGCAGCCCGCGCACCCGCAGCACCCGCAGCACCCCGCGCAGCTCGCCATGCACCACGCCTACCACCAGAGTGAGTACTGTCCACTAGTGCCTGCAGCCCGCGCACCCGCAGCACCCGCCACACCCGCAGCACCCGCAGCACCCCGCGCAGCTCGCCATGCACCACGCCTACCACCAGAGTGAGTACTGTCCACTAGTGCCTGCAGCCCGCGCACCCGCAGCACCCGCAGCACCCGCAGCACCCGCAGCACCCCGCGCAGCTCGCCATGCACCACGCCTACCACCAGAGTGAGTACTGTCCACTAGTGCCTGCAGCCCGCGCACCCGCAGCACCCGCCACACCCGCAGCACCCGCAGCACCCCGCGCAGCTCGCCATGCACCACGCCTACCACCAGAGTGAGTACTGTCCACTAGTGCCTGCAGCCCGCGCACCCGCAGCACCCGCAGCACCCCGCGCAGCTCGCCATGCACCACGCCTACCACCAGAGTGAGTACTGTCCACTAGTGCCTGCAGCCCGCGCACCCGCAGCACCCGCAGCACCCCGCGCAGCTCGCCATGCACCACGCCTACCACCAGAGTGAGTACTGTCCACTAGTGCCTGCAGCCCGCGCACCCGCAGCACCCGCAGCACCCCGCGCAGCTCGCCATGCACCACGCCTACCACCAGAGTGAGTACTGTCCACTAGTGCCTGCAGCCCGCGCACCCGCAGCACCCGCAGCACCCCGCGCAGCTCGCCATGCACCACGCCTACCACCAGAGTGAGTACTGTCCACTAGTGCCTGCAGCCCGCGCACCCGCAGCACCCGCCACACCCGCAGCACCCGCAGCACCCCGCGCAGCTCGCCATGCACCACGCCTACCACCAGAGTGAGTACTGTCCACTAGTGCCTGCAGCCCGCGCACCCGCAGCACCCGCAGCACCCCGCGCAGCTCGCCATGCACCACGCCTACCACCAGAGTGAGTACTGTCCACTAGTGCCTGCAGCCCGCGCACCCGCAGCACCCGCCACACCCGCAGCACCCCGCGCAGCTCGCCATGCACCACGCCTACCACCAGAGTGAGTACTGTCCACTAGTGCCTGCAGCCCGCGCACCCGCAGCACCCGCAGCACCCCGCGCAGCTCGCCATGCACCACGCCTACCACCAGAGTGAGTACTGTCCACTAGTGCCTGCAGCCCGCGCACCCGCAGCACCCGCAGCACCCCGCGCAGCTCGCCATGCACCACGCCTACCACCAGAGTGAGTACTGTCCACTAGTGCCTGCAGCCCGCGCACCCGCAGCACCCGCCACACCCGCAGCACCCCGCGCAGCTCGCCATGCACCACGCCTACCACCAGAGTGAGTACTGTCCACTAGTGCCTGCAGCCCGCGCACCCGCAGCACCCGCCGCACCCGCAGCACCCGCAGCACCCCGCGCAGCTCGCCATGCACCACGCCTACCACCAGAGTGAGTACTGTCCACTAGTGCCTGCAGCCCGCGCACCCGCCACACCCGCAGCACCCGCAGCACCCCGCGCAGCTCGCCATGCACCACGCCTACCACCAGAGTGAGTACTGTCCACTAGTGCCTGCAGCCCGCGCACCCGCAGCACCCGCCACACCCGCAGCACCCCGCGCAGCTCGCCATGCACCACGCCTACCACCAGAGTGAGTACTGTCCACTAGTGCCTGCAGCCCGCGCACCCGCAGCACCCGCCACACCCGCAGCACCCGCAGCACCCCGCGCAGCTCGCCATGCACCACGCCTACCACCAGAGTGAGTACTGTCCACTAGTGCCTGCAGCCCGCGCACCCGCAGCACCCGCCACACCCGCAGCACCCGCAGCACCCCGCGCAGCTCGCCATGCACCACGCCTACCACCAGAGTGAGTACTGTCCACTAGTGCCTGCAGCCCGCGCACCCGCAGCACCCGCCACACCCGCAGCACCCCGCGCAGCTCGCCATGCACCACGCCTACCACCAGAGTGAGTACTGTCCACTAGTGCCTGCAGCCCGCGCACCCGCAGCACCCGCAGCACCCCGCGCAGCTCGCCATGCACCACGCCTACCACCAGAGTGAGTACTGTCCACTAGTGCCTGCAGCCCGCGCACCCGCAGCACCCGCCACACCCGCAGCACCCGCAGCACCCCGCGCAGCTCGCCATGCACCACGCCTACCACCAGAGTGAGTACTGTCCACTAGTGCCTGCAGCCCGCGCACCCGCAGCACCCGCAGCACCCCGCGCAGCTCGCCATGCACCACGCCTACCACCAGAGTGAGTACTGTCCACTAGTGCCTGCAGCCCGCGCACCCGCAGCACCCGCAGCACCCCGCGCAGCTCGCCATGCACCACGCCTACCACCAGAGTGAGTACTGTCCACTAGTGCCTGCAGCCCGCGCACCCGCAGCACCCGCAGCACCCGCAGCACCCGCAGCACCCCGCGCAGCTCGCCATGCACCACGCCTACCACCAGAGTGAGTACTGTCCACTAGTGCCTGCAGCCCGCGCACCCGCAGCACCCGCCACACCCGCAGCACCCGCAGCACCCCGCGCAGCTCGCCATGCACCACGCCTACCACCAGAGTGAGTACTGTCCACTAGTGCCTGCAGCCCGCGCACCCGCAGCACCCGCCACACCCGCAGCACCCGCAGCACCCCGCGCAGCTCGCCATGCACCACGCCTACCACCAGAGTGAGTACTGTCCACTAGTGCCTGCAGCCCGCGCACCCGCAGCACCCGCAGCACCCCGCGCAGCTCGCCATGCACCACGCCTACCACCAGAGTGAGTACTGTCCACTAGTGCCTGCAGCCCGCGCACCCGCAGCACCCGCAGCACCCCGCGCAGCTCGCCATGCACCACGCCTACCACCAGAGTGAGTACTGTCCACTAGTGCCTGCAGCCCGCGCACCCGCAGCACCCGCCACACCCGCAGCACCCCGCGCAGCTCGCCATGCACCACGCCTACCACCAGAGTGAGTACTGTCCACTAGTGCCTGCAGCCCGCGCACCCGCAGCACCCGCCACACCCGCAGCACCCGCAGCACCCCGCGCAGCTCGCCATGCACCACGCCTACCACCAGAGTGAGTACTGTCCACTAGTGCCTGCAGCCCGCGCACCCGCAGCACCCGCAGCACCCCGCGCAGCTCGCCATGCACCACGCCTACCACCAGAGTGAGTACTGTCCACTAGTGCCTGCAGCCCGCGCACCCGCAGCACCCGCCACACCCGCAGCACCCGCAGCACCCCGCGCAGCTCGCCATGCACCACGCCTACCACCAGAGTGAGTACTGTCCACTAGTGCCTGCAGCCCGCGCACCCGCAGCACCCGCAGCACCCCGCGCAGCTCGCCATGCACCACGCCTACCACCAGAGTGAGTACTGTCCACTAGTGCCTGCAGCCCGCGCACCCGCAGCACCCGCAGCACCCCGCGCAGCTCGCCATGCACCACGCCTACCACCAGAGTGAGTACTGTCCACTAGTGCCTGCAGCCCGCGCACCCGCAGCACCCGCCACACCCGCAGCACCCGCAGCACCCCGCGCAGCTCGCCATGCACCACGCCTACCACCAGAGTGAGTACTGTCCACTAGTGCCTGCAGCCCGCGCACCCGCAGCACCCGCAGCACCCGCAGCACCCGCAGCACCCCGCGCAGCTCGCCATGCACCACGCCTACCACCAGAGTGAGTACTGTCCACTAGTGCCTGCAGCCCGCGCACCCGCAGCACCCGCCACACCCGCAGCACCCGCAGCACCCCGCGCAGCTCGCCATGCACCACGCCTACCACCAGAGTGAGTACTGTCCACTAGTGCCTGCAGCCCGCGCACCCGCAGCACCCGCAGCACCCCGCGCAGCTCGCCATGCACCACGCCTACCACCAGAGTGAGTACTGTCCACTAGTGCCTGCAGCCCGCGCACCCGCAGCACCCGCAGCACCCCGCGCAGCTCGCCATGCACCACGCCTACCACCAGAGTGAGTACTGTCCACTAGTGCCTGCAGCCCGCGCACCCGCAGCACCCGCAGCACCCCGCGCAGCTCGCCATGCACCACGCCTACCACCAGAGTGAGTACTGTCCACTAGTGCCTGCAGCCCGCGCACCCGCAGCACCCGCAGCACCCCGCGCAGCTCGCCATGCACCACGCCTACCACCAGAGTGAGTACTGTCCACTAGTGCCTGCAGCCCGCGCACCCGCAGCACCCGCCACACCCGCAGCACCCGCAGCACCCCGCGCAGCTCGCCATGCACCACGCCTACCACCAGAGTGAGTACTGTCCACTAGTGCCTGCAGCCCGCGCACCCGCAGCACCCGCAGCACCCCGCGCAGCTCGCCATGCACCACGCCTACCACCAGAGTGAGTACTGTCCACTAGTGCCTGCAGCCCGCGCACCCGCAGCACCCGCCACACCCGCAGCACCCCGCGCAGCTCGCCATGCACCACGCCTACCACCAGAGTGAGTACTGTCCACTAGTGCCTGCAGCCCGCGCACCCGCAGCACCCGCAGCACCCCGCGCAGCTCGCCATGCACCACGCCTACCACCAGAGTGAGTACTGTCCACTAGTGCCTGCAGCCCGCGCACCCGCAGCACCCGCAGCACCCCGCGCAGCTCGCCATGCACCACGCCTACCACCAGAGTGAGTACTGTCCACTAGTGCCTGCAGCCCGCGCACCCGCAGCACCCGCCACACCCGCAGCACCCCGCGCAGCTCGCCATGCACCACGCCTACCACCAGAGTGAGTACTGTCCACTAGTGCCTGCAGCCCGCGCACCCGCAGCACCCGCCACACCCGCAGCACCCGCAGCACCCCGCGCAGCTCGCCATGCACCACGCCTACCACCAGAGTGAGTACTGTCCACTAGTGCCTGCAGCCCGCGCACCCGCCACACCCGCAGCACCCGCAGCACCCCGCGCAGCTCGCCATGCACCACGCCTACCACCAGAGTGAGTACTGTCCACTAGTGCCTGCAGCCCGCGCACCCGCAGCACCCGCCACACCCGCAGCACCCCGCGCAGCTCGCCATGCACCACGCCTACCACCAGAGTGAGTACTGTCCACTAGTGCCTGCAGCCCGCGCACCCGCAGCACCCGCCACACCCGCAGCACCCGCAGCACCCCGCGCAGCTCGCCATGCACCACGCCTACCACCAGAGTGAGTACTGTCCACTAGTGCCTGCAGCCCGCGCACCCGCAGCACCCGCCACACCCGCAGCACCCGCAGCACCCCGCGCAGCTCGCCATGCACCACGCCTACCACCAGAGTGAGTACTGTCCACTAGTGCCTGCAGCCCGCGCACCCGCAGCACCCGCCACACCCGCAGCACCCCGCGCAGCTCGCCATGCACCACGCCTACCACCAGAGTGAGTACTGTCCACTAGTGCCTGCAGCCCGCGCACCCGCAGCACCCGCAGCACCCCGCGCAGCTCGCCATGCACCACGCCTACCACCAGAGTGAGTACTGTCCACTAGTGCCTGCAGCCCGCGCACCCGCAGCACCCGCCACACCCGCAGCACCCGCAGCACCCCGCGCAGCTCGCCATGCACCACGCCTACCACCAGAGTGAGTACTGTCCACTAGTGCCTGCAGCCCGCGCACCCGCAGCACCCGCAGCACCCCGCGCAGCTCGCCATGCACCACGCCTACCACCAGAGTGAGTACTGTCCACTAGTGCCTGCAGCCCGCGCACCCGCAGCACCCGCAGCACCCCGCGCAGCTCGCCATGCACCACGCCTACCACCAGAGTGAGTACTGTCCACTAGTGCCTGCAGCCCGCGCACCCGCAGCACCCGCAGCACCCGCAGCACCCGCAGCACCCCGCGCAGCTCGCCATGCACCACGCCTACCACCAGAGTGAGTACTGTCCACTAGTGCCTGCAGCCCGCGCACCCGCAGCACCCGCCACACCCGCAGCACCCGCAGCACCCCGCGCAGCTCGCCATGCACCACGCCTACCACCAGAGTGAGTACTGTCCACTAGTGCCTGCAGCCCGCGCACCCGCAGCACCCGCCACACCCGCAGCACCCGCAGCACCCCGCGCAGCTCGCCATGCACCACGCCTACCACCAGAGTGAGTACTGTCCACTAGTGCCTGCAGCCCGCGCACCCGCAGCACCCGCAGCACCCCGCGCAGCTCGCCATGCACCACGCCTACCACCAGAGTGAGTACTGTCCACTAGTGCCTGCAGCCCGCGCACCCGCAGCACCCGCAGCACCCCGCGCAGCTCGCCATGCACCACGCCTACCACCAGAGTGAGTACTGTCCACTAGTGCCTGCAGCCCGCGCACCCGCAGCACCCGCCACACCCGCAGCACCCCGCGCAGCTCGCCATGCACCACGCCTACCACCAGAGTGAGTACTGTCCACTAGTGCCTGCAGCCCGCGCACCCGCAGCACCCGCCACACCCGCAGCACCCGCAGCACCCCGCGCAGCTCGCCATGCACCACGCCTACCACCAGAGTGAGTACTGTCCACTAGTGCCTGCAGCCCGCGCACCCGCCACACCCGCAGCACCCGCAGCACCCCGCGCAGCTCGCCATGCACCACGCCTACCACCAGAGTGAGTACTGTCCACTAGTGCCTGCAGCCCGCGCACCCGCAGCACCCGCCACACCCGCAGCACCCCGCGCAGCTCGCCATGCACCACGCCTACCACCAGAGTGAGTACTGTCCACTAGTGCCTGCAGCCCGCGCACCCGCAGCACCCGCCGCACCCGCAGCACCCGCAGCACCCCGCGCAGCTCGCCATGCACCACGCCTACCACCAGAGTGAGTACTGTCCACTAGTGCCTGCAGCCCGCGCACCCGCAGCACCCGCCACACCCGCAGCACCCGCAGCACCCCGCGCAGCTCGCCATGCACCACGCCTACCACCAGAGTGAGTACTGTCCACTAGTGCCTGCAGCCCGCGCACCCGCAGCACCCGCCACACCCGCAGCACCCCGCGCAGCTCGCCATGCACCACGCCTACCACCAGAGTGAGTACTGTCCACTAGTGCCTGCAGCCCGCGCACCCGCAGCACCCGCAGCACCCCGCGCAGCTCGCCATGCACCACGCCTACCACCAGAGTGAGTACTGTCCACTAGTGCCTGCAGCCCGCGCACCCGCAGCACCCGCCACACCCGCAGCACCCGCAGCACCCCGCGCAGCTCGCCATGCACCACGCCTACCACCAGAGTGAGTACTGTCCACTAGTGCCTGCAGCCCGCGCACCCGCAGCACCCGCAGCACCCCGCGCAGCTCGCCATGCACCACGCCTACCACCAGAGTGAGTACTGTCCACTAGTGCCTGCAGCCCGCGCACCCGCAGCACCCGCAGCACCCCGCGCAGCTCGCCATGCACCACGCCTACCACCAGAGTGAGTACTGTCCACTAGTGCCTGCAGCCCGCGCACCCGCAGCACCCGCCGCACCCGCAGCACCCGCAGCACCCCGCGCAGCTCGCCATGCACCACGCCTACCACCAGAGTGAGTACTGTCCACTAGTGCCTGCAGCCCGCGCACCCGCAGCACCCGCCACACCCGCAGCACCCGCAGCACCCCGCGCAGCTCGCCATGCACCACGCCTACCACCAGAGTGAGTACTGTCCACTAGTGCCTGCAGCCCGCGCACCCGCAGCACCCGCCACACCCGCAGCACCCGCAGCACCCCGCGCAGCTCGCCATGCACCACGCCTACCACCAGAGTGAGTACTGTCCACTAGTGCCTGCAGCCCGCGCACCCGCAGCACCCGCCGCACCCGCAGCACCCCCAGCACCCCGCGCAGCTCGCCATGCACCACGCCTACCACCAGAGTGAGTACTGTCCACTAGTGCCTGCAGCCCGCGCACCCGCAGCACCCGCCACACCCGCAGCACCCGCAGCACCCCGCGCAGCTCGCCATGCACCACGCCTACCACCAGAGTGAGTACTGTCCACTAGTGCCTGCAGCCCGCGCACCCGCAGCACCCGCAGCACCCCGCGCAGCTCGCCATGCACCACGCCTACCACCAGAGTGAGTACTGTCCACTAGTGCCTGCAGCCCGCGCACCCGCAGCACCCGCCACACCCGCAGCACCCGCAGCACCCCGCGCAGCTCGCCATGCACCACGCCTACCACCAGAGTGAGTACTGTCCACTAGTGCCTGCAGCCCGCGCACCCGCAGCACCCGCAGCACCCCGCGCAGCTCGCCATGCACCACGCCTACCACCAGAGTGAGTACTGTCCACTAGTGCCTGCAGCCCGCGCACCCGCAGCACCCGCCACACCCGCAGCACCCGCAGCACCCCGCGCAGCTCGCCATGCACCACGCCTACCACCAGAGTGAGTACTGTCCACTAGTGCCTGCAGCCCGCGCACCCGCAGCACCCGCAGCACCCCGCGCAGCTCGCCATGCACCACGCCTACCACCAGAGTGAGTACTGTCCACTAGTGCCTGCAGCCCGCGCACCCGCAGCACCCGCAGCACCCCGCGCAGCTCGCCATGCACCACGCCTACCACCAGAGTGAGTACTGTCCACTAGTGCCTGCAGCCCGCGCACCCGCAGCACCCGCCACACCCGCAGCACCCGCAGCACCCCGCGCAGCTCGCCATGCACCACGCCTACCACCAGAGTGAGTACTGTCCACTAGTGCCTGCAGCCCGCGCACCCGCAGCACCCGCAGCACCCCGCGCAGCTCGCCATGCACCACGCCTACCACCAGAGTGAGTACTGTCCACTAGTGCCTGCAGCCCGCGCACCCGCAGCACCCGCAGCACCCGCAGCACCCGCAGCACCCCGCGCAGCTCGCCATGCACCACGCCTACCACCAGAGTGAGTACTGTCCACTAGTGCCTGCAGCCCGCGCACCCGCAGCACCCGCCACACCCGCAGCACCCGCAGCACCCCGCGCAGCTCGCCATGCACCACGCCTACCACCAGAGTGAGTACTGTCCACTAGTGCCTGCAGCCCGCGCACCCGCAGCACCCGCAGCACCCCGCGCAGCTCGCCATGCACCACGCCTACCACCAGAGTGAGTACTGTCCACTAGTGCCTGCAGCCCGCGCACCCCGCAGCACCCGCCACACCCGCAGCACCCGCAGCACCCCGCGCAGCTCGCCATGCACCACGCCTACCACCAGAGTGAGTACTGTCCACTAGTGCCTGCAGCCCGCGCACCCGCAGCACCCGCCACACCCGCAGCACCCGCAGCACCCCGCGCAGCTCGCCATGCACCACGCCTACCACCAGAGTGAGTACTGTCCACTAGTGCCTGCAGCCCGCGCACCCGCAGCACCCGCAGCACCCCGCGCAGCTCGCCATGCACCACGCCTACCACCAGAGTGAGTACTGTCCACTAGTGCCTGCAGCCCGCGCACCCGCAGCACCCGCCACACCCGCAGCACCCGCAGCACCCCGCGCAGCTCGCCATGCACCACGCCTACCACCAGAGTGAGTACTGTCCACTAGTGCCTGCAGCCCGCGCACCCGCAGCACCCGCCACACCCGCAGCACCCGCAGCACCCCGCGCAGCTCGCCATGCACCACGCCTACCACCAGAGTGAGTACTGTCCACTAGTGCCTGCAGCCCGCGCACCCGCAGCACCCGCAGCACCCCGCGCAGCTCGCCATGCACCACGCCTACCACCAGAGTGAGTACTGTCCACTAGTGCCTGCAGCCCGCGCACCCGCAGCACCCGCAGCACCCCGCGCAGCTCGCCATGCACCACGCCTACCACCAGAGTGAGTACTGTCCACTAGTGCCTGCAGCCCGCGCACCCGCAGCACCCGCCACACCCGCAGCACCCGCAGCACCCCGCGCAGCTCGCCATGCACCACGCCTACCACCAGAGTGAGTACTGTCCACTAGTGCCTGCAGCCCGCGCACCCGCAGCACCCGCCACACCCGCAGCACCCGCAGCACCCCGCGCAGCTCGCCATGCACCACGCCTACCACCAGAGTGAGTACTGTCCACTAGTGCCTGCAGCCCGCGCACCCGCAGCACCCGCAGCACCCCGCGCAGCTCGCCATGCACCACGCCTACCACCAGAGTGAGTACTGTCCACTAGTGCCTGCAGCCCGCGCACCCGCAGCACCCGCAGCACCCCGCGCAGCTCGCCATGCACCACGCCTACCACCAGAGTGAGTACTGTCCACTAGTGCCTGCAGCCCGCGCACCCGCAGCACCCGCCACACCCGCAGCACCCCGCGCAGCTCGCCATGCACCACGCCTACCACCAGAGTGAGTACTGTCCACTAGTGCCTGCAGCCCGCGCACCCGCAGCACCCGCAGCACCCCGCGCAGCTCGCCATGCACCACGCCTACCACCAGAGTGAGTACTGTCCACTAGTGCCTGCAGCCCGCGCACCCGCAGCACCCGCCACACCCGCAGCACCCGCAGCACCCCGCGCAGCTCGCCATGCACCACGCCTACCACCAGAGTGAGTACTGTCCACTAGTGCCTGCAGCCCGCGCACCCGCAGCACCCGCCACACCCGCAGCACCCGCAGCACCCCGCGCAGCTCGCCATGCACCACGCCTACCACCAGAGTGAGTACTGTCCACTAGTGCCTGCAGCCCGCGCACCCGCAGCACCCGCCACACCCGCAGCACCCGCAGCACCCCGCGCAGCTCGCCATGCACCACGCCTACCACCAGAGTGAGTACTGTCCACTAGTGCCTGCAGCCCGCGCACCCGCAGCACCCGCCACACCCGCAGCACCCGCAGCACCCCGCGCAGCTCGCCATGCACCACGCCTACCACCAGAGTGAGTACTGTCCACTAGTGCCTGCAGCCCGCGCACCCGCAGCACCCGCCACACCCGCAGCACCCGCAGCACCCCGCGCAGCTCGCCATGCACCACGCCTACCACCAGAGTGAGTACTGTCCACTAGTGCCTGCAGCCCGCGCACCCGCAGCACCCGCAGCACCCCGCGCAGCTCGCCATGCACCACGCCTACCACCAGAGTGAGTACTGTCCACTAGTGCCTGCAGCCCGCGCACCCGCAGCACCCGCAGCACCCCGCGCAGCTCGCCATGCACCACGCCTACCACCAGAGTGAGTACTGTCCACTAGTGCCTGCAGCCCGCGCACCCGCAGCACCCGCCACACCCGCAGCACCCCGCGCAGCTCGCCATGCACCACGCCTACCACCAGAGTGAGTACTGTCCACTAGTGCCTGCAGCCCGCGCACCCGCAGCACCCGCAGCACCCCGCGCAGCTCGCCATGCACCACGCCTACCACCAGAGTGAGTACTGTCCACTAGTGCCTGCAGCCCGCGCACCCGCAGCACCCGCCACACCCGCAGCACCCGCAGCACCCCGCGCAGCTCGCCATGCACCACGCCTACCACCAGAGTGAGTACTGTCCACTAGTGCCTGCAGCCCGCGCACCCGCAGCACCCGCCAC
This sequence comes from Ochropleura plecta, assembly GCA_905475445.1. Taxonomy (NCBI): domain Eukaryota; kingdom Metazoa; phylum Arthropoda; class Insecta; order Lepidoptera; family Noctuidae; genus Ochropleura; species Ochropleura plecta. The sequence goes on along the minus strand of FR997722.1, from coordinate 156,552 downwards.
ACCCGCAGCACCCGCAGCACCCCGCGCAGCTCGCCATGCACCACGCCTACCACCAGAGTGAGTACTGTCCACTAGTGCCTGCAGCCCGCGCACCCGCAGCACCCGCCACACCCGCAGCACCCGCAGCACCCCGCGCAGCTCGCCATGCACCACGCCTACCACCAGAGTGAGTACTGTCCACTAGTGCCTGCAGCCCGCGCACCCGCAGCACCCGCCACACCCGCAGCACCCGCAGCACCCCGCGCAGCTCGCCATGCACCACGCCTACCACCAGAGTGAGTACTGTCCACTAGTGCCTGCAGCCCGCGCACCCGCAGCACCCGCCACACCCGCAGCACCCGCAGCACCCCGCGCAGCTCGCCATGCACCACGCCTACCACCAGAGTGAGTACTGTCCACTAGTGCCTGCAGCCCGCGCACCCGCAGCACCCGCCACACCCGCAGCACCCGCAGCACCCCGCGCAGCTCGCCATGCACCACGCCTACCACCAGAGTGAGTACTGTCCACTAGTGCCTGCAGCCCGCGCACCCGCAGCACCCGCAGCACCCCGCGCAGCTCGCCATGCACCACGCCTACCACCAGAGTGAGTACTGTCCACTAGTGCCTGCAGCCCGCGCACCCGCAGCACCCGCAGCACCCCGCGCAGCTCGCCATGCACCACGCCTACCACCAGAGTGAGTACTGTCCACTAGTGCCTGCAGCCCGCGCACCCGCAGCACCCGCAGCACCCCGCGCAGCTCGCCATGCACCACGCCTACCACCAGAGTGAGTACTGTCCACTAGTGCCTGCAGCCCGCGCACCCGCAGCACCCGCCACACCCGCAGCACCCGCAGCACCCCGCGCAGCTCGCCATGCACCACGCCTACCACCAGAGTGAGTACTGTCCACTAGTGCCTGCAGCCCGCGCACCCGCAGCACCCGCAGCACCCCGCGCAGCTCGCCATGCACCACGCCTACCACCAGAGTGAGTACTGTCCACTAGTGCCTGCAGCCCGCGCACCCGCAGCACCCGCCACACCCGCAGCACCCGCAGCACCCCGCGCAGCTCGCCATGCACCACGCCTACCACCAGAGTGAGTACTGTCCACTAGTGCCTGCAGCCCGCGCACCCGCAGCACCCGCAGCACCCCGCGCAGCTCGCCATGCACCACGCCTACCACCAGAGTGAGTACTGTCCACTAGTGCCTGCAGCCCGCGCACCCGCAGCACCCGCCACACCCGCAGCACCCGCAGCACCCCGCGCAGCTCGCCATGCACCACGCCTACCACCAGAGTGAGTACTGTCCACTAGTGCCTGCAGCCCGCGCACCCGCAGCACCCGCAGCACCCCGCGCAGCTCGCCATGCACCACGCCTACCACCAGAGTGAGTACTGTCCACTAGTGCCTGCAGCCCGCGCACCCGCAGCACCCGCCACACCCGCAGCACCCCGCGCAGCTCGCCATGCACCACGCCTACCACCAGAGTGAGTACTGTCCACTAGTGCCTGCAGCCCGCGCACCCGCAGCACCCGCAGCACCCCGCGCAGCTCGCCATGCACCACGCCTACCACCAGAGTGAGTACTGTCCACTAGTGCCTGCAGCCCGCGCACCCGCAGCACCCGCAGCACCCCGCGCAGCTCGCCATGCACCACGCCTACCACCAGAGTGAGTACTGTCCACTAGTGCCTGCAGCCCGCGCACCCGCAGCACCCGCCACACCCGCAGCACCCGCAGCACCCCGCGCAGCTCGCCATGCACCACGCCTACCACCAGAGTGAGTACTGTCCACTAGTGCCTGCAGCCCGCGCACCCGCAGCACCCGCAGCACCCCGCGCAGCTCGCCATGCACCACGCCTACCACCAGAGTGAGTACTGTCCACTAGTGCCTGCAGCCCGCGCACCCGCAGCACCCGCAGCACCCCGCGCAGCTCGCCATGCACCACGCCTACCACCAGAGTGAGTACTGTCCACTAGTGCCTGCAGCCCGCGCACCCGCAGCACCCGCCACACCCGCAGCACCCGCAGCACCCCGCGCAGCTCGCCATGCACCACGCCTACCACCAGAGTGAGTACTGTCCACTAGTGCCTGCAGCCCGCGCACCCGCAGCACCCGCAGCACCCCGCGCAGCTCGCCATGCACCACGCCTACCACCAGAGTGAGTACTGTCCACTAGTGCCTGCAGCCCGCGCACCCGCAGCACCCGCAGCACCCCGCGCAGCTCGCCATGCACCACGCCTACCACCAGAGTGAGTACTGTCCACTAGTGCCTGCAGCCCGCGCACCCGCAGCACCCGCAGCACCCCGCGCAGCTCGCCATGCACCACGCCTACCACCAGAGTGAGTACTGTCCACTAGTGCCTGCAGCCCGCGCACCCGCAGCACCCGCCACACCCGCAGCACCCGCAGCACCCCGCGCAGCTCGCCATGCACCACGCCTACCACCAGAGTGAGTACTGTCCACTAGTGCCTGCAGCCCGCGCACCCGCAGCACCCGCCACACCCGCAGCACCCGCAGCACCCCGCGCAGCTCGCCATGCACCACGCCTACCACCAGAGTGAGTACTGTCCACTAGTGCCTGCAGCCCGCGCACCCGCAGCACCCGCCACACCCGCAGCACCCGCAGCACCCCGCGCAGCTCGCCATGCACCACGCCTACCACCAGAGTGAGTACTGTCCACTAGTGCCTGCAGCCCGCGCACCCGCAGCACCCGCAGCACCCCGCGCAGCTCGCCATGCACCACGCCTACCACCAGAGTGAGTACTGTCCACTAGTGCCTGCAGCCCGCGCACCCGCAGCACCCGCAGCACCCCGCGCAGCTCGCCATGCACCACGCCTACCACCAGAGTGAGTACTGTCCACTAGTGCCTGCAGCCCGCGCACCCGCAGCACCCGCCACACCCGCAGCACCCCGCGCAGCTCGCCATGCACCACGCCTACCACCAGAGTGAGTACTGTCCACTAGTGCCTGCAGCCCGCGCACCCGCAGCACCCGCAGCACCCCGCGCAGCTCGCCATGCACCACGCCTACCACCAGAGTGAGTACTGTCCACTAGTGCCTGCAGCCCGCGCACCCGCAGCACCCGCCACACCCGCAGCACCCGCAGCACCCCGCGCAGCTCGCCATGCACCACGCCTACCACCAGAGTGAGTACTGTCCACTAGTGCCTGCAGCCCGCGCACCCGCAGCACCCGCCACACCCGCCACACCCGCAGCACCCCGCGCAGCTCGCCATGCACCACGCCTACCACCAGAGTGAGTACTGTCCACTAGTGCCTGCAGCCCGCGCACCCGCAGCACCCGCCACACCCGCCACACCCGCAGCACCCCGCGCAGCTCGCCATGCACCACGCCTACCACCAGAGTGAGTACTGTCCACTAGTGCCTGCAGCCCGCGCACCCGCAGCACCCGCCACACCCGCAGCACCCGCAGCACCCCGCGCAGCTCGCCATGCACCACGCCTACCACCAGAGTGAGTACTGTCCACTAGTGCCTGCAGCCCGCGCACCCGCAGCACCCGCAGCACCCCGCGCAGCTCGCCATGCACCACGCCTACCACCAGAGTGAGTACTGTCCACTAGTGCCTGCAGCCCGCGCACCCGCAGCACCCGCCACACCCGCAGCACCCCGCGCAGCTCGCCATGCACCACGCCTACCACCAGAGTGAGTACTGTCCACTAGTGCCTGCAGCCCGCGCACCCGCAGCACCCGCAGCACCCCGCGCAGCTCGCCATGCACCACGCCTACCACCAGAGTGAGTACTGTCCACTAGTGCCTGCAGCCCGCGCACCCGCAGCACCCGCCACACCCGCAGCACCCCGCGCAGCGCGCCATGCACCACGCCTACCACCAGAGTGAGTACTGTCCACTAGTGCCTGCAGCCCGCGCACCCGCAGCACCCGCAGCACCCCGCGCAGCTCGCCATGCACCACGCCTACCACCAGAGTGAGTACTGTCCACTAGTGCCTGCAGCCCGCGCACCCGCAGCACCCGCAGCACCCCCCGCAGCTCGCCATGCACCACGCCTACCACCAGAGTGAGTACTGTCCACTAGTGCCTGCAGCCCGCGCACCCGCAGCACCCGCCACACCCGCAGCACCCGCAGCACCCCGCGCAGCTCGCCATGCACCACGCCTACCACCAGAGTGAGTACTGTCCACTAGTGCCTGCAGCCCGCGCACCCGCAGCACCCGCCACACCCGCAGCACCCCGCGCAGCTCGCCATGCACCACGCCTACCACCAGAGTGAGTACTGTCCACTAGTGCCTGCAGCCCGCGCACCCGCAGCACCCGCAGCACCCCGCGCAGCTCGCCATGCACCACGCCTACCACCAGAGTGAGTACTGTCCACTAGTGCCTGCAGCCCGCGCACCCGCAGCACCCGCCACACCCGCAGCACCCGCAGCACCCCGCGCAGCTCGCCATGCACCACGCCTACCACCAGAGTGAGTACTGTCCACTAGTGCCTGCAGCCCGCGCACCCGCAGCACCCGCCACACCCGCAGCACCCGCAGCACCCCGCGCAGCTCGCCATGCACCACGCCTACCACCAGAGTGAGTACTGTCCACTAGTGCCGGCTTAGCGCTCCTCCAACGAACGTAAGCTTAGCCGAAACGCCCTTTTTACTGTTGGGAAATCATCAAAGAAATTCCCCCGCCGCGCCGGCGGAGTGTCAGATTTTTACTGACTAAAACTCCCACATGTTTCATCTTGTGCCCTTTATGTTCCGGGACCGCGGTATCTCTTTCGAACAATCCGCTAACCCGGCAAGCGGTGGCCCAGGCACGCTTAAAATAAGAAAGCGCTGCCGCCGGCACGTTCTTGCACGCCTTTCCATTCAGTCTATCCTCCGGCGTCTATCGACAGCATCGCGACATGATCGTCTCTTATCCGTTTTGCCGGTTTTCAGCAAGGCGTTTGAAAAGGTAATGCCTAACCAAACGCTCAACCACTTTAACACCAATAAAATCTTACATGAGAAACAGTATGGTTTCACCAAAGGCCGTTGTACTAGTGAACGCCGGTGTCACCCTATTAAAACACAGGATTCCATAGAGATCTTTTGTGACCTCTCAAAAGCATTTGATTGCGTAAACCACGAAACCCTTCTCTTAAAACTTGAACATTACGCCCTAGGGAAACTTGCCCTTAGTTTACTTAAATCGTATTTAAATGATAGACAGCAGCAAGTACAAATAAATGGTGTCATTTCAATGGGTTTAAAAGTAAAGATGGCTGTACCACAAGGATCGATACTAGGTCCCTTCCTCATTTTAGTATATATTAATGATCTACCCCATTTATTTAAAAACCAACCTCAAATAGTGTTGTTTGCTGACGATACCTCTTTAATATTTAAGATAAACAGACGTGCCACAAATCTTGACGACGAAAATAATGCCCTAATGCAGGTACATAATTGGTTTACCGCTAATAATTTAGTATTAAATGGGAAAAAAACGAAGTGCATAAGATTTGCTCTACCAAATGTCAAAAACAGTGTGACATAGTATTGAATCAAGAGAAACTAGAATTCGTCGAAAAAACTGTTTTCTTGGGAATAACACTCGATTCAAAGCTACATTGAGGTCCGCATATAACATCTCTTGCAGGACGCCTTAGTTCAGCAGCATATGCTGTGAGAAAAATCCGCCAGTTTACTGATGTAGATACCGCGAGACTAGTCTATTTTAGTTATTTTCATAGTATAAGGTCATACGGTATTTTACTTTGGGGACGGGCTGCAGACATCGAGTCTATATTTATTCTGCAGAAAAGAGCCATCAGAGCCATATATAACCTACGTAGGGGAGATTCTTTAAGGGAACAGTTTAAGGATATTAACATCATGACAGTACCTTGTCAATATATTTATGAAAACATCATGTATGTCAGGAAAAACTTGCATCTTTTTAGTAAAAGAGGTGACAGACACAATTATAATACTAGAAATAGGGACCAATTAGTTCAACCAGGTTTCAGGTTAGCTAAAGTAGACTCATCTTTCATGGGGTACTGTTTGAAATGCTACAATAAAATACCTCCCCACATTCTTCAACTGAATGAAACGAAATTTAAAACTTGTATAAAACGCACACTATGTAGGCAAGCAATTGGCATATTATAAGTTGGAGGACTATATTCAAGATAAAAATGCTTGGCTCAATGCTAGTCCTGCTCCACAAACATAGGGGTAAACTCACTAATTTGTATCTTAACTTATTGTGAAAGCTTCAGAAGATTGTAAGACCATCTTTGCAATGTGTAGAATCAATTCTCTAGTATTATATAATTATTAAGCCCATATGTGAGTGCTATGTATTATCATTGAGTTGACGAAGCCCTGGTGGTTGATAGTGTCATGCTCACTTAAATGTCTCGCTGATGGTGGCGGGTGTGTCGGGTCATTTAGCTCCCTTCAAAATGGTCGAGCTGAATGGGGCTGATCCATACGTCATGTTCGTGAACGGGCGCTGTCATTGGGACTGGTCATTTTTTAGGTGCCACGGATCATTTTTAATTTATTTAGATTTTTATATTGAATTTTGTTTTTACTCTGGACGCTCTTACTGTGCACGTCTTTCTACATCGTTCTCACATATTATTTGTATAATCTCAACACGAATGATGTAAATACGATTTTGTAATAATATTCTAGTTTAAAAGAGATCAACGCTTCTTCTCCATAGAGATCAACGCTTTGGAATGGTCAACTACAATACTTTCACAAGTTATTATGTCTTGTGACTGGGACTGTAGCTTTAACATTTTGTTTTTTTTTGACATTCAAAAGTGCCTGTAATGGTCTAATTGAAGTAAATGATTTTTGTTTTTTTTTTCTTTATAAAACCAATTAGAGATCTATCCGCCGGATACGAGCATTTAGTGCGGTTCGTTCGACTATACACGAAATTGATCAGACATCTATTTTCTCGTATGGGAAATGAACAAATGACTCCCTCCGCTTTACAGCGTGAGAGTGTCAGACTTGTACTAAATATAAATGTATATACATGCTCTGATCATGTCATGTCAGTATAGTCGACCGACGCGGTCGTGTTCCCCGCAGTGCTCGGTGCGTACGCGAACAACGCGTACGGGTCGGGCGGCGCCAGCGGGCGGCGCAGCGGCGGGCCGCGCACGCCGTCGCCCGCGCCGCCGCCGCTGCAGCCGCCCGCCTACCACGCGCACCAGCAGCAGCAGCACCAGCACCAGCACCAGCACCAGCCGCAGCCGCCCGCCAAGTGGCACATCCCGCAGCAAGGACTCGCCAACGGTGAGCAGTGCTTCCGATGCCTTATATTTTTAACTAGTCGTTTATGGACAAGTTTTACCATTGAACTGATACTGACATGGCGAAAACAAAAAGTTTGCAATACAATACATTACTTTTCACATACATAATACGATCAGTAAAATGTATGGTACAACTGATTCTTTGATCTTTGTATTTGTCTCACAGTAAAACACGCCCTTGACGATATACACAGTTAACAACCTCTTATGTTAAGGGTATATTTAAACAAAGAGTGACGCTAAAAATTTGTAATGATGAGAATTGTGACTCCGTGATACGATTCCTATTTGACATAATGATCGCATTGTACGTCGTCAGTGCACACAAGCTAGACTGTATGAAACTATATAAAATATGAATTACGTAACTCAATCATTACGCTCCTTTAATTTCACCCTAAAGTTGTTTAGTTTTTACTCACGATAGTACATTGACGTGCACAATATTTATGTGTGCGTTAAGGTGAGTCGGCCATTACTGAGCGCTTCCGAGCTTGCGCACACAGACACACTGTGTACGCGCAGCAGGCGCACGACTTAGATACCGACATAACCGACCCGTCCTCATGAGGTAAGACAACCACACTAAAATACAACATTTACAACTTCGAAACTAACATAAAGGTAAACGTAGAGGTCAAAATATAAATTTCATAAGAAATTAGTCTCATTACGGTGAACGTTTCCATGGTCCGGTGGAGTCGGATGTAAGTTCTGTTATAGTAACGTGTACGTGCGCAGGCACGCTGGAGCCCAGCGGGCTGCTGCCGGGCGGCGCGGGCGCAGACTACAAGATCACGCTCGGCCGCGCGCGACCCGCCCCCGCCGCCCCCGTCGCGCCCGCCGCGCCCGCCGTCACCTCCACCAACCCCAAGACGCCCAGCCCCAGCCTCAACGTGAGTACGAGCACGATGTCGTATTGCGCCCCGAAATAATCTAACACTACTGTTATTATAAATATAATAACTATAAACTTATTTATCAATTAACTCGTGTAACATAAGATTTTATATTACACGCAGCAAAACAGCAAAATTTATTGCAAATTAGCGCTAATATGACATAAATAAGCCCTGGCCACACTAAGTCGAATACTGCGCGGGATGCGGGAATTTACATAGACGGGACTGTTGCCTATTCGTGCATCTAAAAAGCAATCAGATGCAACGATCAACGTCTCCCGCTCCGCATCCCGTTCGGGCTTCGCATCCACGTGAGCAGTGAGCACCCGGCCGTGTCGCAGGGCGCCGCGCCGACCGAGCTGGACAAGGTGTGCGCGGCCTCCGTGCAGGACCTCATGGCCACCATCGCCAAGCTGGACTCCAACGGCGTGCAGGTCGTGGCCGAGGCCCCGTCGCCCGCGCCGCCCGTGCACTCCAGCACGGACGAGCCCAAGGCGGCGCCCGGGGACCCCAACGAGGACTGGTGCGCCGTGTGCATGGACGGCGGGGAGCTCATGTGCTGCGACAAGTGCCCCAAGGTGTTCCACCAGTACTGCCACATCCCCACCATCGAGAAGCTGCCCGAGTGAGTGCCTACGAGGCGGACCGAGACAATACTTTTTATTTCTATAACAACGAAGTGGTTTCCCCTCCGCCAATCCAATCATTTATTTGAATACTAGTTATTGCTCACGGGGACAAAGAAAGAGCTTTCAATTATTTGTCCTGCCTAACTTCCGCCATTTTATATACTTTTAAAAATAGCGGCCACGCATTACAACTGGTATTAATCAATAGTGCAGTGGCTATTGATTAATACCAGTTTGCAACAATACAAATAAGTTTCTATAAGGAAAAACATTAAAGCGTCACGTTAGGAGCCATTAAAGTTCCAATATTCGCCATAAGCACAACTTTGATATCTTCTACATTGATTATTTTACAATTACGATGATTTTGGCCTCACGTAAAACTTGTTTATATTGAAAATGATTATTGGTTTTAATACGAGTTTTACTATATACGTGGCTATTTTGGAAATAAAAACGTGGCGGAAGTTATTCAAGCCACGCTTCATATAAAAATGTTCGGACCCGCTTTATTCCAAGGGACTATAGTACCGGCATCAAAATAGGAACGATCTGTGGAAGAGATTTAATCAAAATCCATTCAATAGTTTTTTGTGAAAGTGGAGTTTAAATATCCTCACAAACTTTCGCAATTATATTATATAAATATTAGTAAAATATACAAGCTGCCATTTTGGATCACAAAACAGTAGAGGTCCCAAGTAGGATTTAAGAGGGAGATTCATATTATGCATAATATTAATATTATATATTATTATTATTGATTGTGGGTGACACCGCGGGGTGCAGCTAGTAATAAACAAATGTTAAATTAAATGAAATATCATAAAAACGAAAAGATCACAAAAACAAATGGAAGCGCTAGGGAAAAGCGTGTGCCTGTGCCTATCCAATTGAGTAAAAACTAACTAATTGTGTAATCTGGGTTGTAGAAGTCTATGAGAGAAAAAAACCGAAGTTTCCGGGAAAATTGTAGTTCTTACAATAAAAAGCGTAACTTTTTGTACTAACTGCAGCTTTCGAACATTCGTTTATTTTCGCATTTTTCGCTAAATACGGAGAATGTTATCCCTATTAATATACATTTAAACGGAATGCACTTTTTTAATATATATTTAAATATCTATTTGGAAAGTTTTTTTCACTTTTTGTAAATAAGACTTTCTGTTATTCACCAATCACAAAACGAATTTACTGTGTGAAGTGTGACATATGATAATTACCTTAAGATGTGTTTGTTAGGGTACGCTGGTTTTGATAATAAGGTAAATTATAGTGTTAATATGCAATTTTTACTGTTCTGTCTTTTGCAACTTGATCAAATTCAAAAAGGTTATAATTTAAGCCTCAATCCAATAATAAAATGGGTGGGCCCATTTTATTATTGGATTGAGGCTAAAATCGGCTCGAAAATGTTATTTTTTTCTTGTTTACGGAAATCGATAAGGGTACACGCGGCCCGCGTGTTCTTTGCCTTGTAACCGCGCTATCATACGCACTTCGCTGAAATAATGATGCGCAACTTTGTTACTGGTTTACACGGGGACGTCATAACTGATCAAGTTGGAGTAAAATATTGTTCGGTGTGGAAGTATTCCACGAGCTGTAATATGGGCGTACGGTCCCGCAGCGAGACGGAGACGTGGCAGTGCCTGCTGTGCGTGAACTTCGCGGAGCTGGCGCTGTCCGCGGCCGACGAGCTGGCGGGCGCCGGCCTGGCGCCGCGCGCGCAGAAGCTGGTGGAGCGGCTCACGCTAGAGCTGTACTGCCAGTACGAGCCCAGCCTGCCCTTCCGCGAGCCCGTGCCGCCCGACAACCTGCACTACCACTCCAAGGTACGCGCCGCACGCGCACGCACCCCTACATGTCCAGATTGTGCTCATATTGTTACTGTCGACAGTTTTCATTTTCACCAATGAAAAATTAAATATTTTGGAAAAGACATACAAGGGAGTGATGACCGCTATTGTCATCTTAATATTTACCAAGTAAAGAAACAAATATAATATTATTGGCCACCTCTTTTAGTAAATGTGCTGTAGTTAGGTACTGGTGAGTAAAGGGAGGGGTAATTGTGTTGCAGATATCGCGGCCGATGTGCCTGGACATGATCCGGCTGAAGCTGCAGCCGCAGAGCCCGCAGCGCTACACGCACGTGGCGCAGTTCGTGTCCGACGTGCGCCTGCTGTTCCGCAACGCCTACAGGTACAATCCGGTGAGTCACCCGCCGCACACGCTGACTGCGACCAGCCATTGTCGTTGCCGCTCTAATGATTCGTTATGTATTGAACGTGTGGCGTGTGTTCAGGCCGACAGTATCATCTACAAGGACGCCAAGCGGCTGGAGGAGTTCTTCGACGCGCAGCTCGTCAAGTGGCTGCCCGACTACGCGTACTGGAGCGGCGAGGGCGAGCCGCCCAGCAAGCGCGCGCGCATGGACTGACGCGCGCCCCCCGCGCCCCCGCACGCGCCCCACGCGCCCCCGCACGCGCCCCCCGCGCCCCCGCACGCGCCCCCCGCGCCCCCGCCTGCGCCCCCGCCCGCGCACCACGGACTATGTTGATACAGTGCCACGACACTACTCTTTCGTTATGTAACAGAGAAGTGACAGACTCGTCATGTTTAAATCTCAGAAATGTAATATTAAGACGCAACGTCGCGACTCGAGTGACTGCGAAATGTAAATATTTGATTGATATTATTAGATATGTTGTTTTCTTATGTTGAAAGTTCCTTCTCAGTGTTGCTACACTAGAGTTACGATTGTCGCCGCCCGCGTCCGCGCCCGCGCCCGCTGAAGCGTCGCGTCGCGTCGCGTCGGCGCGCGCTTGTTTATTGTTTAGTATAAGTTACGTTGGCTTGTGGCTCCTGATCGTTGTTCCGAGGCGCCACCCTCGACTGAACTATTATAATAAAATTATATTGTCTAGCACTACATCAGTAGTATTTACGTTATGATGCGACCTCACAACACGCAAATATACTTATTTTATTCTAGATTTTAATTATATTTTATCACAATAACGTAAATGAAGCAGTTATGGTTAATAATAACTTGCGACAATCTGGCGGACTGTTTATATTGTGTACTTTACGGAGAATAACGCATTGGCGCATTGTGCTGACTTTGGAGATGTCACACGTCGTGAGGAAGTCCTCGAAGGTGTCGGTATATCCGTTAGTTGATCGAGCTCTGTGATATGAGGCGGTGGTGACATGTCGTCTGCTCTGTATTCCTTGTAGTTTACGTTACAAAACTGAACGTTAGTGGGCCACCTCACATTGTTTTAATTTATTGTATATCTTGGATCACTCCCACACATTGTATAGATATCGATAAGCAACCATTACATAGACGTTAATTTAATGACATAGGTATTTTTATATAAGATACAATATTTTAATAAAATATGTAACGATTTATCACATATAGTAGGCTAAGAAGTCTTAATCAATTATTTCAACTTTCTGTCTTCGTAATAAAAATTCTGTCTTGTGGTAACATACTTGGTGTGGTTACAGAGCACATTCTTATGAAATTGTTTAAAACTTGGTATACCTTATACAATACAGATTTCGCTTTCTGAATGTGATTTATATTTTTATAATATTAGGTAAATTTAAACACTGTCTTCTGAGTGACCTGGTTATTATTGTAAAAAAAAGTTTTAATCCAGAAAAAATCACTTTCAAAAAGTTATCAGTTCTGTTGTTTTCGTAAGACCGTGTTATAGCGCGGCTCACACTGACGCCATGCGCCATGAGTCCTAGATATCTTCACAGATATATATGTTGTTAATGTTGTAAGAGCTAGTTGATACGGCGGGGACTTAACGTCTCTGAGTTATTGATAATCTCCAAATAAGTATTATGGAACTAGAAATAAATCACATTTATTGGATCTAGTGTTTTATAATTCTCCCCAAATGGAATAATTTTCTTACGTAACAACACTGTCTGCCGATGTCAGTTGACAGCGTGTGACGTTAACATGTCAGTGGGTGGGTGAGCGAGCACTATCATCGTTATCACTCGCAAGCGGCGTCCTAAACAAGACAGGCGCTTTGTTATCAGCACTACACACACCGCACAACAATTAACTTAACAATAACCGGAGAGGAGAGTGAGGAGTGCCACGCAGAGTGCGCCCTGTGACCTTCACGCGCTAGAGGTAAGTGAACCCGGCTAAGGTTGTTGACATTTTTCGCATTGCCGAAAATATTCAATTTGTATACGTTATCGAGCAATTGTTTAATCGTACTTTTAGTTAGATACATTAGACGCTCTCAGAGTTCGATCAGTAAAACAAAGCGGCCGGATATTATTGGAAGAAAAAATAATACCTAAGACCTAACCTTCAACACGAGAAGAAATCCTAATCGAACGACCAAACCGGTCTAGTATTATTGATCATAGGTTAAAATACGAGTAGTCTAGGTCAGTTAATCACGTCGATATATTTCTTTGAACACTGATCGAAACAACGCAAGTAACTTAGGATCAACTCACACCAATAAGAAAGTTTTAGTTTACTTGAGCCCGTATATAGCTCTGCTCAGAATTCTTTACTAGGTACTTGTAGCAAGCAGGTACTTCTGAGTAATAACTACTATGTAAAGTGAACTTCGCAAGGTGTACAAAACAAAAGACAAATGCAATTGTGGCAGCTCGATTATAGTTAACTACACACTAAACTGACGCTATAAAATCAAATTAACCTAAATGTTCAAATTTGTATTTATTTTCAAGAGATTTCCTAAAAAGTTATAGTGCCTGTGTCCTTACCACTTGTGAGAACTATCATGCAAATAATTAAGATGAGTCAAGTGAAGACCGCAATAATATCGATGTAGATAACATGCGGTAGGTAGTATGTACCTGTTTGCAGATCAGCGGCCGGTTGTCGCCATCGGGTGTTGTTTTTATTGATATTTAGGGCAACGACACGTTATCTCCTGTGCCAATGCTACTTTAATCGTTTGTATATTATAAATAAATAGTCGTAACTCTCGAAATGACGCAACCTCTTCATCTGTTATCAACAGAGGCTTATATGTTTATAATATGTTATAGGCTTTCGTAAAAAACAAAGGTGTTGACAAAGTCTGTAGCAGAGTGCAATTAGGCAAGAACCGGTCAAGTGCGAGTCAGACTCTCACACACCGGATTCTGAGGATTCCGTAGCACCAAACAATGTAATAATTTTTTAAAGCTCATTCAAATATACACTCAACCGCAAAACTATTTTTCTTATAGTTTCTTAATAAAAAAAAAAACAAAGAAACACCTACAGTTTGATAAAAAAAAAACAAAATATCAAATCTTGTTCAAACCAATTTGCGTTAAGTTTTTATTTAATTACATACCAATTTAATCGTCACTTCTAGGGGGCCACCCTTATTTTTTCATAATTAACGTTGTTACAAGGATATTGGGGATCAAAGTTTTTCAGATGTCATGATCGAACCCGCGACACGCAACGTAGCAGTTAATGGCTCAGCCACTGCGCCAACCGTGTCGTCAAAGTTAGTATCTTTAGATAATTAGTAGTATTCACATCCAAAAATTTGCATCTGGATTTAGTAGGCGTAATATGAAGTACTGTGTATTGTATTTTAATTTAAGATCTGTAAGCACCATATTTCATGCAAAAAATTTTTATTTTATTTATTTTACAGGCTACATTTACAAGACTATAATAATTATAGAAAACTGATGTTTTTTTTTTCATTTGTGTTTCTTGTTGTCCTCAGTGAAAAATTATCGAAAAACACGTAGAATTTATGAACGTGAATCTCAAAACAGATTGAACTTGATAAAAGTTCGACCTATTATGAACAATCCTAGTTTTTACTATTAATTCTTAGGATTTATCGTAGTTCGTTTACAGTAACAACGCAACGCTGAAACGAGGGTAGTAATTGAATGTCAAGTGTTAAAAAATATATCTTCAAATGCCTTGAAACTACCTTTAGTCCATACAAATATTTGTTCCATGCGAATATCGAACCCACAAGCAGCAGGCAGCAGCCAATCATTCAGCCACTGCTCAAACCGCGCCGTCATCGAATCTACAAAATTGCGTGAACATTTCAGAGACGCGTACGAGAGCGATGCGGCTGATCATTTTGGAAGATGCCAGCGTGGTGGCAGACTGGGCGGCGCGCTTCGTGCTGCAGCGCATCACGCAGTTCGCGCCGGGCCCGGGCCGCCACTTCGTGCTGGGCCTGCCCACGGGCGGCACTCCGCTCGGCATGTACCGCCGCCTCATCGACTTCTACAAGGAGGGCCGCCTCTCCTTTAAATACGTCACCACCTTCAACATGGACGAGTACGTCGGTTAGTAGACCCTTGTCATTCCTATAATGGAATCGATGCCGTCCATGTACTACGAAATAATTGCGAATAACGAAACTTTAAATAATACTTTTTGCGAGGCGCGAGGCCGTCAGCGGTCACCGCCGCCTTACGCCGCCACTGCCACTGCAACTGCTTGATACCCAACATTTTTTAACGTCATTATTTGATGAATCCTAGAGAGCGCAATATCCAATTTAATGTGAAGTCACATAGCCTATTACCAGTTGATCAAGGCGCCAACGATGCCTCATTTGTTGATTTGATTTTCATTCAGAAGATACGAGAGATATATAAACATACATACCGGTCAAAATCTCAATCTCCTTTTTGCTGTACCGTAGTCGGGTAATGAGTTTTACAACACTTGCACCTTTCGGAATTTAAACGAAGCAAATGTTAGAGCTGTACAGTTTTCTACTTAATTGTCTAACACAATATGAATTTCATCGACACGTAATTAGGAAGTCTGGTGATAATAAAAGATCGATCATTGCCGTGTGTACGTACTGGGCCTGTGCAGTGCACACAGCAAGCTAATATACTACTTTCGTACGTGTACAAAGATGCTGCGACTGCAAGGGCTACTATAATTAGGAGTGGCGTAGGTCGCGAAACATTGATGAAGGATTGTGATAATGGTTTGTCGGTGGCAGGTCTGGCGCGCGACCACCCGGAGTCGTACCACTACTACATGTGGAACGAATTCTTCAAGCACGTGGACATCGACCCTAGCAACGCGCACGTACTGGACGGCAACGCGCCCGACCTGGTGGCGGAGTGCCGGCGCTTCGAGGAGCTCATCGCGGCCGCGGGCGGCGTGCATCTGTTCGTGGGCGGCATCGGGCCCGACGGGCACATCGCCTTCAACGAGCCCGGCTCGTCGCTCGTGTCGCGCACGCGAGTCAAGACGCTCGCCTACGACACGCTCGAGGCCAACAAACGCTTCTTCGGCAACGACATCAGCAAGGTGCCGCGCCAGGCGCTCACCGTCGGCGTCGGCACCGTCATGGACGCTAAAGAGGTACGCTCACTCTGCACATCACAATCGATCGCTCTCGCCGAAGGCTTCTAGTAAGTGTGTATGCTTGCAGGTCATGATCCTGATCACGGGCGTGCACAAGTCGCTGGCGCTGGCCAAGGCGGTGGAGGAGGGCGTCAACCACATGTGGACGGTGTCGGCCTTCCAGCAGCACGCGCAGGCGCTGTTCGTGTGCGACGAAGACGCCACGCTCGAGCTGCGCGTCAAGACCGTCAAGTACTTCAAGGTGAGCACTCCACGCACTCCATCTCAGCGAGCGTGCCGATGCTTGATCACGTGACGTGCCAGAGAGACTAACTAACCTAGCTGCCGCTAACAAACTCAAATTTACTCAGCTATCAGATCATAGAACGATATCAGCTTGGTTCGTAAGGAGGGGACCTCGGTGGTGGGCTGTGCTGTCGTGTGCTGCTGTGTACGTGTGTGTGTGTGTGCAGGCGCTGAGCGAGGAGCACCAGCGGATGATCCGCGGCACGCGAGTGGACGAGCAGCGCGTCATACACTGAGCCTGACTTCACCTCCGCGCTACACGCTACACTGTACACGATCGACGTCATACCTTATACTACGTACTACAACGCTACACGCGTGGAATATGTAATAATAAGCCCTTCGAAATAAAAATACACATAATGGAGCGTGTAGTACTTAGTATAAAGATATATATTTGTATAATGTTGGTGCTGTTTGATATTAGCACTGGCCGTTATTACTGAAGTAAGCGTAGTGAGCGCGTTGTAACTCGGGTTGTGTTGCAGAGCCTCATGGTGGAACACAACAAGCTGCTTGAGATCATCGAGCGGTGATCACGTCTCGTGGAACATTCCAGAACACAGGGCGCGCACTCTGACACACGCGCCCTTATTTTTATACATCGTTAAGAATTTTATATTATATAAAGAGTAATCATATGAATAATACATTTTTATAGCACATCAGTCGGTTTCTTTTATTTACTATACTTTACAGATTTCATAAAAGGATTACCAATTAAAGCACATCATTACAAAAATAGTATCTTAACATAAACAAGTTCTAAGTAAAGTTTTCTTTTCTGGTGGGAAATCATTCTCCCAGTCTGAGCGAAGCGGAAGAGCGAGGCCCCATTAGTGCGTTGCGCTGCGTTGCGTCGTCGCAGCGTCGTCGCTGCGTCGTTTTCCATACATTTTTTATAACATGCCCCATTAGACCGTTGCGTCGTCGCGCGCGACGTTTCAACGGATCGACGGACAAGAGACGAAGCGGGAGGGGGGGTGATGCGCTGCGTTGTCGGAGCTCCGCTGCGACGACGGACAGTGATGCACTGCTAGAGGAGGAAAGAACACGTTTGTATCTATCCATTGCAAAGGCTGAACTGAGACGCAGCTGCGTCGGCGTGCATGCCCTCTTGCGTTGCGTTGGCGCAGCGTCGACGCAACACAAGTGTGGCATACAATGCGTTGTTCCGTTGCGATGACGCGACGCAACGCAGCGCAACGCACTAATGGGGCCTCGCTCGAAAGGAGTGTCAGATTTGTACTCACTAAAACACATCCGGGTCCGTTCTATTGCCCTTTGTGTACGACGGCTGGGACTGTTTGCTGTTCTCTCCC
Organism: Ochropleura plecta; assembly: GCA_905475445.1. Lineage (NCBI taxonomy): Eukaryota > Metazoa > Arthropoda > Insecta > Lepidoptera > Noctuidae > Ochropleura > Ochropleura plecta. The sequence continues at coordinate 138,748 of FR997722.1, read as the reverse complement.
TCAAACATTCAGCGACCTCCTTCGCTAGGATAACTGTTTCGCAGAAGGAGGTGACTACGACCCATTCCCTCTCGCTCCAGACCATGAACTGAACCAAGGACTCGATAGGCCTAACTAATTTCTAAAACAGAAGCAACCAGTATTCCTTTTTTATTATTAATTTTGAATAAATGGAAATTTACACTCAACTGCAAAACTGAAGGAGATCACACAGCCTTTTTACATGTTCGGTCTTTATTTAGAAGTAAACTTATTATTTGAAGAGAGTATCAATTTACAGAGAAGTTATCCAACCACAAATTATCTGAGATCACAAATATAAAAATGTTGTTGTTTGTAGATAACAAACAACAACATTTTTTGCTGCAGCAGTTTGCAGCCAAACTTTAATTATCTCCAAAACAGAGTCGTTGTTTTGTTGTTGCTTCCCCGAAATGTTACTTACTAAGCTAGGGCTTATCGACTCATATACAATATGTTGATTTGCATCCTCGTCAAAATTTAGGAGGTGCTAGTAAAAGTCATAAATAATCAATGAAAATTACGGTACCTGATCAATAATAATATACGGCGCTTTTATGATCTGTCTCTGTGTGTTTAAATTTAACAGTATTACAGAATATTTCACTTCAAAAGTAGAGAATCACCTACAGAACACACAGAACAGTGTGCGTGAGCGTCGGCGCATACGTATCATACAGCGGCATGCACGCACCTGTGTGCACTTACCGATTTCTGAAAATAAGAAAAAAGTAAAAAAAAAAAAAAACTACTTATTTTATTATCGATTCGGGTCGAGAATCATTAGCATAGTTACGTCCTTGAATTTGACGAGGATGCAAAACAACACGCTGTATAAAATGCATGACCGCTTTTTAGACTGACAATACAGAGTGAAATTATAAAATGAAGCAGTAAAGGCCGTATCTACAGGCAATTGAATAAGTACGTAGTATGAAATATGTCATTACAATTGAGGTAGTTAAATAAGGTGCACAAAGTATTGACAAAGTAAATAGAGGGGAAGTAGGTTATCTCCGGCCCAATTCGCGATATAATTGCCTACTGTCATAGGGTTGTCACTTTTAGCTAAATTTTAATTCAGTACCTATAAATTGGCAAGGGTCGAGAAGTTGTATTTTTTACTTTTATTTTCTGGGTACAGGGTTTGTCAGGCCTCTCTAATTTGTACTATCACAAATTCATTAGTTTAAAGCCCAGCCCTGTCAAAGATCTCATAATAGTCAATAAAATTCAACAATGGTTTTCCTATCAAATATAGAAATGTATTTAAGATACAGAGCAGCATTATTTATAATAACAAAAGATAAAATAAACCGCCACGGAGCGGCACAAACTACGCCGCACGTAGGTACTGTCGCTTTGACCTGCCGTGACCTTGTTGCGCGCCGTATGATTTCGTATGCCTACTAAGTGTCCAACTCGTAACCTTTTATTAATATTTTTGGGACAAAATATATCAAAATATTGGTGTAAAAACTATTGGAATCGATTCAGTTACTTATTCTGAACAAACTATATTCAGGTTTCGCATATACTAAAAATAATGTTGTATATAATTTAAAATTAGTCAATAACTTATTTTTAATTACGATTTCATAACTGTGGGTAGTTAGGTACTGTAGAAAGTAGTGCCTGCTTGTTTTAGCACTATTTCTATTGTTGGTTGATAGATTGGTTGATTCGGTTGAGTTTATACCGGAATGGTAATGGTTTGGTTGTTGGTTTACGAACACTGGTTTAATGATACGCAATAATATGGTTCAAAGTTATATTGTGCACTAGTTAACTATTAAATGGTAAAATGGTAATAATTATTAGCTAAATTAGCACTAAGATGGTTTGATTCGAGTTACGCGATTGGTATCTGAACACGCACTAACTGGCGATAGTTGCGATACATGCATTTATGGAAATGCATGCAGGCAAAAGTGCTGAGCTGTTCGGTTGCCAATATTGTACCGAACATATTCCCGAGCACAAGATGAGATAAGAATGTGGCAAAGTATTCCTCAAATCATCTTAGTTGTATAATATTACAAGAAACAAACACGAAATGGTAAACAAAAGTAAAGTAGGTAAACAAAGTAAACATGGTAAATTAAAAATGGTAAACAAAAGGTACTTAAAATAAGTAAATTAAATGGTAAACAAAGGTAAAAGTACAAATTATGGTTACTTATCTCTAAAACATAAATTCTTTTAAACTAATGAGTCTTCCACTGTAAACGCACTTTCTTTTAGCACTTTAGGCAACGTAGCCCTTTCCTTTTTACCCGCACTACGCATAGCACTGGGCCATCGTCTGGCGAAATATGCACTTATACCTATAGGTTCACTCTCACTTTGCTGACGGTCAGCTGTACTCTGCTTTCGCGGTTGCACTTCACTATATATTCTGGTTGGCTCCGATGAAGTCACCACAGACTCCTGTCTGTGGTGAGGCTGCGCCCGGCTGGCTGTAGAAGGCGAGCAGCAACTCGCTCTTTTCCAGATCCAGACTGCTGCCGCGCATAGTACAACTCCCAACAGTATATAGACGATGGTATACTGGTGGATGTCATGGATTGATACGTCATCTACTTCTGCTTTGGTGGTTTTCAATGTTTTAATTTGTTCTCCAAGAATGAATAGAGATCTATTCAGACTCATGTCCTCTGGTAATGCTGTTTCCGTTGGTATTGTGATGTTCACAATATGGTTTATCTGGTCTAACTCTGGCACGAGCAGTTGTGGTGATAAAAATAATTGGTTGGACTGCTGTTGTAAAGAATACAGTGTGATATCTTTACTTTTAATAAAGCATTTCTGTTTCATGCTAATGACCCCTGCTCGGGTCAGCTGGCGCACGGTAACTTGATCGTCACATATGATTTTAATTGAATATGTGTCACAGCAAAAATATAAGTATTGTGACGTTGAGTGTAATGCAACCCATCTGTTTCTGCACGCTGTTCTTTGTGTTTTGCACCTTTGGTTTATTGGGTTTGTTTCGCAAAAGTTTTTATCATTTTCCAAATTTTGGATTGGTTTGAAGAGCTCACATATAAAAGATTCTCCATGGTACAAGCATGTGTCAAGTTCATGTATGGTTGGTATGAAATAGGCATCCTTTTTTAGGTTTACTGCGACGTATTCTGATATTGGTGTTATGGTAATCATACTGTAATTGGTTTGTTGTGGAATTGGTATTATCCTGAATAGTTGGTAACTTTCTCTTGCTATGAGCGGGAATGTGATTTCGAAAATTACATATTTTTCAGTAACTCTCGCTTTTGTTCTCAGTAGCTTGTAGATGCGCTGAAGGTCTGTCTCTATGTTTTCGATTGGTAGTGCTAAATCTTGTGGCATTTGCCCATAGATAATTTGTAGCTCTCGTTTAAGCTGCGCTGGTGTCAGTAGATGCAGACTGATTTGGCCGTGGTATATTTCCGATATGGTATCTATTAAGGTTTCCTGTACCTGTTTCAAGTTTTGCATCATATTAATGGTAGCTATAGAGACTAATGTGAAGTCTTGTTGTATTGTCATCACATCAATTTCTTTTTGCAGCCTACTGTTAGCGTTGTCTAAAGCCGTCAAATGTTTATTTATGGTTTTATGTTGTTTTGCTATTATATCTTCAGTTCTCTGTAGTATATTATGCTCTGCTTCGACGATAGAGGTCAAGTTTTTCCATAGCTGACCTTGGTGTTTCAGATTACGGTGAACAAGTTCAATGTCCTGTCTGTATTTTTCTGCGAAGCTTTCGTCTAATACTCCGAACAATGAGTTAGCAATTGAGCCGACAGCGTTGATAAGGCCGCGCCGTGTTCGCAAGCGCTCGCCGTAATGCTGGCTAAGCAACAGCTGGTTGTAGTATTGCAGTTCATTGTAATCGTGACGTATTTGCAGGAGTATCATATGACAATGACTTAATTCCATAATTGTTTCGCATGTTCTGTCGAGATAGGTCGTAAAGTCCTTGATGGCGTTGTCCCCTTGCCAGTATGGAGACATGTCAAAATATGTGACTAGTTTCCACTTATCTCGAATTAGTTGTACTTTTCCTACAGTGTCAAAGTACAAAGTTTTGTTGGTATCGAATTGCGTGATGTTATATGAGGCTGTTGTTGGTAGTATTATACCTAAGAAAAGTAACAGTGCTAGTGCAAGGTTTACTATCTTGGGATAGGTACTGTACGTTCTGGTATTTGGTTGCGGGCGATTATCTGGTGTCTTTTCGGATTCAGTACTTTGATGTAGTGGTTGTTCTTCTGGTATGGTTGGTTCCGTTTGGTCTATCGGTAGCACTGATAGTTTAACTACTGGGCGCTTCATGTAGCCGTTTTTAGTTTTTAGAGTGACTACTCGGACCAGTTCATCTTTTCCTGGATGGACTTCCATCACACGACCCATTGGCCATTTTCCTGCTGGTAAGTTGTCGTCATGTATCATTACTAAATCTCCCACGTTGACATTCTTCTGTTGTTTCAACCATTTGCTTCTGGTTGATAGTTGAGTTAAGTACTCTGTTTTCCATCTCTTCCATAAATCTTCGAATAGTTTTGACACTAGATGCCACCTGGTTCTGGCGTCGTCTGCTGTGTCAATTATGGTTAAACCTGGTCGTGCTGATAGAAAATGGGCTGGTGTGAGGAAATTAAGATCCTCCGGGTCTTCTGATAGCGCACAAAGTGGTCGTGAATTAAGGCAAGCTTCCAGTTTCGATAGTAGTGTGGTGTATTCCTCAAATGTAAGTTTTTGTTGTCCAATCACACGTTTGAGGTGATATTTGAGACTTCGCACGGCTCTTTCCCAAAGTCCTCCCGCATGAGGCCAGGAAGGTGCGTTGAAATGCCATTCAATTTGTAGCTCCGTTATCTCTCTAAAGAATGATTTGCTGAAAACATTTTGAAGATGGTCGTATTCTTCTTGCAGCATTCTGTTGGCTCCCACAAAATTGGTTCCGTTGTCGCTATAAATATGACGTGGGGCCCCGCGTCGTGCCGCCATTCTGGTTATTGCGGCTAAGAAAGCTGAGCTGGTTAAATCTGAGACGAGTTCCAGATGCACAGCCTTCGTCACCATACATACAAAAATAGCTATGTAGCCCTTGGTAGTTTTTATCCCGCGTCCTTTGTTTGCTTTTACGTCCACAAAGCCTGTGTAGTCGACGCCGCAATGGTAGAAAGTGGATTCCGGGTTCACTCTGGATGATGGTAAATCACCCATGAGCTGACGTTGTTGGATGGGCTCTTGCTTCTTGCATGTAACACACTGTCGTAGGACTTTCTTTGTAGCTGAATATCCGCTGATAATCCAATAGTTTTGCCGAATGTTTGACAAAGTAAGTCGCGCTCCACCGTGGTAGGTGAGCTCATGAGCATATTGGATGATTAGCGTGGTAAGTCGATGGTTGTGTGGTAATATGATTGGGTGTTTCATGTCTGTACTTATCTGTGCGTTTCTTAATCTGCCCCCTACTCGCAGAATACCGTCTTGGTCTATTATAGGGTGTAATGGTAAAAGTTTACTTTTCGAATGCACGTTTCCGTTTTTAATTAGGCTGCTAACATCGCTGGCAAACTCCATATGCTGTACACTTTTTATAATCAGCAGTTTTGCGCGACGCAGTTCATGTAATGTGAGATAATGTTGACGGCCTGCCTTGGCAGTAGGTAATCTTAGTATCCATGCAAAAACGCGTACAATTTTTGTGAATGAATTCGTTTTGCTTAATAAATGGTTAATAATGTTTGGTATGGTCATGGTTGTTTTCTGGTAATTTTCCGCCACTACTGCGTTAGTCCGTTTTATCTCTAAGCTGGTTTCATAGGTGGCTTGTAGTATGTCATGGTTTTGGAATGGTTGAATCCATGATGGCCCTTGCCACCATAGATCGTGGTTTTTCAATTGTTTGGTTCTCAATCCACGGCTTGCACAGTCGGCTGGATTTTCATTGGTTTTTACATAACTCCACTTTTCTTTTGGTATTAGTTTGGTTATAGCTTTCACGCGATTTGAGACGAATGGTTTCCATCTCGCTGGATCTCCTTGAATCCATCCTAATACTGCTGTTGAATCACTCCAGCAATATATATCTTGGTTATACGACTGCAAGCAAGTCTGTACTTTTTGCATGAGCTGCGATAATAGTTGGGCACCCATTAACTCCAACCTTGGTATTGATATGTCTTTGCTAACAGGCACTAATCTTGATTTTGCGGCGACTAGAGTTACCTCGTTAGCATTATTTTGGTCACTGACTTTGCAATATATAACAGCGGCATACGCCTTATTCGACGCATCACAAAAGCCGTGTAGTTGCAAGCTATGGTTTTCCTTTGTTCCTAACCATCGTTTTACTTCTATGGTGTTGATGTCTTTTAATTCTTCCCTTAAGTTTAACCACTGGATCTTGATATCCTCTGGTAGCGCGTCATCCCAGTTAAGATTTGATAACCAGACGCTTTGAAATAGTATTTTCATGGTGATAGTTAATGGTGTGAGCCAGCCTAATGGGTCAAATATTTTTGATATGTCGGAGAGAAGCGATCTTTTGGTTGGTCTTGGTAATGATGCTGGCTCTAGTTTTGAGTCAAAGATGAATTTGTCCTGTTGCGGGTTCCATCCTAGTCCCAATGTCTTCGTTGAGTCTGGCTGCTTAAACTCGTAGATTTGCTGGTTCCGCATATCTTTTTCTAAGTCAGCGAGTAGTTTTGGTTCGTTACTGTCCCATTTTCGTAAATTAAATGCCCCCTTGCTGAGTAGTTTTATTAAGTCTGATTTAAGCTGTTTTGCTTGTTCCATGGTGTTTGCTCCACCACAGTAGTCGTCCATGTAGAAACACTCTTCTAATGCCTTTGCTGCATCGGGGAAATTTTGTTTTTCCTCGGCAGCTAGTTGCTTTAAGCACATCATAGCCAAAAATGGTGCTGGCTTTGTGCCGTAAGTTATAGTTGTGAGTTGGTATGTTTGAATGGGTTGGTATGGTGAGTCTCTCCATAATATCTTCTGATACGACTGGTCTTCAGGATGTACCATTATTTGTCGATACATTTTTTCAATGTCAGCAGTATAAACGAACTGGTACTGCCTCCATTTTAAAATCAGCTCCTGCAGGTCCTGTTGCAGGTTGGGACCTCGGTACATGATGTCATTTAAGCTATGTCCAGATAATGGTCTAGCAGATGCGTTGAACACAACACGCAACTTTGTAGTGGTTGACTCAGCACGAGTGACGCAGTGGTGTGGTAGGTAGCACTCGTGTTTCGTACTTATTGCTGACGGTATCATATGGTTTAAATTATGGTACTCGTTCATAAATTTGGTGTATTCTGTTTTCAATTCAGGATGTTTTTCTAACTTTCTCTCTAAGTTGCGGAATTGTGCCAATGCTAATGGTTTAGTAGCCCCTAGTTGCTCCTTGGTTTCTGGTTTGAATGGTAGTCGGACTTGGTATCTCCCATTTTCTAGTCTCTCTGTTGTTGACATGAAATATTGCAGACATTCATGATCTTCGGTGGACATTTCAGTCGCCTGGTTGATGTCTTCATTTTCCCAAAATCTACGTAAATCGTCCGTATTGTGAAGAACGACGTTACACACGTAGCGTGGTGTCATTGTCCCACAAAGCAACCATCCTAATTGCGTTTGTTGTGCTATTGGTTGATCCTCGCTATCGCCCCTCAAAAGGCCACCTAAAGCTATCTTGCAGTATACATCTGCTCCTAGCAGTAGGTCCACTGGTCGGCTGATATTAAATTCTGGGTCTGCCAAGTTAATGTTTTGGAGGTGCGGCCACGTTGGTTTTATGAATGATTTATTTGGTAAACTTTTGATAAGATTGTTCATTATAAGAACCTCTCCTTCTAAGGCGAACTCACTATGAATTGATTTAATTCGTATGGTCATTACTCCCTTGCAGCTATTTTCTTTTTCTCCTATGCCGAATACGGTTCCTTTGCAAGAGTATCTTGGTATTTTCAATACTTGTGCCGCCTTCTCACTTATTAACGAAATCTGAGAACCCTGGTCAATTAAAGCTCTCATTTTATGGTATGTGCCATTGTGTCCTGGGACTTCTACTAAAGCTGTAGCTAGAAGTGTCTCGGACACATCATCCCAGGATACGTGGGTTGAGGCTGCTGCTTGCTCCTCATTGTTTACGCGTGATGTTGCAAGTGTTTGCACCTTATGGTTTGGTTTTGCTGATGCGTTTGGTCTGGTTTTAGTTGTAATTGCATCATGCAATAATGAATTATGTTTACCGTTGCATTTGCGACATGTTTTATTCGATAAACAAGTTTTATTTAAATGGTTGTATAGGCAATTCGTGCAACAATTTAGCTGGTTGACACTTTTTAGTCTTTGCTCGTCGGACATTTGCAAAAATTGTGTGCACATCCATAACCCGTGGTCAGCGTTACACAATGCGCAGGTGATTGACCGCGACACATGTAGCGATTTCGTATGGTTTTTCATGTTGTTTGAATAATTTTTATTTGATGACTGCTGGTGATTAGTTGAACTATAGTATTTCTTCTGGTTTGCTTGGTAATTTTGGTTTTGTGGTTGGATGTTCGTCTTTTGGTTATTTGACTCATGTTTACGTCTTGATGCTTCTAAGGCCGTAAACTTGTTTTCCAAGAAATCTAGGAATTCTTGAAGGACTGGTAAATTCCTGGGATTCTTCACCGACTCGATGTATTCAGCAAAGGTCTCACTGTCAAGTTTCTGTGCTAACAAAAGTACCAACAGCGGATCCCAGGTGGTGATATCTACTCCTAGGTTCTGTATAGCGTGGAGACATTCTTTGGTCATGTCATGTAGTTTTTTGATGGTCCCGATGGATTGTTGCTGCATGCTAGGAATGTTCAGTAATGTGTTGACATGAGACGTGAAAATTAGTCTACTGTTCTCATATCTGTGGTTTAATATTTCCCAGCATACCTCGTAGTTATCTGAGCTAATCTGAAGATGGTGTATTAGACGCTCCGCTTCTCCTGATACTTTACTCTTTAAGAACTGCATCTTCTGTGCGTTTGATAGCGATGGATTTTTATGAATGGTTTCTGTAAATAAATCTTTAAACGACGTCCATTGGTGGTAGTTGCCTTGAAATATTGGAATATCCATCTGTGGAGTAGATTTGTCACGATGCGATACAGACCACATTTTAGAGTTGGTGGTTTTCTTCAAATCGTTATACATTTTTTCGTACCTGTTGAACTCTTCTTGGTACCAGACATCCTCTTCTCCGTTTTCACCTTCTATGTCCCAGTGCAGGCTATCTATAATAGCCCACCGACTTTGAAGAGACTTTAGTGCGTCGTCGAACTCCCACTTGTTCTGCAGTTGTTCGATTTCTATGGTAGCTACTGTTCTCATGAACGCCCTAAAGTTGATGGTTTGCTTTTTTATCATTCCTTCTAGCTTACTTTCTTCACACTCCTCCCTACGTTGCTGTTTTGGTGCCTGTGGATGAGACGAATCCCCTGCTTGCTTCGAAGGACCTGCTTCTACCGACGTCGGCGGCGGAGGCTGTTGAGGCTCTTGTTGTTTTGACACCAAGTGCTCCATGATTTTGGTGATTAGCTGCTTGATCGACAGATACACTTCCTCTGCCTTATCAAAACAATTCTTGGTGAAATACACATGGTTAAAGTCAGCAAGCTCACAGCACTTCCTATGGTTACGTTGATACTCTCTCCAATAATTTTCTAATATCTCTAACTTCCGCTTGCAATAATCAATGGTTTTTCGTTCAGCTCCGTCTTTCTTTATATTAGTTAGAAGTTTAACCAAAGAGTCGTAGACCTCTGTTTGGCTGACTGCTAACTGCTCCATTATTCTCACAGTCGGCTAAATACGCGAGTGAAAATAAAGTGTACAAAATGGTTTGGTCTGACCTTATATTCTTCTTACGCGACAGCTGCCCAATTTCTCCAACTGGAACTCACTGCCTACTTACACTCCCTACAAACTGGTAAAACACACACTGGTTGCAAGGTCCCGGCGCACAAACACTTCACTGTACTTCGCGAACCGAGTCTTTTGATGCTCGAAGGACCATGTAGAAAGTAGTGCCTGCTTGTTTTAGCACTATTTCTATTGTTGGTTGATAGATTGGTTGATTCGGTTGAGTTTATACCGGAATGGTAATGGTTTGGTTGTTGGTTTACGAACACTGGTTTAATGATACGCAATAATATGGTTCAAAGTTATATTGTGCACTAGTTAACTATTAAATGGTAAAATGGTAATAATTATTAGCTAAATTAGCACTAAGATGGTTTGATTCGAGTTACGCGATTGGTATCTGAACACGCACTAACTGGCGATAGTTGCGATACATGCATTTATGGAAATGCATGCAGGCAAAAGTGCTGAGCTGTTCGGTTGCCAATATTGTACCGAACAGGTACTTAGTTAATATACCTACAATACTGAGAAATCGGCACAACTAAACGTAAACAAAGCAATAGCGGTAAATCAGTTGACAGATCAAAAGTACAAACATTCTAGTGGGAAAGTAGACCTACCTACCTACCTACTTCGGGATAACTCGCGGTACTTCTTAGCGATAAGACCGCCATTGTAACCATAGATTTAACATCTTTTTGTAAAACAGTTTTGTTTCGTAGATTTTGGTGTGCAATAAAGTATATTCTATTCTATTCTATTCTACTTCCTCTGTGTGATAGAAAACTAATATGCTAATACAACAAAAAGAAGTCAGTAGGTAGGTAGGTATCTCATTATGAAGTAAAAAATTGAATTATGCTAGAATAAGTGAGTAGCTTACCTTTCCTGTTCAATAGGTAATTTGAACTGAGACAATTCTGGAATTGATCAATTATTAAGACACCCAAACACACAGCAATACTTTCTCCCGCGGTTATCAGACATTTTTTATTCGTTTAGCGGTGCCGAAAAGCCGTGACGCGCGAACCTCGTGCAGTGTTAGCCCCGACTGGCGCAGCGCGAAAGGAGCCGAGATTTTGTTTAGTGTGCGTGCGGCGACGCATAGATACTACGGCGCACACATACAAGCCGCGCGCTACGCGTTTGTATGAAGTTATCGTACTTCCCCTCTTTATACTATGGTATTGACCCTACCTCCTGAACTAGGCGGAAACCTGTATCTTCAGGAGATTTAATTAAAAAAGTAACAAATCGCAATATATTCTTCCTTACATACATTTCATATAAAACCAACAATATTCCGTTTTCCTGTAGCTACAGGGTAACCTGCTCATCTCTCATTACACCTTTTGTACAGCGATTATATCGAAGTAAAGGTATTTAACACGTAGGAATATCTCACATCCACTGGAGCACACATAGTCACACGCACTGGTCACTGGTCACTGGTCGCGGCCCGCCAGCTGCAGCGGCGACGCCAGCCCGTCCGCCACGCGCATGTGCGTGAGCCCCACCTCACGCACTGGTCACTGGGCGCGGCTCAGAGCGCGGCGGCGCGGCAGCAGCGCGCCAGCAGCCCCGCCAGCTGCAGCGGCGACGCCAGCCCGTCCGCCACGCGCATGTGCGTGAGCCCCACCTCACGCACTGGTCACTGGGCGCGGCTCAGAGCGCGGCGGCGCGGCAGCAGCGCGCCAGCAGCCCCGCCAGCTGCAGCGGCGACGCCAGCCCGTCCGCCACGCGCATGTGCGTGAGCCCCACCTCACGCACTGGTCACTGGGCGCGGCTCAGAGCGCGGCGGCGCGGCAGCAGCGCGCCAGCAGCCCCGCCAGCTGCAGCGGCGACGCCAGCCCGTCCGCCACGCGCATGTGCGTGAGCCCCACCTCACGCACTGGTCACTGGGCGCGGCTCAGAGCGCGGCGGCGCGGCAGCAGCGCGCCAGCAGCCCCGCCAGCTGCAGCGGCGACGCCAGCCCGTCCGCCACGCGCATGTGCGTGAGCCCCACCTCACGCACGAAGGCCAGGCGTACGGCCTCGCTCGCGTCCAGCGTCTTGCTCACGCGGAAAATGTTACTCACAATGTCCTCCGCCGCATAACCCAGCTTGCACAACTTCGCGATCACCTGCCCATCAATTCATCAGTCATCACAGCTGTTCGCATTTACTATTGTGGCTGTCTGTTATCTTAATGACACTCAGGCTCAGATGTACAACCATGACCTGGACTGGACCACTTGGGATGTACGATAGCTTTTATACCAGCAATACTATTCCCTCGATTAAATTCCTAAGTACACGCGGGCTAAGCCGTTATTCACCAAAATACATTTTTTGTTTAATATAATATAATTTACTACGTGGTATTGCTAACACTGTACTTACGACAGCAATCGATCCATTCATTTATTACTTTATTCCATATCCAACATTTTTATATCCTACTAGCTGGCGCCCGCGGCTTTGCCCGCGTGATATCGAAAAAAAGCATCCTATGTGTTATTCCAGATATATATAATCTGCCTCTGTGCCAAATTTCATCAAGATCCGTTCAGCCGTTTTGATGGTTAAGAATAACAAACATCCATCTTCACAAACATTCGCGTTTATATATTGTAGGTTTATGGTTATTCAATTGCGAAAGCAATCGTAATTGTTTTATTTTAACTTAACTGAAACAAGAAAGGTTAGGTGATTCACTCTGACTATTGTATTAGTCAAAGAATTTTTCGATATTTTGGAAGGCGAAACGAGGAAAACTGATTATCCTGCTGACAGGATTTTTAATGTCGACAAACTGGATTGACAATCTTGCAGTCGAAATTACCACAGGTGCTAGGTAATAGAGGCAAGAAGCAGATAACTGCTGCAGAACGAGGGTCACTATGTATTCTCGTTTGTTGCATGAGCGCGTCAGCCATATTTGTACCACCGATGATAATTTTCTCGAGAAAAAACTTTACGGACCTCCTGATGAAAGGTGCGCCACCAGGTTCGATTGGCAAAGTTCATCCATCAGGTTGGAGACGTGTAAATAACGTGAGGTGTCACCTTGTAAGCCTCGTGAATGTCCTGGCGCATGCAGGCCTCCAGCATGCCACGCACCAGCATGGGGTGCGGCTCGTCGCACACTTTGAACACGTGCTCGGCCGACACGTGCGCGAAGCCCTGCGCCGTGGACTGCAGGTTGTTGAGCGCGGCGCGCAGGTCGCCCTGTGCCGTGAATACGACCGCGCTTACGCCCTCCTCCGTGTACGACAGCTGCTCTTTCTCGCACACCTCCAGCACCTAGCATCACCATCACCATCATAGAGCTCAGTCATTGAGTCACATACAGCGCAGCTTACTTTCACTTGACGTCGCCGTAACAATACCTTAGCGAGTATCTGCGCGTCAGTGAGGCGCGAGTAGCGCAGCACGGCGCAGCGCGACTGGATGGGCTCGATGATTTTCTCAGAGTTGTTGGCGGCGAGCGCGAAGCGCGTGGTGTGCGAGTACAGCTCCATGGTGCGGCGCAGCGCCTGCTGAGCGCCTTCTGTCATGCTGTCGGCCTCGTCGAGGATCACCACCTTGTGCCGCCCCGCCGGCAGCGTCACCTGCACACATGCACCTTATCTCTCTGTACTAGCTCAACATAACTGTCATATATGTAATAATGTGGGTACCTTCAATCTTGTTTAATATTCTTTTCTAAAAATATTCGCTAAGTCGAGGGTAGGTTAGTATTACTCACATGTTTTGTACTGTGCCATGCTTGATGCTACTCAGCTCAATATACAGATTTACTTAAATCTAGGAGTTTTATTGGACATAATAATAACAAACCTAGTTCTTGCCAGTCATACTGAGATCTACGACCCCTTCTGGCGATCACAAACTCCTTGGTGCATACAATGTACACACACAGTTATGGTTTTGTCAGCATAATAAAATCAGAAATGATTACAGAAAATATTGTGTGCGTTCGCGCAGCGGAATGTTGTTGAATTTAAAGATTTTAATTATGCAGATATTTAGTGTATGACGTCGTGTAATTGTGTATCGTAAAAAAAAATTGTGCATGCAGCCATTGTGGAGAAATTCACCAAAAACTGATTCCGCTGGGCGAACGTTGTCCTGGCGGAACTTTTTTTGATTTATAGACTTTAGAAGAAAAGTGATGAGTCTAAAAATTAGTGTGTATTTGTGTGTAATTGTGTATGTATGAATCAAATTTGTGCATGCATAAACTTCGGAGAAATTCAAGTTTCCGCTGCGCGAACGTTTGGCCATTAGCTAGTTTTCATATAAAGCGCTTACATAGAGAGCTGTAGATTTTTACATACGTTGTTTTGAATTTGTGTATATTTGTGTAAAAAACAGATTAAGATAAAATCGTAGGGCTTAAAAGATAAAAATATAAACGTAAAATACGCTTATTAGGTCTTAGTTCTTAAAGTATGCACTTTGGGGTCTAGATTTTCACGTTTATACAAACCTTGTAAGTGTCTGCAACATGTTGCCAAGTATCAATGATGTTCCGTTAGTAATTAAAGAGTTATAGGACCATTTACCATGAATAGATCACTGTTTACAAAGCAGTCAAATATCACGACGTTCTAAAGGGATTGCATGGTAAAATGTATGCCAATAATTAGTGCATTCATTCAACTATTCACATGCAACATTTCATGTCATTAAGTTCAGTAATTAAAGAAAAACAATTATAATACTGACGAAGCATCGAAAACCTACATAACCCGACCAAGTTCGGATGGCTACAAAAAAGCGGCCGTGCAATATATTTAGGTAACATCCCAAAATTTTGAGTATAATACCGGTATTGAATTGGTATAAGTGATAACACAATTGTTGTTTTGATATAATTTATAGGTCATTTATTTTTGTACACCTACTTTTTTAAATGTATTTGACTATGACAGAAAGTAGGTAGTATTTACGTAGGTACTTTATTTAAGTATGCGCTTGAGATTTGAGATATAATCTAGATATATTGCTTAAGACAAATAAAATTCATACAACTAATTTCTAGTGAAGATTTCACGGATTAGTCTAGTTATGTGGTGTGATTTTAATTTTTATTGAAGCTCGAAATATTATACTTACGTTTAAGTCTATTGCTGTCGTTGCAAGCGTTTGTTAACGTTATTATAATTTATTATATGGAATTAAAAATATTTTTGTACACGGATATTTAAATAGAAGTACTTGATAATTGAAGATTTATTTTTATCGTAGATAGTGGCGTTATTATTTTAAAATATTTTTCATTCAAGAAATGCAATTGTTTTATTTTTTCCTATCGCTTGTGTACGCAACTGTACCAAATTAATAAATACTATATTGGAAGGTTAAGAACGTTTGTTAGATATATGGCACGGCCGCTTTTTTGTAGCCATCCGAACTTGGTCGGGTTATGTAGGTTTTCGATGCTTCGTCAGTATTATAATTATTTTTCTTTAATTACTGAATTTAATGACATGAAATTTTGCATGTGAATAGTTGAATGAATACACTAATTATTGGCATACATTTTACCATGCAATTCCTTTAGAACGTCGTGATATTTGACTGCTTTGTAAACAGTGATTTATTCATGGTAAATGGTCCTATAACTCTTTAATTACTAACGGAACATCATTGATACTTGGCAACATGTTACAGACACTTACAAGGTTTGTATAAACGTGAAAATCTAGACCCCAAAGTGCATATTTTAAGAACTAAGACCTAATAAGCGTATTTTACGTTTATATTTTTATCTTTTAAGCCCTACGATTTTATCTTAATCTGTTTTTTACACAAATATACACAAATTCAAAACAACGTATGTAAAAATCTACAGCTCTCTATGTAAGCGCTTTATATGAAAACTAGCTAATGGCCAAACGTTCGCGCAGCGGAAACTTGAATTTCTCCGAAGTTTATGCATGCACAAATTTTATTCATACATACACAATTACACACAAATACACACTAATTTTTAGACTCATCACTTTTCTTCTAAAGTCTATAAATCAAAAAAAGTTCCGCCAGGACAACGTTCGCCCAGCGGAATCAGTTTTTGGTGAATTTCTCCACAATGGCTGCGTGCACAAATTTTTTTTTACGATACACAATTACACGACGTCATACACTAAATATCTGCATAATTAAAATCTTTAAATTCAACAACATTCCGCTGCGCGAACGCACACGAAAATATTAGTGTTTATTTAAGGTTGATTGTACCTACACAGAATGAATGTGTATGCTATAAGTAAGTAGATCAGTTGACTACATACAGTTTAACCACGCCGCCACCCGTATGCAGAATACGCGCTCTAGATGCAGAGCAGACAAAATCCCATGATCCAATACAGTGTAAATACTTGCAGATTATAAGATTTGGAAAATATATTACTATGAACAAATTAACTTCACCAGTCTAGTTACTTGCCCTGAAATTTACACTCAACTGCAAAACTAACTTGTTGGGGTCCCATATCTTAAAAGGATAATCGGTACCCTTATCACTTTGTGTCTGTCTATACAAAGATGATTTTTAACCCCTTTGTAGATCTGGTGACTGGCTTCTAGCCTTACTGTGTCAGAGCACCAGTTTTATGGTATTTTAGCCCATCGTTAATCTGGCATACAGCACTCAAATGGGACTGGGCAGGACATATCTCCTGCCCAGCCCAGTCCCATTTGAGTTTGGCAGCCTCTTAAGCCATGTCAGCTGTATTTATTTAGAAGTGCAGTATTGTGTTTCAAACATGATCTGTTAATGCAAAACCTATTATACTGCCCTCCACTGCTTGTTGCCAAACCTTGAATTTACACTTCTGAATGTTAGTTAAATCATTACAATGTTGGATCTGTGCTTGTCTGATATCTACATATAACAATGGTAGCATGGTGTATTCTTTGGAACAAATTGAAAATCGGACAGTTTCATACTTTTTGCTGAGCGAACATCTTAATTTTGTTTCGCACGACGTCGATGCCGCGGTCGTTGGACGCGTTGAGCTCCAGCACGGCATCTTTGAAGGCGGCACCCAGAAGCGCACGCGCCAGGCACAGTATCGTGGTGGTCTTGCCCACGCCGGGCGGGCCCGCGATTATAATGTTAGGAGCGTTGCCCGTGCGCGCAAACACCGCCAGCCGTGACACCGTGTCCTCGTTGCCCACGATATCGCCGAAAGTTACTGGTCGGTACTTCTCTATCCATGGTAAATGAGAAGTAGGCTTGGAACTGCTCGAGCCGACTTGTAATTTAGAGGCCTTCGGCTCAACTTCGTCTACATCCATTATTGTTATATCATCATCACTCATTTTGAAGTCAAGAACACACGAAGAGATTAAAACACATAAATAAAGCACTGAAAACAAAAATTGCGAGCGCGCGAGTTTTGACGTCTGTTTCATTCAATGTCCGTGTCCACAGAGTACTATAATATAAAAGGAATATGTCCGTCATTGTCCGTGTCCGTCTGTCAGGTACCAGGGGTGCTACTCTCTTTCTCCGAAACGTAACTTCGTTAACGAACGAAAGTCAAACGTAGTTACGTTTGTAACCCTACTCTATATCATTTTCGGACGCGCACACTAAGTTCGAATTCATAGACAATCTTCGTGAATGAATGTATTGAACGTAATTGAGTAGGCTTTTTTAGGGTCCATTAGTAAAATATACGGTTTTTATTTGAACTTACAATAAATGGGTCTTTTTTTCCCTCACTTTAAAATTTAACGAATACTTTATAGTTTATTATGTATTTCACGCAAAATTCGTGCCAAAAACACAAAATTAAAAATAAAATTTATTTTTCTGCGACATAGACCGTGACATTGTAAAAACCTTTTCATAGACATTGCTATCCAACAAAATTGAAGAGTACCATTTTTCTTGTAAACTATGGGAAAAAATGTGTGATAAGGTGACAACCCAAACTATTCGTATAATCTTTCGACTTTACCTATCAAAGTTGTAAAATTTCCCGCCGCAGTTTAAAAATTACACAATTTAAAAATTGTAAGTAGGTACATGAATTAATGAAATCATAAGTTTCAGTAAAAGTATAGCTCCATATTTATGCCAACAATATCTTTTCAGTTTAAAATGGCTCCACACACGGGATCAGCAACTCCTGAACAAATAGACGCACTCCTCAATTTCCTAGAGGAAAATAAGGAACTTGCTCGCGGGCAATTGAGGAGTTGCGAAGGCAGAAACAAAACTCAGAGGCTTTGGAGAGAATTGTGCGAAATTTTAAATTCATTGGGCGGTGGCACAAAAACTATTCCGCAATGGAAAAAGGTACATCATTAATAGCAATGTTATGAAATCTGTGCTATGACATAGTGGAATTAAAAAACCTTATGCATACGTATCCGCAGGTATGGGCTGATAGAAAGTTTTTGGCGAAGCGAGCTGCTGCAGAATCGCGAAGGTCGGCTTCAGCGACTGGAGGTGGTCCATCAACTGCACCCCAACTTTCACAATGGGACTTGAAAATTCTTTCGATTATGGGGGAAGGGTTTGGTGAACGGCAAACCACAGCAGTGGTGCAAGCCTTCGGTGAGGTAATCATTCTTCGAATTCATATTCACAAATGGTATTTTCAAATCAAAATAAATACTGTTATTACAAAATTTTATTTTACCTTATCTTATATAATATCATCACATAATTATGAATTAAATCTATTTTTTCAGACCACTGAACCAATGCCCTCCACCTCCAGTCAAACTAGCCAACCCAGCTTGTCACAGGCCCAAAGTTTTCACACACACACACAGCTCTCTGAACCTGTGAGACTGGGGTCTCAACAAGCATCGCATTCCAGGCATTGTAAGTATTAGTTGTTATAGTATTTACGTTTATTTTGTGAGAAAAGTTTTTGTATGAAAAGGGATTTAGGTTTTGCGACAAAATAATAATATTTAGGTAACAAAATTGAACCAATTTCAGTGTCCCAGGCAATTATTTTTTTTCTTTGCTTTGTTTCTTGAGGTATTTATAGTGAAATTTTATTTTGCAGCTGCACGTCGTCGACTGATACAATCTGCTTCTGGAACTGCAGATGTTAGAAGCAGATTGTATGAAATTGAAGGAAGGCGTGCAGAGAGAGAAAATATAAGGAACTCCGAGCTCTCAGGCATCAGGGTTGCCTTGGAACAGCTGTGTGGGCTTGTTCGAGCGCACATGCTTGGGCAAAATTAATGTTTTTTTTTTGTTTTATATTAATTGTTTTAAAAATAATTGTAAATATTATGACTGATACTGATAAAGTGTTCTGTGTTGTTTTTTATTACTCAAATTATTGTTAAGATTTAGTATAAATGTTTCATATCAAAACGCTCATGGTAAAACATGTAAGTTCACAACTATAATTATAACACCATATGTACCATGTTTTTACACAGATAAATTATTATATTCTATTGTTTTGTGCCAATTATCGTACCTATCTACAAATAATAAGGTGGAGACCGCGACTCGGCAAGCGTAGTGTAGGACGCCGTCCGACCAGGTGGGATGACGATCTAAGAAAGACTGCAGGCAGATGCTGGATGCGGAAAGCTGAAGACAGGGCGCTATGGCGCTCATTAGGGGAGGGCTATGTCCAGCAGTGGACTAATATAGCCTGATGATAATGATGATACAAATAATAATTGTATGAGAAAGGTTTAGCAGTGAAGCAATGGTGTGAGTTTATGAATGTATGTGGACAAGTGATAGAAGTAAGAAAATAAATAAAAGTATTTTGTTAAAGTTTTTAAAGTTTTATTAAAGTTTTTAAGTATAAATGTTTATGAGTAGTCACTGAAGAGTTCCACATCCATGTCCTGGCCCCATCCATCAGATCAGCTCCATAACACATCTACCATTAGTATGAAGTGTTGTAGCTGATGAAAAGAAACTGCACAAGAAGCTCTCAAACTCCATAAGTTGTGAATTTTCACCTAAAACATAAGTTAAAATAATAAGGTAGGTGGATATTTTATTAAAGTTTTTAAGTATAAATGTTTATGAGAAGTCACTGAAGAGTTCCACATTCATGTCCTGGCCCCATCCATCAGATCAGCTCCATAACACATCTACCATTAGTATGAAGTGTTGTAGCTGATGAAAAGAAACTGCACAAGAAGCTCTCAAACTCCATAAGTTGTGAATTTTCACCTAAAACATAAGTTAAAATAATAAGGTAGGTGGATTATGAAGGTAATTGTAACACTTAATTGCTTGCATAGAATTTTATCTTACCTATTCCTTTCCAACATCAGCACTAATTCAGACCGTGCCCTTCGGCCAGCCTGTAGAGCTTGAGCTGACGAAGTTGCAGAAGAACTGGCTGATTCAGATCCATCAATCTGTCTGTCAGTTTCACTGCGAATTTCGTCTTCTGACAGCTCGGGAATATCCATACTGCCAGCCCTTATACAAAGGTTATGTAAAACACAGCAGGCTATTATAATTTTACCTGCTGTTTCTGGACAGTAATGAAGTTCTCGAGCTGCTAAAAGACATCTCCATCGACCTTTCAGAATTCCAAATGTGCGCTCTATGGTGGAACGTGCACGCTTTTGAATATAATTATACCTCCCTTCAGGCGAGTCCTCAACAGCATTATCTATTGGCGTCATCATATGCTCCCTTAGCGCATAACCAGAATCACCTAAAATTAAAAAAAAATATATTATTAATGCACTATTCGTAATATTATAACACAAACTATAAATTCAAACAAACCTAACAGACAAACTGTCTCATTTTGGAGACCCTCCAAATGGCTTCTTATATCGCAGTCTCTCCAAATATATGAGTCGTGTGTTGCTCCACCATAAGAAGCATCCACATTAGTGATGTAACAGTGACTGTCACAAATCTGGAAAGAACGTTGTTCAATTTAATAAAGAGCATCTTAGTTATATCAAAAACCATGAGAATGACAAACATAAAATAATGAATTTTATTATTTTGTTATACTCACAACTTGAGTGTTAATCGAATGAAAATGTTTTCGATTAAAATATTGTTCCTCATGCTGTGAAGGTTTGACAATTGCAATATGAGTGCAGTCAATACACCCAATCACACCAGGTAGTCTATACTTGTCATAAAATCTGAAACATTAATGGTATAATACATGTATTGTAGTTGAATATTATTACATATAAGGTGTAAAAATATTCAACTACAATACATTAAGGTGATACAAACTATTAAACTCTTGTTTTTGCTTTTACTCTGGACGCTCTTAATGTGCTCTTTATCTACATTATTCTCACATGTATGTATAATCTCAACATGTACAAATGAGTTTATTATTATAACATATTTGTGTTTTTTGACAAATTTATTATGACCTCGCTTATAACCCTGCTGATGTATCCATGATTTTGTAAAAAAATTATGATTTAAAAGAGTGTCCATGGAGTTACTTGCCCATTCTTCTCCATAAAGCTATGCTTTGGAATGGGCATCTACAGTACTTTCGCTAGTTATTATGTCTTGTGGCTGGGACTGTAGTAGCATTTTTTTTTTTGTTTTTGTGACGTTCAAAAGAGCCTGTAATGGTCTAATTGAAATAAATGCTTTGAGTTTGAGTAAGCTGTCACTTACTGCCGCTTAATGAGATTCCTTTCATTCCTATTTTGTGGGAATTTTATATATTTTCTGAGAATGTGTGGTGAATTGAGGGCGGTTGTGACCTCCTTTAAGCAACGAGACACAGTCTGTTGTGCCATGGGCCCATCAATATTATGCCCGACAGACCCTTGGTAACTTCCGCGGGCATAAAAATTCAAAGCCGTAAGGATCTGAAAAATATGATAAGATGAAATTATGAACTGACTGTGAAATGCTGTTTTATTGAACAATAACATCAAAAAAATACTTCCTACCTTCATTGTGGGTTCAATTCCATGACGCCTTGCCTTTGGGGGTAACAAAGGCACTAATTCTCGGCACAGCTCTTCAAACAATTGCCGACTGAGTCTATAATTTCCTATAAACTCATTGTCGGGAATTCTGCTTAACACTAATTGATTGCGCAAGCGGCGCCGGTTCCTCCTGCGCTCTATACGTTCTTCACGTAAAGCAGCCTCTATTATAAAAAATCTCGCAGCCATTTTAAACAAATATTCAAAATAATTCACTCGTACGAAAAAAACGACAACAGTTTTGGTTTCGTAAAATTGAGGTTAGAATTCCGACAAACTATCTGTCAGTTTTGACGTTTCTTCCAGGTTTAGAAAATTTTAATGTCAAATAAACTTCGGACGTCCGAAATTTCGAAACGAATGAAACCGTGGTAGCAAACGTTCGAAGTTTCGGCCGCAATTTCGTTTTACGTAGAATTAGAGTAGACCCCCAGGCATTATATGGCATTATACTTATCTCATGTCATAACTAAGTTACCCGAAATCCCCGAAATATTACTTTCCTCTATGGTCTGTACTATGGTCTGTATTTTTTTTTATGAATGGCATCTCGCAGTTCAACCAAGGAGGTTGTCATCTGGTTAACCGGGCGAGTCCTGTGGATGCCTTAAAAATTAAGACCTCCAGCCAGGGTGGAAAACTTACAAACTAAGCGACTACACCCCCTGTGGGATCCGAGCCTCGGCTTAGGGCGTCGCTGAGGGACAGCAAGGGACAAGCTGGATCTGAGTGATATTATTTGTGGACAGATTTAAACTTACTGGCTCAGCATCGCGGGCTGGCTCTTGCAAGGGACGGGTGGGACAATTACCGGGACGTCGCGACGGGCCTCGTCGGCGAGGACGGAATGACGGCGCTTTGCGTCTGAATTTGCAAAGGGTGCTAGTCTCCCTGCTGCTCTCCTGCTGAAGCAGGGTTATAGCATCGTCAGGAGTGACGAGGATATGACGGGGACGACGAATTTTACTTATTCGCGAGGGATCGTATCGAGCGGCCCATGCGATAAGGGGGTTGCGATGTTTTAACGCGGAGTCAAAGAAGCGCTTGGTAAGGCGCTTCATGAATTGAACGACGGTGGGGATTCTTAAGTCTAAGTGAAGACTATCGTTACGGACGTAAAAAGGGGCTCCCGTGATTTTACGAAGAAATCGGTTTTGCAAGGTCTGCATCTTATGAAGGAAACGCGGGTTGGCGTGGGCGAACACGACACATGCGTATGTCATGATGGGACGGATGACCGCGGTGTATAAACGCAATTTGCACTTGAGTGACAATTTGCTTTTTGCCTGAATTAAAAAGTGAAGCCTACCCATTGCAAAGGCAGCGCGCGAACGAGCCGCTTTGATATGTGCCGCGAAGGACAAGTGACTGTCTAGAATGACACCCAAGTATTTGGCTTGCATCTCCCAGGGGATAGGCTTGCCGTGCATAGAGATTGGACTGGGGATCGGAGGATTAAAGCGCGGTTTGGAGTAAATAACCGCCTGACTTTTCCGGGATTCACCTCGATTCTCCATTTCCTGAACCAAGCGCCTAGGACGTCGGCTGAGGTCTGGAGGGTACGGGCGATAGCGTTTGTACAGCGGCCAGTATAATAAATGGCCGTGTCATCCGCGAACAGGATCGTGGGATATGAATCCCAGATGCGTAACAACTTGTCGGCATCACCGTTGGCAGCTTCGATTTCGGCTGCCATACGGTCAGCTTCAGCGGTGACAAAAGCACCGAAGGCCTTGGTCTTGGATTATCTCGTAGTTCCTTCTACCGTTTCCGGCCGCGGCGCCGGAGGCCACGGGACGAGGGGGCGCGGGTTGAGAAGTCGCGAATTGAGAGAGTGCGGGTTGAGAGGGCGCGGGAACGATTTTGCGAGTAATGGGCGGAGGGACGGGGGCATCTAAGAGCCCGGGAATGGTGTTGGACTTAGCCTGAGCGAGAGCTGGGAAAGCTCGCTGGTGGCTCTGCTGAGTCCATGGGATGGGCCTCTGTGGACTGAGGCGCTCTGGCATCTGCGAGGAGGGAATCCTCACAGAGGGGCTTTCACGCTGCTGGCGGGCGTGGGCACGCTTCGCCAACTTCGAGGAGGATGGTTTGGGCGCTTTGGGGCCGAGGCTGCCCCAAGTTAGCCGGGTGCCCGGACTGGCCTGCATAGCACACAGCTGGGTGGCTCTGTGCAGAGAGCGATGTCCTTCGGTCGTGGGCAGTCAGCAGTGCCATGGTCGCCGAGGCACTTAGGCGCGTAACAGTTCCTCTGACTGTGCCCGTAGAGCTGGCATCGGTGGCACTGCCCGATGACGTGGGACCTGTACGGTTTCTCGACTGCTATACCTGTAAGTGAGCAGACGGATTTGATTTTAAAAATGGGATGGTGACCCTTTTTTTTTTTTTTTTTTTTTTGGGTGGGAAATCATCCAATGACTTCCCCCGCTCTGGGCGGAGCGGGGGGGCATGTCAGACTTGTACTGACTAAAACCCACCCATGTTCCTTCTATTGCCCTTTACGTTCCGGGGCCGCGGTATCTCTTTCGAACAACCCGCAACCCCGGCAGGCGGAGGCTCTGGCAAGCCCCTCTGCTTTGCTGACTCTCTTTGAGGCGCGCGTGAAACACGAACGCGCCGTCGACACGGCCTGTCGTCAATCGACGGACGGACGGTGAACTACCCATTGCTCACCGCCCACAGGCCCGCATCTACGGTGGCCGGAAGTCGTCTCGCGGCGCCCGGCGCCATGGGCGTCTCCCGCGGCGGCTGGGTTGGGCAGATGTTCTCTCCCTCAAACGCCCGGCCACCTCCTTTGCTAGCATTACTGCTTCGCAGAAGGTGGTGACCGCTTCCCATTCCCTCTCGCTCCGGACCATGGCCTGAACCAGGGCCGGACGCGAGAGATCGCCGCCGCCGATCGCCTCCACGAGGGCACGGCGGTGCTCCGCCCAAGCTGGGCAGACCGCCACTGTGTGCTCCACCGTGTCCTCCGGGCGATCGTCACAATGGTGACACCCGGGCGCTTCCTCCCGCCCGATGATGTGCAGGAACCTCCCGAAACTTCCGTGTCCGGTGAGGACCTGCGTCAGGCGGTAGGTGAGGACGCCATGACGCCTCTCCAGCCACTCCTCAAAGAGGGGACTTACCGCCGCTATTGTGGCGTGCCCTGCACGGGGTTGCGACAGTCGCTCTCTCCATGCCACCATGAGAAGACTCAGGACCTCGATGATAAGGCCACCTGCCTGTCCTGAGTCTAATTCCTATATATATTTCAAAACGTTGCCCCACACTAGGAATTTCTCCCTAAATCGTGGGTGCGTTTAAAAACATATAAACTCACATACACAAACAGCCAGACCCGGAAAAACTATCTGTAGGCCATACAAATATTTGTTCCGTGTGGGGATCGAACCCGCGACACGCAGCACGGCAGTCGATCGCTCAGCCACTTCGCCAACCGTGTCGTCATAATGACACCCTCCACTGGTTCGCAGACGACCAGTACCATATCGTACTGTTCGCCTCCTCTCGCTTTGTGAAGGCGGTGGACGGCTGAGACTGGGATGTCCTGGGCCTTGAGGTCTTCCAGAATGTCGGTCGATGGGATCTCCTTCGGGACGCGCCTGATCACCACACGGGTGGGCGCTTCTTCTGGGAGAGTGTAGGTGTGGAAGGCGATGTTCCTTCCACGCAGTTGACGGATCAGCTCCCTGTAATCAGAAGCGGATGGGACGGTTATTTTAATACCCTGCTGGGTGTTGGTGGCCTTTGTGTACTGGATCTTGTGAGCCAGACACAACTTGGACACGTCAGTCCATTTGGCTTTCTCTTGAAGAAAGACCGGAGGAGGAGGTTTCAGCTTTTTAGCTGAAGTCGCAGCGGGGGTAACGGTAGGGCTAGCTGGCCGGCTGGTATGGGCAGAGGCGGCGGAGGTCGAGGGGAGGGGAGAGGGAGGGCAGGTAGGCGGTTCGGCAGCTTTTTTGGCCTTGGTGGCCTAAGAGCTTTTGCCCTTCTTCCTCTTTCCCTTTCCGACGAGTTGGTACTCGTCTTCTGAGGTCGACGTGATGTCCGACAATTCGGCATGCTCGGAATCGGATACCGGGCATGACGTGTCCATAATTTCAGGTGCGGACGACACCTGTGTCGGCGCCATTGTTCCACGAACAATGGACTTATCGGAGTCTGGTTTCTCGGAACCCTTTGTCGGCACCATTGTTCCACGAACAATGGATTTTTCGGGGTCCGGTTTCTCGGAACCCTTTGTCGGCCCGGACAAAGGGCGAGTCACCGGCGGCAGGATTAGCTCGCTAAGTGGCCTGCCTTTGTCGGCAGGCGGTGGCGAGAGCGGGCTTTCGAGACAGTCACTGAACTGCGCAATGGAATTGCGCTCCAGTGCTGCGAGTTCGGCGCCATATTTAGCCTCTAAATGAGGCAAATCCTTGAACAAGCGTTGGAGAACCGCCTTGTGCGGGTTCTCTGACGCCATAATGGAAAAATAGCCCTAAGGCGGTTAAAAGTTAACCGGCATGAGTGAAGCTCCCTAAGGCCCTAAAAATCCTAACTCCCCGGGTGGGTGGGCCCGGGGGTGTGTAGCCCCCCTGTCGGGATTGTGTATGACAGGGAGGTGAGTACCTATGGTGTGCTCTAAGCTTGTAAACCCACTGCTAGTCTTAATGAGTAGCGGGGCTCTAGGGTCTTAAGACCGGTCCGGGGCGCTGGGGTAGACACACCCAGAAGTCCCGGGTGAATGCTGAAAGAGAACGGGGTTAAGCAACTGGGCGCGACTAGGAGATCCCCCAAGGCCGTGTGTTCAGTGCCCTTCCAATTTTGGTCACCCCTGAAGGGTTAGACTCGGTGTATCGGGTCAACACCTCTTGGCTTCGTTGGCACCGTAAGGTTTCCACCAAGAACCACGAAACAGTGGATTTTCCCAGGGGGGCAAGTAACGTTTTAGACTGATCTCCGAAAAGAGAAATACTGTAACACGTCCGTACGCGGCGGCGGTCGGGCAGCGAGTGTATGGTCTTTACGTGGTCTGTACCCCTATATTGTATTGTAGTCTTTGGTCTGTTTGTTGACTTGACTCTTGACTTGACATTGACAAAACAAATTGAACCGAATTCGATGGATAAAAATCTATGGCAATCAGTATTTATGCTAAATACCAGCCACAGACTTTTTTTTGTTAAATAAGGCCACTCGCAGACAACTCACTCTTGAGTTGTTTATCTGCTCAACCGGACTATCCTGTGGTGACTTTAAATTAATTTAAGGCCCCCGGCCAGCTACTATAATGTCGACGAACGCTAAGAGCACCCCCTATGGGGTACAATCCTCGGCTTGGGGCGTCATGATAAAAACGACTGTAAAAAGGGCCGGGTCGGATTTATGTTGGGCTGAACCAGCCACAGACTCGATCGCCACCAGCCTTTATAAGGAGGGAAGAGCCAATAGAGTCTGATTAACAAAAGAGCGAATCACCAAACAAGATCTGTCACTATTTACGGGGGGCAAGTCAAACCATGGATAGACATTCGAGGTTACAACTTAGAATATGGGTGTTGAGTGGAAAACGTACCAAGAGAGATATCTTTAAGAGGCTGCTTGTCGTTTTCTAATAGGGTAGCTTTCTAAACATGTTTTTTATCAAAGTTGCTAGCGCCCCGCTGCCTGGGGTTGCGAGATGTAGGAATTCGCCGTTAGTTCTTCAGTGGTTGCATAGATGGAGCTAAAGTACTTTTTGCCACATTCATAAATTGGTGTCGCTAAATCATTCCCCCCGAAGACCAAAGTTGGTTGGTTGTAGCCTATCCAATGATTACCCATTGTCTTGCCACATTGTTCGTGGTGAGTCTGAACTGATGGCGGCCTTCCGCACTTCCGAGGGATGTGTACAGTCTCATCATCGATGATCGTAGGTGATGCATCCGATTTGCGGTCAGCAGTTGTTACATAAGATATATCACCACAGCAGTGTACGGACTCTCATATCCAGTGTTCAGTCTGAGTCCATTTATGTATGCCCGAAGCAACGACCATACAGCCCGAAGAGTACATTAAAACCGGCATGATCCAACTGTTGAAGCAAACGTATGTTGTTACTTTCCGATCCCTAAGCGACATCATCGTTTTTGTAAAAATATAGCTGGTTCGTTTCTTTGCTAGAAATAATGATTTTACAAAAATCCAATGTTGCAGTTTTGGTTTTCATCAAAATCGGGCTCAGTCTGGAGCCCAATTAGATAATTTTCCTATTTTTTATAGGATCGGATTTGGCCATTTACGCCCACTTCGTTACCTGTTAATCGATGGTGTATTTATTTATGTGAATCTGTCATCTAAGGGAAACTTAAGCAAAGCGAAGCCATGTGACACTCGAAATCAGCTCAATTGATTATAATACTTAAAAACTTCATGTATCGCGAGTGTACTACGTTTTCTTTTGTAACGGCGTAAAAAATATCCAGACATTGAACAAACTTAAATCATTTTAAAGCATAAGATCGTTTTTATGCTTAATTAAGCATTTTTGGAGAGAACTTGTTTGCGATTTAAAACGATACACAACGGTGACTACCCTCTATATTATTATACTCTTTGACGGTGACTGTCGGCGCATAAACTTTTTTATAAACGGCCTCTAAATACGTGCGGCCTATATTTACGTCACACTCATAATTATTTTGGATGTGATGTATGGCCAATTACTTTGGCAAAGAGTAAACCGAACTAAACCGTCTTCTTGCTGAAAAGCTGAAAAGTGCTAAGGTCACCAGTGACAACTATGTGACTGTCATTTTGACAAAGTGACATTTGTTGGTAATTTACTAATTTCATGTGAGACAGTGATAACGTCAGTGGTACTTTTCGTACTTTCTGAACTGTCGTATCATACTAAACAATATTTTAAGGGAATTCCGGCATAAATAGTTTCTAATTGGATATGATATCGACGTTTTAAAACCTGTGCAAGTTCATGTTCTATTGATTTATATCAACTACGATTATAATTATTAAGTCTGTGACCTCAACCTGGGGATGGTGAATCATCACTCTAAATATCGAGACGTTGTTGTTATTTAGATTTAGACTACTTTTTATCGGGTAATTATCTGTTTTTTTATTTGTTACTCTGTAATTGGTGACCAGATACAAGGTAAAAGCATGAAATATGGCTAAATTTTTTTTATGAATAGCAAGCAGCAAGCTACTTGACCAAAATCATTAAAATTATAACATAACTGCTTACATTTGTTAGTTTTGGTGTATAGTATAAAATTTTACATTCTATAAAACAATTTTTCACTGTGTAAGCTAAAAATCTAGACGAAATCTGTTTGACTTCATTATCATCATCTGCCTAACCATTGCCCAACTGGGTGAGCTTCCAAACATTTACAACCGGTAATTATACTAGTCACTTACATGAAGACCGTCCCTTCTTATCCTCCACAACCCACTTATTACATTGTAATATGAATTGCCTTGCCTTTAAGACTGATTGTCAGATTTTCGGGCCACTTATTACCTGAAACAACTTTCAAAGATACAGCTGGGCCCAGCCGCTTAACATGCTCTCTGAGGTATAGAGGAAACTATAATATGTAATGGGTCATCAGCCAACCATAGACCAACCTCTTTCTCTAACTGGTGTAATCTCACGGAGGGTGTTCCTCAGGGTAGCGTTCTCTCTCCTCTTATTTTTTAATTTTCTTAAACAAGGTTGCCAGTGTGTTCTCTTCCAGTTTCCATCTGTATGCAGATGACTTGCAGATATACCGGCATTTTATGGTAGCTGATGCGGACCCCGCAATTGCTGCTATAAATCATGACCTGGTTTGTATCAGCGCCTAGGCTAAATCATTCAGATTGCAAATTAACCCAACTAAATCTCATGCCATGATCATAGGCAGCTGTTTTGTTTGTACTGCTGCTGTTGTTGCGTCTTTGATGCCTTTGTACCTTGATGGTGTTCGCATTAATTATACAGACACCGCTAAA
The DNA here is from genome assembly GCA_905475445.1 of Ochropleura plecta. Classification (NCBI taxonomy): domain Eukaryota; kingdom Metazoa; phylum Arthropoda; class Insecta; order Lepidoptera; family Noctuidae; genus Ochropleura; species Ochropleura plecta. Next base: position 108,914 of record FR997722.1, on the reverse strand, counting down.
GATCTGGGTGTAATTGTTGACTGCAATCTGTTGTAGTGAGCTCAAGTGAATGAGGTCAGCCGTAAGGTTCATTTTTCTCTACATTAGCTGAAATGCCTTCAGAAGCTCCTGCCTTTGAAGACTAAAATTTCTTTGGCACAAACCCTTATTCAGCCGATCATGTATTACGCCGACTCCTGCTACCTTGATGCTACTGAGTAGCTATTAAATAAGCTTGAGCGACTGCAAAATTTATGTATTCGTTTTGTTTTTGGTTTTCGTAAATATGATTACGTTTCTCATCTTCGCAAAGAAATCAAGTGGCTCCCAATCCGCCTTCGCAGGAACACTCGGATCTTTTGTCTCCTCTTCAACATCTTACATTATCCTTCCTATCCGTCTTACATGCGTGAATGTTTTTCTTACGCCTGCCCTAGTGACGCACCTCAGATCCCTACTCAAATCCCATCTGCACAAATCCAGTTATTATTTATATTCCTTTTCTGTACATGCTGTGAGGTACCTAGTGGAACTCACTGCCGCCTAGCATTCGCGATTTAAAGTCCTCCATTTCCCTATTCAAAATTACCTGTCCTCTCAATCGTAATTTATGTATTTATTTAGGGATATATACTCGAGCATTATGTATTTATACAAGGATTTATTAATATTTACTTAAATATGTAAGTTACAATAGGTTAAGGCACACACATATTTTTCTTGTGCTCTTTCACACACTATCGTCTACATTTCGTTCTCATATCTCCTTCCGCAAGTCTGCTGGCAGAAATTTCTTAAGTAATAAGCAGTACCTTTATACTCAAATTTTTATTTTTTTTTCCTTTCTGGTCTACTGTGTGTACATAAATTATTAAATAAATGAATATTGCTCGTTAGATGGTTGTTTTGAAAAAATCACCAGTTTTAACATGCCATCATGATTCTCGTGCCCTTATCCCAATCCATTACTTGGAGTCGGAGCAGCATGTTCATATTACATACTTCTCTATGTTCGTCATGTCATCACATCCTTTCTTGCCATGTACGTAACTAAAATAGTATTTGATGGGATAATTGAATGCCCAAAACAATTGATGTGGTTAGAGATGTAATGTGACATTATTTCAGTAATAACCATGGAGTGGCTGTTCGGGCACCGGATGTCGCCCGAGGAGATGCTGCGCAAGAACCAGCGCGCGCTCAACAAGGCCATGCGCGACCTCGACCGCGAGCGCATGAAGATGGAGCAGCAGGAAAAGAAGGTCATCAATGACATCAAGAAGCTCGCCAAGGAGGGACAGATGGTCAGTAGCGTGCTTTCGGAACGTACGTCATCGTGACTTTTCATATACATCTTAGAACCAAAAATACAGAGACTTGTGATGTCCTAACCCGCAATGGATTACGACCTTTTTTTTGCGGATGGGAAATCATCAAATAACTTCCCCTCTCTGGGCGGAGCGGGGGGGAGTGTCAGTACTGTACCATAGTATAAAGAGGGGAAGTACGATAACTTCATACAAACGCGTAGCGCGCGGCTTGTATGTGTGCGCCGTAGTATCTATGCGTCGCCGCACGCACACTAAACAAAATCTCGGCTCCTTTCGCGCTGCGCCAGTCGGGGCTAACACTGCACGAGGTTCGCGCGTCACGGCTTTTCGGCACCGCTAAACGAATAAAAAATGTCTGATAACCGCGGGAGAAAGTATTGCTGTGTGTTTGGGTGTCTTAATAATTCATCAATTCCAGAATTGTCTCAGTTCAAATTACCTATTGAACAGGAAAGGTAAGCTACTCACTTATTCTAGCATAATTCAGTTTTTTACTTCATAATGAGATACCTACCTACCTACTGACTTCTTTTTGTTGTATTAGCATATTAGTTTTCTATCACACAGAGGAAGTAGAATAGAATAGAATAGAATATACTTTATTGCACACCAAAATCTACGAAACAAAACTGTTTTACAAAAAGATGTTAAATCTATGGTTACAATGGCGGTCTTATCGCTAAGAAGTACCGCGAGTTATCGCGAAGTAGGTAGGTAGGTAGGTCTACTTTCTCTATTCTATTCTATTTTTGTCATATGGCAATTAGAGCCGATGTCGACTATTCTGCCAATGTCGAAAGTGAATTGGAAGAGCAAGTGTTGACAGTTTTAGTAAAAAATAATAATACAAAAAATTTAAAAACTACTGTAGACACGAAACAAGATTCCTCGTTGTTTACAGTTGTGAAACTTGTTGGGTTAGTACGGGACTGAAACAAACAGAAAAATAAAATTACATAAATATTATAAATGTTAGGACATTAAAATATATAATAATAGGTATATTGTAGGTATGCCACATTTAAACGGTGGATTGGAGTTGCGTACAACTCATAGTTTTATATTATTGTGGCGGATGAAAGTCATCAGCGCCACAAGCAGTTCTGGAGACGAATATGTTAGTAGGGAGGGGAAATTAATCGGAAGAGGGATCTTAAATTTAGGGAGACGACTATATAAGTCGAGTGGTGGGGCGTTATTACAACATTCAAAAAAAATGTGATCCAAAGTACCCTCTTCCAATCCGCACTCGCAGAGAGCGGAATCGAGGATATGGATTTTTTGTAGGAAAACAGGGGTGCAGCAAAATCCTAAACGAATTCTACAAAGAGCAGATATAACAGGTTTAGAAACTTTTTTATAGCTAAAAAACCATGGTTTTGGTTTAATAGTTGGTTGTACAGCATAAAAAAACCTACCTTTCTTTTTGCTAGACATATCCCACTGCTCCTGCCATGAACATTGGAGATTCAACTTTGGAAGAGACAACAGGTCATAACTCTGATGGGTATTATGTGTGAGGTCGGCCGATACAGATGAACAAGCATCTTTAGCCAAACCATCAACACATTCGTTACCCTTAATGCCACAATGACCAGGTATCCAAACTAACTGTACATCCCTTTGACTACGAGCACAAGACAATAAAGAACTTTTGATTTTTAGAATAATGGGGCTGTGTAATTTATTTTTAAAAGGACTTTGAGCTAAAGCTTGCAAACAACTAAGGGAGTCTGTAAAAATAACGGCTTTCTCAATGTTAGTGTGTGATTCTATAAAAAGACAAGCTTCCAATATAGCCACACATTCACCAGTGAATACAGACGCCTCCTTAGGGCATTTAAACTGTAAAACTATTCTGGAGTTTTGGTAATATACCGCGGCTCCAGTATTATTATGTCCATCTAGTTTTGAAGCATCAGTAAAGAATAGATTAAAGCCATTCCATCGCTCGCCCACCAACGCATTGAAGGCGGAGTTCGCTGAAGGAGATCTTTTTGATATACCAATATCATAGAAAATTTTTGGGGTAAAACATAAGACTTCGTAAGCAAAGTTAAAAAGCGGTAGTCTAGGATACTGAAAAATCGGACAATCTAAATTTTGTGTTAACCGAAAAGATTTGAGGATTAAGGGGATTTCTTTATTTTTCCAATAATTTGAGTTTCTGCATAAGGCATCCAGCTCATTTAATTTCACTATAAGGGGATGGGATGTTCTAGGAATTACTCTGGATAAAAAGCGAGAAGCCAGGTACTGCCGTCTCAGGGCCAAAGGAGGTTCAGCACACTCAACCTGCAATGCGTTAACGGGGGAGGACTTCATGCAGCCAGAGATGATTCGAAGGCATTTGGACTGAACCCTATCCAGCCCAGCCAAAGCACCTTTGTTACAAGGAATCAAGTGGTATGTTCCATAGTCTAAAACACTACGAATTAGAGCGTTGTACACTAATTTCATGGTGTAGGGATGGGCACCCCACCAAACACCGGCAAGAACTTTTAAAATTGAAATAATTCTTTCGCACTTTTGAACAAGAAAATTTATGTGAGGTTTTCCGGTCAACTTTGCATCCAAAAAAACGCCTAAAAATTTTGCTTTACCTACTATAGGAATGTTATGGCCTAAAATGCTTAATGAAATTTGAGGAATCGACCTTTTGCGAGAAAAAATTACTGCCGAACTTTTTGGTGCGGACAGCGACAGACCGTGGCTTAAAAGCCATTGGTTCAAAGAGTCCAGAGAGAGGCATAGAGATGATGCAGCGTCAACAATGGAGGAATCTGACACATATAAGGCAATGTCATCGGCGTATTGCAGTATCAGACAATTGCTATTTAGGCAGGATCTGATATCAGCCGTGTATAGATTATATAATAATGGACTTAAGACAAAGCCCTGCGGGAGTCCCCTCCATGTCTGTCTTTCAGCGAATTCCTCTCCCGGAACTCTCAGCACCAATGACCGAGACATAAGTAATCCACAAATACATTGTATCATCTTAGCCGGGAGACTCAGCTGTTGCAATTTCTGCCTGAGTACAGGAAGAAGTACGTTGTCATAAGCAGAAGATATGTCGAGGAAAGTAGCTACAACGGACTCGTTTTTAGAGAAAGCTATACGAATATCCGCCACTAAAATACCAACACTGTCCATAGTGCTAAGTCCCTTTCTAAAACCAAATTGGTAGTTCGGCAGTAAGTCTCTTGATTCGACTATCCACTCAAGACGATTTTTAATAAGGTGTTCTAGTAGTTTGGTTAGGACTGAAGATAAAGCAATTGGCCTCAGGCCATTCGGATCATCTACGTGTTTGCCAGGCTTTAATAGGGGAATGATTATTTGTAGTTTCCACTGGTCTGGAACCCAACCATGATTATAACAAAAATTAATAATATTTAAAAAGTAGCTTTTAGTCCTGTTGCCAGAGCGAGAGATAAAAGAATATGGCACACCATCAATGCCAGGAGCAGAGTCCTGGACATATCTGAGTACCACATTAAGTTCTTCCATAGTAAATGGAGCGTCGGAGGGATCCACTGTATCATTTTGCAGAGGTACATTTTGTAATTCAGATGAGTGAGGGACATAGGGTGGAGCTATTTTGTCAAAGAAATGTTCAGCTGTTTCCCTCGTAATTGGTGGAGTAAATGAGGGGAAGCACCCACGTCTAAACCTATTTATATTTTTCCAGACTACTGAAACTGGAGTAGAGGGAGATAAGGAGGTGCAGTATTTGACCCAACCCGCACGTTTCTTCTTACGAAGAAGACGCTTGGATCTGGCATTACACTGGGAGTATGCCAACAAGTTTTCGGTGCTCATATCTGCATTGTAGCATTCCTCGGCCTCATTCCTTTCTCTAATTGCCGAAGTGCATTCAGGGTCCCACCATGGGGGTGAAGGGATTTTATTTTGGGCACTGTTTTTCAATGGAAAGGAAGAGTCAGCACTTGATGTGATGGCGGCAATAAAACCCTCATAACAACTCTTAGCATGGCAGTGACCAGAGGGGTCTGGTAAATTTGAATTTAAATTTGGAAGATGATCAATTTTCTCCTCCAATAGTGAAACAAATTTAGTCCAATCTGGTTTGGACAGATTATATTTCAAAAGTGGAGGAGAAACTTTTTCTAAATAGGTCTTGTTAATTAAGGATATGACTATAGGGTAATGGTCACTACCATGCGACAAGGTTGTGCATTCCCAGTGAGTCGAAGCTGCTAATTCAACTGAACAAAATGTCAAGTCAACACAACTCCTTTGCTGCCCGGGAAGAGATCTACGAGTTGGGCAGCCATTGTTCAAAATACAAAGGTCTAAGTCATCCAATATCTCAACTAGAGCTATACCAAAGGCATCACAGCGTTCAGACCCCCATCTATAATGATGGCAATTAAAGTCACCCATGACCAGCATTGGACCATGTACATTAGTAAAAATGTTTTTTAAAAAGACTAAAAAACTAAGGTTGGGGTGAGCAATATAGATAGAAAACACTGTGATGCCCTCAACCCTTCCTGCTACAATACTCATATCGCCTTCAAGTGAAGGCAAGGATAAGGGGGAAAGTGGGACCCGATAGTTGACGAAGAGAGCCGACCCTCCGTACCCATCGGATCTATCACATCTGAGGATGTTAAAATGAGGCATACGAAAGCTGAGACTTGGGGTGAGCCAAGTCTCAGCTATAGAACAAGCCAATGGCTTGTACTTGTTTAAGAGGAATATGAGGTCGTGCTTTTTATGCCACACGCTCCTCACATTCCATTGTAGGAAAACTTGGCGAGACGCCATTTTTAATTTGTAAGAGAAGATTAATCAATTGTTCGGCAACGTTGGACGGTGATTGGGAGGAACTAGAAGATGAGGATATAATAGTTGGTAAAAGTTGTATTATAAGATCAATAAGAGACGAAGTGTTATTAGAGGGAACATTGTTATAATTTAGAGCGCAGCCATTAGGCTGGGAAGATTGGGGAGTATTAACTATTTGGTGATGAGCAGTCTTATCATAGGATGGGGAAAGTGGGGCATGGGTCCTGGGCTTTAAGTGTACTGTTTTCCTATATGACTGAGATAATGGAGTTTTAGTGGCATTAGCATAATTGCGGGTAACTACTGGAATGGATTTGCTAGCCTCAGCATATGAAATGGATTTCTCAGCCATGATAGTTTTAATGGCTTTTTGTCTGCCATGCTCAGGGCATGACCTGCTATTGGCAAAGTGATCACCCGAGCATAGTATACAAAAGGCCTCGCCTTCAGTAATGTTGCAACCATCACCGGGGTGATCGTGGCCACATTTACTGCAGCGTGGTTTTGACCTACACAGGTTTGCTACATGCCCAAATCTACAGCATTTGCGGCATTGGATTGTTGGGTAAATGTATTGCTCAACAGGAAGGGCTGTGTAACAACAGAATATCCTCTTGGGAAGGACTTGACCATCAAATGTGATAATGCAGGTTTCAGTGGGTTTCCACTCTGTTATACCGTCTCTTTGTACCTTTCTGTTAATCCGGCGAACTTTAAGTATTTGTCTACATCCAGCTGGTACAGACAAATATGACATAGCTTCTTCTTCAGTAATGTCAGTAGGAACACCGGTTACAACACCCATCCTAGTGACATTAAATGAAGGTATTGTTGCAGTAAAGCTATTCTTGGGCAACAGGTTATTAACTAAAAAAGAGTTGGCATCCTGAGGGGAAGCGAACTCTACTGATACCCGGTTTCTGCCTACTCTATTGACACCACCACGAACAATGTTCGCGATGTTGTTATTAATTAAAAACTTGCCGAAATTTACGGGATGTAGGGTGGTGCCTGCGTTTGGTTGTGTTTCTATACGCGACACGTGGACAATGTAAGGTGCCTTATCAATTGCCGAATAGGTAGTACGACCAATTTGAGTTTTTGGTTGTTTACTTGGAGGAGTTGGGTTTGTTATTTCTTCGTCCCCAGGACGTTTTCGTGAAGTTTGTTGGGATGGGGAAACTTCCATTTCTGGTAGGCTGCAGACAACATTTGCAAATTGCGATAGGGGATTTAGCGAGACAGGGCTTAGGGAAACTGGGATGTCAGGAGGGACAGGATCGGGTGGTTTTTCCCTATCCATAATGAATAGGAGGGCTAAAAAGTAAGACAATCACTGTACAAACCTGTTTACACACACAGTACAACACACAAACAAAAACAAGTCACAAAAGTATCAACAAACACACAAAAATTAAAATAACTCGAGACACACGTGCTATCCAAAGACACCCGGTGGCGCGAATCGTCTACTTTCTCACTAGAATGTTTGTACTTTTGATCTGTCAACTGATTTACCGCTATTGCTTTGTTTACGTTTAGTTGTGCCGATTTCTCAGTATTGTAGGTATATTAACTAAGTACCTAACTACCCACAGTTATGAAATCGTAATTAAAAATAAGTTATTGACTAATTTTAAATTATATACAACATTATTTTTAGTATATGCGAAACCTGAATATAGTTTGTTCAGAATAAGTAACTGAATCGATTCCAATAGTTTTTACACCATGTTATATTTTGTCCCAAAAATATTAATAAAAGGTTACGAGTTGGACACTTAGTAGGCATACGAAATCATACGGCGCGCAACAAGGTCACGGCAGGTCAAAGCGACAGTACCTACGTGCGGCGTAGTTTGTGCCGCTCCGTGGCCGTGTTTTTGTACGGACAGCCAGGTTAAATAACAAGCTTATAACTTAAAAGCTTATAACTTAAAAGTGACAACCCTATGACAGTAGGCAATTATATCGCGAATTGGGCCGGAGATAACCTACTTCCCCTCTATTTACTTTGACTGTACTGACTAAACCCACCCATGTTCCCTTCTATTGCCCTTTATGATCCGGGGCCTCGTTATCTCTTTCGAAAAACCCGCAACCTCGGCAGGATGGATTACGACCTCAGTTAATACGTTAAATTCCTACTCGTCATTGTAATAGCTACCAAAAACGATCATCGACTTCTAATAAAACGCTACTGCAGTTCGTGTAATTTCGCTCTATAAATTTCAACCTAAAAGACGTGGTTATTCAATTAACCTACTATTTAATAAAAAATGTACGTAATATCTTGGTCACAACAGCAGACTTCCTGTATTGTATTGTAAGGGATCATACTTTCACCAGTATCGGACTAAAGCATAATGTTACATGATTTGTGTATTTAATATAGTTTGAACCTAAATAGCTTAGGAGTCAGATAGAATTATCTAATGCGATAACTTGTAACTTACATGAGTTTTCTATTTTTTAATTATGTGTCCATTCACAATACCTCAAAACGTACGCCCGCGCCAGGCGAACAGGAAGGGAAACGAAAATGAAACAAACTGAAGTGTTATCCCACTTTTGTAGCTGACTGTACATTTGTGTGTGTAAGTTAGACTAGCTCGGCATAAAAGTGTGAATGAAGTGTAATGTTTTGTGAATGAGCAGGACGCTGTGAAGATAATGGCAAAGGACCTGGTGCGCACGCGGCGGTACGTGCGCAAGTTCATGCTGATGAAGGCTAACATCCAGGCCGTGTCGCTCAAGATCCAGACGCTCAAGTCGCAGAACACTATGGCGCAGGCCATGCGCGGCGTCACGCGCGCCATGGCCACCATGAACCGCCAGCTCAACATGCCGCAGATACAGAAGATACTGCAGGTGCGTAGAGCCGAGCCCAGGGCACTCCAGCTCAGCTCTCTGTATGCGCTCGTACAACACTTGTTGTCTAGTAATATCACAACTATACTCAACATAATCGCTACATGCTGTGCTGTTTACTATCCGCAGGAGTTCGAGAAGCAGTCGGAGATCATGGACATGAAGGAGGAGATGATGAGCGACTCCATCGACGAGGCTATGGCGGCCGACGACGACGAGGAGGAGAGGTCAGTACCACACCACACTGGGCATATTAGTATTAACATACAGTATATAATATGTAATATCGGAACAAACGGAGCATGATGTCGGTAAACAGCTTGTAAAACATGTAAACAAACATTTTATAATACGTCGACATTCGATCGTGACGAAAAATTACACATGCTTAAAGTTTAGTAAGTTCATGCGTCAAAATATATGCTAGCCTGGAAGACGCCTGGAATTGAGCGCTAAGCTCGTATCGGTTTACGCGCGGCATCGCTTAGGATAGGACTAACTTCTCCCCATGTTGTGGCATAGCTGTCAAATTTTATTTTTGTCACAAATAACGATAAGGAATTTTATCGACATTACAGTAATTAAAATTCAATAGATCATTGAATGAAACATGAAACTCGTCGGGCTATGTCAAGTCATCTGGTTTCTTAAATAATTTTTCGGTTAGAATTTAAGATCTTTACAGATTCGAAGTTGGTTAGCAACCATATTCACGTATATTTTCAATAATTCTAATAAAGCTTATAAAATCACATAATATGTACTTTTTGCCTAAGACTGTGTAAGTTGTAATAAATAAATTATTATTACAGTCTATATACCTACACTGTGTTTAAAAAATACCCTGTCCGATCCGAAAAGGGCATATAGGACTGGACATTCCCAAATAAAATAAGAAACATAAAATATATGAATGAATTATAAAATATTATAAATGTTGTCCCAAATTACCAAAATTGAAAAGACTTTTAAAATAAAAAAGACTACACCATAAATAAATGAATGACGTCACTGCCCAAGAAAACCGTAACCGTAATGTCACCATGCGCCCCTCTGTGTTACGTGCACGTTTCCACATTTTATTTTCCCAATGCACAAAAAGAAAAACAAATAGAATCCAATCTCGATACGTACGGATGAATGGCGTTCAAAAGGTTCAGCGAAATATTGAACATGTATGGTGTATGTTGCAGCGACCAGGTGGTGTCGCAGATCCTGGACGAGCTGGGCCTGCAGCTCAACGACACACTGTCGGGCCTGCCGCAAGCCACCGGCTCGCTCTCCGTCTCCGGTAAGGACGAACTATCAACATACTTACGGGAAACAGTATTTCTACCTCCTGCTTGTATATATGGCAAGCTCTAGAACAATGAATACAAAAAATTGTGTCCGACCGAAAGTAGTTTAGCGACCTAAACTAGTTTAACGACCGAAACCGAAACTTCCTTACAAGGAACACTTTTATGACTCGTATTGAGTATTTTTTTGATGTTAACTACTCTTATGTTATAATTTTATTTATTTTATTATGTTTGGGAAACTTACAGCTGTTATTATGGAATAGTTACAGTTTTATTTGGCAGAAGGCCTATTACAAATTTCCACTTATAGTTAATAGGTTCCACTCATAGATAACTACTAGGAAATGCCCAAGGTATTAAGTCCGCCTTTGTACATTTTTTATACATATGCATAAAGTTTTGATAAATAAATAAGTGGCGGCCTATATCCAGCAGTAGACGAACACAGGCATAAATGAGTTCCCATTCGAAAATATTTCGATCGATTCGATTCAATAAGTCACATGTCGTCAATATGCAATACGCCGAAATTCATGGCAGACTAAGAGACCAATTTTGTCCACTTGTCAACTTTCTCTACCTCATATACAAATAAATGATTTTCGTTTTTTTTTTGTTTGATTATGAAAGCGAGTGACGTCGCAATCTAATCGAGGCGTTTAGAAATCAGGGACAGAAAACTTATCGGCCATGCACGTAACTATCATGAAACCATAAACAATACTTACTATTAACTAAACGCAATTACAATAAGAATTAACACTAATTACACAACCTTTATCCTATAAACTTAGCACTAAAGCATAGAATAAAGACAGATAGTAGGTTATCTTCATACAAACGCACCGCGCGCGGCTTGTATGTGTGCGCCGTAGTATCTATGCGTCGCCGCACGCACACTAAACAAGATCTCGGCTCATTTCGAGGTGCGCCAGTCGGGGCCATAGAGTACTATTAAATAGATGAAATAGAGAGCCCACTTGACAGATTTTTTGGTACCCGTTGTTACTGCTGCCATCTGGTAGACCGCTCCTGAACTAATCCATATATGTGTATATACATACCTATAGCTAGTATAGCAAGCCATACATCTTCTATGCCTATTGTCTGCTAAGGTGTTTAAAACGATGTAATTTTTTTGCTAAAGGTATTTAATGGAGAAAAAGGCAGTTTTCGCCATTAAAACCACTATCTGAAGTATTATACACTCGAACAAAACAGAATATATCACAAAATGGAATAAAATCTACATAAATGCGCCAACGCAAGTCGTAGCCACCATTTTGTGATAATGTAAATAATGTGACAATGTTAGTGTTTTGACGTTTTTTGTTGAATGTTGTTTTGTGAGCATCGAATGCAATATTTTTATTGATATAAAAACAGTTTTAGGTACTCCAACAAATAATTTGGCAATCTAGTTCAAAGAAACAAATAATTTCAAATAACATAATTAGTCTATTTGCGATTTGAATGCCATCTCACGGACTTGAATGTACTAATGTGATTTATTTCCAGGAACGGAACAGTAATAGATGGCGCTAGTATCTTTCAAATATTAAGTCACTATGGCATTGTCCGTGTACGTTACTCCAGCAAGAAAGTATCTCCTAGAGTTTTATGAGTAGAACGTATAGTTTGTGCCTTATCTGCTGTAAATGTGCCCCCACTTAAAAAATGTGTGCCCCCTGTCGTTTTGAAAAAAAAACGGAAAAACGATTCTTGCTGGGGTAACGTTTTTCTAGCAGGAAAATTCTAAACGTGTGATCGGAGGGAGAAAAATTGTGCATGGCCAGAGAGCTTATATGTGTGCCAAAATGTGCCCCAAAAAATAAAATCTGTGCCCCTTCAGGTTTTCGAGTTATTGCGTTTCCTGCTGGAGTAACGTTTTGATGAATCGTATATCTCTAAAACCATTGCATGTGCCCCTGTAGAATAAACATACACGAGTAGTTCTTAATGTGTGCCCATTTGTGCCCCAATTAGATTTAAGGAATAATTTATAGTTTTTAAGTTATCGCGGTTTTATCAAAACCCGAAAAAACATCGCAGCGCCTAAATGAGGCAAGGCATAAGTTCACTGAACTGTATTCGGTCCTTCTTGGCGCTAATAATAACCATAGAAAGTTTCAAAACTGTTCATGCATGCGTTTTTGAGTAATCTTGCTAAAAGTCAAAACGATGGTGTCACAACTTTGACGGCATAAAACAAGGAACTGGCTCAATCTCAGATGTGTAGGTGTAAACCAAAATCATGTGCCTTTAGTCAAAAATATATGGTGAAAATATTGAGCTTGAAATGTTTCGCATTAAGTAAATATAAACAAAAAACCAAATTAAGTAAACAACGGCTGGTTATCCGACCAAATTAAAATGACTACTAAAAAGCGACGGATTCATACATATCGATGACCTTCTTTACTTAACTCACTAACCGGTTCACACGTGTTGTGCCTGAGTACACTGAAGTAGAAAAGTAATAAATAATAAAATAAAGTTGTTACCTATTGGAATAATTATGTTCTACTAGCTGTTTCTATGACCTTACACATGATTAAGTACATTACAAATAGTAGCCTAAGTGCTATTCCAAGGAAAGCTATCTTCTCCATTTTAAATTTCATTAAAATACATCCAGTAATGTATGTGTGAACGAAAGAAATACATCCAGATATTTGCCATTTGTCAGGTCTTTGACCCAAAATTTGATTGGTCCCAATGTTTAAAAAATATATACTTAGTTCATGAAATTTATGATCTACTACTAAAAAGAGGTGGCTCTTTTTGGTATCTAAATAAAAAGCCCGTATTTGTCTTTATAATATGTATAAATATTTATTGATAAGCCGTAGGTTAGGTAAATTAACAGTAAGTTTTTCATCATATAGGGGAATGCCCCAACCAGCCAGCGAAATTCAAAATCTCTTGCGTTTTTTGCAATTTGCAGGCCAGTTCTAGCTAGGTTGTATGTTTATTAAAATATTATTTGTAGGAAACATAGGAACAAAATTTAATTTTAAACAATTTTTTTTATTTTTTTTACACAATACTAAACTTATACCTACTTAATACTGATCTGTGATTTTATGTAATGCGAATTTACTAATTATAAGTTAGACTTAGACGAAGAACTGATCTGTGATTTAAATAATAATGATGACCACACAACGTGCAAATTATTTCTAATATTTATACGTAGGAAATTTGATCTGTGATTTGATGCATTAATTACTTTAAGAATTAAAATTAAGGGAAGTAAATAATAATTTCCACATAAACAAGCTGTTTCATTAATATGATAACAATATAACAAGGTGCATTTAATATATTTTTTATTAGCCCCCAAAACTTTTGAACGCAACTGTACGGACAACAGCTTAGGTATAATACGTCCAATAAAGAAGGTCATCGATATGTATGAATCCATCGCTTTTTAGTAGTCATTTTACTTTGGTCAACAACTACTCAACTAGCTCCATCAAGTTTCGAAAGTTCCAATGCTACCTGACAACTCATCCTGATGGCACTGGTCACGCAGGGACAGCAATAATAATTAGGAAATCTATTAAACATCACCTTATGCCAGAATATAAATACAACCACTTGCAAGCAACCACCATTGCAGTAGAGGACCAGTGTGGGTGCTTACTGGTGTCTGCGGTCTATTGCCCCCCAAAATACAAAATAACAGAAAACATGTATAACCACTACTTTCAAACACTTGGCAGCCGTTTTGTGGCTGGAGGTGACTGGAATGCCAAACACACGACGTGGGGCTCTAGGCTTACCAGCACTAGAGGGAGACAACTGAAATTGAGCGCCGAGTCGAACAACCTACACTGGGTATCTTCTGCAGAGCCTACATACTGGCCAACTGATGTAAATAAAACACCAGACCTTTTAGACTTTTTTATTACTAAAGGCCTAGGTAGACACTATACAAAAGCAGAAAGTTCTTTGGATAGCTCATCAGACCACACTCCAGTTTTGCTGACAGTGAGCACTATGATAATAGATCGCAAGAAGCCTGACACTCTGTACAACACATATACAGACTGGATCTCATTTAGAGAATTCATAGATAGTAAAATAGAACTCAAAGTAGCATTAAAATCCGCAGATGATACTCAATACTCAATACTTTATTGCATCCCATAATGTATACAAGGCTGGTAGGTAATTAAAGAGAAACAATTATGGACCCTGTCGGGCACAGCAAGTTAGTTTTTAGAGGAGAGGATGAAGCGCTTTTTGTTTAAAAACATATTGAAATTAAGGAAGAAAATCTTATATTAAGATATTTAAGTAGATATTATTTATGTGTAGATTTATATTAATTTTATTTATTATTAGATATTATACATTTATTTATATATTTATTTATTATTAATATTCCAGATTATATATTAGGTAATTATTTTATATATTTATTTATATATTAGCTGTAATTTTTCATTAACTAAATAGTAAGTAATTAAAGATATTGCACGGTAGATAAGGTATATAGATGTATTAGGTTTTACTTGGTTATTCCAATTATCTTCGTTTCTCTAGGTGGAATTTATCATTGAAGTATTCGTCAATTGTGTAGTAGCTTTTATCTAAGAGAAATAGTTTTAGTTTATTTATAAATATATTGTTTGTTTCTGTATTTTTTATGTATTCAGGTAATTTATTGTAGATTTTTATTGACGTAACAAACGCACTAGAGGAGTGCATTTTTAATCGTGAAGTTGGCAGGTAGAGTCTATTTCCATGTCTAAGTTTGATTTTTGTTTGTATGTCTTCTCTTTTGCTGTAGAACTGTGGGTACTTCCTTACAAATTTGCACAAATATATAGAGACATGGTAGTGTTAGGATGTTTAGTTCTTTGAAGTGTGGTTTACATGAGTCGGTGTCTTCTATGTTAACCAATGTTCTTATAAGTTTCTTCTGTATTGTAAATAGAGAAGGTGCGTCTGTACTGTTACCCCATAATATTATACCGTATTTAAGCCAAGAGAACGCATACGCATAGTATGTTACTATTGCTGTTTTGAGATCTGTAGTTTTCTTTATTTCTCTGAGGGCATATGTAAATTTGGATAACTTTGTTTTTAATTTCTGTATGTGTGGTTTCCAGTCTATGTGTGTATCAATGTCTAGGCCTAAAAGGGTGAATTTATTAACTATTTCTAACTTGGATCCTTTATATTCAAAATTTATATTTATTGGGGTTTTTTGTCGGGGGTGGAAAGTGACTATTTTTGTCTTACTAAAGTTAATTTCAAGGTTATGTTCGTTCATCCAGTATGTTGTGGTGTCAAGTATAGATGTTAGTGTTTGGTTTAGGTTTTGGTTATTTTTACATGATGTTAAAATAGAGACGTCATCGGCAAACAATACGCACGTTTCATTTATGTGGTTAGGGAGATCATTTATGTAGACTAAGAACAATAGGCATCCTATGACACTTCCCTGTGGTATGGAGGCGTTTACAGGTATGTTTTGTGATCTAATTAGTTCAATGTGTTGTGTTTGTGTATTGTAGTGTTCTATTTCTACGACTTGTTCTCTGTTTTTTAAATAAGATGTAAACCAGTCATGACTTTTTCCTCGGATACCTATGTTGTAAAGTTTATTTAATAGTATATCGAATTGTACTTTATCATACGCTTTGGTCATGTCTAATAACAGTCCAATAGCGTATTTTTTATTATCAATAATTTTGAGTGCTTCTTGTATATACTTGTAGACGGCTAAAACAGTGGATCGGTTCTTGCGAAATCCATTTTGGCTATCATTGAAAATACTATATTTTTCACAGAACGCATAAACACGGTTACACATGACTTTTTCGAATATTTTTGAGGCTGTTGGTAGTAGGGCAATTGGACGGTAATTGTTCGGGTCAGTTTTATCGTTTTTCTTGAAAATAGGTTTAATGAGGGCCTTTTTGAGTAAGTCAGGAAAAACACCTTCTTCGAAGGATTGGTTAAGGAGTATATAAAATGGCAAGGTAAGTTCATCAGCGCACTGTTTTATCAGACTGGGTGGAAGTTCGTCGATTCCGTGGCTGTTCTTGTTCTTTAGGTTTTTAATAATTATGTTTACTTCATAAGGATCAACTGGGTTAAGGTACAGTGTATTTTGTGTAGTTAAGGTTGCCGGTAGCCCCTTAGGTTTACTGCCGGTTGGTGTTGTGGTTTTCCCACCAATGGAGGCAAAGAAATTGTTAAATATGTTGGCTACTTCTTGCGGTTTCGCCGTTAAGCTATTATCTACTTGTAGTGTTATGTTGTGTTTCTCGGTTTTACGCTTTTTGTTTGAGCGTTCATTTATGATTCCCCACATTGTTTTAACTTTATTTTGCGACTTAGTCATTCTATTTTTGTAGTTCAGTTTTTTAGCTGTTGTAACCGCCTTTTTCAGTATTTTTTCATATTTTTTGTAATATGTTATTAATGTAGGATCTTTTGTTTTTGTTATTAATATTTTTAATAATCTTTTATTAATACTGGATTTTTTTATACCAACAGTGAGCCAATATTTCTTATATTTGGTTTTAAGTTTAATTTTAAGTAGTGGGATACACTTATTTAGGATTACGGTAAGTTTATCGTTAAATATTTTATAATTTGTGTTTATATTATTATTAGTTTTAAGTATATCATTCCAATTAAGTTTTTGTAATTCCTTTTTAAAATTTAATATGTTTGTATTATTATATAACCTTTTCTTTGTGTACCAATTATTTGTATTGGGTTGTTCTGGTATTTTTAAATGTAGGACTGTGCTATGATGGTCAGAGAAGCCTAAGTCGTCTATAGTTACGTGCGTGTCTTTGTAGTTAAAGTTCGTGAATATTAGATCTAAACATGTCGCGGTATTTGGTGTGATACGCGTAGCGCTTTTTACGTGTTGAGTAAAGTTATTTTCTTGCATGAGGTTTATAAATTTATTAGTTTTTAGATTATCCTGTAGTATATTTATATTGAAGTCGCCTCCTATTATTATATTTAATTTATAGTATTTTTTATTTATGTATTTTAATAGTTGCTTTAATTTTTCATAAAAAACTTCCTCCTCTCTCCTATTCCAGTATATAGTTATAATTAATAAGTTTTCTTTTGGTAATTCTGTGGCACATATTTCTATTATATATTCTGCAGACGTATTGGTGATGTCGTCCCTCTGTATGCTTTCAATATAGTCTTGCAAGAGTATACATACGCCGCCTCCGGTTCTAGTACTACGACAATAGGATGAAGCAAATTTATAACCGCTAAATTGTATGAGGTCTAGTCTTTCTTGAGTTAGCCATGTTTCTGAAAGGCATATAGCTTTGTAGGATGGATGTTCTTCTATAAACGCTTCAAGTATGTCTTGTTTGTTATTAAGACTTTGGATATTTTGGAACAACAGTTTAAATGGTTGTTCGTTGTTTCCGAAATGTCTGGTTCTCAGTTTCATAAGTCTCGTTTGTATTGCTGGGCTGCGTCATGTTATTATATGTTATTTCCTTTTCTTGGGTGTTATGAGCGTATTCCTTTATGTTGTTATTTATTTTAAATAAATGACCGTTTATAAATAGTTTATTATTTCTGATGACTGCGTGCGATCCGTTGTTTCTTGCCGTAAATAGTTCCTCTCGCATTTGTGCCCTATACTTTCGTTCATTTTTATCTAAAAATTCTGAAATGAATAGTCCAGTTCCTTGAAAGAAAGTTCTATTGTTAATAATATATTTTGCCATTCTCTTGTTGATGAATTCGATGACGAGTGGTCGGTTCTTAGATCCACCAGGTCTTCCAATTCGGTACAGATCTTCAATATATCCTGAAACGTCTACGTTTACTATTTCACGTAACAGTTCAACCAATCTACAGTGGAGTGTATTTTCAGGCTCTTTATAGTTGTCCGCCAGGCCGTAGAGCACAATCTTTCTATGGTTGTTTACTTGCAAACTATTAGGTATTTTAGAAGCTTCTGTAGTTAAATTTCTTATCTCTTTTTTCAGATTTTCGTTTTCTGTTTGTAGTTTTTCTAGTTTTATGTTGATGTTTACTATTTCTTGCTTTCTTTGGGAATTTTCTATTGTTAAGGTATTTGTTTTATAATCTACATCTTGTTTTAATTCATGAATTGCTTTATATATTTCTGTGTGTATAGTTTTCTGTAGTTCTTGTACAATAGATTTGTTATTTTCTTTCAGATGTGTAATTATTATGTCGCTTAAATCCTGTAGTGTTAAATTTTTTTCAAGATTAACTTTATCAGGTTTTTCTGTAGGTATAGTATCACCAAAGAAGCTGAGATCATCTGAACAAATTGTGTCGTTGTCGGAATCTTTTGGCTTTCTTCTTAAAGTAACGTTGGCTTCCTCGCAGGGTGATGATTGACATTTGTTTGTATCAAGTATTCTGGGGGGACGCAAAGGCGTATCAGTGTTTCCTGTCTTAGGTATTTTACAGATGCATGTTTGGCATTTCCAGGTGTTTTTATTTTCTAGTGTTATCTTTCTAGAATCCTTGGTAACACCCGCACATTCGAAGTCATATCGACATTTACAAAGAACGCATATAATGTTTTCCCTTATAGGTAACTTTTGTTTACATCCAGCACAGGTAGGTGTAGAAGCCATTTCAAATGTTTATTAGTTGGCGCTTTATTTTTAGTTCGGCTATTTCCCACTAGGGTCTGCAATGGCAGTAGTGTAGAGAATTAATAAGTGTTACCAGTACTAAATATATCTATGGACGATTGGTAGCACTGATTCTAGCTCGTCTATTACCCGCTAGGGGCTATGGTGGCAGTAGTGTTGTAAATGAGTGAATGATATCAGTGTCAGATGGTTGGTACTACTGTTTTTAGTTTGATTATTGAACACTTGGGGCTGTAATGGCGGTAGTTGTTTAACAAGTTATGTTTTTAGTTCGTCTATTCACCACTCGAGTTCACTAGCGCTAGTTGTTGAGGTCAAAGTTCAAAATTTAAATCCACTTAACCGCTTTTTGTTTTTGTTTTTTATAAAAACTTAATCGTAATTAGGTTTAACAGCTTGATTGTCAATGGGAATATGGTAAACACTCAAATATTGAACCAAGTATGTCCATACAACACTTCTCACTTTTGTATTTACAAAGTTTTTGTTTTTGTATCACTTATATTATTTTTGTAGTTTTTTTCACTTTACACTAAAAGTCTTCGGATATAACACTGTCCGAGCTTAATTGCGGGTTAACTCGTAGTTTACACTAGTTCTTTACTTAAATATCACTTAGTAAACAATTTTTTTGAATTTTTATATACGAGCTTAGTGTTTACTGCGTCGCTAGCGACATCTCTCCTTCTGAGATGATGTTGAAGATCAGGTGAAAAAATTTACTTCCTTAATCCAAGAGGCCTGCTGGATGTGCACTCCTGCTCTGAAACCGCAGAATAAGGTTCCTACTGTCCCAATGGAAATAAAGAATGCAGTTCTAAACAAGAGGAAAATACGGCGCACCTGGCACCAAAGTAGACATCCGCATGACAAAACTCAACTTAATAAAGAATCAACTAAACTAAGAGATATGATCAAAGACTGGCACAACGATACTCTTGAGACAAAGCTAGAAACGCTTACGGCTACTGCTTCCACTGGCTACTCACTATGGAAATTTACCAAGAGCTATGATAGGCCTATAGAGGCAAAACCACCTATCCGTGTAAGCAATGGCTGGGCTAAAACAGACCAAGAAAAAGCTGACGCTTTTGCTCATTATCTATCAAAGGTTTTCGTCCCTAATGATGCGTTGGATGACTCTTACGAAGCTGTAGTCACCGAAACTCTAACCCAAGCTATGCAGCTCTCTCCTCCTCCAAAACCAGCCACAGTCAAAGAAGTCTGGAAGACTATAAGGGAACTCAAGGATAAGAAAGCCCCGGGCTTTGACCTCATAACTAAAGAGATCCTGATTCAACTACCTAGGAAAGCTATAGTGTTATTGACTACCATATTTAACGCAATTCTGCGAGTGCAATACTTTCCCCAGCTATGGAAGGTATCTCAAATACTTATGGTGCACAAAGCAGGAAAATCACCTAATGAGACTACATCCTACAGACCAATCAGCTTGTTACCAATTGCATCTAAAGTATTCGAAAGGGTCCTCCTACGCAGGATTCTGCCCATACTGGAAGAAAACCAAGTAATACCCCACCACCAGTTTGGGTTCCGCCAGCGGCACTCCACTGTGGAACAGGTGCACAGAGTCTATAATAAGATAAGAAAAACTCTCGAACAAAAGGAATACTGCTCTTCAGCTTTCCTGGACATCCAGCAGGCTTTTGACAGAGTCTGGCACAATGGCCTACTTTTCAAGATTAAAACTTACCTCCCTCATTCATATTACTGCTTACTAAAATCCTACCTAGGAGACAGACTGTTCCAAGTGAAGGAGGGTGAAGAAACCTCAACATTCTACAACATTCTGGCAGGGATCTGTGCTGGGACCTGTTCTCTACACTATATTTACAGCGGATCTCCCGCAAGTGGATGGTGTCACCACGGCTACGTTTGCTGATGACACAGCCATACTGGCCAGTAGTACTGACTCAACACGTGCTTCAGAAATCCTCCAGTCTGGGCTAGACGAAATCACGAAATGGCTCCAGAAATGGAAAATCAAAGCTAGTTCGGCAAAGTCAGTGCAAGTAACTTTCACCTTAAGAAAAGGCAACTGCCCTCCTGTAACACTGGAAAACACCGTACTACCGCACTCTGACTGCGTTCGCTACCTGGGATTGCACCTGGATCGAAGACTGTCATGGAAGCGCCACATCAAAACGAAAAGAGAGGAACTAAACCTGCGGTACCGAGGCCTCCACTGGCTGCTTGGACGTAACAGCAAATTGTCTTTAGACAACAAACTGCTCATTTATAAGACGGTTTTGAAGCCTGCGTGGATGTATGGCATACAGCTTT
Source organism: Ochropleura plecta (assembly GCA_905475445.1). Taxonomy (NCBI): domain Eukaryota; kingdom Metazoa; phylum Arthropoda; class Insecta; order Lepidoptera; family Noctuidae; genus Ochropleura; species Ochropleura plecta. The sequence goes on along the minus strand of FR997722.1, from coordinate 87,665 downwards.
GGGGAAGTGCCAGTAACTCCAATATATCTATCCTGCAAAGAATGCAGAATGTGATACTCCGCACTATCAGCAACTCGTCATGGTACATTACCAACAACGAGATTCACGATAATCTCCACATGTCTACTGTGAAAGACGAAATAATAAGCACTTCGCAAACCTACCAGCAACGCCTAAAAAATCACCCCAATCCTCTCGCTTCAGATTTAAAATACAGAAACTATTTAAAAAGGCTAAAAAGAAAAGACGTAATCCATGGTCATTGAGCCTGATGAACCATAATATTATGAATGAGTAGATGTTCTCACTGGAGATCACACTCAAAAAGACAAGTTCCTCCATCCAATCTGCTTATAGTGTGTAACTGATTGCAGATAAAAACAACAACAAAAAAAAAAAAAAAAAATTTACTTTGGTCGGATAACCAGCCGTTGTTTACTTAATTTGGTTTTTTGTTTATATTTACTTAATGCGAAACATTCCAAGCTTAATATTTTCACCATATATTTTTTACTAAAGGCACATGATTTTGGTTTACACCTACACATCTGAGATTGAGCCAGTTCCTTGTATTTTGCCGTCAAAGTTGTGACACCATCGTTTTGACTTTTAGCAAGATTACTCAAAAACGCATGCATAAAAAGTTTTAAAACTTTCTATGGTTATTATTAGCGCCAAGAAGGACCGAATACAGTTTTCAGTGAACTTATGCCTTGCCTCATTTAGGCGCTGCGATGTTTTTTCGGGATTTGATAAAACCGCGATAACTTAAAAACTATAAATTATTCCTTAAATCTAATTGGGGCACAAATGGGCACACATTAAGAACTACTCGTGTATGTTTATTCTACAGGGGCACATGCAATGGCTTTAGAGATATACGATTCATCAAAACGTTACTCCAGCAGGAAACGCAATAACTCGAAAACCTGAAGGGGCACAGATTTTATTTTTTGGGGCACATTTTGGCACACATATAAGCTCTCTGGCCATGCACAATTTTTCTCCCTCCGATCACTCGTTTAGAATTTTCCTGCTAGAAAAACGTTACCCCAGCAAGAATCGTTTTTCCGTTTTTTTTCCAAAACGACAGGGGGCACACATTTTTTTTGTGGGGGCACATTTACAGCAGATAAGGCACAAACTATACGTTCTACTCATATAACTCTAGGAGATAATTTCTTGCTGGAGTAACGTACACGCATTGTCCCCCCCCTGGTCGGGGCTAACACTGCACGAGGTTCGCGCGTCACGGCTTTTCGGCTCCGCTAAATGAATCAAAAATGTCTGATAATCGCGGGAGAAAGTATTCCTGTGTGTTTGGGTATCTTAATAATTCATCAATTCCAGAATTGTCTATGTTCAGATTACCTATTGAACTTCGCTCGGTTTATTTTATCTTTTTTAGGGTTCCGTAGTCAACTAGGAACCCTTATAGTTTCGCCATGTCTGTCTGTCCGTCCGTCCGTCCGTCCGTCCTCGCTTAATCTCTGTGACCGTTAGCACTAGAAAGCTGAAATTTGGTACCAATATGTATATCAATCACGCCGACAAAGTGGTAAAATAAAAATTGGAAAAAAATGTTTTATTAGGGTAGCCACCCTATATGTAAAGTGGGAAGTGTTTTTTTTTTAAATTTCAACCCGAACGTGTGATATATTGTTAGAAAGGTATTTAAAAATGAATAAGGGTTTACTAAAATCATTTTTTGATAATGTCAATAATTTCGGAAATAATCGCTCCAAAAGTAAAAAACAATGTGTCCCCCCCCCTCTAACTTTTGAACCATAAGTTTAGAAAATATGAAAAAAATCTGAAAAGTAGAACTTTATAAGGACTTTCTATGAAAATTATTTTGAACTTGATTGACACAACAGTTTTTGTACAAAAAAGACAAAAAGTTGTATTTTGTACAACTTTTTGTCTTTTTTGTACAAAAACTGTTGGAGCGCCTGCCGCGGAGCGTGCAACATTGCACGCTCCTCCACCTTTAAACTCATAAGTGGGAACACTTATTGTGACGGACGGGAAACTACGGAACCCTACACTGAGCGTGGCCCGACACGCTCTTGGCCGGTTTTTTATCACTAGGTACATAATAAAAAATAAAGTCTTATGCTTAGATCTTTAAAACTACGCAACGGCTTTTGATGCGGTTTTTTTAATAGATAGAGTGATTCTTAAGGAAGGTTTTAGTATATAATTTGTTAAGTTTTTGTATTTATTTCTGTGTACATTAACGATATTTGTTGAAGATGTCGGCAAAAAGTATGCTGTCTGGGAGCTTTCAACGAAAACGCTGCCTAAACCCTTTAAGATATAACCAAATAATGTATGGTGTAATTGTGTATCTTATATAGGTCCACAGAAAAGCAGCGGTGACATATGTCTATATCTTAAGGATAACATACTATATCCATTTTAATACTTTAACAAATGGGCAATTATAAAGCGCTAACTTGGAAAACTATTTACACAAATACAGTATTAATCCTTATCATTTTAAATAGGTTGGTTGGCATGAACATTTCATGAAGATTATTTTTTACCTTTACATCATGCAGATTAAATAAATACTTTAGGAGATATAGCAAAATCAAAATAACGCGCAACAAAATTAATTTCATGTCGCCGTGACTAGGCTGGCCCGCGCGGGCGGTGTAGGGAACAAGTCGCTCATCGCTGAGTGCGCGACCCGAACACGGGCAGACGCGTGAGCACAGAGTACGTTGAGTTGACACGTTCACAAACTAAATTCAAATCCTTTATTTGTGAACATAGGTACAATAAGATCTAATTACATAAAATGTAATAAAACATAGGTTTTATGAAGTTTCATAATACATACCTATTAGTTAAATCCGTACCATTACCTATGGACGGACGGACAGCGAAGACTTAGTAATAGAGTTTTTACCCATTGGGGACGTAACCTTAAAAATGAGACGTTAGGTACGTCTCATTTTTAAGTTCTCCTAATTTTATTTATACTTCGATTTTGTTATTTTTGCTATAGGCTGCTTTTTATCAACACACCACGCGGGCGAAGCCGCGGGCGGAAGCTAGTTATAAATAATGCTGCTCTGTAGAATACATTTCTATATTTGATAGGAAAACCATTGTTGAATTTTATTTACTAATAAGAGATGTGTTATCTGTGACAGGGCTGGGCTTTAAACTAAAGAATTTGTGATAGTACAAATTAGTGAGGCCTGACAAACCCTGTACCCAGACAATAAAAGTAAAAAATACAACTTCTCGACCCTTGCCAATTTATAGGTACTGAATTAAAATTTAGCTAAAAGTGACAACCCTATGACAGTAGGCAATTATATCGCGGATTGGGCCGGAGATAACCTACTTCCCCTCTTTATACTATGACTAAAGTTTCAGCCTAAGATCTAGGCAGCAGCGACGGTAGCCACTCCTTAAAGCGTGTTCTCTAATTAATGCTAGCTAGCTCAAACGGGCTCAGTACAGTTCATGGTAGGACCAAACATTATTAATTTATTAGTAGAAGGCCTTTACTTGGATTTTCTGTGATAGTAGGTTAATCTGTAACTTGTCAGGTTTCTTTTCCAGTAATGGGAAATGCAAAGTTATAGGCACGGACCTTGTAAAATGATTTAGTCTCTAGTTTGCATGCTGTATATTCGTCTTCTTCTTTTAGTGTCAATGAAACTAATATTGTGTTAAACCAGTATGTGACCACCTGTTCACTTCTAGTCTTGTTTCGTTTAAATCCTGATAGGTGCAAGTGGTTGTGCAGGCTGGGTAGTAAAAAAGTGGGGCATAGCCTGCATAGGGGCACCGCACTGGCATTGTGTTTGGGATGGGCCGATGATGCCCCGTTAAATTCGATATAACACACTATGCAGACCTGCAGTTTTTGCTCTTGCGCCTGATTGATTTGTAATAGCAACGCTAAGTTTTCCCTTTTCTTCCCTCGTTCTCCCTCATATCCCACTTTTTTAAAATAAAAATTAGCCTATGTCCGTTTCCTGGTTCCCAACTATCTCTGTACCAAAATTCATCAAAATCGGTGTAGCCATTAAAGCGTGAAGAGGTAACAAACAAACAAACTCACTTTCGCTTTTATAATATTAGTAAGGATAGTTTATATAATACAATGAAACGAGATAAACATTACCAAATTCAAAATGAATCACTCGAAAACTCGCCACCACAACAAAACAAAACGAACAGCAAACAAACAAGCGAATCATGACATTGGCTCTGATGGGATTTATTCATTCATTCAACGCGCCGAACATGACCGATCACAGCGCAAAAACGTTTGAATGCACATTCGGTTTCGGTCGTTTTTGGCCGATACCGAAACTAGGGCCGAAACTAGATTTTTTAGCCTAAACTGGCCGAAACCGAATCTTCGGTCGGACACTAACAAAAATGTAAAGCCATTCGTGCGTAGAGTCTATCAACTGGCTGACGGGATTTTGTTAATTCAACCCGAAAGGGGTTGAAACACGGTGGCAAAGTTTGTATGGCAGAACGCGATTCCTTGTCCGGACTGACTTGAAATTTGCATAGGTATTCTTCCACGAGATTAATATACTATGTAATAGTAGTAAAAGACTGCTCGAGAAGTCGCGGAACTCTGCACGCCTTCTCGAGCCCGCCCGCGATGAATTCACGGGTCGCTCGAGTCGTCATCGTTCGGGTTTCTCCTGCGATAATAAGTATTATAGTAATGAAAATTCATATGACACTGAAACTGCGCTCCGCTTCGCTTCGACGCTCTTTCGGTGTGAGTTGAGCCTAAAAGTATGTAGTTGTCGGTGTGTGTCCACAGCCAAGACGCCGGCGGCAGCCGCGCCCGTGGCGCTGCCGGGCGGCTCGGGCGGCGCCGCGCCCCTCAGCGACGCCGACGCCGAGCTGCAAGCGCGCCTCGACAACCTGCGCCGCGAGTAGCGCCGCGCGGCCTACTCTAGTCGCCGCCCGTGGCGCTGCCGGGCGGCTCGGGCGGCGCCGCGCCCCTCAGCGACGCCGACGCCGAGCTGCAAGCGCGCCTCGACAACCTGCGCCGCGAGTAGCGCCGCGCGGCCTACTCTAGTCGCCGCCCGTGGCGCTGCCGGGCGGCTCGGGCGGCGCCGCGCCCCTCAGCGACGCCGACGCCGAGCTGCAAGCGCGCCTCGACAACCTGCGCCGCGAGTAGCGCCGCGCGGCCTACTCTAGTCGCCGCCCGTGGCGCTGCCGGGCGGCTCGGGCGGCGCCGCGCCCCTCAGCGACGCCGACGCCGAGCTGCAAGCGCGCCTCGACAACCTGCGCCGCGAGTAGCGCCGCGCGGCCTACTCTAGTCGCAGGCGCAGCTTAGCGCCGGCCTCGTCCACGCGTTGCACGACTACTTTTTCTTTCGGTTAGCGGTGCTATTGTTTGCGCCTCTAAGCTAGGCCTTCTCCACTGTATAGTACTTCAAATAAGATTTGAAGTGAAATCGCCTAATCTCACAGGCGACGCTTCACATCGACATCGAAGATCAGCCGACTCCTCGACTGTTTCGTAACGAGTACAAATGGTTGGTAGGTGGACATATTTTTACAAAAGCAACAAGTGCATCTTACTGATCTCGACATACGAACCACTTGCACTACTGCGACGCCAGCGCCGCCGCGCGATCCTTGTATAAATGTAATATTATGTATGTTGTGAGCATCGCCACACCGACTTGTACACATTGTTGTTAAGTTATACAAATTAAGTTTATATAAGAATATTACAATAAATATTTTTGTAAAATTAAACTTCTATTATTAATAAAGTACCTAGGTACATACATACCTAGTTTAGAGAAACGCAAGTGACAATTCCAATCGTTTATTTACATAAAGATATTCTTAAGTAACTACATAACGATATACCGTTTAATAAAATATTTTTTTCATATTCATATATAAATCACATTCAATAATCCTATAATATAGAAAGCGCGTGTGACGTCTGCGCGACACACGGAAATGCGCTGATCGTTAGTAACTTAAAAATATTCAGATCGCTTCTACTGGCGCCGCTGAACCCTAGCTGGCCGGGCCACCCGCCCCAACGCTGGCCGGGCCACCCACCCCAACGCTGGCCGGGCCACCCGCCCCAACGCTGGCCGGGCCACCCACCCCAACGCTGGCCGGGCCACCCGCCCCAACGCTGGCCGGGCCACCCGCCCCAACGCTGGCCGGGCCACCCGCCCCAACGCTGGCCGGGCCACCCGCCCCAACGCTGGCCGGGCCACCCGCCCCAACGCTGGCCGGGCCACCCGCCCCAACGCTGGCCGGGCCACCCGCCCCAACGCTGGCCGGGCCACCCGCCCCAACGCTGGCCGGGCCACCCGCCCCAACGCTGGCTGGGCCACCCGCCCCAACGCTGGCCGGGCCACCCGCCCCCGCCACGGCTGCAGGTTCCTACTGTACGGGATATGTCTGGTTGCCACCTATGTGTAGCGTGCTGCTCAGACTGGCACACGTGTGGCGCCTGTCAGCAAGCTACTCTACTGAAAATACTTAAATGCGTACAAGTGGCAGATCCTATTTGCTCAACGAAAGTATCTCAACTTTATAGCTACTACTACCGCTATAACTAATCCATACTATGAAATAAATAGTATTGGAATGTTCCTAACATTACATTACAAAGGGGAGAGCTTCGCGGGCGAGCTAGTGGAACTGTAACCGCGAAAAGGCCCCGCGAGCTATACACACTGGACACTGGCCAGCACACAGATACAATACAATATACTTAAGGAGTCAAACATCAGTCTTAGGTAGTAGCGAACACTTAGAGAGAATCGCGGCCCGCGCCGCACCCCCGCCCCCTCTGCTGACCCACAGAACGGGCCACAGCCGACACTTTCACTGACGCACTCGGTAGACCATAATCATGTTACAAAATATCATTTAGTTCACAACGAGATGTCAGAACAGTTCTTTGGCACACATACCTACTTAGCGGCTGTCTCAGTGCCGCCCCTCCCCCCTCCCCCCTCCAGTACGACAGCATAGCCGTTAACGTTTCAATCAAAATAGTAAGTCTTTAAACGAATAGGAAGAGATACCTAGTTGTCTTTACATACAATGTAAAGCTTACACATATCACAGACTGGTTGCTGGTTGTTAACCCAACCTCGTTAAATGTTTGTGCGGGCGCGGCCGAGACTCGCGGCTTTTGTAAACGCTCATATAAAATTATGGTAAACTATCTAACTAAGATTTTAACATAATATCTAGGTTCCTTTAACTACAGGATCAATACCCCAAATATGTATATATCAGCTTATGAAATAAAGGAAGAATACGAAACGCACTGTATCGGAGCATGGCCATTAGTGCGCGCTCACGGGCCCGCCTCGTCCGCCCACAGCGCGCTCAGCGCGAGCCCCAGCTGCGCCAGGTAGTACGTGGACATCACCAGCACCTGCTTGTGCGGCACGGGGCCGCCGAACAGGCTGTAGCCCAACACGGCGTCCGACACCAGGAACAGCAGCGCTCCCGCCGCCGCCGCCCCGCCCCGCGCCGCCCCGCGCCACGCCGTCGTGGCCAGCAGCAGCGCGTACGCCGGCACCAGCGCGCGCAGCGGCCCGGGCGGCGCCACGCGCGCCAGGAAGCAGCCCGTGGCCGCGTACAGCGCGGCGCCCAGCGCCGGCGCGCGCCGCTGCCAGCCCAGCGCCGCGATGTAGGCCACGTGCGCCAGCGCGAAGGCCGCCATGCCGGCCACGAAGTGCTGCGGCCACAGCAGCAGCGCGTCGCCCAGCGCCGACAGCGCCAGCCCCGCCGCCACGCGCCGCGCGTACCCGCCCCTGCGTCATTATTATGATTGCTGGGTAGTACTTAGTAAGTATTTGTAAGGTCCCGTAGTAGTTGGTACCTTACACTTGTAGCTTTAAGTAAGAAGTGGTAAGTCAGTACTTGGAGTTAGGCGAGTTGATGTAAACACACACAGATTTAGTAACACTAAAGGTTTATTAGAGTACCGATCACAACAAAGTAAAAGTGGGTTGGATGCTAATCCGCGGTGTTCGCGTAAGTATGTAATTCGTCAACTAACTTAAAATCATATTAAACATTGTTTTAAATACCAAAGAGAAAAGTAGGTTGATGCGTTTGCAGCCTGACGGAATGTACGTAAACCGTACATTATATTTATGGCTCTGTTTTCATTTAGTCAAGGAAGCCCGCGCGGTTGACCCATAAATATTATTACCTTTGCTTGAGCAGGCAGTTTACGGATACGTATTTTTCTTCTTGGCCTAAGCTGGTAAAATTACCGAAATGATCGTCTCTTACTAACTTCCAGTACCAAAATTAATTTATAACAAGAATTTGTGTGGGATACCTACTGCAACTAAAGAGGAAAAATAAAAATCATTTTTAAAAAAATGACAAAAGGCAAAAAATATCTTCAAAGTGGTCGCAATAAAGTCAAAAACGCAAAGTCGCCGACTGCCAAAAATAAAGTTATTTCAGATTTATTGTAACTATATTGGATTATTGTATCGGCAAACAAGTGTAAGGCGTCATGTTCATGAGCGAACGTATCTATTATACCTACCTACGTAACTTTTTCTGGCTTTTATACCCAAATACCAAGTACTTTGGTACCAGGCAACAAGAACTTGAAGGCAGGAAGTGGACAAATAACTAGTGTCCAACCGAAGGTTCGGTTTCGGCTAAAAAATCTAGTTTCGGTTTCGGCCAAAAACGGTCGTAACTACGATCGAAACCGAGAGTATCTACATTCGGGAGTTTTTGCGCTGTGATCGGTCATGTTCGGCGCCTTTAATGAATGAATGAATCCCATCAGAGCCAATGTCGTAATTCGCTTGTTTGTTTGCTGTTCATTTTGTTTTGTTGTGGTGGCGAGTTTTCTAGTGACTTATTTTTAATTTGGTAAGTTTTATCTCGTTTCATGTCATTATAACATAAGAGCGAGTAGTAAACATAAATCAGAGTGATAAAAGTGATAATTGTAAGAAAGTTTCGGTTTCGATTTCGGCCGAAATAGAGGCCGTTGCCGAAATTCGTTTTCGGTCGTAAAACTAGTTTCGGTCGGACACTACAAATAACACATTTGTGTCAAATGTGTCGCCAAATGTCTATACAATGTTGTTGAATGGGGGTGGCAGTGTAAGTTATCTAACTATTTGCGGATGCAGGTGTGGTTCTTCAAACAATCTAAAATGCAATAGGTCCAAACAATCAAGATCCAAAAGGAAACAGGCTGCAAGAGTGAACGAATCGAGATCGAATATTTTCATAATTTGCCTCGAATATTTATTTAGATGTCCACATCTCGCAATCACATCGCTTCAATATCCACATCTTCCTATTAATGTCAGCATAACCTACGACAACAACAAAGACCGTCAATATTAATGAATTATCAATATGATTTTCAAATCGCGATTCGCACGTTATCTAATCGGTCGGGTGTAATGTGACCGGGTGACTGTGTGACGGTGTGAGTGTACTGTCTGTGTGTTGCGCACTTGTGGTATGGCAGCGCGGCGTGGTGCAGCAGCACGACGAGCAACAGGCACAGCACAGGCGCGCACTTGGCGGCCACGGCGCCGGGCGACGGGCCTGCTCCGGCCTCGCCCGCGCCCGCGCCCTGCGCCACGAAGTACACGCACACGCACTTGAAGAACGGCACCAGCCTTCCGCCCACGCTCATGCGCTTCACCTGCAACACACCATCTCCGCTTAGGCACACCTACTCTCGTGGGAATTAAAAGGCTCGACTTGCTTTCGGAATTGAAATAGCACTGTAAACAAATGAAACAATTTGAGGTTCATTCTCGGGGCTTATTCACACGCCAACCGATCCTTCGTGGAACTTCCACAACTTTCTTGAACCTTCTGCGCTGCTCAATAGTGAAACATTCCATGATTGTTCTCGAATCTTCTATAGATACAGTTCCATAGTATAACATTCTAGACTTAAACGTATATAATTACGTAAATTAGAATGTTTTAACATAACATTTTTTCATTTTTCGGCCACTTCTGAGGATTGACGATTAGAATAGTTTTGTAATAATACCGCACTGTAGTGTAGACCGAAACAAACTTTTAAAACTATTTCCTACCTAGTTTTGTGTTCCTACAAACTATTAGGTCCTTACATATGAAATTGGCGTTTTGTATGGAAGGAACAAAAAGTCGAATATTTTTTAATATAATATATTTAATTAATCAAAGTATGAACCATTGTTTTCAATGCACTTTTGCCATCTTATAGGTAGTTCATTGATCCCTTTACTAAAAAAACCAGTCGGACGGGAATCAATAAAATCTTTGAAGGCGATTTGGACTGCCCCATCGGAGTTGAATTTTTTCCCTTGCAAAAAGTTATCCAAATTGCGAAAAAAATGGTAATCTGTTGGAGCAAGGTCCGGGGAGTACGGAGGATGTCTAAGACATTCCAATTCAAGCTCTTCTAATTTGGTAGCCGTCTGTTGCGCAGTGTGTGGTCTGGCGTTGTCGTGAAGCAGCAGTGGCGTGGAGCGATTGACCAGCCTTGGTTGTTTAGCCGCTAGCTTTTCCATCATGGTTTGTAATTGCTGACAATAGACATCAGCTGTAATAGTCTGGCCAGATTTGAGAAAACTGTAATGAACAATACCGGCACTAGTCCACCAAACGCTTACAAGTAACTTTTTTGGGGTTAATTTTCGCTTGGGGCAGGATTTGGCTGGCTGGCCAGGATCCAACCATTGCGCTGAGCGCTTCCGATTATCGTAAAGAATCCATTTTTCATCACAGGTAATGATTCGGTTTAAAATACCTTCATTGTTGTGCCGGTTCAGTAATGTAACGCAGCAGTCGACGCGCGTTTGCCGGTTTGCTTCAGTCAATTCGTGAGGTACCCACCTTTCAAGCTTTTTAATCTTCCCAATTTGCTTCAAGTGAATTAAAACAGTTTTATCACTAACATCGAAGCCTGCAGCTAACTCGGACGTGGTTTGCGATGGGTCCGCTTCCACAATAGCCTTCAATTCTCCATTATCAACTTGGGTCTCAGGCCGTCCACGGGGCTTGTTCTGCAGGTCGAAATTTCCAGAACGAAAACGTTGGAACCAAAAACGAACTGTGTTTTCTTTTGCAACATGACCGCCATACACATCATTCACCCTTCGAGTCGTTTCCGCAGCACCTAGTGCCACGGCGGAACTCGTACTCGTAAATAATGCGATATTTTAAATTTTCCATTTTGTAAAATGAGTGACGCAAACAGAAAAAACAGAAGAAAAAAAACAAATGTATGACGGTCATCGAAGCACAAATACATGAGTAAATAGCTGTACAAATTTGAATTTGGAATTCCTTACCAAAGAGGAGAAATTCGTGATTAAAGTGGCCAGTACGAAAAACGCCAATTTCATATGTAAGGACCTAATATAATTATAGTTATGCAGTGACGTAGGTATATTGGTATGCCTGAATAAAAATTATAAATTTTAGACTTGCACCTCAGTTTTTGGTATCAGGTGCCCAGCCAGTTAACACCATAATTTATTATTGTCCATGTCTAAGCAACACGAGTAAGTAGAGAAATACAAAGACGCGAGACGTGATGCGACTTGCGTATCATGTGCATGCGTAAAATAGTACTTATACCTAAATAATATGGTCGATTGGATTACGTAGTACCGAGTAATAATAAGTACCTAGGCAACATCGATACGTAACTAGTGATTTGCGAAATTTTAATTGTATTTATAGTTCAAAAGAAATTAAATCAAACTACTTATTCTGCATTGCTATGCGTTCTTCAGCTATAATCACTTTTGTTAGTGTTAACAAAAGTACGCGCGTTCGTTTCTTGCTTACAAAGCACTGCAGAAGTGCAGACTACGCAGTGCCACCAGCTGCCCTTGATAACGTTGCTCGGGTCAATCGGTAACATTAGCGTTAGTCATGAACGTTGATAGTTTACTCACCTACTCAGAGAACAAAAATCATCGACTTTTTTATTTATTTAATACGTAAATAATCGTCTCAAGGAATAATTAGATGCATTCCATATTTTATAGAGCAAGGGTTATACGATAGTAACTATTATGTACAGGTTCGATACAGCATGTAATTACCTACTTAAGTACTAAAATACATAGCAACTCGTGGAACAACGGGAAAGCTGCAACGGTACAACGAAGAACGAAGTTATTGATCTGTTTTAAAACAGGCAAGCAGTACCTATTAAACAAAGAACAATATAAATAACGTAAGACGTACCAGGTCCACAGGAGATATCATCGTTTCTGCGTAGCGTACAAATACTGCGAACCACTAGGTGAAGACTTCAATTATCAGTAACAACATGCGACGGATTGCGACGTCCGCCTCCCCGCGAAGCGCCCGACTGCACGGTTGAATACGAGAATAAATATAAATGTTTGTTTTGATTCTTGTTTTGATATAACAAGTAGCTGAACAAGTGCGCTGATATAGTTATAACAAAGAAAATATACTAAGGTTTTCTTTCAAAGTCATGAACGCTGCTGTTCCATCTAAATTGGAAGTATAATAATAATCGTTTGGAAACAGAAGTTTGTTATTGATTTTACACAAAATTCATGTCTGTATTTACTGCTAATTTGGTAATGTATTCCATTACTAGTGTATGAAATAAGTTAAAACTCTAAGATTCATTTGAGATTATGTTTTTGTTATATTGAATGCATAAAATCAATTGTTTAGTGTGGCTTCAAATCGTCAAGTAGTTTTAGAACGAAACAAAACATAAATGGTAGTGTTAGAGCATTTATTTCTAAGGAATCGGCATAGCTCCGATTTCCCCCTGCCAAAGTACATACATACTTTGGCCATATGATCGACATTGTTTAAAACTAGTTTAAAAAAATATTAATGATAAAGAAGAACTTAAAAATTAAAATCTTAAGGACTATAATTATGATAGATGTCAATTTATGTTAACTGGGTAAAAAACCCAGTAAAAAGTGGCAGAAAACTTTGTGATACAATCTATCCTCCCTCTTAGGTCTATATGCTCTAACTAACGAGCAGATGAGCTTGTACATACATACCTAGTTGTAGCCTCATCCTCGTTACTTTGACGTTTTATTTGTCAGTGTCAAAACGAAACTCACGTATAATCTGTCAAATTGTCAAGCAAATGTTAATTTTATTCGAATCAGCTGATATTTCCAGCGATATTTAATTAAACTTTAACGTAACCTTAGCAGTAATCGCATTACAATGCCGAAGAAGAAGACAGGCCAGCGCAAGAAAGCGGAGAAGCAGAAGCTACGGCAAAAAGAGATCCGCAATGCGCGAGAGAACGTTGACCTGGCGGCGCACCCGTGCAACGTGCCCATGGAATGCGACAAGTGCCAGAAGTAACTGTTCCTAATGTGTACTCGTAAACACGCAGCACAATATACCACATGAGGAGAGCACCCTACTTGTCGTTCGGAAAAAAAAATATTCCTATTATTTTATAGCCACGTCAATTCTGCTGATTCCTACTTGTAGAGTTGCCAGTATACAACTTTAAGCAATTTAAAATAGATCATTATTTGTTATTTTTATGACCTATTTTATTCTGTCGATGTCGTAATAGTAGCCAATTCATCAATCAGTAATAGAATACATACTTGTTATTGTCATAGAAAGCAGAAGAACCGAGCATTCTGCTATTTCTGCCAGGCGGTGCAGAGACTGCCGACGTGCGCGCACTGTGGCAAAGTGAAGTGCATGCTCAAGGCCGGGGACTGTGTGGTGCGCCACCCTGGCGTCTACACCACGGGGCTCGCCATGGTGGTGAGTCAGCCCATTTACTACATTTTCACAATGTTTTATGTTTTGCTTATTTATGTGGAACCTTCAAACTCTCATAGATTGCTAGTTCTCTATGATGTATGTCAGATTATAATAACAGTTAGGTTTTAACCTATGATTCAAATGAAATCAATAATCAATTTAACTCGAGTGAAGCCGTGGGCAAAAGCTAGTACAATATATTTATATGTATTTTATTTAAGATTGGCCCATCAAGTGGTTGGATTATAACACAGCTATGTGCTTTTGTGCAGGGTGCCATCTGCGATTTCTGCGAGGCGTGGGTGTGTCATGGCCGCAAGTGCTTGACGGCGCACGCTTGCACCTGCCCACTCATGGATGCCGTGTGCCTCGAGTGCGAGAGAGGTACTCCTGCTGCACTTACACTCTCTTGTCTGTTTCACATTATCACTTCCCCTATATACCAGGGTAGAAGCCTTTAAAATTAATAAAAAGTGAAAAAAAATTACAGTAGGATGAAACCCATTAGAAAAGGAGGGGAATATGATCAAAATGAAAGGAAAAATAAATTACGGTCGATCCGAGTTCGGGAAGGGGATGGGGGGTGGGTTTAAGGGTAAAAAACGGTTTTTCTCGATTTCCGGAAAAACTAAAAGTCCTATCGAAAAAAGTCAAACGGCAAAGTTGTAGGTAATAAAAAGATCTAAAACTTTTACATTCACACTTTTTTCACATAACCTCAAAATTTATGTGAAAAATTCAAAAAACCAAGTTTTTGGTTTTTTATTTTTATCTTTTACAAAAATTGTTTTTTTTATAACGAAATTTAGTGAAAACTTACTTTTTTATGTCCCAAATACGCTGTAATTTATTTGATTAAAAATATTAATTTTTTCACCTTATATTGAATTAATATCGAAAAAGCAGCCTCATTTTCAATCGAAAATTCTGACGTCAAAATATCAGCTTTTTTCAAAAAGTTTGTATGTTTTCTGTTCGTTGAAATCTCTACTTTCCGATGGTGAAAAAAAATTTATATGTTACTATATTAAATCTTCTCACCATCGGAAAGTAGAGATTTCAACGAACAGAAAACATACAAACTTTTTGAAAAAAGCTGATATTTTGACGTCAGAATTTTCGATTGAAAATGAGGCTGCTTTTTCGATATTAATTCAATATAAGTTGAAAAAATTAATATTTTTAATCAAATAAATTACAGCGTATTTGGGACATAAAATACATACATAGACTGATGAACACATAACCCTCCTTTGCGGTGCGCAGTCGGGTAAAAAGTAAGTTTTCACTAAATTTCGTTATAAAAAAACAATTTTTGTAAAAGATAAAAATAAAAACCAAAAACTTGGTTTTTTGAATTTTTCACATAAATTTTGAGGTTATGTGAAAAAAGTGTGAATGTAAAAGTTTTAGATCTTTTTATTAAGTACCTACAACTTTGCCCTTTGACTTTTTTCGATAGGACTTTTAGTTTTGCCGGAAATCGAGAAAAGACGTTTTTTACCCTGAAACCCCCCCCCCCATCCCCTTCCCGACTTCAGATCGCCCGTAATTTATTTTTCCTTTCATTTTTATAATATTCCCCTCCTTTTCTAATGGGTTTCATCCTACTGTATTTTTTTTTGGTTTCAAAAATTATCGACCCTGGTCTACTAAGAAAATACAATCATAAGATACCAAATATTTATTTCTAGGGTTCCATTGGCAAAAACGGACCCTGATCGATTTGCCCTGTCCATATGTTACAACATGTTACTCTGGACCTGGCACCACATAGTTAAAATTACACAAATGTGATGAATATTATACAAAATAAATAAATAGGGGTGGCCCACCGTTCTGCAACAGAATGTTGAAAAAAAAATTGTCTACCGTATGGGTCTTCATAGTGTGCATATATTGAAGTGAGGAAATGTATGATTAATATTATCGGCGGATTTTTAATACATATTTGTTATGAATTTATCGTAATGTTAACAAAACTATGTAACTTTTAAACTCAATGACCCATCACAAAATACAAAATTTCCATAGTGATTGGAAGTAATTAGGCGAGGTCGTACTTCTGCGGGGCATAACCCTTCGCAGCGGTGATGTTCATGGAGGTGGATTTTTTTTATAGAATACTAATTGTTTGGGTTCCCAATCGTTGATGGCTTTGCCTGGTGGGAACTCGTCGTAAAACTCCTCCAGCGCCTTGGTATGCCGTATGTTTTTCTTACCCCATAGTTTAAGTGTTTTGAGACGTAATGCCGCCATCGTTACCTCCTGCCGAATGACCAGGTGGAGCGGTGAGAGTTCCTGCATGGCTTCAAGAGTTGCAGTCGGAGTGGTCCTCATGCGGCCAGTAGTCGCCAGGCAGGCAAGCCTCTGCATGCGTTGAAGTTTGACTGAGGCTGCCACCAGATTGGTGAGGAGCCACCAAACCACGGCCCAGTACGTGACCATAGGTCAGATCATCGCGCAGTATAGCCAAAGAATGATTTTGAGGGACTGACCCCACCTGTTACTTATCATCCTTCTGCACTGCCAAAAGGTGATACAAGCTCTGTTTAGTTTATTGTAGTGTCTGCTCTAGTTTAACTTACTATCCAGGATGACGCTCAGGTACTTGACCTCGCTGGCTAATCTAATTGGAGTTCTGTATTAAATAGTTTAGGTAGGCGGTAAGGAGCTAGTGTTGAGAACATGACTAGTTTGGTTTTGTTAGGGTTCACTGAATGGTCGAAGTCCCTGCACCATCGTTTTACAATGCGCAGCGCCTGTTGGGTAAGGTTGCAGATTGTTCCAGTCACATTCCGTGTTTGTATAAGTTCCGTGGTTGTCATGGATTGGTATCGTTTTAAAGCGCCTTCAGCTCTCTTTCGCAGATCCTCCATGGTTTTTAAGAGAAAAGAGGTCAGGCTAATTGGTCTGTGGGCTTTGGCGTTTGTATAGTGACGCTTACCTGGCTTAGGAATGAATATCACTTTCGCTTTCCTCCATCTTTTGGGAAAGTATCGAAAGGCCAGGCACGCTCTCATTATGGGCAGCACTTTACCGGCAACGGATGTGCTACCCCACTGCATGTGAGCAGGAAAATTGCCGTCTGGATCGGCTGCCTTTAAAGGATGCAAGCATCGGATCGCCCACTGGATTTTCGCCAATGTTATCACCTTGTTAGCGTAGTGCCAGTCATTTACTGATGGCGTTAGAGTTATCCCTGTCCAGTCAATCGCCTGTGTAGATGCGTATTCTGGGAAATGAGTTTCAATGAGGACGCTCATCGCCTCTTCTGATGATATGGTGAGTGTATTGTCAGGTTTTCGGAGAACAGTGGGCCCATGTGCTCGGCGAACAGATCGCCCAGGTCGAAGCCCTCCTCCCCGGGGTCCGAAACCGACGACAGGATGCCGTCGTCGATGTCTTCTCCCGATGAGAGGATGGCGCCCACGGTGGTGACGGTGTCGCTGCGGAGTTTGTCGACGGAGTTGCCTCTTCCTCTAGTTTCACGGCCATTGTTTCACAGGCCGGATCCCATCCCTGGTGGACATCGGCAAGTTTGCCATTCGCTGGAATTAGATTGCGATTAAGTGTAGGAGAATAAAGTAAATGATGCTGTGTTACTGACAGGGGAGAATGGAATAAGAATATGTTGCGCCGACCGAATCGAATCATCATCATCATACGAAATGATGATGATCGAGTGTAAATTTTCATTTCACAAATGAAATGAAATGAAAATATTTTCCTTGTGCATTGATCATAATAAATAATGCATTTCTTAAGACAATGCTGTTCCTAGCGGCTGAGGTACAAAAGCTATGAATAGTATTACGCATCTTATTTTTCTCTAAATCATTCAAATTTGGCACTCCAACGTATGTAATACGAAGTTCAATAACTGGTCTTTTGATTGCTTAGTAGTATGTTGCTTAAGCACATTGAATAAATCTTTTTTTGTTATTGTAGCACCGTTACCTAAGTCACAAATTTTGTTCAAGAAGGGCAAAAATTAGCAAAAAAATCTCATTGAATATAATAGCTGAGGGATTGTCCTAACAAAGTTAAATTTTCTATGTTCCTCATAAGATAATGTTCTTAGAAGAGAAAAAAAAAGGATATAAATTTGAATATATTCTTTTCATCCATCATCAAATAAATCATAAATACCTTTGAGAATGTGCACCATTTTTATGAAATCCCACAGTAAGCAACTTACACCACAATAGATAATCAACATCACTAGATAAATCATGACGAGCCTAGATAAATTATGACGGGCCTGTTGGTCTAGTGGTTAGTGGCCCTGACTGCTGAGCCGGAGGTCGTGGGTTCGATTCCCACCCAGGACAAACTTTGTGTGATGAGCATGATTGTTTGTTCTGTGTCTGGGTGTGATTTATCTATAATATGTATGTATTTATAAATTATATAAGTATGTATATCAGTTGTCTGGTTACCATAACACAAGCTCTGCTTAGCTTGGGATCAGATAGCCGTGTGTGAGTTGTCCCAGGATATTTATTTATTTATTTTAATCTTACGTAAACAGTAAGTATCAATGTATTGCGGAGTCTATAGCTTTGAGCATTAATATCTGATGACACACACAACGTATTGTAATAATAGTGTAGTACAGAATGTACATAATAGTAGTATAGTAATAGTTCAAAGCGCGTATCGTTTTTTTTTTATTTACTTTCATTTTGAGAAAATTTAATTCCGTTCAGCTAAAACTCAAAAATTGATCGCTGTGTGTCGTGGGCCTACTCAACCACGACGAGGCCCCTGAATAATGTCCAGCGATATCAGTACAGTTTCACACGAAGACGCCGCGATGTACTTATTTATTTATTTAACACTTCAAGCACAAAGTACAGAGGCGGACTTAATGCCATAGGCATTTTCTACCAGTCAACCTTTGGGTGATGCAGAGACAAACAGTCGTAACTGGTAGGTGTAAAACAGAAAAAAATATTAATTACTAATTTATACTATATAGATATATAAAATACTATAAATATAAAGCAAAATACTATAAATATATATCAAAGAATATATAAACAGATACACTAAATAAAAATACAAACAATGGGGAAAACATTAACGATGTGAAGATACTGCCGACTTTTTCCGAATAAACTCACGAACTTTATGTTTAAAAGATAAACGGTTAGTTGCCAACCTGATTTCCTGGGGAAGCGCATTCCATAACGAAATAGACTGGACGAAGGATGATCGGTGAATGAAGTCAGTGCGGTGAGAAGGACAATGAAGAATACGGTTACTTACGCTTACAGACGGAATTAATCTCAATGGGTGGACGAAGGCAAGGCAAGGCCTTTAACCCGTAGTAGGGTAAAACGACCTGAAAATAAAATATGTGACAGCTAACAGTTAGTCGGTTTGGTCTGCAGGCGTGTGGGAGCATGGCGGCCGCGTGTTCCGCTGCTGCTTCTGCCAGGGCTTCCTGTGCGAGGACGACCAGTTCGAGCACCAGGCCTCCTGCCAGGTGCTCGAGTCGGAGACCTACAAGTGTAAGTACCACCACACCACTGGAACACTGTGTGCTCAGTGCTCATCTCTTACCTTAACCAAAGTCCGAAAGCTCGTGTCACGTGTGCAAACAACCACTTTATCGTCTGTAAACTATTGTTGTGAGATTGCAAGCCAATGTGGAAGTCGAGCTACACATTCATTTAAAACATCATTTTTTTAGGGTTCCGTAGTCAACTAGGAACCCTTATAGTTTCGCCATGTCTGTCTGTCCGTCCGTCCTCGCTTAATCTCTGTGACCGTTAGCACTAGAAAGCTGAAATTTGGAACCAATATGTATATCAATCACGCCGACAAAGTGGTAAAATAGAAATTGGAAAAAAATGTTTTATTAGGGTAGCCACCCTATATGTAAAGCGGGAAGTGTTTTTTTTTTAATTTCAACCCTAACGTGTGATATATTGTTGAAAAGGTATTTAAAAATGAATAGGGGTTTACTAAAATCATTTTTTGATAATGTCTATAATTTCGGAAATAATCGCTCCAAAAGTAAAAAACAATGTGTCCCCCCCCCCTCTAACTTTTGAACCATAAGTTTAGAAAATATGAAAAAAATCTGAAAAGTAGAACTTTATAAGGACTTTCTAGGAATATTATTTTGAACTTGATTGACACAACAGTTTTTGTACAAAAAAGACAAAAAGTTGTACAAAATAATTTCCTCCTCCACCTTTAAACTCATAAGTGGGAACACTTATTGTGACGGACGGGAAACTACGGAACCCTACACTGAGCGTGGCCCGACACGCTCTTGGCAGGTTTTTATCAAATTGAAAGGATCTGCCTCTCTTATTTTTTTTCTGCGTTTACTCGCATAATTAAAGGTAAAAGACCCAAAAACCATCGTATATGAACGCATCACACACATGGTATAGCGTATGATAGACGATCAGTGCATGACCCGTTGCATCCGGCCGCAGGTCAGTCGTGCAACCGGCTGGGGCAGTACTCGTGCCTGCGCTGCAAGACGTGCTTCTGCGAGGAGCACGTGCGGCGGCGCGGCGTGCGCTGCGACCGTCGCGCGGCGCCGCCGTGTCCGCGCTGCGCGTACCCCACGCACGTCACGGCCGACCTGTCCATGTCCACGCGCTCGCACCGCTACGGCCGCCAGGGCGCCGCGCTGCCCGACGACGACGACTACGCCGACACCAGCTACGGGGATGCAGGTAAACAAACAATGGTGGTGACGTCGCGCCATCTTGTGACGTCACTTAAAACATGTTTTGTAATGATTTTTTAAATGCAAAAAAAATACAAGATAACATTAGCTTGGAACCCTAAAAACTGACCAAGAGCGAGTGTTGGTAACTAATGAAAGAACCAAACATTGCTGTAACAAAAAGATAAACTGCATCAAAGGACACACTTGACTTTTGTCCCCACTCATCGACATTGGCCGCAGTTACTTTACCAACTACGATTAAGTTTGTGGGAACATTTTTGTTGTGATGCTTCTACAAATTTACGGTTTTTGCATTTTTCTCTTTACTACTCCATGATATTGCTACTTGTTATGATTCTAAGTCTACGGTTAGGACCCTAATTATTTTGATTTCCTTTGCGAATGTATGGGCGATGCGACATAAACGGCCATCTTTTGTTTGTGTAGACTACAGGGTTGGTTTTTTCACAGCTCGTACAATCTTCAGGTTTTGTAATAATTTCGATTCGGTACCTACTCTACCTCAGACGGACAAGAAAGTGATCCTATAAGGGTTCCGATTTTTTCCGTTTGGGCTACGGAACCCAAAAATAATTAAACATGTTCGGTGGCATAAACAGAAAACAATTATTGGTGAATAAACCAAGTTGTACGGTCCACGTACAGGCAAATTGCTAACGCTACCTACTTACTTTACGCTACGCGTTTTAGTTACTTTTACTACTACTACAGTATAACCCGTTTAATACGATCACGTTCTCGCATAATACGCCGCTTTACGCCAGTCCCTGCAACTTGACACATATTTTCAAACATTTCTTAACGCTTAATACGATTCGTCATCCCGTTTAATACGCCCGCGCTCAGGCCATACCGCGAGACATTTTTAACGCGGATGAATTTGGTTTATTTTTTAAATTAATGCCAGATAAATCTTATGTTTTCAAGGAAGAATCTTGTCATGGTGGTAAAGTAAGTAAAGAGAGACTGACTGTCCTGACCTGTGCCAATTCTGATGGGTCAGAAAAGTTACGTTTGCTAGTGATTGGCAAAGCAAAAAAAAAACCGCGTTGTTTCAAAAATGTAAGATCGCTCCCCGTAACATATGATGCAAAATCTCGAGCTTGGATGACCGGCATTCGGTTCTTTGACTGGTTAAAAGCTTTAGATGATCACTTCCAGATTAAATGCAGACGCATAATTCTATTCATTGACAACTGCCCCGCTCACCCTAAAGGTGTTGAACTCAAGAATATCAAGCTTGTTTACTTGCCTCCAAATGCGACAAGCAAGATACAACCGATGGATCAGGGAATTATAAAGGTCCTAAAGGTTACAGGACAAGACGGATACATCGGTATCTTCAAGAAATGGAAGACCTTGACAGCAAACGACCCGTGACTGTGTATGATGCGATTTTAAACATTGCAGCGGCATGGGAAGCAATTAAACCTGAAACCATTCAAAATTGTTTAAAGAAAGCAGGTTTCAGAAATAACGTGGTTGACGTCGTATTTCTGAAACCTGGATATTCTTCCATTGATGACAATGTAGCACCGTACGAAATTCAATCAATTGAAGATCTTATTGAGAATGTGAATAACACACAAAACGAGGCCCATATAAGTGATAATGATGAAGACGAAGATGAGTCAACTCCGGTTTTGTCAAACGCCCAGGCATTATCGACGCGTTTTTGGTGGGGTCCCTAAGAAATCGTCTTAAGTTGGTTTTACTGTACGTTTTTTTAAATTATTTAGTTGACCAATAACTGCCGTAGCGCTATAACTATAAACGCGGATTAGCATCCAACGGAACTTTTACGAATAAAACTAAAATAGAAGAAGAGAAGTCTGTGGTTTTCCGTCAACTCACATCCAACAACTCAACTTTAACTAACCGGCTACCTCTGAACCATACACCAGTAGCATCAAAGATACAGCAATACCAAGCTCTTAAAAAAATACACTGTAGAGCTATGAATCCGGGTCACTTAAAGTTGAAGCTAACTTGAAACCACTTAGGCCTGCAAATGACCATAAGCTGAAGCTTGGGCATCATATTTCAAGACTAAGATATACCCAGAACCACTTAAAATGGACTATTGAAGATTGGTCAAGTTAGGTTTTCCGCCGAAGCAAATTGTATGCTCTACAAACACGATGGAAGGCACAGAGTGTATAGAAGACCAGCGCTGCAGCGGAAAGATTCAAGCAAGCATGCACCGAAGAAAAAGTAGCCTACAGTGGTGGGCCGGAATTTCATCTGAGAGTCGCACAGAACTAGTGTTCATAGAAAACGGCTCTTTATGTTGATGAAATACTTAATGAACACGTTGGACCATTTATGCCAAATTTAGGTGAGGATGCTATTTTTATGCATGACAATGCCCGACCTTATACAGGTTGGATTGTGAATGATTACCTTCGAAAGATGAACACTACTCGTATGGAGTGGCCAGCACGCAGCCCGGATATCAACCCGATCGAGCATGCTTGGGACCATCTAGGGAGAGACGTAAAACGAAACCCTCCCCTAATCACGCTTCGTGACCACAAAATAGCTCTCACAGAGAAATGGTGTATATTTCCCAAAATTATTTAAGGAACTTGGTGTAAAGCAAGCCAAACCGCGTAAACGTAGTAATGGAAGCACGAGGAGGCAATACAAAGTATCAAAATTCAGTAAATCGTAACGTCGTTGTTCAAAATGACATAATTCCAATTTTTGTTTTGAGACGAGATCAGCAGTTTATTCTTTATGTAATTTTTAGTAAATAATATGAAGTGACTCATAAATTTTATTATTTCCTTTTAAGGAGTATTATATTTTCTTACTTTCATTGTTCTCGAGTGTATTACGATTAAAATAACAAGATACTAACGATATTTAAAAAGTTATAAAAACAAATTGGTTGTTTGTAAAGTAGGTTTACGATCGAGATGTTTACGTGATAACGTCTTATTGGTGATATAAGTTTTTGGGAAGTAAGGAATTAATGAAGATAACAATTTTTTCAAATTTTAAATTACATCTATCGTTTTATTCACACTTTTGATGATAAATTTCGGGTGTAAAATGACAAGTTTACTTATTCGACTATGATATACATTTTTCTTCATACATACATTCATACAAACATACTTTTATACATTTATACAAACATTTATGCATACATACATACAATACGATCAGTTACAATCTTCACGTAAATTTATCTGTTTCCAATCTGGGTAATTTTGTTCAGGATCGATCGATCGATCGATCGCGCTCGTGAGGTTTTGGTGTGACACAAGTTTCTGAACATGTCACCCGACTAAAACGATTTTAAAGACGTTATCACGTCAACAAATTCCTATCTTTACGCAAATAAGTCAAATAAATGTTAATCTTTGCTGGTTAAATCTGACGTTTCTTAGGTGAAGTTTGATTTAATACATCCTCGAACTATAATAATTTGAAGATAACACAAAATATTATCGATCAAAATATTCTTAACAATTTAATTGTATTTTTTTTTGTTAACTATATAATATTGTATTGTCAATTTGACAGATACAGCTTATAAGACGGCGTGAGCTGAGTCGCATTCTATTTAAAATTGGACTATACGGGCGCGACGCCGACTTATCGCTCGCCGCGGACCCAGAGCTGCTGATTCCATGTTCTCTGTATGTGTGCTTTGTTCCAGGCTACGCGGGCGCCGAGGGAGGCGATTACTCGTCCTACTCGGAGTCGGACGACGAGGACGACGACGAAGAGGACGAGTCCGAGTCGGAGGAGGAGGAGGAGGAGGGCGGTGCAGCGCCCCCAGCCGCGCCGACCGCGCCGACCGCCAAGGACTCGTGACCGGCGCTCCCATTCGCTCGCGCTCCAATACTGTCCACTCACTAGTTAACAATATAATCCTGCTCTTTACTAAAATCTCGCATTTTATTTGTCGAATGCTGTGAACTGCGACTTTGTGGCTCCTGTGCGTGCCCGTGCACAAATGGCCTACACGTCTAAGATTACCAACGTAAGTCCAGTGTTTTCATATAACCCAGAAGGACCAATAAGTGAAACTGGCGATGACACAATATCTGTTGGGGCGTGTTACTGTGCGTGTGCAACCACGGAACACGATGACACGTGCTTTTCGGCTTGGTTAACAGTACTTTTACACCCTTTATGTTTAAAATTTCTTGTTATCAAAATCTATTTATTTTACATACTTACGTTAAAATGGCTGTAGGACTTCATGTGTTTGAAAACTAGTGTCGCCACAACGCTCCCACTATCCGTCACACAAGAGATATCAGAGGCGGAGAGCAGAGGGGCTTACCAGGGCCACCGCCTGTCGGGGTAACGGGTAGTGCGAAAGAGCTACCACAGCCTCGGAACATAAAGGGCAAAAGAACGAACATGGGTGGGTTTTAGTCAGTAAAAGTCTGCCACTCCCCCTCGCTCCGCCCAGAGCGATGTTAACTTCAGTTGCAGACGTTGACGGCCTAGCAGAGCGAGGCAAATCTTCTATCACATCTCGACCGCTTTTGAACGCTTTGAACCACTCATAAGCACGAGTTTTTGATAAAGTCGATTCACCGTAAGCCTTCTGTAACATTTTCAGTGACTCCGAACACGAAATTCCATGATTGGCGATGCAAAATTTAAGACAAACTCTTTGTTCGATATTTTTGTCCATTATGAAATTCGCAATACACACTATATATGATATCACTAAAACCAGCACTGTATTTAATTTATATAACAGATGCAACTCAAACTCCGCGCCAAAATGGAAAACAGTTGTGCCAATCTAACAAGTAACAACTACAAAAAAAACTAAAATTTTAATTTGGAACCATAAACAAATCATCCATTCCCGATACTTTTTTGACTGAATGTATAAAATTGCAGAAATAAACCTATTTGTATCGACAAAAATACCGAGCATATTACAGCACTAAATGTTACCGTGGTGCGTCTATTATGAGAACCACGCGCACGTGAGAACGTCAATCGACCTACGACCTACATAAACTGTTTACGCGTTTAAGCTGTGGCATCGTGCAGTTGAAATAAGATAAACCGTTCCATTTAAATCTGGAACATCAAGAATTTTGTAGCAGCACTATGAATATCCCAGTAGTAAAATATGGAATCGGTAAATAACTGCAGTAAATTGTTGTCAAATGTTTTAGTTTTAAAAATAAAAATGAACCTGAGTGGAATACGGTGCAAAGTGTAATGCGTGTAATATTGCTCCAATAGCGTGGTCATATTCCGTCTAAAATGTTTTTTTGCTAGGAATTGGTAATTTAGTTTCATTTTATAAACATATTGTGACTGTTGCATAGCGCAGTTAATAGCAATATGTTCTAAGAATTAGTTAGAAAGGGACTGATGCGGAAAAAAGAAATAATAAAATACTCTCAAATCTTATCCTATCTTACAAGTTAATGCAATATTTAGAAACAGCATCCTTAGGCTCCACTTTCCACTTGTTATCGCCGATTTAGTAGCTGTCATATTTTTTCACGTATAGATCTCTTCATTTAAAACTCATTTCACTAAATTTTACAAAGTGAAACCTCAAAGTTTTCAAGAAAAAAAAATCCTATATTTCGTAATCCAATTATCATTTTACGACAGATAATGGTCTAATTTCACTGTAATGACGTCCCCTTTTGCGCTCAAATAAATTAACGGTAGGTTAGATTAAATAGTTTTTAAAAATAAAACAACACAGATTTAACAAATAACACAATAGAAAACAGACAACGGAAATGAATGAAACGATTTTTGTTTTTCTGAACATCGTCGGTTCGAATGCCTAAGTTAGATATTTTGCAAAGCAGAGGGCAAAGAGGCAGAGGGGCTTGCCAGAGCCTCCGCCTGCCGGGGGTGCAGGTTGTTCGAAAGAGATACCGCGGCCCCGGAACGTAAAGGGCAATAGAAGGAACATGGGTGGGTTTTAATCAGTTTCTCACCTTGTGTGCGTATCTTATCTGTTTGTACTAAGCAGTCTAGCTTTCGGATCTCCGACTTTATCCGCGATACTGAATGCAGCCGATTACATGAAAAAGACGTTACGACCCACCACCACACCGAAGTTTACATTTTATTTGCTAACAATAAAAAGCGAGAGAGACTGTAATAGAGCTTTTCAATGAACACTTTTGCTACTTACACCACTTTTGCTTATTCGTTGACTGTTCGGAATTGAAATAATGTGTCCTATATGACACCGAAGTTTAGTTAGGAAGTAATTATAGTTATTCGCATAAAATGTGGTGAAAAAGAATGTTACAGAAGTGTTTTCGTGCAGGACACATTCCGCCACCATACTCCTACACCAAATACACATCTAAACAGGGTATGTTTATCTACACAGGATAATACAGGGTTTACATCCTGTATTTAATTTCAATGATTGGAACTAACTCTTCACGAAGCCCTCAACCATGCATTCATACTAAGCAACTATACGCATTTGATGTTGCTGGGCAACGACTTTTATTTAAAATAATTTAAAATGTCTTAATAAAAACAGAAAAATAAATACAAAATATAAAAAGAATAGCCCACCGGTATCGGAAACAGGGTCCAAGCTACCGCAGTCTGGCTTCAGAGAGAGTCACCTCCTATCGATACGAGCCGTGTCCACGCCAGGTGTGTACCTACCGCTTTCTATACATATAAAATCCTTAATCCAGCTGTCTAACGAGAGCTTCCTCTGGTGCTGGTCGAGGTTCTTGGCAATGAGGGTTATCGTTTTTGAGCTCACCAGATGGCGCCACTGGAGAGTTAGATACTATTATTAATTATATTTAGTACCAAGAACTTTTTAAAAGGTTATTTTATAACGTACCTATGTCAAAATAGTGTCAACTACAGAGACATATTAATAATATCATTCCTTAAATTAGCTAGCACGAAACGATTAAAACTCATACTTACTCGAAGCACTAACAATTTATATATTACATATATAATCTCAAAGTGGAAAATAACTTACTTCCAGAAGTGGTCAACGACACGAACAGAAGTCGGTAACTTCCGGAAGTAAAGTTCTTTTCTGATGTGATTTTTTATTTTACTTCAAAGAGAATACAGTTGAGAATCCATTGATTCAACCATCACACTCTTCGCGTCGTCGTGCTTATCGTTTCAAAAAACAGTCCTCGCCATGAACCTTTTATTAACAAAATACAGTCGAAACTTTATTACCACTCATCAGTGCCTTCAAACTGTGCTTCAAACCAGTTGCGACGACGACTGTTTTCTACAACCGTTTACGTCGTCGGAAAAACGGTTGCATTCGTCCGACAACAAGTTGACAACTCACCACTAATGTTGGGTACCCTTAACAGCCGTACGCTTACATAATACTTCACTTAATAATTTCTCTACTAGTCCGTGACGCCCGGCGCACTGAAAACCAATTGTTTTTTGGAGATAGTTGTCGATATGGATTCATCATCTGCCTAGCCTTTTCCCAACTATGTTGGGGTCGGCTTCCAGTCTAACTGGATGCAGCTGAATATCAGCATTTTACATGGAGCGACTGCCTATCTGACCTCCACAACCCAGTTAACACTGGGTTAACTGGGTAATACAATACCCCTGTAAGACTGGTTGTCAGACTTTCGGAACACTGACTACCTGTAACGACTGTCAAAGATCTACAAATGACAGCCGGGACCAACGGCTTAACGTGCTTTCCGAGGCACGGAGGAAACTCGGTATGTAACGGGTGGTCACCCTCACCCATCCATAGACCAACCTGGGCAAGCGCGGCTTAACCTAAAGATCGACCCGAGCGGCTACTATTTATTTAGCCACGAGCTCCTCAGTTGTCGATATGGATTGCGAACAACTATTAAATTCCGGATCTGCGGCCATCTGAAGGTCAAAATTCGTCTATTTTCCCCAAAGACTGATTTTCCCTTTAGTAAAGGTTAATTCATAGTATGTATATCTACATGAGATACTATGATTTTCATATTTAATCCTTACTAATATTATAAAAGCGAAAATGAGTTTTTTTGTTTGTTACGTCTTCACGCATATATGGCTAATCCGATTTTGATGAATTTTGGTACAGAGATAGTTGGGACCCTAGAGACGGACATAGGCTAGTGAGAAATGAGGGAGAAAAGGGAAAACTTAGCTATGCTAAGTATTACAATATTTTAATATTTATTTTTTATTTAAAAAAAAACGTTGCCCCACATTTCTCCTGTATCGTGGGTGCGTTTACAAACATTTAAATTCACATACACAAAGAGCCAGACCCGAAACAACTATCTGCAGGTCATACAAATATTTGTTCTGTGCGGGAATCGAACCCGCGATTCGCAGCGCAGAGCAGTCAATCGCTCAGCCACTGCGCCAACCGAGCCGTCAAAATTAAGCGCTAGGGCAAAAACTACAAGTAGCAAGTACCTGCAAATCAGGAAAGGGGAACTGTGTTACCCCGAATTAAACGCGGGCAAAAGCTAGTTAGTTAATATTTTACTTAAGTACCTACCTCAAATTGTTTTCGATATTATGTATGTATATTTGAATGGGCGAAATAAAACGGTGAAAACTTTGTCGCTACATCACTGGCCAGTTTCATATAAAGTCCTAGGGGTTCTGATGATATTTTATTTAAAATAAATAAGGTCTTTTGTGTTATTGTAACACGGAATCTGGGCCACCACTATATAAAAATTCTGAAAATCTAGTTACATGGAGTAGGTAAGTATAAAGAAACGCAAGCATATGACAAAAGTGTTGCCATTTAAAAAGCTTGTTTACAGATAGTATTAAATTCCAAACCGTTTTTTTTTTCATTTTGAACTGGGATTTTGAATTTCTTGTATCGTGGGTGCTTGTTGTTTTAAAAAATAACTTGTATACCCAAACAGCCAGACGCGGAAAAACTAGGTTAGACGTCATCCTCGCAAATTTTATTATTATGTCCCGTGCGTATCGAACCCGCAGCCCGCAGCACGCAGTGCAGCTACCAATCGCTCAGCCACTGCGCTTTGTAGTCAAAACTTATAAAATACTAAAACCAAATTAGGAGTTTCTCCACTGATGGATTCTTTATTAAATGAAGACATAATGCTTTTCATTATAACATCATAGAAAAGCTCATTTTGAAGAAATAGATGTTACTTAATCTATCTAGGGAGACAATTTGCAGAACAAAATAACCAAGCCTCCAAGAGCGAGCTGAGCGACGCGGCGACGCCGACGTCGACAATTACACAGGTTAGAATTGTTTCGATTTCGACCCTTTGCTGTTGTGAGTAGCATAAGGCGCGCTGCGTTTCACTAACTTGCAGCGGTGGTTCCCAGTGGAGCAATCAAGAAAAAATCAGTCAGATGTAAATAAATAAATAAATATTGAAATGGAATTGTAGTGGAGTTGTAAGGAACGCCAGTCCAGAGGCAGTAAAAA
This sequence comes from Ochropleura plecta, assembly GCA_905475445.1. Lineage (NCBI taxonomy): Eukaryota > Metazoa > Arthropoda > Insecta > Lepidoptera > Noctuidae > Ochropleura > Ochropleura plecta. The sequence continues at coordinate 57,739 of FR997722.1, read as the reverse complement.
GGAGTCTCTGTGATGATTAAAGTTCCACAGAGCACATATATGACCCTATTTAGCGAACACATTAAAAGCGTTATTGATAACTTATAAAGATAACTTTTGAAATGCTAAAATCTCTTATGAAATATCGTAAAAACAATGTTAAAATAATAACTTTTCTTTCACTTAGGAAGTTTTGCAATGGGCAACATTGTAGTTTAGTCTGACGATTTGACAGCTACGCATCAATCGTCAGTTTGAGGGACTAAAGTTGTCGTATTTATTAGTTTTTCTCAATAGTGTAGTCTTAGATATTAGTGGCTAGTGGTCAGTTCCCTCTGATCGCAAGTGAATCCGTCCAGTAGCGAGTGCAGGGCTGGTCGCAATGCTGGCTATGGAGCGCGCTCGGTGAAAGTGCATGGTGTTGTGACCGTGAGTGAGCGAAGCGCGAGCGTGAGTGGGTGACGATGGGTGTGGGCCTGCAGCCGCTCGAGTTCACCGAGTGCCTCGCGGATAGCCCCCAGTTCCGGGAGAACCTGCAGAGGCACGAGAAGGAGTTGGAGCGCACCAGCCAGCAGATCAAGCGGCTCATCAAGGAAGTCAAGGATGTGGTGCAGGCCGCCAAGCGTAAGTGGACCTCCAGTTGCGTGCGCGACTAGTAACACTAGCAGTGTTAAAGCTCTGTGAAGTCTCCGTAAATATATGCGCGCTGTCCCTCTGTGACATCGCACTGCCAGCATACATTGTTCTATTGCACGCTCAACTTGGAGTATGTCAATAAGGAAAAGTAATATTGTGTTACTAATAGCATAATATTTGTGGACTTTCACTGGGCTCTGTATTTAGTGTGTCAAGTGTTGGGTGCTGCACCTTGTTCTCTTACTGTAAGCACTCAGTTGTCTACTGCTGATAACAGCTAATCAGTCCTTAGTGTGCAGTCTGTATCACAGACACACACGACTGAGTGCATTATGCTGTCACTATAAAAAACAGTTGTTTGTATGTTGTTTACTTTGAAATGCTTGTATTGTGATAGTGTTTCATGTCCTATTTGGTTGTGCTCGGACTGACATAATGTGTTTTGATTAATATCATTGTAACAACTTTATTGTTAGTAGTATATTAGTTAAGTTTATCCATAATCTAAAAATACTTTGATATCTATTCTGTATCTTCTAGCTGTTATTACACAAAACCATTATATGCTGATCTCTCTACTACGGATCATACACCATTGTTTTCCTGGTACAATGAGAGATCTGCATAAATTGTTTTTTTATAAGTTGATGTATCATCAAGAGTGCATGTAGTGCAGTACATGAGGTGTGGACACGGGGTGTGTCCCTGGGACTGCATTGATTCATGTCCATGTCACCATATGTGTGTGAATGACTTTGTTAATTAGTGTGACCAGTTATGGCTGATATGGGTGATATCTGCGAGCGCACATATCTGTAATTGGTATACATATTCATGTGCCCATGTGGTGGTATAGCATGCACTCTGCTCTCATTAGTATCCACTTACTTAACTTGTACATCCTTAATTCTGTTCATGTTCTATTTAAGTGTTTACTGTTTGCTATTAGTTTAGTAGATCTTCCCTCTGGTTTTACTGTTGAACAGATTTCTGTTCACCATCATCTTCCTAGTTCCGCACCCATGTAACTTGCGGCCGGCGCAACAAAAACAGATGCAGCCTGATGTTCTCGGGAAACTCTTGATTTTAGAATCAAGCTAGCAAATACGGGAAATATTGCAATGAAGAAGTTATCGGTGTATATTATCATTCAGTTCAGAGTGTGTGGTGTGTACAGTGTGACAGCGCAGCGGCTACAGCGGTGTGAGTCAGGCGCGACGCCCGGAGCCTTATCAACTTGGGCCACGTCCAACGTCAGAGCAGGCTTACCAAATGGTCGTGCGAGCGCGGCTATGTCGTATGTCTCGCATGTGTAGTTGGGTGTCGCGCTGGTCGCGCTCGATAAGATGCGGTGATAGTGAGTAATCGTCGCTATCAAGTCGTATCGCGATATTGGACAACTTACACTCATTATCTGCACGTTCTTAATCTCGTCCTTGAGCGGGCGGACGCAACACACGCGCGCCGTGGCCCGCGCCCTGTGCCGAGCGGCACACGATTACCTGTCACCACGTAATTAACATTAATATACTTACGTAATGAGCTCATGTGGATTTCTCATTAATATTTCGTATTCTAAGAAAGTTCAACCTCAGGGTATTGTCATCACATGTAGAAGCGGTGATCGTTCGAATGAGTCACAGCTCGCGCCGCGAGATGTGTTTACACGCTCATACGTACAATGAGCGCGACACAAAAAGCGACCTTGTAATGTGTAATGTATATGATCAGTATAAGCGGCGAGCGCGCCTGCTAGCCGGACTGCGCCACGTCGCGCGTCGTCTCCGTAATATTTGTCATTCCGTCAGTTGACATAATTGTTCCCTGTCTATCAAGTAGACGAAGGCTGTTATTTTTAAATCTCCGCACCTTTTGTTTCAGTCATCTCAATTGGTTTTCGCTACGTATTTAAAACAGACGTCTTAGTTTTCAAAATTAAGGATCAATATTGATATTTGTTTTGTTACGCCAGAAATGGTCGGTAGATATTTATACAGTATACTAGGTTCCATACAATAATATCGGAATCACATTTTTTAGGGCCTTCTATGTAAATTATCCCTAGATTCACCAATTTTAATTGATGATCCAAGATGCTCCTGATAGTCGAAATAAAAAAAACACCTATCCGAATTTGGTAGGTTTTTTGACTAAAACTTGAAATAACAATATATCTAAGCGAGCAAAGCAAGCTCGAAATTAGCACTTCCTCGATTTTCTTAGGACATAGCTAAAAACACCCTCGATTCAAAAACCCTTAACCAAAAAAGATTTGAACCAAATCGGTGTCCCCTTTTAGGAGCTATGATGCCATAGACAGACATACAAATAAAGACTTCAAAATTAATGAAATCTTCAAGGTTAATTAAAGCTTTGCTGTGTTTAACGGTTCATACTTTATCGTTTAGGAAGGAAGATGGCCATAACCGGGAATTATTTGACGAGATGGCGATTGATGTAGAACAGTCAGCCAACGTGATAACCAGGCTCGTCGAGATATCGTTTAAATTTTCTTTATTTTGTGAATATTTTTGAAGAAAACAAACAGTTTGCTATAAAAAACGAGTTTCATAGTTTCATACGTCCATCGGTTTGTAATAAAAAAACAAGTAACAACTGACGAGCCTGGTTACTATCTCCGTTCGTGACTGTACGAACGTACGTACGTTAATTATCCATACATTATAATATCTATGATCTTTTCATAGTATAAAATGACGTCGCTTCTGCTGTCTGCTGTCTGTTCGCATAGATCCTTCAACACTGCACAACGGATTTTAATGCAATTTTCAGCAATAGATAGAGTTATTCAAGAGGAAGGTTTATATGTATAACTAGCTGTCTTGCGCTGTTTCTCTTCGGTTTCAATCTTAAGTTGCTGCCCCGCTCCCGTGGGTAGTAGCGCCATCGCGATGTTGTATAGCCAAAGTAGCTTCCTATAAGTGAAAAAAACGTTAAAGTCGGTCCAGTAGTTTTTGAGCCTATTCAATACAAACAAACAAATCTTTCCTCTTAATAATATTAGTACATATAGAGAACAGCGGGGTGAAGCTAGTAATGTGTAATAACTGGGTTTTTGTGTATGCAAAGACATTCAAATATTTACGTTGTAGTTCTTGTGTTTGTTATTTTCACAACCAAACGGCTGATCGGATCGTAATGTTGTAATGGAAAGGGTGAGCAGAATTATATTAATGTGTATATTTCTTTACTGTTTGACAACTGCCACGGCATGCATTACAATAGAACGGCTATACGGAATGGTAGTGTATTAATGTTAGAGACAAAGAGATGAGTGAGTCAGTGATTTTCTCTTTTATTTTATAGCTTAATATACCTACAAGTACTTATATGAATTGAAACCCGAACTGCTATAAATTGTACTCGCACTTTTCGTACAGTTTTCTTGGCCCATAACAAAGTGTATAAGATAAGTTAGTAGATACTTGGTGTAACATAGCGTCTGCGTCCGCTAGAAGGAATCCTTTCTGGCGGTGACACGTTGATTATTGTTTTCTGTTAAATTATGGCCCATAGGTTAAGCGCCTCGCATCTCATGCAAGTCTATGTTTTTGACGTGATAACGTCTTTAAAATCGTTTTAGTCGGGTGACATGTTCAGAAACTTGTGTCACACCAAAACCTCACGAGATATAAAGATGGTAGCGCCATCTGTTACTTGGCTCGAAAAAAAAACTTTAAATTAGTACTTAATTTCATTTTAGATGTCACTACTTTGGCTTCTGACTGAAATTGTATAATTTTTCAAAACAATTTTACATTAGTTTAAAAATTGTTATCTTCATTAATTCCTTACTTCCCAAAAACTTATATCACCAATAAGACGTTATCACGTAAACATCTCGATCGTAAACCTACTTTACAAACAACCAATTTTTTTTTACATTTTTGTAGATATACATCTTAATATATATAAATCACGTGTCACGTTGTTTGTCCGCGATGGAATCCTAAACTACTTAACCGATTTTAAATTAAATTTGCACACTGTGTGCAGTTTGATTCAACTTGAAAGATAGGATACCCTACCTACCCTTGTAGTGCGTACCTACCCATCCTACCCTTAAGAAGCTTACTCTTAACCCTCTATCACTCATGAACTCAGATTTATTAGATTTTTTGGATTGGAGATAATAATAAAAAAATAAAATGCCCGTATTTTTTGGTTTTTTATTATTTCAATTATTTTAAAACAAAAATGCAAATATAGGGAGTGTTGCCTGCAAGCAACACTGAGGTAAGTGGTGAAAATCTATACCTACTTACAACAGTACGGCAGTATAATGACAAGTCATGAAAGATGGAAGTTTTTATAAAAATTTTTGGTTTTTGTGTAGCATAAGGCTACTCCGCATTTTTCACACTTATTGTGGGTAAATCCAAAACACTTTGGGAACTTGCATCTCATTTTTTTATCAGACCATCCTGGCCAATGCCCAATCTGATCTTGCCGGACTGCTTTTGGAGGCACATACTGAGCAGGACCTTTGTGCTTTTTAGCTTGAATTTCGGTCTCAAGTGACCGCCGACTAGATATATTAGGCTTCACACCCATTTTACAAAGGGTCACAGCAACATCCAGACGAAAATCCGCTGATGATAAGCAACCTGAACGAATATTTTTTTCTTTACAAACTCTTTTGTAAAGTATCCATGCATTGGATATCGTGACATCCAAATAATGATAAAAAAGTCTCATAGGCCATCGTTTGCTTCGCAAACGAATTTTGTATATACCCATGATGCTGTCAAGAAGATCTACGCCACCCATATGGCGATTATTCTCCATTATTTTATTTGAAAATAGGTAGAGAAAAAACTGGATGGGAGTATCTAGCTCAAGAAGATCAGGACCCAGGTTCTTGTTTCCCGTAAACATGAGCTGCTCTGCATTCAACTCTAGATTCTTTTTCTTCCACCGTAAATTCAATTTAGTAGACTTCGCGTTAGCAGATGTTCTTGGATTCTTGGGTTGAGAAGGCCCAGCAGTGCTCTCGCTTGACGGTGTAGTTTCCATGCTAGAGGAAGGAATTTCATCAGTACTTTCTAGAGTTTCTATTAGGGAATCCACATCAATATCTACTTCGGAAGCCTCATTTTCAAAGGTGTCCAATTCAGGAACAAAATCGGGATCAACAAGACTGTCGTCATCAAAATCTAGATCATCTTCACTATCTGCGCCATAATTTAGCGTAGAACTAATGTCTTTATCACTAAGGTGTCGCTTGCAAGACATTCTGAAACATAAAAAAACAGCAATAAGTATTGATGGGTATCAAACAATATTTTACACTTTACGCCTAATGTAGCTTGCGGGCAACAAACAATAAAAACAAGAAAAACTAAGTAGAACACAAAAAGTATTCAAAAATAACGTTATACAATAAAGTATAAACACTTACCTTTACAATTTATCAAAAACAGCAACAAAAAACAAGCAAAACTATTTTTAATCACTTTTTGAAATCTCAGTCAACCGCCACTTTTCGTAAATATCAACTCGCTCAATAATAATCTCAATTTGAAACAAGTAACGCCATCTAGTTACGATTTTTAGTACTAATTCCTTATTCTGGAGTGTAGCCTACGGGTTACAATGCGCGATTACGTTAGGAAATCAATTCCATTCGAATTCGAGGGCTTTGAACAGTATGTTGCCTACAGTCTACTATATGCTATAGAGGGTTAAGGGTAGGTAGGGTAGGTAGAAAGGTAGGATATTTGATTTGCACTGCATGCCGGGGCACAGCTGCTGGTATATGTATATTAGACATTAGACTGAAGTTTATACAAACACTCTTGGAGGCTGTGAATGTGAAATGCGTGTTTTGTGTACAGGTCTGGGCGCGGCGCAGCAGGCGCTGGCGACCAGCATGGAGCAGTTCGAGTTCGCGTGCATCGGCGCCTCCATGACGGAGGACGAGCGCGTCATCAGCCGCTCGCTGCACCACTTCGCCACGCTCATCCGCACTATCGAGGACGAGCGGGACCGCATGGTCAGTACCCTACACGCGCAACGCATATACCGATCTACTTCAACTTCCGGTTCCTCAAGTCGCTTGTTCAAGGGGATGGCGAACTATACCGGGACGCGTATTGCCATTGTGTATATCAGTACAGACACCCATAGTCTGTACTAGATCACTTTGTGCTCTTAAAAATAACAAATACTCTAAAGCAAACTACGTATAACTACAGACCAGTCTGTATAAGTATACAGTTTGCTTGCATATTTTTAAAGCAAACTACGTATGACTACAGACCTGTCTGTATAAGTATACGGTTTGTTCGCATATGTCTAAAGCAAAATGTGCTCTCACTGATTACTACCTATCAAAGTGGCTCGACGGAGCCCCGCTTCGCGGGGCTCCTACCTCTGCATTCAAGGTTTAAAGTAACCTAACACGAAGGGGATGGCGGGGTCTTTCAGACCCCGCCATCCCCTTCGAACCTAACCTGTCCATGTCGGGGTGCCTACTACGGCAGCCAAATTGTCTGTACTCGTATGTGTTTTGCTCTCACGAATTAGAGCAAAGTGTATTTTATTTCAGTCTGTCTCTGTACTGATATGCAGTATGCTCTCTAGCTACAAGAGCATATTGCGTGCGATTACAGAGCAACCCCTGTCTGTGCTAGTATACATTATGGCAATACGCTACCGGGACGTAACGCACCGATTGAAATGGCGACAATTCACTCGATCAACTAGTTACAGGGGAAAATATACAAGTCCGTGATTAGACCTATCGTACTGTTTGGGTTTGAATGCTGAGCCGTGAATAACGATTGCATGTAGCGGAGATGAGAATGTTGAGATGGATGTGTGGAATGACGAATGGATAAAGTAAGGAATGAGTATATTAGAGGAAGTTTTGAAAGTTGCGCCTGTCATGTTCGTGAACGGGCGCTGTCAGTTGGGACTGGTCATCTTTTAGCTGCCACGGATCATTTTTAATTTATTTCGACTTTTAATTTAATTTTGCTGTATATTTACTCTGGACGCTCTTACTGTGCACGTCTTTCTACATCGTACTCACATATTTGCATAATTTCAACATGAATGATATAAATACGATTTTATAATTTAAAGAGTGTCCATGGAGTTTCTTGCCCATTCTTCTCCATAGAGATCAACGCTTTTGAATGGGCAACTACAGTACTTTCACAAGTTATTATGCCTTGTGACCGGGACTGTAGCTTCATCATTTTGTTTCTTGACATTCGAAAGTGCCTGTATTCGACTGATTGAAATAAATGCTTGAGTTTGACTGCCTAAAACTCTGAAAAGGAAAAACAAGCCCAGTAGTCTTTAACAGTTGGGACCCATTAACATCTAGACCGGCTTGAATCTTCCGAATTATAATATTGGCCGGGCAACAGTCTTTTTTTTTTGTTCCAACACAGGTTATTTCTCACTGCATTAAGTAACTCTTTAAGTAATCATTCGATCGATCGTTAAAGTGATCTTTGTATACATTTCGTAGCCTCTCTCTGCGGTTACGCTCGACGCTCGTGCGGCCTTCGTGTAGATCGTGAACAAGTTTCTAACACCAACGGACAGCGGAAGATATATTTGAGCCATTAGCGCTACTTTTGATCGACTCCGTTCAATGTCAAGGAAAACTAGTGCGTGTGTACGTTGTACTACTAGATGCGTAGTACGTAGTGGGACGCGTCGAGTCGTGGACACGTATGTGTGGCGGCCTGGCGCGGCGGGGAGCGGGAGCGGGAGCGGGAGCGGGAGCGGCTTTGTTGGTAAACAGCGCCGACCTTCAGGAATCACTTTCGATGCCGTTCGCTGGTCGCGTGGCGCGGCGGGCGCGGCGGGCGCGGCGGGATGCATGCTAATGAGGGCGTTGACATAATTAGCGCAGCGCATTACGTGAGCGACCGGCGACGCGGCGACGTAGCGCAGCCCGCGCCGCGCCCGGACGTGAGCGCGCGACGTCACGAGACGCGCCCGCGCCCGCGACCGGCAGGACGCGGCGGCGCGCGGCGTTGGTGCCCACTCACATTTTTATTAGCTCTAATTAAATTATTTTTGAAAAGTAGATGAATGGTGTTGATCGAGTCCAGCCGGCTGCGGCTGCGGCCGCGGGAGGAGGAGCAGGCGAGCACTTGACGTAGCGCAGTCACACTCGAAAGTGAAACTGCTCTCGATGACTTGATGTGTTCATATAGGTTTATGTTCTTATCTAAACTGTATTATTGCTCTCGGTTTTGAATATTGAGTTTCTTGTTTTGAGTATAGAGCCACTTTAGTAAGTATGTTAATTATGAAGATACCGTTTGTTTTAGAAATTGAGACATTCTGTATTTAGTGTGTCCGATGTCCGTGTTTGGATCCTGGTGCTTGCGCAAGTAGCTCGTAGGCGAGCGATGCCGCCACGCGCCATGCCGATGGCGCGGGCGCGGTGGCGCGGGCGATGGCGGCGCGCGGCCACTCCGCAATGTTTTGCTTTCGTTATTTTGCTATAATTGCGAATATATGTCCGTTTATAACCGTAAAAAGCATACAAAAAATATCCCCTTTTGATATTAGAGTTAGACTTTGCTTTGAAGATACAAATATTTTTGTGGAATTGACTGTCACCCTCTTGTTACCTATTCAGATTAATTAAATCTAAAACCGCAAGTCTAAAACCGCAAGTCCCTAACATTCAGGACCGAGAGTAAATAATTAATTTGTTAATAAACGAAAATAATATCACATTGTTATTGTTTGCATACCTTCGACGATTAACGATAGAAAGTTGCAATTTGTTATGGACCTGCATCATTATCAATGTTCAAAATACGTTTTAGGGTAGCGCCCCAATGCATTACTTAAATAAGGATATTTTTACCGTGTGAGGAGTCGTTGCATAGGTTGTTTAAAAATATTAACGGTGTGCGGTGCGGTGCGGTGCGGTGCGGTGCGGTAAAGATTCTTACCCGACTGCCAAAACGAGTTATAGGAGTTCCATCCTAGAATCTGTTTACGAAATACGAGTTATTATTGCTTTGTGTTAGTCATGTGTCCCTGCCTGCTAAACGTTTGTTTTTGTCGACTTGAAAAAAAAACATGGTAGTAGCATACATAATGCATCTACAAGGAAAACTGACAGCCCTACTTAGCTAAACGTTAACTAGCTTTACAAGATAACGAGTCACAAGTCGAGCAACCTATAAAATGAACCTGGAGAATGAAAATTTCCTTGAACTCAATTAATATTTTCATAGCATCAAACAAAAAACAGCAATTGTAGCGTGCAGCTACGGAACCAAACGCTGCACGTGGCCCTATACGCATTTGACCGGTTTTAGGGTTCCCTTAGCAAATGACAAAAACAGATTCGCTCTCTCCGTCTGAATGTCGCCGCCATTTACTCCGACACTATTAACACCACACAGTTAACATTTGGTACCGGTACACAAATATTATAATATTAGGATCATGGAACATTATGAAAATATATAAGAATAGGGGCGGTCCTTCTTACTACACAACGAACGAAACGAACGAAAGTAATCGCGGACTTATAACTTAAGGTCATCTTCTATCATCTTCCTACCCTTGTCTCAATCTTTTCTCTCCTAGAGGTCATACAAATATTTGTTCCGTGCGGGGATCGAACCCGCGGCACGCAGCGCAGCAGTCCATGGCTCAGCTACTGCGCCAACAGTGCCGTCAAAATTAAACGGAACCACCGCAGAATAATACCCGTTCAAACATAAATACTACATAATCATCCAAATCGGTTCACTAAATTGCGACGAAATCCCTGAAAATACACAAAAAAAAACATTTAGACGAATTGTTAACCTCCTCTTTTTGGAAGTCGGTCAAAACGGTATTCTATCTATCGATATTCTATACTCGTATATTATCACATCCTTACTAATATTATAAAAGCGAAAGTGAGTTTGTTGGTTACGTCTTCACGCCTAAATGGCTAAACCGACTGTGATGAATTTTGGTACAGAGATAGTTGGGACCCTGGAGACGGACAAAGACTATTAAAAAAAAAGATTGAGATATGAGGGAGAAAGAGGGAAAACAAGGGAAAACTTAGCGTTGCTATTACAATAAAAAAACTATTTATTGTAATAGCAATCTATTACAATAAATATTTTTTTTATTGTAATAGCAATGCTAAGTTTTCCCGCTCATTTTTTTGTCTTGCTCATATACCACTTTAAAAAAAATTGCCTATTTCTGTCACCTGGTTTCCAACTATCTCTGTACCAAAATTCATCAAAATCGGTTTAGCCATTAAAGCGTGAAGAGGTAACAAACAAACAAACTCACTTTCGCTTTTATAATATTAGTAAGGATTATCGTGTCACAGTTTTAGTTGTCATACTCCCCCGCAACGGCTGCACCGTGCAGCCGTTTGTTGAAATTTCATAAAAATCCGTGCAGCCTGCCTGCACGGATTTTTATGAAATTTTATATGCATGTATAAACAGTAGGTCTGATAGTCGGTAGCAATCTATTTTACATACCCCTAAGTGGTAAGGGTGGCCCTCGTCAGAAGAGGAGCTAAGTGGGTGAAGCCGCTGGCCCAGCTAGTAATATTATTAAGAAGTTGTGAGGTTGTAGGGTTAATCTCTGGATCTAATGAACCGATTTAGAAACCAATAGAAAACTACTTAATTTGTGAGTGTCTAGGTACGAGCTACGAGGGCTCAGCAGTAGAGTGACTACGGGAACGGGCACGCGGGTGCAACCGCGAGGGGAAAGCTAGTAGTATTAGAACTAGTATTAGACGATCGCATGATAATACATCTTGTTATAATTCGTGAGTGTCATAGGTACGAGCTACGAGGGCTCAGCAGTAGAGTGACTACGGGAACGGGGACGCGGGTGCAACCGCGAGGGGAAAGCTAGTAGTATTAGACGATCGCATGATAATACATCTTGTTATAATTCGTGAGTGTCATAGGTACGAGCTACGAGGGCTCAGCAGTAGAGTGACTACGGGAACGGGCACGCGGGTGCAACCGCGAGGGGAAAGCTAGTAGTATTAGAACTAGTATTAGACGATCGCATGATAATACATCTTGTTATAATTCGTGAGTGTCATAGGTACGAGCTACGAGGGCTCAGCAGTAGAGTGACTACGGGAACGGGGACGCGGGTGCAACCGCGAGGGGAAAGCTAGTAGTATTAGACGATCGCATGATAATACATCTTGTTATAATTCGTGAGTGTCATAGGTACGAGCTACGAGGGCTCAGCAGTAGAGTGACTACGGGAACGGGCACGCGGGTGCAACCGCGAGGGGAAAGCTAGTAGTATTAGACGATCGCATGATAATACATCTTGTTATAATTCGTGAGTGTCATAGGTACGAGCTACGAGGGCTCAGCAGTAGAGTGACTACGGGAACGGGCACGCGGGTGCAACCGCGAGGGGAAAGCTAGTAGTATTAGAACTAGTATTAGACGATCGCATGATAATACATCTTGTCATAATTCGTGAGTGTCATAGGTACGAGCTACGAGGGCTCAGCAGTAGAGTGACTACGGGAACGGGGACGCGGGTGCAACCGCGAGGGGAAAGCTAGTAGTATTAGAACTAGTATTAGACGATCGCATGATAATACATCTTGTTATAATTCGTGAGTGTCATAGGTACGAGCTACGAGGGCTCAGCAGTAGAGTGACTACGGGAACGGGGACGCGGGTGCAACCGCGAGGGGAAAGCTAGTAGTATTAGAACTAGTATTAGACGATCGCATGATAATACATCTTGTTATAATTCGTGAGTGTCATAGGTACGAGCTACGAGGGCTCAGCAGTAGAGTGACTACGGGAACGGGCACGCGGGTGCAACCGCGAGGGGAAAGCTAGTAGTATTAGAACTAGTATTAGACGATCGCATGATAATACATCTTGTTATAATTCGTGAGTGTCATAGGTACGAGCTACGAGGGCTCAGCAGTAGAGTGACTACGGGAACGGGCACGCGGGTGCAACCGCGAGGGGAAAGGTAGTAGTATTAGAACTAGTATTAGACGATCGCATGATAATACATCTTGTTATAATTCGTGAGTGTCATAGGTACGAGCTACGAGGGCTCAGCAGTAGAGTGACTACGGGAACGGGGACGCGGGTGCAACCGCGAGGGGAAAGCTAGTAGTATTAGAACTAGTATTAGACGATCGCATGATAATACATCTTGTTATAATTCGTGAGTGTCATAGGTACGAGCTACGAGGGCTCAGCAGTAGAGTGACTACGGGAACGGGCACGCGGGTGCAACCGCGAGGGGAAAGCTAGTAGTATTAGAACTAGTATTAGACGATCGCATGATAATACATCTTGTTATAATTCGTGAGTGTCATAGGTACGAGCTACGAGGGCTCAGCAGTAGAGTGACTACGGGAACGGGGACGCGGGTGCAACCGCGAGGGGAAAGCTAGTAGTATTAGAACTAGTATTAGACGATCGCATGATAATACATCTTGTTATAATTCGTGAGTGTCATAGGTACGAGCTACGAGGGCTCAGCAGTAGAGTGACTACGGGAACGGGCACGCGGGTGCAACCGCGAGGGGAAAGCTAGTAGTATTAGAACTAGTATTAGACGATCGCATGATAATACATCTTGTTATAATTCGTGAGTGTCATAGGTACGAGCTACGAGGGCTCAGCAGTAGAGTGACTACGGGAACGGGGACGCGGGTGCAACCGCGAGGGGAAAGCTAGTAGTATTAGAACTAGTATTAGACGATCGCATGATAATACATCTTACGTGTACATAGTTGTATTTATTATAGAATGAAGTATGTGCAGTATAATGTAGGTAATTGGTCGCGTTGTATACCATTCAGATTGCTGATTCACTGCTACGAAGCAAGCTGCCTCTTAGTGACATGAGTCACCACGTCCGCATCGCAGCCCCGAGCCCCCGAGCCCCCCGTACTCGCTGGCTTCGTTAAAGAGGTTTTATTTTTAAAAAAATCGGTATATTGTTCATAATGAACTGCCTTGAGGAGCCTTTTCCCAATTTTATTGGGGTCGGCTTCCAGCCTTACCCGATTCAGTTGAAAACCAGAATTTTACACTTGTCTTATCGGTATATTCTTGTATTAATTTAGTTCGTAAAAGGGGCGTTTGACCCGCTGGGCACATCACTAGCATTCGCAATAAACATTTACTAGTGGAAACGTGGAAACGCCAAAAACATAACAGTACTAAGTAGGTTTGTATACTTGCTACTGTTATCTGCTTTTCGCACAGAAATATTAAAAAAATGATCTCTGATTCATGGTCTTTCGCGATTAATGTAGTACTGTTGTTTATTTGTCGTCGCCATCATTTATTTCACCGTTGTTGTTGTTGATAACAAGAGTAGTATATGTATATTATGTAGTGCATTCTTTGTATCGTTTCCATGCGATGATCACAAGAGGTAACTGTGCCACGCAGGGGTAGCCCACGGGCCACGGGTGTCAGGGTTTATGTTCATTTAAACATTATTTGCGATTGTAACACGTAATTATAAAATATAATATATAATAAAACTCTAACCGGTCAAGTGCGAGTCGGACTAGCGAGCGCCCCGAAGGTAGAAGTACCGATCATTGCTCTAAAGACAAAATAAACTGTTTCAAAGGACAAATCTAACTTTGCCTTCTGAAAATAGTTGTCCTCGTACATCGACATCTATATATAGGTCGCGGTTAGTTTAGCAACTGCAATAACGTTTGTAATCACATTGATTTGTGATAAATCTACAAATTCATCGTTTTCGGATTTTTCTCTTTACTGGTGCATATTGCTTCTTGCCAAATTTCATGATTTTAGGTCGACGGTTTTTATTCTCTTCGGTTTTGGTTTCTTTCTTTTTAGATTTTAATTCTCTTTGCAAATGTATGGGGAATGTGATGTAAACGGCCATAGCTTTTGATAACGTAGACTAAGAGAGCTCATTTTTGCTTTGAGCTTCAAGGGACCGCGGACCTCAGTATTATTCATTTCAAGTTTATACCACCACGCGCTCCCGATATAAAGGTCAAACATAGAACGAGCAACAGACAACAAAGTGATCCTGTAAGGGTTCCGTTTTTTTCATTTTGAGGTACGGAACCCTAAAACGTTGACAAGTTCGCGGGCGCTACCCGCCGCGCGCCGACATGCGTGTGTGGAGCCGACACATACATAGACGGCGCACACAGGCGGCGGTGGCAGCGGCGAGTGCGCATGTATCGGGTGGTCACCCATCCACGGGGCTTACCTCGGGATTGATCCGAGCGGCAGTTATTATTTAGCCACGAGTTCCTCGGTACACATGTAATATTTTCATAATATTCGCGTGCTTGTTGCAAATAATGTAATCTAAAATGCTGCAGAATGATTGTATTTTAATTAAATATCATCGTAGACTGCTAGAGCCTCTGATCGCTGTGACGTCATCACAAATGTTTCGGAACAAATCGCGACAAATCAAGTTAGAAGCAAATTGATGCTGAACTTTAAGGTGGAGGTGACTATAATATGTACTTGGAGGCCCTTTTTAACCGACGAAAAAAAAGGAGGTTCTCAATTCGACATGTATATTTGTTTTTTTTTATGTATTACCTACGCATAACTTTTTACTGAGACGTCCGATTTGAAAAAATCTTTTTTCATTGGAGAGAGTATATTTCAAAGTTGGTCCCATTTTAAATTAAAAAAAAATCCGCCCCTAAGGGTGAAAAAATAGGGGTTGATTGATTTTTTTTCATACTTAATTTGCAATTGTGAACCGATTTTGTTTAAATTTGAAACACATGTAGTTCTGATGATAATACGACGTCAAAATGATCTGATGATGGATGATGGAGACAGGAAATACTTGCATTTTGCAAGAGGTCCTCAACAGTTTAAAGCAGCGATATATCGTGTTTCAACTCATTTCATGCACGTTGACGACAACTTTAGACCTAGCTCTAGAATAGCGCTGTCATTGAAGGTCTGACGATGGAGACGGAAGGTATTTGCAAGACGTTCTCAACAGTTTACACCAGCTATATCATGTTTGGGCTCATTTAATGCACCTTGACGTGATCTTTAGAACTAGCTGGAGAATTAAGGTCATGGAAGGTCTGATGATGGAGATGGGTAGTATTTACTAGACATTCTCAATAGTTTACAGCAGCTGTGTTGTGTTTAGGCTCATTTCATGTACGTCGATGAGAACTGTTGATGCCTTGCTGGAGTATGATTGTCATCAAAGCTATGGCAGTGGAAATGGAAGTCAGTTACAAGAGGTCCCCTACAGTATAACGCCACTTGGGCTTATTTCTTGAACTTTATTAAAAACTTTAGACCTTACTTGGTTATGCGTGTCATCGACGGACGGATGCCCTTTTTTGAAAAAAACATAATAAGTATGTTTTAGCCATTACTGCAAGAATTAAATATCTGTATACGTGCAGTGCATAGTGGGTTAACCTTTCAGTAGCTGCATTTCAGTCAGCGCGCTCATCATGCGGATTAACACCTTATTTGGTTCAAAATTTGATAATGATGCTAATAAAATGTAGTCCCAGGTCAATTCTTGCTTTATCGAGGGTCGTCTCTTGAAGTTTTTGTAAATTGACGGCCCAGCTTAGAATTACGGGCAACATCATGCGTTCAAAAACTTTTCTATGTTTTTTTGAAAATTGCAACCAATCGAGGTCTACCAACACAGTCATTGCTATCACTCTATTTCCTTTGCTTTCATTGTTAACACAATTCTTCAGATTTTTGGTAGGTAGGTACTAGAATATCTGGAGGTCTATTCCCAAAGACTCGATAGTGTTTCGAATTCATGGTAGTCATCTTAGTACTTGTCAACCTGTTTGACGGTAAGGAACACTCTTATCGAAGCTCCCATCCCCGAATCCTTCATCTTACGCGTCTGTTCGCCTATCAAGGATTTTTATTAAATATCAAAAGCAACTAATGTGGGTTCAAAATAATAGCTACCAAATATTTAGTAGTGTCGAAGTATATATTTATATATATATAAATCGACGAAAAAGGAACTTAGATAGCAAAAGACAATATTTTGTTTTAAAAAGCCGAAAAATTTGGAATTTGAATAACAGTCAAAAATTTTATACAAATTAGATTAAGTAAAGCAACAACAAATTTGTTGTAAGAGAAAATCAAAAAGAGAAAAATAAAAACTTTTTAACAAAAAATTGAACCGACGAAAAGTGAAAAATAAAAAACCTTTAATCTAGCTAAGCTCCAAAGTTAAAGTATGAGATAATTTTGAGGCGGCGCCAACAAACAATGATCGACGATCAATCAAGTTGTCAACGTTTACCATGTTACGTTATGAAAATCAATAAATAGTTTGTTTGGCGCCGACTTGTAATTAATCTCATACTTTAACTTTGGAGCTTAGCTAGATTAAAGGTTTTTTATTTTTCACTTTTCGTCGGTTAAATTTTTTGTTAAAAAGTTTTTATTAACGATTCTTTTTTACTTGGAATTTCTCATGTGTTTGTTTACTCCTTTCTCCTTCATATCATTCCTTACACAATCCATCCATCTTTTCTTTGGCCTTCCTCCCGCTCTCCGTCCTTGAACATTCAGATCCATCACTCTTTTAGTCACATGTGCTTCGTCCCTCCTCATTGCATGTCCATACCAAGACTAACGACTCCCTTTCAATTTTTCTGTAACAGGCGCAACTTTCAAACTTCCTCTAATATACTCATTCCTTACTTTATCCATTCTTGTCATTCCACACATTTATCTCAACATTCTCATCTCTGCTACATGCAATCGTTTTTCATCCACCTTTTTAACAGCCCAGCATTCTGACCCATACAGTACAACATGTCTAATCACGGACTTATATATTTTTCCCTTTATTTTGAGGGGCATCCGTGGGTCACAAGTTGTTCCAGTGACCTGTCGCAATTTCATCCATTTTTTTTTAAATAAAAGTTTTTTTACGTTTTACAAACCTAATATTTTTCTTAATTTTCGTGCTCATACCTTAGAAATTAAACGGAGGACACATTATTTTACGACCATCACTAGCAAACCATTCAACTATTAACTTGAAAAAATTTTATAAAAGAAAATTCAATGTAATTTTGTAAGACCTATCGACAGGATGCTTTTTTTTCAACCCTAAGTTGAGTGTATGGAGGGTGGAGGGCCCTCCCTTTTTGTTATAATTTGGCATGATATTTGTGTAGCGATTCTACTAATGTGGATGCTACCAGGCTGTGACATACGCACATACGGAACGGCAGACAGACTGAGGCTAAATTTTGAGGGTTCCTTTTTGCTATTTGGCAATGTAACCCTAAAAATTCAACATCAGCGGCTGTCATATTATTTTGTGTTGCAGAATAGTTATTAGTAAAGATAGCGGCCATGTTTTCTTTTCTATTTACAAAAAGCTAAAATTCCGATGCAAGTTTTCTATAAAATGCGCCACGGCATCTTTTTGTAGCTCGTGGATTTGGACTATTTGCACATTAGCAAACGAAATGTATATCATTTATAATAATGTCTCTAACGGAGCAGTACAAAAACGTTCAGAATCCCTTTACAGCTTTGAATTATTGGGCCTGCATAACTTTTCTAATTTTATTTTCAAAATAGCGTCACGCTTTGTACGTGTATGAATCAATAGGTGACATCAATACAAATAAGCTGGTTGAGATGTAGATAGTAGCCTAGTTAATAGCCATCAGCACAACTTTGATAGTTTACATTTGGAGAATGTGCCCACCAGACAACACCCGCCTGCTCGGAGCGTCGCTCCCTTTTCTATGCGGCATGAAGAATTGTACACTCTGCTTCACAGAGCTCTATGAATACATGGAGATGCTGAGCTGAGTGATACACAGGACATGTTTAGAGAGTGTACGAGTGATGTGTGTTGTGTTGCAGCTGGGGCGCGCGCACGAGCAGATCATCCAGCCGCTGGAGCGCTTCCGCAAGGAGCACATCGGCGCCGTCAAGGTAAGCACGGCCTGCTCACTGAGCCGCTGCCGACCACTCGTTAACTAACCAACACGTTAACGTTAACCCGAAGGATTAGGCTCGGCTCTACCTAATACGACAGCCACATATCTGTTGCGACTGCGGTCATGTTGAAGTCCCGTGTCATAAGCGCGACCGTATCGCCACTACCCTGGGACAAATACAGAGTAAGGGCATCCTGAATTTCCTGATGGAAACCCCTTATGGGGGTTTCCATCAGGAAATTCAGGACAGAGGACTAGACATCAAACAGTTTAGATCATGATCTTATTTTAGATTGGCTATCCGTTATTTATTTTATTCGACTTATCATTTTGAAATAGTCTCTAAGCCCAATTTTAAAAGCTATTCATCTACATTTGTAGCGTTTATTGTAAAAGATCCATAAAAGAGTTGCAACGCGGCGTGTGGTGTGTGGTGACGATCTCATGGGAAAGGCACAATTTGATATCAGTGTGCACAAACTGCTCGTCGTTAATTGAAACAGGTACACGACGTGTGCATGTTCATGTTGCAGGAGGGGAAGAAGAAGTTCGATAAGAAGACTGCCAAGTTCTGCCAGAGCCAGGAGCGCACGCTCTCGCTGTCCACCAAGAAACCAGAGGCCGTGTTCCAAGAGGTACTGGCCCACTTGGTCACTCCACTCACTCGGGGCCGCTCTACTTGCACTCAGCACTAGCTTTGTGTTAAGCACAGTTCTGTTCGATTCGAAAGGGGCATATAGGTGTACCAGAAACATAAAATATTTATCAAAACAAATATACTATGAATATTAAAATGCATGATTTTGGACGTTACCGTACCACCGCTTCCTTAAATTGTAACAAAATTATAAATGACTAGCTTTTGCCCGCGGCTTCGCTCGCGTTAAATTCGGGGTAACACAGTTCCCCTTGCGCCTTATTGATTTGTAATAGCAACGCTAAGTTTTCCCTTTTCTTCCCTCTTTCTCCCTCACATCCCACTTTTTTAAAATAAAAGTTAGCCTATGTCCGTCTCCTGGTTCCCAACTATCTCTGTACCAAAATTCATCAAAATCGGTGTAGCCATTAAAGCGTGAAGAGGTAACAAACAAACAAACAAACAAACTCACTTTCGCTTTTATAATATTAGTAAGGATTTACTAATCGATTACTTGTTAGATAACACAAGTATAATCAAGTGTCAGTACGTAATAATACGGTCGCGGATCGCACAGGTTGCAGCGCTACGTGACGCGCTACTCATTAACATAAGCTAACATGCGTGCGTGTTGTTCTTGTGCAGCCGCTCGTTGGTGGCGCAACCGTACACACATATAGCTACATACTTGGTACTAAATGACAAGTTGTAGCATCATTGTCCCTATTGAACGATCGAGCCCTGTGGGACCAGATTGATACTAATAATAATAATAATAAATCATTTATTTTCAGGCATCTTAGGCCCATAGATAAATACCTTACAAACAAACATATATATAGCTAATACAATTTGTGTTAGTAAATAAATCCTTAACAACTATGTTAGTAACACTTCACTGCACTATGTCACTGCGCGTTCATGTGGCACTTGTCCGTGGAAGCGCCGGAACACCACTCCTTGCTGCCTAAAGTCCTCTTCCAAGACGAGGTGCAGATAACACGTCGGTACTCGCAGCACAAACGCCTTAAAGTTGACATTGCGACGCGACTCCAACAACTGCACTCTCGCTACGTACTTGAGCTTTTGGCGTACGTACTCAACGATGCCCTCCGCCGTAGTGGTGTAGTGTAGGCGGGAGATGTACACCGGAGTGTTCGGCTTAGCGGCTCTTATTGTGATGTTTGGCTCCGATGGAGCCGTGCCGCAGCGGTTCTTGGTGGTACGTTGACGACGCTTCCTCCTCAACACCGTCACAAAACCATCATCAGCCCGAATCGGTGCCTCTTCAGGCATGGGCTTCTCAACGCGAGCAGTAATGCTCGCACTACGCTAGCAGAATTCACACCAACTCGACGTGATTCTGCCGACACTGCGAAAACGGGCAGCGGTCGTGTGGCAACACGGGAAGGAGCCACAGGGGCGGGAGCGGGGCAGCGGGGCGCACAAGGAGTGCACACTGCAGGCTCAGCATTCCTTGGTGACGACTGCGACAAAACTGCTGACGCGAAACTTGCCGCCGATACATCGAGGCCAGCTCCGCGACGCGTGTTTACGTTTTTTGCACCCAACGATGACCCAGATACCGCTGCCTTTTGACGCAAGTCGTTAACTTCATCGCGCAAATCAGCCACGGCTTTTTGGGAAGCATCCAACTTGGTCTGCACATCCACCAAACTTGCCTTGAGAAGAACAATGTCCTTCAATAGGCTCGTAACATCGACATGGTCGAATGTGACGGGAGGGAGCTTGTGCAAGTCCTTCGCCACAAACGTCGGCACGTCGTCAGGGTCGGTCTCCTTTAGCAGCGTGATAATATCTTGTATGCTTCTCTTGGTCCCGTCACGCCTGCGGGACACCATCTGATCACTCTTGTTGAGCACCCGGTACAACATCAGCTTGGCAGCAGCGATGTCCTCCTCACTGAAGTTCGTAGCGCAGATTTGGACTGCGAACACCTCGTCCATCACATCCAACTTCTGCTGCAGGAAAGCCAGCAATTCATTCGCCACCATTGGTTGTTGACCCATGGTGATTAAAATAACAAGCGAACGACTCGCGCCGCCGCGTTTACGATATTATGTATGCGCCAGCAACACGTCCGCATCGAAACGTAGCTAAAACGAGACTCGACACGATGACTAATGACATCGAACCATTTATTTCAATGATTTTGACTGTCGCAGTGCCTAATTGTTTACCGTAAACCAATTTTGGGTCTGAACAAGAGAGTTATTTTAGATATCACGATTTTGTGACCGTCAGTCTTTAAAGAAATAACTTTTTTTTTGTTGTAAATACGTTGCGCTCACACTAGGAATTTCTCCTGTACCGTAGGTGCGTTTACAAACATTTAAACTCACATACACAAACAGCCAGACCCGAAACAACTATTTGTAGACCATTTAAATATTTGTTCCGAGTGAGAATCGAACCCGCGACACGCAGCGCAGTAGTCAACCAGTCATTTGATCTTTGGTTGACATTAATAGAATTGGAGCAATACATTGATTGAAATCTTGAGAACAAACTTGAAATCTGAAGACAGTATTTTTTTCGTGACTATACCGATGTGCTAAAAGTATGTTGTGTGGTGCGAGCGCAGGCGGACGCCGCGATGGACATGGCGGAGCGCGACTTCTGCCAGGCGTCGCTGGAGTACGTGTTCCAGCTGCAGGCTGTGCAGGAGCGCAAGAAGTTCGAGCTGGTGGAGACGCTGCTGGGCTTCGTGTTCGGCTGGTGGACGTTCCACCACACGGCGCATGACGTGCACGCCGACGCCGAGCCGCGCGTCAAGGACCTGCAGCTGCGCATCCAGCGGGTGAGCGGCCCAGCGGTCGAGCAGATACAACCTACACTATAACGTCTTGCTTTCAATCAGACTCACTTATCATCTGCCTCTCACATTTACATTACATTCATACACCAAGGCCGCCTTCCACCACAAATCACTTGAAGGGGTTCATTCTGACTCTATGATCTTACAAACAGAACCATGTTTTAAATTAGGCATCGCTAAACGCATTCAATGATTGGTGGTCTGTATGATACGGGCGGCATATCACCATCTTTGATAGTCAACATAAACAAACGGTTGTATGAACATGATTCCTGTTGTGATGTGTTGTGTAGTAGGCGCCGTGTTTCGCATGTTCCCGCGCCGTGTGCGTGTGTGTGCGTGTGCGTGAGAGTGAGCGCCGGCTCAGTGCTGCCACACTGAACATAGTGTCGTGTGCTAGTACTGCAGTCGGCCGCATGCGTGCTTGGTGTGGTCGGTGCGAGCTGGCATGGCCATAGCAGTCATTGACTCGCATCAATTTCAATGTTAAACAAGGGTAAGCTAGTACCAAAACACAAATACAGTCTACTAACATCCTGCTCGGTAGCACGTACTCGTCAACATTGCAAGTAATGAAATCAGCAGAGTTTATCGTTCGGAATGTTACGTAAAAGATATTTTAGAGGAACTGACCGCTACTGCTATGCAAAATGCATCCATATCTCCATAGCACAAAACTCAGTAAGTATGCGAGTGCGTGTGTGTGCGCTTCACTAACCTGTGCGCGTGCGCGCGTGTGCGCCTTACAGACGCGGAGCAACTTCGACGAGATGAGCAAGCAAACCGAGTCGCTCATGAAGAAGATGATGGAGGTGCGCCAGATGGTGAGTGTGTCCCGCGTGTGTACCGCGTGTGTCCCGCGTGTGTCCCGCGTGTGTGCCGCGTGTGTGCGTGTGTAACGTGTGCGTGTGTCTGTGCGCAGAACAAGGAGGAGGAGGCGGCGGCCGAGGAGGCGGCGGGGGGCGTGTCGCGCGCCGGCTACCTGTTCCTCATGGAGAAGAGTGAGTGGCTCGCGCACTGCGACACTTGTACAGTACATGCTACACGATATTGTCGATTTTACTAATTTAAACTAATCATCTATGATTCATGAGTAATTATTTTCAAGTCATATTAGCAGTCACTGAATGTTGTCGGTTGACATGCAACTCGATACTTAGACATTACACATAATAAGAAGGTTCATCGTTGTGTGCGCAGAGGCGTTCGGCACGACGACGTGGAGCAAGCACTACTGCACGTACGAGAAGAGCTCGCGCCAGCTCGCGCTCACGCCCTACAACCAGATCAACGTGAAGACGGTGAGTACCCGGCGGCACGTCGTGCACCCTCTGTGCGCGCGCGCCGCTCACTCGTGCGTGTTGCAGGCCAGCGGCACGGAGGCGCTGTGCGTGTGCGGCGCGCGCGCACAGCGGGTGCACGACCCTCTGTGCGCGCGCGCCGCTCACTCGTGCGTGTTGCAGGCCAGCGGCACGGAGGCGCTGTGCGTGTGCGGCGCGCGCGCACAGCGGGTGCACGACCCACTGTGCGCGCGCGCCGCTCACTCGTGCGTGTTGCAGGCCAGCGGCACGGAGGCGCTGTGCGTGTGCGGCGCGCACGCACAGCGGGTGCACGACCCTCTGTGCGCGCGCGCCGCTCACTCGTGCGTGTTGCAGGCCAGCGGCACGGAGGCGCTGTGCGTGTGCGGCGCGCGCGCACAGCGGGTGCACGACCCACTGTGCGCGCGCGCCGCTCACTCGTGCGTGTTGCAGGCCAGCGGCACGGAGGCGCTGTGCGTGTGCGGCGCGCGCGCACAGCGGGTGCACGACCCTCTGTGCGCGCGCGCCGCTCACTCGTGCGTGTTGCAGGCCAGCGGCACGGAGGCGCTGTGCGTGTGCGGCGCGCGCGCACAGCGGGTGCACGACCCTCTGTGCGCGCGCGCCGCTCACTCGTGCGTGTTGCAGGCCAGCGGCACGGAGGCGCTGTGCGTGTGCGGCGCGCACGCACAGCGGGTGCACGACCCACTGTGCGCGCGCGCCGCTCACTCGTGCGTGTTGCAGGCCAGCGGCACGGAGGCGCTGTGCGTGTGCGGCGCGCGCGCGTGCAGCGAGCCCGTGGAGCGGCGCTTCTGCTGGGAGTGCGTGCCGGGCGAGCGCGAGCGCGCGCCGCTCACGCTGCAGGCGCTGGGCGAGCGCGACCGCGCCGCGTGGCTGCGGGCCGTGGACGCCGCGCCCGCGCCGCCCGCGCTGGCGCCCGCGCCGCGCCCGGGCCTGGAGCCCGCCACGGCGCTGGACGACGCGGGCTTCGCCTTCGTGCGGCGCGTGGTGGGCGCGCTGGAGGCCCGCGGCCTGGAGGAGCAGGGGCTGTACCGCGTGGCGGGCGTGGCCAGCAAGGTGGCGCGGCTGGTGGGCTGCGCGGCGCCCGGGCGGCGCGTGCCGGCGCTGACGGACCCGCTGGAGTGGGAGACCAAGACGCTGACGTCGGCGCTCAAGAGCTACCTGCGCGCGCTGCCCGACCCGCTGCTGACGCGCGCGCTGCACGCGCAGTTCATCGCCGTGGCCAGTACGTGCTGCCATTACAACGAAACACAAGAGAACTAGCTCGAAGCTTATAGTGCTCACATTACCATATTATATGCTTATGTATACTACCGACATGTAAAACGTGTAAACTACCCTTGACGAAGCGGACAGGCACGTGGTCTCTCATTATTGTGATCACTTGTTTTGTTCTAGACAATATCTGGGAACCGTCTAGTTAATACGACGTATCCATCACAACACTAATTTATATCTATTAAGTGCGTAAAGGAGATCGCCAGAAATCCATACATCGTTGGGCCAAATGTAAACAGTAACCATTCATGTTGACGGGCCTGTTGGTCTAGTGGTTAGTGGCCCTGACTGCTGAGCCGGAGGTCGTGGGTTCGATTCCCACCCAGGACAAACTTTGTGTGATGAACATGATTGTTTGTTCTGTGTCTGGGTGTAATTTATCTATAATATGTATGTATTTATAAATTATATAAGTATGTATATAAGTTGTCTGGTTACCATAACACAAGCTCTGCTTAGCTTGGGATCAGATAGCCGTGTGTGAGTTGTCCCAAGATATTTATTTATTTATTTATTTATGTGTTGGTTAATAGATAAAACACGTACATATTAATATCAGTGAGATTTTTTTCAAAATTTTATGGGATTTAGGAGTAAAATATATTTTGGGTCACTAGGTTAGGTGGTAGATGCAGATGGTAAGAATTGTATTTATAATGCCGAAATGGATTTTAAACACCATAATCAAATAGACACATTGATTTAATTGTTTTAAAACATAGTTGTATGTTACTTTTAGCATATTATTGCATAGCACAAAAAAGGAATTGGGCACGAGTACGAAACCGAATGACGGGACTTGACGGGAGTGAAGTGACATTGACATTTTGACAAACATCGATATTTTTTCGTTTTGAAACAGTCGCCCGGTACACGATTTTGAACGAAGTTTTTTTTAAATAACTACAATTATTATTAAAAAAAAAATCAACAAATGTCCTTTTTCGTTTATAAATGAATATAATGTCCATGATAGATGCTAAAACAAAATAGATATCGTTTTTTTAATAACTTCTTTTGTACTACTAGTTTTAGAATGATCTTAAAATGACCTGACAGCTTGTTTACGGAGCTAGTTTTAGACGAACATTAAATTAAAAACCATGTTTATAAATTTTACATGTTGTTTTGTTACATGTTATTTTTAATCAGTTTTCTAATAAACATATCGTTTCTGTACATACTTTAGCCCAATACTGACTATCTCCTTTATTTCTACCGTAATTTATATATTCGTAGTTACTTAATTTAATGTACAGATAAGAGTGAATGGTTGACGGCTTCGTGAAGGGTTGTTTACTCACTGTATATGTTGAAGAAAAAACAATCTTTATGGTTCAAAATATTGTAGGATGACTTTGAATATTAGCGAACAAAATCCCACGAAGATCCGACCACTACAAAGCTCGTTTCACGTTCGTTAGGCTAATAAATAGTCGCAGTACGCCTGTGTACCGGTAGCGGTACTGCGGCGTACTGCGTACGTACAGCAGTAGTGACCGTGCGCGTGCGCGTGTGTGCGCAGAGTGCGAGCGGCGAGCCGAGCGCGCGGCCGGCGTGGCGGCGCTCGTGCGCGCGCTGCCGCCGCCCAACCACGACATGCTGGCGCTCGTCATCACGCACCTGCGCAAGTGAGTACCGCCCCACCGCCCCCCCACCCCGCGCCACGCGCCCCCCACTCACCCGCCCGTCTGCGCAGTGTGGCGGCGCGCAGCGACAAGAACCTGATGTCGTCGTCCAACCTGGCCGTGTGCTTCGGGCCCACGCTGCTGCGGCCGGAGCGCGAGACCGTGGCCTCCATCCTCGAGCTCAAGTTCTACAACGTGCTGGTGGAGACGCTGCTGGACCACTACGAGCTGGTGTTCGAGGGCGCGCCCCCCGCCCCGCCCCCCGCCTCCGCCCCGCCCGCGCCCCCGCACAACGGCGCGCTTAGGTACGTACCCGTGCGTCTGCGCACCACTGACTTCTAACCAGAACTGCTTCATGTCGACGTGCCATATTAACAACTAATCAATGATCTCACTTCATATTTGTTCAGAATGCTACCCAACATACTTGATTGTCGGTTGGTTGCTGTGTTCCATTGTTTCCATACTAATGTGCCTTTTGTGTTGTTTATAAATTTGCACAAAATTTTCAATGTACTAAAAAGGAGATTATTCACGAACCGAACAAAAATTACCAAAATTTGACTGTGAAAAAGTAGATTATATCGAAAGAAAATAATGTGAAAAACATTTCTTATTATAACAGCTAAACTATACTTACTGATTAGCGTTTTTTTTTTCTGAAGTACCAGACCCGATCAATGACTAATGTTAACTAACGACTAACGGCCGTTTTCAATAACCTATCTATCCTTAGTTCTCGTTATTACAGATAGGCAAATCTATCCGTTTACGCTTACTTACTATTCAATATCCTACCGATAGATAGCATTTCCTACCGAAGTTGTCTATCTAGCGTTGGGAGGTCGGATAGCCTACTAGAGATAGAAACTCACATACTAATCGCTCTTACTTACATTTCAATATTGGTGTCAAGTTACTGTCCGATAGATGTAGCTTACTGTGGTAACGTCAATTGTTTATCTGTCAATATCGGCCGGTTACGCGGATAGATAGCAGTTCGAACATAAGTAGCTTTAATTATATAAACATAAACAAACAATTTTATTGACGCGCCAAAATTATATTAAGCGTGGGTTGTGTCGGTGTATCGATATGTCAAAACTGTCAAGTGTCAATCTCAAAACGTTTTATTATATGATTGAATTTGGTAAACAATAAAAAATACAATTTAAGGTTGATTTATGTTAAAATCTGCAAAAAAATATACATACTAAGTATACTTATGTTACAAATAAATAAATAATATAATATTTGTTTTTGGCATTATACATTAGTGCAGCAATGAACTAAACGTTTCAAGAGGGAAGCAGCTATCTTTCGTTAATGGCAGATAGATAGCACTTATCCTTGATTGTGAAACGCAAACTATGGATAGATAGGATCTATCCGTAACCGGAGATAGGTTATTGAAAACGGCCGTAAGGCTTCCTCTCGTTCTCGACTGCCTCCGCTTATCTGTGTTCAGGTAGACTAGAAGATCAGCAGCTGAGCGACCCTGACGGAACCCGCACTGTCGGTCACTAATCAGCTGTCACCTGAACAGGCCGCATTGCACATTGTATACTAAACGAGTATCTATCGCTTTTCCCTCCAATTTTAACTCTGGATCTTAGGACTGGTAAAAGTTTAGTACTGAAATCTAAATTTAAATAAAAATTGTTTGCGCGCCTGTATACGATGTCCAAAATATTGTTGGCAGTTTGGAACTTCGATTATTGCAGGGGCAGGGTCGATGGTAGACTCGCTTATAATAAAAAATGTTCAAGGTGTTATTTCCAAAAAGAATACGTGTTATTTTGACTTTTTCATGTTTTGGTACGTTTTGAACGATGTTTAAGTTTTTCGTTTATAAACCCTTGATGTATCTATATTAGTTAGTGGTGTCAAGAATGATCACCATAGTATTTAAAACATATACACTGGGTGGAATATTAAGAAGTGGCGGAATATAGCTACAGATTTTCCTGTAGTCGGTCTTAATTTTGTTTCCCCTTTTCTTGCCGACTGTATTTAGGGTCTTGCTCAGATTGGTCATATAGGTAATGGTAATATAATATTTTTAATTTATTTATTTAATATACTATGGAAGACTTACAGCTATATAAAAACATAACATAAAAAAGAAATCATAGAAACAGAAAGCCGATTACAAGTCAACACGTATAGAAATTATGTGAACACACGTCAGTACAATGTGTTAATTTAAAATTAATATAGTTTAGTTCTATTAAATAAAGACGTTTTTACAAACAACATTTCAGAAAACGACTGTCAAATATAAATTGATTTGTTAATTTAAGTAAATAATATTTTTAGTATCAGCAAAGACCTAGACCAATCTAGAACAAGACCTAAGTTGAATTGAAAATGTTGTTATTTTCTGTATTTTGTCGAAGATTCGACTACCTATATCAGTCATTTGTTTTAAAACAAAACATGTGTACGACAAGCTAAGCTTGCAGTAAAAGGGAACATGCATGTGATTTTTTCTTAATTCCATCTATGAATAACAGTACTTACTAACAACCCAAGAAAAGTATTCAAAGTTAATTTCAACTGCTATCACAAAAACATCGCCTGTCACTGTTGCGGCCATGATGTGACGTCATTTAACACATTTTCCCTTTTTTAAATCTAATTTTTAGTTTTTAATAAAATAATTATTCAAGCAAAAATTGCAATTACAATATTATAATAAAATCTTTGCGAAAAATTTAGTACTTTCAAATAGAAGAGTTTCTTTGACACCATGGACTTTGACGTCACTACCGGCAATATCTGAGATGCGTTTTGAGTTTGCGTTCCTTTTCACTAAAAGCACGCACAATAAAACAACAAGTTGTAAAATAAGTACCTACTGTATTATAAAACTACATTTTGATTGAAGTGAGGAAATTTGTCATTTCGCCCGAGGCTGATTTAACGAGGTTTTTCAATAGACTTATGGGGAAATTAAAAAGAACAAAAAGTTGTCATTAATCAATTCGAAACTATGATTATATGATTAACTAGCTTTCGCCCGCGTAAAATTCGGGATAAAACAGTTTCCCTTTCCTAATTTGCAGGTACCTGCCACCTGTAGTTTTTGCCCTAGAGCCTTATTTATTGTAATAGCAATGCTAAGTTTTCCCTTTTTTTCCCTCTTTCTCCCTCATTTTTCACTCTTTTTTTAAATAGCCTATGTCCGTCTCCAGGGTCCCAACTATGTCTGTACCAAAATTCATCAAAATCGGTTTAGCCATTTAGGCGTGAGAGGTAACAAACAAACTCACTTTCGCTTTTATTATATTAGTAAGGCTTTGTGTTTTCCCTGCGCTTTTTCTTCACGGACTGAATGAGAAACAAAGGTATGGCAGCGCTAAACAGCCTTTTTTTTGCGGATGGCAAATCGTCGATTAACTTCCTCCGCTCTGGGCGGAGCGGGGGGGGGGAGTGTCAGACTGGTGGCCGCGGTATCTCTTTCGAACAACCCGCAACCCCAGACCGCCTAATATTCAAAATAAAAACTTAACTTATATTTTTGAATTTAGAACTCAAAAATATGTGAATTTGTTGTTAAAAGCAAATAATTTTATAATAGTCTAGTCAACAAGTGCTTTTTTAGTCAAAACTTTTTAAAAGGCTCGGAAAAATATGGTTGAGGGCTCATTCGATTCGGGATCGAATCTAGAAAGTTTTTGAAAAAATTCAAGCCCCGCTCGAAAAAATTGCAAAAGTTATTAACAAATTAGTAAACAAAAACAAAGGGGTTTAGTTTTTTTGGTATATCTCGAAAACTATTTGATATATTTTGATTTTGAAAAAAGATTCAAAAAGAGGAGAAAATTTCCTAAAAAAAACTCCCAATTCGCGAAATTGTAGGACCAATATTAAAAAAATTACAGGGAGCTGAAAGTACGCCTGAAAACGGGTACTCGGGTTTCCGCAAGCCACGCCCCCTTCGAGCGCTTTAATGAAAAATATTATTTAAACATATTAAATGTTGATATTAAAATTTGAAAAAATTCAGACATGTACAGGACAAATTAAAGAATGAAATGCCGTAGAAAAAATATTTTTATCGCGATTTTATAAAATGTTATCCATAAATTAATTAACAATTTCTTCCGACTGGGCTATAAACATTGCAAGTTGCATAATTGTTAAACCAGAAATCTCAATTTTTTTTCCTCTCGTGGAGCTATTCTTCAAAGATTAAAGAAAGGATTTCCGTTGAGTAAATAAAAAAATTGTTAATTTTCGATTTGTTATTAACAAATTACCTAGGCGGCAAATTAAATATTTAAATAAATGTTACAAGAATTATTTTTTTTTCCAATGTCGATGATCATTCGTTTTTCTATCAATAAAAGCTACCTAAAAATATTTTTTTATAAATTTTAATTCTTTTTGTTTATAAAATTGTTATAAAGAAACAGATTATTTATAAGATAATTGAATTTTTTTTTTTGAAAATAGATTCCTCGTAAAAAATTATGAATTTTATGATAAAAAACGATCCTTAAAAAAAAAAATTTTATTGCTAAAAAAAAAATTTAGTTTTTTTTATAAATTTTCATTGTTTATTAAATAAACATAAACAATGAAAATTTATAAAAAAACTAAATTTTTTTTTTGATTATTAAGGAGGATAATAAATAATGATATTAAAAAAAAAAGCGTACCTTAATATTATTAACAAGTGGTAAAAAAAAATTGTTAATTAACAAAACGGTTTTTTAGCAATAATTTTTTTTTTTTAAGGATCGTTTTTTATCTTAAAATTCATAATTTTTTTACGAGGAATCTATTTAAAAAAAAAAATTCAATTATCTTATAAATAATCTGTTTGTTTATAACAATTTTATAAACAAAAAGAATTAAAATTTATAAAAAAATATTTTTAGGTAGCTTTTATTGATAGAAAAACGAATAATCATCGACATTGGAAAAAAAAATAATTCTTGTAACATTTATTTAAATATTTAATTTGCCGCCTAGGTAATTTGTTAATAACAAATCGAAAATTAACAATTTTTTTATTTAGTCAACGGAAATCCTTTCTTTAATCTTTGAAGAATAGCTCCACGAGAGGAAAAATTTTTGAGATTTCTGGTTTAACAATTATGCAACTTACAATGTCTATAGCCCCCTCGGAAGAAATTGTTAATTAATTTATGGATAACATTTTATAAAATCGCGATAAAAATATTTTTCTACGGCATTTCATTCTTTAATTTGTCCTGTACATGTCTGAATTTTTTCAAATTTTAATATCAACATTTAATATGTTTAAATAATATTTTTCATTAAAGCGCTCGAAGGGGGCGTGGCTTGCGGAAACACGAGTACCCGTTTTCAGGCGTATTTTCAGCTCCCTGTAATTTTTTTAATATTGGTCCTACAATTTCGCAAATTGGGAGTTTTTTTTAGGAAATTTTCTCCTCTTTTTGAATCTTTTTTCAAAATCAAAATATATCAAATAGTTTTCGAGATATACCAAAAAAACTGAACCCCTTTTTTTTTGTTTACTAATTTGTTAATAACTTTTGCAATTTTTTCGAGCGGGTCTTGAATTTTTTCAAAAACTTTCTAGATTCGATCCCGAATCGGATGAGCCCTCAACCATATTTTTCCGAGCCTTTTAAAAAGTTTTGACTAAAAAAGCACTTGTTGACTAGACTATAAATGATCATGTTTATTTGTGATATTCTGGTGATGAAACATTTTTTTTTTGATTGAATACTAGCTTTTGCCCGCGGCTTCGCTCGCGTTAAATTTGATATAACACAGTACCTGCTACCTGTAGTTTTTGCTCTTGCGCCTTATTGATTTGTAACAGCAACGCTAAGTTTTGCCTTTTCTTCCCTCGTTCTCCCTCATATCCCACTTTAAAAAAAACAATAGTCTATGTCCGTCTCCTGGTTCCCAACTATCTCTGTACCAAAATTCATTAAAATCGGTTGAGCCATTAAAGCGTGAAGAGGTAACAAACAAACAAACTCACTTTCGCTTTTATAATATTAGTAAGGATGAAGGTCTTAAAACATGGGTGTCCTTTGCTCTCAGAACATTGTTGGCTATAGGTTAACCGTGTCGAAATAAAAAAAAAATTAAAGACCTCGTTGCGTTCTATGAGAAAAAAAAATACGCGTGTGACATACATTGCATGTTAAACTTTATCGTAGTGCAATAAGAGCTAGTTTATTGGAATTGAAATTGGAAGTGTATTGAAAATTACAATAAGTGTACCACATTGTCTAATTGTACAGGACAAAGCATATAAACAGTAAATAAAAAAGTTTTGTATTGCTTGCATATTCCCTATTAATCCTAAACAGGCCGGCGGCGGCGGCGGCGAACACCTACAATCAAGCCAATAATCAATAATCAGGTGAGGCTGTGTAACGGGGCCATCTTGTTCAGCTAGCTTGAATATTAGCTTAAATCTGTAATAAAATACATATAAAGGCAACATATTTCAGTTGCCTCTATTTTTCTTTCTGGCAACTTAAGTTTTAGTATGAAGTGGAGTCCTAATTATAATTTACTATATTATATTTGTTTAAATTTATTTGGTCTTATGTCCAGATATCATAGAAAATTGCCCATGGTCCTTGTGAGTGTGGATCAAAATGTGTCGTAAGACAGTTTCCGTGTGGTGTGCTCCAATGGTAGAGGTGCGGGAGGTGCCAGCTCCAACTGCTCCATCTCATAATTCCATACGTACAGAGACGGAGCGGTTACCGCAAGTTTACTGATGTTTTTTGTTCTATTTTCTAAGACTGTTGCTGCCCTTGTGAAGATGTCACATTGTCTGAACTTGTATGATGATTGTAGATGTGTATGCCGAAACATGTGTAGATATAATTATTATTTGAGCATGTACTGACGCTTGCATTCGTTGACCATCCTACACACACATCTAATCTAGTTATGCAGGCGTCTTTACAAAACATTTTCTTTGTAAAAATAATAATAAAAACAATTCAAAAATACAAATGTTTGACTTGCATAGCATGCTCGTACCAAGGGCGTCGCCTGTTCTGAGGCAGTCCCTGGCCTTGGGGAGGGCAGAAAGATACGAAACAATAAAAGGATTTGTAACCTTGCTTACTATTTAAAGCTTTTCTAAAAAATTAAAATGCAATAGCTACAAAAATACGGAAATAGATGTTATGCTATCGACTTAGAGAGACTTATTTAAAGAACAAAATTAAATAAGATTGCAAATACGAGCGAAGCGTGCTCTCAAATGTTAACACCCTACCTTAGATACGACACTATTGTAGTGTGCTACGTTAACGGTAACTGAAGCTTTAAGGACGTATTGTATGGACAGCCCTCCGGTGCGATCTCATGGTGGCATGGAGAGAGCCACTGTCGCAACCCCGTGCAGGGTACGCTACAATAGTGGATATAATTCTCCACTTTGAGGAGTGACTGGGGAGGCGCCAAGGCACCCTCACCTACCGCAGGTCCTCACCAGACACGGAAGTTTTGGGAGGTTCCTGCATACAATCGGGCGGGAGGAAACGTCCGGGTGGCAGCACTGTAACTATCGCTCGGAGGACACGGTGGAGCCCACTGTGGCGGTCTGCCCCGCGCGGGCGGAGCACCGCTGTGTCCGAGCTAAAGGCGCCTTGGAGCGTCCCGCCCTGACTCAGGCCATGGTCTGGAGCGAGAGGGAATGGAAAGCAGTCACCACCTTCTGCGAAGCAGTTATGCTAGCGAAGGAGGTGGCTGTACGTTAGAGGGAGAGCCTCGGCCACCGTAAACGCGGGTCAGTGGACGGTGAGCAATGGGTAGCTCACTGCTCGTTCGTCTAGTGACGACAGGCCGTATGGATGCGCCTCAAAGAGATGTCAGCAAAGTAGAGGGGCCCGTCAGTTCCACTGCCTGCCGGGGTTGCGGGTTTTTCGAAAGAGATACCGCGCCAAACGGTAAAGGAAGGAACATAAAGGACAAAGATGCGTCTAACGCATGTTTTAATCGGCGCGAAGTCTTCCCGGAGACTGAAGGATTTATGCTAGCTATACAAGACCAAATAATAGGAAACCAAATACTTCGGAAAGCACATCCACCAGAAACTAGTTCAACTTATAGATACTGTAGTACCATGTTATAAATACAGCCGTGAAGCAGTACTAGAGAACACCACAACAAAGCTGTACTCTGACTGAGCCCTCTTCATCCGCACAATTCATACCACTAGACCAGACATCACACTAATAAAATAAACAACGCAGGATTCCTAATAGATATAGCCGTGCTAAACACTCACAACTTACAGACTACAATAGCCGAAAAACTTTCCAAATATACCGACTTAAAAGACGAAATAATCCGCCTCAGGCGCCTACAAACAATATTAATAGGTTATTTGATGTTAACTAGTTTAGTACTGCTAAACTAGTTAACATCAATTGAATGAGAGAGTAGCTCAGTGTCGCTGGCTGTTCGCGCTTGCTCCGGCGCAGCGGCGAGGTACGACTGTGCATGTGACATATTACTCATTTTCATTGTGTCTGAAATAATGTGCACTTTGGCGAGAAATAGCGCGCGACTCGCAACTCTGAAGATTTAATTAAAGACGTACCGCACCGCCTCGCGTCTGTCTGATCCAACACGAGAGCGGCGCGGGGTGCGGGGCGCGGGGCGCGGGGCGCGGGTGAGGTTGCACGCGGAGGCTGCGCTCGACAGCTGTTTGCGACTAAAGCCACATTATCCCTTAGCGCGTCCCTCGTCCCTCGCCCCGCGCACCCCGCCCGCACTGCTCCTCGCACATCACCTGTGCTTTCAATAGTTTTTTTGTCCGCCAGCGGACCGGGTGCACGCTTCGTTGTATTCCTTTGATTATCTATCTTACAAATATACTTAATAGAATATGTACCTACTTATGCACTATACAAATTGGTATTGTAGTCACGCGCTGCATGTTTATAGTCACAATGTCCAAGTCGGTTGCACCAACTCCCAGCAGCAATCTTATTTTCCAGTCTCTGTAGACATTCGTGATATATAGGCAAAAAGTTGCGAATAATAAATCTTTACAGCCATGTTTAGCCGTGATATGAATACGCAAAAATATTTTAGGCAAATGAAACAGAACAAAACATTACAATTACATATTGAACATGTGCTACAGGGTGTAAACAGGCCTTTCACGAAAGCGTTAAGAGACATTTTTAACAACTTAATTTTCGGGGTGCACAATCATGGTTTACGGAAGGATTCTGCTGATGGATGGATTGAATAATATCATCATGGAGGTATTTCAAGTAAAGTAACCTTTTCTTTAAATAATATTGGGTCTTCGATCTCCAATATATCTCCGTAACTAGAAGGTATTCAATGAACCAGAACAAAAGATATATAATTTATAACATTTGATAAAACCGGTCAGACTCGCGCACCGTGGGTTCCGTACTAACTTTTGCTTTTTCACCGCACAAAGGGACCTCAGTAGATACTTCGACGCGTTCCCGGAATAAAGGGTCTTGACAGACAGACAGACAGACAGACGTCAGACGTGATCCAATAACGGCTCCGTGTTTTCCTTTAGAGGTACGGAACCGAATGCTATACACGGCTCGGCACGGCTCGGCACGGCACGGCACGTGGAGTTGCGGCCTCCAGCCCGAT
Organism: Ochropleura plecta; assembly: GCA_905475445.1. Classification (NCBI taxonomy): domain Eukaryota; kingdom Metazoa; phylum Arthropoda; class Insecta; order Lepidoptera; family Noctuidae; genus Ochropleura; species Ochropleura plecta. The sequence goes on along the minus strand of FR997722.1, from coordinate 21,822 downwards.
ATACAATACAATAACATTTGAAACGGTAGCGGTACTCGGTGTCGGTGCCGAGCGCAAACAACAACGTATAAGAAAGTCGGTAGACAGTTTAGTCTGCTCATAAACCCGCAATAACTAGTTTATCCGAGTTCAAGATCACGACGCTGTTGCAAGCGCTGAATTATCGCCCTCCAACAAACTCACAACAAATAATAAACATGGAAATTATCCCGTTTGAAATGTTATTAAATATTGCAGTTACCATGTTTTAAAATTAAAACAAATATCGTAATCGGCCGAGACGGGCACTTGCCTTTCGGTTTCGCCCGCGAAATACAAAGTTTCTTACGTTTTTGCAATTTGCAGCCAAGAACCAGGTAGCCTGTCGATTAAAATGTAAATCGCTATCGTAACTAGATTGCTTTACAGAGTTATAATAATGAAGATCATCTTTACAACCCTATATGTTAATGTCATCCTATTAGGTGAGTTTTCATCAAATAATCATTTAATAGGATTTTATTGGTTATAGATAACCCTATAAAAATATTTGTTACCATGTGACCTTCAATTTTGGGGTGTATCTGGCCTCTTTTACCATATGGGTGTTCTGTTTAGACTAACTAAAATAGTCCACACTAGAACTGATCTCATATGTTTGTAATGAAATCACTCCATTGTATTAATCAGTCCAACTTGTTTATTCACTGTTATTTCAACAGAACGTAACTGAATTGAATAGGTACTAAGGTAGTTTGTATTGAAGGCAGCTTCTCTATAGGATCGTATTGTCCGTAGAGCTTGAGCTGAGTCTTTCAGTAGAACGCTCTTTTTTTGATGTTCCTTATTGCAATCGCGCTGGCAGATGTCGAAGGCGTACAAAAAATGTATACAGCTGGCGCACAATGCGCACCGCGCGGCCGCGCCTCCTTCCTATTCACTCAATACGGAATTGAATCTTTTGAATTTATCCTTCTCGAACGTCGACCGTCACTCGAGCAGGCAGCGAGCAGGAGTGTCCTTCACGGATATAGAAACGTAACGTAAACGTTGAGCGGTGACCCCGATTATTTGCAAAAGTAAAGGATGCACCGCGCGGTGCAGGCGAGGCGAGGGGGCGCGCGGGGAGCGCGGGCCGGGGCCGGGGGCGCGCCGGGTGTCCGAAACCTTACGAGAGATAAGAATGCAGGGCGGCGGCGCGCGGCAGCTGCGCGTGCGCGGAATGTCCACCTGCCACCTGCGCCTGCGCCGCGCCGCGTACTGCGCGCGCACTGCACGCTGCACCTCGCGCCACTAGAGCGGGTTGCATGCGCCGTAGGATACCTGGAGGCTGGAACCTGCGCGGCCGTGGGGCGCTCTACAGCTTCTCACCCTTTGATATACCTTGACGAAATATAGCACAATATTTATTTCGTCAAGAAAATTAGAAACAGTTCTGTCGATGGACAGACCATGAAGGTGTAGCGGTGTAGCCTGATACGTACGATCTAATCGCACACATTAAATGGAACTCTTTTCTCCTTTGTTCAGTGGTTTTTGAAGTGCGTATAATTATGTGTGTGTCATTGGCATCTGGCATCATTTTATTTAATTTAATTGTTTTATTTATGACGCATTATGTCCCTACTAACATTAAACATTAGCTGAATTGTTACTACTAATACTGGGCTTAGTCAGAAATAAATTATTATTCATTTATTCATAGTTTATAAACCGATAGATCGATTGTGACCTCTTTTATCGCGACGTTTTTTTCTCAGCGCTCATTGGTAGATTGGTCAGGTGAATGTCGACTTCGCAGCCCCGAAATGGCAGGTGATTTTTTATTAAAAACTAGTACTTACCTATTTAAAATATATTTATATAAATATGTATATATATCACTAGCCCTTTTAAACAATTGTTTTCCAAGACAAAATGTCATAGAAAAACACGTTTGAAATCGTTAGTGTTTTCTTATTGATCCTACTAATTTCATGTTTTGATTTTCGAACAGCCTTTGGTCATAATGTCTTCAATAAAATAATTTATTATTATTAAAATCGCGCCTGGTTTTTTGTTTAAAAGGTGTATGATTCTAATTATATGGTACCTACATACAAGATCTTAATATTAAAATGTTTAAAAAAAATACGATCTGCTCAGGCCGTACGTTTATCTTGTTGCTGCACACTGCACACACACTTAACCACCCCTCACACATGTGTTAGAAAGCAATAGCGAGAAACTTTCGTGGAAGCTTGCTACGAAATAAATTCATAAATCTTCAAATTTTAATTTCTACTTTAAACGATTTCACAACGAGCATTTGTGTTGATCCTAACATTAAGAGTAATATTGCTATCTATGCGATTGAGATGAGATGCGCTATTCCTTTGTTTATTAAAATAAAATGACTAAGATTGTGAAGCGTAAGGGATTCGCGTGCTAGGCAGGCGGGGTTGGAAATCAGTGAGGTGGTCGGCAGGTGTGCGCCGGCGCATCTGCCGCGCGGCGTATATAGCGCGCGCGCGGTCCCGAGCCCGCACTGCCGTGTCCGCAGCCGCGCCGACCACACTGCTATCCGTGTTCGTGCTGTGAGCCGGGTTGTTACCATTCTCTGTGCAAAATGATCATCTGCCTGTCCGGATTCGTGATCGCTGGGTTGGTGCCACTTCCAACATTGCTTGTTCTGTTCATATTGTGTGCGTGTGTTTGTGTGTGTGGATGGTGGTCGGTGGTTGGTGGACAGCACCTCATCAGCTGTGCGGCTGTCACTTGTCACATTAACATTGCTCCAATCATTCATTCAATCACCACTCGATAATGTTGATTTTTATATATTTCTTTTAAATTTACTTACGACTTATTGACAAATGTGTGCAACTGTTCAGCCAACCCTGTATTTGTTTTGGTTGAGAAAAAGAAGTATCTGTTTTTAGTAGTGACATTTGCTAATCCCCAAAAATAGAACATTGTCTCAACTTGACAAGAAAAGCAAAATGATGCTACATTTTACGAATATTGAACTGAGCTATCATAAATGAACAGTTGCGCTTGTTAGTCGCGATACAACTAAATGTTGCGGAGCTGTCGCTAAGTGGTAGCCGCGCACGCGCACGGCACGATGTCGCCTCTGTACTGATGTAGTGCTGCAACGATACTTATGTGCTGTTGTCGCTTGTTGCAGAACGTCGCCGACTTCGATACCCATCTCTGCGCGGAATGATATTGTAAGTACACTCCTTTATGAACTTATCAACAACCATATTAATATTAACGTTGAGGACGAATTTATCGACGCTATTTTTTAATTTATTTGTAAGTTACTTAGTATGTTTAATAATTTTAGTTTAATTTAGTTTATAAACAAGGTAAATAAAGTACCTATTTTGATTTGATACGTAAGAGATCTATCTCATCTCAATGAATACATTCTATGAATAATTTGGTATATTTACAACTCCATTATTCTGTTTTGCTTCTAAAACTATACATTTTTGATGTTTATACCGAATCCGTATATATGCAATGAAGGGCACCTCCCTTCATCACTGAGCCCAATGGTGAACAGCGTAATGAACGTGTCGCTTGTTTGTGCGCAGGGCGTCGTGGAGCGCATGGGCGTGAGCGTGGGCGGCTGCGAGCGCATGCTGGGCGTGGGCGGCGCGCGCTACTCGCCGCACCACCACCAGCTGCTGCAGCACTTCGCGGGCGCCGCGCGCTCCAGCAGCTCGTCCGAGTCCGTGTCGTCGCACAGCGCGTCGCCGCCGCCGCGCGGGGCGGGGCCGGGCGGCGCGGGGGCGGGGCCGGGCGGCGCGGGGGCGGGGCCGGGCCGCTGCGCGCGCGTGCGCACGCTGTACGCGTGCCTGGGCGAGAGCGAGGGCGAGCTGTCGTTCGAGCCCAACCAGATCATCACGAACGTGGCGGCGTCGGGCGAGCCGGGCTGGCTGCGCGGCACGCTCAACGGCAAGACGGGGCTCGTGCCCGAGAACTACGTGGAGCCGCTGCCCTGACCGCCCGGTGACCGCCCGGTCGCGCCCGCACTCACCAAATATCATATCGTAGTCTTATGTTGTTGATTCTTTTGTACGTATTTGTATATTTTGTACATTGTAAATAAGAGTTTGTTGATATTTTAACTATTTATATTATACTTTGTTGTGAATTTTGTACCAAATATACTATGTATGACGTATTATTATGCGATATCCGCTCGTGGATTTTATTGATTAAGATAAAGACTAATTTAAACGAAATTGTTTCATTTATTCCCAGAAAACGATACATTAGAGAAGTACATAGAATCAAATTCATAGTCATCGATGAGTACATTGCAAACTAAATACGACAAGCGTTACATCCGTATGCAACACATAATATTACGAGAGTTCAAACTACCACAAGCGAGGCGCCGCCGCCGCTCCCGACGGGCGCCGACGCGCTGCCAGAGCGATCTGCGGCAGCGCTGCAGCGCTACAGCGCCACAGCTTGCAGCGGCTGATGTTTGTTAGGCAAATGTGTAGAGAAGATCATGATAATACATTCAATGATATTTAGTCTCGAACACCTTTATCACACAAGTCCAGTACCGGCCTCGGCCACGAATGAAACGCGGTATTTGACTACACCACTGCTCTGAAAAATTGCTTCGACAAGGTTTTCTTCGGCTCTCTTCCGAACATTCACGACACCGCACTGTCCCAGTCCCGCGAGGGCGCATTCCGCACACATTAGCTGCGCGCGCCCCCCGCGCCCCCGCTCGCGCCCCCGCCCCCCGCGCCCCCGCCCCCCGCCGCCGCCAGCCGCTCCAGCTGGCGTGCCTCGCCCGCGCGCACCACGCGCAGCAGCGCCGAGTACTTGTCGCGCAGCGCACGCAGCCGCGCCGCGCCCTCCTCGGCCGCGTGCCGCGTGGCGCGCTTCAGCTCCTGCACCGCGGCCTCGCGCGCGGCCAGCGCCGCCTCCAGCTCGTGCGCGCGCGCCGTCGCCGCCTCCGCGCGCGCGCCGGCCGCCTCGGCCTCGGCCTCCGCGCGCGCGCACGCCGCCCGCGCCGCGCGCTCGTCCGGCGCCGGCGCCGCGCCCGGCCCGCGCGCCGCCGCGCCCAGCCGCGCCTCGCGCTCGGCCAGCACCAGCAGCTCGCGCCGCAGCCGCCGCACGTGCTCCGCGCGCCGCTCGGCCGCCAGCGCGGCGCGCGCCAGCGCCTCCACGTGGCGCGCCGCCTCGAACGACTCGCCGCGCGTGCGCTGCAGCTCGGCCGCGTCCAGCGCGCGCCCGGCCTCCGCCTCGCGCAGCGCCGCCTCGGCCCGCAGGCGCGCGGCGCGCTCCGCGGCCAGCTCGGCCTCCAGCCCCGCCACGTCGGGCGCGGGCGCGGGCGCGGGCGGCGGCGCGGGCGGGTCGCGCAGGCGCGCGCGCAGCTCGTCGCGCTCGCGCGTGGCCGCGCGCAGCCGCTCGGCGAGGGCCGCGTTCTGCAGCTCGAGCGCGCGCATGTGGCGGCAGCGGCCCAGCAGGCGCCGGTTGCGCTCGGCGTGCGCGTCGCGGCGCCAGCGCTCGTACATGAGCTGCGCGTGCGCGAGCGCGAGCTGCTCGGACAGGTCGGCTCCGCCGCGCGTCGCTCGCCCGGCGTACAGCTCCGCCATGTAGGCGTCCAGGCGCTCGCACGGTTTACTCGACTCGCCACTCTACGATAGATCATTCATATCAACATTTATTTCATCATCACAATCCGATTTCCTCAAAAAGGAGGAGAACAATTTCATTGACTTTGGACGATAATAGTAAAACGATATAAACGTAACTATACCTAGTAGTAAGGCACATTTATCACATTACGTTAGCTCGTAATGGTAAACGTAAAAAATTATAACAATAATATAGTCTGCTTAAGAAATAGTAGGCAAGACGGTGCGGGGGGAGGGACAGCGAATGCGTCAAGCGAAGCGACTGAAGACCGCGAATCTATCGCGTGGATTTAATTCAGAGAATTATTAAGCTTATGATAACTTTCCAATGGTACGTCAGATTTAAATGATTCAAAAAGTAATTTACAGATACTATATAGCCTTGAACACGAACAAGAAATTTATTCTGATAAGCATTAATACCGTAATTATGTAAATAGCTTTCCAATAAACGCTTCATGAAATAAATAGAAATAAAATAAACGCTTCATGCCAATTTTTAACTGTAGTAAAATGGATATAGTATGTTATCCTTAAGAAATCGACATATATGTCACCGCTGACTTTTCTGTAGACCTATATTTATTTTGTTATATCTAAAAGGGTTTAGGCAGCGTTTTCGTTGAAAGCTCCCAGACAGCATATTTTTTGCCGACATCTTCAACAAATATCAAATTCAAATTCAAAATCATTTATTTCAAGTAGGCCAGTTACAGGCACTTTTGAACTGTCGAAACATTGACAACAATAAAAATGAAGCTACAGTCCCAGTCACAAGGCATAATAACTGTGAAAGTACTGTAGTTGCCCATTCCAAAGCGTAGATCTCTATGGAGAAGAATGGGCAAGAAACTCCATGGACACTCTTTTAAATCAAAATATTGTTACAAACCTTGGTTACATCATTCGTGTTAAAGTGGTAAACTATGTGAGAACGATGTAGCAAGACGTCAAGTCGGTCGAAGTCGTATCGTTAATGTAAACAGAAATAAATACAAAAACTTAACATATTATATACTAAAACCTTCCTCAAGAATCACGCTATCGAGTGGAGAAAATCGCTTGAAAATCACACTTGAGTAATCAGCATTTTCCATGAAGAGTCCTTAAAATTCCCCAAAAATACCATCTACGTAAATATCCTGCCCCGCCCACGAGCCGTCACACAACAATTATAAGATCAGAACTACGATCTGATCTCGGTTTCGCTTCGTGCAATCGTGCGGACTATAATTGGGACAGGTTAGGTGTAAGCTGGACTAGCCAATTCTTCAAAAGGTCTATCCAGACTTGGAGAAATATCTTGGTGTGGCCACCAGCTCGTCAGAAGGAATGGACGGAGACGAGGAAACAATAGATTACTTACTGGGCGCCGAGTGTCCTCCGGCAGAGCACGGAAGAAGTCGGCGATGACGAACTCGTAGGGCTCCGGCCACGTGTCTACCGTCTGCACCGCAACAGTCGCGCGCGCCGAGCTCGCCAGCCGCGGCCCGCACGACGCCGAGCGGAGCGGAGCGGGAGCCGAGCGGCGCGGGGCCAGCGCGGGCGAGCGGCGCGGGTCCAGCGCCAGCGCGCGATCCCGCCCGCCCGCCGCGCCCACCGCGCCCGCCCACTCGGGCTCCGCGCCCGCGCGCGTCGTCAGCTCCAGCACCTCGCGGTCCTCCACGTTGAGCGGCTCCAGCGACAGCGCGTCCGCAGGCGGCGCCGGCCGGCTCGGCTCCGGCCGCGCGACGGCGCCCGCCGGCGGCGGCAGCCCCGCGAACGGCACGGGCGAGTCGGCCGCGCGCCTCTCCAGCGCCACGCGCGCCAGCCGCGACGAGTACGCGTCGCTCGAGCCCAGCGAGCCCAGCGCGCCCAGCAACGACGGCGACGTCTCCTTGCGCGGCGGCGACGCCGGCCGCGAGCGCCGCCCGATGGCGCGCACGGCGCCCGACTCGGCCGGGAAGCGGAACTGTGCGCGCGTCTCCCGCGCCGGCGTGTTCTCCGGAGTGGCTTCCACCGCGGCCTCGGGCGGCTCGGCGGCGTCCGCGTCCGACGGCAGCGGAGTGTGCGGCGCGGAGTCGGCGCCGCAGCGGTCGCCCAGCGCGAACCACGGCTCGGCGCCCGGCCGCAGGCTGCAGGCCGTGCGGGCCGCGTGCGCGCCCGAGCCCGGCGCGGGCGAGGCTCGCGCGGGCGCCGGCGCCGGCAGCGCCGCCCCGCCCGCAGGCCCGCCGGGCAGCGGCGACGGCGCGGCGTCCTCGGCGCGCGAGTGCAGCGACAGGCGGCGGCACTCGGCCAGCACGTCGTGGTGCTCCTGTCGCGCCCAGCGGCCCGGGTCGGCCTCGCGAAGACGGCTGCCGGTCACGAGCGCGGGGTGCAGACGCACGGTCTCGGCCAGCGCGCCCACGCCGCGCTCCCAGGCGTCGCGTGCGGCGCTGGCGGGCAGCTCGGCACCCTGGGCGCGCAGGGCCTCTAGCAGCGTGCATGGGTGCGTAGCGTACAGCGCGTGGAATAGCGCCAGCTGCGCCAGCGAGAGATGCGCGCGGGTGGCGGGCACGGGCGCCGGCTCCAGCGCGGCGGGACGCAGGAGCGCGTCGGACAGCTCGGCGGGGTGCATGGCGGCCAGCGCGGGCGCGGCCGGCAGCAGCGCCGCCAGCGCCAGCAGCGCGTGCAGCAGCGGCAGCGCGTCGCGCTCGTGCCGCGCGGCGCGCAGCAGCTCGCGCGCCAGCGGGTGCGCGGGCAGGCGGTGCAGCCAGGGCGGCCGGCGCGCCACTAGAGGCGCGAGGGCGGCGAGCGCGTGGTGGCGTTGGGCGCGCTCCCCGCGCAGCTGCTCCTGCAGCGCGTCCAGCAGATGGCGCGCGTGCAGCTCGGGCGCGCGCGCCAGCAGGTCGAGCGCGCGCGCGCTGCCGGTGCGCGCGTGGTAGGCCAGCAGCGCGCGCGTGAGCCAGGGCTCGCGCACGCCGCAGTAGAGCGCGGCGAGCGCGTCGGCGGCGTCGCGCGCGCCCGCCGCGCCGCCCTCCAGTAGCGCGAACACCTCGCCCGCCTCACACGCCGCCAACATCTCCAACCGCCTGCCAACAGTACGCGTACCATCATTACACTTCTATATAAAGGAGGTGACATACATAATCCTGTTTTCAGGTTAGCTAAAGTAGACTCATCTTTCATAGATTGTGTGTGACTGTTTAAAATGTTACAATAACAAATCAACTTCCAAAAAAACACCTGATAGTGAAAAATAAGTTTATTTTCCGAAGATTGTTAATTAGTAGAAACTTTTATTAAACATTGGTCATGAAATATGTATTTAGGTATTTTATTTTAATCTCAGCATCTTACATCTAAAATCCCTATAGCTGCACCTTTTCTCGACGTTATATAAGTGCCCCTGTAGGCCTATGTGAAATAAAAATAGTTTGATTTCATTTGATCGGCTCTACGAGGACACAGCGTTGCTCCGCTCAAGTGGGGCAGACCATCACTGTGCTCCACCCTATCCCTCGGCAATCTTCACAGTGTTAATACCCGGGCATTTCTTCCCACCTGATTATTTGCAGGAACCTCCCAAAACTCCCGTGTCTGGTGAGAACCTGCATCAGGCGATAGGTGAGGATACTGTGGCGCTTCTGTAGCCACTCCTCAAAGAGAGGACTTACTGCCACTATTGTGGTGTGGCCTGCACGGGCTTGTGACACCTCTCTTTTTATCACAGATAAATGTTGTTTGTCATTGGTTTTTTTTCCACCCTCAGATACTTGAGTGGAAGCCAGTCTTATTTTATTTATTATTGTTGTGATTGTCAAATTCTCAATAAATACTTCTTCCTAACCTTTTTGCTTATTTGTTACTATTGCTGTACATGTCCGAAAATTATTGCTGGATGACTCTCAACCTCATTAATAAATTTCGCAACCTGATTTTCATACAGCGCTTTATTTATATGGATGACAACACTGCACAACATTTTGCAGGAATGTTATACACACCCTTATTGAGGAGAATATATAACATCACACTAAGACACTAATAGTGTGATGTTATATATTCTCCTCCTTAAAGGGGCAGAGCAGTGGGTAAAACCACTGGGCACATCTAGTTACTTATAATACAGCTGTTATTATATTTATTATTTTAAACCCAGAATTTTTTACACCCATTGTAGTCTTAATTGGACTTAATTTTACACTTATTGTTGCGGTACCACATTTGCAAAACTAAAGTGATTTGATCCTTCTTTTGTTATTTGTACTTAAGTGTTAAAATAATTATAAAAATTCAGCAATCCCTTACAAAGAAAGACGTAAGCCTCATCATTTATCTTCAAGGATCGTATCATCCTCACGGTAAATCCCTGGTTAACATTCCGGTAGTAGAGCAGTACTAATAACTGCATACATCTTCGTGCATACGTGATACGTACCAATCAGCAGTTCGGAGAGAAGATCCCTGAGTCACTGAGGCAGGAGGAATTTTGATTTGTTTTATTTCAACTACGGTCAATTAAATACAATTATATCGAAAACTATGTTTTTAGATAATATAAGCTGAACCTTTGGCAATAATTACGCACAACTTTGTGATTTTCACAATTTACGGCACACCGGAATCTTCTTTTCGATGACAATACTTTGACAATTGACAATACCAGAACAGACGGTTGACAGCTGACACTTTCCAACGGGTGCATTCCGTTCAGATGGTTTGCAATGTATGATTTTTAACCGACTTCAAAAAAAGAAGGTTTTTATTTCGAACGCTAAGTATGTAATTATTTATCAAAAGAAGCAAAGCTAATTGCCATTGTCAGTAAGCAACTTATATCTTGTGGCTCGGGAGTGCGAATTTTACAAAGAATAATGGCCAAAAAACACTTACATACAAGTGAGTACATACAAATATAACAAGAGCAACAGGATTTGAAGTAAACATAAAAGAGTTTCTGGATACAAAATAAATGGAAAAAACAAAATAGGATTTATTAAATAAAACATAGGAGAGCGTCTGGATACAAAGTAAAAAAAAATAAAAATATAATGAACAAAAATAAAAACAACGTTTCCGTATTTAATTGTGCTTGTTTCGTGTTGTGGGTGTAATTGTGAATGTGTGAGTTTATTGTGCGACTGTTGTGCATGTGCATGCTTAATCAGGTGCTTCAGTGCTGTCGTATACAATGACATTGTATACGACAGCACTGAAGCATTTCAAAAAAGCTGACTGTAATATTTTTTGAGCAGTCTCGGAAGGCGCAAATATTTACTTTATTGTACGTGTTAGGGTGGGAAAACTTTTTGTTTTTTTTTTTTTTTTTTTCTCTTTATTTATTTTATAGAGGGTTTAATCACATATTGATTATGCCACCCTCATCGGTACAAACAATTATTCTACAAACAATATAAAAATTATTTTCTAAATCCTATTTTAGCCAATTTATATAAATTTCTTGCATCCTTTGACAAAGGGAATGCAAGAATACTGTTACATCTACCTACATCTAGTGACTTGGGTAAAATTGAAATTCTTTCGGCCTCATTTCGGACACACTCCATCAGGATATGGTAAGTGTCTTCCACTATACTACACTCTGGACAATTTGGAGAAGTAGCTTTACCCATAAGATAGGCGAAACAGTTCATAGGTACGTGTCCCGATCGAATCCGAAGAGCCATAACAATTTCTGATCGGCTCATGTTTGCCTGGTCGAACCACGGACAACGAGAAAGTGCTGGTTGGATCGTCCGGTACCAAATCCCCTTGCTCAGTGACCTCTGATCGAAGTGTTCATGCCACATTTTAGTGCATTCTTCTCTTACTGCGTGCAAAAAATCACTGTGCAAAGGGAGGTGTGGGCAAGCCAGCCCATCATCACATGCATCTTTTGCCAATCCATCCACTATTTCATTATCTTCCAAGCCAATATGAGCCGGTACCCACTGAATTACAATAGTCTTTTTCTCGGAAATAAGTCTATATATGGATTTGATGACATTGTATGCAACCGGAGTACCCCGAAAATTCGTAGTACACCGGATTAAATGTTGAAGAGCGCTTTTCGAATCACTCAGAATAACATATTTACCGCTTTCGAATGACTCAATGTAAGATAGTGCTTCTTCTATTGCAATCAGTTCAGTATACATTATATTACATTTTGAGTTTAGCTTTAACTGCACGGCAATATTAATTTGTGGATCGAAGAACGCCGCTCCAGAACTTATTTTATCCTTGGATCCATCTGTATATATTTTATAAAATTCTGAGTAAGTAATATTTAAATAGGTAGTGCACAACTTATTAATTTTGATACTTTGGTAGCACTTTTTAGCAGCAACCAACCCAGCCACTTCAGTCAATACAATTTGAGACAAATCAATCCTGTGAACCCAAGTATCCAATGAGAACATTTCAAGCTTTGGGCTTGTGTAGACAGGTAGCAAATCTAGCGAACCCTGGATTCTGACTAACAGCGGTACCTTCCTTCGCCAGTGCGATTGTTCACAGCGCCCTTGTAGTTCTTTTAAAACAGCAGTAATATTTTTATCCACGTATGATTTTATTTTGAGCCAAAATTTACCCGCTAGATAGTATCTGCGAATCTTCAAAGGTTGCAAATTCAATTCATTTTCCATAACGTGAATAGCTGTGCTTCTAATAAACCCACCGATAACCCTCATGCAAACATTTTGGACCCTGTCTAATTTACTTAGATGAGTTTCACAACTACTGTCGTAAAGAAAACAAGCATAGTCAATTCTACTACGAACTGTTGCGATGTATAACCGTCTCAGGTATTTGGGGTGTATTCCCCATCCAGAACCGGCAAGAATTTTGAATACATTTGTTAGCTTGAGCACCTTTTCTCGGGTCTCATTAATATGCTTAGCCCACCTAAGTGATCGGTCAAGCCAAACTCCCAAATATTTGACATTGTTCACCACCGGCAGCGATACCTCACTAATTTTTAATGTGACAGTGTCTCTTACTACACCTTTCTTAAAAATGCATACGTTACTTTTTGTGGGGGATATCTCAAGACCCAGATTCATCAGTAGTTTAGTCATTTCATTTAAAGCGGGTTGTAAGCGTTGTTGGGCCGATGAGACATTACTGCAAGTGGTGTACAACACAAAATCATCCGCATATTGCGATAGAAATACATCTCCACCACTATGACAAACATCCATGGTCGCTATATTAAAAAGTAATGGTGACAATGGGTCGCCTTGTGCCAATCCCCGACCGGACGTTCGACTTACTTCGTTGTTACCTATTTTAATTTTAAGGTTTCTCAGCTTGAGAAAGTTCCAGATGTAACTACAAATTCTAGATCCCACACCAATTCGTTGCATGGTTGTAAGTAGATTTTTGACGTCTACGTAATTATATGCATTGCTTATGTCTATGAAAACAGCCACAGTAATAAGTTTTTTGGAGAAGCCAATTTGAATGCGCGAAACTAAAACAGATAAGTTATCAACAGTTGAGCGACATTTTCTAAAACCTGTAGTGTTATTTGATAAAAGCATATGTTTTTCGATAAACCACTCTAATCTATTCATTAAAATGCTATGAAAAACCTTACAAATGCATGAGATCATTGAAATAGGACGAAGGGATGATACATTTTGGGAGTCTCGACCTGGTTTAGGGATTGGCACAATTACAATATCGCGCCATTGTATGGGGACAAAACCAGACGTTAAGATGCTATTGTACAACTGAATCAATACCTTTTTACAGTTTTGAGGCAATTTCTTGATCATGGAATAAGAAATATTATCACACCCAGGTGCCGTATCCTTCGAGCGGACACATTTCTGAAATACTGAGGGCAAAATTATAACCTCAAGTTCCGGGTTCCTTCTGTCGAAAGACATGTCACATGGGTGTACAAAGTCGGGCGTTAAACTAAGGAGCAAATCAGTAGCCTTGTCTTTGTCTACGTGATGGTTGGAATATTTATATCCCTTCAGCAATTTCATTCTTTGCCATACAGTTGATTGTGATGTAGTGTGATCTAATGAAGAACAAAAATCACCCCACCCTTTACCTCTAGCTACGCGAATCATATTCTGGGATTTGCTTATTTTATTTTGTACTATTACATAGTTTTGAGAGTTTGGATTACGTCTAAATTTAGACAATGCAAGCCGGCGTTCAGCCACACATTTAGACAGCTCAGAATTCCAATAGGGCTTAGGCAGAAAATTACTCGCAGGGAGGGTTAGGGTTAATTTTAACTAAAGGGATACAAATTTCAGAAGCCAAGTTAATATAGTCAATGAAGGTGTCATAATCGGTCTGTCTGTAGGTCTCCGGAAAATTTAAATTCTAAAAAGAGGTTCTTGAGTAGTTCACTGTATGAGGTCCAATCAGCATTTTTGAAGTTTTTACGAATTGTTGATGAAGGACTAGCTTGGACATTCGAAGAAATTTTAATAACCCTATGATCACTGCCTAATGTCTCATTCATGACTGACCAGTTGAACAGCAATGCTATGTCAGAGGATACTAAAGATATGTCGGGTGAGGATTTTTGACACTGCAAGTTAACCATTTTTAGTCGAGTTGGACTGCCATTATTTAAAGTAACAAAGTTGTTGTCCATCAATGCTTCAAAAATTTGAACACCTCTACTATCCGTTTTATTTGACCAATTAGAATGGTGTCCATTAAAGTCTCCCAGAATTACTGTATTTTTTGCAACAATAGAAAGTAAAGCATCCCAGTCATTTTGAGAAGTTCGAATCGAGGGGGGGCAGTAAATAGAAACAATATTTTCCATCATGCCACAATTAAATACTTTAACACAAACTAGTTCTATACCTTGGTTACTAACTTGGACCTCAAACAGTTGAGATTTTATTGATTTGTGGGTAAGAATTGCAACCCCCCCGTAACCATCAAGTCTGTCCTTACGATAAATTGTGTAATTACTCAGCCTCATGCAGCTTTCTGTTTCTAGCCACGTCTCACTTATCGCAGCAATGTGTATATTTTCTTGGTTTAATAACTGTTCCAACAAAACTAATTTAGGTCTTACGCTTTGAGCATTCCATTGTAGAATATTTATTTTGACACTAGTTTTATCGTGATCCATTAAATAAATCAAGCAATCTCTTCATCAATTTCCAATCCGACACATTATCAACAACCACTAAAATCAACCATTCTACACAACATTGAATTGCCATTTTATTTTTTTTCCGCTATCGTGCATCTCTTCAAAAAAACTATTTCTTTTAGTCTAGCTATAAGCTCTTCAAAATGCACCGCTTTTTCTCTAGGTTCCTCTTTTTCTCGGTCATTGTTCGATTCACGTGCTTCCGCTGCTTCTGTTGGTGGCCAGTCTGCCCAATCGTCGTTATCAGCAATGCGTGTCGTTTCGTGCCTCTTAGCACTTTTTTTCTCTTTGATAGTGGTTGGGTTATGAACAACTGCTTTAGTTTTGACCGCTTCTGCATATAAAGGTGAGCTTGACCTCTCTGTGACGTCGATATTTTTTGAGAGCTGAGGAAATAAATCAGCTGTGTTTGTGATGATAGCAGGTTCCGTCTCTTCCCTGCATGGTGAAGGTGCTACGTATAACAATAAAGCCTTCCTATATGTACAATTAAACTCAGCCATGAGATCTTTGAGTTTTTTTTCTTTTAAAAATGCCGGACATTTTTTTGAAAGTGCCATGTGTGAACCGCTGCAGTTTATACATTTAAATTGTTGTGTTTCACAGTTTGGGTGCTTAGTGCCACATTTTGGGCATAATATTTTTTTAGATGGGCACACTCTTCCTGTATGCCCGAACTTCCAACAACGTGAGCATTGCGACACAGGGAATACAAATGGCTCCACCTTAATCCTTAAATTATCGGCATAAACATATGCGGGGAGCCTATCTCCTTTGAAACACAACCGAACTGCCTCACTCGTAACCCATAATTCTTCTGGCGATTCACTAATATTACGCCTCTTTAGTCGATTCAATGAGATCAACTCCATTCCATGTCTATAAGTTCTTTGCTAGTTTCTAATATTGTTGCACTCGACTCGTTTTTGCACTCAATGCGTACTCTGTAATTATTTAAGTATTTTACCTTCGTAATATCGTTAATCCCTTTTTCTTTAAATAGTCTGGCTAGTGCAAACTGTCTCGGTAGTTTTTCTTTTGATGAAATATAAATTTCGATTTTGCTTTCTTTGAGTTTTTTCTCTTTAGTTTGTACTAAACTCCAACCAATTTCGTCTCCTTCTCTGCCTCGTTTTAGTGATTTAATCGATTCTTCCTTTGTTGTTATTTCCATATTAAATGTCTCCAACACATCTTGTTCTGCTATAGAATTGTTGCTGTTAGTCAAAACACTCCTTGTTTCAACATTATCGGTAAAAAGTTCCTTATCACCCTCCATTGTAAACAATTATTCTAATACACATTATATTATTAGCTAACGACACACTAATCCGCTTCAAGGTTAAACACTACTTGAGAGCAAGCTCGTTAACTAATGAGGTACAAATATCGTTTACTGCACGCGTCCGTTCGAAACGAGTACCGCTGCGAAACTGCAGCTAGTTTTGATTTGGTAAAGGTACTCTAAATACCCGCTTGTTTAATAAGTTTTTGTAGTCCGACAGTTTTTTAGTTTTGTGTGGTACTTAAGCGTTGCTTGAAATATAAACATTTGTCGTACCCTAAGAGATTCAAACTCCTGGGGACCCAAACTTGTGGGGAACCTATTAGGTTTTTTAGTGCAACCGTGATCACTGTCCTTTGGGCTTTCTCTGGGGCCTTAGTCTGCTATTACAATAGTGTCAGAATGGTCGATCACTGATCGCATAATGGTTGATTTTGACATCTACTACATAATAAACTTGTGGTGGTGAGGTGATGTGGTTTTACCAACCCTTCTCCATATACAGATGAAGTACTGCATGCATGATTGACTGGCAGAGAGACTGGCGTACAGTCGTGGAGTTTTTACATGACCTGAATCAGTTTTCGCACTCTGGAGGAAAGGATTATGTGTGCTTTGAAAGTTAAGTTATTGTCTAAGATTATGCCAAGATATTTTATCGTGTCAGTAAGTTCAAGGAGTTCACATGGGCATGTATGATGAGGGCTGTTGTTGTACAAGTCTGAACAAGTGTACATTTTTATGTACATAGCTTGCAATGGGCCGGAGGCACTGGTCTTCGAAAATATGACTATAATATTGTCAGAATTGTACATTTTCTGTATACGTTAGCTAATAACGGCTTCTTAATATAAGTGTGTATGTATCCACGCATATTTCAGAAATACTTTTTGAATTTCGAACTCAAATATAATTCCGTGATCTGAGGACCGACGGCGTCGGCTTGCTGCAAGAGAACAGCAATGGTCTCTTCAATATTAACTGCTCCGTGGATGTCCGTAGTCGGAATCGGCCGCTTGCATGGCCAAAGTCGGAACTACCGTCGCGGTTGCAATATTTCACTGTAGTACATACCATAGAGAAAATTTGGATCCAATCCTTACTGATATTTTAAAAGTGAAAGTGAATTTGTTTGTTTGTTTGTTACCTCTTCACGCTTTAATGGCTAAACTGATTTTGATGAATTTTGGTACATAGATAGTTGGAAACCAGGAGATGGACATAGGCAAATTTTTATTAAAAAAAAGAGGGATATGAGGGAGAACGAGGGAAGAAAAGGGAAAACTTAGCGTTGCTTCAATAAGTGCAAGGGCAAAAACTGCAGGTAGCAGGTACTGTGTTATACCGAATTTAACGCGAGCGAAGCCGCGGGCAAAAGCTAGTTAATACTATAATCATTGTTTATTGTTTTTAAAACAAACATATTCACGATAGATATTCAGTATAATCTACCGTTACACTTAAAAATATTCTAGTAGGTACAGTCTGCCTAAATAATACCAGCCACTCGAGTCGATCTTTGGGTGAAACCGCGAATGTCTCGGTAAGTGTGTGAATGGGTGACCATCCATTACATGCTGCGTTTTCTCCGTGCCTTGGAAAGCACGTTATGGTGTTGGTCCCGGCTGTCATGTGTAGATCTTTGACAGTCGTTACAGATAGTCAACGTCCTAAAAGTCGAACAACCAGTCTTAACTAGGGCTAACGTATTACCCAGCACTAACAGTTACGAAAAAGTGCTGTGGCATACAACATCACTAGTTGGTAAACCACTGGTCTAGAAGGAACGTTAATATATAATGTCGTCTCTCTGCAAGGCTCTTTTAAATAACAAAGACCTTACTTTATCTGTTTACATCTAGTAAACTAATCTAATCTAATAAATAAACCAAATCAATTGAAGTCTCTTATTATTATTATTATACCCGGACCTCTACAATGATGGTTTCATGACGTGGTTCGAAATCGTCCTAAACAGTCGAGAAAATCATGTCTGAAGTAAATATGAAGCCCAAGAAACAATGTCAAAATGTTTTATAATGTATGACTGAGTTTTAAAAAATTATACATATAATAATAGCTACAAAAAAATAAAATAAAAATAGATTACGACCGATTATCAGACCTACCCGCTATGACACGAGAATTTTCTGTATAAGAAGATTGTTTGATGTTACGGAACCCAGTGTTCGCGAGTATGACTCGCACTTGGCAGGTGTTCTACTTTTGTGTAATAAAATAAAATCATAACTTTTGTCTTTGCTCCGACCTGTGTCAAGTGAAAAATAGTGTCAAAATGTTGTCAAAGTCAAAATACTAGCAGATAGCAGCCATCAGCCAGCCATATAACCTAGCGGCGAACATTAATTTCATAACAATTTTAAAATATTTCAAAGATGTATGGGAACGAGATAATAGGTTTTAATTGAATTTTCATCCATCAAACCTGTAGTATTATTAATAGGAAGAACAGATTTTTTGTCTTTGTGGGAAGTGAGAAATAGTTTAGTAATGCTTAGAGTGAGAGCCGTATCTGCAATTTACGTCGAGAGTCAATCTCTCGAACTACTTTCGGCATCCAGAAGAGATGTGTTCAAGCTCTTTCGTGAGTCTTTTCTGTATTTAACTTACCAGATGGTCTGGTGTTTTCTCTACCTTTTATTTGAGCATTCATGCTTTAATGTAGATAACCTACATATTGAATATTTCTTCTGTACTTATTATATTTTACCGGCAAATTGTCGCTCTGTAAAGCAGTAACTGTGAATTTCTGCTGGTTAATGTTTTTATGTTATAGAGCGGTGGACTTATGAAATAATAAAAATAAATTGTCCACTTGAGTGGAATGCACTGGGCATTCAGTAAACAAATACTTATGTAATAAATTGTGAAGATAGTGCAGTGTGGGTCTGTTGTATCATATTGATGAGTTGTGTAATAAAACAGTGATCAAGCAACAAAAGAGCGGTTCCAAGCAGCATTCATACTTGTGGCTTGTTGCAGGCACTAGCTCGGGCTCGCTGACCACCTCATCGCAGGCACCCTCAGGCTCAGCACAGGTAAATATGTGATATGTAGTTGCTCTTTTGGCATGTGTACAACGAGAATATTTGCTAGGGTCCTTGATGTGTGGTAGGAAGTAACTGAAACTTGGAATTAAGTATGCAGTTAATAATCCTGGGAAAGGCTTGGAAGATTTTTATATGAAGCATTGCCTGCACTTCCTCTACCTTTGTTTTTTTTTTGGAATTGTCAGTCATGTATAAAACCTGTATTAACCTGTTTAGGTGAGGTAAAGTCAAAGTCAAAGTCAAAGTCAAAACCATTTATTTCAATTAGACCATTACAGGCACTTTTGAATGTCAAGAAACAAAACTAATCTACAGTCCCGGTCACAAGGCATAATAACTTGTGAAAGTACTGTAGTTGCCCATTCCAAAGCGTTGATCTCTATGGAGAAGAATGGGCAAGAAACTCCATGGACACTCTTTTAAATTATAATATTTTTACAAAATTGTATTTACATCATTCATGTTGAAATTATACAAATATGTGAGAACGATGTAGAAAGACGTGCACAGTAAGAGCGTCCAGAGTAGGGCATGCAATTACCGTAAAAATAAATTACCGGTAAAAAAAACGGTAATAGAAATATTTTTACCGGTAAACCGGTAAAACGGTAATTTTTGTATTTTTCAATGTGATATAATAACAATATGATTGGGTAGTCTTAAAGCAAAAAATAAACATATATACAAGGTATACGGTGGTAAACATGTTTATATTATTGCTTAAAATGAGCATAGGAACACAAATTCTACAAACATGACATTTCTTTTGGCGCAGTCAAGGGTAAATGTAGCACATTTATAATTTAATCAATTTTCATTATCACATGTTAACAAACAATTAAATTATAAAGGTTTTTTTTAATAAAAAAACAATCAGTATGTAAGCTACCAATTTGAGTAGTCTTAATTATCAACTTAATATTTTCCGCAGTATCTGCACTGAACAATTTAGCATATACTACTCTGTCAAGAAAGTACCGGGAAAAGATCAATAATACACAAAATGTCTGTTATTCATCCAAATTTATTTTATCACCTTCAAAGTATGCTC
Organism: Ochropleura plecta; assembly: GCA_905475445.1. Lineage (NCBI taxonomy): Eukaryota > Metazoa > Arthropoda > Insecta > Lepidoptera > Noctuidae > Ochropleura > Ochropleura plecta. The sequence continues at coordinate 1,676 of FR997722.1, read as the reverse complement.
CTTTAGAAACGATACACTTGCGCCAACGAATAATCCATTCATCAAAACATTTTTTAAACGCTGCTTCCGGAATTAAGTTCAGTTCTCGCCGCGAATTCTCCTTTATGTCTTCTATCGATTGAAAACGGGTGCCACGAAGTGGTAATTTGAGTTTAGGAAAAAGAAAAAAGTCAGCAGGAGCCATATCTGGTGAATATGGTGGTTGCTGGATGGTATTTGTTGAGTGTTTGGTCAAAAATTCGTTCACAATGATAGCCTTGTGCGAAGGCGCATTGTCGTGGTGCAAAATCCAAGAATTTTCTTTCCACAAATCTGGCCTTTTTCGTCGAATTTGCTCTCTTAAACGCCGCATAACGCTCAAATAATATTCTTTATTTACCGTTAGACCTTCCGGTAAGAATTCAGAGTGCACAACACCGCGATAGTCAAAGAAAACAGTCAACATGACTTTGACTTTTGATCGACTTTGGCGTGGTTTTTTCGGTTTCGGTTCAGTTGGAAGGCGCCACTCCGAAGCTTGTTGACTAGTTTGCATGTCAAACTCGTAAACCCACGTCTCGTCACCAGTAACAATGCGTTTCATGAATGTTGGGTCCGAACTGACTCGTTCTAGCATGTCCTCAGCGACTTTCATGCGATTGAGTTTTTGGAGAAAATTCAGATCTTTTGGGACTAGCCGAGCAGCAACATGTTTCATACCCAAATGATTAGTTACAATGGTACGGATCGACTCGTGAGATACAGAAAGTTCGGCGGCTATCTCTCTCAGAGTTGAATGGGGATTTTCAGTCACTATTTTCTTCACTTTTGCGATGTTAACTTCAGTTGCAGACGTTGACGGCCTACCAGAGCGAGGCAAATCTTCCATCACATCTCGACCGCTTTTGAACGCTTTGAACCACTCATAAGCACGAGTTTTTGATAAAGTCGATTCACCGTAAGCCTTCTGTAACATTTTCAGTGACTCCGAACACGAAATTCCATTGGCGATGCAAAATTTAAGACAAACTCTTTGTTCGATATTTTTGTCCATTATGAAATTCGCAATACACACTATATATGATATTACTAAAACCAGCACTGTATTTAATATAAATAACAGATGTAACTCAAACTCCGCGCCAAAATGGAAAACAGTTGTGCCAATCTAACAACTACAAAAAAAACAAAAATTTTAATTTGGAACCATAAACAAATCATCCATTCCCGATACTTTTTTGACTGAATGTAAACTAAAATTTTCTTTCAATCAGCTACAGCGTTTCCTTTTAATTATAAACGACAATCACAATGTAATTGATCACATAAACTCAAGTTAACTTTCAACTTACATTCTCGATAATATTTTAAACAAATCGTATAAAATCAAAATGAACTTCAAATTCAACTTATCAAAAACCGGTAAATTACCGGTTACATATTTTTTTTACCGGTAATTTAATAATCGCGAAAATGGGCGGTTTACCGGTAAAAATGAAAACCGGTAAACCGGTATTGCATGCCCTAGTCCAGAGTAAATAAAAAGCAAAATTTAATTTTAAATCTAAATAAGTTAAAAATGAACCGTGGTAGCTAAAAATGACCAGTCCCAACTGACAGCGCCCGTTCACGAACATGACGTATGGATCAGCCCCATTCAGCTCGACCATTTTGAAGGGAGCTAAATGACCCGACAC